>OX596077.1:64082540-65415874 GCA_951394005.1 Protophormia terraenovae
ATAACGAATAAACCAAATAAATTGTGTCAAATAACCGATTAACCGAAATTTTGTTTTTTTAGGGATATAAATTTAGAAATTTTTTATTTTTAAGATAAATTTATGTCAACCACATATTATTTTTAATATCTATTATATTCCAGCAAAAAGAAATAAAATAAATTTTTATGGAAGTACTTTTTCATTACTTTCAAAGTATCTATAAGTGTACATTATCATGTGCTTTAGAAGTTGATGCTAATTGCATTACTATAAAAAAATTCAAATGAATTGTTCTGCTATAAAACGTTGAGATTTGGTTGTTATTTTTTCAAATACTTGTTGCTAAAAAGATCTGTTATGGAAATGAAAAATAGTGTTATGCATAATTTTTTTATTAAAAAATATGTTGGTTAATATAGAAATTAAAATTAAATTCCTTTCGCCAATAAAAATTGATTTGGACATTCATTGAAATTTTGCACGAAGTCGTAAACATGACTTCCTTCTCACTGAATACGTATCAAAAAAGAGAAACAAGTCTATGTTAAATACATCGAAATGATCCAACTTTCTATTACTTCTGGATCAAAAGTTTAGGATCTTATTTATTTCTTTGGATATTCTTTTTTATTGAGACAGTTCATTTGATAAAATGCGACATGAAAAGATTAAAATTTTACAAATACTTGATCTTGTACCAATAGAAATTCCGAAAATATAGTTGTAAGTAAAGTAAATTCAGAGTTATATAAGTCATAAACATTTTAATGTTCATCATCAAATGTACGTAAAAATATTAATATTAATTTTTACTTTTATGACAGAAAATAATTCTCACACAGAAAATAAAAAGAGTTAAATAAAAAAGACTGATTTATTAAATAAAGTTGAACTAGGAGAATATTTTGTAGCTCGAAAAGTGAAATTTTTTCATACAAATGACCGAAAGAACTAATAAGATAAACTCTATGTTCTATATTAAGATTCTAAATAACTATTTCAATCGATTAAATATTATAAAAAGTGTTATTTATATGTCTAATATGTTTTACTGAGACTATTCGGTTAATCGAATAATTTGCCATTAATCGGTTATTAACCGATCAACTTTTAACCCCGAATAATTATTTGTCGAATAAACCGATTAATATAAAACCCCGAATAATTGGATACCCTAATCACTATACTGTGAAACAATTTCAAAATGATTAGTTTATTTGTTGAAATTAATATATAATGGGTCGGTATCATTTAGCACATAGTTTCTCATCATTTAGTACATAATCTTAAAAAGTCGCCATTTAAAAAAGGGGCCAAAAAAGTGGTCAGGAGGTTGAAAAAGGGGCAATTGGCAACTAAAGTCGCCAAACGGTAACACTGATCAAAATTACCTTTAATATGACGTATAACATCTCGAAAAATGGTCTTTTTAAGAATTTAAACAAAATATATGTTAATGGTGAATATGTTTTCTGAAACAGTGGTAAATAGCATTCTGGGACTCGCAATGTTTTATGAATTATTACAACAAATGTAATAATAAATACGAAATATTTACTTCAATTTGTATTGTTTAGTTTATAATAAAACAGAAAAATTGCCAATGGTTCCAAAAATCACCCGAATGTAATGAAATTCGGCAAGAATATTAACACTGACGCTGGTAAGAATAATGATTGTGCCAAATATTATCAAATTCGGAAGAGGTGAAATCAGCTGGTTGGTTTTAAATGGAATGACTCTTATATTAAACTTATTTGTGTGAAATATAATCTTAACACTTACATTTATATGGAATTTATACATGTTAAAGTGATTTTCGGGAAAGAACGTTATATGGGACCTATGAACCATTATGAACTAATCTTATTGACATTTGGTACAACGATTTATTCTTACATACGCCTTATTTAAACATTACAATCTGTACTTTGCGCACAAGGTTTATATTGGACAGCTATATAGATGGATACGAAAAATCGACTGAGAAAGTGATTATGAGTCGAAAGACTTTTCCAATGCCTCATAAACATTTACAAAAAACCATAATACCCCAACCATCTAAATTGGTGTAGGGTACAAAAACAAATATAATTACAATAATAACGCTAAATAATAATCAAATTTTTTTAATGCTATTTCTGTTATGTTTCCACTCATCTGGCAACATTGCAACTACCAATATTATTTTTGTTATAGTTGTTGTTAATTGTTTAAGCTCCCAGTAACAAGCAACAAACAAAAATAAAGGAAAATAAACCTTTAGGTTTGTTTATTTATTTTGTTTCCTTTTTAATACTCACTTTTTTTGGACCAGTAATAGATACTGGTACTTTGACTCGCTGCTTATAAGTACTTATGTATATTTTTTTGTTACTATTATTTATATATTAAAATTAGTTAGAGAGAGTAGGCTCGAATGCGGCATGAGCAAGAGTGTAATTTGATACGTGCATGCGCCGAACTTATTTTTATTTGTATATTTCCTCTTTTTATTGTTTGCTTCTAACTTGTATTCACCACGGATATATGGTGAACTTAATAATATAACAATTGTATATCAGTTTTGATTAAGCTGTTACTTTTTTAAATTTGAATTTTGTGGAGTAATTAAAAAAAGAGATTTATAAAATAATAACATTATTAAAAAAACTTCAACCAGGACTGAAATGTATTTTCAGCCCTGAATGCAATAAAAATATATATCAAGCCAAGTTAATTTTATTTGGAAATTTAAAATAATTTCAATCATATTTCAACCCTTAAAAAAATTTTGTATTTAAATTCATGTCGAGTTGCAACGAAATGTTTAAATCACGGGTTCTCTCTAGCAAATGCTTCATGAACCCCTTGAAATATTACAACTCGTTTACGACCCATAACTACTGTTATGTAATTAGTAGATACTAGGGTCTGAATAATTATTCTAAAAATTAAAAAAAAGTATTTTGGAATAACAAATAAGATTATTTTTATGTCAAATAAACGAAAAAAGGAGCAATTTTATTATTTTTAAATTCAGTTAATTTTATTAGACTTTTTTCAAGATTTCGACAAGTAAAAGGGGTTTAGTCATGGAAAGAACTTTAACACTAATCGACATCATTCTTCAATTTTTAGCTTTAGTGATAAAGCTCATAAAAAGTACATATTCCTAAAATATTGTAATATTTTAAAACACTCCTGGAAAATTTTAAAATTATACTTAAAATCCCACAGATTATGACATAAAACCCACGTAAATATCCTAAACATTTTACTATATTTTATTTTGTTTCAATTATTCGAATATTTTTAGATACCTGATTGAAAAATTCGAACAAACTGAAATGTAATTAAGAAAGTTTAATAAGTATAATTACTTTAATATAAAATGTTAATCTCAAATAAATATTTCGGAAATCTTAAACTAAATAGAAATAATTTTCAACCTGTGAATAAAGTCCAGTTTTATTAAGTAATTTATTATTTATTCTCACAGTTGACATTTGAAATGCAGTTAAATATCATCGTCCCAATAACACACATTAAAGGCTAATCGTTTTCGTTATACCATCTATCTTAATTTTGACCCCAGTATGAAGCGATAAAATTATAGAAATATTTACTAATATAAGTAAATTTGTATTATTAACTATAAATAAACATTAAAAAATGGTCTTTACGAGTCGCAGACCCAAATTTGAGACCCAAATTTCAGAACGTTACTTATGCTCTCCGTAAGACGTGAGGGAAGATGTGGGAGACTTGGCAAATTGCAGAAATTATTGTTATTCAACTAAAAAATATAATCTTAATCAATTAAAAATTTCACAATTAATAGTTTCTATATGGTTGTCTTTAAAATAATGAAAACAATTTTATTTTATTCTTAAAATTTCAAGAAAGAGGTAACAAATTTATTTATAAAAAAATGTGCAATGTTTCAAACTGTTTCAAAAATATTGAATTTTCTAGTTTATCATTATTTTAAAACCATAAGAGATAATTTTTAAATTGAATGGAATTTGACCCACTGCGCCATCCTTTCTCAAGCTACACACTCCTGTCAACAATATGGAATCGAAATATTCAATTGAAAAAATAAGGGTGGTAAATTTTAAAAATTAGTTTTAATTTCATTTCTTTGTTTATATAATATTGTACTAAAATAAATTTAATCATGATTACCTAAGGGCTTTTTATGTAAGTCCAAAAGGAATATCTATTATTATTCCGCTTATGGTATTCTTTACATATTCACCTTTAAAGCTAAATTGATATTCATTTTTTACAACATTACGGAGCAAACTACAAATAGCGTCGTGCTCTAGGACTATAGGGGTTCTCCCTTTCGATGTCGTTTGTTGCTTAAAAACCACATAGATGAATGATATACTTATAATATAGAATAGAAAAAGGATTGAAAGAAATTATTTAAAAAAAATATACATAGGGTAAGTGTACCAGTATTCGGCAGTTCAACGTTTTTTTCCTTAGGAACACTTACCCTACATATGTATGTATTTAAGTATGTATGTATGTATGTATGTATGTATGTATGTATGTATGTATGTATGTATGTATGTATGTATGTATGTAAGTATGAAAATCCAATTTTTCTGATGGATAGTATGTGATCTGGAATCATAAATAGCGTAATTTAAATTGATAGTTTTCATTTAAAATTAACTATACTTACCTTTAATAATACTTGAATTGATATTGTTTATTTTCATTTCATTTTTATTTTTAACGTCAAAAAGAATCTACAAATATTTTGATTGATATAGCTAATTTATTTAATTGTTATTATATAATTCATTTATTTTTATTACAGCCGAATTTTTGAAGTTAGTACAACTACATATCAGTCAATACTTCCGAATAAGTAGTTCTGAAATAAATAATTCTAACACAAATAAATTTTTGATTGTAACCACAACACAACAGTAATGAAAAGATGATAAATATTCATTAATTGTACCGAATGTATAAAATTAATTTTCATTCCACACATATTGGTTATGTAAACTAACAATTCTAACCGTTTTTCAATCGATCATTTTTCTATGTGTATATATTATAATCTGCTAAGCATTTTTCTCTTTCCAGACCCTTTTGAAGCTCCCAATTTTGTTTGCCCCCAATTTGTTTTACTTATAAAATTTTTCGCCTATAAATCGTAACGGAGCTGCATTTTCTATCGTAACGGAAATAATCGGATTTATGTGTCATTTTCTAAGCATGTAGTACAAAATTAAAATCTGGTTTACTTATAAAACTATTCGACCTATAAATCCTAACGGACCTATAAATCCTAACGTGGATTTATATATGAGGGAAATCCAAAAATTTGAACATTTTAGGTAAGAATATTTAAAAAATTTTTTTCTTTTGACACTACGTTGATTTGTGGCTTTATTAACGACTATTTATACCAAATCATTTTTATTAATCCAGCTTTTGTGCGGAGTTTAAATTCAAAACTCCGCGCAAAAGCTGCGGGGTTTGGAATTTAAAACTTAAAAGGAAAAAAAAACTTAAAAATATAGCTTTAGCTTTATCAAAACCAAAACAACACGATTCTATAGAACTTCTAAAGTACTATCAGCATATGTCAAAATGTATCGAAATACACTGAAAAGAAAAATTTTTAATTTTATTTTTTGCACAAGTTCATAAATATTATTCCTAACAAAAAGCCCGATTTTAATTTGTTTAAAAGTGAATTTTAGAAAAATTTTTAACTTATTTCTTATTTGAAGATAAATTTTACATCGAAAATTGATTTTATTATTTAAAAATTTGAATTATAATGCGAAATATGTGGGGTTGACTTTTGAGGTTAAGAACATGTTTTTTGGTCCTTAAAATACTTTGACGCCATCTAAATTTTAGTATTAAGCAAATAAAATGCTTTTATTTGACATTAATATTAACATTTATAGTTCGTGATAGTTGTCAGCAAGCAAAAAAGTTTAGAGATGAATGCCGCTGTAGCCTATATAAAAGACCTTTATTTAATTTTTTTTCATAATATCAATTTTAATCATTAAAGTAATATCTTACACTGAACAAATTCAGAACAAAATTTCGAAATTTTTGTGAAAATTTTCGAAATTGCATATCAGCATTTTTTAACGCCATTTTGACTCGGACGTGTCATTTGATAATGAATCTAGTTTACGCGATATTTTGGACAATTTCTATAAAAGCGGATTTTAACTGTAGCGAAAAACAGAATTTTACAAATATTTACGCTCATTATATGAAAGTTTGTGAAGATGCTATCCCATGTCTGACTTCCTGAACATTAAAAAGATATACATCAAACTGTAGGTAATTACTTCGTCTTTTAAATTTTGCTCCCTAAACATAAATTCACTGAATGGCGCAAATTTACTATCAAAAAAACTGAAAAATTTCAAAAATCGTAAATTTTATTTTTCACTTTTTATTACCAAATAACTTTTCAACAGACTGTAAACAGAATATTTATTATACAGCAAATGAATTTCCAAAGACTTTTCTTTGGTCTAGTTAATGGTTAAAATCAAAAAGTTTCAAATTGTCAGTGCAAAACTAAAATTAATGAAAAAATCCTTCAAATCCTTTCAATTCAGTTCTTTTACATTTTTTAGTTTTAAATGCCTGTATTTCCGTGAGATTTACAAAAAGCCATCAACACTTTTCCTAATTTTAAAACAAAATTTGGCAATACAAAACACTAAAGGTGGGTTTCAAACAATTTCAATTTTTTTTTTTTTTATTTTCCTCATATATGTAATTTTCTAAGCCCTTTTCCCTTTTAGGAGCTTTTTGAAGCTTCCAGACAAACTTTTTGTCTTAGAAATCCTAGGAATTTCTATCAGAGATTGGAGATAATAGGATTTGTGTGTCTTTTTCTAAGAATTATTTTATCTTTTCAGAGCTTTTTTTCATTACTATTATCTTATCAGATTCTAACAGCTTCAAAATTTCGATTAGGGAAAGGAAAGCGTCAATGTTGTTCATATATTTTAATAAAGATTTCTGAATTTGTTTGTGCATATTTTTATAATTATTATAATATTATGTTTCTTGCATTTGCAGACTTATATGCTCGTTTGTTATATTTTGGTCAAATATTAAGAGATAATTTTTAAACAACATTTGAAGAAAATCCATTTTTCATAATTTTTTTTCTATAAAAGCCTATTCAGAGATGTAACCATTTTTACGGTCATTTTTGTCGTAAATATAATAAAATTATTTATTTTCCAATTAGATAGAAATTGTAGAGCTTATTCGATTTTTTCTGTAACAACTTACTAAAACTTTCCAAATTTTTATATGTTTTTCCCTCTCAAAAAGCAAAAACTGTAAAATATATGAAGAATTTTTTAATAAAGCTTAGATAATGTTATATAACTTTTAGAGTTTTAAAGTGATTTTATATAATTATTATTAAGAATTTCAAACTTTGTTAACAAATATTCATATGTATATGAGATTGAAGAAAAAAAAAAAAAAAAAAAACGAAAAATTTGCATCAAAATCAAAATTTCGAAAAAGAAAAGTTAATTGAAAAATTTTAAATAAATCATTACTAAATTTTAGTATATATAAAAGATTGTAATATAGTTGAAAATTTACGTCCATTTGCTTTTTTAACCAATTTAAAAATCTTAAATTGACTTAAAATTTATAAAGCTACGAGGTCTGTACTGCAGGAACTACCATAAAAACATTTTTCTCGCAATAGGTATTTAGAAATCTATTAAAATTGTTTTGTGATGTCCTCAAGAAGCTCGACAGCCCACATTAAATCGTTTTTCGAATGAAATAAAAAGTGCAATTTTGTAGCAGCGCGTTATTACTTAATATCATTATCATATTTTTTAAATTAAATGTTAATATAGTGTAGGTACTACTTTTTGGGTTAGAAAAATGGCTTAGCGGTAATTTTTTTAAAATTTGTAAGTCCCCCAAAGTTAAGGAGATACAAATTTAATATCAAAATAACGTGCTTTAACATTAATTTTCTAGAAGCTACACTGTGCGGACTTAAAAAAGCTCACTTGACGATTCGGGCCAAAGGAGTTTTTCAGGTACCTGGTTTGTATAACAAATTACACTGGTTTTAAGTTAATTTTATTTCTATATTCGCTTTTAAATTTTATTCAATTCTCTGAATTAAAAAATAGCTATTTTTTACAATTTTTGTATATAAAACTCAAAAATTCTTCCTTTTTAGCTTTTAAAGTAATTAATGTTTCTGATAAACATAAAATGTTATCAACACAATTTTTAGCGCAAGGACAGTACCTTTTTAAATTGAAAACCCGTCATGGTCACTTAAAAATTACAACAAAATGTCACAAGTCGTTTTCTTTTTTCATACTCGTACAACTAAATCATGAATATTAATATTCGCCAAACTTTTGCAAAGGAATTTTGTCTCTGTGTCTGTTTATAAGTTCTTTACTTTGAAAATTTACAAAATAATCTATTGATTTATAAGAAAATAAATCGAATTTTGACCTTTATCACATGTCTTCACACTTTTTATATTTTTTTTTTTCATTTTGGTTTCATTGCACATTAAGATGCCTTAGAAGTTCACGGTTTAGTGGTAAGAAAATAAAAACCTTAAGCCAACTTTACTTGCAATATACAATAAGACATACTCGTATAGTATCTAAATACTTAGTATGTATATCTAACTATAAGTTTGTGTATTTTATAGTATATACGATGTATTTACTAAAGTTTATTTTACGTGCAACAAACAGAAAAAAAAAAACGCAAGTATTGAGTATTTTAAGTTTTATTAAATAACAAACCGGTGTTTGTAACCAGTTGTCTTTTAATATTTTTTTTTTCTTCTTTTTTTACTTAAATGTCCTCATCGTTGTGTCGTCGTCGCCGTTGTGGTGTATCTTAATTGTATTTTGCAGTTTTGTTTTAAAGTGCTCATCTCTTTTTAAAGACTTTGTGTTGTTATTTTTTTCTTTTATTTTTTGCCATTAAAATGTTGTTCCTTATAAAATGTTAAAATGTTTGTTGTTCTTAAATGCTGCTGCTAGAGCAGCAGCTGCCACTAAAAGTGCAACAGGAATAATAACAGCAACAGCAGTTGCAGAATCAGCAACAGCTACAATATTATAAACAATAACAAAAACTACAACAACAATAATTGCAACAACAACAGCAATAATAGCAACAGCATGTTGCTCAACTTGTTAAAACTATTTGCCATTTCATACTAACAACAATTGCAATAACAAAAAATGGCTAAATTTAGAATATGAACTATCATCGTCGGTGTTGCTTCTTCCGATACGTGTATAATACACTCAAGAAAATATGGTCATTAAATCCATAGTATATACAGAAAAAAATATTTCAAATTATTTTTTAATAAATTTTGTATTGAAATTTAATTATATTTTTTATTAATGCAATTAATTTTCTAATTGGTTTACAATTTCTTTTTTAAATATGTGGACAACTATTAATAAAATATAAATGAAATGAAAAATTTATCTATAAAAGTATAGAAATAAAATAAATTTAAATTTTATTAATATCTATTTTAAAATAAAGTAGTAATAATAAATTCAATTATTAAGGTATTAATTTTATCATTCTGATGATTGGAACAAAATCAATTAAAAATTAATTAATATAAGCAATTTCGTTATTGAAGTCCATTTTTACTTTTTTCTGAGTATAGGAAGGTTTAAAAAAGATATCTATTTAATTAAAATTAAGAAGTTAGTTAAAATAAAAAAAAAAGATTTTCTTTTATCTATATATCATGAATTAAAGGAGAAATCGATTAGAAAGTTCTGATTTTTGACGATTTTCTTATAAAATTAAGTAGACATTTACGCTAGGGAATACAATTTATATCTCCATTTAAAAATATCCCATATTTCTAAAATATGATATTGTTTAAAAAATTTACTTTATAATGCAATTGCATTTTTCAGATGCATTCTTGAAAATATTCCCTCTCACATCTACGTTTGACGCAAATATTTTATTATGAACAAAAGTGCAAGATTCATTGGAAACTGCAATAGATTAGGGAATGCATTTGCAATTTTCAATCCAGGACGAAATTTCCGGTAATTTTAAAAGCACTTAATTGGAAAAAACTACGTGAATTTTAACAAAAACTTATAAAATTTAGCAATTTTTAATTTTTCTATTCTAGATATTTATGAAACTTGCTTAAACATTTTTAAAATAATATCAACCCAGCAAAAACTTTGCTTTCCTGGCAAGCTAGCAAGTATAATTGGAAACAAAAATAAACTACTTGTTTTTTTGTCTTAATTACTAGTTACTTTTGTTCGAGTTGTCCCCGAATTCATGTAGTTAATATTAGACTCTATGGATACTCAAAAATATGTACGTAAACGAAAATAAAAACAAGGGCAAATGTTATATTCGGCTCGGCCGAATCTATATACCCACCATCAACTTTTTCAAATTTAAGTCATATGGGAGGTGGGCGGACCAGGCCCATTTTCTGTTTCCGAGATTAAATTAGTCCTTGAACTATTTGAACACAATTTCGTTGAAGTTTCACCTTATATGGGAGGTAAAGTAGGCGGACCACGCCCATTTTTGGTTTCCGGGTTTACATCAATCCTCGAACTATCTGTACAAAATTTTGTTGTTGTACATGCTTTTGTTGAAGAGATATCAGCAGATGAAGCTAAAACAGACACCCTGTGTTTCTAGTGTTTAGCCCATAACTTTTTTGTTTATTAATTGATTTTGCCCATTTTCAATCCCAAACAAATCTTATATAGAACAAATATTTGTGCCAAATTTCATCTCCCTACGTTGCCCCTATCCTATTTTCAACAGACGGACGGACATAGCTAGATCGACTCATATTTTAACCAGGACCCAGAAAATATATACTTTGTGGGGTCTTAAATGATTCCTTCGGCATGTTACACACGGAATGACAAATCAATATACCCCCCATCTTTTTGATGGTGGGTATAATAAAAAAAACTTTAAATTGGTACCAAATTAACTATTCGTTTTTAATTACAATCGTCTTACTGAGTACACCATCTCGAACTTAATTTTCTTAGTGACAAAAATTTGTTTTAGTATAAAATATATTTTTATACATTAAAAAAAAAACTAATAACAGCAGAATAGGATTGAATCAACAATCTTCTGGTTGCTAATACAGAGCTCTAGCTAACTGATCCACGTGATTACAAATTACTCTGCTATTATATTATTGAGTACTTATTTATGTAATGTAGAGAAGGCAAACAATAATAACGCCTCATTACCAAGACATTACTTTAACCCTGGAAGGGCTTCGTTAGTCATTTCGACTAACAACAATGCTATTTTGAGTGATATTTCTTTATTCGTTGCATATTTTGTTGAGAATTTTGGTATAACATCTGCCGTAAATAAGATCTTGAAGTGTCCAGATGTATGTTGCTGTGAGTGGTCTAGAAGATAGTATTTTGAGCAACCTTGTTAGCCGAAACGACTAACAAAGCACTTAGTGTGACTTTTTGAACTTTTAGCGATAAAGTAATTTAGTAAATATAGTAATGCAGTGTATTTAATATTTGTTTCTATAGTGTGAAATATATTTTTTGGGGGAAAATAAATAAGAACAAAAATAAATAGCAACACATAAGTATATTTTTTGTCACATTACGCATTGATGATGAGGAAGCTCTTTATCCTATATAAAATAGAAAAGTGCTGAAGACTGAATAAAGCCATATTATAAAATACTCACGATTACAGATCGACTTCATCTTATGAGTTCTATAATAAAAACTCAGGACGCGATTGATATCATAATAAATCAAGATATATCGGTGCTGCTCTATATTTTCTGCATCAAACTAAACATTAATTATATTAATAGTTTATTAAAAAAATATGTTAAAAACAATTAAGGAACCATTTTTTTATAAAATTTCCTTAAAAACTGCATAAGGATCTAGTTAAACGATTATTGTCTTATCGACTTTCTTCTACTTCCAATATATCAACCAAGAATTGTAAAATGTCAAAAATCTCTTATTTACAGGTAAATTTATAACAATAGTGTAAATTGTAGAAAAAGGAAAATAAGTTTTCAGCTTCTGCGACTAAAAAAACACTGAACAATTAAGGAATACTGTAAAAAATCAGTTTTTTGCTTAATATTTTGAAAACAACGATAAGTATTTAAGAATTTTAGCTGTTATTTTATTTAAATTAATTCATCAATTAAAAATCAATTGTTTTATTTTTAATTTTAATGATACGTCTTGAAATATTTCGAATAAAAGTTAGTGTTAGTCGTTTCGACTAACGAAGCCCTCAGAAGGTTAAAAAAATCGAAGCCCTTCCAGGATTAATAAGTAGTTGCCATTACCGAAACCCAAAAAGTTTTTGCTCTTCTATACAATTTTAAAATTAGATTATTTTAGAACATTTTTTTTTTTTTTTATAAAACGAACGAATTCATGTTTCATTACGTTTTTTCGTTTGAAAATTTAAATTTTTTATATTTTTTTTAATGTTTTTGACGTTTGTATAAAAATTATTTGTATTCGATTTTAATTGGAATTACGGTAAATTATTGGCCAATATTTAGTGGGATAACATCTGCAATGTACAGAACAAGATAATATAAAGCAATTTACGATGTTCATTGATTTAGATGCGTAAGTGTCCTTGTGAATAAAAGAAATCTTGCAAATTTGATGATATGCTACAGAAATTTTACACGATTTTAGTATATGGATTTGAAATTTATTTGTTGTTTTTCATACATTTTGACGAAACGAATTGAGTCGAACGACAAGTCGAACGAAAACGTGTTTTCATATAAAATTGTATTTTGAACGATACGAACGAAAATTTCAAAATCAGTCACTTGCTATTTTGCTTTCGACTGGTTGAGTTTTTTAATGAAAAATAAGAAAATTACTCACCAGCACACTGCAAATGTTCCTCATTTATGTTTATTCTTCATTTAGATACATAACTTATCGATAAATGAAGATTTTGTTTCAAAAAACTATTTGTAATCGAACAAAAGTAAAAAAACCCAAAATGATTCGAATCCGTTCGACTTGCTTTCGTTCGCTTAGATTTTCTTTCGACATAGAGAAACAGGCTATTAAAGTGGTATTTAGTGGTATAATAAACCTTAATTGATGGTTCATTTTTTAAGAACACAAATTTTGTAAGACCAAATAAATTAAATTTTACGTTTGAAAATCTTAAGCAAAATTTATTAATATGTGTTAATAATAATTACCCAGCAAAAAATTTTTAGGTACTGGTAAGCAGTACAAAATTATTCATGCCTACCGATAGCACATCATTGATGCGCATTTAAGTAAGCTATAAAAGGAAGCGAGAAATTTACATTGGGCTCATTTTTTTTTTACCAAATTTCAACCTACATCATTTCTCGCTTACGTTGATGCAGGATTGTAAGCGAATGACTTCCTTCTACCCATTTTTATTTACGATTTAAAACCAAAATTTGGATGATGAAATATTTTCAACTGCGTTGATTAGTTGTGATCGAGTGTTTAAAGTATTAAGCAGTAAGTTTGTTCATGAAAGTCGAAAAAAAAAAATAAAAAGAAACCTATTAAAATTGTAAGTAAAATTATTATATTTTTTAAATAACTATTTATAATAACAAAATAAAATTATTTATTAAATTATTAAAACTTTAAATATGTATGTATATTTTTTTTAGTTTTCATTATAATATACAAGAAATGTCATGTTTTGTAACGTATTTTGTGTTTTATTACTTTTTTTTATTAATTTTCAGTTTAATTTGTTTTGAAGAAATTTTGTGTTTATGTTTTTATACGATTAGAGAAAAAAATAAATAAATAAAAAACAATGGGTTATTTATGGGTTACCCAAAATTTCTACAATTATACGGTACGTATAACATATTCCATATTTTTTGTTTTGCAGATAAACAATTAAGTTTAACCCCAATAAAAAAGGTTATTTGACTCAAATAAAAATATAAAGTTGATGAACTGATTTAAAAAATTTCTGATTTTTTCTTTTTAATTTTTTTTTTTTATAAAATAAATCAAATAAATTAAAAATAATAATAATAAAAAATAATAATTTTCAAAAATGCATTATTTAAATTCAAGGCATGATTTCAAAGCTTCTGGGATCTCTAAAAGATGCACATAAAAGAGGCATGATATCATCACATCTATGATGCCTTAGAATGCGCATAATAAAGGCATGTATGAACCAAATACGTAGCGCAGCAAAGAGACCTACCAAGTGGGACATCACGAACAAAAATCATGCCTTCTTGAAGCAGGTTGGTAAGGGAGAGTTCTTTTATCTCTCCCTTACAAACCTGCTTCTGGGTATGCAGCAATTTTTGCTGGGTGTAATCGTATTAATATACACTTCAAGTCGATGTATTTAAATGAGTTATAAATTTAATATGACTGAATTTTAATGTTTTAATTTTATGTTGAAAAAGAATTAAAATGTTATGTTTTGGTTTAAATCAAATAAAAAATTAGTGCATATTTTCTTAATTTTTAGAGCATATTTTACGATTTTTGTGCATGTTTTGGGCGCCTAAAACATACTTTTTAAATGCATGAACTTCTTGTCTCTGGTTATTACGCTCATTTATTACCTGCAAAATGTTGTATATATGCATAAATCAGAATGCCGAATTTAACAATGACGGGCTAATAATTGACCATAACACCCGTACAATCGTCACTTCTGAAATTAAAATTTTAAGTCCATAAATCTTATCGTAGATATTAGCATCAAGATACTATTTTTATATATTTTTTAATAACCAAAAGTGCATAACAAAAAATGTGGGTATAATTGACCTATGCTTTCACATTCATTAACCATATATATAAATGATATATAGAAGCATAAATTTCACTTCTAAATTTGGTTTGAAAAGGACGAAAATTTACAAGTTACATAAAATTTAATATCTGAAATTATTAATAATCTCTTTGAAACACACACACTGATGTAGTTGAACTTGACCCACTAACTATAATTCTTTACATACCTACTTGTTTTTGCTTCCAAAATTATCTCGATCTTACATTTATTTTTATACCCTTTATTCACGTTAACATTACTTATAAAGAAGTTATTATAATTTTTGGCCCGATTTTTAGGTAAAGCACAAATTAAGGTGTAATATTCTATCAAAATTATTACAGTGGATTTTGATAGAATATTACTCCTTAATTTGTGCTTTACCTTCGTCCGGCAACACAAAAAAAAAAATTATTAAATAAAAAAAAAAATTTTATGTATCCTGAAAAATTAGATTTTTTTTTAGAGTTGAAGAGTATTATTTAATTTTAAATAAAATAATAATAATAAAATTAGATAATTACAAAATATTCCAAAAATATAAAATAAATTCCTACAAAAATAAAATAACTAAATTTCTTGAAAATTGAAGTAAATTTCATTATTCTTTTTTTTTTTTAAATGAAATAACCTCATAAGAAAATGAAGGTCTAAATATTTTCCTTACTTAATTAAATCTTTTTTAAAAACAGAAAATGCAATAGGAAAACTTTTCTTCGCTAATACAAGCTGTACGGAAAGTTTCTCGGCGGTCGTTATCGTTTGAAATACCAAATTCTCTTACACATATTGTGAAATTACATTTTTAAAAAATTCTTTGAATGAAAAAACGCCCTAAGTAAAAATAAAACCTTTTTATTGGACTTTTTTTCATTCCATCTTTTTAGGGAAATTTTTCATTCTAATTTGTTGCAAAATCATATCACAAAATGCCCGAAAATTGCGTGTTGTTGTAGCCCATGTATTTTTTGGGGTCATTTTTCATTTAGTGTTTTGGGGCCATATTTCCTGGGTCCACAGTTCGCAGAGCCAATTTGTACATTTTTATACCCTACACCACCATAGGTGGTTGGGGTATTATGCGTTTGTGCTGATGTTTGTAATGCACAGAAAAAATTATCACCTTAAAGTATGCCGTTCGAGTCAGCATCACTTTCTGAGTCGATTTAACGATGTCCGTCCGTCCGTCCGTCCGCCGTCCGTCTGGCTGTCTGTCCATGTAAACCTTGTGAACAAAGTACAGGTCGCAATTTTAAACATAACTTGATGAAATTTGGTACGAACAGTTATTTTGACACAGGGACGAAGCTTATTTAAATTGGTTATGATCGGTCCATTTTTTCACCTAGCCCCCATAAAATGTCCTCCCGGAATAGCGGTTTAACGATCATAAACGCCTTAAATATAGCAATATTTCAATGAAACTCAATATAAAGGAGTTTTGTATAAGTGTCAGTCTTTATGCCAAATTTCATCAAGATCGGTTCATAATTAACCATAGCTCCCATATAAATCCTCTCTTCCGAAAATCACTTTAACGTGCATAAATCCCATTCGAATTATAGTATGAGGGCGGATCAATAAGTCTGTGACTTTTTGAATGAAACACAGTGTTTTTTGCGAAACAAAATTTTTTTTTTTTTTTTTTTTTTTTTGTACGTAAAAAAAAATAAGCATCCAAAAAAACTCTTTTGGAACCCAAATAAAAACTTATTTAATTTTGGACATCTCGAACAAAATTCATCAGTTATAGCACTAAAAATGGAAGCTGTTTTTCATACCGATTTCGCTTACAAATCACATTATTTAAAAGGCGAAGTTTTTGCTGGGTTACTTCTTATCTATCTCTTCATTTATGTTATAAAAATTATATATTTTAAATGTGGGTAAAATATGATAATACATTAATTACACAGGTCAACAGCAAAAAAAGGCTTGAATAACTACTATATAGATTTGATGTATTATGGTTCCAGTAGTCCAAAAATGGGCAAAATTTTAAATTCTATTGAGAGGTTTTTTTTTTTAATTTTTTTGTAAAATTACAAATTTTTTTAGGCGTTTTTCCACATAATTAATTATAACTCAAAAAGTTTTAGTCCGATATTATTGAAAAAAATGTATAAAAAATTATATTTACACAACCTTAATCTCTTCATATATTGCGTTTCAATCAGTAGTAGTAGTTTCAGAGTTATAATAAAAAAAATGAAACAAAAAATAAATTTTTTACGTGAAAATAGCATGTTTTTTTTTTTTTTTTTTGTTTTAAAAAAATCATTAAAAATCGAAAACGACAAAAACTGTTCTGATTTAAAGCCACATGTAATAGCAAGAAAATGAGATATCGATCATAAAAATCGATTGATTCGTTTCAAATTTAATCGCAAATAAGTGAATTCGCTCATTTTCACAAAATTTTAGTTTTTTGAAATTTCTCCAGTTATGTTGTCATAACTCAAAAACAACTTGTCCGATTTTGTTAAACTAAATTTACAAAAATTTTCGCTAACAATATCTTTAAATGATGTATGATGATTGTTTTTGATGCGATCAAGAGTTTCAAAGTTATGAAAAAAAATTGTTAGGCAAAAAATATAAAATTAGTAAAAAAATTAAAAAAACAAGCGAGAATGTTATATTCGGCTTTACCGAATCTACCATCACCTTTTTATATAGGAGGTGGGCGGTAAGGTGGGTGACCACTCCCATTTTTTGTTTCCGAGTTTACATTGATCCTTGAACTACTTGTACAGAATTTCGTTGACATTTCACCTTATATGGGAGGTGCGCGATAAAGTGGACGGACCACGCCCACTTTTTTGTATCCAAGTTTATATCGCATTATATCCCGTACTGTTTACATAAAGGTAAGACAAATTTATTGGCTATCTTAAAGCAATTTCTTAAACTTATTAAACTCTTAACAATTTTCAGACGTGGGCAGTTCAGTAAGGCCCGGTATTTTTTTCAATTTCTGCACGGGTCACAAGAATGCGCTTCAAGAATTAACTCCAAGTCTTTAGTATGAAATAGTATATCAAATCCTGATTTCCGCATATTTTCAAATAAATAAATTAAAAAAAAAAAAAAAGATTATCTGCTTATTTTTTTCAATACTTCAGTACTTATTTGTAACAGATAATGTAACTAGTTATTATTCATTTTGCTAATAATGACTTCTGTAATACTTTGAAACTAATGAGTGATTGAATAGCTACAAAGTAATTAGTTCTTGTAACAACATCTAAGTAATGACTTTCTGAAATGCCTACCTGTAATAATATAGAGTAAGTAGTTGCCTATAATGACATCACCGTGTTAAAATAATGAGTTATTCATCTAATGTGAAAGTAGTGTAGAGCCATTATATTAGCTTCTTATCTCATTACATGGCAAGCAAAGTTTTTGCTGGGTAGCTCCCATATAAACCCACTTCCGGGAATCGCCCTAAAGGGCATTAAATTATATAGCTGTTAGTATCAATGCATTGTTCTGTATTTGTATAATTTATTTTACATTTAGTAAAAGTGTTGGTCTACAATTGGCCACAGGTCTAATTTTAAGATCATACACAATGGTGTAGGGTATCATATGGTATCATATCTCTCGTTATTATTAAAACTTAACACAATTTTCTCAACGAATGAAATTTTTTGTTCGTTTGATTTTTATTTTTTATTCATTTCAATTCTTGTTATAAAAACCAAATTTTCAAACGAATCATTACGTATTCGTCTAGAAATATTGACATTCGTTTTATAAAAACGGAAATTCGTTCGTCACTTAGACGAAACGAATTTAATATTTGTTTTATAAAAACACTCTGTTAATTAAAAGCACACTAAAAGCTCATAAAGTTTCATTTTGAAATTTCACTGTAAGAAACTTTTTATTTAAAAAAATACACTTAAAGTTGATGACTCTCGTTTTTTTTTTTCAATATTTTTCTAAAGTAACACAACCTAGAACAATGGCTATTATTGCTATTGATACACAATTTGGTCCATTTTTGTACAGAACGAAAATACTAAATACTTCAGCCAACTGTATATTAACAAATATATATTTTCCACCCATTTTTTTTTTTTTTTACCAAAAGTGCATCGGGTTAATCTAGTTAATTATAAAACAAAAACGGATAAATGCTTATTCTTAAAAAAAGTCATTAAATCGAGAGTGTTTCAATAGAAACAATAATAAAAATAGTACTATACTACTATTTATAATGTAATAAAATGAAAATAAAATCTCATTTCATAGGGCGATAAAAAAAAAACACTTTTTCAATTTACTTGTATTTTAATTAGTTTTCTCAGTCAATTATAATACAGATAATCTTGGTGTCCTAAACCTATAAATTACTTTTTTTATTGGCTCTAGTTTTCGAGATACAAATTTATAAATTATGGGTGTATCTTTACATCTTGTTGCATATCTGAATAAAAATTTTCCGATTTATCTAAATTAAATTAAAAAAATAATCGGATTCAAAACATATATAAACTAGTCTCCTGCGCAAGATGATTTGAAAAGCAAACACACTTGAATTTCAAGTGTGTGTTTCATAGCCAACATGTGCAAAAACAACAATAAATACTGTTCGTACTGTTCGCTGCCCGAAGCAAAGCAAGTGTGTACTGTATATGAGCGACTGCAAATCCGTGCGTTCAAATCATTTATCGTAAACAAGTGGTGCAAGTGGTGTGGCAAAAAAAAGCAAATCATACAAGACGTTGAGAAATGATTTAAAGATTTCAAGTGGGCTTAATGATTTGTTTGTTTTTTGTAATACGTAGTTGCTGTGTGTGGCAAAAAATCTTCATAATGTGTAAAAAGTGGTTGTTTATAAATATTCTTGCATACACACACATATATACAGTATGTCTATATTTTATTGTTGGTTCTTCTTTTCTAAATAAATGTAAAAGGGTGAATTCATAAAGTTATTAAAAAATACTCTTTATTAAGAGTTAAAAAAGTAAAAAAATTAAAGTTGACATATGTAAGTTAGAAAATTTTTATCTTTAGTATTTATTTATATTTTAAATAAAGTTAGTCTTATAATTAATTGTATGTTTATAAAAAATTTTAAAATTGCACTTATTTATATTATGATAGATTTTATTGCATTTAATTTATATTTACTAAGTAATCATTCTATTTTAAAACTAAAAGGAAATAATATAGAACAATGTCTTTTCATTTTTCAAATTCGTTTCCATATACGTTTACTCCTTGACTAATAAAACTTAATGCATGTTTCTTTAAATTGTTATAACTAGTAACATTAATAATTTATTTGATCGTAAATAACAATAAGTTTATAAACAATACTTTTAAACGACTGTTTTACTTACGAAATTACTTTATACAGTCATGAACGCACACACACACATATAATTTTAATAAAAAAGAAAACACAATTTTTTTCCTTATTGAAGCAAACAAGTGGTCAAAAGGCTTGTATTTTTTTATACAAGCCTTTGAGAGGCTTGTTTGGTCGCTATCATAGCACACTCATGATTTGTTCATAAAGTTGAAGCACACACGCAGTATTTGTATGGTTTTAAGTGCCTGCAGAACAGTATTTATTACTCCGCACACACACTGATAACAACACTTGAAAAATATTAAGTGGCTTGTACAGCCTTATAAGACACAGTTTGCAGGGCTCTAATATAAACTATACTTTCTCTTTTTAAAATTTGTCAAATAATTAGTTTGGGAGATATAAAGAATTATTTCTATTTCAATTAAATCCATGCATAAATTTTGTCTTTATTAAGTACTTATCTCAATTACAAATTATAAAAAGAAAAATAACAGTTCTTGAATAATAACTTTGTAAAAGAGTTACAATCACTTAATTGGGAATATCATCAAAAGTTATGCATTAATTTTAATGAAAAATATGTATCTCATTTCAATTGTAATACATTTAGGTTTATTTTAGATTTTTACCGTAAAAAAAATAATAATAATAATAATAATTAAATAAATTGTTTTATTAAATTATTCGACAGAACTTTTTGAAAATCTCTTGAATATATTGAAAAATAGCTTAAAGGCGATTAAAATATTAAGTTTTGATATTTTGTTTAACAAAATCATGTTTTCGAGATAAGTATGTTTCAATATGCCAACCAATGTCCTTAATTTAACATATAGCTATTTATATAGAGAACTAGAGTCAACTTTATGATTACGTGTATTTAAATTGATTGAGAAATTACTAATCAGCAAACCAGTGTTGCCCCGTGTTTTGAGAACATTTTTAATAAAATATTTATAGATATAAATGAAACTGTAAATTTAAATTATTTTTATTTTTGATTTTTACTGTGTTAGATAAGATCTTTAAACGTAGAACGTCATTGAGCGCGTTTATTAATTTTGGTATGTGTTATATAAATTTTAATTAAAAATGTTCATCATACGCACAAAAAGAACTCAAACATACATAGATAAATTATAAAACTTTTGTTAGAAACTCAAATTCAAAATACCGCTATTATGAGCGCCTTAATTATAGTATTTTGGGAATAATACTAATTCTAAAGGTAATATATGCAATAAAAGGAACAAATACATTGTATATACAATCCATAAATGTGCAAATTAAAGTTCATTTTCCAACATTTCAGCAAATCTTACCCACCATGTCTATGTTTTGATACTTTTGTTGGTTAGTGCCACTGCTCCTTATTTCTTGTAAGACTTGATTTGATTTACGCTCATCTATTTAGTATTTAATTTACATTGCCAACATACATAAACTTTTGTATCTAATATTGCTAAAGCTGTTGCGACAATTGTTTTAGTGTTGTTTTGAGTTTTTGCAAAAAAAAAAAAAAAATTGTTCTTGAAAATTATATTTCACCAATTATGCAACAAACAAACCAGCATGCAAGAAGCATTATGCCATAATTGTTGCAACAACATAAAAGGCAACAATAGTATCATGCAACATTAAGATTTTTTTTTTTTCTTCACTAAGAACTTTAATTTTACATCTAATACAAGTATGGGTATAAAATATACATAACATATATAATAAGTACTTACACTACTACCAAATATATGTAAGGTGGTGAATATGAACCCAGCAGTTCGCCGAACTAGTTCCGTTACGTCGAATTCGTTAGCCACTAAGAACTACCACTAGTTACTTTTCAACCCACTCACAATGCTTTTAACTGGTGAATTTAACATGGGGATGTCATTGGAGGTAACCAATTGGATACCCTTTGCATTACTATTCACTAGTAGTTTGGATGGTGCCATTTTTCTAGTTATTTCGAATGAAACATAATACTACACATTGAACTGTTCGTAAGAAACTAGCACTATCAGCATAACAAGTCACTAGTATTTTCAGTAGTACAAAAACTCTCGTATTTGGGACGAAAAAGTTGAAAAAATAAAATTGTACTTTTATTTTGTATTTTTAAAGTTTTAATTTCCCTGATAAGTAATTATTGTTTTTTTATTTTATTAATTTAGTTTTTTTTAAGAATTTTCTGATGTTTTTATTTTATATTTTGATTCATAGATGTCTTCAGCTGGGCTTGAACTTCTAACCTTCTGGTTTGTAGGCACGCGTATTAACCACTGGGCTATTGATCTCTTTATTTAACATTCTGCTATGTGCTGTTTTCAATTTCAAGAGAATATTTGTTGTAATGTATGCATCATCTGTGCCAACAAAATTAAACTAACGGCGAATTTCTGCATTACATGTAGTTAGTGAATTGGCTATTTATATATGGTTTTGTTTATGAATTAAGAGAAAACGTATTATGAAAACAATAATGGGGAATTTGTGCATTACATGTAGTTAGTGAATTGGCAATTTATATATGGGTCTGATTATGAATTTACATAAAATTTCTTATTTAACAAAATACTAACGGCGATTTTAGGCATTACATGTAGTTAGTGAATTGGTAATTTAAACGTATACTTTTTTATTTTTATATTATTTATTTAGACAAAATGTGAACATTTAACAAACAGTTAAATTATTAAAAGTAACTTATATAAGATATTATATATAATATATGTATTAAGTGTAATGTTGTCCTATGAAAGATTTTTTTTTTTTACTTTTTTAACAGTTTTTAAAGAAAAAAAACTTTATATTTTAAATTTTTAAAAAATAAATAAATAAATAAAAGCTAATGATTAGGTATTTTATTATGTTGTTCCTGCAACTTTTGTCTCGATAATTAAACTCTACACTACCATAGGTGAGTGGGGTATTATCGGGTTAGGCCGATTATATGTTTTTTATTTTTATTTTTTACTTTAAATTTATTAGGGTCCTAATCTCAATATTCAACGGAACAATTTTTTTACTATTTTTGTTATAATTTATTTAATAATTAAATAAGAAATAGTTTCATATAAATAAATTGTCACTAACTTCAAATATGATATATCTTTTTTATCGTAGCAGGGGAGTGATAATCTGAAGAACTATTATGGTGAAAACCATCAATCTTCATATGAACGTCCAGCTTATTATATCGCTTTGATAAAATGAAAATGGATACAAAAAAATATATTAATTTTCGCATATCTAAATGAGTATTATAGTGAAAGTCTTAAAAATTTTTGTTGTAATTTTCATATTAAAATTCGAATAGGTGCGAGGGGAGTAGCGAAGCGCACTAGAAAAAGCTAGTATTAAATATTTTTGTTAATAAATTACATACATAAAAAAGTTTTATAATTTATTGACTTTTTTAGTTCATACACAGAAAAAATGTTCATATTTTTTAATTAAAAAAGTTGTTTAATTTTGCTTCAAAACTTAATAAATATATTCAAATAAGAATCAAATTTTAGTAATATTTGTTTACTCATTTAAATTATTAATTTATTCAATCACCCACTTAATTGACTTAATTAATTTATTAATTTGGAATTTTTTTCTGTTTTGTATTTTTTACAGTTTTTAGTAATTGATATAATCATTTTGGTGAGAGGAGCAAATTTAAACAAGTTGTTTATTGAATGAATTATTTATTTTCTGTGTATATATTTTTCTGTGTATATCTCATATAAATTTTGCAAAATAAATGTATATACCGACCAAAGTATTTGAGAACTTATATTGTACATAGAGGCACTTATAGGAAAATAGTTTTAAAAATATAATAAAAACAGACTACCATTCCTTAAATATATTTACATTTGAGTAGTAAGATAAATCAATAATTGAAAAATGAATTGTGTATTCACTAACAAAATAGTTGTATCGAATTTGTTTACAATGTAGGGAATTTCTATAGATAAATGCAATACTTTTTGGCTAATTGGCCACTTATTACATTATATTTCAATAGTGAATTTAATAAATTAATAGTTGTAACGAAATCGTACACTTTGTGAATTTCTGAAAACGAAGAGCCAACAATTTCACTACAATACAATAGTGTGTTCACTAATGTAATAGTTATAAGGAATTCCTACACCCAGAGAAATATCAATCACATACGTGTTGAAAACAATACCATTCTGTGTCAATAGTGAATCTACACCGTATGTGTTTAAATTAAACACTGCGTGTTCAATTCTTATTGAAAATCGATATCTAATTGGCACCAAATTGAAACCATTTCGGTATCAAATTGTTAAATTACTTATGTTTTCTATTAAATTTGTTAACGAAAGGTATTAAAAAGCTGTTACCGTAAATTACCAATGTGAGCACAACCGTTGTTGATTTTGAATCGAATTTTTTCCCTTAGTGTATATAATCAAGTTTAATTATAGAGACAAATTTAAGACTTTTTGTCGATTGGTCACTAACTGCATTACATTTCAATAGTGAATTCACTGAATTAATAGTTGTAGCGAATTGTAAATTTCTGAAAGCGAAATGCTACTATCTGCACTACAATTCAATAGTGAATTCACTAAAAGAAATTTTGCAGCATATTCATATATAACATGAGAATAAATTTCTCAATTTACGCTTTTAAAGCTCTCAACGGCAACTCTATGCATTACATGTAAACATAGAAGTGGCAGTTTACTTTTAGATATTATATTTTCTAGTTAAAACAATAAACATTATTTAGTAGTTATTTTACTAGTGAAATGTAATGCAGAATGTGATCGTTTATCAACCACTTGCACTACCAAATGTAACTAGTGAATCGTCTAAGTAGTTATATATCTAGTGATAATGGGCAAATTGGCACCTTTTGAACTGCTGGGAAGTTACTTAGTACGTAATAGTGTGAGTAGTTACATGGTTTGCGTGAACATTATTGTTTATGTTTTGTTTTTATTGCTGTAAATAAAGTAAAAAGCCGGTTTCTATATTTTTCTTTTAAAATTGAAATACACACCAAACAAGAGAGTGTATTTTGCGATTGTTTTTTAGTTATAACTGTTATACAATTAGAGAGAGAGAGAGAGAAACAAAGAGCAGAGAAAAATAAACTAAAATAAAATTCGTTTTCTAATGATGCCAGATTAGTAAAATATAAATATATAAACAATGTAAGATTTGGTCTTGTATTGACAGTGAAATATGCAAAAAATAAAAGAAGTTCTGTTTTAAAGTGTTTTAATATTGAAATAATTAAGAAATATATATATATATATATATATATATATATATATATATATATATATATATATATATATATATATATATATATATATATATATATATATATATATATATATATATATATATATATATATATATATATATATATATATATATATATATACCAACAAAAAATATCAAACAAAAGACATGGTGGGTAAGATTTGCTGAAATGTTGGAAAATGAACTTTAATTTGCACATTTATGGATTGTATATACAATGTATTTGTTCCTTTTATTGCATATATTACCTTTAGAATTAGTATTATTCCCAAAATACTATAATTAAGGCGCTCATAATAGCGGTATTTTGAATTTGAGTTTCTAACAAAAGTTTTATAATTTATCTATGTATGTTTGAGTTCTTTTTGTGCGTATGATGAACATTTTTAATTAAAATTTATATAACACATACCAAAATTAATAAACGCGCTCAATGACGTTCTACGTTTAAAGATCTTATCTAACACAGTAAAAATCAAAAATAAAAATAATTTAAATTTACAGTTTCATTTATATCTATAAATATTTTATTAAAAATGTTCTCAAAACACGGGGCAACACTGGTTTGCTGATTAGTAATTTCTCAATCAATTTAAATACACGTAATCATAAAGTTGACTCTAGTTCTCTATATAAATAGCTATATGTTAAATTAAGGACATTGGTTGGCATATTGAAACATACTTATCTCGAAAACATGATTTTGTTAAACAAAATATCAAAACTTAATATTTTAATCGCCTTTAAGCTATTTTTCAATATATTCAAGAGATTTTCAAAAAGTTCTGTCGAATAATTTAATAAAACAATTTATTTAATTATTATTATTATTATTATTTTTTTTACGGTAAAAATCTAAAATAAACCTAAATGTATTACAATTGAAATGAGATACATATTTTTCATTAAAATTAATGCATAACTTTTGATGATATTCCCAATTAAGTGATTGTAACTCTTTTACAAAGTTATTATTCAAGAACTGTTATTTTTCTTTTTATAATTTGTAATTGAGATAAGTACTTAATAAAGACAAAATTTATGCATGGATTTAATTGAAATAGAAATAATTCTTTATATCTCCCAAACTAATTATTTGACAAATTTTAAAAAGAGAAAGTATAGTTTATATTAGAGCCCTGCAAACTGTGTCTTATAAGGCTGTACAAGCCACTTAATATTTTTCAAGTGTTGTTATCAGTGTGTGTGCGGAGTAATAAATACTGTTCTGCAGGCACTTAAAACCATACAAATACTGCGTGTGTGCTTCAACTTTATGAACAAATCATGAGTGTGCTATGATAGCGACCAAACAAGCCTCTCAAAGGCTTGTATAAAAAAATGCAAGCCTTTTGACCACTTGTTTGCTTCAATAAGGAAAAAAATTGTGTTTTCTTTTTTATTAAAATTATGTGTGTGTGTGCGTTCATGACTGTATAAAGTAATTTCGTAAGTAAAACAGTCGTTTAAAAGTATTGTTTATAAACTTATTGTTATTTACGATCAAATAAATTATTAATGTTACTAGTTATAACAATTTAAAGAAACATGCATTAAGTTTTATTAGTCAAGGAGTAAACGTATATGGAAACGAATTTGAAAAATGAAAAGACATTGTTCTATATTATTTCCTTTTAGTTTTAAAATAGAATGATTACTTAGTAAATATAAATTAAATGCAATAAAATCTATCATAATATAAATAAGTACAATTTTAAAATTTTTTATAAACATACAATTAATTATAAGACTAACTTTATTTAAAATATAAATAAATACTAAAGATAAAAATTTTCTAACTTACATATGTCAACTTTAATTTTTTTACTTTTTTAACTCTTAATAAAGAGTATTTTTTAATAACTTTATGAATTCACCCTTTTACATTTATTTAGAAAAGAAGAACCAACAATAAAATATAGACATACTGTATATATGTGTGTGTATGCAAGAATATTTATAAACAACCACTTTTTACACATTATGAAGATTTTTTGCCACACACAGCAACTACGTATTACAAAAAACAAACAAATCATTAAGCCCACTTGAAATCTTTAAATCATTTCTCAACGTCTTGTATGATTTGCTTTTTTTTGCCACACCACTTGCACCACTTGTTTACGATAAATGATTTGAACGCACGGATTTGCAGTCGCTCATATACAGTACACACTTGCTTTGCTTCGGGCAGCGAACAGTACGAACAGTATTTATTGTTGTTTTTGCACATGTTGGCTATGAAACACACACTTGAAATTCAAGTGTGTTTGCTTTTCAAATCATCTTGCGCAGGAGACTAGTTTATATATGTTTTGAATCCGATTATTTTTTTAATTTAATTTAGATAAATCGGAAAATTTTTATTCAGATATGCAACAAGATGTAAAGATACACCCATAATTTATAAATTTGTATCTCGAAAACTAGAGCCAATAAAAAAAGTAATTTATAGGTTTAGGACACCAAGATTATCTGTATTATAATTGACTGAGAAAACTAATTAAAATACAAGTAAATTAAAAAAGTGTTTTTTTTTATCGCCCTATGAAATGAGATTTTATTTTCATTTTATTACATTATAAATAGTAGTATAGTACTATTTTTATTATTGTTTCTATTGAAACACTCTCGATTTAATGACTTTTTTTAAGAATAAGCATTTATCCGTTTTTGTTTTATAATTAACTAGATTAACCCGATGCACTTTTGGTAAAAAAAAAAAAATGGGTGGAAAATATATATTTGTTAATATACAGTTGGCTGAAGTATTTAGTATTTTCGTTCTGTACAAAAATGGACCAAATTGTGTATCAATAGCAATAATAGCCATTGTTCTAGGTTGTGTTACTTTAGAAAAATATTGAAAAAAAAAAAACGAGAGTCATCAACTTTAAGTGTATTTTTTTAAATAAAAAGTTTCTTACAGTGAAATTTCAAAATGAAACTTTATGAGCTTTTAGTGTGCTTTTAATTAACAGAGTGTTTTTATAAAACGAATATTAAATTCGTTTCGTCTAAGTGACGAACGAATTTCCGTTTTTATAAAACGAATGTCAATATTTCTAGACGAATACGTAATGATTCGTTTGAAAATTTGGTTTTTATAACAAGAATTGAAATGAATAAAAAATAAAAATCAAACGAACAAAAAATTTCATTCGTTGAGAAAATTGTGTTAAGTTTTAATAATAACGAGAGATATGATACCATATGATACCCTACACCATTGTGTATGATCTTAAAATTAGACCTGTGGCCAATTGTAGACCAACACTTTTACTAAATGTAAAATAAATTATACAAATACAGAACAATGCATTGATACTAACAGCTATATAATTTAATGCCCTTTAGGGCGATTCCCGGAAGTGGGTTTATATGGGAGCTACCCAGCAAAAACTTTGCTTGCCATGTAATGAGATAAGAAGCTAATATAATGGCTCTACACTACTAAGATATACCTTAGATATGTTCTAAAATTGAACAATGCGATATTATATATTTCTTCAATTTAAGTCAAACAATTATAAGTTGGCTATCGTTCCACCTATAATGTTGTATATATGTTTTATAAACTCATTGAACATTCTTCTTACAGGATCAGCATTGGCATAATTAGCTCTATAGAATTGAACTGCTAATGGAATTAAGAATTACGAGCTGGATATTATTTATTAAAATTCCAGAACTCACATTACCATTAATTATATTTAGCATAAATTTTTCTCAAATTTTGTTTGAAAAATATTTGTATACCCTATACCACTATAGGTGGTTGGGGTATTATACGTTTTTGCTAATGTTTGTAATGCGCAGAAAAAATCATGGACCCCCATCTTAAATTATACCGTTAGACTCAGAATCACTTCCAGATTCGATTTACCGATGTCCGTCCGACTATCTGGCTGACTGGCTGTCTGTCCATGTAAGCGTTGTGAACAAAGTAAAGACATCTTGATGAAATTTGGCACGAATAGTTATTTTGGCACAAGGACAAAGCCTATTGAAATTGGTTATGATCGGTACATTATTTTGTAGCCCCTAATAAATATAGAAAATAATTTAATTAAATTTGACATAGATATCATTATAAATGTGTGTACCAAATTTCGTAAAGATCGGTTTATATTTGACCATAGCTTCCATATAAACGTCCCTTCCGAAAATCACTTTAACGTGCATAAATCTCATACAAATATTAGTATTAAGTAAACATGCAACACAAATAAATTTTATATAAGTAGAAACAACAATACCAAATTTTATGAGAATCAGTCCATAATTTACGGAAGAGGGTTTATATGGGAGCTATGTTCCACATAAAACCTCTTCCGGTAATAGCCCTAAAGTAGCCAAAGGTATAATATAAGTTCCCTTCTTGAATTTTTATACTCATATACAATGATGTACAATAAGGTCGGGCTTGACCGACATCAGCTAAAATATCTTAGCCAAATTTCAACTTCATACGAACATTAGACTAGACACTACGCGACAATTTATGTTCATGATCCTAAAACAAAACTAAAAAAATGTATTCACCAATATTTATGATATATAACAAGATTTATGAGTTTTACAATAAAATTAAAATTAAAATAAAAAAATTATAGATTATAGAATAACCCAGTTGGATATTGTGTCTTGAAGACAGTTTCATAAATGACTTATATTGTAAAAGTCATTAGGTGATGACATTTATATGGGATGACTACATGACGTGTCAACACTTTTTCTTCAGATTTCTATAGTATTAAAATAGGTGTTAGTCTTAATGACTTTGATAGCTAAAAAATCTACAATTAGACAGGGAAAATATTAAGAACTACCCAGCAAAAAAAGAACTGAAAAAGTTATGATTTCAACATTGTGCTGTCATTGGAAAAAAGTACTTAGTGGTGAGAAAGAGCTACAGAAGTTATTTTTTTAACCCATGGTTGTCATTGGTAAAATGTTATTCTTTTTTACTTCTTGTTTATTTCTTTTGAAGTTCTTCCCTTAAAACTATGTTTATAAAATTTTTTAACAAAAGTTCTGTTTTAGCCTTATTAAAAATTAGAAATTATTACCATTTTTTCCCGCTAAAAATTCATTTATTTTCACTTTTTTAGAAGTAATTATTAAGAACTTCCAAAAAAGTTTAAAATATGCACTTTATTCCACTTTTGAAGTTGTGAAAATGTTCTTTATTTGAAAGAACTTTGCTTTTTGCTGGGCTACAGCGAAATAAAAATGATTTTATAAAGCAGAAAATAAGGCAGATCTAAATGCAAACCTAAATTTAATGGTCAGATGTACGAATAAATTCAAAGAACAATTTAATTTCATTAATACATTCATATTTTTTAACTTTTAAATTGTTAATACATTTATTGAACTGTTTAAAGAGTTAACCATTTAAAGAAGTAATTCACTATAAAAATATTTTGATCTTCTGTGTTCAACAACTTTAAAAAATAAAAAATATTTCCGTAAAATTTTATTTAACAAAAACTCCATGAAAAAATAGTTAAAAAAATATAAAGTATCAAACGTTTGTTAAAAAAAAAATATTAAAACTGAGCAAACAAAATAAAATTTCACGTCTTTTCGAAAAAAGTTAGTTATTTGAAAAATAAATAAAACATTTATTTAATTCGTTTTACTCTTTTAGAAATTCTGATCGAGTTATCTCATCTGGAAGAGCAATTTCCGTGCTTGCAGACAGACGTCAAGACTGCTTTAAGCCACAATTGCTACCAACAACAATCAAGTTAAAGTGGAAGACGGATATAAAAATCATTTTAAACCGAGCATAGTTTTTACTAATATCGTTGACTCAAAATGCAACTGGGTTTAATATTGATATTATTTTTATTAAATTTTGAATTTATGTTAGAATACTTCATAGTATCTTTAATAAATATGAAGGTTAGTACGCATCACGTATGCACTATTGACTGAATGCTGATATTTATATAGACACGTCAGCAGTAGAGATCAAAGATGGAAAAAGTGTCAAAGACAATACATTGAATTTTTAAATGCAATATCATGCGGACATCACTAAGATATATAATTAATTTGTCAGCACTATTGACAACATGCTGATTAAGTCCTGAAGAAATTTTACAAAATATATGAATATGTCAGTAGTTGTCATGATGTATTTTGTATGGGCACAAATGACAAGGTCAGCAGTGATTCTGACGCGTCATGAAATTGTCTTATAAGACGTCTTAAAGAAATTTCCAACTGGGAAATTCATATAAGAGAAATAAAATTTAAAATACTCTATTTGCCCTCTGATTGCCCCTATAAACGTTCAGCAATTTTCTCAGCTTGTTATTGCAATGTTATTATCTTTTTTCAACATGTTATTATTCTTCACTGAATCCAATCTAGTGAAACAAATCACTGTGCATCCTAGTGCGTATATCTATTATTATTGATTAATGTTACTCATACGCTTTTATGATTAAATTTAAAAAGACTGGTGAAAGAAAAAATTGTTTTAGGGAATATTGTTATTAATAACAATAGACTATTTAGACCTAGAAAAATATATGATTCTATTGGTAGTTAAATATTAATGTTTAATATAATACCTAATAAGAAGCGTACCAGTAGTCCAGAAAAATTCCGAAGTGTTTTTCCAAGTAAATTCGAATTTCCGTTCTATGGCCTCTTGAAGTTCGAATTTTTCGGAGAACATTTTTCAATATAATTAAAAATAAAAATCATTTAAATTGTTTAATTAAAATGTTATTATATATTGTTGCTATTTAATGGACTATAACCATTATTTTACTAGATTTTTGCTGGATTCCATATCCAATAACAACCGTATTTGTGATAAGATTATATAATTAATTTGGGTTGAACTTATGTCTAAACTACTGAACCGTTTATAATGAAACAGGGTACATATAAATGTACTTAGTGTGTATTACGTTGCAGAGTTGGAGGTAGTGCAGTAAATTGTGAGTGCATTCAGTTTTTCACTAAATCGCACCATAGTGAAAAACAATCGATTTTTAATTATTTGCTATCACTAAGTTATAGTGAAACATTTCTTCACTACCACTAAAAAATTTTAGTGAAAGTGTAATTTTTTTCAATATAACTAAAGTGCAAAATCTGAACACTCTTTACATATAAGCTGCAATTAAAATTGTTTCACTAAACGTTAAAATACAAGCAAAGAAAAAACATGGTTGATCAAATCATAATCGGTAAATATCATTAATGTTTGGGTTTATGATTCCCTCAATCATATCAGATTTTACACCTTCTTGTGAATATAATATTATCCTATGCAATGTTAATATAATATGATCCTTACAATCATAATTCTATAAAATTTTTCAAAAAATGTTTGCCGTAATATGGTCACTACAATCATAACATTTATATGTGTTAATCCTCATAACCATACTGCATTAATATAACATGATCCATAATATAACACCTAATGTGACCAGACGTCCCGCTTTTGGCGGGATTATCACGCTTTTTAAACATCGATCCCGCATAAAATATATTTCCCGCTTTTTATTAAGAAATTCCGCTCTTCTAACTCGAACAATTACTTATTCGATTTCCTTATTTACATTTTCTATAACATTCTTAGCAATATTTAAGTGTAACTAAAAATAATTTTTTTTTTTTTTTTTTTTTGATAATCTACTGACTTCTCTACTGACTAATCTTAAATGTACTTAGTGTGTATTATTTAATGACTTTGATGTAGGAAGACCTCCCAAAAGATATGTATTATTAAGGTTGTTAAAATATTTACAAACTTTTTAAATATTTTCTGTTCTCTACCAGTGAATGAAAAATCTCAAGTCTGATTTATTTTGACAAAAAAAGTTTAGAATTTTTTTCCAGAAATAGGTTTAAAACTTTAGTTATTTTAAGAATGTTAGAATAAAATATAAATACATTTTTGGAGGAAGAAATTTTATTCTTTCAGAGAGATTTTTAGATTTTAAAATCTAAAATTTCATGAGAACATTTGTGTGGGGGCTATTTAAATAACTTTTACCAACTTTATTTACCAAAATGTGCCATTTCAAAAATATTTTCTTACATGAACTCTGATATCAAGGTATTTTACCGTCATCAGAATTCCGAGCTATTTCGGTAACGGTGTTTTAGTTATATATATTTTAGCTGTAACCGTATTTCCAATTATTTCGGTAACTGTATTTTAGGGGTAACGGTAGTCTAGTAGAATGGTCTTTTTTAGCCGTAACAAACAACCTTGGTTTTATTTTTAACAGGTCTAAGAATTATTTAAGAAAAATTGTTACTATCAAATTCAAAAAGTGTCAAGTTTTTTTAATTATCCGTATTTAAATTCAATCTTAAAATTTATCTAGAATAATTTCTAATGTTTCAGTTTGTATGGGTCGTTTTCAATTTGTAAAATCTCAATTGGGTAGTGAACCAATTGCTTGCGAGAGAACAGCTGATTTAGATTTTTAATTGAGGTATAAAAAGAAAATCCCTCTTTTTTTACAAAACTTTTCTAAACCCGCTTTTTCCATACAATTTTGTTCAGAATCCCGCTTTTTAGTCGTTCGGGTCCCGCTTTTTGACAAAAACCCTCTGGTAACTTTATGTATACATTTTTTTTATTTTTTTTTTTTTTTTTTTTTTGGTTAGAAATCTGGAATCATCAACTTAAAAGGCCGTGTGCATCCTGATCCAATCATCATAGGAAATTGAAATTTAGCAAATATGTTCTAAATGAAGACCTCTTTCATAATGTTTGGTACGTTAAAATGTGCGAAACACTTTGGTTTTCTTCATACAATGTTGCACCACCCTTGTGGTTGTAAAAACTGGTCGTGGCTCTTATATTTTAGCCCACTTATATTTTACTCCAAAAAATACATGATATATTGTTAGCGTCAAAAACGCTAGTCACATGTAGATAAATAATGATATAAAAAAGTTACATGTCAAAATTCTTTGCCAATTGGGTAGGAATTAAACTCATTACAACAATTTAGGAAAATAAATCGGAATAACATATTGATTAAATTTTTAAGAATATATACTAATTTTTATGCGTCAAAATAAAGTTAACAGTGGCACCGTTCTTTTATAAAAAGTTCGGTGAATTGTAGAAGTGGTAGCAGATATTTTATTAATTATTGATATAGATTTCAGGGAAGGACCAAATTGTAATCATAAATATGTTTCTTGCTTGTCCGTTTAGACATGGAATCACTCATGTGCTAAATTTCATTTCAACTTTCAAAAATATAATCGTTTACAAAAAAATTTTATTTTAAATAAGTAATTCTTTTCAGAGGCTACATGGTATTATTTATATGCGAAATATAAGTTAATTGGATAAATAACACAGAGAAAAAATTTATGCGACACGGAATTACTCAATCAATTCGGATACATGATATTACTACTAAGCCTCTAGTCCACCTTTTTTGAATTGACTCTAGTTCTCGCGATAAATCGCGATTTGTAACATTAAGGAGGTTGAACCATATATTGAAGCATATTTCGAAAAATTGGATCGCTCTTAGATGATAACTTAAGACTTGTTGTTCAGAATGTTCACAGTTCAAAGCAGATATGTGAAAACTTCATTAAAGTTCTTTCATCAACTGCAGCACAAAGTAGCACATTAAACAATAAACAAAGAGATATTAGGCACAAAATTAGTCCATGGATGTCAAAAAATCTTATTTCATTGATAGCATACAAGGTATTAGTGCCAGACATATTTCGGAAAAACTTAAATGAATAAGCAACATTATTAAGTTTTGTAACAAACAATTAATGAATAATTATTATGCTTCTAATTTGGAGATTTTTGAATATGAAAATTGACAAAAAGGATTATATGTCAAAGAAATTAATAAATTATGATGGTACTATTATTAGTCAGGATTCTGAAAAAGCATCTATATTTAACGATTTCTTCCATGATTTGGTTCAAGTTGTGCGCAGAAATATACCACAATTTTCATTAGATGACATCAACATGTCAAATTTCAAGTCGTTTTCAACTAAAGGCTATGGATAATTTAAAAATCGATTATCTCTTGGAGCATTTGGAATCTAATAAAAGTCCTGGCTATGATAACATCACCCCAAAAATATTGATAATACGTAAGACTTCAGTATCTGATATAATAAAAACCATATTTAATAAGATGATTGTGGAAGCCACATACCCAAAGATTTTGAAGATTCATTAAGTTGTTGCTGTACCGAAAAGCAATATATCTTATAATGTTGGAAATTATCGTCCAATTTCTTTTCTTCCTATCATGGACAAAATTATATATGAGCAGCTATTAATTTATCTGGAGGACAACAATATTTTATTTGATCGACAATATGGATTTCAAAAAGGTACAGTAACTGATGAAGTAAATATTATAGAATATATATGTAAAGGAATTGATGCTGGACATAAAGGGGTATCAGGAGTATTGTACGATTTATCAAAAGCATTTGATCTAGTTGATCACAATATACTTATTAAAAAGTTGGTATTACTCGTTTTTTCACACATTGCAATTGGTGTTTTTAAAAGCAATTTGTGCAAGTTAGTGAATCTAAAAGTGATATGGTAGATGTTGTGTGTGGGGTACTACAGGGTAGCGTTCTTGGTCCTTTATTATTCAAAATATACATTAATGATATGAAAAACAAAAAAATTTTCCGGAAAATTAATCATGTATACTGATGATATTTGCCATTTATATAATTATAAATATGAAAAAGTTGTACAAACTCAAATTGAATGTAATGCAATATTGGCGGATTATCTCCGAATTAACAAATTAGTTCTGAATACTAATAAAACAAAATTTTTAAGATTTAAGCCATACACTTTAAGAAATGATCATATCATGTTCATATTAATGGAAATTTGATTAAGGAATCTGAATGTATTAACTATTTGGGAATAAACATAAACCATAATCTTTCGTGGGAAAATCATATCATCCAATTAAAGAGCAAAGTTTCGTCAGGTATAAGTTTATTATATAAATTTAAAAACAAACTTAATGTTGAAACTAAAATGTTGCTATATAAATCTTTAATCCACTCACATCTTTCATATCTTCCAATGATACATGGTTTTAAGACTAATAATATAATAAAAACACTTCAATCAGCTCAAAATAAAGCATTAAAAATTGTTTTCAATTTGCCATTGAGGTTTAGTACACTTAGTTTATACCATAATTTTCCGAAAACTATACTCCCAATAAGGGAATTGTATAAACAGAAACTATTAATATATATATTTAAATGTATTAGAGTATATGGAACTTACACAATACAATTTAATCAGAACCAAAATTATACTCTCTGAATAACAAGACAGGCAATGGATTTAAATGTAGCACGGTGTCGGTTTGAGTTAACTAAATAAAAAATGACATATGCTGCACAGTGGGGTCAAACGCAATTTTTTTGGTAATAAATCTGTATCTCCTAAACTACTGGTCGGATGAAATTGAAATGTATGGAAGACTTGTAGAGGAGGACCTAAGCTTTTAGTCACCATGTTATAACACAAGATAAGCTACAGGGTGTCAAAGTTGACTACCTCGACTATGTATAAGTTTAAAAAAATGGTAACTTCTATAAATGAAGTCCGATTTTAAAGCTTGTTATCTCTTACAGTTAAAAAGATATTTACACTTGAATTTTTAATTTTAATAGTCCTGAGGTATATGAGGTAACATTTTTTAAAAATACTTCGTAATTTTTCATATATTCCATAATATTTTGGATTATTCCAATTCGTTTAGACGTGAAAAATATTCAAGTCAACGAATTTTTATGCAATTAAAAAAAGTCGTATAAAAGTTTGACTTTTTTCATAAAATCTCCACTCCTGGATTCGTTTTTGGCCAGGCAAGAAGCAGTTTAGTGTTTAATCGTTCTAAATCTATTTCCTGATAAAATTTCGTCAGTAAATTTAAAAAAGCTCGCGTGACATTTTTTTATTAATCGATAAAAATTAAACTTTTTCTAAAAAACATTATTTTCGACCAATGCTGGATGTAAGGTGCAAGAATAAATAAGTTCAAAATTTCTATATTAGCAATTTATGAAGCCTTATCTTTTGAAATATATAAAGAAAAAAATTCTTATTATCGAAGCTTTGAGAAAAAAGTGAAAGAATTGTACTATATTTTTGTAAAAAAAATAGACATTTTTCATACTAATTTCAGAATGCTAACTTTGAATATTTTTCACATCTAGTTGAATTGAGATAATCCAAAAATTCTACCAGCATATTATTTTCGAATATATAAAAAATTATGGAGTATTTTTGAAAAATTTTACCTCAGGACTTATTCCAAAAAAACGAAATAAAGTCGAAGAAAAAAATCAAAAATTCAAAATTCAAGTGTAAATATCTTTTTAACTGTAGGAGATAACTTAGGTAAGTAAGCTTATTTGTTCTTTATCTTGCGAAGCACTTTACAGAATTATAAAAATATTTAACTTAATTTGTAGAAGTTACGATTTTTTTGAAACTTTTACATAGTCGAGGTAGTCAAATTTGACACCCTGTAGCTTATCTTGCGTTATAACAGGGTGACTACAAGATGATTTTTCTGAAAGCTTAGGTCCTTTTCCACAACTTTTTCATACATTTCAATTTAATCCGACCAGTAGTTTAGGAGATCCAGATTTCTTACCAAAAAATTTGTGTTTGACCACACTGTGTGCTAGTGCGTATGAGTGTAATAAGTTGCCAATCTCTTTAAAAAATATTTTGGTTTTATCTACGTTTAAAGCTTATCTCAATAAATATTTACTAGAGCAATAATTTAATATTCCTGTATAAAAACGCTGAAAAAAAAGCATTAAACAAATTTTTATGAGTGCTAACACCCTTTCCATTATTTTTGTGTTTCATTTTTCCATATGACCCATTAATAAATACACAATAATTTTTCTATGTTTGTATTATTCATCCAGATAAAACGTGGGCATAATCTCTTTAAATTATACTCGTTTCATGAATATTTTATTAAATTATTTATGAATACTGAAATGCAAATAAAATCACCTAATGAACTAGTTAACATCAAAGTCATTTGTACTAAATATTAAATAATAAAACAACTTATTATTATATTAGGATTTAATGTATGTTAGAGACACCCAAAAAATTGTATTAGTTAACTTTTTAATTTTTAAATGAAAATATAAAAATTCTTAATTTCAAATAATCCAATGACCAATTTGTCATTACAAGCAAAATTTCTCTAGTGTTTGACCAATGACTGCACTTAATTTACAGCAAAACGAAATAATGAAAAAGTACTAAAAAGAAATAACACCGACACAGTTAAACAAACAATCTAATACTGACTTTTGAACACTAGGATGGCACTAATATCATGTCGTCTCGATAACTAAAATAATTGTATTATTTACTTCATGATAACATTTCAAAATTGTTGTTTTCTAAACGTCAGTAAATAAAATTAATAAAAAAAGTCATAGAACAATCAAAACATAGTAAAAATCATTGTAATTACAAAATAAAAATCACCTAAATTTTGAAAGTTACAAACATCGATAGATTTTTTTGAGCCATTCTAATGAACGCACACTCACATAAAAGCAGGACTGCAATATTCTGTTTTTTGCAGTACAATAAAAGCTTTAAAATCAGTCTCGTCTGCTTTTTTTTCTGAAGGGCAACTCATGTTGGTACAATTTTCCTTCTCACATGAACATTTGAAATATATGTATATGATAGTGCCTCTTCTAAATTTGTATTATGAACATGTAACGACAATTATATAGTTGTAACGTTACAATGCACAGTGGTTCCAAAACGTTTTTTTTTTTCTTTTTGGAAAATAATTCTGTAACTTTTGAACCGTTAGAGATATCCCAATAAATTTTTTACATGGTCAGAGGTGAGGTGTTTTCGAGGCCCCTGAAGGGTCAGGAGGTAGTGGGTGGCCCTCCAAAGTTTGCCATCTCGGGTATGTAATTTTTTTTTTTTTTTTTGGAAAATCACGAAAAAAAATTAGTTTATGATATGACAAAAAAGAAATTTTACATATAGACAGTCCTTTTAAATCTTCGTAAAAATATATGAAAAATGGCTAGAGGAGGCCAAGTTCCTATTAAGTTTTAAGCAAAAGTATAAATTTTTTATACAAGTATTTGGTATCTAAGAAAACGTTAGTATATGGATATTGATAATTTATGAAAAAAAGTTTGAGGAAAGTAGTTTGATTGCAGAATTTCTCGAAGGACTTAAAGTTTAGCATGTTTGTGTTTTTTTTTTTTTTTAACATAAAGTTAATATTTAAACTTTAATAAAATTTAAACGAATAGCGATTATTGAAATTTCAACCTAATATGTATAAACTTGTCTTAAAATCAAGGAATTAAAAAAATTGCCACTTTTATACATGAAAATACCCAAAAATCCAATCCTTATAAAACGTGTTATAAGAGGCGTCCGTCAGAAAATATTTTCTGGGTGTTTACCTTACATATAGAGCTATATAATTAAAATAAACTTAAGTCGATCCTAGCTTTGCAATTTGAGAATTAACAAAATAAAGAAAACAAATTTTCGAAATTGACAAAATTTGAATAGGACTTGAGGGCAGACCTTTGCTCCAAACTCCTCCGGATTTACTTTACACGCATTTGCATTAAGATTTCTTTTAAAAACACTAAAAAAATAATAAAGCCCAGAAAAAAAAACAAATTTTATCAGTGAATGAATGTTGCCACCTTTTTGGAAAAAAAACCGAAAAATGTAAAATTATTTTAAAGTTCCAGCTTCAAATTAATATAACTTTTTAACGGATTCATAAATATGATTCTTGCAGCAATACTATTTAAAATTTTGCAAGGAATCTGGCGAATATTTTAGGGCAATATTAAGCCCGCCAAATGAAAAAAACTAAAAAACGAGGCTAAAAATTAGGTAAAAATTTATTTCGACTTGAATATCTCTTAAATTAAAAGAGATAACACACGTAAGCATATTTTTTGTAGACATTTACAAGGACTATCTATATATAAAATTTCTTTTCTGTCATATCATAAATGAATTTTTGGCGATTTTTCATAAAAATTACATACCAGAGATGGCCAAATTTGGAGGGCCACCCACTACCCCCCAGACCCTCTAGGGGTCACCTCACCTCTGACCATGTGAAATTTTATTGAGATATTTCTAACGGTTCAGAAGTTACAAAATTATTTCCAAAAATAGCGTTTGGGAACCACTGTGCAACATGTGTACATATGTATATACAGCACATATACATATATGTAATTTTACTTAAAATGACCTACACCAACTAAATTAACAATCATCCATAACATCATCCAAAGAACACATGTTCCGTGTAATGCGATAGCAAATACTGGAATTATTACATGAACGACTGGCATATCGAGGATGTAGATTTGTATGTGCCTTCATACTTTTATGTCTGTTTATTTGTCTGCTTGAATGTGGTTATTAAAAGAATTACAAAAGCAACAAACATGCTCATTAAATATGAAATTATTGTAAATAATATTTATTTTTTAAAGTACCGTTTGATGTACATATACCAATATCAAGAATTAAATTTAAGTTAGTCATTTTAATATTTTTAAAATTTTATATTTTTTAAAAATAATATAAACTTGTTTCCCAAAACAAATGTTATTTTTTCTCGAGTGCCACAGTGTGGCAGGATGTATATTTTTCGGAAATAGATCTGTAACTTCTAATCGGCTAAGGGAGCTCAAAATAGAGTACCTTTGACATATACAATTTTTTATCGCTTGCCAAATTCTCGCCTGATTTCAAATATTTTTATATATTCTTGTAGGCAAAAACATGCTTGTGGCTGACATTTATCTCTTAAAGTTTTCGAATTATTTGCGTTTCAAGTCTATATTTTTTAAAATACCAAATCACAAATTTGTAAACCGAATGCAGTTTAGGAATCTTTAATATGTTGTTAAAAGTTTTCAATCAAAATCTACGGGACTCCGGAAAAATGTGGACTTTACATCCAAAAATGTGAAAAAAAATCGGTTCTATAAATTTGATTTTAATCTTTTACTATGTAATGAAGAATTGTGTCAGCTAGGGAATATAGTTTAGATAAAAAATATCAAGTTTATACTTTTCCGATTTTTGCAATTGAAGTAAAATTTTTGTAAAGAAATTTTTTTATTGAGAAAATATAATTATTTTATCTGTAATAAAATCTCTTTTAGTAAAGATATCTTAACGAAATATTCTGTGATTTATCATATAAAATGAGAAGGTGTTAAAGACTTTAAGATTTTTGTAAAAAAATTCCTCAATTTCTAAAAAAAAACACCAAAAATCCCAAAAAAAAAAAAAAAAAATCATTTTTGCAAATTTTAATTTCAAAATAGTTTATTTTTCGACTGGATATCGATTTCAAATTTTCTTTATTCAATAGATAATTTTTTTTCTCTAACCAGTTAAAACTTGTAAAATCTGTTGCAAATACTGGGATATATATGAAAAAAAAAAAAAACTGGACCAAGAACTTGAAAAATTGAGGTACTTAAAATTTCAAAGGCAAATAACTTGAAAACCATAAAAGATAAATAGCAGGTCTTATCAATGCCTACACGGATAGATAAAAATATTTGAAATCGGGTGAGAAAAATTTGGCATGCGATTAAAAATTTTATATGTCAAAGGTAACTTAGCTCCGCTCTATAGGGGTGTGTTTGGTCCCTCTTCCAACCTTAACATTGTATACTCCTTTGCTACGCCTATACTAAATTTCACGCAAATCCAACCAGCCGATTAGAAGTAACAGATTTATATCCAAAAAATTTATATTCTGCCACACTGCACATTGGGGCAAAGATATACCAAAAGTGGCATTAAATAAACCGATTTATTTTATCCAAGGTTATTTTAACCGATTAAATGCCGTTTAAAGTTAGTTACCGTAACTGATACCGATACCGAAATTATTATGTTGTTAAAAATACCGGTATTCAAATACCGTTTCACTCTGTACCGGTATATACCGATAAATTAGTTTCGGTATTTTAAAATATATTTTTTCAACATAATATGGTAATTTAAAAATAATTTCTCATATAATTTACTTGAGAAAATAAAAAGGATTTTCATTTTTAATAATAAGAGATTATTTCATGTAATAATTATAGAATTTTATTTTAGAGAGGACTTTTATTGTTTGTTTCTTGGTTATATCATTTGCAATAAATATATTTTTAAAGATGTTTAAATCCCTTAAACCTAGTGCGAACACAGAAAATATATGGGCATTTCAACTTACGATATGCTCTCAATTATTTATCATATGGCGGCCATGAAAGTACTGTTGAAATTAATGATATGTTCTTAGTTAACTGATTAATATTTACTTCTATGAAGATTCTATCCTTAATTTTGGTTTTTCTAAAATTCCGGAAATTTTGACCGTGATTCTCGGGAATTTTAAAAGCTCTTAAACGAAAAAAAAACTGCATGAATTTTAACAAACGATTATATATTTTCTATTTTTTTAACGAATATAATATTCTAAATACAGCTGAGATCTATTTCTATAATTTTATTATACTTTAAATTTCAAGTATCATGTCAGCACTAATAAGCATCAAGTTAAAAAAATAATAATAAACTCATTGAAAGAATTTTGTAAGCATCTTAAATATACGATATCAATTTATAAGTATGGACAACATCCAGAATTAATCTCTACAAATTTAGAAAAACAAATCATTAAGATAGTTAAGAGAAAAATATAGTCATGTCATACCATATAGCATCATGGAAGTTGACATTTTTCGAAAATAATTTAGGTACATTTAAATATGCGATACACTTTGACTATTTCAATAACGTTGATGGACTATCCAATTGAAGCTACAAACAATTTTATACTATTTGAACTTACATTTTTAAGTAAAATTCCGAGAAATCGAAAAGTCCTGGAAAATTTTCTTCTGAGCGACTCCAAAGTTTGAATTACATTTAAATTTCTCACTCTCATTTAACCATGAATATGGCGCCTCGAATTGAACCTGCAACTTTAAAATTTACTAGTGAGTAAATGGGATAATGTGGAGTTATGGACATAATTAGTACTTTCTTGTTTGAGTACTATTTCTCCTTCTCGGCTGTAATTGGTACATTAGCTCTTAATCTTACCTAAACAGTTTTCATATTTTCTTTACAAATTTTTATTGAAACTAGTATTTCTACGATATCCGAAACGCATTTTCAAAATTTTTGAAAATATGAAATAAAAATATGTTATTTATGCTATTCTGTTTTTTTTTCTACTACTTCACGGTTTAAAAAACTGTTGTAAATAAAATTTTGTCCAAATATTTTACTTTACTGCAAAAAATTATACCAATTTGTCTTTAAAAAGTCGAGTTTAATATTCTTAAATGTTGCCATAAAATAAGCATTTATAAAAATCGTATGAAGTTCTCTAACATAAAATATGTAATTTAATATTTTTTTTTTTTTTTTTTTGCGAAATTCAAGTAAAAATTATTGAAAAATTAAACTTTTTTAAGTTTTTTATCGTTTTTTAATAATAACGGTATTTACTGGTATTTTAGTTTCGGTACCGGTATAACGATACCGATATAATTTAAAATACCGTTATCGATACCGTTACCGAAGTAAAATAAAATTGAATACCGATACCGTTATTCGTTTCGGTTTCCAACCTTGATTTTAACATAAGTGATTCTTATCGTTGAAAATATAATTTTTTCTAGGTTTTAAGTATTTTTTAATAATATAACCCACCGAACAATATTAATGAAAATATACATAAAGATTTTTATTTATAATGAGTGTAAAATTTATTAATACTATTTTATTATTCAATAATTAAAAAAATAGTTTTTAGCTCCTAAAATTGTATAATCTTATAAATAAAAGCTAGTTGTGCTAAATTTGAACCTGTGATTTATGCACTTTAAGTGAATTTCGGCATGTTCTTTATATTTGGTAGTTTATGGTTACTAAACAGTATTACAAAATATTATGAAAATCAGACTATATGTAGTCATATATAAACATTTAACCTCTATTCCGGTAATATCTTTGTATGGGAGCTAGGTGAAAATATGGACCGATCATAACAAGTTTTAATAATAATTTTTTTTATGTCAAAAAAACCATTCAACTTAATTTCAAAATTCAATTATCAATCAAACATTTCAAAATGGTTTAAAATCGATATTCGCAAAATTTTAAAACAGAATATACAAATGGATATTCTGATCTTTAAGATGTATGTAAATGCTATGGATAATTCTAGATATTTATATTACTTTTTTGCTTTCAAAAATTTTTAAACTTAAAAAAATAACAGTAATTTACTATTTCGATAAATTGTCAATTTGACCACTTGACAACTGCATTTTCACACAATTTTTTTTTTTTCACTAATTCTTAACAAAATTTGCCATCATTAATTGTAAAAAATCTTTATTTTTTTTATAATGTCAGGTGATATTTTTTTACTCTAATGTATGCCATATGAAAAACTTGTGTAGAAAATTGATTTCTTTAATGTAATATAGAACTTTTATCACAAAACGCATTTTTTATTTTTGATTTATTGTCAAAGGTCTCTATATATTAGCCCTTATGTGCCTTACCCTAATTTTTATAAGGATGCTGAATGAAAGCTCCGGAAATAATTATATAAAACCATTCATCTCTTTAAAGAGAAATTAGTCCTTATCAAAATAATAGTGTCACTTTTACTTAAATCACGTTTCGTAAGCATTAAGGGCCTAGATTATAAAAAAAAAATAAAAACTTAGGTCATGTTATACGTCAAAATTGGGAATAAACCGCTATAAAATTTACTAAATTGTAAAGAACTATCATTAAATATAAGGCTTTATGCTATACTACCACTAATACAGACTTATTCTTTATTAAAAAATATAATAAAAAATATGCTCACTGCACAAAAGCGAAAAAATCAATAGAAATTCTAAAAAAGGTCCATTATAAAATGATGCTAAATGTGATTCTCTCTAAATAAGGCCATAATGCAACATAGTAAAAAAATCGGATCATGCTTTTAATAAAATTGTCCCATTATAAGAAAATCTGGTTATTTTCTATTCATTTATAATATATAAAAATGATTTCTAGGTGCAACTATACCGCGAGAATCAAGAATGCAAACAATATTTTTTATTAATTTTATCTGAAATACTCTTACTTTATTCGAATTTAATATTTTTGTAAATTTTATAGCTGTTTGTCCCGATTTTGTCACGTATAATATGACCGCATTTAAATTTTTTCATTAATACATGTCTTTAATTTCTCCAAAACATGATTTAAGTGAAAAGGACCCTATTATAACGGTTAATACTAATTTCTCCTTAGACAGACAAATGGATTTCTATTAACATTTTTATTCATCATCCTTAAAAAAATTAAATTTCTTTTTTGAAGATCTTTAATTATATTAGAAAATTTGTAACAACAATTAAGTAAACAACAACAATTTTAAAACGCAATAAATTTAATAATCTAAAACTAAAAACCCCGCGAAAAATTTTGATTTTCCAATAATGTACGCAGACTTTTGCTGTATAATTATATAACTTTATTTTAATATTTTTGGATAACCGCGAATGTATTCACTTTTCTAAAGTTTATGTTTTACTAAAATATTGTTAAAGATTTAAGCTATCATATAGAGGTGTAAAAATTCCAAAAATCTTAAAGGATATATAGAAAAATTGCGTCAAAAGTATCATTCATATGCTTGTAAGCAGACTTTTGCTTCCTAGTGTACATATAAGAGACTGCATCAATATTTATAACCTTTTTCATAAAGATCTTAAACTTCTAACCAAAAAAAACTTTATTTTATACTTGTCTTCAAACTTCACTTCTACATCATTTTGAACATAATTGTGATTATTATATCTCTAGGTGTAGGGTATCATATGGTCGGTCTTGACAGAATATAGCTTTCTTACTTGTTTATTTATACTATGAGCCTTTTTAAATTACAACATTTAATCAAAGTGATGGGCAATAAATGATTAAAAGAGTTTTCTACATATTTTCCTTTTTTCAATGAACTTTATTGAATTGCATTTGAGTTGTAATTATATTGTTAATTAAAAATAAAAACTGATGAATTATAAAATAAAAATAAAAAAAAGTTTCAACACAAAATTACTACAAACACTTTATAGAAGAACCTTAGACCTCAAACAAAAAATTATACATATAACTAAGTAGTAACATATTTAGAGAATTTCAAAGGAATATTTGCTCAAACATGTATGGAACAATAGAAAATAAAAACATGCATCAACCCACTTCTTTAAGTTGTTGTTGCTGTTGAACTCATACTATTTATTTGTTTGAATGGTAGAATGGTGTAAGTATGTAAGTATTTGTCAGTCGTCCCAAAAGCAATAACTCGTTAAAATCCAATTAGGTAAGTTTGGTCATAAAGCATTTTGCCATAAACTACTGTTTAATAACTATGCTACCAATCTACCTTCCTACCTACCAACCAAAAGAAAAAAAAAAAAAAACAGCCAACGAACTACAAAAAAAAAAAAAACTATTTAGGATGTATTACTCTACAACCACAACAGCATAAACAACATAGTTTGCTACCAAAAATCATTTTACAGCAATCACGACTACACTTACCGAAAAGTTTATAAAGCTATTTTTATACTAAATAACTGATACCGAAAAGCTTATAACTGATATTTCACCTGAGTTTAATAACTGTTGTTTCAAATTTGTATTTTATTTTCTAGTGAATTTGAAAAAACTTTTAAAGCTTAATGCTAAAACGAATCTGCAAATCCTTTTCCTACATATATTTTTTACAGAGTTATAAAATTAAATTTTAATAAAATTTTTTTTTTTAATTTTTTAATTGAATCAGACCAGTCGAGAGCTACAGTTAATTCAAGTAAAGTAAGTATGTATCCGTTCCGCAGAATTAGTGTTTCCCTGTGTTATGAATAAATATAATAATAATTTATCACATTAAATACATAGATATATGTATCTCCATAACTGTTGACCGTATTAAGAAGTAATGTAAGAATGACTTGAAGACAATTATATGCTTCAATATATAATGCAACCTGCATTGTTTTACAAATCGCGAAAACTAGAGTTAATTCAAAAAGAAAATATATTAGAGGTATAGTACTTATTAATACTCTGTATCCGAATTGAATGAGAAACCCCATGCCGCAGAATTAGTGTTTCCCTGTGTTATGTATAAAAATAATAATAATAATTTATCACATTAAATACATACCTATATTTACATATATACTTTAAAATTATATATTTTTTAAAGTGTAATCTCTATTATATTGTCTGTTGTCGGTCTTTGCACTCATACGTCTGCAATGTTCATTTCAAAAATAACTGGAGTTTAAAATAACATTCACTAAATGTTTGCAATGGGAACCCCCACCCTAAAAGAAATATTAAATGATGACCTTGCAATAAGGAAGTTCTATTTCTATTCTTCTAAAATAAAAATGAGAAAATAAAAGTTAAAAAATACGACAAATTCGACAAGCTGGGGTCTCATACATACACTGACTAACACTTATATAAATAAATATGTATACAAATTGTCTCACATTACTTTATTTCTTACAGAGTAAAAGTTTCTCTTATTGGCTTTGGCAATTTGTTAGAAATTTTCTTGACATGATGATTACTATTAATTTAAAACCCTACAATAGGCATAATTGGAACTAGTAAAGTCTTAAAATTATATCATAATAAATAGAAAACAAATACATATAATAATTTCGTTATAATAATAAAATTTAGATGGCAAAATGATTTTCACTCATTAAAAATTAAGGTCTAATACCTTTTGGTTTAAACGAATTAATTATCTTAAAAATAAATCTATACACATAGTACCCTCTCAAGTCGCCCTAAACTAATCACAGTCAGTAATTTATAGACGAGTGAATGATATTTGGCCAATGCATTGTTGTTTTGTCTGAAAAGACTTTAAAGAGATCATTATTTATGATCACAATTAAGCTGTGAATTTTTCTTAAAACATCATCCTCATCATCGACAACATCAATTGGAAAGACTTTAAAAGACCTTAATAAAAACGTAATTACTTACAGTTACAATATAAATATACGAATGTCTTCTTTTACTTATACGAGCGTTTAATTCTCCTACACATAAAAGAAAAATGATTATAAATGTTTTATTGTATAGGTTATACAGATGTGGTAAAAAAGGTCTTATTTGTAAAAAATTAAAAAAAATGTGTATTATGAAGGAAAATCACAACTGAATATGACCATTTGGGTGGCCCTCATTACAAAAGGTGTCCAGATTTTGGTTCTCACCTCCTAGAAATGTTCGGATAGTCGAAAAACTAAGACATACCAAGTATTGAACTGATTGAAGAAAATTTAGAGGTGGCTCAAAGCGATAAAAATTTAGAAAATTATGACTTTTTAAAATTTTTTTCTTTTCATCGATCATAAAAAATTAATTTTAAATCTGGGTTTATATCTAATTGAATTCCACACGTTATGAGCTTTCTGAAATTCCTAAGATCAAGAAGATTGGATAACTAAAAACATAATAGTTATTAAAATAAAATTACCGTAAAACAAGTAATTTACGGGCAAATAGACCCCGGAAAATAAGATTTCAACTAGAATTTGAAGGAGAGAAACGAAACTTGGCATGTAGTTTCCTATTAACGTTTTATACCTCTGTCAAATAATTATATGTGCAATATTTGTTTTCTGGTTTTTATATATTCCAAGAGTGATATACATTTCTTTGGTTTACATTTTTTTTCATTCTTACCTAATGTCCCTATTTGCAAAATTTTAGGTTCCTCTTGGCATTGTATTTAAAGTACCGTTAAAATAAACATATCATTCTCTAAATTTTAATAGAAAATAATTATATGTGCAAATTGAAATTTTTACTCAACAGACTGACATGAAGTCCACAGTTTGAACCGTTTAAACAATTAAAGTTAAAATTAAAGTTATTAGGGGAATATTTAAAATGATTAGACCTAAAATACCAAAATTTTTTAATTTTTTTTAATTTATAGCCAAAATATGTCACCAGATCATGAACTGTCAGTTGAAGTGCTGAAATCATTAAAGTAAGACGACAGTTTATGTAAAAGTCCAAAAAATGGTGTATACATAAAATGTTTATCATAATACTGCTGAAAATTTTCAAAAAAATCTGAGAAATTGCTATCATTCTAGAATCGGTAATCCATAATCAATTGCTGATTAGCGGGGCTTAAGGACATTTTTCGAAGAAAAACAACATGTGTTACAGAAAAATAACGGCCAAATGATCGGGTTTTAATAATTGGACGTGAGCATAAACTGATAAAAGAGGTTTTAGATTAAAATTATGACCTTTGGGTGGCAAAAACATAATTAATTGAGCGGTACAAAAATCCACACGCAGGATTTTATGATAAATATAATTTTTTGGTTAAAAACTTTAATTACACCATGAGTTCATGTGCATAAGGGATGAAAAATATTATATTTAAATTATCCAAGAGTTTATTAAAAATATTACATGGGTATTCGACGTCTACAAAAGACATGCTTGAAGCGTAATCATAGTGTCGAATCGCACATAATATAAGTCAATTTTAGTTCTAGATAGAAGTTAAAAATATTTATTGGACGTAGCTAAATTAATTCACAGCACAACATAAATTTACTGGACAAAAAATCCAATAGCTTCGTTGATGAATTTTCTACAAAAATTAGATTTTTCAGTAAATAAATGTGACGATGTTACTATAACGGGCCTCAAAATCGGTTTTTAAGTCACAAAATATTATATTTCTGCAGCGACCAGTAATGATCCTCAGACCTTCATGACATAAGGATTTCCAGAGAATACTGTATGATGAGATATATTTAGATTCAGAGCTATGTGACAATATCAAATGTTTCAAATTGATTTTCTATAAGTATACTACAGTTTTGACCTATATATATGTAAAGGAAAAAGGACGAATCGATATAACGAAGGATGCATCTGGTAACGTTATATTAGGATAACACAATTCCTTAACAACTTTCATGAATATTGAAAATTAACTTTATTTAAATAAAGGATTTTTATAAAATTCTTGTCGTGCACATATAATTATTTTCTATGAACAATTTTAAAATCAATTAAATTTTACCACAAAATACACATAAGAAATAAATTTTTCATTTGACTTATAAAGCTCTAATAAACATTAAAAATATAAAAAAGATTTGAATTTGAAAATCCTATTTTGAAGAAAATAAATTACTTTATAGGTATGCACATATAATTATTTGACTGGGGTATATCCTGTAAATAATTTTATTATCCTAAATTATTGTAATAGCAAAAAAATATGTAGGTGAGTTATATTCAAAACAAGAGATTTTTGTGAATTTTGATCGTGAATATCTTAGGCATATCACAAGTGATTACCGAAAAATTTTGACATGACGCACGTTGGGGTAAAATGTGTCAAAATTGGCGATTAATTGAATTTTAAGAGGTAAAGTTTTGTAATAAAGTTGAGTACCGAATTAAAATAGACAAAATTGTGTATCAATATCAATTAAAATCTTTGAGCTAGGTTGTTTTGGTTTTTTATAAGGAGCTGTCAAAGTTAAGAATTTGTTTAAATTTTTGAAAAATAGTAAAAAATTTAATTTTCATCAGATTTCAGTGTATTTATTTTAAATAAAATGGTTTTTAAGGTAAAAATTTAAAATGAAACCATCAATTTCAGATGTTTAAGTGTACTTTTCTTCAAGTATTTGTAAATTATATTTTGTCCTAATATTTTTGTTATTTTTTTTGAAAATTATACTAAAATACACTAATTTTCAACTTTCATGGAATGCAACTTAAAATGTTACAGGATGTTTGCTCTGAAAATTTTTTGAAAAATAGTACATATTGTCCATAGTATAATAGTACATATTGCCCGATTTGAGAAAATAATTTTTTTTTTCAAAAAAACTCCAGTAGATTTCATACAAAAAACATCTTAAGTGCCACACATTTTCTTTGCTTTATCAAACATTAAACAGTGGGGAAGAATCGAAACAAATCTGTAACTTCTAAACGGCTGGTTGGATTTGCATGATTTCACATTGGCGTAGCAGAGGACAGTAGCATTTTGAGTTTAGAAGCGGGATCCAATATTCGCATTAGGAGCGGAACTATAGAGGTTCAAAATAGCACTAGTGCCATAGAAAATGTTTAACCACTAGCAAATTTTTGTTCCTTACCCGATTTCCAAGATTTTTATATCACCTTAAAGTCCTTGATAAAACTTTTAAAAAACATATACTACTTATCATATACATTTTTCGAGTTATATACATTTAAAATTTCAAAAATCTCAATTTTACAAGTTCTTGGTTAAGATTTTTCCATATATAGCCAAATATTTTCATCCGATTTTATTATATTTTATGTAGTTGGTTAAAAAGCAAAATTATCTATCGAACAAAGAAAATTTTTAGTTATTATCTTTGAGTCAAAAGTTAAATGATTTTGAACTAAAAAGTTAGCAAAAATTAACAGACGGATGGAAGGACGGACATTATAATTCTCTCAAAAAAATCTTAAAATTCGAAAATTATTATTTTATTTTTTTCTACTTCTTGATTAATATGAAAACCGAATGAAGGTATTAAAATTTTGATATCACTTTTCCCTGAATTAACATTTAACTCAAATGTATAGACGGACAGACGTACATTGCCATGCTGCCAAAAAATATTTTAGAATTATAAATATGCATTCGTTTATTAACTAATAAATCAAAATTTGGATATCACCTTTTCTTGAATAAAGCGTCATTTTCGTCCCATTTAACCCAAATGTATAGACGGAAGGACGGACATTACCATTCTGTCAAAAAACATCTTATAATTCTAAAAATACATTTTTTACTTACTAATAAATAGAAAAGTTAAACGTTATCATTAAAGTGTTGATACCACCCTTATTTTAATAATGCATAATTTTCTACCCATTTAACTCTAATGTATATCAAAAATTTGTTTATTTTTTAATTATTTTAATTTTGTTTGTTTATTTACTTGGTTGTATATACGTTAAAACAATTTAGTAGTACTTTTAATATTTTTACGAAAAAAAGTTACTCTAAAAGAAAAATAAAACAAAAACAATAGGAAAAGACGTAACTCCATACGAACGAATGCGTAGGAAATACAGAAACCCAAAATGATTCGAATTCGTTCGACTTGCTTTCGTTCGCTTAGATTTTCGTTCGACATAGAGAAACAGGCTATTAAAATTCTAAAACTAATTTTTTTTACCTAATAATCAATAAAAAAAAATAAAACTTGATCATTAAAATATTGATATCACCTTTCACTGAATTAAGCGCCATTTTCAAATCCTTTTACCCCAATATGTGACGTATAAATTACAAAGACGAAACCATATGCCGAATTTCTCTCCTTAAAGTTTTGGATGAAATCTTATTTTACTGGGGTGTATTTAGTCGAAAATGACGCGTTTTACGTAAATTGATTTTAATAACTATGATATTATTAGTTGTTCAATTTTCTTCATTTTGGTCATTTTAGAAAGGTAATAAACTAAGGAAACCGAGGAAAATTTAAGTTCTAATGAATTATTTATGGGTGAACAGAATAAAAAAAACTAAAATTCTTGATATTTAAATTCATTTTGAGCCACGTCTACATTTGTTACAATCAATCTAAAACTTTGTATTTTATTGTTTTTGGGCTATTCGAACATTTCAAGGGGATGAGACTGAAAATTTAAAAACCTTTATTTTCCTCTATATATGACCATAAATACTCTATTGCAGAGGTTTCCACAATAATTTACCTTGTCAAATATATGTACAATATGATACAATTTTTGAACAAAATCCGCTATCTTCTGAATGAAAATGACTCTATCTTTGGACTGAGAGTAAAAAGCAGAGACCGTAGAGTAACACATAGAGACGAAATTCTTGATTGACAATTAAACAAAATTGTTGTTTTGTAAACAAAAATGTGTTTTTATTTTCTTTTGGCACCAACAAAATGTATTTGATTACATGTATTTTGTTGTTGCATGAGTTAGGTTTTTGACAATTAGTTTCGTCTCTTGTTACTCTTTGGCAGACCACAAGTGTTATAAGTTTAAAAAATAAATCAAATTTTAATTGTTATTTTTTATTTTGAAAAAATAAAAGTTTAATTTTATTTTTAAAACATAAATGAAAATTAAAAATCAAACAATAATAGCCTGTTTCTCTATGTCGAACGTATGCTTTCTTTCGACTTCTAAGCGAACGAAAACTGATTTGAGTTTCTCTAACACACTTCTATGCGAAGAATGAGTCGAACGACAAGTCGAACAAAAACGTGACATACAGAAAACAAAATTGGGTTTCTGTATGTCGAACGATACAAACAAAAATGTCAAAATCGGTCACATGCTATTTTGTTTTCGACTGGTTGAATTTTTCAATGAAAAATAAGAAAAATAGGAAATCCAACGTATTGAAAAATGAGGATTTAGTAGCTTCCAAATTCAATTAAAAAATAAAAAATTTAAAAAATGTTTGTTTTTATTATTTTTTTCCTTTTTTATTTATTTACTTGGTTGCATCTATGTTTAAACAATTTAGTATTTTTTTTAATATTTTTACGAAAAAAAAATTACTCTGAATAAAAAATAATACAAAAACAATGTGAAAAGACGTAACCATAGAGAAATATATAGAGGCGAAATTCTCGATTGACAATTAAAAATTGTTGTTTTTTAAACAAAAATTTGTTTTTATTTTCTTTTAGCAACAACAAAATATATTTGATTACATGTTGTTGCTTGAGTTAGGTTTTTGACAACCGACTTAGGTTTTTCACAATTACTTTCGTCTCTTGTTACTCTTTGGACGTAACTCCATGCGAGCGAAGGCATAGGAAATAGAGAAACCCAAAATGATTTGAATTCGTTCGACTTGCTTTCGTTCGCTCATGATATAATGAATAACAAGGTTTAACAATTATTAGAGAGAAAGTTCTCAAATTTATTTTCCTTAAAAAGTCAGTCAAAAGAAAATGTAAAAAATAAAGAACATTTAAAAAATAAAAAAATATTTGATATTAAAATTATAAATTGTGAAAAAAGAACTTTTTATTTGAAAAAACTAATATGTGTGTAATGAATTGTGCATAGAATATCATTTTGAAAAATATACGTGTTAAATTTCGCAAAATATCCAACAAATATTTCCACATTTCAAATGTAAACGAAACATATTTAAATTTTTTCATGTGTATTTTTGTTTTAAATTTTTCAGTTACACAGGTCAACAGCAAAAATGGACTTGAAAAACCACTATGCAATTTTGATGTGTTGTGGTTCCAGTAGTACAAATATGGTCCAAATTTTAAGTTCTATGGAGAAGTTTTTTTTTTTTTAATTTTGAAGTAAAATTATAAATTTTTTTTAGACATTTCTCCACATAATTAATGATAACTCAAAAAGTGTTAATCCAATATTATTAAAATTAACTTAGAAAAATTTAAATTTATACAACCTTTAATCCGTTTATATATTGCGTTTCAATCGCCTCAGTAGTTTCGGAGTTATAATAAAAAAATTAAGCAAAAAATATATTTTTTACGTGAAAATAGCAAATTTTTTTGTTTAAAAAAATCATGAAAAATCGAAAACGGCGAAAATTATTTAGATTTATTGCTTTATCACAAAGCCACATGTAATAGGAACAAAATGAGATATCGGTCATAAAGATCTATTGATTCTTTTCGAGTTTATTCACAATTAAGTGAATTCGCTCATTTTCAAAAATTTTTAGTTTTTTGAGACATTTCTCCACTTATGTTGTTATAACTCAAAAACAACTTGTCCGATTTTGTTAAACTAAATATACAAAAATTTTGGCTTACAATATCTTTAAATAATGTATGCAATTGTTTTTTAAGCGATCAATAGTTTCAAAGTTATGAAACAAATTGTTAGGCAAAAAATATAAAGTTAGTATAAAAATTAAAAAAAGAAACAAGCGAGAATGTTATATTCAGCTTGGCCGAATCATAAACTATAAACTTTTCCAAATTTTACCTTATAATGTGTAAAAAAAATTAAAATTTTACTTAAAAATTTAAAAAAAAAATACCTCACCATAGAATTTAAAATTTGGACCATATTTGTACTACTGGAATCACAATACATCAAAATTGTAAAGTGATTTTTCAAGCCTTTACAATTTTTTCGATTTTGTTGTCTTGTGTTATTTAAAAAATTATCAATAATTGTTTTTTGAAATTTATAAAACAAAACTCAAAAATAATTTGTATTTTTAAGAAATAAAATAAAAGTAATAACCAGGAAAACAATATGCTCTAAAAAATTGGGTTTTTTGCGTATTAAATATGAATTATGTTTTTCATTAAAACAAAGGGTTTCATTAATATTTCATAAATGAAAACATTATTAATTTACTATTTTCTTACCCATTTAATTCTAGAGTTTGGGTCGATATGCTTTCATAAAAAAATATTGTTTTTACAATATAAACTTCAATCTTAATATTCAATCTTGTTGCTACAGGACAAGCTTCTCAACGATAAAAGGGTATCCATTAAAGTTAATTTTAAAACTATTTTTTTTTTTTTTTTTTTTTTTTTTGTTTTCTCATTTTTTATAAAATCAAATTTGAAAAACATTTCATGAGGTATAAACAAATTCTCCTTAAAATGTCAAAATATGCTCTAAAAGCGTTAAATATGACCTAAAAATAACAATATATGCTATAAATAGCACTAAAAATCGCCAAAAGCAAAAATATGCCGTTAAGATTAATATATGCAAAAATATGCTCTAACAAATCGATGCCAAAACGATTTATTTGTTCCGAAACGGATAAATATTTGATCGATGGCTTCATCGAACGTCCAAGAAAAAATATGCAATTTTATATGTGAGGTTTCCCTGGTAGTAACAAATGCCATAGTGTACTCCAAATGTCTCCAAATAATTTCCTTCATATTTATTATTTTTTTATTTTTTTATTTTTTTTTTTTTTTTTTTTTTTTTTTTTTGATACAAAATTATATAAATAATAATTATTTTTCGTCTCTAGTTAAAAGTGAATGTTCCCAAACGCACCCTTTGGAAAAGGCCATTGAAATAAGTTATGATCGGATCATTATATCACCCAACCCCCATACACTTGTCATCCTTATAAATGTCTATATTATACTATTTCAATGAAATTCGGCGCAAATAAGTTCTACATATTTATAAATATATGTTCTAAAATTTATGAAGATCGATCCATAGTTAATTACAGTTCCCATATAAACCCAAACACAAACAACTTTTATATGAGTAAAAAACAAATTAAGAAATTTTATATCTCTCATGTAAGGCCTACTTTCGGAAATCGCTCTTAAATTCATATATTATTGCATCAACATAATATTGTGACTAATATACAGGAAAAAGGGTGAAATACAGGCGAACGCCCAAAAGATCTAGCATATCATATAATAAAACCGATTATATGTACTATATAGGGCCAAAATTTCAAATTTCTTTCGTATAAATTATTTCTTTAAGCCATTCAAAACAAATTTACTTAATACCGCTTAAATGGTTATTTCAACCACTGTGGTACGCAGAGGTTCTCAACTCTGACGTATTTCAAACTACAGCTCAACAAATCAAAATTGTTCTGAATAACATGATGTAAATATTAAAAAGATAAAATTAAAAATATTATAGCCCAAAAATTACGGAAAAATCCATTAAAAAAAATCAAGATTCGTGTTCGCAACGTCAAATTCCATATAGTTCACTATTTCCTCCTTTAGGACAAATGTTTTTTTTTTGCCGACCAGTGTTATTTGTTTTTAAGGCCTTATTCACTTTAGCTCTACATTTGTTTAACATCTTTAGTTGGGAGATATCAAATAGAAATTTTCTCATTTTAAAATGTTTTATTTGAATGGATTGTTGTTATTTATTGTTTAAATGATGTTTGCATGTTTGTAGAAGTTGTGTTACATGAAACGTTTAACTTTATTTTATCAATTTCCGTTCCATTAAGATGTCAACGCTTAAAACATAGTCATATATATTTTGGAGTAATAAACCTTTTTAACTAATATTATAATACCTAAAGTTCAGTTTTCGCAGAAAAAGTTTAAACTTGTGATAAAGGTACACAACAACGTTGTGTGCTGCAAAATTTGCATAACTAAAAGTTTGGGATTTTCTTCCTTAATTAATTTTTTGTCTGAAAAAACTCTTAACCTAAAATGGACGAAACACATCTTTTCCAAACATCGAATTTAAACTTATTTTTAAAGTGAACTAACGCCATATATATTACATCTTGATGTCGCTTTGAGTACAATGTAAACTTTAATACCTCACACATGAAATTCTTATTGCTTTCCTATATTCCTTAACGCTGTTGACATAATAAAATCATCATTATGGTCCACTTTTAAACAAAAGTTAATGTACTTTCATAAATATTATTTTAAGTAAGTTATATTTATGTCATTTCTTAAGAAACTTCAAGCAAACTTATTAAATATCAAAAACAAATTGGTAAAATAAAATTATGATCCCAGCAAAAAAGGTGTACAAATAACAATAAAAATTTATTTATTTATATTTTCCAAAACAAATTGCATTATACTCATGTAAGCGGATGAAAAGCATTGTTAAGTTTCAAACGGTTATGGTCAATAAAAATCACATCATTTAAGTGAATTACAGAAATAAATTTCATTTCAAAGTTCTCCAAAAGAACTTTACGTTTTTGTTCTTAATATTACAGCAACAAGTTGACAGTTAAAATGAGTAAAACCAGAATAATATTAAATTTAATGATTCATAAATAAAAAGATTATGCACTCGGGTACATATACTCTGTCAATAAAATAACGGTATTTGAGTCCATTAATTTCCGATTGATTTTATTATTTGTTTTCATTGAGATGACATCTTTATGAGACAACATTTAGTTACTAAAAGAAAAGCAAAAAGTATGTTAAGTATTAAATCTTAAAAATTATTAAGAAAAATTTAAGGCATTTAATTAAAATTACGGAAATTTATTTATACATACATACATAATATTCTTCATTCTGCTCATTAATACGCATCGTTGACATGGTCTTCTTAAAACTTCAACGGAACACTTTAACGTGAGATCGAAAAAATCTTAACACACATTTTGCCTCATAACTTTTTTCGGAATCAATATTCAAAATTTTTTTTGATCTAGTTATCATGGAAAAATACTTCAGTTATTATTTTTTATAACAACCATGTTAATTTGTCCTTATTTTCATCAAAATAAGTGACGAAAAAGATTTACGTCCTACAAGTTATTAAAAAATTTCAAAAAATCCAAATAGTCTTACAAATAATTGACCAGAGAATTAAATGTCGTCCGTAAAACCGTTTCTAATGTTATTAAACAGTATCAGGAGAATTTGACTATTGATATGAAACCTAGTTCGGTAAGAAAAAAGGACCACATGCTATTGGGAAGGCCAGAAAATTGAAGGCATATTGAAAGGAACTCCAAACATATCTGGTAGAAAATCAGCTCAGTTTTCTCAGTGCTTCGACTATTTGGTGCGAAAATTTAAAGCTAATGGGAAAGTTGATAACATATAAAGTTCAAAAAATTCCAAACTGGAATTCAGCAAAAAAAAAAAAATACAAGCCAAAAATAGGACTCGAAATTTAAAACCAAATTTCATGCAAAAATACTCAAGCTGTATAATTGACGAAGAAACGTAGGTGCTGGCAGAATCTTCGCAGCTTGTGTCTCAAAAATTTTTATTGCTAATGCTCGAAGCAATGTTGAAGATAAGTTTAAGACCCAAAAGCATCAAAAATTTCTTACAAAATTCATGGTATGACAAGCTTTTTGCAGTTGCGGCAAAACAGGAAAGTCATTTGATACATTCGGATCTATAAATACCAAAATATGCATAAAGGAATATTTGCAAAAAAGACTTCTTCTTTTCTTAAGAAAGCGCAACGCGTCCACTGAATTCAATAGCACAAAAATGGTGTCCCAAAATACCAAAGATTTTAACAGAAGATGTGCACAATGTTCCAAAAAAGTGACTGAAGCAACTATCAAATCTCCAAAGAAAGGGTTTTCAAAAATAGTCCACAATTTTATAATTAGTGATTAGAACCATAAAAATTATATATTTCTGTGATCTGTGCTAAATTATCAAATGATTAAAAAATAATGAAAACTCTAAGATCAACCGTTTCCAAGTTATTGAATATTATGTATGTTAAGAATTTTTCGATCTCACTCCTTATATGGGCCATTATCAAAAATTTTTAACCTGGCTGAAACTGACTTAAATCCTTATTAAGCTTTGTGTAACGATATTTTAAACAAATTGGTTACAGATCTGAACTGACAAGACTTTAAACTAATAGAGTGCAAAATTTTAACACAATAGGTTTCTTTTTATAATCATGATTGTTGTTCAAAGTTCAAGAACATAGAAAAATGGCTAAAAATAACTTAAGTTTTTCCCATTCTTCTACAATTTTTGTTAGCGCGTTTATACTTTTTGATCTCATTTTATCATTAATAAACTAATCGGACTTTATAGATAAATTCTGCACCTTCTTTGTTGTTGTGCAGACTTTCAACAGTTAAATACAGTGTAGTCGAGTTATGATGACAACATTTTTTAGTTTTTAAAATTTTTCAGTTTTTTGGGTGGGGTCTGTGCGCCCTCAACCGAATACAAAATTTGGGATAGGGATTGATACTTGTTGTAATTGTGCGTATTTTGCGCTATATCCCGTTGATGAGCCCGAAATAGTCAACGCAGTAGATAGTCTCAAAGTTTGGAAAGCAAATGCGAACATTTTTCAAAAAGGCAGTTTCTCGCGGTGCACATTCACAGTTTAATATGGAATTGCTTGGATTACTGCGTGAACTTAGTTTTTTGTTATTTTACATAACAAAATCAGAGGAGCATTAAAAATAAATTTAATACAAGAACTTTTTGAAAATTACGCAAAAATTGCACTTCTTGTTTTTGTATTTTTATATAGAAAATTGCAATTTAATATGAGATATATAGATATAAGAGTGGCGATAAATATAATTAATTGGGATCATAAATTTAAGTCAAATGTCTTTGATAATTGAAAACGGGACACTTTTATGAAAACACATTTCGCTAAGGCACATCGTGTGGACAGCATGAAATTAACTATAATTGGCATAATTAGTAGATGTTTGTTATGCTTAATAAAAATTCGGAGGCGCATCAAACAATTTTGAAAGATAAACATTTTATGGACCATAAAATATTTACTTATATTAAAAAATAGATCACAATATTAAAAAACATTTCTTTGTAATAAACTCTAACAAAATATATTTTCAATCAATATACGGAGAAATAACTTAGATTCGATCCAAATTTTTAACAAAGTTTTTAAAAATCGCGATTTTTATTGAAAAGAAAATTTTTTAAATTTTACTAGGAAACCCTAAAATATGCTGTGCTAATACCATCAAAGTTTGATGATCAAACATTGAAAATATCATAAATTTTATTTGAATAACTCAGTAGGTTTTGATACTATGAGTAATTTTGACCAGAATTGTACATAAACTTCTAGTTTGTAAAAAATTATATATGTTCAACTTCAAATCGCCATAACTTTCGCGCCCCTAACATGAAATGATTAACACGAACTGATTCTAAATGCATTCGAGTCACTTTATATATATATATATAAAAAAGGATTTTAATGTGCCATCGAAAAAAAATTAATATTTTTTTGAAGGGCTAAAATCAAAAATTTTTGATAATGGCCCATATACTTACATATCGTCGTTGGGCTGACTAAAAATCCTTGTGAAATTTTCCAAATGTCTTTTTATTTTAAGATTCGAATGCTTTATTAATCGCTCATTTTCAATTTTAATTCGTTAAATTAACAGAATTTGTTCCAAAGCCATAAAATGATTAGTATGTAATTTTATTTAGCTTTTTAAAAAAAAATAAATAAATTGTTCCTTTTGTGCGGCAAAGAGAAACTCAAATTTTCTCTAAAGAAAAGTTATATAACTTTAAACAAGAACACATAAAAGCAAATAACTCAAAAACTATAAGAGTTAAATAGCACAATAAATAGTTTTTTGCAGGTCTTATCAAGGCCTACAAGAATATGTAAAAATATTTAAAATTGTACGAAAAACAAAAATTTGGCAAGCGAATCAAAATTTTATATGTCAAAGTACCCTACTTTAAGCCCTTTTGGCTCCACCTCTGAAAGGTTTATTGGGTTCCCTTTCCAAACTTAACATTGTACATTGTCCTCTGCTATGTCCATACTAAATTTCAAGCAAATCGAATCAGCCGATTAAAAGTTATAGATTTACTTCCAATAATTGTCGATTCTGCCCCACTGTGTATTGGTACACAGTAAAAGCTAAAATTTCCTCCAATACACATTTTGAGGCAAAAAATCACAGAAAGTATTTAGAGATATGAAATTTTGTATGAATGCTTCAGACAGTTCCCAAAGTTTATAAAAGTTTGAGTGAAAATTTTATAACACATAAAGAGGAATTTTGTATAAAGTTTGTTAATTTGTATTCTGTTCATCATCATAGGTAGTGGTTGGACTATAACTGAACAAATCTAAGCGTACCTTTTGACTCAGACTCACTTTTTTATTCGAATTTATGTTGTCAGTCCGTCTGTACCTCCATGTAAGTAATTAAGTAATCTACCTACTGCTCTAAAATTTTTATGGTAACCGAATAACGATTAAAAATAGTTGCTACCATACAATACCTATCTGCCAAAAATTTTTTTTATCGTAAAATAGGTCTTTGGGTAAGTTTTAATGGCCTTAAAAAAATTTTGGACCAGGTCCAAATAAGTTCAAAATTTTGCAACTAAAATAATATAAATTTTATTTTTTTACAAATAAATTTGTAAAACAATAGGACCAAAACAATACAATATATTTCTCAAACAGTTTTCCCTTTTTTTAATTTTCGAACTGATTTGTGCCAAAAAGTTCATTGTTTCAATGAATTTGTGCACTAATTTTGACCCTATGTACAGCTTCATTAAAACAATGTATTGTCATACATTAATATTAAAATTCAATGTAAAAGTTCATTGATTTAATTTTGCATCAATGAACACGTTTATTAAATAAAAAAAAATTATTTTAGTGAACAGTACATTGATTTCAATGAACTCATATTTTGTCCCAATGAAACTATATATTAAAAATGTATTACAATAATAGGCTTGTTCTGTATTTTTATAACCACCATCAAAAAGATGGGGGGTATATTGATTTTGTCATTCCGTGTGTAACATGTCGAAGGAATCATCTAAGACCCCACAAAGTATATATTTTCTGGGTCATGTTGAAAGCAGAATAGGGCTCGAACGGGACAACGTAGGGGGACGAAATTTGGCACAAATATTTGTCTTATATAAGGTTTGTCTGGGATTGAAAATGGGCAAAATCGGTCAATAAACAAAAAAGTTATGGGTTAAAAACTAGAAACACAAGGTGTCCGTTTTATACTTTTCTGCTTATATTTCCTCAACAAAAGCATGTACAACAACGAAATTTTGTACGTATAGTTAGGGGATCGATATAAAATCGGAAACCAAAAATGGGCGTGGTCCGCCCACTTTACTGCCCACCTCCTATATAAGGTGAAAATCAACGAAATTGTGTTCAAATAGTTCAAGGACCAATGTAAACGTAGATTCGGCCGGGCCTAATCTTCGCGCTTGTTGATTTTTATTTTATTTTAAATTAAATGATTAAATTGATACTTCAGTTATTATTTTTAATAACAACCATGTTGTGATGAAAAAGATGTACGTGCTACAAATTATTGAAAAATTTCAAAAAAATCCAAATAGGTCCTACAAATAATTGGCCACAGAATTAAATTTCTGCCGTCAAACTGTCTTTAATGTTATTTAACAGTATACGGAGAATTTGGCCATTGATAGAAAACCCGGTTCGGAAAGAAAAAAAGTCCACATGATATTGGGAAGGCCGGAAAATTGAAAGCATATTGAAAGGAACTCCAAACACATCTTGTAGAAAAACAGACGAGTTATCTCAGTGCTTTGACTATTTGGTGGGAAATTTAAAGCTAATGCATAGTTGATAACATATAAAGTCCAAAATATTCCAAACAGAAATGCTGCAAAAGATTTAGAAGCCAAGAATAGGAAACGGAAATTAAAACCAAATTTCATAAAAAAAACTCATATTGTATATTTGACGAAGAAACGTATGTGCTGGCAGAATTTTCGCAGCTTATGTGTCAAAATTTTTTATTGTAAATTCTCGAGGCAATGTTAAAGATAAGTTTAGAATCCAAAAGCAGAAAAAATTTCCTAAAAAATTCCTGGTATAACAAGCTTTTTGCAGTTGCAGCAAAACTGGAAAGTCATTTGTTACATTCGGCTCTATAAATACCAAAATATACATCAAAGAATATTTGCAAAAAAGACTTGTTCCTTTCATAAGAGAGCACAACGTGTCCACACATTTTTGGCCCGATTTGGTGTCATGTCACTACGGTAAGAAAAATCTGGAGTGGCACCAAAACAATAACATAGTTTTTGTACCAAGAGAGGTCAATTTTCCAAATTAGACCAGTGTAGAGATATTGAGCTCTTATGAAAAATGAATTGAAGAGCACAAAAAAGGTGATCCAAAAAAGTGACTGAAACAACTATCAAATCTCTAACGGAAGGGTTACCAAAAATGGTCCACTAGTTCATAAGTAGTGGTTAGAACTATAAAATTTAAAATTAAAAAAAAATTTAAATTTAAAATTTAAATTTATAATTATCAATTAAATAAAAAAATAATGAAAACTCTAAGATCAACCGTTTCCAAGTTATTGAATATTATATATGTTAAGATTTTTTCGAACGCAATCCTTAATAAAATTTTCTTAAGATAGAAGCCATAAATACAATACAATGTTTATATTACATTTCACTAAAAAATGCAAATATAAAAAATACATGTTACAGATGTGATCCTGAGCTTCGTGTTTGCTTTCTATATTGCTCAATGATAGTATGGAATATCCATTTAGACACCACACTAATATAGCAATAGCATTACCCTGAACAAAAAAAGTTTATAAATAAAATTTTTAAAATTCGTTCAATAACATAAAACTTTTTAAACTAGTTACCTTTAAATTTTTTGTGTGTACAGAAATTGCCGTATTTTCATAAAATGTTCCAGATAGTTACAAAGAATGCCATGTCGATTATCGGATATAGCGTCCAAAACATGATCAGTTTGTAATATATTTTTATTAAGAATTAAATTAAAATATTTTATATACTTATTTATGAATACTTCATAAGTAGTGGTTAGAATAGAATCCTCTTGGTTTTTGAATTCATGATATTTTTTGAAACCCCGGTATTTGAGGCTGATAACATATTCCTCTGCGTCTTAATTGTTTTGTCTGCACAAATATAAGTTAAATGTAATATTTTAAAAACTGTTTAAAACTATTAACATTATTTAACTTACATGTTAAGAAGGCAAGTCTCCAAATTCCTGCTTTTAAGTATTTCATTTGATTTGATGTATTCAATTATGCTGCTCGACTTCTCCTGTGTGAATAAATTTATATTTCTGTATTTTAATAATTGGAACGTCCATGCTTTATAACTTATTCACTTTTTAATTATTTTCATTTTTAACACAACACTGAATTTTGTTGACTTTTTTTAAAACGCGTCATTTTTTGTTAAGAGATAAAAACAAACTGGGTTATTTTTGTTTTCGTTTTACTTTTTTCCCGTTAGAAAGCATTTATTTTAACATTATTTAATGAAATATTTCATTGATTCAATGTTTTTGTTCATTGTGTAATGAATAATGTAATAATGTGATGAATAAACGAATTAAATGAACTAATACATTAAATCAAATAACTGAATTACTTTTTTTATTAATAAATAAATTTAATGACTAGTTTCAATGTAATGTTCATAATAGCGTTAATTTTTTCATTAAATTTTAATGAATATTTTCATTAAAACAATAATTTTGTACATTAAATTGATAAATTTAAAAAAACAAAAAAATTATGTACTTCATTCATTAAAATTACTTTCTTCAGTGTACGCGTATTTATAACCATATAAGGTGAAACATCAACAAAATATTGTACAAATAGTTCAAAGACAAATGTAACCTTAGAAACAAATTAACGCGTTTTCCTCCCACCTCCTATATATATAGATTTGGTCAGGCCGAATATAACATTCTCACTTGTTATATTTGCTCATTGAACCTAATTTAGATCCTGATTTATTAAAATAGCAAAATTGTTTCTATTAAAATTAAACAATTTTTGATTAGTTTTCAATAAAATTTTATTTTTAAGTAATTAAATACATGTATTCAGTTTCTATATACTGAAACTTACCCTGAATTATTTTTATTTATTTACTTTTTTTTCATTTCTAATTTGATTAACACCAGACTTATTGATAACTAAGATTTGTATATTAATACCTTACACCACCATAGCACAGTGTCACATTTGGCAGTTTTAGAACGACAAAAATCCAATTTTGTAAATATTGTTCTGAAATTCTATATTCTGTTAGTAGATAAGGCCGTAAACATTCCCACTAAAAATGGGCAGGTAGAATCACTGCCACTCCCATACTGAAAAAAATTAATTTATTTGTATAAATTTTCTGCATATTTTTGTAAAATTTATTAAAATAAGGGATATTTTAAAAGTAGGAGTAGCAAGATCTTATCAAATTAATCATAGTGTAACATTTGCATAACAAATTTTTAGCCATTATCCTAAGATGTTTAAATAATTTTAAAAAAATTGCTAAAATAGGTACCTCATATTTTTTTCTAATATTTTAAAAGATCGCAAAAAGTCGCAGCCAAAATTCTCAAATATAATTTTATAGATATCATTTTATAAAACAAACGAATTCTTAAATTGGAACTCGTTGGAACTTTTTTGTTCCAGTCCTTTAAAAATGGAATTTTTCAAAAAAATATATTTTTTAATAATATAATATCTGTTAAATAAAGACTTTATCTTTAGTATTTACTTTTTAACCTAGCAAATTATAAAAGAATAATTTGGATACATTTATTATTACATACCAAAAAAATCACATCAATATCTGCAATATTTATTGAGATATATGAAGTTAAAGTTAACATACTTCTTTACAAAATTTGTAAATACAATTAAAATATTTTTAAAAGTTGCAACTTTGAAAGTCCATAGTTCACGCTATAGATACTTACCAATACTTTAGTATTTTTTCCATAATATATGATATGTTTACTAATAAATGCAAACAAAATTACTTCATTTAATAAGCTTTTATTTTCGCATTTTTGTCGTTCTAATTTGGATAAAAGTGACACTGTGCATAGGTGGTATATATTTTTTAAGGCACATTAAAAAATATAGAATCAGTTCGCGTTAATCATTTCATGTGAGGGGCGCGAAAGTTATGGCGGTTTAAACTTGAACATATAAACATTTTTACAAACAAGAAGTTTATGTACAATTCTGGTCAAAAGTACACGTAATATCGAAACCTACTGAATTATTCAAATAAAATTTATGATATTTTCAATGTTTTTTGGTATTAGTGCAGCATATTTTAGGGTTTCCTAATAAAATTTTAAAAATTTTCTTTTCAATAAAAATCGCGATTTTTAAAAATTTTGACTGAATCTAAGTTATTTCTCTATATATTGATTGAAAATATATTTTGTTAGAGTTTATTACATAGAAATGCTTTTTAATATTTTGATCCTTTTTTAACATAAGTAAATATTTTTTGATCCATAAAATGTTTATCTCTCAAAATTTTTTGATGCGCCTCCGAATTTTCATTAAGCATAACAAACACCTACTAATTATGTCAATTATACTTAATTTCATGCTGTCCACACGATGTGCCTTAGCGAAATGTGTTTTGACAAAAGTGTCCCGTTTTCAATTATCAACGACATTTGTCTTAAATTTATGATCCCAATCAATTATTGATATCGGCACTCTTATATCCATGTATATAATATTTGTCTAAATTGCAATTTTCTATATAAAAATACAAAAACAAAAAGTGCAATTTTTGCATAATTTTCAAAAAGTCCATACAATTTTTGTATTAAATTTATTTTTAATGCTCCTCCGATTTTATTATGTAAAATGACAAAAAGCTAAGTTCACGCAGTAATCCAAGCAATTCCATATGAAACTGTGGATGTGCCTCGCGAAAACCTGACTTTTTCAAAAATTTCCAAACTTTGAGACTATCTACTACGTTGACCACATCAACGGGATATAACGCAAAATACGCACAATTACAACAAGTATCAATCCCTATCCCAATTTTTGTATTCGGTTGAGAGGCGCACAGACCGCGCCCAAAAAACTGAAAAATTTAAAAAACCAAAAAATTTTGTCATCAAATCTTTACTACCCTGTATTGAATTGTTGAAAGTCTGCACAACATCAAAGATGGTGCGGAATTTATGTACAAAGTCCAATTAGTTTACTTATGATAGAGTAAGATCAAAAAGTATAAACGCGCGAACAAAAATTTTAGTAGAATGGTAAAAACTTAAGTAGTTTTTATAAATTTTTCTATATTCTTCAACTTTGAACAACAATCATGGTTAGAAAAAGAAACCTATTGTGCTCAAAATTTTACACTATATTAGTTTAAAGTCTTGTGAGTTCAGATATCTATTAAATTGGTTCAAAATATCATTACCACAAAACTTATTGAGGATTTACCACAAAACTTATTAAGGATTTCAGCCAGGTTAAAAATTTTTGATAACTGCCCATATCACAGACTATACAGACAAGAAACCAATGGCATATGTCAAAAAAGTGCTTTCGAATCATATGGTTCATTTGACACTTTTGCGCAGTGGCTAACCGTAGTGATTTACAGAACGAGAAAGAAAAACATCATATTCAAATAACAACGAGTATGTGAAACCAACTACATTGTATTTTTCAAACATGTTTTGTAGATAGGGTTTCTTTTTTAAATTCTTATACTGGGATTTTTTTAGGAGATTATTTATTTTAATTTCCTTCTTCTAGAAAATTATATGATAATATTATACGATATACATACAATATACAATTATGTACTTTTCATTTAAATTATCAAGAGTGCATGCTTTTATAGTCGTCCTAACACATTTGTTGTTTATTTACAAATTAATAAAGCTTTTAAAGCAATAAAATTGTGCTTTAAAATAAAATTATATGAATGCGACCAAGGTTTTGATTTTCTTATTACTGTTAAGTTTTTAATTATAATCCCAATAATTAAAATAGTATTACACTTTAATTCAATAGCATTCTCCAGTGAAAAGTATATTTAAATTCCAGTCAAATTTATTTTACTTTAGCAAAAATTTCCAAGGCTTGAATTTTTAAAATTGGGATGTGAATAATATGAGCTACAGCATTAAACAATCAGATTAGTAATTTTTGCTAACCTATTGCTGCCTAATACATAATAAATAACATTTTATCGAGCCCTAACCGTGAAAATATCGTAAGTGCAGAAAACAAAATTTTACAGAAGAAGCATTTTTGTGATTGTTTACACGATAAAATTGCTTTCGCTATAAATCTGAAATGACACGGGATATGAAAATGAAATTTTGACAGATGTAAATGATTCTAATTTTAAGATTCTCATCAAAACACGAATTTCGAAAATGTTGTTGGTGACGATATTTTCGCGGTCAAGGCTCGATATGTTATACCGATAAAAACTTTACTCTTATTATGTTTATGTTTCAAAGTTTTATATAACAGTTTCATTTGCAAAATTATGCGGGTCGGTACTAGATAAAATATAATATACGTAGTAAAACCATACATGCATATGCATTATTTTATAAGAATTTAAAAACGAAACAAATATTTTCCATCTTAATAAATTCCCAAAATATTTTCCCGGGAACTAAAAGTGTTTGGAAATAAAAAACCCTAGCTGTAGAAAATATTTTATTTTAAATAAAAATACAAATTAATGTAAACATTGAAGAAATTTTACATTTTCTATAAAATAATGAATGAACAGAAACTCAAAAGCAAAAGAAAAGTGTTTATTAAATAATGTTTTATTATATTGTTCGTTTAGATTAAAAACCTTTTCTAAGTATATGCATGTTTTTATAACTTTTTATACCCTACACCACCATAGGTGGTTGGGGTATTATGTGTTTGTGCTGATATTTGTAACGCATAGAATAAGTTATCCAACACTCACCTCAAAGTATACCAATCGACTCAGAATCACATTTAAAATCGATCTAACGATGTCCGTCCGTCCGTCCGTCTGGCTGGACGGCTGGATGGCTGGCTGGACGGCTGGCTGTCCATGTAAATCTTGTGCACAAAGTACAGGTCGCAATTTTGAAGATAATTGAATGAAATTTTGCAGGTGGGACTTTTATGATACAAGGACGAAGCCTATTGAAATTAGTTATGATCGGTCCATTATTTCACCTACCCCCCATACAAATGTCCCCCCGGAAAAGAGTTTTCACACTTAAAAATGTCTTAATATTAAGAATATTTTAATGAAATTCGGTCCAAAGAAGTTTTGTGCAAGTACCTATCTTTGTACCAAATTTTATGAAAATCGGTCCACGATTGACCATAGCTCCCATTATAAACCCCCTTCCGAAAATCACTTTAACGTGCATAAATCCCATACGAAAGATAGTATCAAGTTAATATTCGACACAATTAAGTTTTATATAAGTAAAAACAACATTGCTAAAATTTATGAGAATCGGTCCATTATTTACCATAGCTCCCATATAAACCCACTTCCGGAAATCGCCCTATAACGCATAAAATCATCAATATATTATTATTAACCCATTATTCTGTACTTGTATACTTTATTTTAGATTTAGTCAAAGTGTTGGTCTACAGGTCTAATATAAATCCACTTCTCGAATTTGTATGTGTAGGGTATCATATAGTCGGTCTTGACCGACTATAACTTCTTCTCTCGTTTAACATCAACTTTTTTATAAATTGTCAAACAAATTATTTTGTTTACAAATAAAATACCGATAAAAAGGATAGACATATATTTTTATATATTTATCTCTCTCTACAAATCACTACGGTTTGACATAATTTTTAAAATTTTTTCGGGTCGTCCTGTTATTAAATTCAGCGGATTCCTGTCTGTAATAGTCTGTGGCCCATATATTCAAGTAAAAATTTATCAAAAATTCGAATATGAAAATATTTACTTATCGTCTGAATACAAATTGTTTGATTATGAAAAATGACTTATGATTATAAAAACAATAAATTATTTATAAAGGAAATATTTAAATCAATATTTTGTATTAAAATCATTATGAATTTCATAAAGGTAAGAATTTGCAAATATAATATACAATATATGTATTACCGTGTAAACTACTTCAGGATTTTCTATCGGATTTTTTGACAAGCCGATAAAATATGTAATATTTTACTTTCGAAAAATTTTAATATTAAATATTATCGTCTGAAAGTAACTTAAGTAAGATATTATTTCTTATATAAATTTTTATTTCATTCAATCATTTTTTTCTGTTATAATAATTTTGGTGAGAGGTGCAAATTAAAAAAAAGTTTTGAATTGAATGAATTATTTACTAATACATTTTGTGATTGGTGAGTTCTTTAATTAATTTTTTTATATACATTATAATTACTGTAATTGGCATTTTTTAATAAAAATTATATTAATTTTAATTGAAAATGTCAAATTACAATTACATGTAATTTTAATTGACATTTTTTAATTACAATTATATTAATGGTAATTCAATATTTTGAATTATATAAAAAAAAATTTTTGTTACCATTGTAAATAATTCAATTACAATTACTTGAAATTGTAGATAAAATGTAAAGTAATATTTTTTACAAAATTTACTACAAAATATAAAAAAAAAATAAATTTAATGCTCAACAAATTTAATTTCTTCTTTTTACAGCAATTATAATTTAAAATTATTTGTGTATGAGTCATTCCATTTAAAACCAACACGAAAAATTACAATTTTTGACTTTACCTCTCCGAATTTAATGATATTTGGTACAATCATTATTCTTTTCAAAACTAAGACTTATTCAAAATTTCATATAATTTCATCAAGTGGTTCGCGAAATATCGCGGTTGGAAAGTGCAAAATAGCTTATGATTTTTTTTCTCAACATCAAAATGGTCCATATCTCGCGATTTTTCATTCGCGGGCAAATATCTCGAAAAGTGGTCTTTTTAAAAATTTTTAAAAAATGTATTTTAATGCTTAAAATGTTTTCTATAAGCGTAGTAAGTGGCATTGTGGGACTCGCAATATTTTAGGAGTTATTACAATAAATGTCATAATAAATGCGAAATATTTGTTGCAACTGATATTGTTTTACGCGGCCGCGAAATTTAATTCGCGAATTATCCGCCAAAAAAATTTAACATGAAAACAGGTTTCAGGTATTATTTTAAAGGTAATTTCATTAGCTTTAAATATTTGCCTTAATGAACGTTGTAACGTAAATATTTTGGAAGATATTTGTATTTTTAAAAACACAATTTTCCTCATTTTTGAGATATTACAAATCGCGAAATATTGCGGTTATCAAGCTTAAACTTTTTTTTTGCATTACCAGCGTCAATATTAATATTTTTATCGAATTTCATTAAATTCGGATGATTTTTGGAAAAAATTTGCGATTTTTAAATTTTATTACAAACAAAACAATATCAGTTGCATCAAATATTTCGCACTTATTATGACATTTATTGTAATAACTCCTAAAATATTGCGAGTCCCACAATGCCACTTACTACGCTTATAGAAAACATTTTAAGCATTAAAATACATTTTTTAAAAATTTTTAAAAATACCACTTTTCGAGATATTTGCCCGCGAATGAAAAATCGCGAGATATGGACCATTTTGATGTTGAAAAAAAAAATCATAAGCTATTTTGCACTTTCCAACCGTGATATTTCGCGAACCACTTGATGAAATTATATGAAATTTTGAATAAGTCTTAGTATTGACAAGAATAATAATTGTACCAAATATTATCAAATTCGGAAGAGGTGAGAAAATCAGCTGGTTGGTTTTAAATGGAATGACTCATATGCTTTTTTGAATTTCCTATATGTTTAACAATCCAAAGGAAGTATGTATGTACCCATGTCATATTTTTAGAATTTATATTTTCCATAAATGATAGAGGAAATGTTTTGCACATATTTATTACATAAAAAGTCTGCATTCTCAGTCACTAATTAAGTGACCACTTTTTATGACTGCAAATGAAAGTGTCACGTCCAAGTTATGTATGTGCTACAAAACAACCATGATTAACTTTTTACTATCATGAATTTTTATGATGATTATCATCATAAAGAACATCATTGTAATGGATAAAATTCCGTTTTTTATGATCATTTAGGTGTTGATTTCATAATGGACATTGCCACCATTAAGAATATAAATACGTACTCAAAAAACAGAAACTATCAAATACTTATGCGATTTAGCCTTCAATATGTATATGAATGCTTATATAAGACTTTGTTTTTGTTTTTAATATTCACAAGATGATTTCAAATTATTACGAAAACGTTCCGCACTTCATGTACACAAGTACTTGAAGAACATTAAAAAAGTCAATATTTATTTATAGTTAGAAGTTTTCATTTCTCTTTAACCCCCGCTACATTCTCATCAATCGGCCGAATACGTTTTGCATAATGGCAGATCGATCATGGAAAGTGCAATAACCACCATGCAAAGCGATTATAAAAGAACAAAAGCAAAAACATTAGCCACTAAGCACAGAAACAACAACAAGAACAAGTGAATTTGAATAGTAATGCTAATCAAACATTCTATCATTATTATAGCACCTTGTTGATCAATAATTGCCTTCACGACTAAATGGACAATAATGGTTGCAATGGTGGTTTCTTTGGTTGGTTGTTTTCCCGATTACCATGTTTTTTTTTTTTTTATTTTTTGCTCTTGCCACTTATACTTTAAAACAACAACAGCGTTTTTATATACAACAACTTAGCAAGAATTATCAACCCATCATGTTTGTTGTGCCTCCTCCCTCTCTTAACAGGATTAATGATCATGTTATTCAAAGAACAAGCGAATAATCGACAAATAAGCAAAAACAACAATAGACAGAAAAAGTCATAAGAAAACAGCTGGACAAGAAAAGCGTTTAAGCTTTTGATTTCGATTCTTTTTAAGTTAAAGTTTTTTTTTTTTTTTTTTTTGTTGCAACATAAATATAAATAGTGTAGGAAATGCAAATTAAATTCTAATAGTTTTTTTTCTTAGTTTATTTGTTATTGTTGTTGTTGTTGTTATTTGCTAATGGTTCGCAATAAGAATGATGTATATTTTATGATACAATACTTAAGAAATACAACTACTCTCGTACATGTATCAAAGTTTTTATATATCTTTCATCCATCGAAATGTTTAAATATTAAAACAACAAACAACATTGAATTATGCGAGTATAACGGGTGCCATATTCAATAGTAGTAAAAATATTCTTTATATTATGGGATAGCAGAAACACTTTCTGACATTCTTATAGATCACTGTAATCCATAAATAATGTCACTTAAAATGCATACATCCTTAGGTTAATTTAAGTGTGCAGCACGCACAAAAAACGAGTTCACTAGGAGACCTAGTAAGGCCCATTTTGATTCCATAAAAACTTAAAGAAAAGAAAAACCATCCCGTTTTCTTAAAGAAAAGAAAAACCTATCCCGCGCCGCATAAAATTTGTAACTCTGTGTAATTTAAAAATCATTAAATTTGATTTAATAATATTGTTACAAATAGTTTATTGTCCAATGTCTTTTGATAATATAACATATGAAACTGTAAATTAAAGTGATATATAGAAATCTACGAAGATAACCCAGCTGTAAAATTTTTAAGGCCTTCATCGTGCAGATCTTCTAGAAGGTTGATTTACACCTTCTTTAATATGCAGTTGCTCATGCTAATCTGCCTTCTATAGTAAGGCCTTCAAGAATGCCTCATCCTTGCCTTCTTAAATATCCGATAGAACTTCCGACTTCGCTTCTCATACACTGAACCAAAACTACGGTAAAATGGGGAGTATAATTCATGTTAGAAATAAGTATTTTAAAATATATAAAGAAAATTATATAATTAAATTTAGTACAAAATTTCGTAATTAATTTAAAGAAATATATTTGAGAAATAAGAAATTCTGTTATTTTATAATTAAACTGTAATATATTACCTTCAGGTATATTCCCTATTTGTTTCATATTTGGTTACAAAAGTTTGTTTGCTGGATCCTTGATATGATCATTATATAAGATGATGTTTTATGAAAATTCGAATGGAAACAACCCACATTTTAGTACAAGTGTTTAATCGATATCGGCCTGAGAACATAAAAAATACATTTATTGAAATTTTATTTAACATAACAAACTATTTTTGTACCATTTATTAAGTACATTAGATGTGCACTCAGTGATCAACAACCAATTTCAGCCCATACAGATTTATAACTTAATATTTTTAAAATTTATTTCTGGATGACCTATAGCAACATATAAAAAATGTAAAGAAAACTAAAATATAAATAAAAAAGTTTATATACATAAGTAGTACAAAGAATATTTACCTACATTTGCAAATCATTTGTGCTTACCAGTGTTGCCAGGACTTGAGAAAAAAAGAAGCTAAATTAGACTTTAAAAAAAGTCAGAAAAGGCTAAATGTCCCAAAAAATAAAGCCAGAAAAATGCTAATATATTGTCTTATTTAAAAACGCATTTATTTATTTTTTTCTCATTCGATTTTGGTATTTCTTAAAGATATTTTAGTGAATTTGTAAATATAACATAAATAGTTTTTATAGATAATAAAGTTTGTTAAAAAATACTTATATTTTCGTAGAATGAAGCACCGCAGGCGAAAATTTTCGTTAAATATAAATAATTTCGATTTTTTGTGCAAACTAATACACAAAAATGCTTAAATTGATGATTCTGTAGAAATGAGTAAATTATTTTTTTTTTTTTTTTTGTTAAGAATAAAAAAAGCTAGAAAAAAGGCTAGAAGCTAAAACGAAAATTTTGAGGCTAAAAGCAAAATAAAAAGGCTAGATTTAGCCTCAAAAAGGCTAAACTGGCAACACTGGTGCTTACTTGTAGTAGCTTTGTTTTTAGGTTTTCCAACGAAATTTTTGTCGTGCAATTCTCCATAATACAAAACGGCTCCTTGAGATAATGATGACCGTGGTCTAGCAGTTGATTAATTTAATTTGTTTATATTTGCTAAAATATTAAAAATTTTTAATATATAACATGTTAAATCAACTCAGAAAATAATTCGTCGATTGGTATACTCTAAGTTGGGGGTATGGATATTTTTTCTGTACGTTACAAACATCAGCATAAACGCATAATACCCCAACCACCTTTCGTGGTATAGGGTATAAAAATTAATTTAGTTATTAAGCTTTTTTGAAAGTCTGCATTGGATCGCGAAGGTGTAAGACAACGGTTCTCAAATGGGGGTCCGCGACCCATAAGAGGTCCGTACAGACATTCGTGGAGGGTCGCGAAGAGATTCTGAAAAATGTTCTTGAACATACAACTTTTTTATGTAAATATTACGTAGAAGTTTAAATAAAAATTCCAATGAAAGCAAGAAACTAAAAACAGAAAGATATTTTTATAAAAAAAAAATCCTCAAACTAAGGACAGCAGTAATGATTTTTTTAATGAGTTCTTTTAGGAACCAACTAGCATTAGTTGCAAGAAAACCGATGCAGAAACCCGAGCTTCGATTGAAAATATTCTGTTTGATAAAGAAAACAATGATCAAATAAAGAAAGTGATGATGTCGAATGACACAATATAAAGAAAACTACGATGTGGTAGGGAAAACATTTAATTAAAAAGATAAATAGATCACTTTATCTAGATGAAACTATAAATTTTTCATTTTTATTTTTTGCAAGTTTATTATGCCAATAATTTTTTTTATAAAGTCGTTTCAATGCACTTTCGAAATTTAACCATGGAAGAACATCTTGTGTAATAAGATTATTAGAATTTGCTCGAATGGTGTGACTTTTCAATGCTAAGTAATCAAAACATTTATTTCGCAGAGAAAGTTACGGTCTGTAAAAATAAATTTTGGTTTAACGACTTTATAATTCCAAGGCCAAAAAAATCCTTTCAATATGAATATTGATAAAATACCATATTCATTTCCAAAAGTTTACATTTTTATTCTCAATCTGGAGATTTAAAAGCATTTTAGTTGAATGATAACACGTAATTAATCCATTAAGAGTTAGAGATTCAATTTTATGAATTTAATTCCCAAAAGGTTAAATTAACAATACAAAAGATCGAAGCTCTGTTTTGAGGGACAAAAGAGTGAAAAAAGATATTTTTACATAAAAGTGTATGTTGAAGAAAAAAATTTTAATAGTTTTAGCGCTTCGGAGCCAACAAGCGGATAAACTTTGCTATATTTTAACCATTTAAAATGCGTTTAAACTTTACTTTATTAATATTAAAGACGGAAAGTCCTTTCAATGGCTTTCCATTTTTAAATTATAAAGTTACTTAAGCAAATTTTCTTTATATAGCCGGGAAACTTATCCATGAAATAAAAGTTTTGTGCATTCAAAATGATTTTATAAAAAGTTCTTGGCATAATATATTTTTATTTATATTTTTATAAAAGCATAATTTCATGCGAAAAAAAACTATAGTGTCATCAAATTTAAGTAAACTATATATTTATCTTTTCCGTGCCATATCGAAAAGTTTTCTTTATACTGTGTCATTGACAGCAATACTTTATTCGTTTGATCATGGTTGTCTTTATCAAGCATAATATTTTTAATCAAAGATTCCTTCCTTAAAAGAACTCATTTTAGAAAAAAAAAAAAAAAAAAACTGTTCATGCTTTTATTGGAATTTTCATTTAAACTTCTAAATTCAAGTAATATTATATTATTACTCGTTCTTTCAATGTTTATTAAGAAATAAAACAAGTATTATACATAGAAAAAATATTTCGAATTATTTCTTAATAATATAATTAAGTAACTTTATATTCGAAATTAATTATATTATTAATTAATATAAATAATAAGCCAAATTTCTTCTATATCACAAGTCTCATCATATTCTCTACACCAGGCCGAGAATCTATTGGTATAACTATAAACTCCATATTTAGGCATATCAGTACTATCATTCGTACAACCAACAATTTGTATTTCCAAATCAAGTTAAAAAATCCCCCTGCCCCACCTATGGTGGTGTAGGGTATAATGAATCTTGTTTCAACCCAAATTACAAAAAATAAATCGTTTAAATTTTACATTATAATTATACCCTACACCACCACACAATGGTTCCAAAACGTTTTTTTTTTTTTTTTTTTTTTTGGAAATAATTCAGTAACTAAAGAACCGTTAGAGGTATCTCAACAAAATTTCGCATGGTCAGAGCTGAGGTGTTTTCGAGTTGATTTGGAGGAGAACAGACCCCTAGCAGATCAGGGAGGAAGTGGGTGGCCCTCCAAAGTTTCCCATCTCGGGTATGTCATTTTTTAAAAAAATCGCCAAAAATTAATTTATGATACGACAGAAATGAAATTTTACATATAGATAGTCCTTGTAAATCTCTACAAAAACTACGCTTACGTGTGTAGGTTATCTCTTTTAGTTTAAGAGATATTCGGGTCGAAATAAATTTTTACCTCTTTTTTAGCCTCGCCTTTTTTTAGTTTTTTAAACTTGGCGGGCTTACTTTTTCCCCTAGAATTTTTTTTGAAATGTTTGCCAGATTCCTATAAAACTCTAAATAATACTACTGCAAGAATCATATAATTATATGAATCCGTTAAAAAAGTTATATTAATCTAAATTGGTAACTTTAAAAAAATTTTACATTTTTTGAGTTTTTTTCCAAAAAGGTGGCAATATTTATTCAGTGACAAAATTAGTTTTTTGTTCTGAGCTTTATCATTTTTTTAATGTTTTCAAAAGAAATCTTAATGTAAATGCGTGTAAAGTAAATCCGGAGGAGTTAGGGACAAAGGTCTGCCCACGAGCCCTATCCAAATTTAGTCAATTTTGGTATTTAGCTTTTTTTTCCGAGGTGACCCATTTCGTAGGTCCTCCCACCTGCCCCGAGACCACCTGGAAACTTGTGCTCCTCCAAAATAGTTGGAAACTACCTCAGTAATAACTATGTGAAATTTCATTGAAATATATTTAACGGTTCAAAAGTTGCACAAAATTTAAAAAAACACGTTGAAACTGTTATGCACTTATGTATATAGAATGCTGCAGCACGCATTTACTATGGAAATTAAGAAAAATGTGCACATTTCGTTGAAAGGGGGTAAAGTTTCAATAAGTATTTAAACGATTGTGTAAAGGATTTATGCAAGTATTTGGTATCATTAGAAAGGATATTACGTAAAAAATAATAATATGTAAATAATAAAGTATTTGAACTAAATTTGTTCATTAAATTAATCAAAAAACGAAAAGTTTTTGAATTTAGTGAGAGTGAGAGATAACCTACACATGTAAGCATATTTTTTTGTAGAGAATTACAAGGACTATCTATATGTAAAATTTCTTTTCTGTCGTATCATAAATGAATTTTTGGCGATTTTTCAAAAAATTACATACCCGAGATGGGCAACTTTGGAGGGCCACCCACTTCTCCCCTGAACCGCTAGGGGTCTGTACTCCTCCAAATCAACTCTAAAATACCTCAGCTTTGAGATACTTCTAACGGTTCTTTAGTTACTGAATTATTTCCAAAAAAACGCGTTTTGGAACCACTGTGCACCATAAGGGTATTATGCGTTTGTGCTGATGTTTATAACGCCCAAAAATATTGATCTAAGGCCCACCTTAATTTATACCAATCAGCTTAGAATCACTTTCTGAGTCGATTTAACGATGTCCGTCCGTCTGTCCGTCCATGTAAACATTTTAATCAAACTACAGGTCGCAATTTTGAACAAAAGTTAATGAAATTTGGCACGCAGGTTTCTTGCAGTTCAGGGACGAAGCTTATTGAAATTGGTTATGATCGGTCGATTATTTCACCTAGCCCCCATACAAATGTCCTCCCGGAAAAGGGTTTAACGATCATAAAACCCATAATTATAGCAATATTTTAATGAAATTCGGCACATATAAGTTTCATATAAGTCTAAATAAGTGTACCGATTTTTATAAAGGTCGGTCTATAATTGACCATAGCTCACATTTAAACCCCTTTTCAAAAAATCACTTTAACGAGCATAAATGCCATTAAAATGTTAGTACCAAGTTAATATTTGACACAAATAAGTTTTATATAAACATAAATGGTAGTTCCAAATTTAGCAAAGATCGGTCCATAATTTACCATAGCTCCCATATAAGGCCTTCTTTCGGGAATCACCCAAAAGTGAATAAATTCATATAAATGTTAGCATCGTCATAATATTCTGTATTCGTATGTTTTATTTTACACTTCTTATGAGTATCGGTCCACATTTGGCTTCAAGTCTAATAAAAGACCCCTCCCCGATTTATAATGTACACAATGGTGAAGGGTATCATATGGTCGGGCTTGATCGACTATATATTTTTCTCTCGTTTTTTTATACATTTGTTCGATTTTTGTGATTAAAACACGACCTTTAACTACTCGTTGTAGTATAGGCATACATACGTATGTGTATTTGGTTCTTTTCACCAAAAACAATTTTTATAATAAAATTCCAATTTGGGATTCCACAATTATATTCTAAATATTCTATAAAAATTTACAATAGTTGTTTTCAAGCAAATTTAAAAATACAGTGAACTCTCGATAATGTGAACTAATTAATGTCGGGGTAGTTCATATTTTCGAAATTGTTCACATTTTCGATTGTGATTTTTTTATATATATTACTAAGTTATTCTTTCTAAAAATCATTTCTGCAAGGAATGAAAATGCAAAGATTACTAAAAAACTTTTTATAATTTATTTGGAACATAAAAAGTTTTTAAAAATCCATACGTAGTATGTACATAAAAAACAAACAAAATATTACGACAAAAAAATAAATAAAATTTACAACGAAAAAAGATAGGTAAAGATAGGCATAACTCACATAGCTCACAAAATATGCGAAATTGGGGTAAAGAAAAAAAAAACGTACACATTTGAATGAGTTAGCTGGGTTGTCACAAGTGTTGCCAGAAGGTGAGAAAAAAAGAGGCTAAATTAGACTTAAAAAAGGTCAAAAAAGGCTAAATGCACAAAAAATAAAGCAATTTTTTTATTTACAAACACTTTTTTCTCATTAATTTTTGATATATTTTTTTAAGCTATAGTAAAATATTTTTAAATAAAAAATAGAACGGCTGCCAACAAAATGATCCAATGAAAATTCGTCCACAAAATTCCCATGCAAATTTGGGTTATAATTCATATGAAAAATTTCCCAAAGTTTTGAAATGATTTTTCGTTATTTTTTAATTATCATTCCTTTTTGAGTAATTTTTTCTAGTTTTTGGGTGATTTTTCTCGTTAAAAAGATTTTTTTAAATTAAAATCAAAATCGTTTCTCTGGTTAATAAAGTTTAAAAAAAAAAAATAAAAAATAAATGGACAGCTTTGTTAAAAATTTCGACAGCTTCTTTGGCTTTAATGTTGTTTTCAGGCGCTTCAATAAAACAGTCGTCATCATCGTCGGACTCTTCAATTAAATAATTTTTATCAAATGGCGTGACGTCCTCAGAAGGATTATTGATCCAATCTCTAATGTTTACAGCAGTAAATACTTCCTGAGGGCACAATGTCTGTAGAAGATCTGCAGCAGTATTTTCTAAAGATCTAACCTCTGATTGCCACTTTTCTTTTAAAACGCTCAAAGGAACATTAAATTCAGGATCGTCTTCATCATTTACCATATTCAAAATATTTTTCCAACAGTTAGATAAAGTTTCTTTACCAATTCGGTTCCAGGATGCCTCTAGAATAGAAACTCCTTCTTTAAGTGTGATTTTTTCATCGATTCAAGCAAATCCCCCTCTTTTGCAATAATTGTTACCAGAAGACTGTTCCTATAATGAAGTTTGGTGATTCTAATTGCATTTTGATCCATTGGCTGGATCAGAGCCGTTACATTTGGAGGCATGAACATAGCTTCTATAGAACCATCCTCGGATTTAAGGTCGGATTCTGGTGGATGGGATGGGGCATTATCTATTAGGAGTAAAGCTTTTACTGGTAATCCTTTCTTCGTTAAAAAATCTACCACCTTAATGAAAAATAAAACAGTAAGAATCCCAACTGAACTATTTTTACATGTTTACTTACCTCTGTCACAAAACAGTTGTGAAACCATTCTTTAAAAATGGAAGAAGTCATCCAAGCAGACTTTGAATTTCTGTAGTTTACGGGACAGATAAAATTTTTAAAACTCCGAGGATTTTTCGATTTTCCTATTACTAAAAGTTTTATTTTATGAGATCCTGACGCTTTTGCACAGCATAAAAATGTTATCCTTTGCTTTCCCATTTTTGCACCTGGAGCGCTTTTCTCCAATGACGTTACATATATCTTTTGTGGGAGAAGTTTCAAATATAGACCAGACTCATCGGCATTATACAACTGATCTTCTTCTACCTTTGCATTTAATTTAATTTTAAAAGGATTTACGAACTGAGATTGCGCAGAAAGTTTTTCACCGCTTATCTGAAGGAGCCGAATTCCGTATCTCTTTTTAAATTTTTGTAGCCACCCATCGCTAGCATTGAAGTCATTTCCGTTTTCACTTATGTTTTTGTGAATTTGTTTGGCTTTCTCTTTCAACATCAACCCACTTACAGGGAGGTTTTTATTCCGCATGCAAATAAACCACTTATAGAGCTATTTTTCCATTTTTGGAAGCTCTGAAGATCGTAATGTTTTGCGTTTTCCGGGTCCATAAAACGTATTGTTCACACATTTTAAAATATTGTCTTTTTTATTTGTTATTGAACATATCGTTGATTTAGCAACTTTATACTTTTTACTTAACTCTGTAACACTCGATCCTTTTTTTAAATATTCCAAAATTTCGTATTTTTCATTTAAGGATAAAAACTTTCGACTGTTTTTAGACATTACTAATTTTAAAAATAAATTCACGAACCTACCGCAACAAATTACATAAAGCGACTAGCATTAAATACCTTTAAAATAATGGCATACTATGGTATTTATTAATTCGGGGATTTCCAACATTAAAAATAAATGCTTCTACAAATTAAAAAATCCCCAAAAATTAAAAAAAAAATTGTTCACTATTTAGAGCGCCCATATAAAAAACTGAGTGTTCACATTAGTGGATAGTTCATTATATTGGATGTTCACATTACCGCGAGTTCACTGTAAAAAACTAAAAATCGAACATTTTTAAAAAAAGTAAAGAAGGGAAATCTTTAAAATCGAATTATTCGATAAATCGTCTTAATTTACTCGAATAAATTTTTACTCGAAAATCTTGATTTTAATTTAATGGTAAAATTATTTGAAATTAATTTATCGATTAATCGAACAAACAATATTCGAGTGAATACCCTAGTTAACACCCTGTATCATGTAAACATGTAAATATTTATTATATTTATCATCATAAAAATAAACTAGTGGTACTTATTTTCACTATTTTTTATGTTTTTTGCTCTTTTCATATACAGTTAGATCTTCTTAATGTGAAATATTTAAAAACCACCAGTTTAAAACATTGACCAACAACAGTTTGGCCCATAGAAGTAATACATTAATTTGTTACTTTATTCTTCCTGCGTTTGCCAGTTGGCCAGAATGTTACTTACTGAATCATTTTAACATTCACCGTTTATTATAATTTGCACGCGAATTATTAAAGATTAATCCGATTCCACAACTTTGTTAAAACTTATATACATACATCTCATCAGCAGTTCACAAAAAAAAAATCCTATAAACGACACAATGTCAAGGCAGTTAAGGAGGCAGGGTAAACATGTTTACTAATAATCCAAGAACAACACAATGTCCACCATAGAACAGGAAGAAAATTATATTATTAGTATTTAACATGCAATCTGACAAGTGTTTTGTAAATCTACTCTCCTGATACTTGTGTTTCCCATTATTTTGTTTTTATTCTCCATCTTCTTATTCAAATTAGTTCGTTGTTGCTAGCGGACAGACATTCTTTGATGAAATGAAAATAAAAATGTTGTTGTTTCTATGTTTTTTGGTTGCAGCTTACAGGAAATGTTTAACAGGAAGTCTTTAAAATAAAACAAATAGAGTTATAGAGGCATAGATAAAATTTTGATTTGTAAATAAACGCGTAAGAATTGCATTATTTTATCTACAAATGATTGTAATATCTGTTGAAATAGCTACGCAAATGGTATGAGAAAATATTTACAAATTTATGCTGATAAGTAATATATTTATATTAAAAAAAATATATATCGACCATTCCAGGAAAGAACGCCCGAAAAAGTATATTTTTTTACTTCATGGCTTTTAATTTCGATAAAAATTTGTATACATAAACTCCATTAAGCCTTTTATCAATTTCAGTTGTCAGTTTCGTGAAATTGCAAAAACTCGCGATTTAATTTCGCTTTTTCATTTTCTCAAAAACCAAAAAAATGTCAAATGTATGTAACTTTGAATAACAACATCTCTGGAAAGACTTTGTGAATTTTAATGATTTAAACGGCATTAAAATACGCATATGGCGGCTTTAAGACGAACGTTTTAAAAATAAAAAAGATTTTTTAAAAATGCATTTTAATGCAATTGCATTTTTCAAATGCATTTTTCTTTAAATATGCTATTAAAATTTTTAAATTTTTTAACATAAATGAAAAGTTTGGAATCTTTACACTAAAATAAAAGTGTCAAATTTTTGGGACGCGAAAATTTTATATGCATAATCCAATTTTTATAAAAACATGTTTCAAATTTTCATATAAAATTAAAATTTTTTCTTGTTTTTGGAATTTTTTTTTAAAATTTGTATAAAAGTTAACAAAATATAAAAAGTATGCAATTTTAAATATTCATATCTCTTGAAGTTATTGATGTATTTCTGTAATTTAAAAAGTATTTAAAAGGCCATTGTATATTTTATGTGTAATTTAGTCAGCATTTCGAAAACCACGTCTTCGATCCATAATATTTTAAAAATATAAATGCAGTTTTTAGATGCATTTTTGTTAGTTGCGAATTTATTAAATTTTAATGTTTCAAAAGTGTATTTGAAAATGCTTTGTTTATTATAACTTGAAACAATAATTAGTTTGATACATAAAGTTTTACTATTTTTAACGAATTTTTAAAAAATAACACAATACATTTTTTTTAACAAAATACGTAAAGATACTCATAATACCAGAAAAATATAATTTTTATATGAAAAAATTTAAACTAGTTGAAGAAGAGGGGAAATTATGCACAGTACATGTGTGCGTCCCAAAAATTTGAGATTTTTATTTTAATGTAAAGATTCCAAACTTTTCATTTATGTTAAAAAATTAAAAAATTTGAATAGCATATTTAAAGAAAAATGCATTTAAAAATGCAATTGCATTAAAATGCATTTTTAAAAAATATTTTTTATTTATAAAATATTCATGTTTAAGCTAACATAATTACAATTCAAACGCCGTTTAAATCACAAATTTCTGCAAAGCCTTCCCAGAAATATTTGTATATAAAGGTGTATACTTTTGAGATTTTTAAAATTTTTTCAAAAGTGAAAAAGCGAAATAAAATCGCGAATTTTCTGAATTTAGCGAATCTGAAAACGGAAATATTTATAGAAACCCATAGACCTTATACGAATAAAATTTTATAAAAATCGGAGGATACTTCGTATATTTTTGGGCGTTCTTTCATGGAATGGACGATATATATTAAAGGAAAGAATAAACTAAACAGGAAAATGCCTGACTACCGCAGATAGAGTACTTTCATTTCATTTAAGTAATTATAGATTATATAAGTTATATTATAAGTTATTGCAAACAAATTTCCTAGCTTTATAATTTTATTCCCATTATCTTGATTTTATAGTTTTTAACCACATAAATGTTTTAAATATATTCACATTTATTCTCAGTTTAGGTCGAATACTGCATTGGCTTGTTGGCCAATGTTAAAGTCATTCAAAAAGAACATAAGCTTTATAATACTATGCGTCAAATTGAGGATTATCGCGTGGAACCGGAATCATTCAATCTCAAATTGAAAATTATTGATATGTACAGTAAACCCTACAAAGGTTTTTTCGCTGATAGGCGAAATTGTTGTTTTATGACCTTCAAAACTTTTTTATTTTTGCATCAAGGTAGTCTCAGATAAATCTGAAAAATTAATATGAATATAGTTCCAAGCTCAAATATTTTAACATAAATGTTTAGAAAATTTAAATCGCGATATTTCATTAGAACTTTCTATTCATCTCTAATAATAAGAAGTAATTTCTAGTCCGTTAAAAAAAAAAAAAAAGTTACATAAAAGTCGATTAAAACTTGAGTTTAATGGGTTAAAATGTTCTACAGAAATTTTCTATGTCGATTTTCACTAGGGGTCATCGAAGGTCTAAGATTCATATGATGAAGCATTTATCCAAAAAAATTAAGTTAATGAAGTTATCAGTAATTTTATTTACTATATTAGCAAAACTTTTAATTTTAGGTTGTATTTAATGCTTATTTTAAGGAGTTTATATACGAAATATGTAGAACCTTTTAACCCATTTAACACAAGTTTTAACCGACTTTAATGTTATTTCTTGAAAAAGACCTAGAAATAACTCCTTATAGAGTAAGATAAATGAATTGAAAGTTCTAATAGAATAATTCCCGTTAAATGCTCTAAATACACGGTGTCCGAAAAAAACTTTTTCATGCAAAATTTTAGAGTTTTTTGTTACTAAAATTTCTTTAGATAAATGAAAACATCAAAAATGTTTCAGTTTATCATCTTTATCTTAAAGCTAGTAATGCGAATAAAATAAAGCATGTATCTTTAAAATTGATGCACAAATCTTAATCTTGAAAGATAATTTAAAACACTATCTATTGGAGTTTAATTTAACTTAATTGGACAAACCGTTCTCGAGTTGTACAAGTGTGACTGCCTAAAGGCGGGGTCATAGTGGTCATGCCCATAAAAAAAATCAATACGTGATAGGAAAAAAGTGAAAGCTGATTCTTGTTTAGCACATTAAATTCCATCTAATTCACATATTTTTTTATTTAAGACGAAAATTTTTTTTGTTTTGCCCACTAGGGTATCTCCACTTACCTATAGATATGCATGGGTATTTTAACTTAACTGTGAATGCAATCAAGATTTGTGCATCAATTTCGATGATATGGGACTTTATTTACTTGTAGTTTCACCAGCTTTGAGATAAAGATGATAAAATGAAACATTTTTGATGTTTTCACTTTTAAAAAGAAATTTTAGTAAAAAAAATCTTCAATTTATCATGAAAAAAATTCTCGGACACTTATTTCGAAATATCTCCAAAACTATTGAGCGGATAAAAATTTGATATTAAAACGACTTAAAGCCCATTTTATTCCGCATCATTTGGTGTATCATTTATATGAATCGTACATACCGTTCTCAAGTTATAGTGAAATATACTCGAGTAATCGGCTTATTTAGGGCGCAACATAAAAAAAATTTCGAGCTGATGGGAAAAAACTGAAAGCAAATTCGAGTTTAGCATGCGGAAATCCATCTAGTCCACATATTTTTCTTCGAAGGAGCACGAAAAAAATTTTTTTGTCGACCAGTGATATTTATGTAAAAATATTTCAGCTTCGAACTGTATTCATATTACTATTTTTTTTTTTTTTTTTCATTTATTTGAGACTACCTTGCCGACAAATATATACGCTGGGATATTCGGATCTTAATTGCTAATAGTTCTAATAATACACGTTTCCGTTTCTTCTTGTAAACGTTGGAAAGGTTAAATGATCTGCACCTCGGCATGACAATTATTACCGACATGTTGTTAGTATTGCATCATGCGGTGGCTGTATATAGTTAATATTGATATGAATTTCATTAAAATAGTGTCGGGAAAATTGAAACACATTACCTTGGACCCAAACTCCCAATTTAATTTGTCTAAATTGGCCGGATATACAGTCCAAACATTGTACTTTTATTAGTTTATAAAAATATCGATTTAACATCACGAAACATTTTAACATGAAGAATTCTTAGAATATAATTTCAATCGGAATTTGTTGATGTTCTTTTGAATAAAATCAGATTAGTTGTTTTCGAGATACACTTCAATAAATAGTGCAACCTCCATAATTATACAAAGAGCGATCTATCGCGAGAACTATTGTAGAATTGATGTATAAAAGAAATTTTTTTAAAAATCAATCGGATTCGTCTCTGCTCAAAATGAAGCCAAAAATGTGCGTTTTTTTTTTAATTTCTTTTATACATCAATTCTACATAAAATTTTAGTAAGAATGAGCACTATTCAACCCGCTTAAAATGCAGCGTGTTCCAATTAGGGTGCCCGAAAAAATTACTTTTTTCAAAAAAATTTTAAAAATATATTTTTCAGATGATAATATTTAGTAATAAGATTTTATATATATATATGTATATATATATATATATATATATATATATATATATATATATATATATATATATATATATATATATAATATATTATCTTTGCAAATTCTTACCTTTACGAAATTCATGATGAATTTTATGCAAAATATTGAATTAAATATTTCCTTTATAAATAATTTATTATTTTTATTTTTTTTTTATAAAAAATATAACATTGATACGTATGAAAATCAAAAACCTTTCAAAAATTTCAAAAAATTTAAAATACCATTAGTATTTCGAAAAAAATCATAATTATTTTTTCATAATCAAACAATTTGTATTCAGACGATAAGTAAATATTTTAATATTCGAATTTTTGACAAATGTTATTATTGACTATTATCATCTGAAAATAACTTAATTAATTTTTGATGTTCCAATGTTCTTGAGAACATTCAAATATCCAGGAAAAATTATTGCAGACGAACTGGCCAGTACTGGCTCTCTTATACATTATGTTGTACAAAACTTCCACTTCTTTAAAATTTCTCCTTAGAAAGATTACAAAAGCATTTCTTTGACTGCGAACAATTTTAAAATACTAATACATTGTATCAGTTATATCTTAAAATTAAAACAATTTTAGTTATATTTTTTATATATTTAATAATTTGTATGATTATATGTATACCAAAGAAAAATAGTAATACAAATAACTATGAATTTATGTACACTGCATTTCAACTGAATAGGTTTTCGTTTTCGTTACATTAAACCTCTTGTTATTTTTAAAATAATAATGAAAATTATATTTAATAAATTTTAAAGTCCTCATTTCTAAGATATCTATAAGCAAAATAAATTTAAGTAATAACTAATTACGATTTTTAATGATTTCTTTGTTTTTTCAACAAGAGGATTTTTTAGGTAATTTTGTATCCAAGAAATTTCAATTCTGCCCCACTGTACATTGTCGAACTGGAACGTCCATGAAATGAATTAAAATAGTGTATAAAATGTTAGAAATTCTTTTCCCGTAAACTTTTGTAAGTTTTTTCCGTAATTCTATGCGTAGAAAATCGAAGTTAACTTGTCTTATAATATGATATATAAATACGCCATTACACTTTCTTCGCATCTTCATGGGATACATAATTAGCATCCTTTTTATCTCAAATGACGAAAATAATAATATTAATAGTCATTGGAGCCTTCCATAATGATTTTTTTACTCTATAGAACAATATGTTTCATTCCTTTTTTAAAACATGCGTTCACGGGTAAACGGGAGCAGAATGGTGTTTAGAGATGGATTCTTTCTTCTTAGGTGCACTGGATTTCGAATAACACATTTTACGGTAAAATACTTGCTTAAATACCTTAAATTTTTGTTTAATTTTGGACTCAGAATCAGTAGAATTGGAGGCATCTCGAATGGTGAATCTTCTGTCAGAGTGCGTTGTTGCTTTATAAGTACCTCTTTTCATATTTTTTCCATAGCGGGAGTGATTTCCTAAAAAGTTGTTGACAATATTTTAACTTCGCTCAATTTTTCTTCGCCATATTTCATAGATTAAGTCTGAATTGTCCATATGCTATAATTTTGCTCTTTTCTTTATCGAAAAGTTTTTTACGCGACCAGTTTTAAAGATTCTTATAGAAAACAGTTGAAAATGTAAAGAAAACACACAATTATGGGCGAATTCAACAAATTCTTGACGCAAATTAATTTTATTCTTAATGAACCTATTCAGATGAAGCAAACAAATTGCTTCAAAAAATACATTTGTTGGAAGAAAATCCGTTAAAAATCGTACTAAGTTCGTTATTAATTATTTTTTGCTATTAAACATCTTAGAACTCAAGACTTTAGAAATCAAGATAAAAAAATGGAACTTTCTTTATTACATTAAAAATAATACGAGTTTTAATGTAACGAAAATCTTAACCTATTCAGTTGAAATGCAGTGTATAATAGTTTTTTTTCATATTCTTAGATGTACTCATTTTAGTAGCTTTATATACATGTTTATCAATTTCGTATTCAATATTTTGTATTTCATATTTATTTATTATTCTATTTCTATTCAATTGGTAATATTTGCCAGTTCAATTCTTACATGAGTGTTATTAAATTTTGTTTTCGTTCTTTTCTTTCAAAGATTGGATTGTGTTGATTGCATCATATGTAGGCAGCACGTACACACATCTTCTATTTTTATTTCTATTTTTCTACATACACTCTTTTCTCTAAGTATCTTTTCTTTTTGAATGAAGATGATGATGATGAACTCTCTTGATTAAGATGAAAATATGATTTGAAAATTAATAACATTTAATAAGCAATAAAACATACATACGAACACACTCACTCCTTCATTCATTCATACGCTTAGTAGAGGTATACTAAGTACAACAAACGGATGCCGGTAAAAAAAAATGCAAGAACTTTGTAACCCAACAATACCATGATAAAACAACAAAGTTATTAAATAATTTTAAGTAGCAGAACAGTTGTTTCAACTTAAAGATCACATCGTATACGAATTGAACAATAATAATTTTAATTTATCTAACCAAATTTGAAAAATTAAATGTAAACGAAGACGAAGTCAGTCAACAATAAATGTAGAATACCCTACATATGTATATATAGTATACTTACTTAATTAAAATATATTTTAAATTTTAAGTAGCTACATAATCCAATGTGCTCTACTTTGAGGCAGAGAATATCTTTTAAACTATTTTTTACGTTATTTTATCCACAGTGAACTAGGATCACGTCTTCGTCAAATATTAGCTACTTATTATCACCTTCTAAAATATATTTGAACATGTTCACCATCTCCTAAATTAAGTTATAAATTCTTCAAATAATACTTCCAAAAGGTTTGTCAACTCTAGACGAATACATAATATGGAATAAAGAAACGGACCTAGTGTGCGAAAATCTGATTTCTATACGACCCCGTTAAGATTTTCAGTAAGTTCAAATTTGAAAAAATTTTAAATCTGCCAGAAGAGATTATAAAAAAATATGATTTGCTCATATGATTTAGACACTCATCAACAGGACAACGAAAAATAGAACAGTCTTTTGTTTTGACTATTTCAAGTATAACGGTACTGTGTTCAAATGGAGGAAATATTATCACAATTATGTAAATAATCTATTAATTTTATGCCTTTCCCTAGGATCAAACCATTCAAATTTATATACATACTTGAAACCAGTTAAATTTTAATGTAAGATTATCACAGGATATTTCGTAGCACATTTTCTCGTTCTGCTATTTTTAATGCTTTTAAGAGCGTATATTTGGGTCGTCCAAAATGTTTTTTTGCAACCTACATTTAATCGTACCTAAAATTATGAAAGGGGATGTCATTTAGAATATAATTGATCCTGGAACAAATCTTAAAATTTTTTCTCACCAATATAATTGCTCATACATAAAACGATACCTAAAGAAAAATAAATATACCCATATTTTTTATTATTCAAAAATAGCTAATGTAAAGGATAAAATCGTCATTTTAATAAAAACAACTCATATTAAAAAATTACGTAGAAATAAAAAGTAAAACATCCCTGCAAAAATTTTGAGTTAAGAAGCTAACATACTGACTTTAAACTACTTACACATTAGCTGAATATGAGAGGCAACTATTTAACTCATGTCATTACTTAGATGCCATTTAGGGTTTGGAGTCCGAGAATTCCCGGGAATTTTTTTAAATTTTCCCGGGAAAAACGGTAAATTTAATATTCATGTACTTTTATAATCCTATAGCAAAAAGTTTTACTGTTTGTATCGCCTCAGTGAAAATTTTACATTAATTAACATACTACTTACTAAAGGCATTTTTATATATTAATACAAAATATAAATAAAACTAGATACAAGTGATATTTTATATTATTGAAAAACATTTCATCAGTACGCTGATGAAAAGTCCTATTTGACTACTTTTCACTAGGAAAAAGACGTTTTATTTTGTCCATTCACATTTCGAATACACAAGTTTTTAACTAAATATTTCTCTAATCTTTTAAACATTTAATGAAATTTTTCATTCCATAACATCATTCACAAAAGCATATTCTACTGAATCAATTTATAAAGAGATCATTGAAATTTTGTTAATTCAAATCTTCTGCAAATTTAATGGAAATATTTTTATTTTTTAAATATATTGTATATATTTTTTTCTTTCATTGAACTCATTATATTTTGTTTTCCCCAATAAACCATAGAACGATATGATAGCGAAAACGATATCATCTTAGGTGCCGATTATAATATCATATCGTATTGCTGAAAACGATATTATTGTAATATCAAAATTTCCAAAATTTAGTTTCTAATAAAATAAAAAACATAAACATTTGGAAAAAACTTCAAAATAAAAATATTGAAATTAAAAAATTTTCAACAACATAAACAAACTGAGAACAAATGGAAATACTGTGAGCGTCAAAAAAAGTAAACAGTTTTATAATTAAATGCAAAAAAAATTGTATTTAATACTTTGTATGTTTTCCATTTGACTTTATTACATCCTTTAATATCCTAGGCAACTAGTCGACAAGTTTTTTGGCAAAATTCTGTGATATTTTGGGTTACTCTTTCTGTTATGCCAGCTAGGGATGATCACTGCAAATAATAGTACTTTTTCTAATTTTTTGCCAATATGATCCAACAAATGCCCGTTTGGATTAAGGTCTGGGGACTTCAAAGTATTACAAATAGGTTTGGGAGTACGATAAAGCAACCATTCCCTCACAATTTTGGGAAAATGCTTGAGATCTTTGTCATTTTGGAATAAGCAGTTGTGCAATAAGCTAAATTTTTGCACACTAGGATCCATATTATGTTTAAAACTATTTATATGATCCTCTATTTCATTTTCGATTTTATAAATATGAAATTACTGATTCCTGAAGCCACCAGGCGTCCTCAGACCATTACCGAGTCTCGATCATGTTCAACTATCTCAACCACACATGTAACATTGACGCCTTCATTCCATCTTTGCAATATTTTTTGTGCTTTTTTGGCGCTAAATATTTAAATTTACTTTCGTCATTGAGTAAAACGGTTTCTTGGAAGGTTTAACACTAATTTTTATACTTTTGGGCGAGATTCATACATTTATTGTGTCTGGCTTACGACATGTAGTGTTTTTACGTGTGTTATTCTGTCTTTTATGTGAAGTGTTCCTAAAATGTTACTATACCTAAAATAATAAGCGGAAAATAACGTTACTTTTTCACCTTTGTTTAAGGTACTGGAAGAAGGACTTCCTTGACTTCGCAAACTATAGCTTTTTTGTGTGTCTGTAAATGATTTGACCATTTTGCCATAGGAAAATTATCTGCAGTATGATGTTTGATATATTTATTTATTATTCCGCAATAATTCCTTGACAAAATTTTTGCAATTTCTCGCAAGGATTATTCCTTTTTTATATAAATCTGATGTTATTTTCGAGTTTGAATTGGAATTTGATTTTCTATTGTTAAACAATCACATTTTACTTCGTTTTAAAGCAAGAAACACATTTAAGATTATAATTTGGTCCTTCCCTGAAACCTAAACTAAAAAAAAATATAAGATCTTCTCTCACTTTTACAATTTACTGACCTTTTTATAAAAGAAAGGTGCAAGTGTTTACTTTTTTTTGACGCGTAAAAATTGGTATATTTTAAAAAAAATCAATTATATCGCTATTCCGATTTATTTTCGCAAAATTGTTTTTATGAGTAATCAATTCCTACCTAATTACCAAATAATTTTGGCATATCACTTTTTATTATATCTTATTTATCTACATCTTACAAGGCATCGTTTAAAATGGAATGACGCTCACAGTAAATAGACGATTTATTCACATATTTGAATAGTCTGACCAAATTTTTGAGGTACGTAATTGCTAAAATATGTGCTTTAGGAATAACCATGCTTGCAAATATTATAATTAATGATATTTGTATAAAATATGTATGAATGTCGTGTATGACGATTGTTTTATATTTTTTTGTATACATATTTAGGATTTTTCTTATTTCAGCATATTATATTTCCTTACAATTATCTTTAGCATAAATATTTAATTGCAAAAAATATATTCTTTTAATACTAAAATCATTGAGAACAAAATTTGGTACAGACGATTTTACTATCGTTATTTTTGGAAATTACGATATCGAAAACGATATCATAATTTTATGGAAAAACGATATTATAAGGAAAGGTACACTTTAGTCCGTAAAAACTATCGCTTTAGATTCGAAAACGATTATCACTAGTGATAATTTTTATCACCTAGATAATATCGTTTCGATATCGTTATAATATCGTTTGGTTTATTGGGTCAATAGGTTTGTTCCAGTACTTTTTGGATAAAGAATTAAACCTTTGGAACCTTTTCTTACAATAGGTACTTATTTTAATTGTACGAAATGTTTAAAATTATTTAAATTTTTAATTGGTTTTATGCTATATTCACATATAAAGGTTTTTTGAAAAACGAGTCGTTTTCTTAAAAAACATAAAGAAATTTACTTGTTTTTTCATATATTTTTAAAGCCAGAAAAAATTTCATTCGAGTTGTACTTTTTTGAAATTCGGCTCTTTTAGGGAGAAAATGGTTAAAAACTTTAATTTGGTACTTTTTGGGAACCCTATCTATCTTTTAATCATGTAAGCATAAAAATAGAATGTGCATAAAATTAGTATCTTATCGAAAATTGGCGAATACAAGTTTGGTACTTCTTAGAAATTGAAACGTTTAAGGGGTAAAAATCAGGTACGATTTTGGTACTTTTTTCACAAAATATTTTTTTTTTTTCACTGACACATACATATGAATATTTTAACATTTGAAATTTTTTATTATATTAAATTAAGAGACATGAACTTAAATACATGTAGTCCTAAGTGAATGAGAATTCACACGAGGGAAATTTGTGGTACTTTTTCGATCTTCTAATGGTACTTTTTGAATTTTCTATAATATTGAACCTAGAAACATGAAATTAAAGACATATGATCTCAAGGGAATGAGAATCCATAACAGGGAACTCTTTTTGGTACTTTTTCATTCTTCTAATGCTACTTTTTGAAATTTCTAATTTTCGTTCTTCCATGGTACTTTTTGAATTTTATAAAATATTAAATATACAAATATGAATATATGGTTCAAGTGAATGAGAATTTAAAAAAGAGGATTTGTGTTATTTTTTTTTTTTTTTTTTTTTTTTTGTTCTAATGGTACTTTTTGAATTTTCTATAATATTAAACCTAGAAACATGAAATTAAAGATATATGATCCCAAGTGAATGTGGTACTTGTGGTACTTTTTCATTCTCCTAATGATACTTCTCGAATTTTATACAATATTGAACTTAGAAGCATGAAATTAAAGACATATGGTCCTATGTGGGAAAGAATTCAAAAATTTATTGCAAAGATTTTGGTCCATAAACTGTCATTTTAGTACAACATGCGAAAACAAAGTTCGATATTTTTTCATGCAAAATGGATAAACATTTTTTAATTCTGTTCCTATTGTGGCCAAAATATTAAAAATTTGCATTATAGTAGGTACTGTTGATAATATATAATTTTCAAAAAAATTGTTTATCGAAATTCCCTTAAAAGTCTTCTTGCGCAGATTTTTAAAATATTTTTTCTATAACCAGCTTAAAATTACGAATTTTTTGACATCCATTTCGATAAAAAAAAAATAGAAGCTTTTTTTACAAAAATTTATGGGACCCATGATTTCTCAGTCGCTGGTAGGGAACTGAAAACCAATTTTTAAAATTGTTTCAATATTTTTTATTTTTTTTATTTCATATTCTGCTCATATTTACGTATCGTTTGAGGGGTCTTCCTGCACCTAAATCTCAAAAAAGCCCTTTTTCTGGACACTCTAATACATATATGTACATAAGAGGTATACTTTAAAAAAAAAAAAAAAACACACCCTGTGTTTTGTCTGAAGTTTTTTGAAATTTTTTTTATCAAATTATTATTTTTTTAATATAAACAAGCGCGAATGTTATATTCGGCTCGGTCGAATCTATATACCCACCATCAACTATTTCAAATTTTACGTTATATGGGGAGTGGGCAGTAAAGTGGGTGAACCACGCCCATTTTTTGTTTCCGAGTTTACATTGGTCCTTAAACTATTTGTACAAAATTTCGTTGATTTTAACCTTATATGGGAGGTGGGCGGTAAAGTGGGCGGACCACGCCCATTTTTAGTTTAAAAGTTTATATCGACCCTCAAATTATTTGTACAAAATTTCGTTGTCGTACATGCTTTTGTTGAAGAAATATCAGAAGAAAAGTATGAAACGGACACCCTGTGTTTCTAGCTTTTAGCCCATAACTTTTTTATTTATTCACCGATTTTGCCCATTACCAAACAAGCCTTATATAAGATAAATATTTCTGGCAAATTTCGTCCCCCTACGTTGTCCCGTTCGAGCCCTATCCTGCTTTCAACAAACAGACAGAGGGACGGACATAGCTAGATCGACTCAGAATCTAACCAGGACCCAGAAAATATATACTTTAGAGGGTCTTTAATGATTCCTTCGACATGTTATACATGGAATGACAAAATCAATATACCCCCATCTTTTTGATGTTGGGTATAAAAATTATATTTTTCATATTTGTAATAAAAATTTATACTACACTAAATATTCTACTCAGTATCAAATGATTCTTTATTATTTCCATAATAACCACTATAAACAAATGGTAAAGTCTAAAATATAACGAACAATTAATTTAAAATGCATTTCAACATTAATGTTGACTACAACATTCCTTTAACATCATATTTAAAGAACAAAAAATTTAAAAAATTATAAAAACAATTTTTATGAATTTTTGCATCAAAATATGCGAAGTTATAACTTTTTATGAAAAAAAAAAAAAAAGATTTTATGGATGTCAATGACAGTAGTGAGACAATATAATTTGGTTTCTTATAAAAATAATGCATTACATGAACAAATATTAAATTTAAAAGTTCAACGCGTTTGGTACGGAAGCTTTTTTATAGATCGCGAAAATTTAGTACCACGTTTCTTAATATTTTTAATGCCCTGTGAATTTTGATATTTGTTATACCCCTAATGTATGTATGTGTGTAGGTATGAATGTATGGAAAGATCTATCAGTATTTGATAAGAAAACATTAAAACATTTTTCTAATTATAGATACTTAATGATCACTTATTACAACGGAACACAGTAGTAAATTAAACATGCAACACAACAAACAAATCTTCATTCAACCTTTGTCAAAAGCCATAAAAAAATGTTAAAGAAAATTGCAAATAAAAATCTTAATGTCATCAGGTTAACACATAAAGTTCAACTAATGCTGTACTTATTATTTTGTTTTTATTTTTCTTTAGAAACTTGGTATCTTTAACTCCATTAAATGGAACAATAAAGTTGAGTCAGTATACATGTGTTTTAGTTTACATGTTTGTTGAACTCGTTTAATACTTAGAACACTTTAATATATGATTGTCCTAAATTTGGTATCAGTGAAAATAATTTCTATCGTTTCATTTAAAATTTACGGTATAAGAGTATTTTCAATTGAAATAATTGGACTACAAATTGTCACTACGAGGATTTCATTAATTTCAGAATAAATATACAAAAAGCATCAATATAAGTGGTATGAACTCACTCTCGTATAAGGCCAAATTCATGCAACAGATATGTATACAAATTTAATGCCAAAGAAAACAAATTGCCAGTCATTAAATAATTTTGTACTGAAAAAAAGATTCACCAATAAAGATTATAAAATGTAATTCACCTTAGAAAAATAATGGTTTGCAGTAACTGAAATCATTTAACTTGAACTGAATAAAGCAAATAGAAAATCATATTTTTAAATTACAAGTTTCTCGGATTCGTTTGAATATTAATTTTAATTTATTAATTTATTGAATATGAAATTGATTCCAATCAAAGGCGCTCCATGGGTAACAGTACAAAGTAACAAATTCCATTCAACTTTTGGACCTGAGCAGATGACAACTGATTTCTGTGGAAAAACTACATAATTGATTTTTAGAACTTTTCGGGAGAGCATTTTCATATCCAATATCATAATATGTGGTGGGAATATTATGCGTTTGTGCAGATGTGTGTAACGCATAAAACAAATCACCGGACCAGTATACCGTTCGACTCAGAATTACTTTTTAAGTCGATTTATTAATGTCCGTCTGACCGTCTGTCTATCCATGTAAACGTTGTAATCAAACTTCGTAATTTTAAAGATAGCTCAACGGAATTTGGCACATGATCTTCTATTGAGACAGATACGAATCCTATTTAAGCTGATTATGAACGGTCGACTATTTTACATAACTTCCCTACAAATGTCCTCCTGTAAATGGCACAAATATTGCTATGTTTTAATAAAATTTAAAAGTAACTAATAGAATAAGTATCAAGTAATATAAATATAAATCTTTGTGTCAAATTTTATGAAGATCGGTCCATAATTGACCATAGCTCCCATATAAAGCCCAACGTCCGCGTCAACATAATATAATGCATATGTATGTTTTATAAAAATATTTGATATCACAAGTATCGGTTCACAATTGGCCACATGTCTCATAAAAAACCCCTCCCCTTATTTTGATACACACACACAATGTTGTAGGATATCATAAGGTCAGACTTGACCGACTATACCTTTCTAACTTATTTTTAATTCGAGTTGAAATCCACAAGAGCTGGACTTACTGGTACTTTTTTTGCTCCTCTGTATTACGTACAAGTACAATGAACTTAAAAACGTAAAATTAAACTTACGTGGCCCTAAATAAATGAGACAAATATGAAGAAACGTCCTCTCATAATGGTACTTTTTGAATTTTTCTTTAATAATTTTTATAAGTAATTATAAAATATCCTTAGTGAATGAAATCCTATATGAAGGAACTTTTCGGTTCTTTTTAATTTTTCTAATGGTACTTTTAGAATTTTCTATAATATACATGGTCCGAAGAGAGTTTGTGTGCTTTTTGAATTTTTTATAATAATTAACCTAGAAACATAAAATTAAAGATACATTGTCCTAAGTGAGTGAAAATCTATAAGAGGGGACTTTTTAGTACTTTTTCGTTCATCGAATGGTACTTTTCAATTTATTATAATATTGAACCTACAAACGTCACATTAAAGACACATGGTCCTAAGTATGCGAAAATTCTCAAGAGGAGATTTTGTGGTACTTTTTTGTTCCTTAGGTGGTAGTTTTTTAATTTTTTTATAATAATTTACCTAGAAACATGAAACCACCTATCTTTGTCCTTAATAAGTGATAATCACAAGAAAGAACTTTGTGGTACTTTTTTGTTCTCCAAATGGTACTTTTTGAATTTTTTTGTAATATTCATGGAAAGTTCATCAAGCTGTCTGTGGAATGTTAGAACAAAATTTAAATAATTTTATTTTCAACACAAAAAAAAGTACGATATCCTAGTCCTTGGGTATTCCTTGTTTAGATATAAACCTGAAGGAGTGAAATTAGTTATTAATTTTCTGAAGACACCAATATTATAATAGTTAAAATAGAAGTTATAATTAAACTATAATTAATTTTTCTTTTTTTTTCACTTTTGTAATAATTTGTTTTTTTTTTTTTTTTTTCTAAACAAATAAAGCTACCAAGTTTTTATCTGATCTATGTAAGTGTCCCACTAGTCCGCTTACGCAGTAGCGGGTTAAATGTTAAAAAAAATAAATAATTAACACAATTCAGAAAACGTTGATTGTTTAAGCACGATTTAAAGTACATATTAAAGAAGAAATACAAACCCTGATTAATTTTACACACACGAACTTTTTTTTATTTATAAATAACTAATAAGTACAACTTGTTTGTTTGTTGTTAATTTTATATAAAATATTTAATAAAAATAATTATATTACTTAATTAAATGATAAGAATATTTATATACTTTTTTTTTTTTTTTGTTCCAAATGAACTTGACACAACAGAAACAGCAAAAATCATCATCATAATTGTACGGTTAAATTAAAAAGTATATTCAAAGTTAATATTTTCCCCGGTGCTAAAAATTGCAATCAAAGTGTCACTTAACTTTAAGACTCAGAATCATTCATTGTATATATTTTGTTTGGCATTTAAATCTTTAGTTCTTTATTGGCTTTTTTTGTATTTAGTTTGCCAAAAAAAAAAAGTATTAATGTATAAAGAAATATTTAACAGATAATAAAATAAAAACAACGAAAATATTTTTAAATAAAAAAGCCATTAGAATAACAACAACAACTACAAGAATCACAAAATGACAATTAAATTCAAGGTCTACATTTTAATTGTTTATTTTTTATTTGTTTTATTAAATGGAATTTCTGAGGGTCATGCCAGAACCATCGAATCGATTAGTGACAACCACCACAATATTGGCCAGGTTAAGATAAATACAATGAACTTTATAATTATTTTCATTATGAATTTATTAATTTGAATAAATAATTTTATATATTTAATTTCTTTTATTTCTTTAGACAACTTCACATACACCGACAAATCCTGTGCGCATTAAATCAGTCAGTGTTTGGAATCTTCTGTGGCAAAAAGCTCAACTGAGTAGATTATAATTGCTTGCATGCGCCCACACTCATCAGGCTGATAAAGTGTCTACAGCTGATAACGTTACTCCAGTGGTAGTCACACATAAAAATAATATTTTGTTATTTTTTTTAATCAATTTAAAAACATTTCGAAATCTCAAATAAAATATGGGCCACAAAAAGTAAAGGCGAAACATTTTTTAAACTATTAAATGTGGATTGAATAAGAATATTTTTATAAAATTTAGTTGAGCATAAATTGTTGACAATTTATTAAAGGAACTAATTTAGTTGTAAATATAAAGTAAACTACTTTCTTCGATTGCAATTACTAAAAATATTTTAAAATTATACACTCATAAAAATTTTTCAATTATTGGGAAAATAAATTTATAAGTTTATATTGCTTATATTGCACTTTTTAGGAAGTTGTTAATAATTACTTCAAAAAAAAAAAGTGAAAATAAATTTACTTTTAACTTATAACACAAAAAACTTTAATTATTTCTAAAAAAAAGATCAATTTAGAAGTACTTTGTATATTAACAAAATAATAATAATAATAATAATAATAATAAAGAAATTAAAAATCTAAAACTGTTTTAAAAGTTTTATAAATCTCATACATCAAAAATTTGAAAAATATTTTTCAATGAATAGAAATAAATACAAATATACCCACCATCAACTTTTTTAAAGTTTATGTTATATGGGAGGTGGACGGCAAGGTGGGCGCACCACACCTATTTTTTTCGGAGTTTATATTGGTCCTTGAACTATTTGAACACAATTTCACCTAATATAGGAGATGGGCGGACCACGCTATTTACCCCAAACTATTTATACAAAATTTCGTTGTCATACATGCTTTTGTTTAAGAGATATCAGCAGAAAAGTATGAAACGGACACCCTGTGTTTCTAGTTTTTAGCCCATAACTTTTTTGTTTATTAACCGATTTTGCCCATTTTCAATCACAAACAAACCTTATTTGTGCCAAATTTTGTCCCCCTACGTTGTCCCGTTCGAGCCCTACCTGCGGACAGACGGATGGACATAACTAGATCTACTCAGAATTTAACCAGGACCCAGAAAATACCACCAGGACCCAGAAAATACCATCTTTTTGATGGTGGGTATAATAAAGAAAATAAGGGTTCCACGATAGTGTAATAAGAAAGTGAGTTCGTAAGCACAGCATATAAATACCCAACAGTCTATGGTGACTGTCCCAAACCAGATACTTGACTGACTACATTAGGGCACCACTAATCAATTTACTAACTACGTGACTAGTCACTTTGACATGGGGATGTCCCAGGACCAAAAAGTGGCGAACAAGTCAAGTTATGAAAATCGTTTTAGTGGTTACATTGAGTCAGTCATCTTACAAACTTTTTAACTAGTTACTTTAATAACTACGTGACTAGTCACTTTTATATGGACATGTCTTAGGAGGAAGTCTATTGGCACTCCACGACCAAAAAGTGACGATACAGTGGGTAGTCGAAAAAGTCAATTTATGGAAATCTTTTTAGTGACAACATTAAGTCAATTATTCATTACTTAAAATTCAATCATTCCGGTTGCATTGATTTATGATAAATTCGAAAAACAATAATTTTTACAAAGCTGTTAAAGAAAAAACCACAAAGATAGAATAATAGGTTTTTTTTAATAAATTGAATGAGCAAGACTGTGTTTTGTATTTTATAAAGTAACGGGAAAGTTATCTATTTCTACTGGATGTATTCCACATGTTTAAATTAAAAACACATTTAATTAATGTAGTACGCTTAACATAAAAAATATAAAAAAACATAATTAACTTTTTTCTTACAAAGTAAAATACTATAGACTCTGTTAAGCACCAAGGAGTCAATAAATTGATATTTAACACTACAAACTTCTAAAAAAGATACATAGCAGTCAAATGTCAAATGCCGTTAGCCAAATAACCCAACCTGTACTGACAATGGATGAACCATTTACATATTTTACTTTTTCGTGACCTCTAAAAAAAATCGCCACCAAAGAGTCAGTAAAGTATCAATCACCACCTCCACGCTTATCAAAGGGTCAATAAAGTATCAATCGCCACCTCCACGCTTTCTAAAGAGTCAATAAAGTGTACAATCGCCACCTCAACGCTTACCAAAGGGTCAATAAAGTATCATTTTGTTTAACGATTGCTCGCAAAATATGCGTAGTTTGGGTAAAGAAAAAAATGTACTCATTTAGACTTTACTGTCTAAAAGGGGGTGAATTGACACCGAAAAAACTGCTTTGTATTAGTATGCTAATTTTTACGTGTTTTTTTACTCTTCTTCCCCTTTATTTACTCATTTTTTCTGTTTATAGCATTTTGACATTATATGCAGTACCCAGCAGTTTATTAAATGGCAATTAACCTGCTTTTAGACAGTAAGATTCATTGGTGTATAGTCAGCTGCCGCTCTCCATCGGTCACCAATGAGCGTATTGGCAATTACAATTTTACTGACTCTATGATAAGCGGGTAGAAGACGAAAAGAAGACATACATAAGTAAGTCAGAACCCATATAAGTGGTTTAACGAAAACTTGGAAAAATTATGATTTTAGTCGTCTATTTATATGCGTGCCAGGTCTAATTGTAGTCCGATTTTAATAAAAAGTTGTAGAGACAGTCGGTAAGAAATCGAAAATAATAGTCAACTTTATTGGTTTAAAATCGACTTTTTAGCTATTGTGATTATGTATATTAGGGTGGTCCAACATTATATAAGGAAGACCAAAGTGTATTGCACCTTTAAACCTATCTCGAGTTATGAAATAGGACATATTTGCCAAATTTCAACTTCATATGATGATGGGAACAGGGTGCCACACGGCCACTAAAGTTGGTGATTCCGAAACAAATCTTAAAAAATATTGTATATTGTATCCTGCAATAGAGAATTATTTCTCCATATTGCCTACCAACGCAGTTTCACATATAGAGGATTCAAATAATTTATATGTATAATCAATACATTATAAACCCTTTTTGACTTTAACGTTCATCCAAAATTCCTTTATTTCTAAACTGCAAATTGACATTATTTTTCGAGTGTAAATAAATTTAAAATTTATTTATCTAAATTAGTAAATGTACTCGTAAATTATTGTCATGGTGGTTGAATGTGGGTGAATATTTCTTACATTTTTTCTTTGATCTTTTAGCGTTGACAGTCTTTCCAAAATCTTTATTATGTTTATATTGTTATTTTTAACTTTGTTGAATACAAACGGAAGTTATTACTACAACTTAGAAAACAATTAAAAACTCATTTGCCAAGTTAATACTCACTTATGCCTACGACAAAGAAAAGCAAAACGAAATGGATTAAAATGAAATTTTACAACTTAAACAAATGATCAAACGAAAAAATGCTTTCTTTGTTAATTGTTGGTGTTTTTTTTATCTTTTTAATTTAAATATGGTTACATATAATTATTTTATAAAAGGTTCATTCATTTAAGTTTTAAAAACATTTTGTTGTTTTGTTATGTTAGTGTTTAATCAAATACTTATACTCTTGTAGACATAACTTTGTTAAAGACATTTTAATCATTTACAAACATTTGACATTTTCCCTGCAAACCAACTAACAGTTATCATCTTCTTAGTCTTTGTTTAGTGGTGTTTTAGTGTTTTTGCGTTAAAAGGTTTAATACCATTTCCATCCATCGTCCGACTTCTCTTGAAAACGAGCAGCTCGTAAGTGGCTAAAAGAAAATCTCAAACGACATTTAAAGAGTCATTCACAATTTAATAGCAGACTTTGTTGTCGTATTGTTTAAAAATATATACAATATATATTGTTTTTCTTTAGTTTATGGTGGCACAATGGGAAATTTTTTTAAATTAATGAAAATTAAATAATAGAGTTATTAAGTTTGCAAAGTTTGTAGGTGTATTAGAATCCCTAATAAAACATATAAGAAGTACATTTTTTGATCTTGAAAAGGGTATTAAAAACTTTTCGCATAATATGAACGAATTTTGAATGAACTGAGTTTACAACAAATATGTTTTTGTATGATCCACCAATCTTAAACTTTTTGATCCTCTCTAAACAACCTTCCATGCTTAATTCCATATAAATCCGACAATTAGAGTTGTGTCGTTCATGAAAGAAATATTTCAATTGAACGATTCAGTTAAATGAAAGATATGAAATACTTCACAATCTTTCATGTTTATGTTTCACTTTTCACATTTCTTTCATATTTCATTCTTTTCTTCTGTCATATTTTTTTCAGCTGATTTAAATATGTGAATTCATCCGGCAAAAAAAAAATATAAATAATACACAAATTTGGTATGTTCAAAACAACTAAATAAAAAAAATGGTTAACCATTCATTAGACATAGTTGTTTCACAAAAAAAGAAAGAAAAAAAAACATATTTCATTCCTTTCCATTTCATTCCTACTTCAGTAAATGAAAGACAAGTAAGAACCTTTCTTTGGTTTCTATTTCATACATACTTCAGAAAATGTAAAATGAAAGAAAAAAAAAACATCTTTCATTCGTTTCTATTTCATTCATATTTCAGTAAATGAAAGATGAAATAAAAGAAAGAATTTTTCTTTGGTTTCTGTTCCATACGTACTTCAGTAAATGAAAGATGAAAGAAAAGAAAGAAATATTTCAGTCAGTCGTACTGACCGATAACGAACGATTCACCAAAATGAAATATTATTCCCAAGTCTACCGACAATGAATTTCTTGAACGAATCGTTAACGATTTAATGTTAAATGATCGCCGACAATAAAATTGTTGTCGGCAACATTGGGAAACAAATCTTTTACAAGGTCTTCGATGAATATATAAACGAACATTTCCCTGTTATTTTGATAATGACAAGATTTGAGAACAATTGCTGGAAAATGTCACTGACGATTTGTTCTGGGTGTCCTACATACATGTATCGTCTATGATTTAATATTGTCGTACACCCGTCCTTGAGGATGAGGATGTAGCAAAGCTTCGGAAGAATGAACTCTATTTTGAATTAATTCACGTATAAATTTAATTCAGCTTATAAAAATTTAATTTAACATTTTTAAAATCATTCCTCAGAAAATAATTCTTATGCTTAATTCTTTAGGCTTAACTTTGTATTGAATTAATTCCCTAGAGAATCAATTCCTTAGAGAATGAAAATTCCATTCTTTAACAAAATGAATGAAAAAAAAATATGTAGAATTAATTCCCTATAAAATTAAATTCAATTGAATAATATATTTTTATACCCACCATCAAAAAGATGGAGGGTATATTGATTTTGTCATTCCATGTGTTACATGTCGAAGGAATCATTTAAGATCCCATAAAGTATATATTTTCTGGGTCCTGGTTTGTTCGGTACTGAAAATTAACAAAATCGGTTAATTAACAAAAAAATTAAGGGCAAAATACTAGAAACACAGGGTGTCCATTGTAACCTCATTTCATAGTTTTCTGCTGATATATCTCTAACAAAAGCAGGACTATGAAATTTTATACAGATAGTTCGGGGGTCGATATAAACTTGGAAACCAAAAATAGGTGTGGACCGCTTACTTTACTGTCCACCTTCTATATAAGGTGAAACGTCAACGAAATTTTGTACAAATAGTTTAAGGACCAATGTATATTCGGAAAATAAATGGGCGTGGACCGCCCACCTCTCATATAACGTAAAATTTGAGAAATTTGATGGTGGGTGTATAATTTCGGCCGATCCGAATATAACATTCGCTCTTGTTTTCTTTCATTACCTTCTACTACAAATTGAATGACAACATTTTTCTTTAATTCTATTTTATATATATTTTGAAAATAAGTATTAAAAGAGTCGAAAATCAGTGGCTAAAATCAATACAAAATCAACATGTTACTATCCAGCTAAACTCCACACAAAATAGAAAATGATTGTGGCCAAATAAACTTTGTAAAGAAACTGCACTTCACAGTCTTAAAGTCAAATAATACTCGAAATACGTTCTCTGTGAGATCTAGGGATAAATCCTATGATTCGATATAACCTGAGTGCATATAACATATGAAATTTAGTATACGTTCAATAGAGAACTAAATAAAATCACTAGATATCTCATCTATATATGACGCATGTCCCGAAACATGTATCGTGGCTTACCATAAATAATTTTTGCAATTATATATATATATATAAATTAAATCTAAAGAATTACATAATAAACTTTAATTCAATCTAGTACAAATTGAATGGTTCACAAATTTTTTAATTCAATTTGTAATAGTTTGAATTTAAACAATATTGAATGTAATCAAAAGAATTAAGCATTCCCAAAGAATTGATTCGTAAATGAATTAATTCCATTATATCAAAAATTAATTATAATGAATTTATTTGAAAGAATTAATAATTCTAAATGACTTAATTAAATTTTAAAAAGTGAATTAAAGAATTAATTCTTTCGAACCTTTGACAAGACTATCTAAGATTAAATGACCTTTTCTGCTCTATAATGTTCCGCAATGAGTAGAACCCATTAGTCCACGTCATGCAGACAATATCGACGATGTCTTGATGATTTGATATAGTCGTCGATGTGACACAAAGACGACAACTCCGAACAAACATTGATGACTTTTTCAAACAAACGGTATTTAAGTCATCAACGACAATCTGAGCGACATCGTCATGTCTATTTTCATCAAGAAAAAAAAATATATATATATGAAAAAATGGGTTATGCTGGTATTTAAATCCCAGCCACCAACTTCACTTTCCCTTATGGAATAATCAAGTGCCCTAACCACTTCAAAACGACAACTCTACATGCATTTTATTGACGACAGCCTCGATGAAAGTTAATGGACTACTAACATGCCTCTGTGATGTCTCCGCATTCTTTATCCAAATGTTCATGATCTTTAGTGGACCCGGTAAGAAAAGGCAAACGTTTTGGGAGCTTTATCTTGTTTAAAGACAATAACCTGTTCCTCTCTATAATAATTCTAAGCAATATTTTACTAAATCGTCTAAAAACGTAAATGAATTTTCGGATTATCGGGTATTCCTTATCAGATCGAGAAATCGTTTAATATACTTTTTGATTTGTGTCTACGTATAAAGTAAAAATAATTTAACGAAAATATTTCCATTATGCATTGATTGTTCGTATCCACTGCTTAATAACAATATAAAATTTGTTGTTGTCGTATTGTTTTTATATTTTTTTGCAATTCGACCTGCTTTACTGACTAAATGACTGTCAGTCTGCCTGTTGCACCCCTGATGGAATAAATGAGTGAAATAAGTAACTGACTGAATGGTGTTTACAATTGGCAACACGCTTCTTAATAAGCCAAATGTCTTGAGGTTCAATTGTTGATATTTGAAATTATTTGTATGATCATGGATAAAGATGAAAACGATGATGATGATGATGGTAGTAATAGTGGTGATGGTGATGGTAAATAATATGAACTACACATTATGACCTATTATTATAAGGCTATTTAGTAATAAACTTTTGTTCACATTCAAAATAGTAAATGCATTTATGTATGCATGTATGTATGAATGAATGAATACCCAATAAGCACAAACCTTTGAAATTTCATATTTATTCATTTGAAAGCAAGTTTAAATTTCAAACAATAGCTGTGAGAATAGGCTTTAAATTCATATTATTTCAAATACAAAACTATGCCTTTCGCCAACAAAAAGGTTCTAATATATCAATTGTATTTGTCAAACGCTTTCATAACTTAAAACTAAGCTGGAAGTTTCTTTAACAAACAAATGTTTCTCAAATATTTTCAAAACGTTTTTTACAAATTTAAAACTACACTTTAGTTAAACATGAAATAAATTTGTTTCTAAACTATTTTTCATACTAAAATTTTGCATTAATAAATTATAATTTGATATATTTTTTATATTAGCTGAAAAGGAAATTTTGCGTTCATCATTTTGAGCATATTTTTCACAATTTGTAATGGACCTTAGTAGGTAATTTTGTCCATTTTATTGCGGCATAATTGCGTACAAATATTTTTATTTTGTAATGTATGTATAATATTTTATTTTTTGAACAAACATGTCTAAGTTTAAAACTTTTTTATGAAAAAAAAAAAAACTGAAAGCTTTTTTAAATATGAAAAACATTTGAATATTTTCTTATAAACAATAGAAAAAATACAAAATAAATCAAATATAAAAAAAAAACTTAACTTTACACTTTACAATCACTTGAAAATTTTATAAAAACCTAACATTATACTTTGACTGGAAATTTTTGAAATTTTCTTGTTTATTTCACACCCATATTTTTAAAATTTGAATTGAATTTGATAATTATGCTATTTATTAAAGGAAATTTACCAAAAAAATTATAAGGTTTGAATCGGTGTTTATTGGGTATTTTCTGTACATATACATAAATATACTTGTATGTGCAATACATATTAGTATTTTGAGGGAATTAATAAAATATGTATGAATTTACGAGTACATTAAACAATAATTTATATTTCATCAGAATTTTAATATTTTTATAAGATTTTGTTAAATTTTATTGGAAATAACTTGACCTACTGTGAAAACCAATCCTTAAAATATTTTGGTTTTTAGGTGAAATAAATAATTGTGCGGTTACATATTTATTGAGCATGTAACACCTCCAAATAGAGACTTTAATTGACATTGTTTGAAGTTGATTTTGAGGGAGACTTTGCATTGGATGTAACTAATGCATCATTTTAGATTACGAAAACTACAAACCAAACTAAAAATCTAAAGTGAATTGGGAAAAAAATAAGAAAAAACGTATTCCCTAAAAAAATAAAATATATATATGTACTAAGCATATAGTGTATTCAAAAACCGAAAAAAGACCGGTTATTACATACTTAAATATTGTCTAATAAATTGATGAAGAATATTTTTATTTTTATTAAATATTTTTTAAGTATGGGGTTTACGTTGTTCAAGATTTCAATTTTCTAAAGCCAAAAAAACGTAACACCAACTCAAATTTTAGAAAAATTGCAATTAAAAAGATTTCTGATAACTTTTACTCCAAAATTTTAATAGCTATTATATTTGCAATCTGTTTTCGTATAAAAAATTAAAAAAAATATATTTTTTTAACAAATGTGATGTTACGTTATTTTATTTTTTTTTTTTTTTAACTTAAGAAAATCATTACTCTCGTTAATATAATCGTTATTTTTTGAGCTACAAGTTTGAAATTTTGTGGTTATACGTATTTTGGAAAGATACACTATATTTTATCAAAAACACAAATTTGAAAATTTTGATGTGACGTTGTTTGGCATTTTCGGTGTCGATATATAGATCGTTTTAAAAGCAATATATCATGGTATCAAGTCTAACGACTTAAGTCAAATCTCACTAAATTCCCTGTTTTACTTTATTTCCACATGTGCGTATACGTAACACACAACTGTATTGGCGCGATTTGGTTGTTAAACGAGATAATATTCGTAATAATCGCTTATATTTATTAAATATTGTATATTTTTGAAAAATTGCAAAAAATTTATTTGTAAAGTATTTTAAATAATTTTTGCAGTTGTGAACAACACATAAAAAGTTTAAAAAATTCACTTCTTTAATAAAATTTGCACTCCTGCATTCGTTTTTGGCCGGGCGGGAAGCAGTTTAGTGTCAAATCGTTCTAAATTTATTTTTTGATGAAATATCGTCAATAAATTTAAAAAATCTCGAGAGACATTTTTTATTAATCGATAAAAATTAAACTTTTTTTCTAAAATTTACCATTTTAGACCAATGCTGGATGTAGGGTGCAAGCCTAAATTAGTTCAAAATTTCCATATTAGCTATTTGTTAAGTCTTATCTTTTAAAATATATTAAGAAAAACAATTTTTATTAACGGAATTTTGAGAAAAAAGTTAAGAATTGAACTATATTATTGTTCAAAAATTTCCATTTTTATACCCTTTACCACAAGTGTGAAGGGTATATATAAATTTGTCATTCCGTTTGTAATTTCCACAATTTTCGTCGGAGAGTAAAAAAGTTTATATTTTCGGGATCTTTGTAAGAAGCGATGACGATAGGACCATGTCCATCCATGTGTCGGTTGAAATGGCGTTTATGAAGTACATCGATAACTGGTATATATAATATATATATCAAACGATCGGAAATGCTTTCGAGAATTTTTCTGTTGAAACTCAGCAAGATCGGTTCATACATTGCGGAGATATGCTTAAAAAAACGGTTTTTAGAAATCGGTTCATAATAACTGAGATATCGGGCAAAACGCATTTTTGATTTTTTGAAGCCCTCGTTTAAGCTATAGGTTTTTATTTTTATACAGATCGGTCCTAAATATATTTATAAAATTTCGATTTTTTTAATAAACCAAATTCGTTCATAATGAACAGAGTTATGGGCCAAAAACTAAAACAAATATAAATACACACACAAACATGTATATTAAGCATTGTAATGGCTATTAGTGACGTTTTTTGTTTTTTGTATAGACAAGTAGTTTAGTTAGCAACAGCAGTAATTTAATGAATAACAGTGTTGTTGTTGTTCTTTGTATATGCAGTCAGTTTGTATATATATACACACATACAAAAATAAATAAATGTGGAATTATTGTTGTTGTTTATTTTTTAAAAGCAAAGGTTACTATGATTGTTTTATTTTCGTATTAAAATTTTCGTAGTTTGAAACAGTGTTGCTAGAACTTTTCTCAGAAAAAGTGCTAAATGGCTATTAAAAAAGTGCAATTTAGTAAAAATAAGTGCTAAATGATTGTTAAAAAGTGCAATTCTTTAGAAAAAAGTGCTAAATTTTAAATAAAGTAATTAGAATAAACATTTTTGTTATTTATGCATATATTCACTATTTTAATATATTTTTTTTAATTTGTATGGTTTACGCACATTATATTGGTCATATTCTTAATTCTAACGGAACAAATCAATTCAGAATAACATCCCATCTTCATACTTATTAACGTATTTACATTATATTTTGGACCACAGTAAATTTCATACATAAGTATGTCTTATTGAAAATTGTATAAAATAATTCTAAATAATTTTGTTAAAATAAGAACATTAAGGGTTATCATTCAAACGGATAAATCTACATCTTAATATAAATCTATCTAAATTTATACGTATTACTTACATGTTGTATGAACGCCCCTTGTAAATAATTGGTATTCTCTTATTAATTTTTCGGAAATTTTAGCAAATAAAATAAGTTTCCATCCAACCTTTTTTATTTGTATGCTTTGTTTTTTTATCCATTTGAATATAAAAAAATTTTAAATTAATAAAATTTTGTTTTTTCAAATCTGACTTTTCAAATATAAAAGTTTACGAATTCGTTTACACATTGAAATTGAACTTATAAATGAATTGTGTAAATAATTCATCAAACAAAGTTTGACAAATTTTTTTACGAGCTGTATATTTATCATATTTATGTGCTTTACGAGGCATTTACTAATGTGTTTGAATGAAAACTCCTATTAATTTATAGAAATATAAGCACTGCGCATGAAGAACTGGAATATAAAATTTAGCTTATAAAAATATTGGGTTCATCTCTTAGAGTTTTTAGGTTAAAAGGCTTTTTTAATTTGTGTATGGGATAAAATATTTTATTCCCAATGTAAGAGCTTTTATTGCATTTCGGGTACTTTTTTGTGAGAATGGGTTTACTTCTTTTATTTTTTCGTAGGCTGTCCTTATAATCGGTATTTTCCTAAAACTATGTTCACTATAATAACTATAATAACTAGTAAAAAATGTTTCCATTAAAATGGAGCAGTCAGAAAATATTTTTATAGTAGTTACGACATTTTGACTAGTCTGACCATACCTTACTATTAGTTTTGGAGTTGTCAAAAAAAAAAAAAAGGATTTGATCGGTAAACTATACAAAGATATTTTTAACTGTTTTGTGCTTTATTTATCCAAAATTTAAATTAAAGTGCAAAAACTAAAAATAAATGCTAGAAATCCACTTTTGATGCTAAAAAAAATTCATTTTATTTATAAAAAAGTATAAAAAGGTGCTAAAAAGCATCTAGCACCTTTTTTTCGCAAAAAAGTGCAGTACCCGAAAAAAAGTGCTAGAATTGCACTTTAAATGCCGTTATGGCAACGTTGGTTTGAAAAAATGTAGATTTATAAATATGAAATAATGAAAGCATACGCTAAGGCGAAAATTTAATTATTTGTCTGTAAGATGGTGAAGGGTATCAAAGATTCTGCAAAGCCGAATCTTTTTTCAATTTCATTCTTACTAAATTCAGAGTGCTGACTTTGAGTATTTTTCACGTCTAGACGAATTGAGATAATCCAAAAATGCTTTCAGCATATTATTTTGGAATATATAAAAAAACACAGAGTATTTTAAAAAAAAATTTACGTCAAAAATTTTACTAATTTTACTAATTCCCGAAAAACAAAAGAAAGTCGAGACAAAAAATCAAAAATTCAAAATTCAAGTGTAAATATTTCTTTAACTAAGAGATAACTTAGGTAAATAAGCTTATTTTTTCTTTACCTTGCCAAGCACTTTACAGATATATAAAAATCTTTAAAATCATACTTAATTTGCAGAAGTAACGATTTTTCGAAACTTTTACGTCATCGGGGTAGTCAATTTTAGCTTATCTGGTATTATAACAGGGTGACTACAAGATGATTTTTCTGAAAGCTTAATTAAATCCGACCAGTAGTTTAAGAGATAAAGATTTATAACCAAAAAAAAAAAAAAATAGAAAAAATAGAACGTGATCATCAAAATTTGGATATCACCTTTTCCCAAATTAAGCGCCATTTTCGACCCATTCAAGGCAAATGTATAGACGGAAGGACAGACATTACCAATCAGCCAAAAACATCTTATAATTCTAAAAATAAATTTTTACTTACTAATAAATAGGAAAATTAAACGAGATCATTAAGGTTTTGATATCACCTTTCCCTGAATTATGCATAATTTTCGACCCATTTAACTCTAATGTGTAGAAGGACGGACATTACCGTTTAAATTCTTAAACTGATTTTTTACATAATAATCAATAAAAATAAAACGTGATCATTAAAATATTGATATCATATTTCCCTGAATTAATCGCCATTTTCGACACCTTTTACCCCAATGTGGGCTGATTGGATTTTTACAAATAAATGTAGAATTCTAAAGCATGTAAACGAAAAAAATTTTACACTTTCACATGTAAATATTTAGGTACCTATATAGGGTATGTGCTGCAAGATTAATGTGGCTACCTGCCATGATGGCCTTACCCCACGGTGGTCTTAGCACCGGGTGAAGTATAATGCGCCAACCAACGCCCCCATATGCTGTTACACATACAGGTTGCAATTAAATAACTCGCTTCTTGGCCGCATTATTCCACCTTGCTTTGGTGTGGAGCTACCTAGTAAACTTCTGTCACAACCCTGTGACTGTGTTACTACTATCAACAGATAGTAGGCAACACGATTGAAACCGTAAGCCACTACGTAACCCCCCTATAGGGCCTCACCAATAACTAGCCAAGTTGATGAACGGTGTGGTAGCCATCAACCACTGGGGCTGCTGGTTCCCGTATCACCTACTTTTAAGTCCTAGGTAAGACCTCAGGCTTGCGCCCTACAGTTTAGAAACCCAAGAAATTCCAAGGTACTACTAGACCTTGTGTATCCCGTCCAACTTACACACCCAACTCTAAAACAAAAGCAAGTCAATGTTAAAGAGTATCTAGGAGGACGGGATTTTCTCTACCACGTATGAGCTATACATCAAGGAGGAATTTTCTCCGAGAAGACAAGCCGCCGTGGCGGACCTATATAGGGTATCTCAAAAGTGTTGTATTTTTATGAAACTAGAGACTCCAAAGAATACAAATATGCTTATTTTTTTTTTTTTTTTGAAATTTTCAGTCGCTGAATAAATATAAAAATTGTAAAAATTCAGAAAAAAAAATTTGAACACGTTTTTCACACCATTTCTTAAAAAAGGTTCAAAATTATTTTAACATTTTACACGTTTCTTTGATGCTATATCAACTTTGGATGTCAAATTTTTAACTCGTTTTGATCCTTATTAATTTTTTATGACACCCAAGTTCAGTGTGTTTTACGGTTTTTATCATAACCTGTTTCCTGATTCACTTTTTGATGCCAAATCTAGCCGGAGTGTTAATCAACACATTACTTAGTATTTCAATTGATAGATTATGACATTGTCTTTACTTTGATGTATCATTAAAATTTTCGGACCTCACAAATTCAGAAAAGTATCAGATCTATATCATATTACTTACAGAGACTGAAATATTTACGTTTTAAAATGTAAAAAATTTTTCGTTTACACATTTTTTAAGAAATTTATCCAATATTTTTTTTCTGATGTTTTTAAATTTCTAAGATATTTCGTTGACTGATATCTCGAAACTCAAAATGTAAATGTATATATATTCTCAAGACTTTACGGAATCAGAAACCTTTTAGCTTTTTCCAATACTATATGCTGTGGCTTAAATATATGCAAATGAAAATGTAAACAATTTTTCGTTACATGCTTTAATTTTGAGTACTGTTGAGTATTTAAGCTTATTTTTAACTCTTAAATCATCTCTTTAAAGATGCCAAAACAGTTATTAGGTATATGTTCTTAAATAAAATTTTATTTTTGAGAAAGAGCAGTGTAGAAACTTTTTCGGTCAAAAAATTAAAATTTTTTCAATATTCAATTTCAAAATCTTTTTTTTTTTTTTTTTTTTTTGAATCAGAAGAGATATCAACTTCCATTTTGTTATTTAACCAGTTTAACAAAATCGGACAAAAATATTGTGATATATAATGAAAAAAAACTAGATCAATGTAAAACTTTGTAAAAATCCAACCAACCGATTAGTAGTTATAACTGGGAAAAAAGTTAAAAAAGTTACAGATTAATTTCCAAAATATTTCGATTCTGCCCCACTCCGCTCAGAAATAAAAAATTATTCTCTTCACACGTATAAATTAGTTCTGTAGAAAATTCTACTAACACAAAAAAAAAGAGTTAGGTTTTTCTGACAGTTTAGTTAGTTTTTTTGTGAGCAAGTTGAATTTCTAGTTGTTTTCTATGATATATCGTATCCCTTATTTTAAGACAGTAAAAATTACTATTTTTTGAGAGAAGGTCATCAGATTTTTTTCATATATTTTACGCTTATAAACCATATAACCATTTAGCCTTTCTGATTGTTATTATTTTTATTCACGATTTAAATGCACTTGAAATTGCGCTATTGCAATTTTTTCTTTTAGTAGGAACATATTCCAATATTTTTTACAAGAAAGTATATGAAAAAAAATAAAAAATTTGAGTTTTATCAAAAGATGATAATTCAAGGAACTAATATAATGGCTTTAAACTGCTTACACATTAGCTGAATAACCGTGTAAAAATACACGGTGATGACATTAGAGGCAATTACTTACCTCATGACATTACAAGAGCTAATTAAAAGTAATTAGTTGTTAGTTAAATTTTATTTTAAAAAGTGTTAAGTGTTAAAATTAAGAATTATATAATTAACCATATTTTTCCTATGTACACAGAAAAAAGTCACCAATTAACAAATATATATGAAAATAATTCATTCAATTATAAACTTGTTTAAATTTGCACCTCTCACCAAAATGATTATATCAATTACTAAAAACTGTAAAAAATACAAAACAGAAAAAAATTCCCAATTAATAAATTAATTAAATCAATGAAGTAGATGATTGAATGAATAAAAAATGTGTATAGAAAAAAAAGTCATACCAAAACATATTTTTTATTTTATTTTTTCTTGAACATATTTATTAAATTTTGATGCAAAATTAAACAACTGAGTTAATTGTAAAAAAGACGGTAATATTTTTTTCTACGTACGATATTGATAATAAGTAATTTCCAAACATTGTTCGATATGATATTAGAAAAAACGTAAAGAAAATTTTTATTTTTTATAATAAAATGATCTAAAAAAAAATAAATAATTTACACATTTCAACAACTAATTACAATAATTTCAACAGAATTGCAATAACACTTTTGACAATTGAAAACTAATTGAAGCACAGATTACTTCAATATCTAGAAAAATACTAATTTATCATTAATGACAGAACAAAACGAATATTTGAGGAATTTAAATTTAATATGATTTTTTAAACAAGTCATAAACAAGTATAAATATATGAATTGAACTTGGATTTAGAGCAAGAGTAATATCCCATAATCAACGTTAACAACATGAAATTCTTTATAGTTTTCTTGGCTACTGTAGCTTTCATAGCTTTTGTTAAAGCTCAGGTAAATTATTGAGTTACATTATTTAAACTAAATACATATTTTATATACATATTTCATTCTTACAGGAAGAGACCACAGAAAGCGAAAATTCCCCCGAAGCCCCATTTTTTCAGAGACCTTTCAGATTTCCTTTCCAATTTCCCATAAGGAGACCATTATTCCCCTTATTCAATGAAAACTTCAGAAGACAAGCACTTTTGGATTTGATACAAAACAATTACTTTGATCAAAATCCTTTTAATCCTTCTTCAACTACAACTACAACTGCTCAACCTGATGTTGAAGTAGAATAAATAAGATATAATATAGTTTTCAAAACAAGTTTGTTCATAAGGTATAATCGTCCCGGAGCGAGATATATATTTAATTTTGTATATACACCATATAAAAAATAATCAGCTAGGCGGATGAGTATACCTATTATGTCTAACCTGTATTTTTTAAAATAAATTAAATGTTTTTGGTTTTCAATAAATTAATATGCAAATTTAAATAATATTCAACATTTTTATTTTGGCAAAATGTACTTAAATATCATAGAGTTAATAAGCTCCATTCTTTAGGTACTATAGATTCGAAAAAAAAACTGTTTTCTATGTGCCTGTTTAAATCTTTCTCTGAGGAACATTAGAACATTATACAATTCATTATTTCTACTATAGATTAAGGATCTTATTCAGTACAACAAGCTAATTGTTTAAACATATTTTATGCTAATTTAAATTATACTAAACAAGCGCGAATTATATTCGGCCCGGCCGAATCTATATACCCACCATCAACTTTTTCAAATTTTACGTTATATGGGAGGGTGCGGTAAAGTGGGCGGACCACGCCCATTTTTTTTTCCGAGTTTACATTGGTCCTTGAACTATTTGAACACAATTTCGTTGATTTTCACCTTATATGGGAGGTGGGCGGTAAAGTGAGCGGACCACGCCCATTTTTGGTTTCCGAGTTTATATCGACCTCCGAACTATACATACAAAATTTCGCTGACGTACATGCTTTTATTGAAGAAATATCAGCAAAAAGGTATGAAACGGACACCCTGTGTTTCTAGTTTTGAGCCCATAACTTTTTTGTTTATTAACCGATTGCCCATTTTCAATACCAAACAAACCTTATATAAGACAAATATTTGTGCCAAATTTCGTTCCCCTACGAAACGAGCCCTATTCTGCTTTCAACAGACAGACAGACAGACGGACGGACATAGCTAGATCGACTCAGAATCTAACCAGGACCTTAGGTGGGGTCTTAGATGATTCCTTTGACATGTTACACACGGAATGACAAAATCAATAACCCCCCATCTTTTTGATGGTGGGTATAAAAATATTTGAAACAATTAAGTATTTGTTTTCCTACAAATTTTATTTTCAAACAATTTTATTGTTGTACTTAGACAGGAATTCGATTGTAATCATTAAAATTTCATAAAACAAAAGATTTATTACGATATAAGTAAAACTGATTTTGTATATTCATTAAGAAAACATAGTCGATTTGGTTGACCTTGGGATCCTAATTACAATGATTAAATTAGTTATAAGTACTGATTGATATCATTATTAAAATCACTTAGGCCCGTTATTATAACTTTTCAATAACTAAAGTTAGGATGTTATAGTTCACTTTAACAGTTTTTGGTTATTATGAGTATAAGTTAAGCCAAAAGTGACCAATAAGCTAAATGTAAGAACATCTGACCATTAACTTTTATCGGACGGTTTATGTATTCAGAGCTGCCATATTTTCTGCTTTATAAAAGAAAGAAATAAAATCATATTTATTCCGCTGTAGTTTTTAGTAATTTGTCTGTCTATATTTATATGAGCTCTGGCGTTGTCTTTTAGTTAGCTTAAACTCATTTATTTTAAAAATTTCTTTGTTTTTTATTTGTTTAAATTTCCGTTAGTGGCAGTTACGTTCAAATAGTACAAGTTGCCACTACGTAAAGTGGCCAAAAGTAATCGGTTTTTGCTTTGATATTGCCGTATTATCAAAATTGTAATATTTACCTTAAAACCAACTTGTAATAACCAAAAGTAGATAAAGCTCACTTTATCGTTCACTTTAGTTTATCTTACCTTTAACTATTTGATACCTTATTGGTAGGTTATAATAAAGGCCCTTAATTTGCTGATTTGTTTTACTTAGAACTACTCCATATATGCACTATTTTTGCTTACCCGTTGAATTGTCAAACTCAGGTCCCTTCAGTGTTGTCAGAAGTAGGGAAAAATCCCTACATGTAGGTATATTATACGATAAATAAGCACCTTAGGGAAAATCGGACAGATTTTTTGTTTTCTTTAAAATGTAGGTACTTTTTCTAAAAGTCCTCTTTCTTGGAATAAACATCTGTATTCTGCATTTTGCAATATTATATTTATCAATAAATATAAAATTTAAAATGTAGAATTTGTATCCCCTATTATGAAAATAATATTATTCTGAAAAACAATGTTTAAACAAGAAATTAATTTTGATCTATCTAATAGGAGAAGCTGACCCCGTTAACATTAGGGACAATTTTTAGTGTTTGGCTCGTTCATCAGATATTTTTTTGTCAATAAACTAGTAAAAACGCAATGAATTAAAATATATGTACATATCAGTAGACATAGTTAAATATAGTTTTCCATCCACTGGCAACACTGGGTCCCTCTCTCAAACCATAGTATAATAATAAAGTATACTCGTAAGACCAGCTGTTTTACAATTTTTTCATTGGCAAACCTCGCGGTACTGTCAAATTGTTTTTGTATTCACATGTAAAATATTTTTTGAGTTTTTTTTTCTTGCTCTCTTTCGTTCTCTCATTTTTCCGTTCAAAGCATTCTAACATTGTGGGCAGTAGTTTTACACTAACAAAATACAAGCAATTTTTGTTTTTGTAGATGTGCGAGTACTTTATTATTTTACTATGTCTCAAACGTAAAATTTTACACTCCTCTGCTACGCCTATGTGAATTGAGGACATAAGTATTTGAAATCCTATGTATTTTAATAAGTTTTCTGTAAATTTTTAAATATAACTAAAATTAAAAATTCTTATGTTGTAGGCATTTTAAAAAAGCGTTATTAGTTTGTCTGTGGTATAGACAACATTGAAGAAGACATAGTTCTTAATTTCATACCATTGTTTACTTCTTCTATTTTATTTATTTAGTTATAATTAAAAATTAAGAATATCTAAGACTTTCGTCTTAAATTTCATAGCAAAGTATTTAATAGTAACATTTTTCTAAAAACTGCAAAAAGACCAACTTTTTTTCCCATATAAACGCACCCTAAGAACTTCAGGTCCGATGCAGCACGGGTTTACGATATCCGATTTCAATAATATTAACGGTCAAAATTCGAAAGTTGATCAATTTTAGTGCAGTCTAATATACTTTAGGCGCGTTTAGTGTGCGAAAAAATCTTACCAGCGGATTAGAAGATACAGATTTATTTCCAAAATATTTCCATTCTGTTCCACTGTGCGATATTGGAACATCCTTCTGAAGCAAACAATATAATACTGACGCCTAAGGGTTTCGGAAAAGGCGAAAATTAGCAAATACTTTTAGAATTCTTAAATTCTAAATTTTTTTTGTGAATTTTTAATAAATTTAATTTTTAAAGATATTTACCAAACTTGCTTAAAAATCCTTTAAATAATATCAATGTCTAAGTAAGTATTTTGTTATGTAATATCTAATATATATATCTATTTTCTGTCGCAAATATGACTTCGTTTGTAAGAATGCTAAGAAAATTATGTTGAAGCATTGTGCCGATATCCAAAAAAAAAAAAACGTGATGGAAACTATAGTGGGTCAAGACCGACCATATGATACCCTACACCATTCTGTATGAGCAAAAAATTAGACCTGTAGCTAATTGTAGACCAACATTTTACTCAATGTAAAATAAATTATACAAATACAGAACAATGCATTGATACTAACATCTATATGATTTTATGCCTTTTAGGGCGATTCCCGGAAGTGGCTTTATATAGGAGCTATGGTAAATTATGGACCGATTCTCATACATTCTTGCAATGTTGTTTCCACTTATATAAAACTTATTTGTGTCGAATATTAACTTGATACTATCATTTGTATGGGATTTATGTACGTTTAAGTGATTTTCGGAAGAGGGGATTTATATATTTTGATGAAATTTAGCACAAAGATTGACACTTATACAAAACTACTTTGTACCCAGTTTCATTGAAATATTGCTATATTTAAGGTATTTATGATCGTTAAACCCCTATTCCGGGAGGACATTTGTATGGTGGCTAGGTGAAATAATGAACCGATCATAACCAATTTCAATAGGCTTTGTCCTTGTGTCAAAATAATTTCATAAAAATATCTTTAAAATTGCGACCTGTACTTTGTTCACAAGGTTTACATGGACAGCCAGCCAGCCGACCAGACGGACGGACATCGTTAAATCGACTCAGAAAGTGATTCTGAGTCATACGGTGTACTTTAAGGTGGGGGTCCGATAATTTTTTCTGTGCGTTACAAACATCAGCACAAACGCATTATACCCCAACCACCTATGGTGGTGTAGGGTATAAAAAAACTTCCACAGCATATAATATTTTAGAATTCATTCAAGTTCATTAATCAGTCGATTAAGTAACTGATAAAATTTCTAGTGTCTCAGTTCATTTACAATGATCTAAATCTGCTAATGCAAAAACCCATATCCTATTTGGGTCTCAGTTGTAGTGATAAAAATAGTTTTTAAACCTGAGTTACCTAGATATTACTGTCTTAAAACAAGGTGGTCACACTAGTATATTCCATCATAACTCGAGAACGATTTGTCCGATTTAAATAAATAAAATACAAAAAGATGATGACTATTTTTAGAGAAATTTTGCCCTAGTTATAAATAATATGTAACTATATTAATCTTAATTTTCTTTTTTTCAAAAAGTATCTCAAAAGTTTCAGGGTGTTTCAATTTCTGCTAAGAAAAGAACGTCATTTTGCAACACAAACACAAATAATTAATTGACTATGACCACATATACAACAATATTTTTTATTTATTTATTTTTATTAATTTAAATTGAATGTGGTGTCAGAAATAAAAAAAAAAAAAATAATAAAAAATACCCCATGCATTTAATATACTGAATATTTATGTATTAGATCTGTTAATTATTTAAATAATAACGAAAATCTAAGTATAAAATTAAACTCATATCACCTTATCAGTAAAGCGTACAGTAACTTGTAAAATTTACCATACAAGTGTTTGTTTGTGACGAAATCACGCCTAAACCGCTGAACTGATTTAAACGAAATTTTAAATATAGATGAACTTTATGCTGGAAGGAACTATAAGATATAAATTATAATTAAATTAATGAAAATAGCGAAAATAATGCAGTTTTTTTTTTTTCATTTTAAACTTTCATTATTACTATTTTTTTTTTTTTTTAAGAAGCATTACAGGAAACATTGATATTTTAAAATAAAGGGGCAAAGCTGTTTTTAAGCCTTCTAAATTTTTTTTATTAGCTTTTGAGAACTCATATAAAGCAGGGACATTCAGCTTGTAAAACATAAATATAAATTTAAAAAATTTTAAAACATAAAATTTTAAATTTTCTTCATTTAAAGGAATTCACACCTATTTTACTGTCCATATGTGTATGTATAAAAATTTATAATCGTACGTACAAATTTCGAACTCACTGTAATAAAAATTTAAGCTTACAACAATAAAAAATAAAACAAATAAAAGCATGTCCAATTAAACAAAGACTAAATGAATCAGTACCAAAGACAAATCTGTGTGACAATCAACGTTCATTCCAAAACAACTCACAGAATACAAATAAAAATGAATTTTAATTTTTATTACATTTTATTATTATTAAATCTATTTTTAAACTTAAAATGTGCTACAGTGGCGATCGAAATTCAACAAAACAATGAGAAGGTTTGTTTGTAATTCAAGTGAACTACTTAATACAAATGAAATTAAATCATTTATTTTTGTAAGTTTAATTTTAGTTAAGAGATTTGAAACGTATAGAAAGATCACCTGATTTTGATACTGTTTTGAAGCCACTCGATTATCAGCAAAATAGCGAACGTGAAAAGGTGGAATTTCCTGTATGGGATGATGCTAAAGGGGAATATATTCCAGATCAAACCAATTCACAATAATATTATTATTAAAAAAAATCTTAGCTTCGTAAACATGAATTTTTTTAATGAAAGAAACACAGATCGAAAATTTAAACTAAGCTGATATTAAAATTGGTTTAGAAAGCGTAACTACATAAGTATATTTAAAATCTTTAATCACAAAATCATTTTATTTTTTATTTTATTTTTTTAATACTTCTATGTAATTTGTATAAGAATATTTTAGTTAATTTGTGAATAAAACATTTACGCATTAATTTTAACGAAAAATATATTTTGTTTTATTTGAAACAAATTTATCTTCATGATTAAAGAATAAAAATTTGATTTTTGTACATTTTAGAATTTTTATGATTCCTTTAAAAAAATTTTTGCAATTTTGTATAAAATTTTATTTATTTATTATTTTTTTTCCCTAAATAGGTTTAATAACTCCATAACTGTTGACCGTATTCAAAAGTAATGTAAGAATGGCTTGAAGACAATTTTAATTAGAATTTTTTTGAATTGAATAAGAAACCTCGTGCCACAGAATCAGTGTTTTCCTGTATCATAAATTTGTATCTATATGTATAAAAATGAATTGTGTATGTTTTTACCTTATAGACAGCTCGACAGTAGGGGCAGTGAAAAATTAATTATCGCATAACCTAAAATTATTTCCGCAAAAGTCTTACAATTTTAATGATATAACTTTCCTTCTATCCTTATAATTGGGATGGAAATGGAAAGAATAGGACCAGGGGGAATAGTATGGCCCATACAAAAAAAAATACAAATTATCGAAAAATTGAAATACTGTTACAGCAAAAGTCTTAAAATTTGAATAAAAAAATTCTTTTCTCATTAACCTCCAAACTAATAATGAAAATGGGACGAAATGGTACCCACATATAACGAAATTATTAAATATCGTATATCTTAAGAATTGTTACAGCATTTTGTAGGATAACTTCCCCATCAACCTCCATAAATTAAGATATTAATGGGAAGGGTTGGACCAGGGGCATTTCTAAAGAATTTTTATAGTGAGAGCCCTCAAAATTTGTGAGAATTACTTTCTTATCATATTGCGTTGATGAAATGAAAATAGCATGGAAAGGGTCAGGAGGAGGGGTTGTGCTCATACAAAGCTCATATTAATTTATGTCTTAAAAAGTTGTGAAACAAATTTTCATATCAAATTTTGAATAGGGCGGATAGGTCAGTGGGAGCCCCCATGTAAAGGAAATAATAATTATCACAGTATTTTAATTTAGTTTTCATTTGAAACATACACAGAAAAAATTATGACTAAATTTTTTTTAAATAATTCATTATTTGATTTTAAATTAAGTTTTATAAAAATAAATAATTGATTTTAAGATTTTGTTTTATTGGTTTTAAATTATTTTAAAACCAATATTAAAAAACAATTTTTTTCTGATTTTGACAATTTCAATATAAAATTAAAAAGAAAATTATGAACATTTTAAAATATTAATTGTGAAATCCTATATTTATAAACTTCCTATGGTAAGTTGCCTTCATTTTCTTATAGATTTTTCAAATATATTGGTTGGTATAATTGTTTCTTCTTCCAGGTAATCTGCAAACATCGCAAAAAATATGTAAGTAGTATTGTTTTATTCTCTTCATATCATCTTGTTAATTAAATTGTAGTCGATATGTGCGAATATTTTGTAACTTTTAATCCCTTATTAGTATTTTCCCAAATTATTCAAGCATAGGACTGAATAGAACTCTTACTTGTTCTATTCAGACCTTTATAGTTGGTCCAACTTGACTAATTGACAGCAAACAAGCTTTAAAGAGATTTTCTGAGAGGTTCTTATATATGACCTATGTCCGACTTAAACTAAACCGACTTATCCAAAATATTACCTATATATGGTATTTTTTAAATTTTTCGGAAGTACACCACCATATGTGTTGATCTTTCCAATCACTTTCTGCAACGACTTAGCGATGTCCGCCCGTATGTCCATCCATATAAACTTGTAATCAAACTATAAACGAGTTTCTTTAACTCGAAGCCTATTGAAATTGCTTTTGATCGGTCCATTACTTCACCTAGTCCCCATACAAATGTCCTCCCGGAATATGGGTTTAACTATCATAAATCCCTTAATTATAGAAATATTTTAGTGAAATTTTTCATAAATATTGGACATCAATCAGTGTTATATAAATATAAAACGCACTGCTAATTTAATAAGGATTGTCCCATATAAGGCCCACTTCCCGGAATCACCCTATTGTGCATTTGGCCACGGAACCCATATGAGACCACTCTCCCGTTATTGATGCACATTCACAATGGTGTAGAAGATGATTTTAATCAAGAAAGATCCATACTTAAAAAATGTCAATACTTAATCCAGATTTCTTTATCTATTCTAAAAGGTAATCGCTGGATGGTTTTATTAAAACTAAAGGATATGTGAAACGCTTAGAATATCCTTAAACTGTAATCGGTAAGTAATATTACATAAAGACAATTTTAATTCTTAATAACGATTGTACTTTTTTAATTAGGTCGGTTTGGTCATTGATGGAAAGATGAAGAAGTTACAAAAAGTTAAAATATTATTGCTAATATGAATTTATGAAAATACTATTATTTATTAGCATAACAAATACTTTATATATTATAATACACCACATTAAATATTTATTTTAGTAATGCTATTTATTCTTAGACATTAAAACTCTATCACAATCATAGCATTATTTCGCACAGTCTACATCTGTTAAAAATCAATAAATCTAAAAAAAATTGTAATTTTGATTATTAAAAATTCTTATTAAAAATTTTATTGATTTCAAAATAAATATTGTTTGAAAATTTATAAAAAACTAAATATTATATTTATAGTTTTCATTAAAAAAAGTAATTGGAATTTATGAACATATTCAAATATTCAAATTTATAAATAGTAAAAATATTTTAATAAGAAAAAAATACTTTTTTTTTCAATAAAACTTTTACGAATTTGAATGTTTGATTTTACAATTTCAGTGATAGGTCCAATTTCAATAAAAAAAAAAAAAAATAACTGACTTTATAAATTTAGTAATAGAATACGAAATTTAATTTTTTCTGTGTACTTTTAGGGGATAAAATTAAAAATAAAATCGAATAATTTCTTTAAAAATTGTATCGTTGCAATTGAACTTGAAAAAATTTTATATTATGTTAGAGTTGTCAAATTGATTTCTAAAAAAAATCGCATTCCTCCAAAAATATGTTATTTTTTATATGAAACTTATATGTTTCATATAAAAAATATATATCGTTCATTCTACGATAGAACGCCCAAAAATTTACCAAGTGTCTTTCGATTTTCATATAATTTTGCAAATGGTCTATGGATGTCTATATAGATTTCTCGCGATTTTATTTCGCTTTTTCACTTTCTAAAACACTTAAAAAATACAACTTTAAACAAGAACAATATTTCTGGGAAGGCTTTGTGGAAATCAACGATTTGAATGGCGATTAAATTGTAATTATATCAGCTTCAACGCGTTAACAATTTTTTAAATTTTTTAAGACCGTTTCAGAACTCCATTTTCAAACTTTAAAAAGGTTTCTTAAACAAATTTCAAAAAAGTAAAAAAAAATTAGGTCAATACCTTGTATTACTAAGCCGTACCTTCAATTTGAATTCTGCGGATTTGGAAAAAAGGGCATTTTTCGAAGTTTTTTAGATATAAAGTCAACTTTTTTGGAACTGATGTTCAAACTAATTAAATTTCGTATTCTATTACTAAATTTATAAAATTAAATATATTTTTTACTGAAATCGGACCTATCACTCATATAGTAAAATCAAACATTGAAATTCGTAAATATTTTATTGAAAAAAATATATATATTTTTTTTTTTTTCTTATTAAAATATTTTTAAATTTTATGAAATTTAATATTTGAAATTTTTCATAAAATTCAATAATTTGTTTAAATAAAACTATTAAATTAATATTTGGTTTTTAGTAAAAATTCAAACAATATTTATTGTTAAATCAATAAAATCATTCATAAAAATTGTTTTGTCCAATATTACAAAAATTTATATATTTTTTATTAATAAATATTGCATAATTTACAAATAAATTCTAAAAAAAAAATACAATGCATATTAAAGATTAATGTTCTTTGTAACATGATTGTGTTAATTTGGTATGGGGTTCAAGAAAGAAATGGTCATGTTAAATAAAAGAAATTCTTAGGTAATACGTTAATTACATAGATAAATGTTTGATGTTTTATAGAATTAGCAAAAATCATGCTAAAATAATAGTGTATTTAAATATACATATATAACTACATACTTATACAAATTTAAAACAATGAAAAAGCCTATTCGACACTTGTTTCATACTACATACATGACCTAGGAAAAAACATACAATTGTGATTAAATTTGAAAAAATATTGCAATTCAACAAGCTTACCATTTAAAGATTACGGATATCATTTCTGACATTCGATTTTCTTAATCTGTGTGCGTCTTTATCTGTGATGTTCCAAAAATAGTAATATCGTTCTTATAAGAAACGTTACGACAAACAAAAAGTTCGTTCGATTAAGAAATGTAAGATGTGCTAGCAATATTATAAGATGGAAATCAAACAATAACTCCCACATATACATTCAAAAGCAAGAATATTAGGCGTCACACGAGCTGAATCGAAGAGACATTAAAAGACGGCTTTGCATTTACATAGTTATTTTGGATCCATTATAATAATCAAGGATTTAAAAAATTCAATGTGAAGGCTTACCTGTAAATTCTACACCACCACTGAATATTCATTAGAACCGAGTCCATAATTTTACGTCATCACAATGCTAGGCCATCATCACATATTTCGCGACCAATTAAAAACTATTTGGAAAATAGTAGAAATAAAAACATAAATTGCCCGATAAGATAATATGGATAGGAGATAATAAAACAATATTACTTACAACATATTTTTATGAGATAATAAATATTTTTAGAGCATCTGAAAGGTATAAACTTTCCATCATTATTACGAAAACTTTAAAGAAATAGAGATAACACCTCGGATAGACTTTAAATACTGGATTTCATGTATTTTATTTTCCTCAATTTCATATTTTTCATTTCAATTTTATTGAATTTGTCAAAATCCATGAAATTGTTTTTATTTTATGTATTGGTTTTTAAATAATTTAAAACCATAATATAATAATGGAAGGTAGAATCACTAGAGAGAGTCGTCAATTTTATTTCTTGTTAAGTCAAAAAACTGAAAAATGAAAAGCAAAAAAAAAAAATCAAGAATGAAAAAAATATAAAATGTTTTGTTTACACACATAAGTATATGATTCAAATTGTTTCCTGAAATGCCGAATTCTATCCTTGGAATGCAGTGTAAACTTTTAATACGTACATTTGTCCAACTGGACATTTACAATTCATATATTTGTGAATATTTGTTAGAATACAATTTTGTTGCATACATTTTTTTAAAGAAAATTGTTGTAAAATATTTTTTTTTTTTTTTTGTTTTTCTAATTTGAATTTTTATTTTAAATTTTTTTACATTTTCTTTTGATTTATGTGTTTGACTTTTCAGGGTAAATAAAAATGAGAACAAACTTTCTAGTGAATTTACCTTTAGTAATTCTATCATGATTTAAAACCAATAAAACATGATATTGAAATCAAATAATTTTTTTATAAAATTTTATTTAAAGACAAATAATGGTTTATTAAAAAATATTTTTGTCATAATTTTTTCTGTGTAGTAAGGTAAAACATATATCGGGAAATATATTTTTAAGTTTTTTTTTTTTTTTTAAATTGGACAAGGATAACCTTTAAAATACGTAGGTCAAATGTCATGTACATGTACATGTTTTTTAGTTTAATTCAATATAGAGAAAAAGAATTATACATTTTAAATTTACAATAAATTTGTCTATTAAATGGATAAATGTAGTTAGTTCAATCTAAATGTATATTTGACTAATTTATTTTTTATACTTTTGCGCCGATGTTGTTAGAAAATTATGAGTTGCGAAATATTTTTGCATAAAATTGAACTAAATCATAATCACGCGAACAAAAGATCACAGATGACTATAATACAAATAAGAGTAAATTATCTTAAAACTCTATATATTCGTATAATATAAAATGACTACCTAGAATTTAATGCATTCTGTCGATCAGTCATTGTAGTATATGGGTAATACGTTCCCAAATTTCAATTACTGTAGCTATAACTAAACCATTTAAAGACGTTTTATGCTCAACATAAATCTGGATTTAGTAGATCTCCGGTAACTAAAAACCTCTGTGTAGCAAATAGTATGTGCCCAAATTGAAAAGTGAGGTTTTGAGACAAAAATCACTAATTATTCCAAAGTGGATAAAAACTCAAGACTAATTTTTATTTTTAGCAAAAGTATAGATAATCACGTTTAATTGGGTATCATTAGTTTTCAGAGTGTAAAAACTAGTAATTTTATAACGTTTCAAAAATGACAAAAAGCCCTTTAATATAAAATTTGGTTCGGATTAATATACCAAAATTATTAGACCTATTTATTTTACTATCATTGAATATATTAAAAATAGAGAAACAGCGGCATTATCAAAACAAAGGAGACAAATATTCATAAATATATACGCAAATTTTAATTATATATTATTTTGGAAAAACTAATGGTGCTCATTTAAATGTTTAAGTTTCCCTTTTGTGCAATTCTGCAAATTTACGAGACATGTTTCATGAACGCCCCTTTTCAAATGTTGTACAATATTAAGCATAAAAAATTATAAATAATTGTAAATTATTGAAGAATTTTGTTAAAATCAAAGATACATGCAATCATTTTATTATAATAATTAAATGCACAATTAAACAGCGCACAGTGGTCCCAAAACGGAATTTTTTGGAAATAATTCTGCAACTTTAGAACTGCTTGATGTATTTGAATGAAATTTCACATGGGTAATTCTGAGGTATATGGCAATTGATTTGGAGGAGGACAGGTTCGTAGCGGGTCTGGAGGACAAGGGGTGGACCTCCAAAGTTGATCACCTCGAATATGAAAATTTTTTAAAAATCGCCAAAATTTCATTTATGATTTTATTGAAAAAAATTTTGCATACAGATAGTCCTTACAATTTTCTACAAAAAATACGCTAACATATGTGGGTTATCTCTTTTACTTTTAGAGATATTTGGACCAAAGTAAAATTTTGACCCATTTTTGGACATGTTTTTTTAACTTGGCGGTCGCAATTTGTGTCCTAAAATTTTTCTAAAATATTCTCTGAATTCTGTACAAAATTCTAAACAAGTTTTGTGTAAGGATCATATACATATGTGGTTTAGATAAAAAGTTATATTATTTTGAATTAGAAAATATGAAAAAAATTGTGATTTTTTCAAAAAGGTGGTAACATTTTTTCACTTTAAAACCCATTATTTTCCTCTGGACCATACATTTTTTTCATGTTTCTAAAGGAATGCTTAATATAAATGCATGTAAAGCAAATCCGAGGGCAGTTGGGATAACAGTCTCCCCGCTAGCCCAATCGGAATTTCGTTAATTTTAATTTTTGTGTTTTTAGTTTTTTGTGGAGCACAAAAATGTCAAAACTAATATTAAAATAAAAGTACCGTCGAAAGTTACCTCCATATGTTGGCTAAACACACAAAAAATTTTGAATAAGCCACGCCTCTTATAACGACAGGGTGACATTTTACTGAAAAATGTAAATTTTTGAAGTAAATTTTCCCCGAACAGGAATTTTGGGTATTTTGGAGTAAAAAAATGGGAATCTATTTATAGTCTTCTTTTAAGAACCATTATTTCTTATATAATATCCTAGGTGACCCATTTAGACGGTCCTACCTCCTGCCCCGAGACCACCTAGAAACTTGTGCTCCTAATTTTGGCAATTTTTATCCCAATGAAAAAGTTTTCGAACTTTTAAAATAATGTAATTCCATATGACAAGCTAGTATGAACCATTGACAAAAAATACAATACAAACTCTTTTCAAACATCTAATATTAAAATTTGTATAGTGTATGCAAAATATTTCTGTCTTTCTATATTTGAAAAAATATCTCTTTAAAATTATAATTACTAGTTAATACCCTATGAGTCGACATAAAAAATTGCAAATATTAATTACCATTTCTTCTTAAACATAATAATATTATAAGCAGTATGTAGAAATTTGTCCTTCACTGTACATAAGTATATCCTTTCTATACTTTTATCAAAAACAATTTTGAAATGATGTCATTTAATCAACAATATTATTAGATTTTAGTGTATTTTTTGTAGAATAATAATAAATCTATTTCTATAAATCCTCTTTCTACGCAAAAACAACACTACAATGTTTAGTCATAATTGATAAAATCTTTGGGTCTTTTGATGTTTAAAAAAAACCCATTTAAGTCTCATCACTTTAACAGCTTATCTTATGGTTGCATGCAAAAGAATACGCCCAATTTTTTGTATTTTTGTTTTTTTTTAATTTGATTATTATGAGCATTAACTTTAATCATTTAAAGCAGACAATAAAAAAAAAAAACAACATAAATGTTCTAATAAAGCATAATTTGTAAAGTAAGAACAAAAAAATAAATTATTTTAAGCAGAAACGTAGTTTTATTAAAAAATATTAGTTATAAAATAAATTTTTATAACAGAGATGTTTCTTTAGTGAAAACATAAAATATTTTCTTAAATTCTGATTTTTTTTTCAATAACTTTTGATGCAATTATGTTAGCAACACTTGTTGGATCAACACAACAAAAATTCAAGACCTAAAACGGTTCCATGTGGTGCCCGCAAGCACTCAAAGTCAAAAAATCAAAAAAAAAAGTGATTAAACTGACAAGTTCTTTTTTTTTTCTTATGATTGCTGTAATCGAGGATTTTAGCATATGTGTCAAAATCTTTTAACGTAAACCACAAACGTTTGTAAAAATATGTCAATGCACAGTGGTTCCAATAGGCTTTTTTTGGAAATAATTCTGTAACTTTTGAACCTTTGGAGATATCTCAATAAAATTCCACATAGTCAGAGGTGAGGTGTTTTCAATTGAATTGGAGTAAAGGCCCCTATCGGGTCAGGGGGGTATTGGGTGGACCTCCAAACTTGGTATGTATTTTTTTTTTTACAAATCGCTAAAAATTCATTTATGATATGACAGAAAAGAAATTTTATATATAAATAGTCCTTGTAAATCTCTGGTCGAAATAAATTTTTTCCTCATTTTAGCCTCATTTTTTTTAGTTTATTTAACTTGGCGGGCTTAATATTGCCTTTAAAATTAATATTGCCTGTAAAATATTCGCCAGATTCCTTACAAAATTCTGAATGATATTGCTGTAAAAACCATATAAATATATGAATCCGTTAAAAAGTTATATTAATCTGAAGTTGGAACTTTAAAAAAACTTTAAATTTTTTATTTATTATTATTATTATTTTTTTTTTTTTTTTCAAAAAGGTGGCAATATTTATTCACTGATAAAATTTGTTTTTTGTTCTGGGCTTTATCATTTTTTTTAATGTTTTCAAAAGAAATCTTAATTAAAATGCGTGTCAAATACATCCGGAGGAGTTTGTGGCAAAGGTCTGTCCACAAGCCCTATCCAAATTTTGTCAATTTTGAAGAATTGTTTTTTTATTTTTTTGTTAAGTTCTCAAATTGAAAAGCTGGAATCGACTTAAAATTATTTTAATTATATAGCTCTATAAGTAAGGTAAATACCCAAAAAGTATTTTCTGACGGAGGCCCCTTATAATGACAGGGTGACCATTTCAATGAAAAAAATCAATTTTTTTAACTCATTTATACAGATTGGAATTTTGAGCTTATTCATGTAAAAAAGTGGGATTTTTTTAATTCTTTGATTTTAAAACAAGTTTATATATATTACACTGAAATTTTAATAAAATATCACTATTCGTTTTTTATTAATTTTATTAAAGTTTAAATATTAATTTATTTAAAAAAAAATTGCAAAAATTATAAATTTTAAGTCCTTCAAGAAATTCTGCGATCAAATTACATTCCACTAACTTTTTTTTTTATAAATTGTAAATCTCCATATTCTAACTTTTTCTTAGATAACAAATACTTGTATAAAAAGTTTATACTTTTGCTTAAAACTCAACAGAAACTTGGCCTCCTCTAGCCAAATTAAGCTATTTTTCATACATTTGTACTCAAATGATACAAGCAAAAACACAAATTATTTAAAGCTTTTTCACCTCTTTCCATATGAAATTTTATTTAGATATCTCCAACGGTTCGAAAGTTACAGAATTATTTCAAAAAAAGCTTTTTAGAACCACTGTACGTCGAAGGAAGGACATCGTTAAACATCGTTAAATCGGTTCAGAAGGTGATTCTAAGCTGATTTGTATACCTATAGGTGGGTCTTAGGCCAATATTTTAGGGTGTTCCAAACATCAGAACAAACACATAATACCCCAACCACCTATGGTGGTGTAGGATAATAGAAATTTCTATAACGTCACAGTTTTATGAGATGTATTAGAAAAATTGCCAGTCAATGTTGCCAATTTATTGGATACAAAGTTTAGATGGGAGCACACATTATCAAAGTCACGTGGCATTTAATTGATAGGTGATGGAATGAAACTAAAATGTGTATGGTAATTGGAGTGTTGACCCGTGTTATCAAAAAAATATCGATTGACCATAAACATTTTATTCTATGAATTCTCTGTTTTCATTAAAAATTATTAAAACGACGTCTCTGGTCTTCATAACAAATAAAAACACTTTCGTTAATTTCGCTTTTAATTCTTAAGAACGTGTGCTGAATATTTCGGTCGATGTTCATTCTTTGAAAAAATAAACATTTGTACTCGATTGTGGTATGATGCGATTAATTTGCCCTGTTACTTGTACTTTTTTGTTGTAATGATTCTTTGTTTTTTGTTGGCCATTAATGGAAGATGTTTTTGTTTGCTAAAGATTTGTTGGATGTTAAATGAGTATTCCTAACAAGGTCAATCTAATAATTGAGTAATAATTCTTTAAAATATTTATGTTTTTTTTTTTTTTTTAATTTAATTTAATTTAATTTAATTTAATTTAATTTTTTTCTTAAAGATTTAAAAACAACTATACATCATCAAGAACATTCTGACATACAGACATATTTCATTTCAAGCAATGATGAGAATAATAATACTGATAATGTTAATCATAATCATGATGATAATTATGACGATAATATTTATTTTTGTGTTAGGTTTAATAACAACAAATCATCCAAAAGGGTTAAAAATCTAAAAACATTTGAAAAAAGCATGTATTACTTAAAATATACAAAGATACACACTTGTTTACAGAAATAGATCCAGAATTTATTAAAAGTATAAAAACTGTATCGCAGGGAACCAATAAAGTTTTATATGTATAATACAGTGTCCTGTAGAAAAAAAATTTGTAGGAAGACTCCTCAAACAATGCGTAAAAATTTGTTTAATATAGGAAAAATATTAAAGCAATTTTTACAACAAAATCGAATAAGAAAATTGTTTTAAATATTTTTTCTATAACCAGCTCAAAATTACGAATTTTTTAACACCCATTTCGATTAAAAAATCGAAATTTTCTTGTCGTATCGATAAAAGAAAAATGTTGGAAAAATGGATTTTCCCTTGCATTCCTTTTCAATAAAAATGTAAATAAAAACGTGTTACAATTCATCTCTTTAACTGCCTGTTTCTCTAAATGCGAACGAAAGTTTCGTTCGACTAAATCTATTGAAAACAACAAATAAATTTTAAAATTATTTGTTGTTTTCAATACATTTACTCGAACGAAACTTTCGTTCGCATTTACAGAAACAGGCAGTAAAAGTAATTTTAGTTTGTTTTAATATACCTTTCAAAGTGTACCTATTATTATGGTATGTAATGCTTTTATATTTTTCTCTATTACTTATACATATGTATACTTATACGTATGTATTATTATTCCTAGGAATTATTTGATATTTCTGTAATTAGTTTTTTTGTTTCTGTATGTGTTTTTATCGGAATAACATGAAAAAACATCTGAGAGCTCAAAAAAATAATTAAATAGTAATTTAATAAAAATTACAAAATAAAAAAAACATACCTACTCTTTAAAGATATCATCTTCCGGGTTTAAATTATTTAAAATATATGCGTTTTAATTATTTATTATTAATTGAATAATAGATGATGTTTTAAATATTTATTATTATTATTATTTTATTTTTTATTTATTTTTTATTTTTTTGACAACATTTAAAAAAGATTTCCTAAAAATATTATACAACCGAGGTGATCAATTTTATATAGTGTCATATAAAATTTTATTTAGGTATCCTTAACGTATCACAAGTTAAAGAGTTATTAAAAAGACAAAGTAATGAATAAAATAATGACAACTATTAAGTGTAATAACTATCCTGAACCAAAAAGGTACATAAATACAATGAGAAAGTTCATTGTTTCAATGAATTTTTACACTAATTTTGACCCTATGTATATTAGAGTGTCCCGTGAATAGCGTTTTTCGAGATTTCGATGTAGGAACACCCCTTAAACAATGCGTAAAAATTAGCTGAATATGGATAAAAATTAAAAAAAAAAAAATTTAAAATTGGTTTTCAGTTCCCTACCAGCGTTTTTAAAATCATGGGTCCCATATAGGGTTGCCAGACGGGCTTGAATGAGCTTGATTGTCAAAATATTTTAGGTCTTGTCAAGTTTCAAGTTGAAATACAATTTGTCAAGCTAAAACGAGAGAAGAAGATATAGTCGGTCAACCCCGACTATATGATACCCTACACCATTTTGATCCACATAATTACGTATATGTATACAACTTACTTGTATTAAATATTAACATAATACTAACATTTGTATGGGATTTATGAATGTTAGTGATTTTCGGGAGAGGAGTTTATATGGGAGCTATGGTTAGTTATGGACCGATCTTCATGAAATTTGGCAGACAGATTTCTGCTTATTTGTACTAAATTTCATTAAAATATTCCTATTTTTAAGCCATCTATAAGTGTTAAAACTCTATTCCGGGAGGACATTTGTATGGGGGCTAGGTGAAATAATGGGTCGATCATAACCAAATTCAATAGGCTTCGTCCTTGTATTGAAAAAAGTATATATACCAAATTTCATCAAATTATCTTCAAAATTGCGACCTGTACTTTGCGCACAAGCTTTACATGGACAACCAGCCAGCCAGCCAGCCAGCCGTCCAGCCAGCCAGCCAGTCAGTTAAATCGACTCAGAAAGTGATTCTGAGTCGAACGGTATACTTTAAGGTGGGGGTCCGATGATTTTTTCTCTGCGTTACAATTTCTGCACAAACACATAATACCCCAACCACCTTTGATGGTGTAGGGTATAAATATTCTATACTACTTTAAAATATTCTACAATTTAAATTTCTTAAAAAATATAATAAATTTAGTCAAATATAAAAAGTATGGTTTTCTTCGTTACAGATTGTATGCATTTTTGCCCATTACTGACAATAAATGCAAGAAATGATTTTAAAACTTTATTTTATTTGTGAGTAATTAATATCAAATATATTTGTGAGAAAAAATTGAAATTAAAAAGCGGCATTATCCCAAAAAATTTCAAAATCCATTTTAAATTTTGTAGTACCGGCAGTATTAAAGGATGAATCACTTGATTCAAAGGCTTAATTATAACTTGTTTTTCATAATATAATACATGGACTTAGTTATAACAGTTTACATTGCCATATCAAATTATATTCATATTTATACTGCCATAGTAAAATTGCTAACAAAATTACTTGTGGTCGTACTAAAGTAGCAGCAATTGCATGAAACGTATTGGCTCCATATTCACAAGAAAAAGTTTCTAGTGCCTTAAAAGAAAGTTTATTTTTTGGAATCTGCAGTGACGCATCAAATATTGGAAATAAAAAACGTATCCATATGCAGTACAATATTTTAATATTAAAAATGGTATTCGTAGACAAATTCTAGATTTCTATGAAGATCAGAATGAAACTTCAATAAATATTTTCAAAAATATTAAAAGAGTAACTATAGAAAATAAACTAAATCTTCAAAAAATTACTTCAAACAGCGCCAACAATGCAGCTGTAAATTATGGTGTCCATAATTCCGTGTTTCAAAAATAAAAAAAATTAAGACAATAAAATAAATGCTAATTGTAACTGCCATGTGATAAACAATTGTGTAAAAAGTACGTTGAATGATTTATCAGACGACGAGGAAAATATCGCAATAAAAACATTTATATTACTCTGAGTTTTATATATTTTTTGTTTAAATTAATTTTTTAGTTCCTAATAAAATTTTATAAAATTAAATTAATTGATGCGTCTACAATTTTCTTCAGGTTTTAATTTTTTTAACATTTGTGGTTATGTCAAGTTGATTTGTTTAAAATCAAGTTGAATTTTTCGAAATGTCAAGTTAAACTACCAAACAATTCTGGCAACCCTAGTCCCATACATTTTGGTCAAAAAAAGTTTCGCTTTTTTAGTCGAAATGGGTATCAAAAAATTCGTAATTTTATGCTGGTTATGGAAGAAATATTTTAAAAATTTGTCCAATGGGATTTTCGTTCGCTAGAAGACTTTTTAAGGTATTTTAATGAACAATTTTTTTAAAAATCTAGAAAATTTCATATGTATTATCAACATTTCTAACTACAATTCAATTTTTTAAAATTTTAGCCTTAAAAGAAACAAAATGATGATGCATGATGTACTAAAACGACGGTTTATGGACCAAAATTTTTGTGAACATTTTTTAAAATATTTTTTCTATAATTGGCTTAAAATTACGACTTTTTTGATACCCATTTCAAGACTAAACTCTATACAATTTTTTGGACGAAATGTTCTAGACCCGTGACATTCAATCGCTGGTAGAGAACTGAAGATCAATTTAAAAAGTTTTTTTTTAATATTTTTTCCATATTGAGCTAATTTTTACGCAACGTTTGAGGGGTGTTCCTACAAAATGTTTGTCTACGGGACACTCTATTATACAGGTTCATTGAAACCAGAGTTGGGGGTAGTGCACTAAATTGTGAGTGCATTCAGCTTTTCACTAAATCGCACTATAGTGAAAAAATTTTGATTTTTAACTATTTGCCACCACTATAGTTATAGTGAAACATTTATTCACTACCACTAAAAAATTTTAGTGATATTGCAATTTTTTTCACTATAACTAAATTTAGTGGTAGTGAAAAAATTTGCACTACACTCAATAGTGCCAAATCTGAACAGTCACTACACATAAGCTGCAAATAAATTTTTTTCACTAAATATAAATATGAAATTTTTTTCTTCACTAAACATAAACATGACATTTTTCCAATCAATCACAACCCACTGAACTAATTTTAGAGACCTACGATGGTAATTATCAAAGTTATAATCGTTTTAGAACTGCAAATTTAGTGCACTACCCCCAACTCTGATTGAAACAATGTATTGCCCATAGTATAATTATAAAGTATACTCGTAAGAACAGCTGTTTTACAATTTTTTCATTGGCAAACCTCGCGGTACTGTCAAATTGTTTTTGTATTTTGTTTTTGGGGATTCTGCTAGTCGAGATCTACAAAAAACATCGTAGACAAATCTAAATTTTTTTTTAGATTTCTCTCGGTAGTTCCGTAATTCAAAAAACTTTACAAAATTTCCAAAAATGGGATTTTTTACTTTTTTTGCTATATCTTTCCAACCGATATGGGGAAGCAAACATTTCTATTACAAAAAAATTAAAAACACTTCAGACTAAATAAAAAATATAACTTTTTTTTATTTCCAGCATTGCGATTTGAAAAATTAAGGCGAAAATTCGAAATTTGTTGGAAAAATAGGTAAAATTTGGGAAACCCTGGTTCAAGCAAAAATCTATTTTGAAAATTTTTTTTCTTTAAAGTATTTTGTGTTTAGTTATCTTTCAGAAAAATATAAATATTATATATGGTACTTTTATGGTATTTTTATATACATAACAAAAAAATAATGACCACTTTTTAGGCAAAAAAAAATCAACTTTTTTTGAAAGCATTTATTTGTTATGAAATGTTTCATTGATTGAATGTTTTTGTTCATTGTGTAATGCTTCTTAATTAAATCATTGTAATAGTACATTGAGTTAATATTTTTATGTATACTGATCTAATACATTAAATCAAATAACCGATTTACTTATTTTATTAAGAAATTAATTTGATGACTGGTTTCAATGTAATGTTCATAATAGTGTTAATTTTTTCATTTTTTTAATGAATGTTTTCATTGAAACAATGAATTCGTACATAAAATTAATAAATTCTTAAAAAACAAATTAATGAATTTCATTTAATGTACTTCATTCATTAAAACTACTTTTTTCAGTGTAGTAGTCATTACCTATTGATAACTTGATCTATCTACGAACTTTCTATGTTGAGATTAATTTTTAGCTATAGATCCCAATTGGTAAAGGTTCGTTTTTTTATTAATAAGTACTTATTATTCTCCTATGAAATAAAAAAAAAATCAATAAATAAATTTCAGAAAGTAATTAAAATATTAAGTTTCACTCTTGGCATTCTTCCTCAAATATTATTTTAAATAAAATAACTGAAAATTTTGAAAAACGTTTGCTATTTTCTTTTTTTACAAACCCAAATGTATTAAGAAAAGTTTTTTATTCAAAACAATAGATGGAGGTAACTACATTATTTGATATCATAACATTCCCATATGTATGTATTATTGAAATATCGATTGATATCGAATGTCTATTACCAAATGAATCAGGGATGATAAATTCAGTAAAATTGTACTTTTTTTTCAGTACAATTCGCTCCTCAAAGATACAGCAGTACTCCAGTGATTAATTTAGAACAATTGTAAAGTGTTTCTTCTTAATAAAATTTTTAATTGATTTAAAATAAAGAAGAAGTTCTTTAGAATAGTATTTAAAATTTGTTTTACATAACTACAACTAATTTTTTATCATTTAACAATTTTTAATCATTTAGACATTCTTAGACCCAGTGTTGCCAGAACTGAGAAAAAGTGCTAAATGGCTACTAAAAAAGTGCAATTTACTAAAAATAAGTGCTAAATGATTGTTAAAAAGTGCATTTCCTTAGAAAAAAGTGCTAAATTTTAAATAAAGTAATTAAGGAGTGCGTTCGAAAAAATCTTGACATATATAATATTCAATAACTTGGAAACCGATGATCTTAGAGTTTTCATTTTTTTTTTTACTTAATTGATAATTGAAATAACAGAAAGCTATTACTTTTGTAGTTTTAACCACTACTTATGAACTGTGGAACATTTTTGGTAACCCTTCCGTCAGAGATTTGATAGTTGCTTCAGTCACTTTTTTGGAACAGTGCGCACATATTCTTTTAAAATCTTCGACAATTTGGGACACATTTTTTGTGCTCTTCAATTCGCTTTTCACAAGAGCTCAATATCTCTCCACTGGTCTAAGCTATGGACAATTTGGAAAATTGACCTCTCTTGGTACAAAAACTATGTTATTGTTTTGGTACCACTCCAGAGCTTTCTTACCATAGTGACATGATACCAAATCGGGCCAAAAATTTGTGGGCATGTTGTGCTCTCTTATGAAAAGAAGAAGTTTTTTTTTGTAAATATTCCTTGATGTATATTTTGGTATTTATAGATCCGAATATATCAAATGATTTGCTTCTTTTGCCGCAAATGCAAAAAGATTGTTATACCAGGAATTTCGTAAGAAATTTTTTATGCTTTTGGGTCCTAAACATATCTTTAACATTGCCTCGAGCATTAACAATATAAAAGTTTTGAAACAGAAGCAGCAAAAATTCTGCCAGCACATACGTTTCTTCGTCAATTATACAACTTGAGTATTTTTGTATGAAATTTGGTTTTAATTTCTGTGTCCTATTCTTGGCTTCTAAATTTTTGGCAGCATTCCTGTTTGGAACTTTTTGGACTTTATATGTTATCAACTCTGCATATATTCGCAACAAATAGTCAAAGCACTAAGCAAACTGGGCTGCTTTTCTACCAGATGTGCTTGGAGTTGCTTTCAATATAATTTCAATTTTCTGGCCTTCCAAATATCATGCAGACCTTTTTTTCTTTCCTAACCGGGTTTCCTATCAATGGTCAAATTCTCCTGATATTGTTTAATAACATTAGAAACAGTTTGACGGCAGAAATTTAATTCTGTGGCCAATTATTTGTAGGACCTATTTGGATTTTTTTGAAATTTTTTAATAATTTGTAGCACGTACATCTTTTTCGTCACTCATTTTGATGAAAATCACGACAAATCAATATAGTTGTTATTAAAAATAATAATTGACGTATTTTTCCATGATAACTAGATTAAAAAAAAAAATTAATATTGATTCCAAAAAAAGTTATGAGGCAAAACGTGTGTTAAGATTTTTTCGATCGCACTTCTTAGAATAAACATTTTTGTTATTTATGCATATATTCACTATTTTAATTTTTTATTTTTTTAATTTGTATGGTTTACGCACATTATATTGGTCATATTCTTTATTCTAAAGGAAAAAATCAATTCAGAATAACATCCTATCTTCATACATATGAACGTATTCAAATTATTTTTTTTTAGACTACAGTAAATTTCATACATGAGTATGTCTTATTGAAAAATTTATAAAATAATTTTAAATAATTTTGTTAAAATAAAATAAAAAAATTAATTTCTAGAAATATAAGTACTGCGCATGAAGAACTGGAATATAAAATTTAGTTTATGAAAATATTGGGTTCATCTTTTTATAGTTTTTAGGTTAAAAGGCTTTTTTAATTCGTGTATTGCATAAAATATTTTATTCCATATGTAAGAGCTTTTATTGCATTTCGGGTACTTTTTTGTGAGAATGGGTTTACTTCTTTTATTTTTTTGGTCGGCTGTCCTTATAATCGGTATTTTCCTAAAACTTTGCTCACATTTGGCAAATATTTGACTAAATATCTGCAACCACTACTTTTACAAATAATTGTTCACATTTGTTTGATATTGCAAATGTTTTGTAAGAGAAAACAGCATCGTTCTAAATTTGGTAAAATGTCAGCTATGAATAATAATTAGTAAAAAATGTTTCCTTTAAAATGGGGGTCAGAAAATATTTTTGTAGTAGCTACGTTTTTCGACAAAACAAAGACGTTTTACTTTCCATTAATAAACATTAAATAAGGAGTGAGATCGAAAAATTCTTAACATACATAATATTCAATAACTTGGAAACGGTTGATCTTAGAGTTTTCATTATTTTTTTAATCATTTGATAATTTAGCACAGATCACTGAAATATATAATTATAAAATTGAGAACCATTTTTGAAAACCCTTTCTTTGGAGATTTGATAGTTGCTTCAGTCACTTTTTTGGAACAGTGTGCACATCTTCTGTTAAAATCTTTGGTATTTTGAGACACCTTTTTTGTGCTCTTGAATTCACTTTTGACAAGAGCTCAATATCTCTCCATTGGTCTAAGCTATGGACAATTTTTAAAATTGACCTCTCTTGGTACTAAAACTATGTTATTGATTTGGTACCACTCCAGAGCTTTCTTACCGTAGTGACATGATACCAAATTGGTCCAAAAACATGTGGACACGTTGTGCTTTCTTAAGAAAAGAAGAAGTCTTTTTTGCAAATATTCCTTTATGCATATTTTGGTATTTATAGATCCGAATGTATCAAATGACTTTCCTGTTTTGCCGCAACTGCAAAAAGCTTGTCATACCATGAATTTTGTAAGAAATTTTTGCTGCTTTTGGATCTTAAACTTATCTCCAACATTGCTTCGAGCATTAGCAATAAAAATTTTTGAGACACAAGCTGCGAAGATTCTGCCAGCACCTACGTTTCTTCTATACAGCTTGAGTATTTTTGCATGAAATTTGGTTTTAAATTCCGAGTCCTATTTTTGGCTTGTAATTTTTTTTGTAGAATTTCAGTTTGGTATTTTTGGAACTTTATATGTTATCAACTTTCCCATTAGCTTTTAATTTTCGCACCAAATAGTCGAAGCACTGAGAAAACTGAGCTGATTTTCTACCAGATGTGTTTGGAGTTCCTTTCAATATGCCTTCAATTTTCTGGCCGTCCCAATATCATGTGGTCATTTTTTCTTACCGAACTAGGTTTCACATCAATAGTCAAATTCTCCTGATACTGTTTAATAACATTAGAAATGTTTTTACGGACGACATTTAATTCTGTGGCCAATTATTTGTAAGACCTATTTGGATTTTTTTTTTTTAATTTTTTAATAACTTGTAGGACGTAAATCTTTTTCGTCACTTATTTTGATGGAAATAAGGACAAATTAACATGGTTGTTATTAAAAATAGTAACTGAAGTATTTTTCCTTGATAACTAGATCAAATAAAATTTTGAATATTGATTCCGAGAAAAGTTATGAGGCAAAATGTGTGTTAAGATTTTTCGATCTCACTCCTTAGTTTAATATTTCAAAAACATTTTCTTTTGGTGGAGTTTTCGGAATTTTACTTTTCCTATCATTAATATTAGATGTACCATTCTTTCTCTGGTCTTCATTTAACACCTTTATCAATTTATCACGGTATAGCCAAACGTAGGTCTTATAATTTTCCGATATATAATAGCTCACTTAGACTTATTAGACTCTTTAAAATAATAATGCTGCTAATTTTGAGAACTCAATGGAAAAATATTCTGATCAAGAAATGATATAAAGTTTTGGGAAGAAGAATTTCTTGGCATTTTAGTACAATTACACTTCAAAAAGTACAATTTAATATTCAATTTAGTATAATACTAAAAATCACATTTATCATCCCTGAAATGAATTGTTTACAAATCCGAAAATTTTGAATTTCCTCACATCTTGTTTCTTCCATTTTACAGTTTCTATTACATTTATAAATATTTAACATTTAAAGTTTCTTCATTATTAACATTTTATGTCTGCCATACCAATGAAATCAAAAATATCTGTTATTTTTAAACATATTATATAGCATAGTTTTAGGCAGTATATGTAAAAATTTAACCCTTTAACATGATTGATATAGTAAAATTCATACGAAATCGATTAATAGAAAACAAAAAACAGTTTTAATTCCTTAAAACGTTGTTTGTACTGACACACCTTCTCATGTACACCAATTCTATCACGACAATATTGTAAAGTTTATGCCAATATATGTAAATGTAGGTAGTATAAAATTTACCTTCGTAAATAATTTTTTTTAATTTGTACTAACATTGTGGGTAAACTTTTACATTGCCACTACGTGAATGAATGCGTGAGTGTTTGTTGCGACTTAAGTACTTCCGCCCATTTCATGCAAAATTCTTGGAAAAAAAAAACAATTGTTCGTCTGAAAATATCCTTTAAATTCAATTGTTGTAGTTAGGAAAAATGGCGAACATGAATACTAGTGCATATGTGTAAGCATGAATGTGCTCTCAAATAATCATATGCGGTTGTGTACATAAATGACTCTATAATTTTGCTATTATGTTCATGACACGCGATTTACAATTACTGTACTTGTACACATGCATAAATATTAAATACGAGGGCAGGGTTAGGAAATTAATGTATTTGACTTTTTTTATTTATAATTACAGTAATGATAATTGGAAATTTTCAATAACAATTTTTATCTCTAAATGTAGAATATTTTAAATGAAAAATGTTTCAACAAAAAACTAACATATTTTAAAGAGTATTATTTTCGCATATTAGATCGAGATCTTTTTGTAGATTTTAGTTTTAGTCATAAATTAAAATACATATTTTGGTTAAAAAAAAAATAATTTTTAATGGAATGCGTCATCCGCTCTTAAATCATGTAAAAAAAGAAATATATGTTGATATGCGGATATCCCTAGATATCTATGGGATAAAAAAAACATATGTTTTTGTGCCGGAAATACAGACGGACGTAATTACTTATACCACCATAATAGTTTAAAATAAACACACTATATGTGATTCAATATGTGAATCAAAATTATAACCGCGGTTTTCCAACCGGTTTTTTCAGTCAAATTGCTGTCGGTTTTTTCAAAATATTCATTTTTCTAACGTCGAATAGACCGGTTTTTTTAACACAAAAAACCGGTTTTAAAAATAGCATTTTATTTTAGAAAACATGTACTAAATAGTGATATTTGAATCGAAATTCAGGGATAATTTTTTAAATATTTATAAAGACTGATTTCTTATGTTTTAAAAATATAGTTTAAGTCTAAATTGGAATTTATTCTGTAATGTTAAACAAATAAATAATTAATAATTATCCTGTATGAATTTTTTAATCTATTGTTATATCTGTAATATTTTTACACCCAATTTAATTTTTTTGATCAAATATTTCCTTTATTTTTTAAAGGTGTTGTGTTAAAAAAGTTTCACCTGCAGAATCGTTTCAATTGAGACAGGTTTCCATATTAAGCCATGGTTTCTTTTTATGCTAACTAAAATTTTTTTTTACAATTTTGAAACATAATTATGTTCTAGTCATCTAGATATATAATTTGCTTAGCATTTTTTCTCTTTCCAGAGCTTTCTGAAGCTCCCAAACGACGTAGAAAATTAAAATTCGGCTTACTTATAACCCTATTCGTCCTACATTTCCTAACGCAGCCAGATTTTGAAATCTCTATCAGGAGCGAAAATACGTGGATCTATATATATGGATTTATATGTCTTTCCTAAGCATTGTTTACTCTCCAGAGCTTTCTGAAGCTCCCAGACGACGTAAGAAACTAAAAATCGGCTTACTTATAAAACTATTCGTTCTACAAATTCTAACAGAGCCAGATGTTACTATCAGGGACCGAAAAGTCTGTTTTGGTATTAACAACTTTTGAGTTGCTATACTTATTGTTTGCTCTCCAAATCCTATCAAAAACTGATTCTGTATTTCGGCCAGGGAGCGCATTTACGATGATTTTTTTTATTTTGAAAGGTTTACGAATTTAAAACTTTATACAATATTATCCCAATAAATTCTAACGGCTTCAAATAATTGACATCGATTAGGGAGAGGAATGTGTCGAAATGTTGTTCATATTTTTTTTTTTAATTTTAGGATTTGTTTGTGCATATTTTCATTATTATATTATTTTTCCTGATATTGTCAGGCTTTTACGCTTGTATTTAATAAATTTTAACTTGATTATAAGAATTATTTATTTTTTTTAAAGAAATGTAGTCTTTTGATATAAATACACCCACTGCAAAAAACCGGTTAACCGGTTTTTTCTGAATTTCAAAAAGTGCAACCGGTTTTTTTAAAATACCAACTATTCGAACTATTCGAAAACCGGTTTCTCAAAAAAGTCGAATAATCGATCACCCTAATCCATATACTACATATTATAAAAATTTGGTGTAAGTTTGTTTGTTTATGTATCAATCACGCCTAAAGGGTCGAACCGATGTTAAATAAATTTGACACACAGATAGTACCAGAGCCGGAACAGGTTATAGGCTATATTAAATCACGCCTACATTTAACACCCACTTAAAAAAAAAAAGTTTTTTTCTCTATTTATCACGTTACTACTGATAATACTAATAATACTTACTAATAATATGTATTTGTTGTTCGCCAAATAAACACCACGCCCATTTTGGACAAGAATATTAACCTATATTTGAGACATCATTACACCCAAACTACTAAGCCTATAAACATAAAACTTGATGCAAAGACAGTGTATCTTATTATTAATGATATGATAGGACTTCATTATATGTCACACCCACATTTTACGCCTACTTTTTAAAAAAGTAGTTTTCTGAATTTATGAAGTTACTTATCACGTTAATAATTATGAGATTTACATGCAGTTTGGAACATGTTTATGTATACCATTAGCTCTATGCAAAAATATGTTCTCATTGTTCGCCACACTCACGCCACGGACACTTTCGACAACAATCCTTATATCCTTACTATTAAAATTAATTGTAAGTTTATTTGTTTGTGCGTCAATCACGTCCAAACGGCTAAACTGACTTTCATGAAATTTTATACACAGACCAGTGCCGAAGGTGGTTGCAGGCTTTGTAAAAATTGTCAAACAGTTAAAAAAAAAATTAAAAATTATGAATGAAATTAATATATAATGGTTACTTGTTATATAGTTATAAAATTGAGCACCCCTTTTATGTTGGTTATCTACCTATTTTTACACATTTAACTATTTGAATTTTTTGTAAAATCTAATAGAATGAAGATGATTTGGGTCTTTTTGTGTTTCATTTATCTAAATCGGAAAACACGTTCTCGACTTATGGTAAAATACACTCCTATAATCGCCTTATTAAGGGGAAATATTAGACATACCCATTAAAAAAATCAGTACTTAAAGCAGAATCCGTGCGTGCTCTTGGGCTTATAACTTTTTATGTGGTGAAAAATAAATAATTCTGTTAACTGGTTTACATTTATCATTTTGCTCACTAGCCATGTGCTAAGTTTCATGGTAATAGCGAAACTAGTTTTTCTTAAAATGGAAATTGAACAAAAAACACGTAAACACTTAATTCAAATTTTTCAATGAAATCTTACATCAGTCATATAAAATAATTGCTAGAAAGGCAGTTATGTCACTAAATATAGTTTCTTGGGTCATAATATTATACAAAGAAGTCACCGAAAAGAATCCTGGTAGTGCAAGAAAAATATTTTTTCAGGTTGTACGACTCAGCAAAATAAAAAGGATTTTGAGAGAAAATCCCCTCTTCTCTGGCAGAAAAATTCACAGAAAGTTAATTGCTTTGAATCTTTCTCAGAAAAGTTGAAAGAAAATCTAGCCTGAAGTCGTATAAAGTACAAATAAATCCTATTAGACCCGCTAGGAAGAATTTTGAGGTAAAAAATAACGTGAAAGTACTTCAGAAGATTTTTTTTTATAATTATGATATTGCATAATAGACCATGAAATGTTCATACAGGCTGACTTTTTTCAAATTCCTGGCCAGGATGCTAGAGGAAATATAACAGAAAAATAGCGTGTATCAAATAAATCAAAATTCCCAAGAAAGTTTTTGATTTGGGAAGCCATATGCATATGCGGGAAAGAAGCACTTCATTCATAAAAAATGGTTCCATTAACATAGAAATATACGTGAAAAGACTTCTCCCTTTACTCAGATAATACAGTGTGTCTGCTTTTTTCTGACCTGTTCTAGCATCTTCTCATTACATCAACAAAACAACGGAGTGGTTTGAAATTGTTAGTGTTTGTACCGAAAGAGGCTAATCAATCAAATTGTGCAATTGAAAAATATTGGGCTCTAGTAAAAAATAATTTGAAACACATAAAACGAATTTTAAAAACAATTGGACCTATTCGAGCAAAAAAGTGACCGAAACACAATAAATTCTGGAAAAGACCACATATTTCCTAAAAAACCAGGAACAGGAAATAATTTATTCCCTTATGTGTAGAACTTGAATATAAGAGTCATTTATAAAAATACAATTTTAAAAAAATTCGCCCATTGGTTAAGTTTCTATAAGAAGATTTGTATGCAAGGATTTTTTCGTGCGCAGTCCTTAATTCACCCATTCTTGTTTAAGAAGAATTTTTCTGCCAGTGTAAGTTTAAAATGTATTTAGCTCATATTAACTAATATATACTAAAGAAAATATCCTAAAAATTATTAGCGTAAATTTTTTTTGTTGTTTATTATCACAGATTAAAAAGTTACAGACTTATGAACAAAAAATGCCCAAATTGTCCTACTGTGCAATATTATTGTACTTATTTTAAAAGTTTTTAAATCAATATTTTGAGATAAGCCGCAATTACATGTAATTAATTAATTAATCAAAAAATGCCAATTACTCATTACCTCCGAGTTGTCCGAGGCTAACTACTATTAAGTTTATGTTAATAGTCTTATTCAGAACATTTTGAAATTGATTGTGGTAAAAAATGTCAAACTACTTACTGCATACAATTAGTATAATTAGTTCGCTGCTTACATTGTTATAGCTTCCCTGCAGTCAAAGGTGACTGTCCGAAACCGGTTACTTGACTGACGACATTGGGTCACCACTAGTCACTTTATCTATCACCTGACTAGTCACTTTAACATGGGGATGTCCTAGCAAGGAGTGTATTGCCACCAAAGAACCAAAAGGTGGCGATATAGTAACTAGTACGAAAAAGTCAGTTCATAGGAATCCTTTTACTGGTGAAATTGAGTCAGCCACCTGACAATCTCTTTAACTGGTCACTTTACTAATCACCTGACTAGTCACTTTAACGTCCTAGGAAAAGGTGTATTGCCACCAAAGGACCAAAAAGTGGCGATATTGTGACTAGTACAAAAAAGTCAATTTAAAAAAACACAAATGTAGAATAATTGATTTCTTTAATAAATTGAAAATTCTAATTAGCAAGACTAGTACCGCAATTTCGTAACTTTTTTTCATTTACTACCGATATTGTTAATTAACGCAAACTTTCGGTTGTTTTAAGGTTTTTGCCATTCTCTACTATAAGTTAACCATTTTTATTCGTAAGTATATTTTAACGACAAATATCGATAGAATTGATATTATTTGAAAAACAAAAATTTTAAATTTAAATTGGATTTTTATTTAAAAACAAAGCAATTGTCTTGAAAAGAAAAATGTGAAAAAAGTGTAAATATTATATAAATGTGTTCAGATTGTCTTCCAACAATTAACCAATATGCATTAAATTTTAAAATAACATAACTATGGAAACTTATGATTAAAAACTCCTTAATATTTTTCGTTTAAACAAATTATTCAAATATTTTATTTCCTCTAAAAATACCAATACGCACAAATATTCTGATTTTTGAAAAATTTTTAAAAAGGCGAAATTTTTAATAAGAATCAAAATTTCTAAAAAAAATTCTGAACTTTTGTTTAGAATTTAGTTTTTCATTAAAAATTAAAATTTTTACCAAAATTCTGTATTTTCAGTAAAACAAATTTTTGAAATGTAATTCAAACTTAATAACAACAAATCTGTTTTAAAATTCTAAAAATTCAGTTATTTTATTTTCATTTTAATCTCTACATTTTTGCTAAAATTCAGTAAAAATATTTAAAAACGAAAACTTTTAAGTAAATGAACGCACTTATTATTCATTATATTTTTTCTAATTACATTATTTATAAAACAATGTTATCAAAATTAAATAAATTGTTTTTTTGACGTTTTTGTGACTTATAAAAAAACCAATCGCCACCTCCACGCTCACTAAAGGGTCAATAAAGTATAAATCGCCACCTCCACGCTTTCAAAAGAGACAATAAATGGTGCTATCGCCACCTCAACGCTTTCAAAAGAGTCAATAAATAGTGGTATCGCCACCTCAACGCTTTCAAAAGCGTTAATAGCTTAACTATCGATCACAAAATATGCGAAGTTAGATGTATAAAAAAACGTACACATTTGAATAAGTTAGGTGGGTAGTCACAAATGGACTTTACTGTACTTAAGCGGGTGAATTGACACCGAAAAAACTGCTGGGTTGTAATTGCTCAAAATTTACTATTAATAGGTAGCCTCGTACATATACATATGTACATCTGTGTATTCTAATTTATACCCACACATTGAAATGAATATTCGAATATAACCAGATATTACAAAGAATTTATTTAAAAATTTACTTTCCATTAATTTTTTTTAAATACATTATATGTATCGAGAATTATTAAGAATTACTCGTCTCCCCAACAGATTATAATAACTGACTACATATATTTACAAATATTATCGATAAGTAAGTAACTTATATTTTATTAAAGAATACATACATTATTTAATACACTTCAGCACCTTGAAAATCTGTTTCTTTTTTTAATGTGGTTTACATTGTTTCCGTTAGTGCAACTCCCTAAATAAACCCGCATTTATTTCGTTGTATGAATATTGAATCATTTGAAAAGTTTAAATTAGTTTTTAAAATGTGTTGATACTTGTTCCCATTTTTTTAGCTTTTTCAAACTTTACCCTTAGATTGCTTCTCTACCACAATAAAAGGGTGTAGCAATTTCCACTTTTTTCTTTTAATTTGTTTGTTTTTGTGCAAAGTTTTTTTCTTTTGTTTATTTTAACGTTGAACCACTTGATAATTATGTTAATTAACGTATGCCAATATAAACGATATAAAATTTATTGAAGTTTTCTTTAAAAAACTATTAGAATTCTACCGGGTATTCAAGAGAATAAAATATACAAAATGTTGCTAAAAAAATGTGTAGGTACCTATATGTGAAACAAATAAAATAATATTGTTTTATTTAGCTTCTATTTTAATTAAAATTAAATTTGGTCCGTGCCGAAGGTGAATTAAAATCCTGACCATGGTTGTACTCTATTTGCTGGAACCGACTGCACCTCATGTAAAAACAATTATGGTACTTGGGGTAGTTTCATCTCAAGATCTGCTACGGGCTTAATCTCGGCGCAGAAGCCTCAGACTGAAAATTTTTAAGATTTTTATCTGTTTTAAGTGTGATCTAAATGCAATGAATGAAATATTCTTACCTTTATGTAAGACAACTCAATGTAAATATGGGAAATTTTTGGCTGTTGAACTGTTGACTTTTCTCCTCTGAATTTAACTAAATTTTGCCTATTATAAAAAGAGCAATAAAAATTTTACTATATTTTGCAATAATATTTTGACACTTACCATTATTTAACACGGATAATGAAAAAATTATTGAGAATTGTAAAAATGTTTTTTTTTTTTTTTTTTTCTTTTTAGATTTAATTTGTTTGATTTATTTTGAAAATTTTGTCAAACATTCTGTTTATAAATTTTTTATATTTTTAATTTTTTTTTTTTTTGTAAAAGTGCAAATTAACAACAAACACTTTTTATCAAAGAGAACAATTTATTCAATATTCAAAGCTTTTATACGAAATGTAGTAAAAATAGAAAAATTTAGTTAATATATCATGTTTGTATAAGATTATTGAAATGAGCATTTAAATATCCAAAGTATTTTCATTACATATGTATCTGGAACCATTTATATCTCACATTAAATCGTAACTATTTCTTATGTATATTATTTATCCGATTGCAAAGTTTAAAGAGTCAGTTGAAAGCTCTTAGTAGTGCATTTATAAAAAAATAAAAAAAGTAAAAGTTTCACTAACGAAATTTGTGATTATAATTTTGTAAATTTGTAAAAAAATGTATGTGTTAATAGCCGGTCTTTGGCAGTTTTCAGCTGGAATAAAAAAAAATTTATAAATTTTTATTAAAAAAAAAAAAAAAAAATTAGCGATAAGGAAAAATTTTAAATTTTAAACTATTTGGATTAAATATTAATCACAAATAAGTAATTACATGTCGGGTTAAAAATAAGTAGTCACTTAACGATTTCTGTGTAATGCAAATGGTATGTTGTTGTCTTTGAAAAGTAACTACATCCGTAACTAAATGCCATTACCAAGTTTTTGCTGGGGAAATAAGCTCAATTTCATTTGGTATCTTATGAATTTATTAGGAGTTATATATAATGATAACGAGAGAAGAAGAAATAGTCGATGAAGTTGATACACAAATTTGTATGGGATTTATACACGTTAAAGTGATTTTCGGAAGAAGGGTTCATATGGGAGCAGTGGTCAATTATGGTCCGATCTTTACGAAATTTGGCATACGGATTATATTTATATAAAAGTTATTTGTGACAAATTTCATTAAAATATTCCTATTTTAAGGTATTTATGGATGTTAAAACTCTATTCCGGGAGAATATTTGTATGGGGTCAGGTGAAACAATGGGTCGATCATGACCAAATTCAATAGGCTTCGTCCTTATGCAAAAGAAATCAATTTCATCAAATTATCTTTAAAATTGCGCATAAGCTTTTCATGGAAATCCAGCCAGCCGACCAAACGGTCGGACATGGTTAAATCGACTCAGAAAGTGATTCTGAGTCGAACAGTGGAGTCAAACGCAAATTTTTTGGTAATAAATCTGTATCCTTTGTGAGGCACTGACTCTCATAATATTTTTTTTTTTTGTGTATCTAAAGTATATTATTTCAATTTCAAAATGTATAAAAATTTTAAGTAGCTTTGAAATCAAAGACAATCGACATTAGAAAAATTTTCATTTCAATATTAAATATTCAAAAGAATAAGTACGCAAGAGACTATTTTCAAATATTATAACTTTAAACCAAAGATTTAAACTTGGAAAGAAATTCATTTATTTTATTGAGGTCCTTGATTTTCTTTGCAAAATTTATTTAAAGGTAAGAAGAAAATTCAATTTGGTAACATACAATTTTGGACTAAATAAATGATTTTTTTTTCATAATTTAGATAACAATTAAATTCGTATATTGTTGCACGTTAACTTATCCTTGTTCCGGTTTGGAACAAGGAGCTATCTTCATGTCCTTTGGCATTAAGCTATACTTGGTCAAAATAAGGAAACATACAGTAAAATAATAGTAATGAAACTCTTTTAGTCTATTAGAAAACTTCAATTAAGACAACAAATGGTCAATAGACCCAACAGCATCAGCAACTGAAAATAATTGCAAATAATATATATTTTGATTCCCTAAATAATTGAATCAAATAATTCGTTTTAATTTCCCCTCAAGAGGCTGGAAAGGACATGTATTTTTTTACTATTACAATACCTAAAGAAACATAATTAATTATCAAAAATTCTACTTTTAAATTATTCCAAAAGGACATTATTTATCAATTTCTTTGTTTTAACGTTATATTCGTTAACTAAAATTTATTAATATTTTATTTGCACATCCTTCTTATTCAAAAAAAAATATATTTAATTTTTACTAAACTATTTTGCAACTGTCATTAAATTGTTAAACCATTAATTTTCAACACTTTTAAAGAATCTTAATTTAAACACTAAATACTTTACAACAAAAACTATTTCATACCATCAAAATATATAGTGAGTGATTTCAACGAAGCAACTCAAGAATCCTCAAACATCAGGCCTGACGTAAATTAAAGGATTTAAAATTGGTGAGTTTTTTTTAAAAAATTGAATTTTCACTCATTTTATAAAATAAAAACATCCCCTAAAATATATATTTACTCAAATTTTAATTTGAGATATATTGTCATTGAGTGAATATATATTTTTTTTTTTAGACATACACACAAACATTTAAATATAAAAAAAGAAAATGTTAGTAAATTTACATATTTTTTTTATTGATTATAATATACATTAAATTAAATATAAATTAATGTTCAATATTTTAAATACCACTAAAAACACAACAATAAATAATAGTTTACAAATTAAATATTAAATAATGAATTAAATTTATTGTTCAAAATTCCATGAAAGATTAAGGGATAGCTATCGGGTAGTTTTCGTTTTGGGCTATTTTAAATATATCAAGAATAGCATGGTAGGGTGGGTGAAGATTGTAGTGTGAGGGAACAACAACTTACCTCCACGTCTAAGTTTAATGTTCACGTTATTAAAGTTGTTATAATTTTTTTTTTCTTTATTTGTCGAATGTGGGAAAAATGCTACCTATTTTTTTTAAGTTATGTTTCGTACCAAGAATCTGAATAATTAGAGGCAAGAACCACCCAATTTCCCTGAGCACGGCCGGATCTACAGGTAGCCCAGCCTCTAAATAATTTGGAACCTCAATGGTCGGTTCGTTACACCTTAAAACTACTGCTCGGATTAAACTGAAATGTATGAAAGAGTTGCAGAGGAGGACTTAAGCTTTCAGAAAAATTATCTTGTGGTCACCCTGTGATAACACAAGATAAGCTACAGGGTGTCAAATTTGACTACCTTGAGTATGTAAAAGTTTAAAAAAAATCGTAACCTACAAATGAAGTCCGATTTTAAAGATTTTTATATTTCTGTAAAGTGCTTGGCAAGATAAAAAAAAAGTAACGAAAAAAATATTTCTTTATATATTTCAAAAGATTAAGCTTCAGAAATGTTTGATAACGAAACTTTGAATTGATTTATGTTTGCACCCTACATCAGACATTGGTCAAAAATGATGAATTTTGAAAAAATGTTAAATGTTTATCGATTAATAAAAAAAAATGTCACACGAGCTTCTTTAAATTTATTAACTATATTTTATCAAGAAATAAATTTAGAACAATTTGACACTAAACTGCTTCCCGCCCGGCCAAAAGCGAATGCAGGAAAGTAAATTTCATGAAAAAATTAAATTTTTTAAATGAATGCATAAAAAAGCATATTAGCATTATATTTTCGCCATTATTTCTTATGCAATGTGTAAAATGTATATCGATCTTGCACTCCTGCAAAAATCATTTTTAAAGCTGAATATCTTTTACAGAACCGAAACTACGCTACTTTAAAGTTTAATAAGTCACGGAATATTCCATTTTTCCGTATTTTAGCACAAACACACATTCGAACATTGGCTACGGGAACAAATTATAAAGGTCGACAAAAAATTTGTTTGTCCTCCTTAAAAAAAATTATGTGGACTAGATAGAATTCGAAATGTTAAATAGGAATCTGCTTTCAGTTTTTTACCCATCAGATCGAAATTTCTTTTTATTGGCGTGTCTAATATTTTGCCCTAAATAAGCGTACTATTCGAGCATATTTCACTATAACTCGAGATCGGTGTGACGATTTATATAAATAAATATATACAGTGGCTTACAGCTTATTTTATGTAGAACATATTTTCTTGTTTAATGTTCCATAGCTATGCAGCAGATAGGAACTTAAAAAAATATAGTACCATTTGAAAGAAGAAGAAATCTAGTTTTACAAAACTATTTCATTTATTGCAAAAATTTGCATTTAAATAACTTAAAAGTAAAAAATAAAAATATACTAAATTTCTCAGCTCACAGCTTATTTTATGCAGCCACTTCAATGTCCAGTGGACTTAATTATTTTTATCTACTTCTAGAAATGCTCTGCGAATTATTTTTGATTTGATTTTGTTAGTTTATGCGTCAATTACAATGTAAATGTAAAATCGGTTGAACAATAAAGGCAGTGAAGCACCGAATAAACAATTTAACAATCTTGACTGCGATATATATAAAAAAACAAGACCAACCTAAGTTTCTCAGCACCAGCGTTTAATTTTAAGCACACAAAATTTTTTTTTCAACTGGCGACTGCGCTGAAAACAGTTTAAGTTTTCATTTTCGATCACATGCTTACTTAACAAAATTTGCTGCTCAAACACAAAACTGAAATAAGCAGCAACCAGTTTTTATTTTGTTCAGCAGTCAAATTAAATAAGCAGCGCACACACTCAGTTTTTTGCTCAGCCAAGTTGATTTTACGTCTTAGTCGTGTGCGCTCAGCACAACGTAGAAACCTTTTTCAGCAACGTAAGAACAACTGGATAGTAAGACTGTATAGTTCTGTACAGTTGATTTACAAAGTTGTTTGGTTTTTGTTTATACATTTAAGAAGGAAAATGAAGTTGATTATTTTAAATGAAAACAAATAGAAAACGGTGCAATAAAATACTACGAATTGTATTAAAGATATTTATATGAAGATTTATTAATTTTAATTAAAAAAACAAACATTTTTTATACATATAACATATTTATTTAAGATAATAGAACTTTTATAAAAATATTAGACAATATTTAATACTAGTAGATGAAAAAATATTAACTAAATATTAAATGTTGTTTAAATTAAATAAAAAATTAAAAACATTTTTGTTATTTGCAATAAGAAGAAAATTTTGTTATTTTGTATAACTTTCTTTGTTTTGGTCTATTACACAAAGTTGTTTGGTTTTCGTTTTTAAATTTTAGAAGGAAAATGAAGTTGATTATTTTAAATGAAAACAAATAGAAAACGGTCCAATAAAATAATATGAATTTTATTGAAGATATTACATACATATATCTTTATTTTATTAATTTTAAATAAAAAAAGTTTTTATTTAACAAATATAGAAATTTTGTAAAGATAAATAAAAAAAGACATTATTATTTATATGTATGTATGTATTATGTTACCGAAATAATAAAGATTTGTTGTGATTTTTATTTATTTATGTATCTAAAAATAAAAGTTATTAACTTGTATGTTGAAGACTTTTTGGTTATTAATTTAGACTGTTGAAGACTTTTTGGTTATTAATTTATTATTTTCTTATTGATCGGCTTTAATGTCTTAATTAATTTTTTACTTTTATTGATACCTCAGCCGAACAATAAGTCATTTGATGACAATAATTTTTTTTTTTTTTTTATTCTGGCTTTGAAAAAAAAATTGTTTATATATTTTTGGTGATAGTTGTCACCAAAGAATACTAAGAATAGAAGGCTTGTCAAAAAAACCTAACTTTAAGATTGTGTTAGTCAAATTTTATTTATATGTATTAGTACTGAAACCACTTTCACCACACATCATAATCATACATTATTAAATATAATTCATCACAATTATATTCGCAGATTTTTATCTTTTGAATATGAAAATAACTTAAAATTATTTTAAAATCTGTTTTATTTTTAATACCAAAAGTAGCAACATTGTTCGTTCAATATAAATTTCAACATACAAAAAAGGAATGTCAAAAATAAAATAAAAAAATATATTTTCAGTTTGTGGAAAATATTCGTTTAACGGGACTTAAAATACTATAAACGCGTGTGAAAAAATAATAAAAATATCGTGTGTTTGTTGAAAAATGTGTCGCGTGTGTAATTTTCCTTAAATTTTAAGGAAAATATTTGTTTATTTTGTGTTGTTTCTCTCTCTCTCACAAGTGTGTTGAATTCACACAGAACTTGTATGTGAAGAGAGAAAAATGTTGTTGTTCCCTTCTTAGTATTCTTTGGTTGTCACACTCATAAAAGCATATAATAAGTAATTATTAATTAATGATAATTGTCATTAATTAGAGAATAACACTGTAAGTAACATTTATATAATATTTAAGATTTACGTAAGTATAATGACTTACACGTAAGTTATAATAAATTATCCGCTTTATAAAATATAACCAACTGCTGGAAAATTATATACATATGTAACTCTCTTTTAGTAAAATTATGTCACTATTTACAAATTGGAATTGGAGTTGAAGGGTTGTTGAGTAATGAATTATTTTTTATAATAACAAACGAATCAAAATTAAGCAGATCATCTGCTAATAAATAAAAGTTTTAAACGGAAAAATATAGTCAATTAAACAATTTATCAAAGAAATATTCTATTTATTTCAAAATTTAAATATTCTAAAACATTAACAGATCAAATTATAATGCGCTAACTTTTATTTAAAAAGTCCCAGCAAAAAAAAAAAAAAAAAAACGATCAAGAGCTTCCAAAAAAAGAACATTTTTATCTCTTCAAAAGTAGAACAAAGTGTATATATACTTTTTTGTTACAACTACTTTGTTTAAACTTTTTTAAAATTTAATAATAATTACTTCCAAAAGAATTAAAATTAATGAATTTCTAACGGGAAAAAATAGTACTGCAAAAGAAATGAACTAGAAATATAGAAGAAGAACATCTTACCAATAACAATCATGGGTTAGAAAAAGAACTTCTGCAGCACTTTTTCACCACTAAGTACTTTCTTCAGCTCTTTTTTGTTGGGGTGCTACATTCCATGTTATATCTTTCGGAATAGTAGGTCCATATGTTAGGAACAATTTTTAAATTTCATATAGTTTTTTTTTTTTCACTCACACGGATATACTCTAAAATTAAAATTTTTATTTTTTCTACTAAATATGATTCTTAATCAATTTAACAAAAGTTAAGATATTTTCAATTCTGTGATTATTAATATTTAATAATATATATTTTGAGACTTGAAATTCCCTAAATAATAAAAAAAAAAAAAAAAAACTTGGGCCATTATGCTCAGAATAATTTCTGTCCACCAGGGGGTTATTGTTATTCGATTCGAAAGAAAACACTTTCGAATTTCAATGTATAAAGTACACAAATTAGAAAGATTTTCCTTTCGAATTTAGTTACAAAATAACCCTCCAGGTTTTATAGTACTTTGTAATTTTTTGATTAATTTTGTTCAATATTTAAAAAAGGCGACAATTTATTTACAATAATATAAAATATAAACAATTTTTGAGATAATTTACTCTTATTTGTATTAATGATCTAGTGATTATTATTTCGCAAATTCTAGCTTACTAACAATATCGATGAAAAAATACAGAAAATTCAACATAAATTTTACATACTTGTATAATCAATGAGTCAAATATACAATTGTTAGAACTACTTTTTTCCATTTAATAGTCATATGTATTGCAAATTTAAAATATATAATTTTTCTTCCAAATGTACGCCTCCATCTTCAACTAAGCCATAATTTTTACCGAAAGTGTCCAAATTTTTTTTCTTTTATTATTTCGTTATAATATACGATTCTGACCAGTATAATATTGTATATATATACATATTAATAGAACTTATATCAGGTTATGAAAATATATTTATTAGTTTCTCAGTTATTGCATTTTAAAAATGACAAAAAGCTCTTTGAACCACCCTTTATTTAAAAAACAAAAAAATATATAAAATAAAAAGAGTTTCGTATTACACAGAAAAAAATATTTCAAATAATTTTTTAATAAAATTATTAATTAACTTTATATTGGAATTTAATTATATGATTTATTAATATAATTAATTTTCTAATTGGTTTACAGTTTTGTTTTTTAATAAATTGACAGCTGTTAATAAAATATAAAGAAAAAATAAATATTTGTCTATAAAAGTACAGAAATAAAATAAATTTAAGTAAGTTTTTAAAAATGTTCAGCTCATTGCATCTATTTAAGGAAAAGAAGTAATAATAATATCAATTATTCTAGTTATTAATATTATCATTTTGATGATTGGAGCAAAATCAATTAAAAATTAATTAATATTACAAATTTCGTAATTGAAGTCCATTTTTACTTTTTTCTGTGTACAATTTAACGTTTTAATTCAATTAAACATTGCTTTTATTGGGTCTAAAAGTTAAGCTTAACTACAAATTTCTTTAATAGATCAAAACAAAGAAAATTATACAAAATAACAAAATGTTCTTCTTATTCAAAAGAACAAACATTTTTTTTTTTAAAATTTTTTTCTTTAACTTAAACAATATTTAATATTTAGTTAATATTTTTTAATCTACTAATATTAAATATTATCTAATATTTTTATAAAAGTTCTACAAAAATTTTAAATAAATTGCAAATAAATATATTATACAAAAAATTTTTGTTTTTTTAATTAAAATTAATAAATCTACATATAAATATCTTTAATACAATTCATAGTATTTTATTGTACCGTTTTCTATTTAAAAACTATACCACTTCATTTTCCTTCTTAAATGTAAAAACCATAACCAAACAACTTTGTATATTGACTGCGCAGAACTGTACAGTCTTACTATCCAGTTGTTCTTACGTTGCTGAAAAAGGTTTCTACGTTGTGCTGAGCGCACACGACTAAGACGTAAAATAAACTTGGCTGAGTAAAAAACTGAGTGAGTGCGCTGCTTATTTAATTTGACTGCTGAACAAAATAAGAACTGGATGCTGCTTAAATCAGTTTTGTGTGTGAGCAGCAAAATGTGTTTAGTTAGTATGTGGTGGATAACTAAATCAAGTAAACTTGTTTCAGCAAGATGCTGTAAAAAAAGCAACTGTTTAGAAAATTACGACTGCTTTAAGCAGCCATTCGAAACACTGCTCAGCACCAAAACCGATATCAGGAGTTCAAGTTAACTTGGGAAAACAATGTTGTGTCAAAACTTTTTGCCGTGTATTGATCAACACTGTTTTGAAGGCCAAGTTCCACGCAAGAAGACTTTTAACAACTTAAACAAAAGGGGCTGCATGCTCAACTTTGCCAAGGAATCTGTTTCCAAGGATCCAACGTTTTAGAATTCGATTATTTTTTGTTAATGAGTTAAAATTCTATATATTTGGCTCAGATAGTATGTCCTATTTGTGGCGAGAACCGAATATCGAGCTGAACCAAAAAAACTTAAAAGTAACATTGAAGCATGTTGGTGTCAGTTTCATGGTTTGGGGCTGTATGTCGGTTAATGGTGGTGTGACGTTGGAATTTATTGGAGCAACAATGGACAGTATAAGATACCTTTAGATCATAAAGGATAATTTGTTGCAGAGTGCGGAGAATCAGGGCATATTATCATATTTTTGATATTGCCAAGATAATGATCCGAAGAACAAATTTGGTATTGTGCAAAATTTGCTAATATATAAAGGCCCAAATTTAACGACGCTCCCTAAACAGTCGCCAGACCTCAATATCATTGAAAATTTGTTGTCCATATCGGAAATTTACATAATAAGATAGGAATAAAGCCCTAAAAATGAAGTAGGAACGCATTTCGCTTAATGATACACAAAAACTGCACGCACCAGTAACAAACCGCCTCAAATCTGTTGCATACAATTAAGACTACCATTCCAGATAATAAATACTGTAATTATGGGTCGCAATTTTTAAGTTTTTGATGTTGTAAGTGGCTGCAAAAAATAAGCTGTGATATAAAAATATTAGATTTTTTAGTTTTCATATTTTTAAGGTACTTAAAGGTAAACTTTAACAATAAACAATGGTTCTATGTTAAACTAGAAAATTTTCTCTTTCTAATGATTTTGTTATTGAGCTTTAAAAATAAAATTGTATACTGCATTTTTCGTTTAGAAGAAAATTTGAAAAATGAAAAAAAAAAAAAATCGAAAAAATTTAAAAAAATTCGTTCTTTTCACCTTCATTCACATATAACTTTTGAAGTAGGAATGTTATCTTCAAGCACCACCGCAGAATTTTAAATATTATAGTCATCAACAACTATGTCAACTTTCAAAGCATAATTAACAGCCCAATTTGTGTCGTATAAAAAACAATAAAGCCTATTTCCGGCAAATTTGATTCATTCTTTTAAAAAATAGAGCGCATATTTAAAAATAACAGGAGTTTATGCAACTGAAATGAATTATACATTAGTAATTAAGACCATAAACACTGTTTTTAATTTAAGACCCCATAAAATATATATTTTCTGGGACATGGTTAGATTCTGAGTCGATCTAGCTATGTCCGTCCGTCTGCTCGAACGGGACAACATAGGGGGGACGAAATTTTGCCCAAATATTTATCTTATATAAGGTTTGTTTGGTATTGAAAATGAGTTAATAAACAAAAAAGTTATGGTCAAAACACTAGAAACACAGGCTGTCTGTTGTAGCTTAATTTCATACTTTTCTGATTTCAAGGGACGATATAAGCTTGGAAACAAAAAATGGGCGTGGTTCGCCCCAATTTGTTATTGTCTTTTTTATTGTTTTTCTTTGTATCAATGTTTTTGTTTAGAACATTTTTTACTGATTTTTCGTTTATTTTTCAACGGATTTTCAAAAATTATTTTTTTATTAAAAATACATCAAAACATCAGCAAAAATACTCGCCAAAGGATTTTGTAGAAAGTTGCCAAACATTATTTGGTCGAATTCTGGAAATTTAAAGGTCAAAATTTTGATTTTCTTCAATAACCTAAAAATAATGGTAATTTTGTAAATAATTATGAAAAAGTCGCAGAACAAAAGTTGCCGCTGAAGTCATAAAGAACCATATTCAACAATAAAAAAGTTTTTTATCGCAAAAAGTCGATTTTGGCATATTGCTATATATAAATATATAATTGGGGGATTCACAAAGTGTGCTATCATGTCGTATTGTCATAAGTCCTAAAATATTTCAATGTATAAAAAATATTGTTATTGCTTTTCCTTTGTAAAATTTTACGACATTATGACAATACGACATGATAGCACAGTTTGTGAATCCCCCAAATATAAATTTGTTCATGCCAAATTGAAAAGTTTTTTCTACTAATATTTCTTTTGAAAAGTGAAAACATCAAAAATATTTCAGTTTATAATCTTTATCTCAAAGCTGGTAAGAACACGAGTAAAATAAGTCAAGTATCTTTAAAACTAATACACAAACCTTGATTTGATTCACGGTTAAGTGAAAATACAATTTAGTGAAGATACACTGGTGGGCAAAAAAAAATCAATTTTCGTCTTAAATAAAAAATCGGTGAATTAGATGGAAATAAACAAGAATCTGCTTTCACTTTTTTTTATTTTACGTATTGATATTCTTTTATTTGCATGACTATTAATTCGGACACTAATTCGAAATAACTCCGGATCACGTAAAAAATCAAGTTTGGGTAGCTTAAAGATATGTATTTTTAGTACGCATCTTTTGGTGTATCACTTATGCCAATCGTACTCACCTTTCTTGAGTATTTTTTTAACATCTACAATAGTAAGTACAATGTTTTTGGAATGTTCCATGACTTATTAAACTTCAATCTTTTCCTATATAACGAAGAATTATGTCAGTTAGGGAATATCATTTAGATGACAAATTTTTATTAAGATTTTTTCAATTAGTAAAATTCTTGGTAATTTTTTTTTTCTTCTTCTTTTTTTTTGAGGATTTTTCAACAACAAAAAATAATAATTCAGAGAAAAATTAGTGAATAGACTTTTTCAGTCAAAAAACACAAAAAGTGGTCATGTTTGCAAAAAAAAATCGTTTATGAAATTTTATTTATTCAGTAGATAATTTTTTTTTCTTTAACTAGTTTAAAAAAAAAACTAATAAAATCTGTCCGAAATACTGGGATATATACATATGAAAACAAGAGAAGAAAATATAGTCGGTCAAGCCCGACCATATGTTAACCTACACCATTTCGATCCACATAATTTTGTTTTTACTTATATACAACTTACTTATGTTAAATATTACATAATACTAGCATTTGTATGGGATTTATGCACGTTAAAGTGATTTTCGGGAGAGGAGTTTATATGGGAGCTATGGTCAGTTATAGACCGATCTTCATGAAATTCGGCAAACGGATTTGTGCTTATATAAGACTTATTTAAATTTCATTAAAATATTCCTATTTTTAAAGCATCTAAAGCGTTAAAACTCTATTTCGGGAGGACATTTATATGGGGGCTAGGTGAAATAATAGGCCGATCATAACCAAATTCAATAGGCTTCGTCCTTGTGTTGAAAAAAGCATGTGTACCAAATTTCATAAAATTATCTTCAAAATTGCGACCTGTACTTTGCGCACAAGCTTTACATGGACAGCCAGCTAGCCAGCCAACCGACCAGACGGACGGACATCGTTAAATCGACTATGGTGGTGTTGGGTATAAAAACTGAACCAAGAACTTGCAAAATTGAGGTACTTAAAATTTCAAACGCAAAACCATAGGAGATAAATAGCACACGCAAGCATTTGGCAAGCTATTAAAAATTGTATATGTCAAAGGTAATTTGAGCCCCCTTAGCTCTTCCCCTGAAGGATATGTCCGTCCATCTGTCCGTCTGTTGAAAGAAGTATAAGGCTCGAACGGGACAACGTAGGGGGACGAAATTTGACATAAATATTTGTCTTATATAGGGTTTATATGGGATTGAAAATGGGCGAAATCGGTTAATAAACAAAAAAGTTATGGGCTGTACACAGGGTGTACGTTTCATACTTTTCTGCTGATAGCTCTTAAACAAAAGCATGTACGACAACGAAATTTTGTACGTATAGTTCGGGGATCGATATAAACTCGCAAACAAAAAATGGGCGTGGTCCGCCCAATTTACCGCCCACCTCCCATATAAGGTGAAATTGTGTGCAAATAGTTCAAGGACCAATGTAAAATCGGAAACAAAAAATGGGCGTTGTCCTCTCACTTTACTGCCCACTTTACCACCCACCTCCCATATAACTTAAAATTTGAAAAAAAAACGAATATAACATTCGCGCTTGTTTAATATTATTAAGCTAATTTTTACTCATCATTTGAGAGGTCCTCCTACAAAATTTTTGTCTACGTTATGGTCTATTGTCCATAAAAACCTTGTGCGCAAAGTACAGGTTGCAATTAAGTAGATAATTTAATGAAATTTGGTACATATGAATTTTTTGGCACAAGGACAAAGTCGATTGAAATTGGTTTTAATCGCTTCATTATTTCACCTAGCGACCATACAAACGTCCTCCTGGAATAGTGGTTTAACGATCATAAATGCTTTAAATATAGAAATATTTTAATAAAACAAAGAAGTCTTGTATAAGTATCAATCTTCATGCTAAAATTCAGGAATATTGGTTCGAAAATCACTTTAACGTGGATAAATCCCATACAAATGTTAGTATTAAGATAATATTCGATACTAAAAAATTTTATATAAATGCAAATTTTATGAAGATCGGTCCATTATTTACCATAAATCCCATATAAGGACTACTTTCGGGTAACACCCAAAAGTACATAAATTCATATAGATGTCAGCATCAACGTAATATTTTGTATTCACACTGCAATTGTCCACAAGGGTAACAAAAGCCCGTCTTTGAATTTTGGTACACACACACTCAATAGTTAAGGGTATCATATGATCAGGCTTGACCGACTATATCTTTCTCACTTGTTTGAAATACGTTCAACATAATTAAAAAATAATAATAATAAATTGGAGTTTTGAAACAGACATCATAAACATAAATGTGTTTTAATGAAGCATGAGAAGGGAATTAATTTATTCTACTGCTGTCTAAGGTTATTTTTTCAGCAATTATGGTTCAACTTTTTTTAAAAGCAACATTTCATTTAAAACATTTCTAAAAATATTGTCTTTTTGTTGCTTTCACAAATGTTCGGAAACAGAGTAATAGTCGGAGGAATTTTTAATAACTTTAATATTTTATATTTATTTTCAAAGCCAAATCACTGCTTAAACTAAATGCTAATAGTTCCCTTTGAAATATTATAACCCCACATACGATTATTATTATATTTATATCATATCATTATTAATTCTATAAATACACTGGTCGACAAAAAAATTTTTTCGTGCTCCTTCAGAAAAAATCTGTGAACTAGATGAAATTCCGAAATTCGGTTTTTTTTTTAGATTTTTAGATTTTTTTTATGGGCGTGTCCAATATTGCGCACTAAATAAGCCGATTACTCGAGTATATTTCACTATAACTCGAGAACGGTATTCACGATTTATATTAATGATACACCAATTTGTTCTTTCCGTTTTAAAAATTAATTAATAGAAATATTTTCTCTTTCAATTGCTTTTTTTTTAATTAATTAATAGAAATATTTTCTCTTTCAATTGCTTTTACACATTGCCGATTTTTATTATTCTACAACTTTTATATTTCCAGAAATCCGCAATAATAGTGTGTATTTATAGTTCTGCAACGAAATGTATGACCCCGCCTTTAGACAGTCACACTTGTATTACTCGAGAACGGTTTGTCCAGAAGATAAGTTAAACTCCGACTTAAATTAGCTTTGAGCCGAATTTACATACCTTTTTGTTCAGTTCATGCCCATAAAAAAAGGAATCATCTAAGACCCCACAAAGTATATATTTTCTGGGTCCTGGTTAGATTCTGAGTCGATCTAGCTATGTCCGTCCGTCTGAAAGCAGGATAGGGCTCGAACGGGACAATGTAGGGGGACAAAATTTGGCACAAATATTTTTCTTATATAAGGTTTGTTTGGGATTGAAAGTGGGCAAAATCGGTTGATAAACAAAAAAGTTATGGACTAAAAACTAGAAACACAGGGTGTCCGTTTTCTAGTTCTTTTCTGCTGATATTTCTTCAACAAAAGCATGTACGACAACGAAATTTTGTACGTATAGTTCGGGGATCAATATAAACTCGGAAACCAAAAATAGGCGTGGTCCGCCCACTTTACCGCCCCCTCCCATATAACGTAAAATTTGAAAAAGTTGATGGTGGGTATATAGATTCGGCCGGACCGAATATAACATTTTTTTTTGTTTTTTTTTTTTTTTGCCCACCACTGTATTTCTACTCAATTGTATGTATACATGGGTATTTTTGCTTAACTGTGAATAAAATCAAGATTTGTACAGCACTTTTTAAGATAAATGCCTTATTTTATTCGCAGCATTTCCAGCAGCGTTACCGTTGAGAATTTTTAAAAAGTGTCCAAAAAAGGGGATTTCAAAATAAAAAGTCGCCAAAAAAGGGGATTTTTTGAAAAAAAGGGGCCAACTGCTTAAAAAACTAAAAAAACTCCTTAAATTTTGTTAATTTGATAACAAAAAAACAAAAACTGGTATGTTTTAAGAAAACTACTAAATCCAATTCTGTTAGCAACAAAATAATTTATTTATAAATATTTTACAACAATTTTTATTATTAAAAATTAATGATTAATTCATAAGAATAGCTGAAATACAATTCATTTTTTTTATTAAGTAATTACACTTCTGTATTTTTGTACAAAGATTTTACTCGTACTCAAATCTTTCAAATCCTCGTCGAACCAATTTAGGACTGAACGTATGGATCTAAAAATATTGACTAAAATCTGTTGGACAAACTATTTTTTATTATTGATAACTTACTAAAAAAAACACGTCCCCCTAGGAATTGCTATGAAGAATGTAAAAATATAAATTAGGATAAAAGTATTCATCGTATCTGTTTTTTATTTTCTCAAACCAGTCTAAAAAAATTCGGCATATAATGATTTAAATAGCTATTGATAAGCTTTATTATTTTTAGTAACTAACAGTTTCAGTCCATATATAAATATTCCGCAGTTCTTTATATTACTATACTGTGAAACAATATTAAAATAGTTCATTTATTTGTTTAAATTAATTAATTTTCGTCATTTAGCTCATAGTTTTAAAAAGTCGCCATTTAGTCGCCATTTAAAAAAAGGGCCAAAAAAGTCTTCAGGTGGTTGAAAAACGGTAACGCTGATTACCAGCTTTAAGATAAAGATGATAAACTGAAACATTTTTGATGTTTTCATTTATTAAAAGAAATTTTAGTAACAAAAAATCTAAAATTTTGCATGAAAATTATTTTTTTTTTTTCGGACATTTATTTCAAAATAACTTCGAAACTATTGAGCACATACAAAAATGAAGTTTGGGAGGTATTTTTAGTTCGCATCTTTTGGTGTATCACTTATGTCAATCGTACATACCGTTCTTGAGTTATGAGGAAATAAACTAGAGTAATGGGCTTACTATGGTCGAAATATTAGACACGCCCATAAAAAAAAATCCAGACCTGATGGAAAAAAACTGAAAGCAGATTCGTGTTTAGCACATCCAAAAGCATAAAATTGAACTATTCGTCTTTTGTACAGGACTTTTTTGTCTACCAGTGATATTTAAGTCTTATATTCAATTTCTCTGTTGCACATTGGGGTCAAACGCAAATTTTTTGGTAATAAATCTGTATCTCCTTAACTACTGGTCGGATTAAATTGAAATGTATGGAAGAGTTGTAGAAGAGGACCTGAGCCTTTACAAAAATCTTCCCGTAGTCAACCTGTGATAACACGAGATACGCTACGGGGTGTCAAAGTTGACTACTTCGAGTATGTAAAAGTTTAAAAAAATTGTAAATTCTACAAATGAAGTCCGATTTTAAAGAGTTTTATATATCTGTAAAGTGCTTGGTAAGATACAGAAAAAATAAGCTTACTCACCTAAGTTATGTCTTACAGTTAAAAAGATATTTACACTTAATTTTGAATTTTTGATTTTTTGCCTCGACTTTCTTTCATTTTTCGAGATTAAGTCCTGAGTTATATGAGATAAAAAAATTTTTAAAATATTTTGTAATTTTTCATATATTTCAAAATAACATGCTGAAAGAATTTTTGGATTATCTCAATTCGTCTAGACGTACAAAATATTCAAAGTCAGCACTTTGAAATTAGCATGAAAAATTTATATTTTTTGCAAAAATATAGTACAATTCTTTCACTTTTTTCTCAAAGTTCCGTTAATGAAAACATTTTTTTTTATATATATTTCAAAAGATAAGGCTTCATAAACGGTTAATAAGGAAATTTTGAATTGATTTAAGTTTGCACCCTACATCCAGCATTGGTCGAAAATGGTAAATTTTGGAAAAAAGTTAAATATTTATCGATTAATAAAAAAATGTCACGCGAGCTTTTTTAAATTTATTGATTGGTATTTTATCAAAAAATGGATTTAGAACGATTGGACACTAAACTGCTTCCAGCCCGGCTAAAAACGAATGCAGAAGTGGAGATTTTATGAAAAAACACAGAAATGTATGTTAGCATAACACTTTCGCTATTATTTCTTTTGTAATGTATAAAATAAATATCATTTTATTTCTGCAAAAATCATTAAAAAATCTTTACAAACCGAGTTTGGTCAATTTTTCAAAAATAAAAAAAAAAAATAAAAAAAATAATATTTGTAAAGCAAACCTCCACCTACTTTCTTAAAACTTATAAAAAATTACAAGAATATAAAAATAGACTTATTTACCAATTTATTGATGTATAAAAAGATCATTTTAAAATCATTATATCATGATCTCAAAGCTGACGACTTAAGTCAACTCTTACAAAAATTCACTGTTTCCATATGTGCGTATACGTAACACACAACTATATTCGCTTATATTTATTAAATATTGTTTATTTTCGAATTGTCAAAAATTGATTTGTAAAGCTTTTTAAATGATTTTTGCAGGAGTAAAAAATCGATATATATTTTATACATTACATACGAAATAAACAATTTAGTGTCAAATTGATCTCCAGTGTTGTCAGTTTAGGGGATTTATCCCCAAATTAGGGATTTATTTCTGCCAATGGGGATGGTTTGAGGATTAGGGGATTTGTTGGGAATATATTTAAAAGTTTGGGGATTTTTTAAGATTTTTGGGGATTTTTATTTTATTTTAAAAAATTTTCCTTTTTAACTTAAAAGCAATAGAAGAAAAATTTTTCGCTGGATATGAAGTTTTTGGTAAGATAAAACTATATTTCAACAACAGTGCACTAAAAATAATAAAAAGTAACTATAATACAGAATTTGTACTATAAAGTCCAAAAAATTATTTAAATCTTCGAAACAAAATTATTATTGTATGGATTGGCTAAGAAGGTAGTTTTTGAGTAATTAATGTTCCATTACTGTTGTTATTGTAAAAGCAAACAAGATTTTAAATAATTTGATATTCAGTCTTCAACAAGTAATTGCTTAAAAGTTAAATAAATTGTATTAAAAATAATTGAAGCAATGGAATCTGACTTATCATATTTTCATACAATTGAGGAAGAAATAAAAACGTAATTATCGGGCATTTTATTAGCTATTAAAAAGTTCCATATGATCTTATTTTTTGGAAAATCTCACAATTAAAAGGAAATGTAGTTTATCTAAAATTAAGGTATTATTTTAGTGGGAATTTTTGGGGATGAAAATTCACTATTTGGGGATATGACTCGAAAGAAATCTGTGAACCCTGTTGATTTCAATATATATCTTAAGTAAATATCATCAATAAATAAAAAAAAACTCGCGTGACATTTTTTTAATTAATCGATAAAAATTAAAATTTTTCTAAAATTGACCATTTTCGACCAATGCTGGAGGTAGGGAGCAAGCCCAAATCTGTTAAAATTTTATCCGTTAACCATTAATGGAGTCTTATCTTTTGAAATATATAAAGAAAAAAATTATTAAAAAAGTTAAAGAATTGAATTATATTTTTGTTAAAAAATTGCCATTTTTCATACTTATTTCAGAGACTTTGAATATTTTTCACGTCTAGATGAACTGAGAAATTCCAAAAATTCTTTCAGCATATTATTTTGGAATATATAAAAAATTACAGTATATTTAAAAAAAAAAAATACCTCATATATCTCAGGAATGTCGAGGCAAGAAAATCAAAAATTCAAAATTCAATCGTAAATATGAACTGTAAGAGATAACTTAGGCTAGTAAGCTTTATCTTGCCAATCACTTTCAAAAATATAAAAATCTTTACAATCGGACTTGATTTGTAGAACTTACGATTTTTGGAAACTTTGTTATTTGTGTTGTGTTATCACAGGGTGACTATGAGATAATTTTTGTGAAGGCTCAGGTCTTCCTCTATAACTCTTCCATACATTTCAATTTAATCGGACAAGGAGTTTAGGAGATACAGATTTATTACCAAAAAATTAGCGTTTGACCCCACTGTTTGTTGTCTTCTTGACAATTTCACTTCATATGCGCGTGTCTCAACTATTTCTTGTCACTTTGTTTTATTGTGCCAATCAATTTATCAATATTTATGTGTCTCTATGTAACTATTTTAAAAAACCAATAAAACAATCACACGTTTGATAATTCAATAACGTAATTAATTTGGCAGTAACACAATAACATAAAATTTTCTTTATATTTAAAACAAACAAAAACTAATAAATCCAAAAGCTTAAAAAAAGAGTCTACACAACTGTGACGAGATAAGATAAGTGAATCACTTATTGCTATCACTAAACTATCAAAAAGCTATCTCTTTAGACTAGAGGAAAAATAAAAAACAAAAGTGAGAGTAATTATCATAAGTACACCTCATGTGTTGGACACTCACAAAAAATATCAGCGTGTTCTCTTCTATGAATATTTATTTACGTATGATTATTCCTTATATCTCACAAAATTCTATACGAAAGTCTAGATAGAAAGAAAAATTTTTATTGGTATAAATAAATATACACATTAGGGTGGCCTCATTTATATGGAATAAAATAAAGGTATTTGAATTTTCAGTCTCACCCCCTAGAAATGTTTGAATATCCCAAAAACCATAAAATACAAAGTTTTAGATTCTTTAGATCTCTTGCTATTACAACAATTTTGGATAATAAAATTATTTGCAGGATATATAAAACGTCAATAGGGAACTACATGCCAAGTTTCGTTTCTCTCCTTCAAATTCTGGTTGAAATCTTATTTTTCGGGGTCTATTTGCCCGAAAATTACGTATTTTACGGTAATTTTATTTTAATAGCTATTTTGTTATTAATTATCCATTCTTACTGATTTTAGGCATTTCTGTAAGCTCATAATCTGTGGAATTCAACAAGATATAAACCCAGAAAATTGCACTTAAAATTAATTATTTATGATCGGTGAAAGGAAATAACTTTTCAAAAGTCATCATTTTTAAGAATTTGATCGCTTTGAGCCACCTCTAAATTTTCTTCAATCAGTTCAAAACTTGACATATCTTAGTTTTGGACTATTCAAACATTTCCAGGGAGTGAGAACAAAAATCTGGAAACTTTTTGTAATGAGGGCCACCCTAATACACATACATAAATATGTATGTAAATATCTATGTACATACATTGTACAATAACAATAAACAAATAATTATTATTATTTTTATTCACCACGAGTAATTTGGTCGCAACCAAACGAAACAAATAAAAGATTATTTAGTTTGTCAACCACTGTAGTATTAAACAGATGCAATACTTTCCATTGTAAGGGGACAACAACTGTTTAGAAATGAAAGGTCTTTTAGTATTTGTTGCTTTATTAAGCATACTCATCGGTTTTGGTTATCAGAAGTTCAATGAGTTGACACGTCCACTACCGTTGCCAACATTTGACACCAATAAATATTGGGGACCAGGTGATGCCGCCAAATACAAAGAAGACAAAACTATAAAACCATTTAAGATTGATGTCAATCCAGAGGTTAGTAAAAAAAATTGTACTTCTGTTATGCTTACGTTTTGCAAGAAAGAATGGCCTTTGGCCTATTTGAAATTGATTAAATAAAAATACCAATTCAGATAAGGCCATTTGATATTTTGTTAAAGTGTTTTTGCATATTTTATTACTTTGCTTTCACTGCAACAATTATATTAGGGGGTCATTCCTAGACCCTGCCCTTTTTTTGATGTTGTGTATTATAACATTTGTGGTCTTAAAAAATAAATAAATAAATAAAAAAGCGTTCAGAATTAAATTAATAGTCCTATTAATAAACATCGCACAGTGGGCCAAACACAAAATTTTTGGTAATAAATCTCTATCTGTATTGAATACTGTAACTGTTAGAGACTTATGTATGTCAGTAAGCTTAATATTCTTTATCTTATCAAGCACTTTACAGAAATATTTGAAATTGGACTTGATTCCTGGAAGTTACGAGTTTTTGAAACTTATAGCTTTAAGAATTATAAAATGTCTCTAACTCAATGGGACTATCTAAGATCTTTAAGGTGATACCAAAGTTTTACTACAACAAAAGCTCACAAAAAATATTTGAGAAATGGTATATATAAAATATATAATTTGATAAAATAAATTAGTTGACAATTGAGGAATTGACGCGAATAAATTTGCTTCTCTCCATCAAATTTCGAACACGAATCTTTATTTTCCGAACTATTATTGTAATATTTTTTGTAGTCAGGACCATAAGCCGAATTTTTAAAACAAAAAAATTATAATAGTAATGAACATTGACAAAAATTTGTCTAAAATAAAAAAAACTATCTATATTATATACCTTTAATCCTACACGGGTTAAGGATATATAAGATAGCATGGTTACATGTTTTAATTAACATTTACAAATGCCATAATGTATTCTTTCTCCAGGTTATAACCGATTTACAAAAACAACTAAATCGTACTTTAAAATTAACTGAACCACTGGAGGGTGTTAAATTCGAATATGGCTACAACACTGAAGCAATGGCACAAGTTGTGGAATACTGGCGTGAAACATATTTAGCCAAATGGTCGGAGCGCCAAGAATTTCTTAACAAATTGCCACAATATACCACCGAAATCCAAGGGTATTTATTACTAACTTACATTCTTATATCCACTACCTTCCAACAGTTTAAATATTCCTTTTTCACAGATTACGCATTCATTTTATTCATGCTAAACCCAGTGCTGAGGCTTTGAAAAAGAAAAAAGTTTTGCCTCTGCTTTTGCTGCACGGTTGGCCCGGTTCTGTGCGAGAATTTTATGATTTTATACCAATTCTTAATGAACCTGCCGATATGAGCGAATATGTTTTCGAAGTTGTGGCACCTTCATTGGTCGGTTATGGTTGGTCGCAGGTAATTGAGTTTTAAGAAAATACTCTTTTTCTGAGAAATTGTTTAACAATTCTTAATTTCAGCCAGCTAGCAAAGTCGGTTTAAACGCTGCAGAAATGGCCATTGTCATGCGTAATTTAATGTTACGTTTGGGCTTTAATAAGTTTTTGGTACAAGGTGGTGATTGGGGTTCCATAATAGGCAGCAATTTGGCTACTATTTTCCCAGACAATGTCATTGGCTATCATTCCAATATGTGCATCATGAACACTCCATTGTCTTTAATGAAAAGCGTAATAGCCAGCTTTAAGCCTGAGAAATTTTTGCCTTCACGTTTCTTTAGCGAACATCATTTTCCTCTAACCGATAAGCTGTTATGGGCTTTGGAAGAAAGTGGCTATTTCCATATACAAGCTACCAAACCTGATACAATTGGTACAGCTTTAATTACCAATCCCATTGGTTTAGCCACATACATACTAGAGAAATTTCAAGCTTCTACAGGTCCTGCCAATAATCAACGTTTTGATGGCTTGGCCAAAATATTTACTATCGATGCTGTTTTAGACAATGTAATGATTTATTATTTGACCAATTCTGCCACATCTGCTGCACGTCTGTACAAGGAATCGATGTCTAAGGAATTCTTAGGCTATCAAATGGATCGTGTTCAATCACCAGTACCCATGGGTTGTGCTCGTTTCCGTTTTGATTTGCCAGCTGCTATGGACTGGCAATTATTGGACAAATATCCCAATTTAATACACAGTAAATATTTCAATCAAGCTGGTCATTTTGCCGCTTTGGAAGTACCTGTTATGTTGTATCTTGACTTTGTAGAATTTGTTGCTAAAATTAAATTATAATCGTATTTTATACCTATTAAATAGTATTTTGATTTGTTAATTTATTTTAAACCTTTTTTTTACTTAAACTAAAGAAAATAAAACTGCATTATTATATTTTTAATAAATTAAATTCCTATTAAATCTATTATTGTAAAGCAAATCATTTATATGTATGTATGTATGTATGTATGTATGTATGTATGTATGTATGTATGTATGTATGTATGTATGTATGTATGTATGTATGTATGTATGTATGTATGTATGTATGTATGTATGTATGTATGTATGTTTTAAATTGCTATTTCGGTTAATAAAATATTATGTGTAAAATATTAAAATGATCTGTTATCGTTAACATATACACAATGGCCCAGCTTTAAAGGTGCGCACAATGTCACATTTATCCAAATGAGGACGACAGCAATTCTTTTCGCATTTATTAGTAAACATCATATATTATGGAAAAAATACTTAAAGTATTGGATAGTGTTTATGGAGCGAATTGTGAATTTTTAAAGTTGCAACTTATAAAAATATATTAGTTTTATTTACAACTTTTGTAAAGAAGTATGTTAATTTTAACTTCATGTATTTCAGTAAATACTGCAGATATTGATATGATTTCTTTGGTATGTAATAATAAATGTATCGAAATTATTCTATTACAATTTGCTAGGTTAAAAAATCAACACTGAAAAAAGTGCTTTTATTTCAAGGAATCATAACATTTGAGAAATTCTATTTTTAATGGACTTGAACTAAAAAGTTTCAACGAGTTCCAATTTAAAAATATGATTATTATATAAAAGAACATCTATAAAATTATATTTAAGAATATTGGCGATTTTTGCGATCTTTTAAAATATTAGAAAAAAAATTTGCGGTACCTCATATTAGCAAAGAATTATTTAAACATTTTAAGGTAATGGCTGGAAATTTGTTATACAAATGTTACACTAAGATTAGTGTGATTAGATCTTGCTACGGCTATTTTTAAAATATTTTTTATTTTAATAAGATTTACAAAAATATGTCCGAAATTCATACAAATAAAGTAATTTTTTAAGTATGGAATCACTATCCGCCCATTTTTAGTGGGAATGTTTACGGCCTTACCTACTAACCGGATATACAATTTCAGGTCAATATCTCTAAAAGTGGATTTTTGTCGTTCTAAAACTGCCATATGTGACACTGTGGTGCGTAGACCTTTGGAGAATATAATAAAATAACCCCAATTTTAGAAATTATATTTATTATTAAATTTTTAACAAAATCTATATTGTACACATGAAAAATCTACAACGAAAAATTAATAACGCATTGGTATCAACATCAATATCGATATGTAGTAAATAACATTAAACATTGGATTCCGTATGTTTAAAACGGTATAAAAAGTGGCAAATCTTAGTCGAATTAACGGTGCACAGTGGAGCCAAACGCAAATTTTTAGTAATAAATTTATATCTTTAAAAAATGCATACATGAGTTGCTGAGGAGGTCCTAAGCTATCAAAAAAAATATGTTAATACGAGATTAGCTACAGGGTGTCAAATTTGCCTTCCTTGAGTATGTAAAAGTTTAAAAAAAAATCGTAACCGTAACTTCAACAAATCAAGCGCGATTTCAAAAATTTATATTTTAAATTTTTGTAAAGTGCTTGGCAAGATAAACAAAAATAACACTGGTCGACAAAAACATTTTTTTTGAGCTCCTTCAAAACAAAATATGTAGACTAGATGGAGTTCCGCATGCTAAACTCGAATGTGCTTTCAGTTTTTTTCCATCAGGTCGGGATTTTTTTTTTATGTGCGTGTCTAATATTGTGCAATAAATATGCCGATTACTGGAGTATATTTCACTATTACTTGAGAACTGTATGCACGATTTATATAAATGATACTACGATTTCTTTTTTTACTAAAACTTTTTTTTAAGTGAAAACATCAAAAATATTTAAGTTTATCACCTTTATCTCAAAGCTGGAAAAACTACTAGTAAATAAAGCCACGTATCATAAAAATTGATGCACAAATCTTGATTGGATTCACAGTTCACATGCATTCCTATTGCTAAGTGGAAATACACTAGTGGGAAAAAAAACACTTGTGTAACTCTAGAACAGTTTGTCCAATTAAGATAAATTGAACTTTAATATATAGCGACCTAAATTGTCTTTAAGCTGAAGTCATAGCCTAAGTTTGACAAACCATTCTCGAATTTTATAGTGTGACCGCTGGATAAAGTGATGATATTAGTCATGCACATAAAAAAAATCAGTACCCGATAGAAAAAAGTGAATGCAGATTCTTGTTTAATTCGTCAAAATCCACCTAGTCCACTTATTTTTGTTTCAAGAAAAAATAAAAAAAAAAATAAAATTGTTTTGGCCACCACTGTATTTCTACTCAATTGTATGTAACATGGGTGTTTTTACTTAACTGTGAATAAAATTTAGATTTTTGCATTTATTTTCAAGATACATGCCTTATTTTATTCGCAGCATTACCAGCTTTAAGATAAAAAATAAGATGATAAACTGTAACATTTCTGATGTTTTCATTTATTAAAATAAATTTTAGTAACAAAAACATCTAAAATTTTGCATGAAAATTATATTTTTTTCTTTTTTTTTTTTTTTTTTGGGCACTTATTTCAAAATAACTTCGAAACTATTGAGCACATAGAAAAATTAAGGGTGATTTGAAGATATTTTTAGTCCGCATCTTTTGGTGTATCACTTTGATCAATCGTACACACCGTTCTTGAGTTTTTAGGAAATATACTAGAGTAATGGACTTACTATGGGCGAAATATTAGACGCGCCCATAAAAAAAGTTGCAAATATACCCCTTTAGAAAAGAAGATTTGTATGTTATTGAATAATTCCCACAATATTACACCTTAATTTTTTCATTTCATTGAGCTGGATTTCTTTCAATAGCATTTTCAAAATTTCCGTTATATAAATACTTACTTTAAAATATAATGCAGACATGCTAACACATGGAATATCTATTCTAACAGTTTCTACATCTATTTTTATTCGAAGAATAAGTATTAGGATTTTTTAACACTCTAAAACCGCAATATACCTTTGGTTCCCAAAAGGTCAAATCAGGTATTTGTGCAAATAAGTTGTATGGAAGTATTATACTTAAATATAAATGAATTTATGAAAAATATATATTTTTTAAACTGCTGCATAGTTTGCGATTCAAAAAATGAAATGAAAATAATTGTGGAATTTCGGAACGGCTGTTATGATTTAATTAAAATTTCACATAATGATAGTAGAGGTATAGGCGAGTTAAAGTTTAATTGTGCAATAACATTTTTGTTATCGAATATTTTCAAATGTTATTCACTTTTGCAGATTTTTCATAAGAAATCCCACAATTTTCTCGTTCTCGTAGTAATCAATTTATAATATTTTTTTCTTCAGAATATATTTTATTCAGTTATTTTTCAGAAAAATACTGTATATGTTACTTAAGAATTTGTATATAACAGAAAAAGAGTAATAGTTCTAAATTATGTAGTATTGTTCTAAAACGATTATAAATTTGATAATTACCATCATAGCTCTATAAAATTAGAGTTATGATTGATTGGAAAAATGTCATGTTTATGTTTAGTGAAAAAAAAAAAAAAATCATATTTATGGTTAGTGAAAAAAATTAATTTGCAGCTTATTTGAGTGACTGTTCAGATTTTGCACTATTGAGTGTAGTGCAAATTTTTTCACTACCACTAAATTTAGTTATAGTGAAAAAAATTGCAATATCACTAAAATTTGTTAGTGGTAGTGAAGAAATGTTTCACTATAACTATAATGGTGCAAATAGTTAAAAATCAAAATTTGTGCACTATAGTGTGATTTAGTGAAAAGCTGAATGCACTCACAATTTAGTGCACTATCCCCAACTCTGGTAAATATTTTTTAAAAATTCTTCCTCTACACTTTTTGCTATTTATTTTTAACAAATAAAAATTAAAAAAGTTGGACTAATCGTGATTAGTGAAACTAATTGCAAAAAAGTGTACGCCGTTTGCCACTACCTTTTAAGTTCACAGAATTTTCGATGATAATAGCTGTATTTTTTCCCATCTGGCACGTCAAATAAGGTAATTTATTTCTTTACGCAATTTGCGTAAAAACAGTGAGTTATATATTTGCAACTTATTTTTATTTGCAATAATCGTGCGTATAAACCTAATATATGTTAAATTTCATTGAAATTGGAACAACCATTGTCCAATTTAAAAAAAAAAAAAAGTGTATCTTCAACATTTAAAAATCCAAAATGTTATGATGACTTAGCTTTTCATGGACTAATTTTTCTTATAGAATAAATTTTGTTTTCCTTTTTATTTAATAAAAATTTTAAAAATAAATTCATATTTCTTAAATTCTTAGTGTATTATAATATAATTAAATTAACATATTATGGACTGGTGATTCCAAAATATTACTTTTATATGCTAAAATTATATTCAACAAAAGTTAAGAATTATGTTTACTCTCGATCGAAAGAATTTTTTAAAAATTTGAAAAATATTCTAGCTCACGAAAGCAAAATAATCAAACCGAAATATTTTAAACAAGAAATTAGTTAAAAGCAAGAAAATATATGAGGAAAATCAAAAAATTTCGAAATTGTTTAAAACCTATTATACGTGTCATGTATTGCCAAAGTTTGTTTTAAAATTAGGAAAAGTGTTGATGGCTCTTTGTAGATCTTACAAAATAACTAAGAAATCCTAATCTCATGGAAATACAAGCATTTAAAACTAAAAACCGTAAAAAAACTGAGTTGAAATTTTCGAGGATTTTTGGATTCATTTTAGTTTTGCACTGACAATTTACAACTTATTGACTTAAAACATTAACCAGTCGAAAGACAAGACTTAGGAAATTCATTTGCTGTATAATCCCTGCGGGAAATTTATGACAATTACAGTAATGAACCGGTGCCTCAGTACCAGTTGAGTACCAATTGACACCTAAACACACTCACTATTTAACAGTTGAGAGTCAATTTATATCATGCTTGTTAAGTGCGCAGTTAGCAACTCGCGCGCAATAACAATCAATGGCTGAGTGGTTAGCGTTAAAGACTATAAAACAACATACTTTAGATGAACATGGGTTCGATTCGGGGTGCCGCACAGTGCTTTGTTCCATAGACAAAAATCAAAATAAAAACATTTTTCAAATTGAGTTGACATATACGTTTTTGGAAAGGTAACAATATAGATCATATAATTTAAAAAGACTTTTTTTGAAAAACTTATTTTTGTGGCTACTAGAGGGCGCTAAACTCAGAGAATTTAAAACCAATATTAATGAACCAAAAAGCTGGTTTTAAACTATTTTAGGAACAAAAATTTTCAAAAATTCGTTTTTTGATGCAATGCGTCGAAGTTTCGTTTTTTCAATACCTCAGAATATTAGTAAACTAAAACTATTATTATATTTTAAATATAGTGTTTCGAATATGTATATATTATTGCTCAAATTTACACATATTTTTTACTTAAAACCTAAAAATTCCTTAAATTTAATGAAGGATATAAACAAATTATAAAAAATTATAAATTTTTTTTTTACGGTTTATGTAAGTTTTTACAGTTATTTAATAGATTAAAAAATAGTTAGAGCCTATTTTTTGCCACAACTTTGAAAAAAGTTTAATTGAAAAAGTTTCTTATTTTCCGTTTTTACTACAATGTTAAAGTGTTCTCAATGTTGACGTAATTTATTTTGCTAAATTAAAATAAAATAATTATAAAAATTATTCCGAAATTTAAAAAACAACTAAGGAATAGAAAAACATATTTTTTGGACCCAAAACATTACGTTAAAAATCCTCCAGATGGCGCTCATTATTGGGCATTTTTTAATTTTATTACAAAAATTACATGAGTTCGATGGAGTATTAAAAAAAAATTATACAATTTTTTTTTGCTTGATTCTAAAATTTAGTATTGTTTTTTAATATATAAAAGAAGAATTGCGTCCTATATTTTGCCACAACTAAAAAAAAATAATACAAAAAATTTATAAATTTCCTTTTATTACACAAAAGTCAAAAAATTCTATATGTTGAAATATTTCGTGTTGTTAAATCGACATTACTTTAAAATTTAATAAAATATTGAAAACTAAAAAAAATAAAAATTTTGGACCGGAAATCAGGCGAAATTAGGCAAATTAATGATTTACTGAACATAAAATGTGGGTGCAGAAATTAAAATAATATTTAAAAATTATAGGACTTGGGGGAGGTAGGTATGCCCTTGCTCCTATTAAATAGAATATTGTCTGAGCCATAGAAAACCCATTTCCAATAGCTATCGTAAACTTCGATATTGTTTTGACTAGTATTTTGGAAGAAAATGCGTTTATACATTTCAGAATACATGGGAGGTAGGCGTGTTCTTGCACCGATTTTTTCAAAACTTTGTATATATTTACTTTGGGTAATATATGTGACAAGTTTCAATTTTCTGCGGCACCTCCTTCTATTTTTAGAAAATTAAAAACGATGTGTTAGCCAGAAATGCGTTTTTCTCATTTCAGGATATATGGGAGGTAGACGTGTTTTTGTTCCGATTTTAATAAAAATTACTCAATAAAAATATCGACTTCAAATTTTCTTTATTCGATAGATAATTTTCTTTTTTTTTAATAAACTGCAAAAAGGATGATAAAATTAGTAGAGAATGTTGGGATATATATGGAAAAGACTTGACCAACATCTTACAAAGTTGAGATTGTTGAAATTTCAAATGAAGAATATATAAAAGAAAGAGTACATGCAAACATGTTTTCTAAAGGATTTATCAAGGACTTTAAGGCAATATAAAAGCCATGGAAATCGGGTAAGGAACAAAAATTTTCTAGTGGTTAAACTATTTTAACCTATTTTAAACCCACATAGCTCCACTCCTGAAGCGTATATGGGATCCTGCTTCTAAACTCAAAATGTTACTGTCATCTACTACGCCTATGTGAAATCCAACCAGCCGATTGGAAGTTACAGATTTATTTCGATTCTGCCCCACTGCTTGATAAAGCAAAGAAAATGTCTGCACTTAAGCTGTTTTTTTCTATGAAATCTACTGGAGTTTTCTCAAAAAAATTAATTTCTCAAATCGGGCTATACATGCGCACGATTTATTTTTTCAATAATATTAAAGTAGATAATATGTACTATTTTTCAGAAAGTTTTCAGAACAAACATCCTGTAACATTTTTAGTTGCATTCCATGGAAATTTAAAATTAGTTTATTTTAGAACAATTTTCAAAAAAATAACAAAAATATTAATTAAAAATTAAAATATAATTTACAAATACTTAAAGAAAAGTACACTTAAATACCTTCCATTTTAAATTTTCACTTTAAAAGACTTTTTATTTAAAATAAATACACTGAAAGTTGATGAAAATTTAATTTTTTACTCTTTTTCAAATATGTAAAAAAATGTTTAACTTTGACAGTTCCTTATAAGAAAACAACATAACCTAGCTTGAAGATTTTTAATGATATTGGTACATAATTTTGTCTATTTTTATTCGGTATCCAACTTTATTACAAACATTTAAATTTCAAATTTCAATTAAGCGCCACTTTTGCCATTTTTATATCCTACACCACCATAGGTGGTTGGGGTATTATGTGTTTGTGCTGATGTTTGTAACGCACAGAAAAAATTATCGAACCCCCACCTTAAAGTATACCGTTCGACTCAGAATCACTTTCTGAGTTGATTTAACGATGTCCGTCCGTCCGTCTGGCTGCCTGTCTGTCCATGTAAACCTTGTGAGCAAAGTACAGGTCGCAATTTTAGAGATATCTTGATAAAATTTAGCAGGAATAATTATTTTGACACAAGAACTATGCCTATTGAAATTTGTTATGATCGGTCCATTATTTTACCTAGCCCCCATACAAATGTCTTCCCGGAATAGAGGTTTTACGATCATAAATGCCTTAAATGTAGAAATATTTCAATGAAACTCAGTACAAAGGGGTTTTGCATAAGTGTCAATCTTTGTGCCAAATTTCTTCAAGATCGGTCTATAATTGACCATAGCTCCCATATAAATCCCCTCTTCCAAAAATCACTTTAACGTGCATAAATCCCATACGAATGATCAAGTTAGTATTCGACACAAATAAGTAGAAACGACATTGCCAACATTTATGAGAATCAGTCCATAATTTACCATAGCTCCCATATAAACCCACTTCCGGGAATCTCCATAAAATCATACAGATGTTAGTATCAATGCATTGTTCTGTATTTGTATAATTTATTTTATATTTAGTAAACGTGTTTGTCTACAACTGGCCACAGGTCTAATTTTTAGCTCATACACAATGGTGTTGGGTATCATATGGTCGGTTTTGACCGACTATAGTTTCTCTCTCGTTTTGTTATAAAATACTAGTATTATATATAATATTTACATCAGCAACTATAGCGATCTTATTTGTTTTGATTAAAAAAGTAAATAGAACTTAAAAGATTGTTTAAAGTTTGTATTAGCCAGCATTTGAATGAAACAGAAAAGCTCTTTTGTTTCCGACTACATTTTATTTTTCTCTTCTTTTATACTCTCATTGATTATTTCATTGTTACTCAGCAATTTTTCGATGATTATGCATTTTTTTTTTTTTTTTTTTTTCTTTCAAGCATTTTATCGCAAGATCTACGCGAGGGGAAACATTGAAATTTACCTTTTCAAAAGAGATAATTGTACAAGAGATTAATTAATATGTATTTTAAATTCTCATTTAATTCTCCGGACAAATTATTGAAAGGTTACTGCATAGATTAACAACTAGATATTTATGTGAGAGAAAAAAACCTAATTCAATTGTCAGAAACCTAATTCATACAAAAACAAAATACATGTAGTCACATATATTTTGTTTTTGTATTTTCAAAAAAATTAGTAAATTTTTTGAAAATTTAGTATAGGGTGGCTCTCACATAAACTTCTAGTTCTATTCTATGGGTTACTGCTTTATGGGTGATTTCATAACAAAATTTACTTCAATCGGATTTGACATCAGTCCCTTTCTGGTCCAAAAATATAAGTTTTAAAAATTTAAATAATATTAAATTTCTCATGGGTGTACTAATAACTTCTGAACATAATATAGCAAAATTTTAATCTTATTTATATTTTAAAAATAAGGATTTATTTCAAATGTTCAAAGGTCAATATTGGAACATTCCTAATTTTCAAAATGTCGTAATTTTTAACACGCTGTATTTTCGGACCGTAAAGAGCTCGAATTCTAAAATTTTAAGATTTAAGAGACACTCTCAATAGACTCTCAATGTGTAATGAATTTCATTGAAATTGGAGATGTTAAATTCCAAAATACCCGTTTTCTGTTCATTTTAATATGGAATCAGCCTTATGCGTTATAAGTAACAATAGTGCACAACATTTTATATTTCTTTGCAATTATTTCGTAGACAAAGGTCGAACTTATATAACATAACTTTGTTTAAAATTCCAAAAACAAAGTTGAAACAAATCAACCCCAAAAAGTTTTGGCTTCCTTTTCAATACAGAAATCTTTATTTTCATTCCATGTTTAATTTATATCATAAATATATATATATATATATATATATATATATATATATATATATATATATATATATATATATATATATATATATATATATATATATATATATATATATATGTTGTGCACTATTGTTACTTATAACGCATAAGGCTGATTCCATATTAAAATGAACAGAAAACGGGTATTTTGGAATTTAACATCTCCAATTTCAATGAAATTCATTACACATTGAGAGTCTATTGAGAGTGTCTCTTAAATCTTAAAATTTTAGAATTCGAGCTCTTTACGGTCCGAAAATACAGCGTGTTAAAAATTACGACATTTTGAAAATTAGGAATGTTCCAATTTTGACCTTTGAACATTTGAAATAAATCCTTATTTTTAAAATATAAATAAGATTAAAATTTTGCTATATTATGTTCAGAAGTTATTAGTACACCCATGAGAAATTTAATATTATTTAAATTTTTAAAACTTATATTTTTGGACCAGAAAGGGACTGATGTCAAATCCGATTGAAGTAAATTTTGTTATGAAATCACCCATAAAGCAGTAACCCATAGAATAGAACTAGAAGTTTATGTGAGAGCCACCCTATACTAAATTTTCAAAAAATTTACTCATTTTTTTGAAAATACAAAAACAAAATATATGTGACTACATGTATTTTGTTTTTGTATGAATTAGGTTTCTGACAATTGAATTAGGTTTTTTTCTCTCACATAAATATCTAGTTGTTAATCTATGCAGTAACCTTTCAATAATTTGTCCGGAGAATTAAATGAGAATTTAAAATACATATTAATTAATCTCTTGTACAATTATCTCTTTTGAAAAGGTAAATTTCAATGTTTCCCCTCGCGTAGATCTTGCGATAAAATGCTTGAAAGAAAAAAAAAAAAATGCATAATCATCGAAAAATTGCTGAGTAACAATGAAATAATCAATGAGAGTATAAAAGAAGAGAAAAATAAAATGTAGTCGGAAACAAAAGAGCTTTTCTGTTTCATTCAAATGCTGGCTAATACAAACTTTAAACAATCTTTTAAGTTCTATTTACTTTTTTAATCAAAACAAATAAGATCGCTATAGTTGCTGATGTAAATATTATATATAATACTAGTATTTTATAACAAAACGAGAGAGAAACTATAGTCGGTCAAAACCGACCATATGATACCCAACACCATTGTGTATGAGCTAAAAATTAGACCTGTGGCCAGTTGTAGACAAACACGTTTACTAAATATAAAATAAATTATACAAATACAGAACAATGCATTGATACTAACATCTGTATGATTTTATGGAGATTCCCGGAAGTGGGTTTATATGGGAGCTATGGTAAATTATGGACTGATTCTCATAAATGTTGGCAATGTCGTTTCTACTTATTTGTGTCGAATACTAACTTGATCATTCGTATGGGATTTATGCACGTTAAAGTGATTTTTGGAAGAGGGGATTTATATGGGAGCTATGGTCAATTATAGACCGATCTTGAAGAAATTTGGCACAAAGTTGACACTTATGCAAAACCCCTTTGTACTGAGTTTCATTGAAATATTTCTACATTTAAGGCATTTATGATCGTAAAACCTCTATTCCGGGAAGACATTTGTATGGGGGCTAGGTAAAATAATGGACCGATCATAACGAATTTCAATAGGCATAGTTCTTGTGTCAAAATAATTATTCCTGCTAAATTTTATCAAGATATCTCTAAAATTGCGACCTGTACTTTGCTCACAAGGTTTACATGGACAGACAGGCAGCCAGACGGACGGACGGACATCGTTAAATCAACTCAGAAAGTGATTCTGAGTCGAACGGTATACTTTAAGGTGGGGGTTCGATAATTTTTTCTGTGCGTTACAAACATCAGCACAAACACATAATACCCCAACCACCTATGGTGGTGTAGGATATAAAAATGGCAAAAGTGGCGCTTAATTGAAATTTGAAATTTAAATGTTTGTAATAAAGTTGGATACCGAATAAAAATAGACAAAATTATGTACCAATATCATTAAAAATCTTCAAGCTAGGTTATGTTGTTTTCTTATAAGGAACTGTCAAAGTTAAACATTTTTTTACATATTTGAAAAAGAGTAAAAAATTAAATTTTCATCAACTTTCAGTGTATTTATTTTAAATAAAAAGTCTTTTAAAGTGAAAATTTAAAATGGAAGGTATTTAAGTGTACTTTTCTTTAAGTATTTGTAAATTATATTTTAATTTTTAATTAATATTTTTGTTATTTTTTTGAAAATTGTTCTAAAATAAACTAATTTTAAATTTCCATGGAATGCAACTAAAAATGTTACAGGATGTTTGTTCTGAAAACTTTCTGAAAAATAGTACATATTATCTACTTTAATATTATTGAAAAAATAAATCGTGCGCATGTATAGCCCGATTTGAGAAATTAATTTTTTTGAGAAAACTCCAGTAGATTTCATAGAAAAAAACAGCTTAAGTGCAGACATTTTCTTTGCTTTATCAAGCAGTGGGGCAGAATCGAAATAAATCTGTAACTTCCAATCGGCTGGTTGGATTTCACATAGGCGTAGTAGATGACAGTAACATTTTGAGTTTAGAAGCAGGATCCCATATACGCTTCAGGAGTGGAGCTATGTGGGTTTAAAATAGGTTAAAATAGTTTAACCACTAGAAAATTTTTGTTCCTTACCCGATTTCCATGGCTTTTATATTGCCTTAAAGTCCTTGATAAATCCTTTAGAAAACATGTTTGCATGTACTCTTTCTTTTATATATTCTTCATTTGAAATTTCAACAATCTCAACTTTGTAAGATGTTGGTCAAGTCTTTTCCATATATATCCCAACATTCTCTACTAATTTTATCATCCTTTTTGCAGTTTATTAAAAAAAAAGAAAATTATCTATCGAATAAAGAAAATTTGAAGTCGATATTTTTATTGAGTAATTTTTATTAAAATCGGAACAAAAACACGTCTACCTCCCATATATCCTGAAATGAGAAAAACGCATTTCTGGCTAACACATCGTTTTTAATTTTCTAAAAATAGAAGGAGGTGCCGCAGAAAATTGAAACTTGTCACATATATTACCCAAAGTAAATATATACAAAGTTTTGAAAAAATCGGTGCAAGAACACGCCTACCTCCCATGTATTCTGAAATGTATAAACGCATTTTCTTCCAAAATACTAGTCAAAACAATATCGAAGTTTACGATAGCTATTGGAAATGGGTTTTCTATGGCTCAGACAATATTCTATTTAATAGGAGCAAGGGCATACCTACCTCCCCCAAGTCCTATAATTTTTAAATATTATTTTAATTTCTGCACCCACATTTTATGTTCAGTAAATCATTAATTTGCCTAATTTCGCCTGATTTCCGGTCCAAAATTTTTATTTTTTTTAGTTTTCAATATTTTATTAAATTTTAAAGTAATGTCGATTTAACAACACGAAATATTTCAACATATAGAATTTTTTGACTTTTGTGTAATAAAAGGAAATTTATAAATTTTTTGTATTATTTTTTTTTAGTTGTGGCAAAATATAGGACGCAATTCTTCTTTTATATATTAAAAAACAATACTAAATTTTAGAATCAAGCAAAAAAAAATTGTATAATTTTTTTTTAATACTCCATCGAACTCATGTAATTTTTGTAATAAAATTAAAAAATGCCCAATAATGAGCGCCATCTGGAGGATTTTTAACGTAATGTTTTGGGTCCAAAAAATATGTTTTTCTATTCCTTAGTTGTTTTTTAAATTTCGGAATAATTTTTATAATTATTTTATTTTAATTTAGCAAAATAAATTACGTCAACATTGAGAACACTTTAACATTGTAGTAAAAACGGAAAATAAGAAACTTTTTCAATTAAACTTTTTTCAAAGTTGTGGCAAAAAATAGGCTCTAACTATTTTTTAATCTATTAAATAACTGTAAAAACTTACATAAACCGTAAAAAAAAAATTTATAATTTTTTATAATTTGTTTATATCCTTCATTAAATTTAAGGAATTTTTAGGTTTTAAGTAACAATAGTGCACAACATTTTATATTTCTTTGCAATTATTTCGTAGACAAAGGTCGAACTTATATAACATAACTTTGTTTAAAATTCCAAAAACAAAGTTGAAACAAATCAACCCCAAAAAGTTTTGGCTTCCTTTTCAATACAGAAATCTTTATTTTCATTCCATGTTTAATTTATATCATAAATATATATATATATATATATATATATATATATATATATATATATATATATATATATATATATATATATATATATATATATATATATATATATATATATATATATATATATATATATATATATATATATATATATATATATATATATATATATATATATATATATATATATATATATATATATATATATATATATATATATATATATATATATATATATATATATATACATATTGAGTAATATATATTTATATTATTTGTACTTTTCATAGATCCTTCAGAAATTTTCTTTAGGTTTTTAAAACAGAAAACACGTCTTAGAATTACTTCTCTAATATACTAGATTAATTTAAAATGTTATTTACAAAAATTATTTACATGCACTTCAGAACATTCAGATGCTGGGGAATTGAACAAAAATATTCAGTAATAAATACCTTAATGAAAAATAAACGATACAAGTATATTATGCTTTTTAGTGAAAAATATTAGTCATAAAGTAATGATTTTAAAAGTAAATTAAGTCCAAATTATGCAAAGATATGATGTAAAAACTCAAGTTATAAAAAAGTGTACATATTGCTTGTATAAGTTGTGCTATTTTATTATACTACACTGTATAGTTTATACGATCTTCAGAACAGCAAACAAATTCCCAACCACTTTGCAAACAAAAAAAGCTTTTAAGAGCGAGATACGCTCCCAACAAACATAAATATACATATGTATTTATAATACATACATAATATGTATCTATTTAGTTTAAATGTAATGCTTGCTCTTTTGCGAACTTCAAAACTTATCGATCGAATGTACTGTGAGTATAAGCATTTTAATTATAAGTTTTTTTAAATTTTATTTTAAACAGCCAAAAATATAAATCAGTTGACTCTACCTACTTGAGGTGAAAGGTACTCAAGGGCGCTCTGCGCTTATACTGATATAAAGAAAATAAAGATTTATTCTCCAAGAAAATTTCATAACTTTTGGATAGATTTAAAAGAATATTTGTGATAATAAAAAAATATATATCAAAATGGGCTTTTTTGTGAGAGCATCCATAGTTGCAATATGTTTGGGCTTAGCTGCTTTAATACAGAATTATCGTCTGTTGAAGCAACCATTGCCGGCACCAAAATTTGATTTCCAAGAATACTGGGGGCCCGGCAAGGTAGCTGATTATAAAGAAAATACAGCTGTGACACCATTTGATATTGCAACAAAACCAGAGGTAAGTGACTTCAACAACATTATTATGAAAAACGAGTATGTTGCAACATGTTGCGCTAATCTCAAATATTAGAGTCTATCTAAAATAAACAAGATTGAAGTAAAAACTTGTTAATTTTATTTGAAATAATATTTATGTAATTGTGCTGCAATAGTTATTTGATTTTGCTGTAATTTAATTACACATTTTTTAGTTTGATTAAACCATCTGTTTTTCTTTCTGTAGATTATTGAAGATCTTAAAACACAACTCCAACGACCATTGAAATTACATGATCCCTTGGAAGGTGTTGCCTTCGAGTACGGTTTCAACTCAAAATACTTACAAACTGTTGTCAAGTACTGGCGCGATGACTATTTATCCAAATGGTCGGATCGTGAAAGTTTCTTGAAAAAATTCCCACATTTCCAAACACAAATTCAAGGGTAAGTGTTTTTTTTTTTTTTTATAAATATATAAATATATTGATTTATTAATTTTATTTTCTACATATATATTATTAAATTTCGCATATATTATTTTGACCCACAAAATAAAAATAAAATAGAAAAAAAAGAAAGTTATAATCGTTTGTTAGAGACCATAGTCCATTTAGATTATATTGATCATATAAGTAGTTTTTGTGGAGTAATATGAAAAAACTGCAAGAATTTTAATTTTGTTGTATTTTTTATGTATGTAGATGAACTAAAAACAGCGTGACTGTTTTAATAATTATTTTAAACCTCCTTAAACGTTTTTTAAAATATTGTAAATTCTTATTAAGATGCACTTTTGTTAAAGAAAACATAATAGAAACTTCCAGTAATATACATATATGTATATGTATATATTTTAAGAATAAAAATCTAATTTTGACATTACTGATTTAAAAACTGCTATAAAATCTATTACCACCAATATATTGAGTAGAAATAAGATCGTCTACATCCTTTATAAATCATTTCCCTCAGAATTACTTAAGAGCTGATAAATTCTTGAAATAATTCGGTATCAAAATGAAACTCTACGAAAATAAAGTTTAGGTTTTAATTTCACAATTTCATATTACTACCGCTTCATATTTGGCCCAAATTCTCATATTACAAGAATAAGCACCTGATTAAAAAAAAAAAAAATTATAATCAATATGTCCAATTATAGTTTAAAGCATGAAATTAATAAAAACGTTAATTTTAAATTTAACGGTAACAAAAATAATTAAAAGGAACGCAATTGCGTTGTGGTAACATAATACGACCGTATTTGCGTTAATTTTGCACACAATTACGAAGTACCTTTTTCTTTGAAATAAATATTGGAAAAACCAAAAAAGAATGTGAAATTTTCTTTATTTATTTTGCTTATTATTTTAATATTTTAAAAAGGGGCAAAATACTCGGTACTCGATACTTTATACTCAATACTTCCAGAGCATACAGAGATTTGTTGTTTTTTATTTATATCTGTATTATATCTATACCTTTCCACTATGTAGAATATAGTTTTGGTTAAAGGACTTAATCCAGTTCAAACAAAGCCCCATAAAAATAGTAAAGAGGTTCGAGACGGCCGCATGTAAAAAGAAAACTTAAAAAAGCTATATAAATCATTGTTAAGCAAGTAAGGAGTGCGATCGAAAAAATCTTAACATATATAAAGTTCAATAATTTGAAAACGGTTGATCGTAGAGTTTTGATTGTTTTTTTTTTTTTATTTAATTGATAAAAAAGCTATATAAATCATTGTTAAGCAAGTAAGGAGTGCGATCGAAAAAATCTTAACATATATAAAGTTCAATAATTTGAAAACGGTTGATCGTAGAGTTTTGATTGTTTTTTTTTTTTTATTTAATTGATATTATACTACAGATCACAGAAAAATATAAACTTTATACTTCTGTCCACTACTTATGGTCTCGTAGACCTTTTTGTGTAACCCTTCCATTAGAAGGGTTAAGATTAGATAGTTGTTTCAATCCCTTTTTTGGAACAGTTTGCTCAACTTCTTTTAAAATTTTTGATGTTTTAGTACAACTCTTTTGTCCTCTTTGATTCACAAAAGTCCAATATCTCTTCACTGGTCTTAGCTCCGGACAATTTAGAGGATTGACCTCTCTTATTATGATATTGCTTTGGTACCACTACAGAGCTCTCTTACGTAGTGACATGATGCCAAATCGGGCTAAAAATATGTGGACACATTGTGCTCTGTTATGAAAGGAAAAAGATTCTTTTGCAAACATTCTTTGATGTATTTTTCGGTATTTATAGAGCCCACTGTAACAAATGACTTGCTTCTTTTGACACAACTGCATAAATCTTTCAACACCACGAATTCTATAGGCAATTTCGTCAGCTTTTCGGTCCTAAACTTATCTTAACATTTCCTCGAGCATCAGTAACATAGACATTTTGACCCCGAAGCTGCGAAAAATCCGATAGTACATACGTTTCATCGTACTTTATACAACATGAGTATTTTTGTATGAAATTCGGTTTTAATTTCCGTGCCTTATTCTTGGCTTCTAAATTTTTTGCAGAACTTCAGTCTGGAACTTTTTGGACTTTATATGTTCTTAACTCAATAAAGCTTTAACTTTTTGCACCAAATAGTCAGAGCACTTAGCTAACTGTGCTGCTTTTCTACCAGATGTGTTTAGAGTTCTTTTCAATATGCTTTCAACTTTCTTGGCCTTCCCAATATCATGTGGACCTTTTTTCTTCCCGAATCAGATTTCCTATCAATGGTCGAATTCTCCTGATACTGTTTAATAACCTTGGAAACAGTTTGACAGCGGACATTTAATTCTTTGACCAATTATTTGTAGGACCAATTTAAATTTTTTTGAAATTTCTTAATAATTTATAGCACGTACATCATTTTCACCACTAATTTTGATCAAAATCGGAACAAATCAACATGGTTGTCATTAAAAATATTAACTGACATATTTTTCAATGATAACTAGATCAAAAATGATTTCAAATATTGCTTCGGAAAAAAATTATGAGGCAAAACGTGTGTTAACATTTTTTCGATCACACTCCTTATGAAACTACACTAAACTTAATTTAAGTGACATTATAATTCATTTCCAAATTTCTGTGCGTTTTCCAAAGAATACTCGTTTGTTCCTTCCTATTCCAGTCTTATATATCTTGCTTCTACTTCAGACCATTATTTTTATTTATTACAGTTACAATATGTTTGTCCTATACAAATATTTAGAGAAAAAAACACATAACAAAGAATAAAAATTTAACAAATGTTTTTAGTGATGTACATTAATCAAAACAAATAAAATGAACTCGTTGTTTGAATACTTATTTTAACCGTTTCATAACATTTTTCATATTTTTGCTTTGTAAATTCAATAATAATAACAATACTTAGCAGCAATATTTTTAAAAGAATTAATTTTATGTTAAACAATAAAAAACTGTTTTATAAATTAAAATAACCGAATGATTTATATTTCACTATAAAGAGGGGAAAAATAAAAATGTTACCGTTTTCAACATTAAATAATTTGTATGTTAGAACCGTATTTTTTCGTACGTTTTCTTAACAATGGTTTGTTAGCCTTAAAGTGTTGGGTAACTAATGTATACTTGAAAGCAAAGTTAATATTTTTTTTTTTTTTTTTTTTTTGCATACCGCTGTTAATGGTTAAAACTATTTTCCGAAGAAAGATTTTAGAAAATATAGTCAAAGCAAATTTTAAATGGATAAAATACCATAAATGGTCATGAAGCGTTTAGCGGCACAGAAAATACGTATTCCATAAAGCTGGTGGCTAATGAACAGGCCAATTTCTGATTGCAAACTTGTTTACTTTTAAACTTATCAAATGTATTCTGTCTCAAGTATCTATTCGTCTTAAATAGAAATTTTAAAATGAAATTTTAACAAAATTCATGTAAATGCATAATTCAAATTTAGAATCAAAACACAAGTCTACTGTACAAAATAAGTGCTAGCAGTGTAGATGAATTAGAAAATTTAGTTTTTTAAGTTAGAAAAAATACAAAAAGTTCACGAGCACCAAGAATAATCCTGATAACAAAGGAAGAAGTTGGTTTACAGAGCAAATCAATGGTTCTCAAATGACTTCCTAGAACTGTTTAAAAAACTTGTATAACAAATTCCAAAAATTCCAAAAATAAAAAAAGAGTATTTATTTACAAATTTAAATTGATTTAAAAAGTGTCCTTTTGAAAATAGCCCTTTAGAATAAAATAAAAAAAACAAGATCTGAAACCGTTCCCTAACGCTTCTATAGAACTAGTTCTGAATGTAACAATTTCGAATAAAAATCATTGATTAAAGAAATAGTTCTAGAACCGTTCCATAGAATGGGTACTGGCTAGCTAAACACTTCCACAGAAATATTTCTGGAAATGACAATTTCAAACAAAAATCATTTGTCGTAACGCAAAAGTAGAATGAATACAGGCTTTTTTCATGCGTTCTGGAACTAGTGGTAGAACTAATACATTTTTTCCTAGGTTTGTTTATTTTTAATCAGAGTTGCATTTTTAGGGTTTTTCTAAGAAGAAACTTACGTTAACTCTGTGTTTATGCTTATATGTGTGAAAAACATATGTCGCAATATAAATCTTGGATAATTATACAAAAATTTTCCCGTAAGTAAATGTCAACAACCAAGGCTTCATTATTTTAATTTCTCTGTATATTTTATCAGAAAAGTAAAAAGCTGGCCTGAAGTCCTACGAAATAAAAAAGTCTTATTAAAATACTAGAGAAAATGTGAAAGCAAAAGGTAATTAAAAGTACGTACTGGAAGACTTTTTAAAACATCCTCGTCATGAATTCCATATTACAGATGTTATAGGAAATGTATCAGATATATATCGTGAAAAAAGTCAAAATTGTAAAAATAATCTTTTGCTCTGACAAGACATTTGAACATGTGAGGAAAAATGCTCTTCATTCATAAGAAATGACACTTTTAACAGAGAAATGTATGCAAATGAATGTCGTCGAAAAAGATTCCTTCCTATCATTAGGCAATACAACGAATTCAAAATTTTTTGGCATGATCTCTCTCTATTTATTTTTGCAACAAAAAAGTAACCAAGTTGTATCAAACAAATGTTGCTGCTATGTAGCAACATAGCAACTGTCCAGATCTCTGCCTATTTCAAAAGTATCGGGTCATAGTAAAAAAATGTTTAAAGAATATTTAAAACTAAAAAATTTAATAGAGTTTAAAAAGGAATGGAACCATTCCAACAAAAAAGTAGAACATTTTAATTCAATTGAACTAAATAATTGTGATTGACTACTGACCGCAGCAACCAAAATAAATATTACGAAATGCTAACATATGTAAATATATGTAATTTTTTTCTTGAATATCCTTCGTTTGTAAGAATCATTTTTTATATTTTTAACATAGACTCAACCATTTGTGGTATATTATAATGAAATTCTTTAGAATTATTTTCTTCAGGTCATTGACTACGAATGTATTTTTAGTTTTATTATTTAAAACTTTACTAGTAATATTTGGTAAGCTCTAGGTCAATGTAAGAAATGTTTTAAATAATAACTAAATTCATAAACTGTCTTTAAAATATGTATAGTAAAATATTAATATACTGTGTTTTGAATAATAATTAAGTCTATTTATTTTGTAAGCTACAATTAAATTTAAAGCAATTAAAATTTTAAAATAATTATTAAGTTATAAACTTTTTCTATAAATAAATACATAAAAGTACGATATTATATATATGTAGGTACATAAATATATTTTATGTGCGAATATTGATTAAAAATATTTAATGACATTGACCTTGAAAGAATAAAATATGAAAACATTTACACACTTTTTCTTAGCTAAACCTTATGCATTAAGTTACGAATTATTTTTTTACCATTACTTCTATTAATAGTTTATTATGTTTTTTATTTCTTTAAAATTTATCGAAATTTGTAATAATCTTAATTAATTTTTATTTAATTCATTCTTAAATTGTAATATCAACATCACCTATCATATTGTAGTTTATATGTATTTCATCAACTATACCTTTAGATTTTGATACGTGACTAATGAAAAATTTTATTCTAAACACATTTAATAGTGGTCGCAGTATTTTTTGAACTTTGATAACTTTTCTAGTTTCTTAATGAAACAAAAGTAATTGAATTTGTCTGATAAGCATTTTGATTAATAAAAATGCAAAAAAGAAGAAAGTTTGTTCTTAAACATTAGTTCAGAAATTATCGAGAATTTTCCAACTAATTAAAATTTAAACTACTGTACTGTATTAGTTATAATATGAGTCTAATAAAATTTGATTGATATTTTCTTAACGTAGCAATTAACTAACTATCATGTAAACAAACAACATTTATTTAAAGCAATTTAATAATTATTATTCTATATCTAATCTGTAGTAAACTCATTAATTTAAATGTTTAGTTATTAATAAATATTATTTATTATTGTTACAGTTTAAAAATTCACTTTATCCATGTTAAACCAAAGAAAACGGAGGGTAAAAAAGTTTTACCATTGATTTTGTTGCATGGCTGGCCCGGCTCTGTGCGTGAATTTTATGACATTATTCCTTTGTTGACTACACCCAACGAAAAGAGTGAATATGTTTTTGAAGTTGTGGCTCCAAGCTTGCCTGGTTATGGTTGGTCTCAGGTAAAATATTTAAAATTTAATTTTTTACCACAGAGAGCTATTAATAATACGACTATGTATGATATTATAATTAATTATTACTTATTCTGTAGGGTGCTTCGAAGAAAAACTTTGGTCCCGCTCAAATGTCCATAGTTCTACGCAACCTAATGTTGCGCTTGGGTCATGAGAAATTTTTGGTACAAGGTGGCGATTGGGGATCCATTGTTGGTTCAAATATGGCTGCTTTGTTTCCGGAAAATGTTTTGGGCTATCATTCTAATATGTGTGGAAATCTGGGACCTATTAGCATGATTAAAATGGTACTTGCCGACTTTATACCAAGTTTCTTCTACGATAAACAATATAGTGGCTTCTTCAAACCTTTGGCGGAATTCTTTAGTAACACTATGGAAGAAATGGGCTACATGCATTTGCAAGCCACAAAACCCGATACTATTGGTACAGCATTAGCTCATAATCCAGTAGGTCTGGCTGCATATATCCTTGAAAAATTCTCCACTTGGACAAATAGTGAATACAAACACTTGCCAGATGGTGGTCTTACTAAGCGTTATACAATGGACGCTTTACTCGATAATGTCATGATATATTACATCACCAATTCCATCACCACTTCTCAACGTTTGTATGCCGAACAATTTAATAAGGAACAAATGGGCTTACAAATGGATCGTGTTGCCGTGAAGGTACCAACTGCCTGTGCCCGTTTCTATCATGATCTGTGGCATGCAACCGATTGCCAGCTTAAGGATAAATTTTTGAATTTAGTCCAAAGTACCTATCATGAAGAGGGTGGACACTTTGCTGCTATGGAAGTGCCTAAAGTCCTATACAATGATTTTGTTGAATTTGTCAAGAAGGCGAATTTATAAAATAATATTTAAAATGTATTTTTAATTGGAAGAAAAGTCTGTTTATATAATGTAAGAAATTAAAAAATATATGCGAATATATTGTAATTTTATATACACCTGGCATCTGGTATCTTGTTTTTTGTAAAAATATAAGTATATTTGATAACTGAAAATATGTTTATTTCTTTTTGTTTTTTTTTTTTGTTTTTTGTATGTGTTTTATTAATAAAGATTATTAAACATTGTTTTTAATTACTCATTGTTAAGTTTTAAAAAAGTAAACAAATTATAGTCGGTCAAGACCATATGGTACCCTAAACCATTTATGATCGTTAAAGTTTGTTTTTTGGAAAGAGTCTTATATGCGACCTTTGGAACAATTCTTATAATAAGTGTGATTAATATTTCTATAAAATATACAGTCATAGTCATATATATTTACACTTTTTAAAATTTTTTGAAAATTTGGAAAAGAATTCAAATATTTTTGTTGTTATAAAATATTTTGAAATAATTTTTCTGTTGTTGTGTGGCCTAATATGTCTAGAATATATTTTGGTAGTTTCTTAAAATGTCGCGGCATTCATTTGTGAAATTAAATGAAAAACTCGCATGAACTTTTCATTTCAAAAGTATTTACACACTTTTTTTAACACTTTAAAATTATTTACACAACTTAAAAGGATGGCTAAAAATCTTATCTATAAGATATTATATAATCTTGAAATTCAAACTCAACTTTAATAAGTTGCAAACATATAATAATAGTGGAAAAAATAGTGAAGAAACCTATCAAATCCATGTTAAGATTTAAATGAAGGTTTAAAATGTACATTGTCATTATGGTTTGAAAAAAGTAATGGGAGTAGTTAAAGGCTGACATAAACTTTAATTAAAAGATATAATTTTAAGAAAATAAAAATATTTTAAACAGAAATTATATTAAATCTGTAAGAAAAATTTAACATAGCCTAGAATATTAGCAAATTTTTTTGCAATCGCAGGTATTTTCAACGAAAATGTATGATTTTTAGAAAGTATATGATGTCTGCATTATAGAAAGTGAAATTCAATATTTCCAAATTTCGTTTTTCTGTAATATAATACGCGATTTCTAAATATTACCAATATTATTAATATTATTATTAATTTTATTTTTGTATTGAATTTTCTATACAGTGCACGAAAAAACCTAAGCATACAGAGTAAAAGTTTATATTTTTTGATACCTATAAATGTAATAAAAATATGAATTATCTTTTTAAACACTGCATTAAGTGCATTAAGGGGTTTATGGAAAATGTTATATTTTATATGGATTATTTGGAAAAATATAAAAATCTTTAAAAAATTCGAACGAAATAACCTAAGCATACAAAATAAAATTTGATGATAACTGTGATGCATTAGTCAGCATTTAGTTAAAATGATACATTTTGGCGTTCATGTTTCCTTAGTCTCAATGACAGAGTATGATTTAAAATTTTTCATTGTATTAATGTAATAGTAATTAACGAAATGTCCGATTGAACCTATTGAATTAAATAACAGTCCGCTAGGTTGACAGCATTCAGAGAATGTGGCTGGATTTTTTGTCAAATATCTGAAAAGTCGAAATAAAGTATATCATATTTATGGGTCCAAACAATTACGAAGGCTTCTGAAAGAAAAGTCTTGAAAAAAGAAATCTAAAATTTTTAATAAGGCTATTATGGAAATAAAAAGAATTCCTACTAAAAAAGAATTATCGCCTCGCCAAATATTAACTATTTGTAAACTGATAATATCTTTGAGTCGTATTCATACATTTAAAAATCATATCTCGACATGAAGTATGCGAAATAGGATACTAAAATTTAAATCTTTGCCCTCTCACAAAACACCAAGATTGTCGTTCGCGAAAATCAAAGATTTTGGGTCAAAATTGGAGGAAGTTGTTTTAGTGACAATAAAATATTTAACTTGTATTTCTAGATGGTTCTTTCGTGTATTGATATAAAATAAACGGCGGAATGAGAAAATCAGATATTTACCAAATTGCTGGAAGGATTTATTATAGAATATCGAGCAAATAGTTACAATAAAATATTACTAAAGGGTTTTATAAGTACAGAAAATTATGATAAACGATCCTTTTCTTACAAAAAGGGTTATTGGAACTTGATCCATACATTTCAGCGAGATATCGCCTCATCAAAAATTAAAAGTCAACAAAAAAAATTTATTTGCGGAAAAAAACTGTTCTAATAGGACATGAGCCAGTTTTTTCATAGTCCTGAATTGTTCCGAGAGTATTTCGAGGAATAATATGCCAAACAGTTTTTGCTGAAAGGAGCCGCTTTAACACTATAAATAATATAATGTGGAACATACTTTTTGGATATAAAATAAAGTGGTTTTTCTTATATTTTTATTGTATATGCTTAGGTTTTTTCGCGCACTGTATAATTAAAATAAATCAAATATTTTTACCTAAAATTGTTTCTAAAACCGCGAATTATGCTACAGAAAAACAAATATTGAATTAATATATTACACATTTTACAATGTAAAAACTATTACCATTTAAAATATCATACTTTCTCGCTGAACTAATGGATGACTACTGAGAAATATTCTAAGCTATGTTTAATTTTTCTGACAGATTTTTCTTAATTTCTCTTTAAAATGTTTTTACTTTCATAAAATTATATCTTTTAATTAAGGATTATACCAGCCTTTAACTATTCCTATTCTTTTTTTTCAAACCATAATGACGATGTAGCATTTTAAAATTTCGTATCTTTTTTCATAATTTTTGGCACTAGGATTTTATTTTTTCTACTTATTAAAGTTAGGTTTGAATCTCAAGATTATATAATATCTTATAGACAAGATTTTTAGCCATCTTTTGCAATATTGAGATTTTTGAAGTTGTGTAAATAATTTTGAAGTATAAAAAATGTGTGTAAATACTTTTGAAATGAAAAGTTCATACGAGTTTTTCGTTTAATTTCAGAAATGAATTCCGCGACTTTTTCAGAAACTACCACAAAATATTCTAGACATTTCAGGCTACACAACAAAAAAAAATTATTTCAAAATATTTGTTAACAACAAAAAAATTTGACTTCTTTTTCAAATTTTCAAGAAATTTTAAAAAGTGTAAATATATATGACTATGAGTGTACATATGTATATAATTTCATATTTATACATTTGTAGGGGATTTATCCACTTTAAGGTGATTCCCGGCAGTGGGCCTTATATAAGAGCTATTTATTTTATTATCTCACTTCATAAAAATTGTCACTTTGATTTTTATACTTATATTGAACTTGTTTGTGTAAAATATAATCTTAAAACTACACAGAAAAAATTAAATTTCAAATTCTATTACTAAATTCTTAAACTCAATAATATTTTTAAATGAAATCGGACCTATCACTGAATTAGTAAAATCAAATACTCACATTCGTAAATATTTTATTGAAAATAAAAAGTTTTTTTCTTTATTAAAATATTATTGCTATTTATAAAATATAATATTTGAAAATTTTCTAAAATTCAATAATTTTTTTTAGTAAAACAAGAAAAATAATATTTGGTTTTAAAAATAAATTCAAGCAAAATTTATTATAAAATCAATTAATATAGTGATAAATAATAGTAATAATAAATTAAAATAAATATATTTATTAAAGCTAATGCAGTGTTATGAATACTAATGCTACATTAATATAATTTAGATGTTCTTACAGATAATATTAGTGTAAATTAAAAATGAAAAACAAAGGCGTTTATTTCTTTTCGCAAATTACATTCCTCCAATTAAAAATGCCAATTCAACCTATAAAAAGAAAATATATTATTATACTGTTTCAAAAAAACGATCTCAAAGTGATACTTACATGAGAAGTTAATTCGATAATCACTCAGTCTATAATTTGATATTCATACTCTAAATTTTGCTAAATTTTTTATTGACCGACTAAAGTGGATGCGTAAGGTTAACTCAATTAAGTGACTCGTGGTCAACGGCAGTCGGATTCTCATGTTGCAAATTATGTGTGTTGAATTCTGCCATCTTTAAAATACATATTAGAGTCATTGCTTCCCATTAACTTTGGGTATATGCCGTTACATTGATTTGTATTATTAAATCCGGAATGGACAGATTTGTTTTGGAAATCTTAATTCAGCGCGGAAGAGACCTTAAAATTGAACAGAACCAGTTTAGCATAAACAAATATAAGAATAAACTCAATTTTTACATCTTACTTGAAAGAGGCATCCTTTATTTGAATGTAGAAAAAATATCCATACAGAGGAACCTGTGACTTTGCTAGTTTATGTTTCAAGATGCCAAACATATTCCTCTTTTGCATACATTAAATTGAGTTGACAAGAAATATTTTTAACCTGGAATAGTTGAATGCCATCGATATGGAGCAGTCTTAAGTTTGTATTCATAAAAAAATTACGTAACAGGGAGATAGTCAGGAACAAAAGGGCCAACATATATACACAGAAAAAATTAAATTTCGTATTCTATTAATAAATTTACAAAACCAATTATATTATTTACTGAAATCGGACCTATCACTAAATTAGTAAAATCAAACAATCAAATTCGTAAATATTTTATTGAAAAAAAAATATATTTTTTTCTTATTAAAATATTAACACTATTTATAAATTTGAATGTTTGAAAATTCTCACAAATTTCAATAAACATATTTTTTGAAACAATAAAAATAATATTTGGCTTTTAGACGATTTTCAAACAATATTTTTGTTTGAATCAATAAAATACTTAGTAAGATTTATTAAAATCATATTGCATTTAATGCATTTTTATTAACATTAAAATATTGGAAAAAAAATATACATTCAATGATCATATAGTAATATTAAGTTTTAAGTGATAATTAAGTTTAAAAAACATATTTCACGATACGCCAATGTCCAAATCGATCTACAAGAAAGTATCGTTATTAAATTTTAAATGGTTTATATAGAATATTACTTACTGTAATCAGGACAGGCATTTTTAAATCAAAATATGACATAATATCGCAACCACCTATGATGTAGGGCAGGAGTTCCCACAGAATTGTGCATCATTGACCATTTCATAAAATGTTCTCTGTGAATAAAAAGATATAGAAATAAATGTATATGTATAAAATTAAAAAGATGAAAGCTATACATACTAGGTCAGACTGACTTTTTCAAAAAGTTTCATATGTGCAAAAAATTTGTGGAGAGTAGTGCGCACAATGCCATAATGTCAATAAGATCAAGGGATTTTTATGTATCTTATATCTTATTAAAATAGACAAATAAAAATTAACAAAATTTTAAGAATGCAATCAGCATCTGGATTAAAAAAGTGTATTAAACAGCTGGACGCAGGTATTTTTTTTCGACGTATTTTAGAGTGAATAGGAAAGACTAATTACATCCCGCAGATTTTATGACAATTTTCATTCTTTACGAAGGCACTAGCCTTCCATCAATGCATCATAAAGTGCACGAACATTTCGACATTGGACGTAGGCTATAAACACATATACACTTTTCCTACTTATGGGCTTTTCTCCAATAAAGTGCATTTTATATCTTCAAGTATTCCTCTAGAAAAGTGAAAAAAATGATCAATGCATTTAAAGGGAAATAACCAACAAACTCACCTCAATATCCTTGAAAAAAGCCAATATTATATTCTTTATTTGCACTATTTTATAAAAGTTTTTCAATAAAAAAAAATTGCTATTGTCAAAATTTATTTATTTTTTTATTATTATTTTTTCTTTTGTTTTCTTTTTCTTTTCAATTTAAAAAACCAATAAAAAAAATATTAAAATCAATTAATTTTATTTATTAAATTAAATTTAAATCCAAATAATGATTTGTTAAAAAAATTTTTTGTTATAATTTTTTCTGTGTAGGTTTTTATTATTATTAAAGAAAATATACTGATATAATTTACGGCTTTGAACATATAGCACTTTAAACAAAAAAAGTGGCGCATGGTCACCCCTCTACCCTACTATATATTTATCACCAGAACTATATCCATGTTATGTCTTTGTATTATATAAATAAAATTAATTTTAATGAAATTTTTGCAAAAATTAGGAAAAATATTTAAAAATTTTTAATATAACAATTTTTTACGACAATAATGATCTGAAATGGGGTTTGATCAACTAACATTTTTATGATCTTTAATACTTTAGCAAATTTTTTAGTTTGAAAATGACGTAAAGCTTTTTGAATGATGTAGTATTTGAATAATTTTAGCACATACTGTACGAAAAAACTACTTACTCATCCAATTGAATCGTTTGATTTTAATGTTTATACCCGGTTTTTTAGCACATACTTAGTGAAAATTTAAGTGTTATTTTTCATCCCTTAAGTCTTTTAATATTATTATTAAAAATAAACGAAAAATATGTAAAAACATAAAATCGAGTAAAATTAAAATTAAAACTTAGCGTACTTTTTTTTAAACCCAAAATTTTCCTAGTTATCGTACTCCAATCGACTCAAAATTGATTTCATTCGATTCAGCAGATATCAGTTATAGATATCATGTTCATCCGTTTTTGATTTCTTACTTAAAATAAAAGATATTGAACTCCAAAGTCAAATTTGGTCTGACTAGAACAAGATAGTAATCCTAGAGTTAAAATGTTATAAAACCTGCAAACAAAACTCTGGGTTCATCTTATTTGTATGATTACATCTATACTTATTTACATACATATTTTGCAGCATAGATATTTGAAGAAAAAAGTCTTATTTTTGTCTGCTTAATAGTGGAAGGCCAATGTACGTACCACGCGGCAACGAGCGGCAGCATTATTACCAGCTTAAAAATTAGTCAATTGTTTACAAAAAACTGACAAAGGAAAATTTGAAAACACTGTCATAAATTTAATCTGGCAATGCTGTCACACTTGGCCGCGCGTCAAATTTGAATTTGTTTCAATTTTTTTTATATGGACGTCGCGAGCACGTGAGAAAACTTTATCATCTTGCCGCTTCCACTATAAGTTTTAAACTGTAAAACGAAACTTTACTTAGTTATAAGATTTTATAGTGAAAGGCCAATGTACGCGTCATGCGGCAACAAGCGGCAGCGTTATTACCAGCTTAAAAATCAATCAATTGTTTACAAAAACTTTCAACTTTTTATATGGACCGCGCGAACGTGAGAAAACATAATCAGCTGATTGTGCCGTGTGCCGCGTACATTGGCCTTCCACTATTACTTAATTTTTTCTCAACTAAGTTTTAACTTAAATTTACACTTAGTGTTGTCTTTAAAATTGGACTTTAATATTTAAATGTTTTTGTATTATTACGTTTTATTATAAAAAGCTCCCTTAATAAATTATAAACAATTCATAGCATTTAGAATTTTTGGGGTGTCAGCATAAAAATATCTTAATACAATAGTTGTACAAAAAAAATGTACTCTTATGTCGTATGCCGTGTATGTAGATTCGAGTATTATTTGATAAGAATAAATCATTGTGCCAGCCGGTAGGTAATACTTGGTTGGTACACGTTTAACAAACAATATGTACAAAACAAGACAAGTATTAAATATAAATAATAAACATTTATAGATATAAATAAAATAAAAATTGATAGATGTATAGTATATTTTAGAAATACTACATACACACGTATATAAAATGATCGTATTATGATCGTTAATGGTTTAATGCAGTTATCATGCGATAACAAATACGTAGAGAAATAGTTAGAATAGTATTAGTGTTTCCACCTTTATGAAAGTTTTATTAAACAAAAACAAAATTCAAATAAGTTTAGAATAAAGTCGAAAAGCATGACATCCTACATAATTATTAGGTTTCAAGAAAATATATTTATTAATTTTTATACTTGTGTGATTCTTTTGACTTTAAAATTATTTATATTGTCTTAAATTAAATATTTTAGTATTTATCTGAATTCTACACACTCTAATAAGATTTTTCTGATTTAATTAAGGAATAAAAATGCTTTCTAAATGAGTCTCATATCTTTAACTCTGATGGTGTAAATGCTGATTGAGAATGTTTATATCCTTAAAAGAAATGCTTTAAAAATTTAAGTTCTTGAATCTAAAATAATTGTAATTTACTATTTTAATTTCATATGTTACAAAACGATTTTCAAAATTAATATATCAATTGAATACTGTAGTTCAGAATATTAATAACGATTAGAACACAACAAGCAGCAATCACAGCAAGTATTTTGTGAATCTAATAATAATAAATAGTTGACTTTAATACCTGTAACAAATCACTGGCATGCGTTGTTGACTCTAGAAATAAAAACAATTATTAGAGATTTTTTAACGAATAACGCGCATCTTAACGACAAAAATGTCACCAATTACACGAATTTTAATACTAATACTAGCCGTTGCCGGTGGTATGTTGTATAAAAAGGTAAATGATTTACTAGGAGATGCAACAGTGCCCAGTTTACCTTTAAATCAATGGTGGGGTGATGAAGCAGAACCCACAGATTGGCAGGCCTATTTAGCCAATTCTTCAGAAGTTATTGGCAATAAATTACTCTATGCTGATCAGGTATATAACATTTAAAATTTATTAAAAAGAAATTTAACATTATTAATACATTTTAAACTTATAGACCATTGACGATTTAAAAGCTCAACTTAATCGAACATTACATTTGGCTGAACCCTTGGAAGGTGTTACTTTCGAATATGGTTTCAATAGCAAACAATTACAAGAAATTATTGAATATTGGCGTGATGACTATTTGCCGCGTTGGCGTGAACGTGAAGTGTTTCTTTGGCAATTTAATCATTTTACCACCGAAATACAAGGGTACATAAGAAATTTTATTTATTATCACATCGTCATATTATTCTTATCAAATAAACTGAGATTTACGACAAAAACAAATCATTTAAAAAATATTTGTATACCCTTTTAGATTACGTATGCATTTTCTACATTTAATGGTCTACGATGAATATACCGTTGATAGACATCATTATCCGGTACTATTGTTACATGGATGGCCTGGTTCCGTGCGTGAATTTTATAATTTAATTCATAAACTGCACCAGACGAGAAAGGATAAAAACAATAAATACATTTTTAATGTAATTGTACCCAGTTTACCCGGCTATGCATGGTCTCAGGTAAGACTTCGATTTAAACTTTAAGCCTAAATAATTTTCTAAAATGTTTGGAAGATTTTTCCGTTTATATTTCGATTCGTATCAAATTTCATTTAAATAAATGGTTAATTCATTTTTATTCATAAAAATGTATTAGTCCCAATTTAATTATACAGTAAAAACGAGAGAAGAAGATATAGTCGGTCAAGCCCGACTATACGATACCCTACACCATTTCAATTCACATAATTATGTTTTTACTATTATACAACTTACTTCTGTTAAATATTAACATAATACTAACATTTGTATGGGATTTGTGCACGTTAGTGATTTTCGGGAGAGCAGTTTATATGGGAGCTATGGTCAGTTATGGACCGATCTTCATGAAATTTGGCAGACAGATTTTTGCTGATATAAGACTTATTTGTGCTAAATTTCATTAAAATATTCCTATTTTTAAGACATCTATAAGTGTTAAAACTCTATTCCGGGAGGACATTTGTATGGGGGCTAGGTGAAATAATGGGCCGATCATAACCAAATTCAATAGGCTTCGTCCTTGTATTGAAAAAAGCATATGTACCAAATTTCATCAAATTATCTTCAAAATTGCCTGTACTTTGCGCACAAGCTTTACATGGACAGCCAGCCAGCCAGCCAGCCGACCAGACGGACGGACGGACGGACGGACATCGTTAAATCGACTCAGAAAGTGATTCGGAGTCGAACTGTATACTTTAAGGTGGGGGTCCGACAATTTTTTCTCTGCGTTACAACTTCTGCACAAACACATAATACCCCAACCACCTTTGGTGGTGTAGGGTATAAATATAATTAATTAAAGAAAAGAAAAACGATTTAATTACAAATATTAGTATGTATAAAACCCAAAAGAAAATAAAAATACATAATAGGAGTTTTCATGCAATCAAATAAATGCCTCGTATAGCTTGTAAAGTGTATAAATATAAAAGCTCGTAAAAAATTTGTCAAATTTTATTTAAAAAATTATTTACACAATTTATAAATATTTACGCTTCATTTTCAATGCGTAAACGACTTCGTAAACTTTTGCAATAAATTTTTAAAAAAAGTTTGACAAATTGTTTACGAGCTTGTATTTCTATACAGTTTATGTTCTATACAAGGCCTTTATTTGATTCTATGAAAACGCCTATTATTAAATTTACCTACATATCCCAACAAACCAAATGATATCGTAATGATATCATTACGATATCATTTCGGTGATATAGAAGCCCGAAAATGATATCATTTATAATTCTAAAATGATATAGGTTGCTTTCTAAAAGGTACACTCGAAAATGATATCATCATTTTTGAAAATAACGATATTAGTAATGATATCATTTAATTTAAGCAGCGCGATAATTTAGCAATATATTGCAAAATATATACGTACATAAATGCTAAGATTGGATCAATATATTATATTCTAAATATGTTATCAAAAGTTAATAAAATAGCCATAATAATCCAAAGTTCTCCCAGCTCCAAATCATTTTGCATCTATTACGAAACTTTTGCAATCCGAATACAAGTCTCCCTTTAAATCCGGGCTGATATTGGTTTCTTCATCTTATACGCGTAAATTTTTTGCAATTCCACTAAATTTAGCTGTAAAAATTCAATTCCCATATAAAGCATAACATAAAATATTTTTCTAATACAAAAATTTTCAATTTAATTTTATTTTTCTGAAAATGTTTGAAGTTTTTTTCTAAGGAAAATATAATTTCGATATTTTATAATATAATTTTAAAATTATGATATCATAAATGATACTGTATCGTTTCTCCCAGCTCCAAATCATTTTGCATCTATTACGAAACTTTTGCAATCCGAATACAAGTCTCCCTTTAAATCCGGGCTGATATTGGTTTCTTCATCTTATACGCGTAAATTTTTTGCAATTCCACTAAATTTAGCTGTAAAAATTCAATTCCCATATAAAGCATAACATAAAATATTTTTCTAATACAAAAATTTTCAATTTAATTTTATTTTTCTGAAAATGTTTGAAGTTTTTTTCTAAGGAAAATATAATTTCGATATTTTATAATATAATTTTAAAATTATGATATCATAAATGATACTGTATCGTTTCTTGGTTTGTTGGGTATGTATGTATATATTTTTTTAATAAAAAAAATTTTTAATAATTTTTCTTCTAGGGCACCTCTAAACCTGGCCTAGGTCCTGCACAAATCGCTGTTATTATGCGCAATTTAATGATGCGTCTTGGTTACAAAAAATTCTTCATACAAGGCGGTGACTGGGGATCTGTAATTGGTTCACACATTGCTACGTTGTTCCCGGAAATGGTACTTGGCTACCATTCCAATTTATGTACAGCCTTAACACCCAAATCAATGATTAAAGGTGCCGTAGCCAGTTTATTCCCCAGTTTCTTTGCCCCCAAAGGTTTCGAAGACTTCTTTTTCCCCATGACAGAAAAATTCCAATTCTTAATGGAAGAAACTGGTTACATGCACTTACAATCGACTAAACCCGATACAATTGGCGCAGCATTACAAGACAACCCTGTCGGTTTGGCTGCTTACATATTGGAAAAATTCTCCACCTGGACTAATGCATCTTATCGTCATTCAATTGATGGTGGTCTTAAAAAACGTTTTAAACTGGATGCTCTTTTAGATAACATTATGATTTATCATTTAACTAATTCCATTACTACATCACAGCGAATTTACAAGGAGCATTATACAGCTGAACAGAGAGCTTTGCAATTGGAACGTGTTCCAACGAAAGTACTGACTGGATGTGCACGTTTCAAAAATGATTTAATGCACTTTTTGGATTTCCAATTGAAAGATAAATATCCAAACTTAATCCATAGTACTTACCACACAGAAGGTGGGCATTTTGCTGCCATGGAACTGCCAATCACTTTGTACGAAGACTTTATAAGTTTTGTACAGAAAGTAGAAAAAATTAAGAAAATTAAAAATTATAAAAGAGAGCTGTAATACATTAGATTAAGTAAATTTAATTTACAATTTTTGTTAAATAAAAACATGTTGACAAAGTTTAAAATATTAATATTGAAATTTTTGAGGTCCACATCGAACGCATCTGTTTTTTTTTTTTTTTTTTCGAATAAAGGATTTTTATTTTTGGCAGATTATACTTATTATTTGGAGGCGAATTTATATGCATTTATTTTTTGAAAATATGCACCTAAAAATGCACTTAAAAATTCAAAATATACCCTAAAAATTTAAAAACATGCATTCATTATTATTATTTTTTTAATATTTATTAAATAAAAATAATAAGGAATAAATAAAATAACAAAAATCAGTCCATGGTAAGCTAAGCCAAGTCGTTCTACTAACAAATTTTTATCCGATTAATAGTTAAGGAGATATTTCGAAATAAGTGTCCGAAAAAAAAAATGTTCATGCTTAATTCAAGATTTAATTTTTAGTAAAACTTATTTTTCAAAGTGAAAACATCAAAAATGTTTCAGTTTATCACCTTTATCTCATAGCTGGCAAAAATACGAGTAAATAAAGTCACGTATCATAAAAATTGATGCACAAATCACTATTGGATTCACTGTTAAGATATCCATGCCTACAGTTAAGTAGAGATACACTAGTGGGCAAAAATAATATTTTTTTTTTTCGTCTTAAATAAAAAAATAGGTGGATTAGATGGAATTTAACATGCTAAATAAGAATCGGATTTTACTTTTTTTCTATCACGTATCGATTTTTTTTGCCCACCACTGTATTTCCACTCAATTGTATGTATACATGGGTATTTTTACTTAACTGTGAATAAAATCAAGATTTGTGCATCAATTCATGCCTTATTTTATTCGTAGCATTACTAGCTTTAAAATAAAGATAATAAACTGAAACATTTTGATGCTTTCAATTTTAAAAAGAAATTTTAATAACAAAAAATCTAAAATTTTACATAAAAAAAAATTTTCGGACATTTATTTCAAAATAACTGAAACTATTGAGCACATAAAAAAATAAAGTTTGAGTGATTTTAAGATATTTTTATTCCGCATCTTTTGGTGTATCACTTATGTCAATCGTACACATCGTTCTTGAGTTATGAGGAAATATACTAGAGTAATGGCCTTACTATTGCCAAAATATTAGACACGCCCATAAAAAAAAATCTAGAGCTGATGGAAAAAAAACTGATAGCAGATTCGTATTTAGCACATCAAAATGCATCAAGTTTAACTATTCGTCTTTGGGGGAGGATTTTTTTGTTGACCAGTGTAATAAGTAGCCTGATTACCCTGTGGTAAAAAGTTATGGGGTGATAAAAAATTTAACGAAAGAATTACGATTTTTTAAATTTAGCATTTTTTTAATAGAAAATTTGCGCCATTAAGTGAAATTAAATTTACTCGTTGGTATCAGAAAACCAGGCATGGGATGACATCATCACAAATTTTTATATAATTGGCGTAAATATTAGAATGTGTAATGTATGTTTTTCGTTACTGACAAATACCACTTTTATAGAAATTGTCCAAAATATCGCCTAAACAGAATTTGTTAACAAGTAACACATTCGATTCAAAATGGCATTAAACAAATTTTATAAGCTAAAATATTATGCAATTTGGAAAACTTTCACTAAATTTCACAATCTTGTTCTGATTTTTTTCAATATAAGACTTTATGAAAAAAAAAAATAATAATAATAATAAAGAAACGTAATTTAAATCGGCTACAGCGACATCTCCAAACATATTTCGCTTGCTGACAACTATCGCGAAGAGTATATGATAATAATTTTAATGTCAAATAAAATCATTTTATTTTCTTAATACTTAAATTCAGATGACGTCAAATTATTTTAAGGATTTCTAATTGTATGAACCAAAGAACATGTTCTCAAAATTCAGCCCCACATATTTCGCATTATAGTTGAAATTTGATATATTAAAATATATATAGAATCAAAAATTTTTGGATATAAATCTGTAACTTCTGATAGGCTGATTGGATTTGCATGACATAGGCGTAGCAGAGGAGTGGACAATGTTAAGTTTGGAAGGTGAACCCAACAAACCCCTCAAGGGCGGAGCTAAGAGGGCTCAAAGTTAAGTACCTCTGACATAAAATTTTTTAAACGCTTGCTTTGTTTCTCGTCCGATTCTTTATATATTATTTTTTTGTAGGCCTACAAAAAAATGCTAGTCCTATTTATTTATTATAATTTTTGAGTTATTTGCGTTTGAATTTTTAAGTACCTGAATTTTGCATGTTCTTGGTCCAGTTTTTTTTTAGTATTTCCGACAGATTTTATATGTTTTTTCATTATCTAATTAAAAAACAAATTTATCTATTGAATAAAAAAAATTTGATAGTCGATATCTTCACCGAGTTCAAAAATAAACGATTTTTAATTTGAAAATTGCAAAAATTACGATTTTTTTTATTTTGCCGAAAAAGTATCTACACTCTTTTTTCTCTGATCACAGCTCCCATATAAATCCCCTCTTCCGCAAATCACTTTAACGTGCATAAATCCCATACGAATGATAATATCAAGTTAATATTCGACTCAAATAAGTTTTATATAAGTACAAAAAATATTGCAAAAATTAATGAGAATCGGTCCATAATTTACCATCGGAATCGGAATCGCCCTAAAGTGCATAAAATCATATAAATGTTAGTATCAATGCATTGTTATGTATTTTATTTTACATTTAGTAAAAGTGTTTGTCTACAATTGGCCACAGGTCTAATTTTTAGCTCATATAGAATGGTGTAGGGTATCATATGGTCGGTCTTGACCGACTATAGTTTCTCTCTCGTTTTTAATTGATTTTGCTCTAATCATCTAAATGATAAATGATAATATTAAAACATTTTTTTTAAATAGATATAATGATCTGAAGATTCTTGAAAATTCACTTAAATTTATTATATTTCTGTATTTATATAGACCTACAGTGGTGGCCACGAATTTAAGACACGACATGTAACGAACTAAGTTGTGATAATTATTACAACCCTGCAATATAAAATTAGATTTTGTTAATTTTTCAGTGTACCCTGTAATGTTAAGATCAATTACCGTTATTTGGTTTTGTTTGTGTATACATTTTGTTGCTGTTTTTATTATATTTTCGTAAAAACGTGCTTTTGAAGCTGGTCACGAATTTAAAACATATAAGAAATATTTGGTTTTTAAGTGATTTTTTGGTGTTTTTTGAAGCTAAAAGGTAAGTAATGAATGTTTTATTCCATTTAATGTTAGAATACATCAAAATATTTAGTTAGAAATGGCCAGAGGTACTTGGAGTTCGGATGCCGAGCGAAAATTGATCCAACAAATGAATACTGATGGAAAAACAGTAATGGAAATTTCCAAGCTACTAAAATGTTCCAGATCCAAGATTTACAATGCACTGGAACACATCAAGCAACATGGCACTACCAAAAATGTCAAACAGCACCCTAGAGCCCGAAAAACTACACCCAGGGAGGATAGCTTAATTTATAAATCAGCTGCTAAAGATCCTTTCAAGAGCTCAAGTAAAATTAAAAATGAGATTTCATCGGATTTTGGTATTAATATATCGTCCAGGACAATAAGAAGACGTCTGAATGAGAAGAACTTACGTGGGTGTATTGCACAACGTAAACCACTTGTGTCAAAAAAAAATATTAAATCCCGACTAGCGTTTTCAAGAGAAAATCTCAATAAGCCGATGACATTTTGGAAAAATATACTTTGGAGCGACGAGTCGAAGTTTTGTCGCTTTGGTTCTGATGGAAAACAGTACGTATGGCGTCCTCCAAACCTGGAGCATCACCCAAAGTACACCCTTAAAACGGTTAAGCATGGTGGTGGAAATGTCATGGTGTGGGCAGCATTTTCCTGGCATGGTGTAGGTCCCATTCAGAAGATTATCAATAAAATGGACCAGCATATTTACAAAAACATACTGACAAGCATCATGATACCATTCGCTGAAGACAACATGCCTCTAATGTGGAAATTTATGCATGATAATGACCCTAAGCACACTTCACGCCTAGTGAAGAGTTGCTTAGAGGAAAATAATATCACAGTTCTGAAATGGCCAGCTCAATCCCCGGATCTCAATCCAATTGAGAACTTGTGGAATGATGTTGAGGAGCATGTACGAGCAGTAAAGCCAAAAAATTTGACTGATTTATGGGAAGAAATTCAAAAGGCTTGGTATGCCATTCCAAAGGAGCGCTGTATGGCCTTAGTTGAAAGTTTACCCAGGAGATGCGCTGCTGTGATTCAAAATAAAGGATTTCCCACCAAATACTAATATTGTTTTATGAAGCTGAGCTTTACTTTTGTGAATTAACTTTTATTTTGCCTATGTCCTAAATTCATGACCAGGCTTAAACTTGTATTAATCTGTATAATATGTAAATAAAAATTGGAAACTAAATATAGGTAACAAACTATTGTTGATTTTTTTTCATAACATTACTAGGATCTTTAAAAAATAACATGGATCTAAAATTTGTTCGATAAGATGTAAAAATTATCAGAAATATATAAGTGAAATGTCGTGTCTTAAATTCGTGGCCACCACTGTATCTTTTTTCATTTTTCTTTATATTTTATAAACAGCTGTCAATTTATTAAAAAAACAAAATTGTAAACCAATTAGATAAATTATTATATTAATAAATAATATAATTAAATTTCAATATAGTTAGTTAAAATTTTTATTAAAAAATAATTTGAAATATTTTTTTCTGTGTTAACATAAGTAAATTAACTGAATTCAATTCTATAAGTGCTTTTATGTAGAAAATTTCTTTATGAAAAAGATGTCTTCAATCCCCTCTAACAAAATATTCCTCTGATGTATAAAAAGAACGTATATGAAAAATACAATAAAACACTTGGAGTTACTTAACGATGAATTTTCCCGATATCTCCGGAGCCTTAAACCAAAATTCTAAACCAATTTATTTCGTAATCTATTCAACATTGCTATTGATAATTTGCAAGAAAAATCAATAGAACTTATTATAAAAATGAACTGTAATCACGTTTAAATGGCTAAACCGATTTTCACGGAATTTGACACACAGATAGTACCAGTTTTCAATTTCACACGTTATCAGTGAAGGTACATATTTACATGAAATTTGACACATAGCCTTTTTTTATTTTTATAAACAAAGATATTTTTTACTTAAGGCTCAACTACATAGAATACTTTCGCTTCAACTGCGACTGACAGCTAAGTTAAATACCATGCATTTATATTGAGCGGAACCAAATCAGTATGCCAAACTTCTGCGTGAAGTACTTCAAAGATGAAAAATGTTCAACTTTGTAGTGCCGAAGTACGTAAATATATTTTGTCGGTTGTTTTATTCTTATTTTAATATTTTTTCGTTAAGTCGGAAATTTTAATTTGCAATTCATTATTTCAACTGAGAACATAATAGAATTTTTACATCTTTATATTTTATTATATACGAGCTCTAAACCCGCAACTTCGTTAGCGGAAATTTTTTATAAAAACCATACTATATATTAAATTTAAACTAAGATTATTAACTCCCTTGAGAACATTTCTAATAATGGTGTTATGTCATCCATAAATAACAATTTCTCTTTAATTTCAGATTTCTAATCTTAGAATAACAAAAATAAATATCAGAATTACTAAAAAGTATATTAGAATAAAGAAAAACGACCACAAAAAACATTTTAAGGTTTCTGATTCACTTAGTACCTTACATCTTCAATTTTATGTTTCTAAGCAGTGTTGCCAGGACTTGAGAAAAAAAGAAGCTAAATTGGACTTTAAAAAAGGTCAAAAAAGGCTAAATGTCCCAAAAAATAAAGCCAGAAAAAAAGCTAACATATTGTCTTTTTAAAAAACACATTTATTTGTTAGCTCTTATTAGTTTTTGGTATTTTTTGAAGATATATTAGCGAATTTACAAATTTAACATAAATAGTTCCTATGGATAATAAAGTTTTTAATAAATAATTTTAATATTCCCCTAGAATGAAGCGCCGCAAGCGAAAATTTTAGCAAAATGTAAAAAATTTAGATTTTTTGTGCGAATTAATACACAAAAATGCTTAAATTTGTGATTTTTTTTAAATAAAATTTGTAAATTTTTAGCCTTTTTAAAGCTATGTTAAGAATCAAAAAAGGCTAGAAAAAAAGCTAGAAGCTAAAACGAAAATTTTGAAGCTAAAAGCAAAATAAAAAGGCTAGATTTAGCCTTAAAAAGGCTAAACTGGCAACACTGTTTCTAAGGATAAAAATTGCAGAACATTCAAGAAGTTCTATTAGAAAAACGAAAAAAGATACAAAAAGTCCCTTCTTATGGATTCATTTAGGACCACATATCTTTAATTTAATGTTTCTATATTCAAAATTATATAAAATTCAAAAAGTACCATTAGAAGAACAAAAGAAGTACCACAAAGGCCCCTCTTGTGAAATCTTTCTCACATAGGACCATGCATATTTAATTTCATGTTTCTACTTTAAATATTATAAAAAGTTCAAAAAGTACCATTAGAAGAACAAAAAAGTACCACAAAGTCCTCTCTTATGGATTCTCATTCACTTAGCACCACATGTTCTTAATTTCATGTTTCCAGGTTCACAATTATAGAAAATTAAAAAAGTACCATAGGAAGAACAAAAAAATACCACAAAGTCACTTCATATGGATTCACATTCACTTAGCACCACATGTACTTAATTTCATGTTTCTAGGTTCATATTTATAGAAAATTCAAAAAGTACCATTAGAAGAACAAAAAAAGTACCACAAAAACCTCTCTTATGGATTCTTATTCATTTAAGACCACATATCTTTAATTTCATGTTTCTGGGTTAAATATTATAGAAAATTCAAAAAGTACCATTAGAAAAACAAAAAAGGACCACAAAGTTCTCTCTTACGGATTCTCATTCACTTAGCAATTCATGTCCTTAATTTCATATTTCTAGGTTAAATATTATAGAAAATTCAAAAAGTACCATTAAAATAACAAAAAAGTACCAACGTCAAGTTCAAAAAGTACCATTAAGATAACAAAAAGTACCACAACGTCCCCTCTTATGGATTCTCATTAACTAAGGACCACATATCCCTAATTTCATGTTTCTATGTTTAATGTAATTGAAAATTCATTATTAAGTTTGAATAAAATGTAATTTCCCGCCTGTACCCCTTTTTTGGTACTTTTTTTTCACCCATAGAAGTATCAGAAATTATATTCCAGTGAGTTTCTAAATTATAGTGAGATCCCATATTAAAATACGCATATGGTTATGTCAATAAAAATAAAAAAATGTTTTATGAAAAAAGTACCAAAAATAGGTACGATTTTTACCCCTTAAACATTTGAATTTCTAAAAAGTACCAAATTTATATTTCTCATTTTTTGATAAGATATGAATACGACATAAATTTTATCTGTATGTTGATTGTTTTCAAAGATACATATGGTGTCAAAAAAGTACCAAAATAGAGTTTTTACCCATTTTCTCCTTAAAACGGCCGACTTTCAAAAAAGTACCAGACACCTGTCCAATTATTTTTTAAATGAATAACGATAACTATTCAACTTTTTTTGTATCATTATTAGTTTGCGAGTTATAAGGTTACCGATTTTACCCGTTTTTACCCTTTTTACCCCCTAAACATTCGAATTTCCAAAAATCTATATGGAGGGAGACCTACCTATGTTCCAAATTTCGTCTCTTTAGCTTCAGCCGTTTGGGCTGTGGGATGATGAATCAGTCAGTCAGTCAGTCAGTAACGTTACTCTTATATATATTTATATAATTTTAATAACAAAATAATGCAACGACTGGGTTAATATCATTTATGTGTTGCGTAGCTGTCAGTCGCAGTTGAAGCGAAAGTATTCTATGTAGTTGAGCCTTTAGTTTTCAAAAGTGAACAATTGTCATAATTGATGTTAAAAAATTATATACATACATACAAAGTGATCTTTCTACGAGCAAATAATATTAAAACAATTTTCTATAAAGAATAAGAAATAACTCCAAATTAATCATAAAAACATTTTCGTAGCACCAACTTTTTCCAGAATATCTAACGAAAAAATATGTACATATGAATGAAACACATATCAACGCTTCGTTATTTTGAAGAGACAAGGTTTATTATAAGAAATGATCAATTATAATATATTTTAAAAGACATTTGGTCAAAATGTATCGAAATATTTTTTTCGGGAAACATTAAATTATTTAAGGAACTAATGTAATACAGAATTACTCTTTAACTTGTTCTCAAAATCATTTTTAAAATAAATTAATTATCCCATCATGATACTAACTGAAATTATAGAGGAGATTTTTCGAAGTTAATATACATAGTACATATTTTATATTATTTAAAAATTTTATAAAATCCGCGAACTAAAAATCGTGAAATGTAGACCATTTAAACTTGATTTTTTTAGCAATTGCTATAAAAATATAATCTTTTTACACTTAATAACATTCAAAGCTAATACATGGTATCAGTAAATTACAAAATGTCTATCAATTTATAAGATAAAAATTATTAGGGAATCGGATTTGATTCCCTAGAAAATTTCAATAATGGCAAATTATGTAAACAATTATATTGGGTTCAAAATAAACAAGCAAAATTTTTCTCTTATGTGTAAATATGAAAAATCATTCACTTATAATATTTTATAATCAAATATATGCAAAATTATGCTCTTAAGTATTAAATATGTCATTTAATTGCAAAATATACTAAAAAAAAAGGGATTTTCTATGAAAATATAAAAAAAATAAGTCCAAAATATGCTATTAGAATCAAAATATACAAAAATAAATCGTTGTCAGAATTGCAAAAATTGTTTGTAACGTTTGTCTTGATACAAAATTTTTCTAGTATAAATAAACTCGATTACCACATTTTTTGGTTGACAACTTGGTGGTTGCGATGTGTCAAAAACTATACATCTGCTATTATTGTGATAAATAATGCATTCAAAGTGGCGCGCAATAGTATACAAAAAATCTAGCATCTAAAAAAATATCTTAAAAATAGCAACGAGAATTTTTTATTAAGAAACAGAATTTTAAGAACCTCAATACAATTAAATAATTTCAAATGACCAAAGCAAAATAGCAGATGCATTTATAATTTAATATAAATCCGCATAGACGGGAACAAATATTGAAAGTGCTGAATTAATCAAACAAATAAAAAATCTGAGTTGTAAAAAATTAATAGAATTTTCTTTACCTTAAGACAAATCGAATAGAGACAAATCAAATGTCTAGCAAATAAAAGGCCTTATTTAAAGAAACCTTCTTTAACTGATTTACTAATTATAAAGTTCTCTCTCTAGATTTTAAAAACTTTCCATATTGGTTTAAAATAGCAAAATGTACGCTGTTTATGCAGATAAGAGTCATACATAATATTAATAAATGTAAGAGAAAGACTATGAAAATAAACAGTTTAGAAAACAATACAACCCATATGGTGATCTTTATTAAAGTAGAAAATTGCACATTTAAATACAGTTCGTTCAAGGCAAATTCGTACGTGAACATTAAAATTACTTAGGCCTAGATAGCCCTTGCTTAAAAAGCTATAGTCACCGATCGTCTTCAATTTTGGTATTTTTTTATATACCTAATAATTATTTTGTCCAACATCGTCTTGAAGTTAACTTTAAATATGCACGTTGAAATGATTTCAGAAGTGGACTGATTATTGAAACAATGCACCACTATTTACCGAACTTCATGAAATCTCCTAATCTTTTACATCTGTACATTTAAAATTGAGTGTTACATTTGTTTGTGGTTTTAAACAAAATTTTATATTAAATAATTGTAGAGGGTAAGCAAAATTAGTGATTGGCGTAAGTTTTAAGCTTGACTGCACTGTATATGCACAAATAGGACATTTATAGAATGTATAGGTATTGGAAATGAATAACGCACTCTTGTCAGCAACAAACTATAACAACAACTAATTACAATGTGCTACAAAACTAAAAAAACAAAACAAATTAAATGAATTTTAGTATAGTCTTATAATTTGGTTCTATTAATGTTTTCATTAATTATAAATTTTTATGATTAAATAAAGGAAATAAAATAAAAAATATTTCCTACTTTCAAAGACTTAGGATGATTAATTCATAATGCGATATAGATTATTGTCCCTAGATAAATAATATAAATATTCCAAAATATCTCTTCAATTATATATAAAAATATTCTGTAATGCAATTAGTTCGGATGCAAAATAAACGAACAATATCATTATTTACTATATTAACTGGATTTACTATAATTATAAAATTCTAAAAATATATTTAAAATTAGTTACAAGAAGCTTAGTTCAGTTGGACACTTAGGTAGTACTATTTCCCATGTAGCACAGTGTTATTTAACAAAGTACTGATTCTTTTTTTTTCTGAAACCGTTATATTCATTTGCAAATCGTTCGCAACTGCTTTAAATACACAAACTTCAAGCGCATCGAACAATAAATTAAATTATTCTTACTTTAAAAAAAATATTCATATATTTAAGAGATAAAAATTAAATTATTATTAATATGCCAGATTTAAAATCGACAGTTTCACTTACTAGTGCTACAGTAGAGAAAATGTCTCGCCATGACATGTTGGAGTGGGTCAATAGCACCGTACATGGACAATATAAAAAAATTGAAGAGCTGTGCTCCGGTAAGTTTTCTAAGCACTCACTTTCTAACAAAATACTCAATTTAACAACATATACATAATTGCAATTCTAGGAGTGGCATATTGTCAAATGATGGAACTTTTGTTTCCTAATACAGTGGGTTTGAAAAAAATAAAATGTAATGCAAAGTTGGAACATGAATTTCTACACAATTTAAAATTATTTCAAGCCGCCTTTACAAAACTCAATTTCGATAAATCCGTACCCATTGATCGTTTAATAAAGGGAAAATTTCAAGATAATTTTGAATTCTTACAATGGTTTAAGAAATTTTTCGATACACATTCAGCTGGCAAGGAAAATTTAAAAGTACCAGCTGCCTTAGCTGCTGCAGCACAAAATGCTCCCAAGCCGATTAGAAAACCAGGAACACAGCCCTTAAGTGGCACTGGAGCATTGGCGAAGTCATCTTCCAGTAAACCGGATGTTTTAAAAACACCCAAAGGTAGTCATCAACAAGAGGAAAGATCTGTTTCTCCTTCAAGTCTACGTGTTCTGCAAGAAACACAAGAACAATTAACTGAACAAATGTTGAGTATAGAGCTTGAAAGGAATACATATTATAAAAAGCTAGCCGAAATTGAAGCCATGTAAGTCTTAACGTTATATAATTGAATTATTTATAACCAGGCAACAAAAAATATGCTCTAAAAAAGTGTCTTATGCCCAAAAAATTTTAGTTTATCTTCTATTTATATTAAAACTAACTTGATTTTTATTTTAGTATAAAATAGGCAAAATTTTCCTTTAAAGTATAAAATATTCCATTTAAATTGTTAAAATATGCTCTAAAATAAGGATTTCTATGAAAATATGACAAATGCTGCTATGCCCAAAATACGCTACAAAAATTGATGTCAAAATACCTTAAAAAATTGGGCATGAATACCTAAGAGATTGGTTTATTTGAAGCCCGGAAAAATACGACTTTACATATTTTTGGTTTCTCTGTTTATAATTGTTCCCTAAACTGATTAAAATTAATATTCCATTGAAACACATCGATATAATTAAGTTTTCCTTATAATATAATAAAATCTTCTTAATTATGAAACTGTTGTAGACTTTTTAGCTAGATACTTAACGGAATTCAAAATAGTTTCAAATGGGATTAAGATTAAGGTGCATCTCTGAAATTCGAAAGTATTCAAAACTTTTAATACAAAAACGATACATTAATGGAGGTTTGTTATATAATAAATACTTCGAGACTTCTTCATTCATTGTATATTTAAAAACAATTGATTAGTGAACTTAAAAATATACATACAGTCAATCGCATAAATATGTATACGACCTGTATGTATATTTTAATCGAATATAACTATTGTGAAAAATAATATAATGGACCCAAACTAAAATAATTAAAAGAAAACATGTCAAATAATTAAATTATTGTTAAATATACACAGATTTTTAAATTTTGTATATATTTTTATTTGTAGAAATTGAGGTTTTCGATACTTTACGGCAATTTTATTCATATCTGAGAATCTTGGAGAGATAAAAAGCGAATAATTCTGGGGAAAATTACGGTAATTTAAAAAATCCCTATTATTTTAACATTTCATAAACTCTTTACATGGTAAAATGTTGAAAATGTCAAGAGTATGATATTATCCACTCATAATTTATCAATGTGGAATATCTGCAGTGTTTTCAAATTATGGATGAAACATTTTACTATTTATGGACAAATTTGGAATTTTAATTACACTTTAATAAAAATGTTTGACATACCCTTCAAATTTCCATCACACTCCTTTTAAAATTTTGAAAATGTACTAAATTACTATACACACAGTAAATCATTAGTATATTCTTTAGTATTGATGTATACAAACATACAAATTTTGATACTTTGAATGGCTCTAAAGTGTAATAATCTTGCGAAATATTAAAAAATCGAATAGGATAATTGTATAGTGGGAACCACTTACAAAAATAAATTACATATATCGTCAAAAAAAGTAAATCAGCCATACAATACTGATGGAAAGACACATAGCCAGAGTTCAACGTATACAACTAATACCCAAGGGTATTTTTATAGTATATTCTCATGTTTTTTAAAATAAGTTTGGCAGGAATTTCGAAGGCATATTAAAAATGTATGTAAAATTGTACCAAAAATTGCAAAATTTATCCATAAATCATTAAATGTTTCATCCATAATTTGAATACACTGCATATATTTAGCCATGACAAATTATCAGGTATGTTCTGGAAATCACTTTTTGTCGAAGTGATTTCAAATCACCTAAAAGGTGTTCTGTGCACAAAAAATTATGAAATCACGTGATTTCAAATCGGCCAACTTTTTAGTGTCGATTTCAAATCACTTGCTTATTTTTGCAAACACTGTGTTGTTAATCAAATGTAAAATGGCTTATATAAATAATTTATTATGTTCTTTATCCATTTTTGTTTGAACATTTTTAATTTTATTGAAAAACAATTAAAAAATAGCAATTTATTGAAAACACCTTTAGTTCTGCGTTTAAATTTTGGAAACGATTTTGTGATTTCAGTTTTTCTTTGCCTGTCAGCTGTTTACCTATAACTTTTCTTCTGTTTCCATAGGATTTGATAGATTCCGCAAATAGCGTTTTTTAATTCGCTCATTATTTATTTTCTTCATTTTTAAAGCAATTATTGCCAATAACGTTGCTCCTGGCATTTTAATAAGATACTAAATATTTTATATTTCAAAAGGCTAAATATTTTATTTTATTTAATTGTAAACAAAATAAATAAATAGCTGTTTGCTCATGATTTCTTAAAATTAAAATCACTTCGAAAATTTTAAAATCACGTGATTTCCAGAACAGCTGAAAATCACTTGCGTGATTTCAAAATCGTTTGTGATTTGAAATCACCGTGATTCCAGAACAGGCCTGTATGAGTGGATTATACCATACTCTTGACCTTTTCAAAATTTTACCATGTAAGGAATTCATGAAATATTAAAATAATAGGAATTCTTTAAATTACCGATATTTTCCCCAGAATTATTCTCTCAGATATGAATAAAATTGCCATCAAGTATCGAAAACCCCAATTTCAGCAAACAAAAATATATACAAAATTTAAAAATATCTGGATATTTAATAATAATTTTATATGATTTCTTTAAATTAATTTTAATTTGGATCCATTATATTATTTTATGCAATATTTATATCCGATTAAAACAATAAGAAGACCTACTTACATTTTCTGTTCTGTTCCCCAGCAAAAATAAAGTGAACAAATTAAAGGGAAAAATAAAAAAACTCGGTGGAAAAAATCATTCACGATTAGGGGAATTTTATTTTTAGCATGAAATTATTCACGGGGAATTTTTTCACGATTGCAAATTTAGGGAAAGGGAAAACATTTCGAGGGAAAAAGTATTCATGATAGGGGTGAATGTCTCTCATGCCTCGTATACATTCTTTTGCGATGTAAATTTCAGTGGTTCTTTTAAATAAATAGCCATTAAAGCTGACATAATAGGAATATCTTAGGATTTCCTTGGTTTTTTTCTTAATCTAGAGACATACCATTAACTATAGGGCCAACATTTTTACAAATATTTTTAAAAATAAGGAAAAAAAAAGTTACAAAAATACATACAGGTTGTATATATATTTATGCGATTGACTGTATGAAGTAAATGAGCGAAATGTGTGTCAATATAACGAGGGGCGTTTTTTATTAGTTATTTAAAAAAAGTAAAAAAAACTATGGAATTTTTTACTATTTATTTTTGCTTTCATTTTTTTAGTCCTAAATGCATAAAAATTGTTGATTGATACTAAAGAATTCATTTTTAAACTTCTTGTTGCAATTTTTGTACGGAATATCTGAAATATTTGCAGTAAATATATTAAAAATTGTGTAGCTAATTTAAATTATTTATTTCTTTTATATTTCCTATCACTCAATTTATTGAAATTTACACCATTATGGTACATTTTCTTTATAATAAAATTAATTATATTTAATACTTGCACAATTCCTTCATTTTAATATATAAAAATATAATTTAATTTTTAGCCTTAACGAATCCTTAAAAAATGAGGTCTACGTTGAATGGTGTAATCGTGCCTTAACCATATTATATGCTGTGGATGATAATGCAGCGGCTGGCGATGAAGAAGGCGCTGAACCTTATACAGCAGAAGCTGGCGAAACAGCCTGTTTGTAATGCCTTTATTTATTATTATTTTTTTCTTAAATCTATTATATTTTATATTTATAAAAGTAAATAAAATTAACTAATTACATAATTATTAACTTTCTTCATTATCTGATGGTTCGGAAGATGAAGAAGATGTAGCCGAATTGGAACTAGCATAATCACAGACTAATGCTAAACTTTGAGGTAATTTTACTAAACAAGCATTTGTTGATTTTGAAGAGGTAGGTTGATGTATATTCATATCAGCATCTGAAGTAATATCTACGTTATTAATTAATTTATCTTCTATTTCTTTACATTGTTCACTTTCTTTTTCATTGTCTTTAGTTGTTGTTTCTTCTTTATCATTTTGTTTTCTTTTTATTCCGAGTTGTTTATAGTCCAGATGTGTACTTAATGCTTTTTGTCGTTTTAGACCACCAAATGTAGTTTGCGTTGCACCTGGTAAAGCTGGTTGCAAAAGTATGTCTATACGTTTTTCTTCCTCTCTCTCCTGAGCAGATTTACTTTGTAGTTTCATTAGAGCAGCCATTTGACGATCTTGTTGAGTTTCTGGCAAAAGTTCTATTTCCAGACTACTTTTGGCTAATAGTTTATCATCAAGGGCTTTTAAGGCTTTCAATTCTGTCTTCTTGGCCTGTAAGAATAAAATACAATTTTTTTTTTAACCTTAAGAGATTACTCTAAAAATTTAATAAAATACTCTATTTTTATATTTTTCTAATCCAACACTTGCAATAAACTTTGGAGTTACATGAGACCACAATGACCCTAATTAAAGGTTAAAGAATTGAAATAAAATATGTGTGCAGATGGGACGGTTCTTTATTTTCAATAAAATTCAATTATGAATAAAATAAGGTAAAAAATTTAGGTGTTATCCTAGATGATTGTCACATTCCATATGTAGTAAACAAAATAAACAAGCTAATAAGAATTCTTTATTCTCTTATAAATAGGAGATCTAAGCTAAACATTTCCAATAAAAAACTCATCATAAAATCAATATTTCAACCTTTAATATTGTACTGTGCTCCAGTTTGGTTCTCTTCTGCGACATGTCATCTAAATAAGCTCCAAGTTGCTCAAAATAAATTACTTAAGATGGTATTTAATCTACCTTGGCATCTACTCGTCGCTTACATGATCTCTTTGGCTTCGAACTTGTACATGATAGACTAGAAAGATTGACATTAAACTTTAACACAAGATGCTTATCTTCACCAATCCTCATTTTAATGAACTTATTTCAACGAAATTTTACCCGTTGTTTAGTCTGTTTTTATCTTAACTGCTTTAAATAGGTTTTTGTAAATTTTTTCAGGACTCATCAAGATCTTGGACACACTTGAAAAAACTATTATATTTTTTTTCCGTCTTAATAAAGGTTTTTCTGTGCAGCTTTCTCCTCTTGGTATGTCAAACACCGGCTTCGCTAAATAAGCTTTTTCGAATATAAAAAATGCTTTTAAGTTCCGCCATTTTTATACAAAATGTCAATTTTGATCCGAAGTAATTAATATGGTAGTGTTATATATCATTGAAAAGGTATTTAGTGCTTTTAAATGACATCAATCTGTCAATTATTAATAAAGATATTTAGGAAAATATATTCAAACTGAAGGCCTACAACTCGTAAACCGAACAAGAGCGGACAACATTTTTTATTGCACTATAATCACAAGTAAAAGTTCTATAGAATCACTATCAAAATTGTTTAAAAATCAACTGTGCCGAAGATCTTAATTTACGCCAAATAAATAAATAAATAAAATAAAAATAAAATTCAATTATGAATCTCTAAACTTACCCTAAATTCAGCTCTTAATTTACAATTAGCTTCATAACAGTCATTCCATACAGTTTTATTCCTCTCCATTAGCTTTTCTAAAACTGGCTTTGCCTGATCTCCAGCTTTTTGATCTTTGGCTTGATGCTCCAACTTGTACATGGCATCATCGAATAAACGCTTTTGTACTTCCTTTGTCTCTGGCACAACTTGCTCATTTTGCGTGGGATCCCAACGATTTTCCTGTCTTCTAGCACCAGATAGTATAACATAATCTAAGTTGCCAGGATCCGTTTGTATTTCAAAGTGATTGTCGCAAAGATGGCATTTCATGCGAAATTTATAAATGGGAGTAGAATAGTACATTCCTACTTTAGTTTTTTCAGCATTATAACGAACACCCATTCCAATGTGATTCTTACAGCCATCACACCAAATGTTATAGGGCATTTCAAATCTGATGATTATAATGCCCAGATGAATTTTTCTTGCTCGCTCACGCAGAGCATGAGTTCCACGGAATTTGTTGAGGCCACCTTTTTTTGGATCATAGTCCGGCGGGTAATATTTATTTTGCCCTTTACGTTCACCCATTTCCTTTGCTAATTTAATAAATTATCTTTATTTGAAAAATAAATCCAAAATAATTCTGTAAGAACAGCAAACAAACGTCAAACGTTTTCTTCCAAAAGCAAAACACAGCTGTTTTGATAAACAACGCTGCCATTCCGAACACATACATACAGTAAAGCCCAAATTACAATAGCGCGAAGTCAGCATCAGTATCAGCAAAAATTATCAGCTGATCACTGTCAGCACAACATGTTGCTGCCGTTATAATTACAATTCATCGTAGGAAGTCACAAATTACAATCACCATCTAGCTTTGTTCTACTTGTGTATTTTAGCCTCTCATTTATTTGCTCACTCTCTTTGTCTCGCTCTCAATCTGAATGCAGATAGTTTAGTTTATACCACCGCCGCCGAAAATTTTGTCTTGGCTTGTTTCTCTGCCCCACAACAATTTTTGACATTTTATTTTAATACACATTTTCTTGACACTTTTCAATCAGAATTTTTTTTTTGACAACGAATTGTGTCTAATTGGAGAAAATTGCAGTTGGAGAAAAAATAAATACAACAATTTAACCCTTTTGCCACGTTATTTATTAAATTTAATTAATAAAACTCGTAGTTTTAGTGAAAGACCAACATAAAAGGAAAATGAAAATTTATACAAATGAGGGAAATCCGCTTGGCCTGAAATTAGAAATATTGGTCAAATTTGCAAAACGTGAGGTGACAGTGGAAAAAGTTAACCTAAATGGTGCGTAATTTGTAGTGATTTGTTGTTTGTGGTTGGTGTGAGTGTTAATTGACATTTGCTTGTTGTAAGCAGTAGTGCAGGGGGGGGGGGGGGTTGTCTACAATTTAAATATCTTTAAAATACTCCAATAGTTGTGATGTATCGAATGTATGACGAAATTTAAATTTTCTATTGCAGATATTAAAACTAAAGACTTATTGGTTTTACCAACTTTAGAATTGGAGAATGGTTTAAAATTGTTCTCTACAGATGCAGTGGCTAAATATTTCTTTCCTGATGAAGGCCAATTAAGGGATGAGGTTTGTAACTTATTCCAAAGGAATTTTGAATTAAAATGTTTATAAAGTGTTTAATTTTATGGATAATTGACCTTGTTCAAGGTTATTTTAATTTAATTTTATTCTTATTTTATGTAGTGGCTTGAATGGTCTTCAACGTTGTTGGCTCCTGCTTTAGTTCATCATATGGGTCATGGCCATCGTGCAAATCCTAATGCTGTTCCTGTACTTAATGCTTTGGTCAAGAAGCTAGAAGAGCATTTATCTAAGAAACCGTTCCTAGCTGGAGATAAATTAACTTCTGCCGATCTATCTGTATGGTCTCTACTCGCACCCGATGGCACATTAAAAGGAGCCCAACAAATTGAAAATCTTCTTGTATGGTATCGTAAAATCAGTGCTATGCCAGAAATTATATCTGTTTTAGAATCACAACCTTTGAAAGACTTAACCTTTATGGCTTTACAAAACTCTAATCTATACGGTGGTCTCTATCATGTTCCCCTTAAATTACCTGCTTCATTATCTGAAGCTGGTAATCTTTTGGCTGACACTGGTTCTACTTTGGCCGATACAATCACGGATGAAGAGCTTAATTTGGCTAGTAGTAACTTTGTATTTGTTCCCATACCCGAACGTAAGGAACCACGTACAGTTCTTCCTAAAGCTGGTGAACGCAATGTGCTGGTCACATCTGCTCTACCATATGTTAATAATGTGCCTCATTTGGGCAACATTATTGGATGTGTATTATCCGCTGATATTTTTGCAAGGTAAGGTGATATACATACATACGTATTTTTAGATGCATTTATTTTTTAATTACTATGTATATAGTATATAAGAAAGATCTATTCTTAAAAAGCTGATATAGAGATTTTTTTAGAAAAAGCTTTTTTACTTTTGAAATGTAATTAACTTATAATTGCACTTGGTTTCAACTTAAAGCATTTGAAATATTCTGACTTGAAAAGGGAAATAAAGTCAAGAAAACGTTTTTCATTTGCGTTTTTTTCGCTATGTGAAACAATATTTGAACTTTGGGATGTATTATTGCCAATAAATTGTCAGTGTGATAATTATAATCACATAGTACAAAAATATGTGTTCAAATCCATGATATATATTACGAGTAATCCATAAATTATATATTAAGTCAAGAGAAAAAACTACAGATCATAAACCCATTTGGTGTTTTTTAGGACCTCCAATTCGGGAAATTAAATAATAAATATTTATACTTTCGTATTTAAAAGATATTGTTAAATACAGATAAATTTTATTCAAAATAGTTGGAAAATCGGTTTTATTATGAAATAAAACAGGTGTGCAGTAACATTTCTAGACTTTTAAAGCTCTTTTAAAAAAATTGTTAATAAATATAAGTTTATGAAGGATGAAAACTAAAATTCAAGTCATGAGAAAAATAATGACTCCAAGCATATATGAGCAAATAATGATAATGCAGCAAAATTTATTTACAAAAAGCTTTAAATATACCAGCATAAGGTCCAAACTTTCATCCCACATCATTTTTTCTCCTTATTTGAAGAACAAAGTGTCAAAAAGGTATTACAGGGCCATAATGAACTAAAAAAACGTACTAATGTTGAAATATACAAAATTCCAATTGACTGTGACATTCATTAATAATTTTATTTGATGAAAAAGGTTCCACAAGCAGTTATATATACCAGCTGTTACTATTTTAAATTAAAAATTCCGAAAATTTTTGATTTTCTTAAGCAGTTGTAAAAAGAATTTCTTGACACTAAGATTTTTGTGTTTGTTTAGTTTTTGCTCCATTTCTAATAGTTTAAATCATTAAATATTAAGTTTCTTTGAGTTATATAATAATAAATATATTAATTAACAAATTCGTATTAAAAATTTTTACATTTGCAAAAAATTATATTGTTTTTTAAAGCCAAACTTCAACAAATTCATGTTTTCTTTTAATGTAAAAACATTTTCTTGACATACTGTACATACTTAGTGTAGTTGTTCTTTTTTTGGTTCAATGTACTATATGTATATAATTTTGTCATTTTATACGAAAGTCTTAAAATATACATACATACATATGTACATGTATGGATCTCAGAATGAAAAATATTCGTTATTGTTATGTTTAAAAATAACATGAATATTTGTTGTTGTAACAGCTATAACTTCTTAACAATTTTCAGTCCGGGAGTTCTGCTTGGAGGTCAAGTGCAAGGAATTGTGCTACTTCCACTGGTTGTGTCCATAAATCCGTTGGACAAACATAATATTTTTCTATCCGTCTGGATGTCTGTCAGAAGCTCATACTCCAATAAATACATGTCTTTTCCAACTGATGTGTTGCATATAGTGTCGAAAATCTTGGTATTAAAATTCAGCGAAATCCGTTCAAGAACGGCGAAGTTATAAGAGCAAAGAAAGCCTTAAAAATGTTCCCAATTTTCTTTTCTCAAATTGAAAAGTAATTTCTATTTCACACAATAAGGAACAGAAAATATAAACTTTATAGTTTGCATAAAAGAAATTAAAAACACTACGCACAGTGGGGTCAAACGGAAATTTTTTTTTTTGTAATAAATTTGTATCTTCTAAAGAGGAGAGTTGTAGAAGAAACCCCATCTCGTAGTCACCCTGTGATATCACAAGATAAGCTACAGGATGTCAAAGTTGACAATCTCGATTATGTAAAAGTTTAAAAAAAATTGTAACCTACAAATGAAGTCCGATGCTTGACAATATAAAGAAAAAATAAGATTACTCATCTAAATTATCTCTTACAGTTAAAAAGATATTTACACTTGAATTTTGAATCTTTGATTTTTTACCTCGACTTTCTTTCGTTTTTCAAGAATAAGTGTAGGCCCAGAATGCCGGAGACAGCGATATTTCCATACAAATTTGACAGATAAACAACGTTGCTCACTGTAACTATGGAGTAAAATTTATTTTATTTTCAGAGCGACACTTCTGATTCTCTTGAATTTTCTCTCACATACTCCCAATAGGGTCGCCAATTTTTTTGTTTTTTCGTAAACAGTGTTGCATACACTTAAAAATAATGTCATAATCGAAGCTTTTAAAAAACGTTACCAAACAAAAAAAATTTATGTTATATAACACAGGTCAACAGCAAAAAAAGGGTTGAATAACTACTATATAGATTTGATGTATTATGGGCCAAATTTTAAATTCTATGGAGAGGTTTTTTTTTAATTTTTTTTTGTAAGATTAAAAATTTTTTTAGGCGTTTTTCCACATAATTAATTATAACTCAAAAAGTATTAGTTCGATATTATTGAAATAAATTTTGAAAAATTCATATTTTCATAACCTTTCGGAGTTATAATAAAAAAAATAAACAAAAAATATATTTTTTACGTGAAAGTAGCAAGTTTTTTTTTTTTTTTTTTTTTTTTTTTTGTTTAAACAAAATCATTAAAAACCGATAACGACACAAACTGTTCTGATTTATTGCTTTATCGTAAAGCCACATGTAATAGCAAAAAAATGATATATCGATCATAAAAATCGATTGATTCGTTTCGAATTTAATCGCAATTAAGTGAATTCGCTCATTTTCACAAAACTTTAGTTTTTTGAAAAATTTCTCCAGTTAATCTAAATTTACAAAAATTTTAGCTAACAATATCTTTAACTTTTTGATGAGATCTATAGTTTGAAAGTTATGCAAAAAATTGTTAGGCAAAAAATATAAACTTAGTAAAAAAAATTAAAAAAACAAGCGAGAATGTTATATTCGGCTTTACCGAATCTATATACCCACCATCACCTTTTTATATAGGTAGTGGTCGGTAAGGTGAGTGACCACGCCCATTTTTTGTTTCCGAGTTTACATTGATCCTTGAACTACTTGTACAAAATTTCGTTGACATTTCACCTTATATGGGAGGTGGGCGATAAAGTGGGCGGACCACGCCCATTTTTGGTTTCCAAGTTTATATCGACCCTTGTACTATTTATAAAAAATTTCGTTGTCGTACATGCTTTTGTTTCAGAAATATTATCAGAAAAGTATGAAACGGACACCCTGTGTTTCTAGTTTTTATCCTATAACACTGTTATTTATTAGGCATAGGTACTCCTCTATAACTTTTCTATACATTTTAATTTAATCCGACCAATAGTTTAGAAGATACAGATTTATTACCAAAAAATTTGCGTTTGACACCACTGTGCTACGGTTTAAAATAAAGTATTTTTTTTATTCTGTTCAATTCAAATCTTAAATCTAAATCTTAATTTATATTAAGTCAAAACGCTGTCGGGCGAAAAACTTGTTTTTTATTCATAGCTTTAGCGGAGATCTATTGTGTTCCTTCTTCTAAAAAAATAAAAAAAAATTATTCAAGTAAAAAATAATTTTGTATTTGAAAAAAAAAAAAAAACATTGGGAATGTTTCTTTTTCTCTTAAATTTTGAAAAAAGGCAAATGGGAAAATGAGTCGTTCAAGTTTCTGTAATAAAATAAAAAGAAGATATTTTGGAAGATAGATATCTCTTCCAATAATCATCCTTTATAAAAGAGTAACCATATTAATTAATTTTAAATCAATTTTTCATCAATTTACATACTAAGGATAACATGTATAATCTGTCTTGAGTCACTAGGTCAGTATTTATTTTTATTGTTATCCTAGAAGGCTCTGTTATTTATTAATTATACAACTTGTTGAGAAAAGTGTTATATGTACGGTATATAAATTATTATAAAACTACTTTAAAATTTCTTTAGTTAGAAATATACTATAGCTACAAAATTTTATTCGATTTAGATATTTTGTATAGCCTGGCGGCGCTAAAGGCCCTGAGGGGACATTTTGTCAAGTCTAGGTTAGTTAGCGACTGTAAGAAGGCTCTTAGGAGATTGATGGGCAACTATCATATTAGACCTTGCTGGGTACCGGGTCATTGCGAGATAATGGGCAATGAGGTAGCCGATGAATTGGCTAGGAACGGTTCAGCTTTGGATGGTGCTGTAAGTGAAAGTGGTGTTAGACCACCTATAGGCTTTTACTTCAGGTTGATGCATGGAATCGTAGAGCGGACTGCAGAGTGTCAAGCGCCCTATGGCCAAAACTTGATATGGCAGATACAAATCTACTATTGAGCATGAAAAGGGGAAACCTGAAAACCATGATAGGTATTCTGACAGGTCATTGTCCTATAGGGGGAATGATAGGGAATTGGGAGATAGGTTCCTCCGGTCTTTGCAGGATGTGCGAAGATAATGAGGAAATAGAGACAATGGAACATATTTTATGTCACTGTCCATGTCTACAACGGAGTAGGCAGAAATGGCTAGGCGGCCGATTCGTCGACGAGTTAGATAGCTTATCGGGAATGGATATGAGTAGCTTAATAGGATTCGTCATGGGAATAGGCTGGCTAAAAAAGTGCCGTTGGCATACGGCGAATGAAGTAGGGCGGTAATATCTTCCTTCTATCCTAAATATCTTTCTTCAATTATTTTCTGTTCTTTTCTTGGTCTCAACTTCCTGATATCTTTTCATTTCTTTCTTATTTTCTCTGTAAATTCTTCGAAGGGACTCACAATGGACCTCTAGGTCTCCGAGTGGATGCACAGGAACTATTTCGAGTTCTGTGCAACCCTTCTCTATCTACCTACCTAGATATTTTGTATATAAATTTCATTAAATTTATCCCATAAATATCACAAATTGCCAAAAATTATCACCTTTCAATATAAAATTATTTTAAAGGGCTACAGATATTATTAAAAGAAATCACTACACGCTTAGAAGCATTTTAAAATTTTCTAAATATAATGGATTTGTTATTTGATTTATTTTGTTTTCTTATTTTGATATAATGATACCAAATTTTGTTTTGATTTCCTGTCAGATACTTTGTTATGGGCAAAGGTTCGAAAGGTTTAATTGTTTTATTCACTTTTTAAAATCGAATTGAATTTATTATTCAAGCATTTTAAAGCATTCATATAATTTAGTTAATTTAATTAATACACTTAAATTCTCTCTACTTCATATGAATAGAATTAATTCTTTTAAGAATTAATTCCTTAAAAAATACGCAATCAATTATATAATTCAATCTTAAGCCCCAACCAGTCAACTTTGCTACGCAACGCAGAATGAAGAAAAGTAGCGTGAAACATTTTGTACAACCAGTCAATAAAAGTAAACGTATCATATGTTTTTGAACAGTCATTGTGTAAACAACTCTGTTTTTCAGTTATTTTGTGAACAAAATAAATTACAGAGTTGTTTAAAACTTACGCAGCTACGTAAAAATCTATTTTCTGCAGATTTCTGCGATACGCTACCTAGAATATTTGTGTCAATAGCTACATACACACATCTGCATAAAGCTGGTTGAAACAGCTGATTGCAATACGATGGATTTTTGTTGAGTGGTTGGGGCTTTAAATGAAATTAAAAAAAGATTCGGCTGTACCGAATCTTTGATACCCTTCACCATCTTACCGACAAATAATAAAATTTTCGCCTTAAAGTATGCTTTCATACTTTCGCATATATAAATCTACATTTTTTCCAAACTACGAAAATTTTAAAAATTTTACAAAAAACAAGAACAACACTGTTTATCATTATATTATTGCTGTTGCTAACAAAACTAGTTGCCTATACAAACAACAACCACATCACTAATAGTCATTACAATACAATATATGACAGTTATCAGTGGGCTTCATAAAAGCCATTTCAACCGACACACAGACGGACGGACATGGTTCTATCGTTATCATTTCTTACAAGAATCCCGAAAATATCAAAATCGGAAATCAAAATTGTGGAAATTACAAACGGAATGACAAACTTATATATACTTATTGTCAAATTTCGTAATCTTATCTTAATATTATTAAGAATGGATTTCCATCTTCCTTAGTTAACAAGTTTGAATTTTTAAGATCTATCAGGAACCCTCAAATCTTTGTTCCTCGGTTTTATAGATTGAGTTTTAAGAGGTCTTTTGTGATAAGAATTGCTCGGTGCTGGAACTATTTACCTTATGAATTGTGATTTTTGGAAGCTTTACATAGACATCCATTCGACCAGACGGACGGACAACCACCTATGGTGGTGTAGGGTATAAAAATTAAAATAAAATAATATTTTTCCTAAAATAAAATTTAACTGACTGAAAACTAGTAAACCGATTTTTCAAGAGCTCTGAAATTATATTTTTTTCGGAAACAGGTTTTCAAAAAAGATTTATATTTTAACTCCGATTATGGCCAAAAGCTTTTTTAAGAAAAAAGTGTATTGGGAAAATTTGTTTGAAAATATTATAAAATCTAATTTCACTTTACCTTTTTATAATAGTATGTACATTCTTAAAACATTCTCATTGTAATAATGAAAATTGATGTTTTAGTTTTTTGAAAATGTTAACAAAAAATTTCTATATTTTTATATTTAGCGCACATAAAATTACACAGAGTTACAAAATAAGAAAAAATTTCTGCGGCACGGGGTTTCTCAGTCAAATCGGAAACAAGGTATTAATATTTACTAAGCCTGTAATACACTTTTTTGAATTGACTGCAGTTCTCGTGTTAAATCGCGATTTGTAAAATTAAAAAGGTTGTGCCATATATTGAAGCATATCTCGAAAACGATTTGCCTGATTTTGTTGAAAGAAATATCAAAAAATTCTAATAAAAGTCGTTCTTACATAATTTTTTTAATGTGGTCAACAGTTATGAAGATACAAAGATTTATACAAAATTGTAATAAAATTTTGTTTTTCAAAAAATCATAAAAGTGTCAAAAATTCAAATTTTTATTCCTCATAATCATAAAGATGTGACAAATAAAACAAGATAAATTTGATTCAAATCAATGTTTGTTTTGGTTTTATTCACAAATTAGTGAAAATACTTAGAAATATTAGAATTTTTTTGAACAAAATCAGACAAGTCGTTTTCGAGATAGGCTTCATTATATAGTGTAACCTCCTTAATTTCGTCGATTCAAAAAACTGTATTAGAGACTTAGTATATATTAATACCGTGCGTCCAAATTGACTGAGAAACCCCGTGCCGCAGAATCAGTGTTTCCTTGTTATTTATATTTTAACTCAAATGGCAATGAGGATCAAAGAATTTTTTTCAATAGTATACAAAGGCCGTAAAAAAGTATTGACATAGTATATAAGTTATTATAAAACTGGTCACTGCATTCGAACTTCTTAAGTTAGAAATGTGAGAGTTAAGTATTTGATACATCCATATGTAGGTTTATTAATTACCATTAAACTTCTGCGGTAGTGAAAATCATTTGTAAGAAAATAGTAAAATTTTTATTATTTCCCAATATTTAAAAAAGAGATACCAAGCATAACTAAAACCAGCTATTTTGATTTTCTTTTAAAAACATGAAATGAAAAATAATAGTTTTTAAGCTTAAGGAAACATGCAAAATTATGTAATTACACCATAAAATTGTTACATAATGAACATTTTTTTATTTAACGGTATGCACAAATTGTGTAGAATTATTTGCGATAAAGTATGAAATAAATTTGTCAAAAAGTCACCTAGACTAGGTTGAATTATTATTATTTTCACATTTTCTTTTGTTTTATGTATGACTGATTTTGCAGGTAAAACTAATTTGAAAATTTCCTCCCTAATAATTGTACTATGTACAAATACTAAAATAAAGGTTATTAGAATTCTAATTAATATAAAAATTATATCTTTTTTCTAAAGATACTCACGTGCAGCTGGCTACAACACTCTCTACATATCCGGTACTGATGAATATGGCACAGCTACTGAGAACAAAGCACTTGCTGAAAATCTAACACCTCGTGAAATTTGTGATAAATACTTTGAATTACACAATGGTATTTATCGTTGGTTTGGCATTGGTTTTGATTATTTTGGTCGTACAACAACACAAGAACAAACTGAGTAAGTTGTAAAAAAGAATTTGAATAAAGGTAACAAAACATAATAAACTTTAATATAATTTTCAACAGAATTGTACAAGAAGCCTTTAAAGATGTCTACAATAATGGTTATATTTTAACAGAAAGTGTGGAACAATTATTGTGTCAGAAATGTGATCGTTTCTTGGCTGATCGGTAAGAATTATAATGATATTATTTTAGCTATTTTTTTAATATGTTATTTTGCAGCTTTGTTGAAGGTACTTGCCCTCATCCAGGCTGTGGCTATGAAGATGCTCGCGGTGACCAATGTGACAAGTGTGGTAAACTGGTGAATGCTACCGAACTTATACGTCCCCGTTGTAAGGTGTGCAACACTGCACCTGTTGTTAGATCATCTGACCAATTGTTCCTTGATTTACCAAAAATTGAAAATACTCTACGTGAGTGGGTAGATCGTTCTGAACATGGCTGGACGAATAATGCACGTGTTATCACACGTGCTTGGTTACGTGAGGGTCTTAAGCCACGTTGTATTACTCGCGATCTGAAATGGGGTATTCCGGTGCCACACAAAGGTTTCGAAAATAAAGTATTTTATGTTTGGTTTGATGCACCATTCGGTTATGTTTCTATGACCAAACGTTACTCCAAAGATTTTAAACAGTGGTGGCAACCCGAAAAGGGAGTGGAAGTTGAGCTCTTCCAGTTTATGGCTAAAGATAATGTTCCCTTCCATTCGGTTGTTTGGCCCAGTGCCTTATTGGCTATTAACAAGGGCAACACATTGGTGTCACACATTATGGCAACAGAATATTTGAATTATGAGGATGGTAAATTCAGTAAAAGTCGTGGTATTGGTGTCTTTGGCAATGACGCTCAGGTATATTAAAAAATATTTATTTTTTCTGTTGATTTTTATAATTACTTTTATATATTTAGGACACTGGTATTCCAGCCGATGTATGGCGTTTCTATTTGGCTTCAGCCCGTCCAGAAGGTCAGGATTCTAGCTTTAGTTGGAATGATTTAGCTGCCCGCAACAATTCCGAACTACTTAACAATTTGGGCAACTTTGTAAATCGTGCCTTAGTCTTCTGTGAAAAGAACTTCAATGGTGTTGTACCACCTATGAATCTCACCAAAGACGAGCATGTTTTATTGGCTCTTATTAATCGTGAATTGCGTGGTTATATCAACTCATTGGAAAAGGCTCGTTTACGTGATGGTATCCGACATATTCTTTCGATATCACGCCATGGCAATGGTTATATGCAATCCAAACAACCCTGGGTTCTGCTTAAAGGCAACGATGAACAGAAATCTAGAGCTGCTACTATTATTGGTTTATGTTGTAATATTGCTTGTCTGCTAGCCAATCTTATCTTCCCTTACATGCCAACCACAGCTAGAACTATGTTTGAACAATTGAATACCAAGCAGACACAATTAGATGCTGAGTAAGTTAAGGAAATCTTTAATTATTGTTATAATTAAATTTCAAAACCAATTTTATATTTCCTTTAGAAAACCATTTACCTCAATTTTGTTACCATCCGGCCATAAGATCGGCAAACCAGCACCACTGTTTGCCAAATTGGAGCAAAGCTTCATTGACGAAATGAAGAAGAAATATGCCGGTCCTCAGGTTCTAAGTTCCGCAGATTCGCAGGCCAGTACTGCAACAATTGCAGATTTGGAAAAAGCTATCCAGGAACAAGGTGATAAAGTGAGACAACTTAAGGCATCTACAAAGGACAAAGCCGTATGGCAACCGGAAGTTAATAAGCTTTTAGATTTAAAAAAGCAACTGACGGAAGCACAGAGCAAGCAGGCAACAACTAAACATAATGGCGCTCCGTTCAATAGCATCAAAGAGCTTGAAGCTGAAATTCAGGCACAAGGTGATAAAGTACGTCAACTAAAAGCTTCCACAAAAGACAAAGCTGTCTGGCAGCCAGAAGTAAATAAACTTTTAGATTTGAAGAAACAATTAGCAGAAGCCCAATCAGCATCTAATGCTACCACCACACCTTCTGCAGCCTCAGGAGATGCTAATAAAGTTAAGGAAGTAGAGGATAAAATTGCAAAACAAGCGGAAAAAGTACGCACTTTAAAGGCATCTTCTGATGCTTCCGTTTGGAAGCCAGAAGTTGAAGTTCTGTTGTCTCTTAAAAAAGAATTGGCCACGTTAACAGGTGCTCCCGAACCAAATGCTCAGGGCAAAAATAAGAAGAAAAAGTAATTTCATACGACTTTTTTAAAGTTTAGTCACATTTTTTTTTGTATTTGCCTCTTTTACATTTAACTCCTTTAATTTAGTGTTTGTGTTCTTTAATATTTAATTAAAATTGCATTCACAATTTCAAGTCATCATTAAATAAAGTTGTATATTTTTTTTTAAATTGCATTTGATCATGATTTTGTATTTAACTATACAAACATTTAATTTATTTATTATTTTTTGTTCTTTCACATAAAAATATACATACTGTTTTACTTTTAATTTTTATTGAAATTTATTTGTTCTTTTGGTTTTCGATTTGTAATTTTGCAAAATAATAAAACGTAAAAAGCTCAATAAAATACTTTGAAATAAATGTATGCATTTAAATATATTTATGTAGACATCATAAATTGATGGAGGGTTATTGGGTTTGTCATTCCGTGTATAACATTTAGAAATAATCGCCTAAGACCCCATAAACTATGGAAGTAATTAAAATTTTGATATTTTCTTATAAATGCTCTTCATTACCGTAGAAGTTTAATGATCATTAATAAACTTATACATGAATACATCAAATTCCTAAAACTCACATATCTAACTAAAAAGATTAAATGTGTTAACCGATTTTATATTAATTTATGCAATACTATGTTACTCTCTGGCCAATACTTTATTTTGGTTTCTGTATATTCTGCGTTCTTGAGAAAATCTAAGAAGATCTAACGAGAAGAAATTTGGTCCAAATATTTTTCTTATACATATAAGACTTGTTTGGTATCGAAAATGGGAAAAATCGGTTAATAAATAAATTTTTAGATCAACGTTTGTATTTATCGATAACATGCTTTTAGAGTAGGTAGGTATTATCAGCTACTCTTTTTTCATATAATATTTCTTATTTTGACGATAGTGATTTTATTTGCAGGGGCAACTCGTCAAAGGCAATAATACAATGATAAAAAATGAAGGTAGTTTTAAGTTTACCCACAAGTACTTTTGTAAATGGAAGTTTAAAGTTAATGTTAGTAAGATACACGCTATTATATTTCCATATAATAGATCGCAAAGTATTGTTACAAGGAATGTACGATTAATTGATTAACGAATTTTCTGGGTATCAACAAATTCTTATTTTTTTGCCAATTATAAAAAAAAAAAATATTTAGAAAAATTTTTTCAAAAATTTTGGTCCATAAACCGTTACTTTAGTACATCATGCAAAAAAATGTTTTCGATATTTTTTTAAATGGATAAGAATTTTATAATAAATGGATAAGAATTTTGTAATATTGCATTACAAATTTGCATTAATGTTGGTAATATATAATTTTCCATCAATTTTTCAAATTTTACGTTATATGGTAGGGGGCGGTAAAGTGGGCGGACCACGCACATTTTTTGTTTCCGAGTTTACATTGGTCCTTGAGCTATTTGAACACAATTTCACATTATATGGGAGGTGGGCGGTAAAGTGGGCGGAACACGTCCATTTTTGATTTCCGAGTTTATATCGACCCCCGAACTATACGTTTCGTACATGCTTTTATTGAAGAAATATCAGCAAAAAAGAATGAAACGGACACCCTGTGTTTCTAGTTTTTAACCCATTACTTTTCTGTTTATTAGCCGATTTTGCCCATTTTCAAAACCTGTTTGGTTTTATACCTTTCATAACCTTATATCAGATAAATATTTGTGCCAAATTTCGTCTCCCTGCGTTGCCCCGTTCTAGCCCTATCCTGCTTTCAACAGACAGACAGACGGACGGACATAGCTAGAACGACTCAGAATCTCGGGTATGTCATTTTTTAAAAATTCGCCAAAAATTAATTTATGATATTTTTTTTTTTTTTTTTTACATATATATTAGTTTTTATTGAATCTTTCTTTTTCAGAAATTTACAATAAGTATTAAAATCTTAACCTAAACTTAAATTATTGTTGATATTGCCACTGCAAAATCCAACGTAGAGTTTTCATTAGTAGTATTATCTTCCAAGATCCAGTGTTTCCATTCTTCTTAGGCGTCTGTGACCCTCAAAAGTTAGCAGATCCCTAGCGAGAGGGTTTGGATGTTCAGATAATTTTTTCATATATTTGATGCTACTGTTCTTTATCTCCTCACGAATTGTAGGAATATTGAGATCCTTGTGGATGTTGCTATTTCTGACGTACCATGGTGCACCTGTTATTATTCTTAGGAGTTTGGACTGTCTTCTCTGTAATTTTTCAATGTTTGATGAAGAGGCTGTTCCCCAGAGCTGTATGCCATATAACCATATAGGTTTTATTACTGCTTTATATAACAGTACTTTATAGTCCAAGTCTAGGGCTGACTTTGGACCAATTAACCAATGAATTTGGGCAGATTTTAGTTTTATTTGAGTAACTTTGGATTCTATATGACAAGTCCATGTTAAACGCCGGTCTAGGTGAATACCAAGATACCTTACTTTATCCTGTTCAGGTATTTGGACATTGTTTATTCGAATGGGGGGACAACTTTCCCTGCGTAAGGTAAATGTTATATGGACACATTTCGAAGCATTCACATTGATCTTCCATTTATATAGCCATTTTTCCAGCTCAGTGATATGGGATTGGAGTTTTTCGGATGCAATCACCGGATTTGTATGCATACTTACAAAAGCAGTATCATCTACAAAAGTTGATGTATGAGTCATAGGGCTCGTGGGCATATCTGCCGTATATAGTATATAAAGAAGAGGCCCTAAAATACTTCCTTGAGGTACTCCTGCGGAAATTTTTCTACGTGAAGAAATCACATCTTTCGATCTTATTTGAAAAGATCTATTTATTATATAGTTTTTTAGTAACTTATGAACGTTCTGTGGAAGTAACGTAGTCATTTTATGTATTAGTCCGTCGTGCCAGACTTTATCGAAAGCTTGAGATATGTCAATAAATAACGCAGAGCAATACTGCTTGCTCTCGAAACCTCTTCTGATGAGAGTTGTAATTCGATGCACTTGTTCAATAGTACCATGTTTTCTCCTAAAACCAAACTGATGGTTAGGTATACTGTTATTATTATTAAGATGTAATAATAGGCTCTCAAGGAGCAATTTCTCAAACAATTTCGAAAAAATTGATAATAAGCTTATTGGACGGTAAGATGTTACTTGAGTGACGTCTTTTCCAGGTTTGGGTATCATTACTATCTCTGACAACTTCCAAGTACTTGGAAAGTAGCCAGTACGTAAAATGGCATTGAAAATGAATAAAATAAATTTTAGAGCCGAGTTTGGCAAGAAACAAATCATTGTGCTGGTAATTTTGTCCGTTCCAGGAGATTTTCCTGCCTTCAGACCTTTTACTGCTAATTTCACGGCAGAGAGCCGGAATTTTAATGGAGAGTGAATATGGTCGCTAACTACAACAGGTCTTAGAGTTGAACCTGTATTATTTGGAGTGAAAACGTGTTCTAAATGACTAGCGAATGCTTCAACTTTTTCATTAGAACTTTTTGCCCATTGGCCATTTTGGAGGCGTATGGGAGACTCATATGCAATAGGGCATTGCATATTTTTCACCGCCTTCCATAGACTATAATCAGTTTCCTTAGTAGAGTCTAAGTTTTGCAGATATGTTTTCAATTTGGATTCTTTTTGATTCTTCAGAGCGAAGCGTAATCTTTTGATACATTGATTAAGTCTAGTTTTGACGGCTGGTGATCGAGAATCTTGCCATTGACGTCTTAGTTGCCTTTTTTCCCTAATAAGAGATTCAACATTTGAGCAACATTTAATATATTTTGGCCTTCGTGAGAAACGCGAAGGTGTGGATAATATAGCTGCATTAGTCAGGATATCCGTGAAGATATTAACTGCAGATTGTATTTCGTTTTCGCTTTTCAGTGGAATATTTTGTGGTAAGTGGGAGCTTATGTACATTTTGTATTTTAACCAGTTTGTTTTCTTGTTTGGGAAACAAGAGCTTTGAGTTTCAAAGTGACTTGGACTATTAATCAGTGTCAGGATCGTTGGTGTATGGTCTGACGAAAGATCAAGTGAAGGAATCACTGATATACATTCACGTTTTACATTTCTAATTACAGCAAAGTCGATAAGATCGGGAACCTTATTGAGGTCTGTAGGCCAGTAAGTAGGTTGGCCACAAGATATGGAATCTAGTTTGCTGGATGATATTGCTTCAAATAACTGCCTACCTCTGGGAGTTGTTAGACGAGAGCCCCAAAAGGTATGTTTTGCGTTATAGTCTCCTGCTGCTATAAATCTTGGGCCTAAAGTTGCAAAATAATCAAGAAATTGATTACGATTAATAGAATATCTTGGAGGACAATATATAGAGGATATTGTTATATTGTTATCGGGAATATTTATTGAAGTGGCCTGAATATGATCCGTTCTGTATTCTGGCATTGGAAAATGCTTTATATCTTTACGAACTAATATTGCTGTCCCTCCGCATGCCCTACCGTTAGGCTGCTTTGTGTCATAGGTATAGTAGCCATTTATTCTGAAACAGTTCTTTTGAGTAAAGTGAGTTTCAGATACCAGTAGCAGATCAATATCTTGCAACGTTAAAAATTGTTGGACTTCGTGTTTATGTTGGCTAAGGCCGTTAGCATTCCAGTAACATATTCTTAAGGAATTCATTTTTTACTTAGCAAAATCTGCATGAGCATGCTTTGATTTTGCATTAATTGCTGTAACATATTTTGCATATTTGACATAAAACTGTTCATGGTTTCAATTAGTTTCTCAATAGAGCTTTGAGAATTTATGTTGGGAATTACTGAACCCTCTTTTAAAGCGTGAGCATATGAAAATAATGGAGCATTATTTTCATTATTTTTATGAGTTTGGTTGGGAATTACTGAACCCTTATTGAAAGTATTTGGAAATTGAGCATTTCCTTCTACGTTTAATTTCATTTGTGTATTAGAACCTTCTTTTACCGTATGAGCATACGACAATTGCCGATTCGTGTTCAGGTTACTTCTATGTTGTGCACTAGAAGTAGGTCCATTAGGGAGGCTTGGAAAATTAGAATCCTGATATTGAGCATATACAGGTCTTCTTGCCTTTGAAGTCCCTTTAATTTGAATATACACAGGGCAACCACGGTAGTTTGCAGTGTGATTCTGACCACAATTGCTACACTTTCTTGCACTGATGTCTGTTTTTGAATGGGGACATTCCAGACTTTTATGGATATCTCCACATCTAACACAAACTGATGGCAATTTGCAGAAGGACTTAGTGTGTCCATATTCCTGACAATTTAAGCACTGTGGGGACCTTTGCGTTTAATTGGTTCTTCCACAACTATCTTGCGATTTAGAAGGTATCTTAAACCGTATATGGGATGTGTATCACTCTTTTTCTTCAATCGGGAAGAATTATAAGATATTTCAACTCTAAAAATTGGTTGAGGTACCTTATTTTTATTAATTATATTGTGAACGGACTTCACTTCATAGCCTTCAGATTCAAGTGCTTCTTTAATCTCATCAGCCGGTACAGAACTGTCAATACCTTTAATGACAACCAATAAGCCTCTTTAGTTGATATGTATAGTAGTTTCTTTTTTTCACTATCAAAACAGTCAACTATAATTCTATAGTTTTTTTCTGTGAATGTCTGAATTTTAGTTTCAGAAACATTCCCTTTTCGTAGAGAAACTACGTAGAAATTTTCTTTGCCTACAAGTTGGGACAACTTTTTTACTAGAGCGTTAGTAGTAGGCTCGCGCAAGTAGAGTGGAGGAGGCTTATAATTTTTGGTACTCTTTGCAGATTCAACTTCACTTTCTTGGTTATCCAGTATCGAGAACCGATTTTGACTTACCTCATTTTTTTTCTGTTGTTTTGGATTTGGTTCAAGTTTTAATGTCCTAGGGCTGGACTTACGTTTAGTGATGGTAATATAACGGTCCATCCCTGTTGGAATTTTGTTATGTCCTGAGTTCACTAAATTATTATTATTCTTTGGTATGGCACCAGTATTTTTCATTGATTGCCGTGATGGAGAAATTATTTCACTATTATCTTTTGCCAGATCACTTTTGTTACCGCTAATGGTATTAACAGTGTTAATATTATAATAATTATTGTTTGAATTGTCATTCAATTGTGTACTACTTTTTTCATCAACCATTAAACTAGTTGTTTGTTTATATTTCTGATTTTCTTTTGTGCTATATTCTACACAATTTGGCGCACTAGTAATTGCACTAGAGAGAGGAGATCTCTCATTTGTTGTTTTTGCGGTTAAATAATTCCTGTTCTTTTGTGTATCATATAAATTATTATTATTGTTTAAGGGGCTCAATACAATGTATGCGTTTTTACCATTTGTACTGAGTCTCCTCTCACTTAATAGAGAGTTAGAGCAACTCATTAACACACAAGCACAAATGTATATTTGTATATATTTTTTTGTGTTGTACTTTGTTTTGTATTCTTTCTTAAATTTTAATATGCAGATATTAAGTTAACAATGTAACAAAATATAAATATTTTATAATTAATTTATGTATAAATGCTTTAGATTTGTTAAGCGTCCATTCGCTTTTTTTTACTTATCTTTTGTTTCAACTATATACACTATTATTTTCACAGCACTTCACTAAGAAATTATTATTTTTAGTAGAGCAATGTAAAAACACGTCTATACACGAGAGAAAACTCTAATAAAAAATTTATGATATGACAGAAAAGAAATTTTATATATAGATATCTCTATAATCTCTATAAAAAATACGTTTACATGTGTAGTTTAAGAGATATTCGGGTCGAAGTAAATTTTTTACTCATTTTTAGCCTCGCCTTTTTTTACTTTTTTTGCCCCGAGAATTTTTCTAAAATTGCCCGAGAATTTTTCTAAAATGTTTGCCAGATTCCCTATAAAATTCTAAATAATATTGCTGCAAGAATCATATGAATCCGTTAAAAAGTTATACTGATCTAAATTTGAAACTTAAAAAAAAAATTAATTTTTTTTTTGTTTTTTCCAAAAAGGTGGCACTATTAATTCAGTGATAAAATTAGTTTTTTATCATTTTTTTAGCTTTATCATTTTTTTTTTTATTTTTTCAAAAAAAAAAAAAAAAAAAAAAAATCTTAATGTAAAAGCGTGTAAAGTAAATTCGGAGGAGTTTGGGACAAAGGTCTGCCCACGAGTCATATCCAAATTTTAAATTTTGGAAGATGTTTTTTTCTTTTTTTGTTATGTTTTCAAATCGCAAAGCTGGAATCGACTTAAAATTATTTGAATTTTTTAGCCCTATATGTAAGGTATATACCCAAAAAGTATTTTCTGACGGAGGCCCCTTATAACGACAGGGTGACCATTTCAATGAAAAAGTCAATTTTTGAAGGAAGCTTTCCCCGAACTGGAATTTTGGGTATTTAGGAGTAAGAAAATGGGAATTATTTTTTTTCTCTTCTCTTAAGGACAAATTTTTTTACATTATACTAAAATTTTATAATGATAGCTTAATTAATGTAGATTTTATATTATATTTCTTTGAAATACTTATTTTGAACGTTGAAACATATATACATAAGAGCACAGCTGTTTCAATGTGTTTTTTTAAATAACTTTGTTTAACTTTTGAACCGTTCAAAATAAGTATTTCAAAGAAATCTAACAAAGTTATTACTGAGGTATTTTCCAAATATTTTGGAGGAGTACAAGTTTCTAGCTGGCATATGGGCAGGAGAAGAACCTTCGAAAGTGGTAAATTCTTTTAATTATTTCTTATATAATATCCGAGGTGACCCATTTCAGAGGGCCTCCCCCCTGCCCTAAGACCATCTAGAAACTTTTGCTCCTCCAAAATATTTGGAAACTACCTCAGTAATAACTATGTGAAATTTCATTGAAATATATTAAACGGTTCAAAAGTTGCACAAAATTATTTAAAAAAACTCGTTGAAACTGCTATGCACTTATGTATATAGAATGCTGCAGCACACATTTACTATGGAAATTAAGGAAAATGTGCACATTTCGCTGAAGGGGGGTCAAGTTTCAGTTAGTATTTAAACGATTGTGTAAAGGATTTATGCAAGTATTTGGTATCATTGGAAAGGATATTACTTGAAAAATAATAATATGTAAATAATAAAGTATTTGAACTAATTTTTTATTAAATTGATCAAAAAACGAAAAATGTTTGTATTTAGTGTAATTTTTCAAAAAAAAAAAAAAAAAAAAAATAATAATAATAATAATAATAATAATAATAATAATAATAATAATAATAATAATAATAATAATAATAATAATAATAATAATATTTGAAGTGTAATACAATCTACATTAATTAAGCTATCATTATAAAATTTTAGTATAATGTAAAAAAATAAATTCCCATTTTCTTACTACTAAATACTCAAAATTCCATTTCGGAGAAAGCTTCCTTCAAAAATTGACTTTTTCATTGAAATGGTCACCCTGTCGTTATAAGGGGCCTCCGTCAGAAAATACTTTTTGGGTATATACTAAAGGGCTGCATGAATGCTGAATACATTCATCGTAAAAACAGTTAGTTCATGTTGTGTGCTTTTTCATTGTGAAATGAATGAATGAGTATTATCCACAATAACTGACCACGAAAACTCAAAACATATGAGTAGAGAATACAAAACCATATAGTACAGAACCTATGTGAGTTGTGTGGATATGTTGTATACGATTTCATTGTGCAATGAAATAGATAATTCATTGTATTTTCTTTTTCGCTTTTGTTTTTATTTGTATATAAAAAGTGCGTGGCAAAAGCAAAAACAAAATCCACCACCAAAGAAGCACAAAAAAAAAAAAGATCAAAAGCCATATATGAGTTCGTACATGTGTGTACTACCCATAAAGAAATACAAAAAATACAGAGCAATACATTAGTTTGTACATGTGTATTCTTTAATATGAAGTTTTGGTTGTTTGTTTACTAATGGACGAGTTGTGACCTTTTTGTTACTGTAGGGAATAGCATACGTGTTTTGTTGTTTTACAAGTTGAAATACATTGATCCGCACCGAATTGATTATACCTTTTTCAGTGACATATCTACTTTTAAAATAGTCAATTTATATCTTAAACTTTATCAACTTAATTTAAATGTTATATGAAAATTTGATAGTTGTTTAAGAAATTATTATTTGATTTTTATTGAAAGTAAAATTTTCCATTATTTTGTTTTGTATTTCTCTGATGAAAATAAGTTTTATTTCTGTTAAACTAATAATTATTATTTCAGGCTTTTATATATAATATAATAAGTTTTGAATGTTTGTGAATATTTTCATCTAAAATATTTGTTAAAAATAAATTATTTTATGTAGTTTATTTATATTTTAGATGTAAAATAAAAAAATGTAAAATATTCTTCAATTGCTTGAAAATAATTTGAAATAAATTTTTTTTAATATTTTTCTATTTGTCATATAAAATAAAAATTTTAAATCAAATTCCAAAGTCTTCAACTAAATTGAAAATATACATATATTATTTCCTTAGGTTGAATACAATTAATCTATATTTTATATTCAATTTTAAAAAATCTTTTTCAAAACATTTAAATTTTTCTATTCTTAAAAAATATTTGAATATTTTTGATCATCATTAATATTTTGTAATATTTTTAAATTTGACTTGAATAATAAAAATAAGTAATATTTTCATTTTTATACTTAAATATTTGAAAAAAACTATGTAACTTTTTTTCAAACCTTCTGTGGCGGAATATTTTTATTTCTTTGGAGTTTTTGCTTAATAAAATTATGAAAATATTTTATTTTTTTTTTCTATTTAAATATATTGTTTTGCAATCAAAATCACAAAAATTTGTTGAATTTTTTTCATTTAAATATATATGAATATTATTTAAGATTACAATAATCATATAAAAACGTATGAATATCTTCTTAAGAAAAAAATATTTGTTTTAATTTTGATTAAATTAAATATGTTCTTCTTTAATTTTTTTTTTTTAATAAAATAGAAAATTATAACAAATTTAATTGATGTATTATAAATAAAAATACAATTAAAATATCCCAATATTTCATTTTGTAACTATATCAATATGTAAAATCTTTAGAATGTTACCATAAACTTCTGTTTTTTTTTTTTTACTACGTTATAAAGCAACCACCAAACAAGTAAAACATAATATCCATCACATGAAGCATAAACATTCATAGTATCTACTGATAATTCGAATTATTCATGAAAATGGTCGCACACTGAGTGAAGTTGATACGAACAGCGAAAAAAAACTCACAACGAAGTAACTGTTAGCCTACGATCATTGCCAAAACATACACAGAATTGTTTTTTTATTTTCGTTTTATCTACTCACACTTTCTTATAATGAATGAATGGTATACTTATCTATACATATAATTTTTCACTATAACAGAGTTCATTGAAGTGAATGTTTTACGCCGGCAAGAAAATGAATGTGTTTGCGCAGCCCTTTAGTATATACTAAACATCTGCATCAAATCATTTGCTTTTCAACTCACAGTAATGTTTTTTAATACATGCTCTCACATTACTGCTAAAATAAAAAACAAAATAATACAAAACAAACCACCCAAAAAAATATTATTTGAATTGAGTTGAATTGAAATGATAAAACAAAAACAAATCATGTTATGTTCTCTTTGAGAAATTGTTTGTCATAAGCAGGGCAAGTTTTTATATGCACAAAAATAATTGAAATATGCGCTTAAAAAAGCACGAAAAAATGGTATAATATGCACAGAAATATGCAAAAATAGCATGAATATGTCTATAAAAACCAACGAATTTATGCATTCTTATATATTAATGTGTAGAAAATATGCACAAATATGCATTTTTAAACTTCAATCTCAAATAGATTTCGATATTTATAAAAATATAACTATTTTAATTTTAAGTATCATATTTGACGCTTCCGAATTTTTTTTCTTTACAATATTTACAATGTATTAAAAATACTCACAAAAAAAATTTTATAAATCATTTGATTGAACTCCAAAAAGTCACCAAAAATTGTGTTTTTGTTAAGAAAACTAACTTTTGTATCCATTATATGCAAATTTATGCAAAGATGTAAAATATAAGCATTTTTTGTGAAATTCTTTTGAAAAACGCAAATGCATACTTTCCAAGCGAAAAGCTTGAAAAACTTGCCCTGGTCATAAGAAATTTTTTTCAAAAACAGTAATGTTTAATAAAAAACATAAAATCAAAACTGTGAATTACTGTCATTCCCTTACTTTAATATGAAAAAATGCATGGAAAGTAACAATTATTTATTTTTAAATAAAAAAATAGATTATGATTACGTTTGCTTTAAATTTTTTTGCTCAGAAAATTTAATTATTTTTTATTTCAATTATAATTAATTATATCTTAAATGAAATAAAATTTATTTTATTTATGATATTTTTATTTACTTTTAATTATAAACCTATATTATTTAAATATTTTCATTTAATATTTCCTTCACTTCAAATTTTGTAAACAAAAAACAAACAAATGACAGTATTGCATTTTATATTTAATTCAATTCAATTCAGTTGCAAATGATTTGTTGCTAAATTGTTTTTATGACTCCCTGCACAAATGATTTTGTTTGTTTTTGTTTTGTTTTATTTGTCTTTTCCATACGTACGCACACACAGCGAATTGATTTTAAGTTTAAAAAACAATAACAGTCAACAATTGAAAAGAAAGGGAATCATTAAAAATGAGTTACAAATGAATTGATGCAGATGTTTAGTATATACCTTACATATAAGGCTAAAAAATTAAAATAATTTTAAGTCGATTCCAGCATTGCGATTTGAGTACATAACAAAAAAAGAAAAAAAAAAAAAAACATTTTTCAAAATTGACAAAATTTGGATAGGGCTCGTGGGCAGACCTTTGTCCCAAACTCCTCCGATTTTCTTTACACGCTTTTACATTAAGATTTTTTTTGAAAACATTAAAAAAACGATAAAGCTCAGAACAAAAAACTAATTTTATCACTGAATAAATATTGCCACTTTTTGGAAAAAAACCCAAAAAATTTAATTTTTTTTAAAGTTTCAATTTTAGATTAGTATAACTTTTTAACGGATTCAGCAATAATATTTAGAACTCTATAGGGATTCTGGCAAACATTTTAGAAAAATTCTCGGGGCAAAATTAAGACCGCCAAGTTTAAAAAACTAAAAAAAGGAGGGGCTAAATATGAGGTAAAAATTTCGACCGAATATCTCTTAAACTAAAAGAGATAACCTACACATGTAAGCGTATTTTTTATAGAGATTTACAAGGACTATCTACATATAAAATTTCTTTTCTGTCATATCATAAATTAATTTTTGGCGAATTTTAAAAAAATGACATACCAGAGATGAGCAACTTTCTTCCCCCCTGACCCGCTAGGGGTCTGTACTCCTCCAAATCAACTCGAAAACACCTCAGCTTTAACCATGTGAAATTTGATTGAGATACCTCTAACGGTTCTTTAGTTAATGAATTATTTCCAAAAAAAAGCGTTTTGGAACCACTGTGTATCATTTATTTCACATTTGATCTTTTTATAGACAAAAATGTTGAAAATGTCAACTTTCCAGTGAGTCAAAATGTTAAGGTCAGTTCTTTTCTTTTCCACTAAAATCATATTTTTGGTAATTTATTCTTTGACTATCTTTATTTATTGATTTATAGAGGTGATTAGGAAGTGAATTATTTAAATTCCTGAAGTGTCCTAGAAATTCATCCCGCCTAACTTTAAAAATTTCCACATTTACCTTTCCATTTGAATTGTACGATCGTTTTGCAAGATAAAAGTGCACAACTAATTCTAAAATGATCTAAATAAAATTGAATTAATGTTGAAAATGTGAAAATGATAAGATTCCTGCATAACAGGCAGTCTAGGGTCTTCAAAACAGAGCTAAGTATATCTAAAATTACAGAATATTTTTAAAAATTTTTTACCTCTTATATCTCAGGACTTATTCCCGAAAAAGGAATGAAAGCGTAATATCTTTTTAAGCGTAAATATCCTTTTTAACTTTAAGAGATAACTTAAGCGAATAAGCCTATTTTTTCGTTATCTTGCCAAGCACTTTACAGGAATACAAAGGTCTTTAAAATCGGACTTCACTTGTAGAAGTTACGATTTCTTCTTTTGCATACTCGAGCTAGTCAATTTTGACACCCTGTAGCTTATGTCGTGTTATATCAGGGTGACTACGAGATGCATTTTCGGACTGGTTAGGTGCAAATTTGTAATTTTTCTTGTTGACTTTAAATGGAATGACTTATTGGTGGCATTGAATTTAATACGACTGAATGTCAGATAGGTAGCTACATAATAGTTTTTAAATTATCAAAACAAAAAAAATGCATTTGCATTTAAATCCCCCCTAATAATAATCAAAATCGTTATAAATTTTTATTAACTGTTATTTAATTTGCTTTGATTCGGACCTGATTCATACTTATATGTGTGATATTATTTCCCACTTTTGAAATTAACCCCAATGCTAAAAACTTGAGTACGTTTAGGGGGTTTATCATGAGGGTGTTCGTTTTCATGGTGATGATGTTGATGTTCACCTTCATTGTCCTGTGGTTCTTCAGATAGTGGTGCTTGTTTCGAGTCCAATGGTTCTGATGAAGGATCTTGGACAGCTTCATCCTGCATATGGTAAATTAAAACTATATATTTCACTTCAAATTATTCCATATTTGTTTATTAAATTTGAATTACCTGAGCTTGAGCTAAAGCCAAAATGGCTAAAATTCCCACAACCAATATAGCACACTTCATGATTATTAATGTTTTCTTTAAATGTTTTAACAAAATAAATTCAATTTATATACCCAATAATAAGACACATTTTAAGTAATTTGTAATACTTATTATTATTGTTTTATACATATTACTTACAAATACTTAAAAAATAATAATGACAGTAATTAATGATGAAAATATGGTACTATGTCAATAGGACTACGTAATTATTAATTAAGATACTAATTATTTGCATTTTATTAAATTAATATTTAAATTAACTAGAAACTAACAAGTTACACATAACGTCTCTAAGATATCTCTAACTAATATATTTTTCTATGTATAATGATCAGAGAGGACAGAAATATGTACCTTTTTTGATTTTTGCCTTATTTCTGCTAAGATTCTGAGTCGATTTAGCTACATCCGTCCATATGTCTGTTTAGGGTTTGGAGGGGACTACTTCAAAACAAAAAAGTTATGGGCCAAATAGTAGTAACACAGTCCTTTGTAGCTTCATTTAATACTATTCGTCTGATATCTTTTAAATAGAAGAATGTACGGCATACAAATTTTGTATAGATAGTTTAATTACACTGGTCGACAAAAAAATTTTTTCATGCTTCTTCAAAAAAAATTATGTGGAGTAAATTGAATTCCGTATGCTAAACTCGAATCTGCTTTCAGTTTTTTCCCATCAGGTCGAGTTTTTATACCCTACACCACCAAAGGTGGTTGGGGTATTATGTGTTTGTGCAGAAGTTGTAATGCTGAGAAAAAATCTTCATACCCCCATCTTAAATTATACCGTTCGACTCAGAATCACTTTCTGAGTCGATTTAACGATATCCGTCCGTCCGTTTGAAAATAATTTGATGAAATTTGGTACATAAGCTTTTTTTTTTTTAATACAAGGACAAAGCCTATTGAAATTGGTTATGATCGGCCCATTATTTCACCTCGTCCCCATACAAATGTCCTCCCGGAATAGAGTTTTAACACTTATATATGCCTTAAAAATAGGAATATTTTAATGAAATTTAGTCCAAATAAGTTTTATATCAGCAAAAATCTGTCTGCCAAATTTCATGAAGATCGGTCCATAACTGACCATAGCTCCCATAAAAACTCCTCTCCCGAAAATCACTAACGTGCAAAAATCCCATACAAAAGTTAGTATTATGTTAATATTTAACACAAGAAAGTTGTATACATATACGTAAAAACAAAATTATGTGGATCAAAATGGTGTAGGGTATCATATAGTCGGGCTTGACCGACTATATCTTCTTCTCTCGTTTTTTTATGGGCGTGTGTAGTATTTCGCCCTAAATAAGCCGATTACTTGAGTATATTTCAATATAACTCGAACGGTATGCACGATTTATATAAATGATGAACCAAAATATGCGTAATAAAATGGGCTTAAAGTCGTTCTATTAATTTATTCTATCTATTTATCCGCTCAATAGTTTTGGAGATATTTCGAAATTAGTTTCCGAAAAAAAATTTTTCATGCTAAATTCAAGATTTCTTTTTTTTACTAAAACTTCTTTTTAAAAGTGAAAACATCAAAAATGTTTCATTTTATCATCTTCATTACAAAACTTACAAAATCACAAATTATACAAATTGATGCATACCTACAGTTAAGTGGAGATACACTAATGGGCAAAAAAATGTTTTTTTGTCTTAAATAAAAAAGAATAGGTGGATTAGATGGAATTTAAGTGTTAAATAAGAATCAGCTTTAACTTTTTTTTTCTATCTCATATAGATTTTTTTATGGGCATGACTACTATTACCTCGTTTTTAGGCAGTCACACTTGTATAACTTGAGAACGGTTTGTTCTATTACGATAAATTAAACTCTAATATATAGCGACTAAAATTTTCTTTAAGCCGAATTTACATGATTTTTTTTTCAGTTAATATTTCCGTAGTTATTTTGTAATTAGTAGCAACAAAATTTAAACAAAACTTTAAAAAATCGTGAAAATTTTGATCCATAACTCTGAAATTCTGGAAAGAATAAAAAAATATTGTTGACACAGTTTGAAGATAATTTTCGTATGCGTCTTTTGGTGTATCATTATCAAAATCATGTGAACGGTTCTTGAGTTATAGCCTAAATTTAACAAACTATTCTCGAATTTTATAGTGTGACCGCTGAATAAGGTAATGATATTAGTCATGCCCATAAAAAAATTAGTACGAGATAAAAAAAGTGAATAAAGATCCTTGTTTAACTCGTCAAAATCCACCTAGTCCACCTATTTTTGTTTCAAGAAAAAAATAATTATTTTTTTGTTTTTTTTTTGCCCACCACTGTATTTCTACTCAATTGTATGTAACATGGGTATTTTTACTTAACTGTGAATAAAATCACGATTTGAGCATCAATTTTTTTTTAGTAACAAAAAAATCTAAAATTTTGCACGAAAACGATTTTTTTGGGCACTTATTTCAAAATAACTTCGAAACTATTGAGCACATAAAAAATTAAGGATGATTTGAAGATATTTTTAGTACGCATTTTTCGGTGTATCACTTATGTCAATCGTACACATCGTTCTTGAGTTATGAAGAAATATACTAAAGTAACGGCCTTACTATGAGCGAAATATTAGACACGCACATAAAAAAAAGTCCAGACCTGATGGGAAAAAACGAAAGACAGATTCGTGTTAAGCACATAAAAATATATCAAGTCCAACTATTCGTCTATGGGAGAGGTTTTTTTTTTCGACCAGTGATATCAAATATTAATATTGTTCGAGATGAACCATAATATTATATCTAAGATAATGAAATACAAAAATCACGAATCTGCTTTCCATCAGGTCTGATTCTTTAATGGGCGTGTTTAATTTTTCATATACATGTCAAAATTCGCGACAATCAGCCGTTTGAGAGTTAAAATAAAGTGAACGTAAATTTTAAAATTTCCCAGTGAAGGAACTATCCGTGTGTAAAATTTCGTAATAATCAGTTCTGCTCTTTGAGCGTTTTTAAAAACGTGTGTGTTAACCATCAAGATCCAAGACAGCCTTTAAAATTCTCGCCACATCCAATCAGATCTGTTTTTTGAATTACTTTAGGTTAGGTTAGGTTATAAGGGTCGCCCGCCATAGCGAGTGCACTCGGAGGCCATTAGGCCCATTGTGATTCCCTATTTGAGAAGAAAACTCCTCTTCCTTTCCATAAGCAAAAAACTAACTTTCCGTTGGTTTATCTAGAAACCAACCCGTACTCCTAATAAATCTAATCAGGTTTGAAAGTGGCATGTCATGAATTACTTTACTTTCTAAAACTTTTACTGTAAAAGTTCTTAAGATATACGATTTTTAATATTTTCCTTTTATGGGGGCACCACTACCACTGATCCAACTTCCCATTTCACATTAAATTATGGATATTGATAAAAGGGTTTTTATCCGATTTCATTTCTTAAAAGAAGTGTTCAGGAAAGAAATCTTCCATTTTACATGAAAATTTGTTTTTTTGACACTCATTTCTGAATAACTCCGAAACTGCTGGGCAGATAAAAAATAATATTAAGGTGATAAGAAAGATAATAAATTTTAGTCTGCAACTTTTAGTGTGTCAATTATCTAAATCGAATACTTTGTTATCGAGTTATTGTAAAATATATAATATATATATCACGACCTAATGAAAAAAAAAAAAAAATCTGAAAGCTGATTCAAGTGGTAAGGATGATTGTTATTTTATGTGTACGGATGCATTTGGAGTTGGATATTTTGTGTTTATAGAAACGTTGTAATGAAGTATTCATCCTATAAAACATATTTTATATTCTACATCACCAATGCACAGTGGGGCAGAATCGAAAGTTTTTGGAAATAAATCTGTAACTTCTGATTGGCTAGTTGGATTTGCATGAAATTTGGTATATATATAGCAGTGGAGTGTACAATGTTAAGTTTGGAAGGGGGACGGACACCTCAGGGGCGGAGCTAAAAGGGTCAAAGTTGGGTATCTCTGACATAAAGATTTTTTAATCGCTTGCCAAATTTTTGCTTCTCGTCCAATTTCAAATATTCTTATATATTATTATAGGCACTGATAAGAGCTACAAACATGCTTATATGTCCTATTTATCTCTTATATTTCTTGAGTTATTTTCATTTGAATTTTTAAGTACCTCAATTTTGCATGTTCTTGGTCCAGTTTTATTCATATATATCCTAGTGTTTCTGACTGATTTCATTTGTTTTTTATTATACTAATTAAAAAACAAAATTATCTATCGAATAAAAAAATGTGAAGTCGATATCTTTACCGAGACCAAAGATAAACGATTTTGAATTTGCAAAAAAAACGACTTTTTGTGTTATTTTGGCCAAAAAAGTATCTACAGTCTTTTTTCTCTACAATAAAATTTTCTTAAAATTTTCTTAAATTTTATACTTTTCTGAAAGTTATCTTCACAGAGAAGACCCTAAGATAAAAAACAAGCCAAATAACTCAAGTGCTCATGGTACACACCCTCCCGAATTCGACCCATTTTATATGAAAGTTTTGACTTTAGACTATATTTTCCCAAACCCCAAAGCACGAATCGGCAAACGGAATATAGTTCAAGAATCCGCAATATGTTTTTAGAAATTTTCAATCAAAATCTACGGGACTTCGGAAAAATGTGGATTTTATAGCCGAAAATGTGAAAAACCCCATTTTTGGGATTTTTGGCGTTCTTTTGGGAATTGTGGGATTTCTTTTAGTAAAATCCTAAAATTTTTTCACTTTCTCATTTTTCACAATAAAGTCTACATCCACCGAAGATATCGTTAAGATATCTCTAATAACAAAGATTTTATTACAGATAAAATATTTGGTGTTTCTCAAAAAAACACTTTTTCACAAAAATTTTACTTTAATTTCAATAATTTAAAAAATTATAAACTCGATTTTTTTCATCTAAACTACATTGCATATGAGTAAATTTATTGAGTTCTCGCCTCCAAATAATTCTATTTATACGAATGTTAATGAATACGATGAAGATTATAAATATTTTTCAACATTCGGTTTTGAATATTTTAATGTAACTTCAAATGATAATGATGATGACGATGACGAAAAAATGAACAATTTTGCTGTGGTGGGTTATGAAAATATGTCAATTTTAATAATTGTAAGTTTTACGATTTTAGTGAATTGTTTTTAAGGATATGAAAGAAATAACATTCAAATTAAGGCATAAATAAATAAAAAAAATCTATTGAATTAACACATATTTTGTTGAATACAGATTTGATTTTAACTACTATATACATATGTATTTTGAGTTTTAAAATCTATTTCGTAATATGACGCATCGAACATTTTTGTGAAAAATGAGTTAGACATCTGTTTTATATGAGAGGTATGTCCTTTTATTAAATCTAGTATTCGTTTGAATATATTAATAGATAAGAAGCTAAAAAGCTACAACTTTTCTTCACAAGTAGAGAAAAACATGGTTACAACATTGTCACTTCAACCATATTATGCTTCTGTTGTTCATGTTCATTAATTAATTTTAAAAATATTATGTTCATGATAATAATGTTTTTGTTTCAGTTTTATCATCCAATGATTACATTCAATAAAAATTTTAATACAGTTGGCTACAAAAATTGTAATACAAATTTCTGGTTAAAAAACCAGAAATTTGTATTTTTAAAAGTTTATTAAATAAAAAATACAGTATAAACTCGATAATACGGATGGACGACATTTCCCAATGCATTACATACTCTATAATCCGGATTAATTGCAACTTTGTAATCCCGATTGAATATAAAAGTGCATTTTCTATTTCAATTTTTCAAAGTTTAGAAAATATGATAACAATTATGAAGTAAGAATCATGTCATGTTGTCATAATGTCATACAATTTTATAAAGAAAATGCAAAAACAATATTTTTTATACATTGAAATATTTTAGGACATATGACAATACGACATGATAGCACACATTGTGAATCCCCCAATTATAAATCTTATTCTTTGTTCCTTAACTTTTATAATAAATTTCAATTCATATTATATTTTAAATAAAACTTACTACTTTCTTGATAAATCCGGATTAAAATATACAATCAATACGGATTGTGCACAGTGCTTTAATCCCATACAACGATGGGACAAAAATAGAAGGAGCTGTCGTAGCAAATTGAAACTTGGTACGCATATTACTTTAGGCTTAGAATGCATAAATACGAAGTTTTGAAAAAATTGGCGCATGGACACGCCTACCTCCCATATATCCTGAAGTTAAAAAACTAAATTTTTTCTAAAATACTGGTCCGAACTTTACCAAAATTTGTGCCAGCCATTAAAAATAGATTGATTATACGTCTTCTAATTTATTTTTTAATCGGAGCAAGGACACTCCCACCTCCCATATATCCTGAAACTAAAAAACGGATTTACTGCGTGAATATTGGTCAGAATTGCACCAAAATTTGGGATTGCAGCTAGAAAAAGATTATTTATGATTCCGCCAATTTTTATTTAAATCGGAACAAGGACACGCCTACCTCCCATATATCCTGAAATGAGAAAAACGCATTTCTGGCTAACACACTGTTTTTAATTTTATAAAAATAAAAGGAGGTGTCACAGAAAATTGAAACTTGGCACATATATTACTTAAGACACAGACTAAACATATACAAAGTTTAAGAACACGCCTACCTCCCATATATTCTGAAATGTGAAAACGTATTTTCTTCCAAAATACTGGTCAAAACAGTATCAAAATTTACGATACCTATTGGAAATGGGTTTTTTATGGGTCAGACAATATTTTATTTAATAGGAGCAAGAGCATACCTACCTCCCCCAAGTCCTATAATTTTTAAATATTATTTTAATTTCTGCACCCACATTTTATGTTGAGTAAATCATTAATTTACCTAATTTCGCCCGATTTCCGGTCCAGAATTTTTATTTTTTTTTTAGTTTTCAATATTTATTAAATTTTAAAGCAATGTCGATTTAACAATGTCGATTTTCAACATAAAGAATTTTTTGACTTTTGTGTAATAAAAGGAAATTTATAAAGTTTTTGAATTATTATTTTTTTTCAGTTGTGGTAAAAAATAGGAAGTAATTCTTCTTTTATATATTAAAAAACAAAACTAAATTTTAGAGTCAAGCAAAAAAAAAAAAATTGTATAATTTCTTATAATTTTTTTTCAATACTCCATCGAACTCATGTAATTTTTGTATTAAAATTTAAAAATACTCTATAATTAGCGCCATCTGGAGGACTTTTAACGTAATATATTAGGTCCAAAAAATATATTTTTCTATTCCTTATTTGTTTTTTAAATTTCGAAATAATTTTTATAATTATTTTATTATAATTTAGCAAAATAAATTACGTCAACATTGAGAACCCTTTGAAATTGAAGTATAAACGGAAAATCAGAAACTTTTTCAATTTAACTTTTTTTTAAAGTTGTGGCAAAAAATAGGCTCTAACTATTTTTTAATCTGTTAAATAACTGTAAAAGCTTACATAAACCGTAAAAAAAAAATTGTATAATTTTTTATATTTTTTTTATATCCTTCATCAAATTTAAGGAATTTTTATGTTTTAAGTAAAAAATATGTGTAAATTTGAGCAATAATATATACATATATATTCAAAACACTATATTTAAAAGATAATAATAGTTTTAATTTACCAATATTCTGGGGTATTGAAAAAACGAAACTTCAACGCATTTTATCAAAAAAAGAATTTTTGAAAATTTTTTTCCTAAAACAGTTTAAAACCAGCTTTTTGGTTCATTAATATTGGCTTTAAATTCTTTGACTTTAGCGCCCTCTAGTAGCCACAAAAATAACTTTTCCCAAAAAAATCTTTTTAAATTATATGACCTTTATTGTTACCTTTTCAAAAATTTATATTTCAACTTAATTTGAAACATTTTTTTATTTTGACTTTTGTCTATGGAACAAAGCACTGTGTGGCGTCCGGATTACCGAGTTTATATTGTATATGATAAGATGGAATACTAATATGATAAAACGGACTCGTAATATGATAATATTTTATAATAAAATGATATATGATAAGATGGAATAATATGATAAAATTAAATCATAATATGATTAAATAAAATCATAATATGATAAGATGAGAAAATAATATTATAAGATGGGATAATAAAATGAAATCATTATCTAATAGAATTCGAGAATAACGTAGTAAGAAGGTATATTAATATTAATATTAAAAACTCGAATCAAAGTATGAAAAAGCGAAATCATAATCTAATAGAATTTTCACTATTGTTTCTTATGTAATGTATAAACTATATAACAATCTTTCATTGCTGAAAAAGCATTTAAAAAGCTTTACAAACAAATTTTTGGCAATTTTTCAAAAATAAATACTATTTAAAAAATTAAAATACAAACAATCTTTTTTAACAAAAAATCCGTCCACCTACCAAAAACTTATAAAATAATAAAAAAACGTATTTACCAATTCAACGATATATAACTTGTCTATATTAGTCGTTTTGAAAAGATATTATAATGGCCTCAAATCTGACAACTCTCACTAATTTGTAATATTTTATAATATTTTCATACATATGTAGGTATACGTAACACATATGGAGATATGATAGATTGATTATACGTCTTCTAATTTATTTTTTAATCGGAGCAAGGACACTCCCACCTCCCATATATCCTGAAACTAAAAAACGGATTTACTGCGTGAATATTGGTCAGAATTGCACCAAAATTTGGGATTGCAGCTAGAAAAAGATTATTTATGATTCCGCCAATTTTTATTTAAATCGGAACAAGGACACGCCTACCTCCCATATATCCTGAAATGAGAAAAACGCATTTCTGGCTAACACACTGTTTTTAATTTTATAAAAATAAAAGGAGGTGTCACAGAAAATTGAAACTTGGCACATATATTACTTAAGACACAGACTAAACATATACAAAGTTTAAGAACACGCCTACCTCCCATATATTCTGAAATGTGAAAACGTATTTTCTTCCAAAATACTGGTCAAAACAGTATCAAAATTTACGATACCTATTGGAAATGGGTTTTTTATGGGTCAGACAATATTTTATTTAATAGGAGCAAGAGCATACCTACCTCCCCCAAGTCCTATAATTTTTAAATATTATTTTAATTTCTGCACCCACATTTTATGTTGAGTAAATCATTAATTTACCTAATTTCGCCCGATTTCCGGTCCAGAATTTTTATTTTTTTTTTAGTTTTCAATATTTATTAAATTTTAAAGCAATGTCGATTTAACAATGTCGATTTTCAACATAAAGAATTTTTTGACTTTTGTGTAATAAAAGGAAATTTATAAAGTTTTTGAATTATTATTTTTTTTCAGTTGTGGTAAAAAATAGGAAGTAATTCTTCTTTTATATATTAAAAAACAAAACTAAATTTTAGAGTCAAGCAAAAAAAAAAAAATTGTATAATTTCTTATAATTTTTTTTCAATACTCCATCGAACTCATGTAATTTTTGTATTAAAATTTAAAAATACTCTATAATTAGCGCCATCTGGAGGACTTTTAACGTAATATATTAGGTCCAAAAAATATATTTTTCTATTCCTTATTTGTTTTTTAAATTTCGAAATAATTTTTATAATTATTTTATTATAATTTAGCAAAATAAATTACGTCAACATTGAGAACCCTTTGAAATTGAAGTATAAACGGAAAATCAGAAACTTTTTCAATTTAACTTTTTTTTAAAGTTGTGGCAAAAAATAGGCTCTAACTATTTTTTAATCTGTTAAATAACTGTAAAAGCTTACATAAACCGTAAAAAAAAAATTGTATAATTTTTTATATTTTTTTTATATCCTTCATCAAATTTAAGGAATTTTTATGTTTTAAGTAAAAAATATGTGTAAATTTGAGCAATAATATATACATATATATTCAAAACACTATATTTAAAAGATAATAATAGTTTTAATTTACCAATATTCTGGGGTATTGAAAAAACGAAACTTCAACGCATTTTATCAAAAAAAGAATTTTTGAAAATTTTTTTCCTAAAACAGTTTAAAACCAGCTTTTTGGTTCATTAATATTGGCTTTAAATTCTTTGACTTTAGCGCCCTCTAGTAGCCACAAAAATAACTTTTCCCAAAAAAATCTTTTTAAATTATATGACCTTTATTGTTACCTTTTCAAAAATTTATATTTCAACTTAATTTGAAACATTTTTTTATTTTGACTTTTGTCTATGGAACAAAGCACTGTGTGGCGTCCGGATTACCGAGTTTATATTGTATATGATAAGATGGAATACTAATATGATAAAACGGACTCGTAATATGATAATATTTTATAATAAAATGATATATGATAAGATGGAATAATATGATAAAATTAAATCATAATATGATTAAATAAAATCATAATATGATAAGATGAGAAAATAATATTATAAGATGGGATAATAAAATGAAATCATTATCTAATAGAATTCGAGAATAACGTAGTAAGAAGGTATATTAATATTAATATTAAAAACTCGAATCAAAGTATGAAAAAGCGAAATCATAATCTAATAGAATTTTCACTATTGTTTCTTATGTAATGTATAAACTATATAACAATCTTTCATTGCTGAAAAAGCATTTAAAAAGCTTTACAAACAAATTTTTGGCAATTTTTCAAAAATAAATACTATTTAAAAAATTAAAATACAAACAATCTTTTTTAACAAAAAATCCGTCCACCTACCAAAAACTTATAAAATAATAAAAAAACGTATTTACCAATTCAACGATATATAACTTGTCTATATTAGTCGTTTTGAAAAGATATTATAATGGCCTCAAATCTGACAACTCTCACTAATTTGTAATATTTTATAATATTTTCATACATATGTAGGTATACGTAACACACAATAGATGGTTGTTGAACTAGATAATATTAGTAAAAATCGATAAAATCTTTTAAGTATTTTTTTTTTTAGTAATTACTAAAAGTTGGTTGTCAAAGCTTTTTAAATCATTTTTGGAGATATGATAGATTGATTTGTGTTTTATACATTTATTATGTTAGTATGCTTTTTTGTGCAATTAAAAAAAGTTTAGCTCTTTTCATAAAATCGGCTCTCCAGCATTCGTTTTTAGCCTGGCGGGAAGCAGTTTAGTGTCAAATTGATATCAATATATTTCCTGACTAAATATCGTTAATAAATTAAAAAAACTCGTGTGAAATTTTTTTTTATATTTGATAAAATTTAATTTTTTTTAAATTCACCATTTTCGATGTAGGGCGCAAACTAAATCATAAATAAATCATAATTTCTCTATTAACCATTTATGAAGCCTTTTCTTTTGAAATGTGTAAAGAAAATTTTTTTTATTAAAACAACTTTGAGAAAGGAGTAAAAGAACAGTATTATTGTATTGTAATAAAATAGCAATTTTTCATACTAATTTCAGAGTGCTGATTTTGAAAATTGTTCACGTCTAGACAAATGGAGATAATCGAAAAATTTGTTCAGCGTATTGTTTCGGAATATATTCCAAATCACACAATATTTTTAAAAAATGTTTCCCTTATATACCTTAGGATTTATTCACGAAAAACGAAATAAAGTCGAGCCAGAAAAATTAAATATTCAAAAATCAGGCGTAAATATCTTTTTAACTGTAAGAAATAATTTAGGTGAGTAAAGGCTCCGTTACTCTACCGTAAATTTAAATGTAGCGAATCAGCTGACACGCTTTGCTTATGAGAGTACTCAAAAACGTAAATGTAACGTAGTAACGTTTCTACGTAACAGCTGTAAGAACAGTGTTGAAAGCTTTTTATTTCAATATACTAAATTTGCGTAAAAAATCGCTGTAAAATGTTTATCAATTGGACCATTTATTTTGCTGTTTTCTATACTATAAAAATTGTTAAAATAATATAAATAAAGCGTAGAGTTAGTTAAATCAATAATTTAAAATAGAAAAGAAGTTTTGGATATAACGCTTATTAGTTTGAGTCACGCTGATTCCATTGAAGATTGGAGGGTCTCAAAGGAATGTTCCTTTTCGGACCACATGTATCTGGATTTCTCTATTACGGTTGGAAACCGACCATAACAGGGTTTTATGAATAGAAGAAATACCAAATGGGACATAAAACGTATGTACCTACAGAATGTAATCTCAGACCCACCACTAATGGAGGGTTCTGATGATATTGAAAAGGCTGTGCATATGCTAACTAGTGCACTTAATGTAACGACGAGACGATCGTGTATGATCAAGAATCGTATGTGTAGAAACAGGCCCCCTGGTGGGACTCTAATATTCCAGACACACGTAGGAAATGTCGCAGGCTATTCAACGAGGTAAGGGGTACGGGAGAATGTTCTCCTTATAAAACCTCACTGAATAGGTTTAAGAATCAGGTCAGGGACGCTAAACGTGAGTCATGGAGGAACTTTTACAGCGGCGTCGAAAGCTCTTCTAAGACTAGCAGACTGCGGAAAATCCTGTCGAAAACTCCCGCCGTCCCTGGCTTAATACAGAAGGCAAACGGTGAATGAACAACGAGTAGTCAGCAGACTCTGGAAGTTCTTCTTGAAACCATTTCCCTGGCTGTCGTAGTGTTAATAAGACTAGTCACACATCTTGTGTATGTACTAGAGGTACCGTTTTGGTCTCTATTGACTACGACGGGATCAGTTGGGCAATAAACAGCTTCGAACCGTAGAAATCACCTGGTCCGGATGATGTTATACCTGCCAATTTGCAACACAACGAGATCTGGTCATACTTTGGCTAACCCAGTGCTACACGAAAAAATATAACCATATACGAACACCACTACGTGATAAAAGACCAATAAAAAAGACCCGTTTTGCCCAAAGTCATGCACTTTATTATAGGCCCCCAAAGATTTGGGGCCTCGGTGTCATTTTTGCAAAAAGGTGATCATTTTCTCAGGCTCATATCTTGCAAACTGTTTGGAATTTTGATTTACTCTCTGAGGCAAAGTTGTAGCTCTTATCATAAAAAACTTTTTACATTTTTCCCATGTTAAGGTCCATAGGTAGCAAACCGTTCAAAATTCAAGGAAACAATTAACTACAAAAATGTACCTAAGAGCTCAATAAACAACTTTCTAGAACATATGATCTTCCTAGGAATGATTCTTAACACCGCTTAGGTAGCGCTAAGGTAGCCGCAAAAGTGAAAAATTTCCCGAAAATTTTTTAATTTCATTTGTTTTTTCTTTACTTCAACATTGAGATACTATGCTATCTATTACAAAAAAAAAAAATATTCGTATTATGTTTATACGTTGTGGATTCAAATCGTCGCCCGAATCTGACTCTGATTCAGAACTTATGGTATCCACAGGCACGTTGCTTCCAGACTGCCCTCCATCATCAGCTTTTTCTTCTTCAAATACTTCATTAACATCATCTTGTGATTCCACTAAGATATCTGAAATGAATTATAATTCTAATTAGAAAAGAAATCAAAAAGGGAATGCAAAACAATGCATCAATAAAATTGATATTACCTCTGCAAGCAATGCGTCGAGTTTTTTGTCTTTGTACCGTTCTTCCATGGGCATTGGGGTTTGATGAAACCGTTCTACTTGCTCATCGGATTCGGTTTGATAAAATCGTCAAAATGAAAATGAAGAAAATGCAGCTTTAATGTCATCGATGTGCCGATTTTCTGAAAAGAATACAGCATTTCTTTCACCCATTCTCTTGCAGCCGGTTCCGCGTCTCGATCCCCTCAAAAGACTCTGGTGCATACACGCTAAAGGTAAATCCCTGCCATTGAATGATTTTCATCATGCGATGAATCAAAGTTTCTCTTGAATAGCTTTCTAATGTTAGTACGCCTGTTAAATGAAGACAAATGTTAAAGACAGAATAGAAAACAATAACATAGTGTAAATAGTACAATGAGGTGAAAAAAATCGTTTTAAATTTACTACAATACTTTTTTAATTTTGTCATCGCTACGCTTTGGGAAAACGCTTTTCAAATAGTCGAATGAGTTTGGACAATTTACAATGGCCACTTCAATGATTTTTTTAACAATTCTCAATTTTATGTGGATTAAATTAAAGGTGCATTCTTCAGTCTATGTTGTTTCATTTGTTCCTCCACACTTCCTCTTGGTCTCCACGAATTACATTGGAATTGATTCAGAGGTGAGCGCGAATCCCAATTACAAAGAAAACAAAAGAATTTTGGAAAGCCGCCCATATCGATGATCCCTTATTTTCGTAGTATTTGATTTTTTTCATTATATTTTTTTTTTCATTTCATAGCTTTCTTTCATGTTAATACCCATTGCTAGCGGAATGGAAGGTTTTCGGTTCGCCACATGCAACAACACTGCTTTCAAGCTTGAAACAGAACCATCAATAAATAATCTCCACTCACTAGCGATGTAGTTCATTCCCATTATTACCACCAAAGCTTTTATATCGTTGCAGTAAGCGAACGAATTGTCATCATTTAGAGTGTAGAGACTCTGAAATTCAGCTTGCCGTTTTCGGTACGCCGTAGAGTTAAAATTAGCATGTGTGAGTTTTCTTTGCTTAAAAAACTCTGTCAAAAATATTTCAAATCGCCGCGATAGTCCCAATATGGCCACAATGAAATCCATTTATGTTATTAGTTGTGGTCCATCTCTTCCCTGTTGGGGATCATAATCGGTATCAAATGGATCTTCATAAGGAACACCACTTGCTCTAGACATTCCTGTAAATTCTCTTCTACAATCTGGATTTGGCGACCTTGGTGATACAAAACTTTCAGGTGCAAGTACTGGTAGTGTGGCTGTTATAATTGCTTTATAAATTTTGTTCTTCTCAGCATGTCGATTTAGACGACATGTGTAATTTACGCATGCATAGCAACTGGTTGCATCATGATCACCTGGGCGATTAATCCAGTTTACCGGCTTACAATACTTCCTACTAACCATGCCATGAGATTGTTATAACATTAGCGACACACAGTATTAGGTGTGTAATTTTCACCGGTCAAGTCTACTTCGTCGAAAAACAACTTCTTTGTTCTATTGAATTCACTAGTTAAAAGATTCTTTTCCTTTTAAAATCTTGTAGAACTTTTTTTCTGATTTAATGACCGCAAACGTAGTAAAATAAATCAATTTTTTCACACTGCATATTGAAATTGTCAGTTGCCAATGTTGTGTGCGAATTATGCTATAGCACTTTCTCTATAACTTTCACCGCTGAGCTCTCGTTGACGTCGCGCTGTGTAATGTCTCGATGTGAGCGTCGTATCCCTTGATGCGTGTGCTGAGCTTACTGCTTTGCCTGTGCTACTGCGGTCGGTGCATGATCGCGTGAGTTGTTTATTGAGATCTTAGGTACACAGAAAAAATTATTACCGTCTTTTTTTCAATTAACTCAGTTGTTTAAATTTGCATCAAAATTTAATAAATATGTTCAAGAAAAAATAAAATAAAAAATAAATTTTGGTATGATTTTTTTCCTATACACATTTTTAATTCATTCAATCATCTGCTTGATTGATTGATTTAATTAATTTATTAATTGGGAATTTTTTTCTGTTTTGTATTTTTTATTGTTTTTAGTAATTGATAAATCATTTTGATGAGAAGTGCAAATTTAAACAAGTTTATAATTGAATTAATAATTTTCATATATATTTGTTAATTGGTGACTTTTTTCTGTGTACATTTTTCTAGTTGATTGTTTCCTTGAATTTTGAACGGTTTGCTACCTATGGACCTGAACAGGGGAAAAAAGGTAAAATAATCGATTTTTTTTAAGTTTTTTGCGATTTTGATCTTGAAGATGAGAAAATTATCACTTTTTTGCAAAAATGACACCGAGGCCCCAAATCTTTGGGGACCCATAAAAAAGAGCATGACTGGGCAAAACTGGGAGACACGGGTCCTTGTTTTCTTTTATAACTTAAAAAATTATACACATTGTTATGGATTTTTATTAATTTGCCTTGATTCGGGTCTGAATGGAACATTATGTGGCATTATTTTCCACTCACAAAATTAACCCCTATGCTAAGAACATGTGTGCGTTTAGGAGATTTATCACTAGGGTGTTCATTATTTATATAACCAGATTTTGACCCTAGCACCACGTGATGGCGAATGTTGTGATATTTACGAAATTATTTACTTTTTTGACAACCGCGAAAATGTAATACCATTTTTTAAATAATTTTCAATGGGCTATTCGATTATGTTAGGGACATTATATTTGCAAAAAAATTAAAAAGGTATATCCTTAGTATTCATGTTTATGGCGATGATGTTGATGTTCATCTTCATTGACATTAGCTATGTATGTTCACGTACCTGATAATTTGTGATAATTATCACAAAATGTTGCTTGAAGTCAGAGTTGTCAGATTTTTTCGAGCCTCTGTCGCCAAATAGTTAATCAGAAATCGCCAAAAATCGCCAAAATTAAATATTATATATTTTTTAAGAAAAACTAAAAACAAACAGCATCAACAAAGTCAATAATGATTTCAGTAGCTAATAATAATTGAATAAAAAAAATATTAATTTCAATACACTTTTCTGACATACATAGCTTAATTTAGGTCAACAATTTTAAAAATTTATTATATTTTTTAACAGAATAATTCTAAAATTATATAATGAACATTTGTCCTATTAAACTTATATATTGTTTTGAAGAATTATTTTATTCATGAACGTTTCCTTTTCATTATGGCCATTATCAATCTTAATATTCATATTTGAAAGATGATGGAAAACAAATTGTCAAACATTTATTGAAGATATTTATAAATTAAGTATCTTTATTTTGTTAGTCGGGGTTCATAAACAGCAATTTTTCTTGCTGCAATTCTTAGTTCGTAGACGAGAGAGGTAAAGTGAATGTAAATGTTTAGTATTCCCTTCTCTTCTCTCTCCTACGAAATCAGAATTGCAGCAGGAAAAATTGCTATGTGTGATCCCCGACTTAGATCAGGGGTTTTCACAAACTCCTGCTTCGTGCCTTTAAATTTGATAATTTAAATATGTTTCTGAAAATACGTAAGTTGAATTTTAAGTTTGAATAAAAATTAATATTCATTTGAAAAAAGTGATACTTTCTCAAATTCATATCAAATGTTATTCCTAAATAATTCTTAATCCAAAAATAAATTAATACTTTAAGATAAAAATTAATGGCATTTTCTCAATTTGATACCAAATGCTTTTGTTAAATCAGGCTATATTTAAGAAAATAGTAAAAACATTTGATTTCAATTAATTATAAATTTAAGATAAAACCTTTGCATATAAAAATGTATTTTAAAATTGCTAATAAATGTCTTATGCCAAGGACGATATATCATTAAATGTTTTTTACAATTTGCAAAAATTACCAGAATGACAATAAAAATCATGCACAAACAATAGTTTTAGAATTTTTAGTATATATTTTTTGCAACTTTATAAGTATGGAGAAATTAATATAAATATGTGTATTATCTGTTTAAAGAAATACTTTTAATTTTATGTTCAAGCAAAAGGTCTTAGCGACCACCTAACAATCTTTATACGGACCCCCATTAGAGAACCGTCTTGTATAGAAAAATACTAAAAATAGACTTTGGCTAGTAAGAAAACGTAATAGCTTTACCATGCCTATTTAATAAAATTTTAAAAATTAGCCAAAAAAATCGCCATGTCGCAAAACGGAAAATTCAGTCGCCAAGTGCAATTAAAAATCGCCACGTTTGGCGAAAAATCGCCACATCTGACAGCCCTGCTTGAAGTTGCTAAATCGCGTTTGTTTACTCTAAAAAACTTGCAAGTGAGAGCAAGAGAGAGACAAATTTTGACAGTTCATTGATAGAGAATTTGATGAAAGTTGCTGGCTGTTTTTCTTCCATCAGCAAAACATATGTTTAAAAAAACATATAATCATTCGTTTACAAATGGAAATAAAGAAAATCAGAATATAAAAACTCAAATTTTACGAAAAGTAAAAAAATATACATATGTATGTAATAAAATATTACACAAATACTTACAATTCATATTTGTTAAGATTTATGTTAAAAAATTAGATAAAAATTCATTTATAAAAGTTTTTATTTTCTGTGGAAAATAATTTTAAGAGATGCCATGTTAGCGTTTTCAGATTTTTTTTATTGTTTTGGATAAAAAATTATATTTTAATGTATCAACTTTTAATTTAATGTTATTAACATATAATTTAATATAATTAACAAATAATATTTAATATTTATAACATTTTACTTTTATTTTGTTAACAAAATAGAACAAAATTACTATGTTTTTATAAGCGTTTTTTAATTTAATGAGGAGACATTATTTTTTGTTGTTTACAAAAAAAAAACCTGCAAATTTTTGCAAAATGTTGTTCGCGTACTTTTTTGTATTTTTTTTTAATTTGAGAGTAAATTGATGTTTACTCTCTCAAAAAAAGTTGCTGGATAAATCTTGCTAGAAAGTACGCAAACACACCTATTGAAACTATCAATTTTTCACATGAAACCCTATTTTTATTTTTTGTAAATATTAAGTATGCCTTCCTTATAAATAATTCTCTTTCCGAATTTTAACCGTAGAATGCACACAGGAAAAAATCGGTAGGAAAACTGTAACGACAATGAATATTTAATATAATTAACTAAAATATTATTGTAGAAAATGTCTTAATTTCAGGACATTTTTATAATTATAACTTTAAAATCATAATTATAACAGTAATGAACTACGTAAAATTATGAAAGCAGTTACTACCTCACCCTAGAGCAATAAATTGAAAGCATTCGATTGAGGCAAATACCTTAAATTCACATTTATATTAAAAAAATTGGTTCCTGTAATTAAAAAGTTGATTGAAAAAGAATAATTTTTTACAACAATATATTTTCCGCAACTCTAAATAATAATAATCGTGCCAACCACTAATATTCGATTATTGTATAAAAATTTAAATTCGGCGTTCCCAAGAGAAAAATATTTGTTGTACCGATTAAAAATTGGAAAATATTCATTGACATTTATAAAATTTTTAAAAACGTAAAAAAATAAGAACAAATTATAAAAGGAATATCAAAATAAGTACAAAATGTAAAACTAAAAGCAAATCTTCAATAAATTCCAATAAGGGTAAGTGAGCATCAATTTTACAGTACATATGTGTCTTTTTATCCGGTAATTACAGATTGTTTGTTAAAAAAGAATACTCGTACTTGTACCAGAGAAGCTGTTTGGCTATTGCAGCCTTATGAACTAGCTTTACGGATATATAATATTGTAGTATGTTTATATGTGAGTAAAATCAAAAATATCTTTGTTTTCAATGTTAATGATTATATAAACAGGTTTCCAGCCTCAAGCGAGATACGTATGCGAGCAGTCTTTATCGGAATACTTAAATAATTACAATTCTGGATGTCGAATCACCATCAAAGTTTATGTGGGATATTGTCTTTATCATTACTATGTCCGGTGAATTTACATTAATTACACTGGTCAACAAAAAAAAATCCTCCCCCATAGACGAATAGTTGGACTTGATGTATTTTGATGTGCTAAACACGAATCTGCTTTCAGTTTTTTTCCATTAGGTCTGGATTTTTTTATGGGCGTGTCTAGTAAGGCCATTACTCTAGTACGATTCATAACTCAAGAACGGTGTGTACGATTGATCAAAGTGATACACCAAAAGATGCGTACTAAAAATGTCTTCAAATTTCCCAAACATAATTTTTTTACGTGCTCAATAATTTCGGGGTTATTTTGAAATAAGTGTCCGAAAAAAATAATTTTCTGCAAAATTTTAGATTTTTTTGTTACTGAAATTTATTTTAATAAATGAAAACATCTAAAATGTTACAGTTTATCATCTTTATATTAAAGCTGGTAATGCTGTGAATAAAATAAGGCATGTATCTTCAAAATTAATGCACAAATCTATTATTCACAAACCCATGTTACATACAATTGAGTAGAAATACAGTGGTGGCCAACAATTTTTTTTTTATTTTTTCTTGAAACAAAAATAGGTGGACTAGGTGTATTTTGACGACTTAAACAAGAATCTGCATTAACTTTTTTTCTATCGGGTACTGATGTTTTTTTATGTGCATGACTAATATCATCACCTTATTCAGCGGTCACACTATAAAATTATGGAATGGTTTGTCAAACTTACGCTATAACTCAAGAACCCTTTACACGATTTTGATAAGTGATATATCAAAAGATGCATACAAAAATTGTCTTCAAGGAATGTCAACAATATTTTTCATTCGTTCAAGAATTTCAGAGTTATGAATCAAAATTTCAAAAAAATAAATTTTAAAATTTTAAATTACCGAATAACGACGGAAATATTAACTGGACCAAAAATTATATAAATTCAGCTCAAAGAAAATTTAGGTCGCTATATATTAAAGTTCAATTTATCTTAATTGAACAAACTGATCTCGAGTTATACAAGTGTGACTCCCTAAAGGCGGGATCATAGTAGTCATGCCCATAAAAAAATCAATGCGTGATAGAAAAAAAGTAAAACTGATTCTTATTTAGCACGTTGAATTCTATCTAATCCACGTATTTTTTTATTTAAAACGAAAATTTTTTTTTGTATTTCCACTTAGCTATAGTTATGCATGGGTATCCAAACTTAACTGTGAATCCAATCGAGATTTGTTCATCAATTTTTATTATACGTGGCTTTATTTACTCGTAGTTTTGCCAGCTTTGAGGCAAAGGCGATAAACTTAAACATTTTTGATGTTTTCACTTAAAAAAAAAAGTTTTAGTAAAAAAAGAAATCTTGAATTTTGCATGAAAAAAAATTTTTCCGACACTTTTTTCGAAATATTTCCTAAACTATTGAGCGGATAAAAATTTGATTTAAAAGCGATTTAAAGTTAATTTTATTCCGCATATCTTGGTATATAATTTATATAAATCGTGCATACCGTTCTCAAGTAATAGTGAAATATACTTGAGTAATCGGCATATTTAGTGCACAATATTAGACACGCCCATAAAAAAATCCCGACCTGATGGAAAAAAACTGAAAGCAGATTCAAGTTTAGCATGCGGAATTCCATCTAGTCTACATATTTTTTTTTTTGAAGGAGCTCGAAAAAAAATTTTTTTCGACCAGTGTTATTTAATTTAATATATTAATTTGTTTGATGCGTTAAGAAAAAAATCTATATACCCACCATCAACTTTTTCAAATTTTACGCTATATGGGAGGGGGCGATTTTTTGTTTCCGAGTTCACATTGGTATTTGAACACAATTTTGTTGATTTTCACTTTATATGGGAGGTGGGCGGACCACGCCCATAAAACGAACACCCTGTGCTTCTAGTTTTTAGCCCATAACTTTTTTATTTGTTAACCGATTTTGCCCATTTTCAATCCCAAAGACAAATATTTCTGCCAAATTTCGTCCCCCTACGTTGTCCCGTTCGAGCCCTATCCTGCTTTCAACAGACGGACAGATGGACAGACGGACGGAAATAGCTAGATCGACTCAGAATCTAACCAGGACCCAGAAAATATATACTTTGTGGGGTCTTAGATGATTCCTTCGATATGTTACACACGGAATGACAAAATAAATATACCCCCCATCTTTTTGATGGTGGGTATAATAAAAAACTTAATTTGTATATAAATTTGTTGTGTAACATTATTGTAAGTTGAAATATTCGGCAATTACAATCAATTTAGGTGATAACAAATTTGTTTATCTTAAACGAATATTTTTTCTCTCTATGGAAATATTACGTTATTGGCAAAAGAAAAATTCTGGAATGGCAATGAATTGTACTGATAGTACGTGGAACCGACAGAATTCGATTAAAAAAAAATTCGGTTGCCAGAACGAATCTGTTTTCTCTGTGTGTGGAATAAGATTGTTAACATTTGCTCGAATGGTGCTGAGTAGACAAAACTTTTATTCCTGGGCTATAAAAAGATAATTTGCTTAAAGGATTTTATAATTTTAACAGAAAAATCCTTTCAATAAGAATATCGATAAAATACCAGATTAATTTCAAAAAAAAAAAAGAGTTAAAATTTAACTCATGTGTTAAATTTAATTCTGAATCAACAGATCAAAAAACATTTTAGTTGAAATATAGCAAAGTTTATCCGCTTGTTCGCTCTGAAGTCCTAAAACTATTATAACAATTTTCACTAACATACATTTTTATGTGGAAGTATCTTTTTCGCTCTTTTGTCCATAGAACAAAAAATCAATGTTTTGTGGAAGCAGAGAATGGCATTAGATATTCATTATCAGAAAAAGTCTCTTAATATTAAACATATCATGAAGTAAAAACAATATCGCAATTATTAATACTATATTTAAATTATTTTATCTTAACATAGCATTTTATGTTATTTTTTTAAATAGTAAAAGATGTAGTGGGTCGTGTTATCATTCTAATGTCAAAATGCGGTCGTGAAGCAAGAACTTGACCTTGCTTAAGGACATCATAAATCAGTTTTAAAAATTTGCAATACACCCTTCAAATTTCGAGTAAATAAGTGTATTTCTAATTCTGTTATTGTTTTGTTTATTTTTCCTTTTTAAACTTCCTTGGAAAGTAGATGAAACAGGCCTTTTAACCGTGTGTATTTGTTATGTCTTGGCCAAATATTAAAAGCTAATTTTTAAACAAAAATTAAGGTATGTTCAGACTAGTGAAATATTTGACCAAAATGACGTAACCACTATATAAAATATTTTCCAACTTCCCAATTTTAATGGGAAAATATTTTTTTATTACCGTTTATAATAGCTAACATTTTACCGAACATTGTTTGACGTTGTTTTCTCTTACAAAAGATTTTTAAGATCAAACAAAGGCAAAAATTTTTTTTGTGGAACTAGTGGTCACGTAAATTTGGTCAAATATTTGATAAATGTGAACATAGCTTTATAAAAAATATTTTTTTTTTTCATAATTTTTCGAGTTTAACAGCAATGTACTATATTTTTTTCTATAAAAGCTTTTGCAACGATGCAATTATTTTTTCAGGCATTTATGTTGTAAACATAACATTTTTATTTTCAAGCCAGATGAAAACTGTAGAACTTATTAGATTTTATCAGTACACAGTGGTTCCAAAACGCTTTTTTTGGAAATAATTCAGTAACTAAAGAACCGTTAAAGATATCTCAATAAAATTTCACAGAGCTGAGGTGTTTTCGAGTTGATTTGGAGGAGTACAGATCCCTAGCGGGTCAGGGGGAAGTGGGTGGCCCTCCAAAGAGGCCCATCTCGGGTATGTAATTTTATATATGAAATTTTATATATAGATAGTCCTTGTAAATCTCTAAAAAAATACGCTTACGTGTGTAGGTTATCTCTTTTAGTTTAAGAGATATTCGGGTCGAAATAAATTTATAACTAATTTTTAGCCTCGCCTTTTTTAGTCTTTTAAACTTGGCGGGCTTAATTTTTCTCCTAGAATTTTTCTAAAATATTTGCCAGATTTCCTACAAAATTCTAAATAATATTACTGCAAGAATCATATGATTATATGAATCCGTTAAAAAGTTATATTAATCTAAATTTGGAACTTTAAAAACATTTTTCATTTTCTGGGTATTTTTCCAAAAAGGTGGCAATATTTATTTGGTGATAAAATTAGTTTTTTGTTCTGAGCTTTATCATTTTTTTAATGATTTCAAACAAAATCTTAATGTAAATGCGTGTAAAGTAATTCCGGAGGAGTTTGGGACAAAGGTCTGCCCACGAGCTCTATCCAAATTTAGTCAATTTTGGTATTTAGCTTTTTCTTTTTTTGTTATGTTCTCAAATCGCAAAGCTGGGATCGACTTAAAATTAATTTAATTTTTTAGCTCTGACGGAGGCCCCTTATATCATTTATGACCATTTCAATGAAAAAAGTCAAATTTTGAAGGAAGCTTTCCCCTAACTAGAATTTTGGGTATTTTGGAGTAAAATGGAAAATAAATGGAAAATGGGAATCTATTTACTTTTTTCTTTTAAGGACAAATTTTTTTTATATTATACTAAAATTTTATAATGATAGCTTAATTAATGTAGATTTTATTTAAGTTCAAATAATAATTTTTTTTTTCGAAAAATAACACTAAATACAAAATTTTTTTGTTTTTTGATCAATTTAATGAAAACATTTAGTTCAAATACCTTATTATTTACATACTGTTATTTTTAAAGTAATATTCTTTTCAATGATACCAAATACTTGCATAAATCTTTTACACAATTTTTTAAATACTTACTGAAACTTGACCCCCTTCAGCGAAATGTGTACATTTTCCTTAATTTCCATAGTAAATGTGTGCTGCAGCATTCTATATACATAAGCATTCTATATACATAAGTGCATAGCAGTTTCAATGTGTATTTTTTAAATAATTTTGTGCAAATTTTGAACCGTTTAATATATTTCAATGAAATTTCACATAGTTATTACTGAGGTAGTTTCCAACTATTTTGAAGGAGCACAAGTTTCTATGTGGTCTTGGGTTAGGTGGGAGGACCTCCGAAATGGCTCACCTCGGTTATTATATAAGACATAATTAAATGAGTTTACCACTTTCGGAGGCTCTCTACCACCCACTTCCCCCCTGACTCCTCCAAATCAACTCGAAAACACCTCAGCTCTGACCATGTGAAATTTTATTGAGATATCTCTAACGGTTCTTTAGTTACTGAATTATTTCAAAAAAAAAAAAGCGTTTTGGAACCACTGTGCAGTAATAACTTACTTTTTTCATACATTTTTATTTATTTATTTTTTTCTCAAAAAATAGAAAAACAAGTAAAAAGTACTTTGTCCTAAAATATATGAAAAATTTCTTAATAAATTTTAATTTTATTTAATAACTTTTTGAGCATAGAAAATAACTAGAACTCTAACTAGCTCACAAAAAATCTAACTCAACTGTCAAAAAAACCTAACTGTTTGTATGTGTTAGTACAGAACAAATGTATACACAATGGCATTTCAAACTTTGTAAACAAGCAAAGAAAAAAATCCAAAAAAATTTACATCTAACATAAAAATGCGAAAAAAAATAAGGGAAATAAATTTAGAAATGTTGAATAAATCATTACGTAATTTAAATGTGTATAAAAGATTGTTATACATATATTAAAAATCTATATTATTCTGCTGTCTAAATAAGTTTAAAAATCTTAAATTGACTTCAAATTTATGAAGCTACGAGATCTATATTACTGGAACTACCCTAAAGCTGTTTTTTTGCCATATCTCGAAATTTAGTGGGTTTTTAAATTTTTTTTTTAAATGATGTTCTTAAGAAGGTCAATAGCCCACATTATATCGTTTTCCGAGTGAAAATAAAACGTGCCATTTTGTAACATTTAGGTAGCAAATAACACCTAACGACTCTAAGATGTTGAAATAAGTTAAATAGTTATTATTTGTATTGAGCTTGGAACATTTCTGTTAATTAGTTCTCGCTCAAAGATTTTTTACCAAGGACCGTAATGATTATAAGTTTTAAAATAAAAATCAACAAATAATCATTATTTTTTGATTTTATTTTTTTGGCACAACTTTTAATGATTATTTTTGATTTTTACTTTTTTTGCTCACAATATAAAACTTAACATGAGTAATTAAACTTTTATCTAGTAAAAAATTTTTTTTAAGTAAAAACTTTGATTTATTGCAAATAATTTTATTTTTAATAAAAAAAATTGATTTTTAATAAAAAAAAAAATAATATTTTAGAAGAAAATTCAATTTTTATAAAAAAAAAATTGGATATTTTTTAAAAAATCTGATGAAAAATATATCATCATACTTGCCTTTTAGTAAATAAATCTAATTTACGATGAGAATTCTTTTTATTAAAAATTGCGTAATAGTTTAATTTCTCATGTTAAGTTTTATATTTTGAGCAAAAAAAAAAAAAAAAAATAAATAAAAATCAAAAATAATCATTAAAAGTTGAGCAAAAAAAAAAAAAAATAAAAATCAAAAATAATCATTATAAGTTGAGCAAAAAAATAAAAATTAAAAAATAATGATTATAAGTTGAGCGAAAAATAAAAATAAAAAATAATCATTAATATTGACTTTTTTCATAAAAATCAAAAAAATAAAAATCATTCCGGATTCCGATAGAACCTGTTCTGAAGATTACATTTCTGTATTTAATACTTTTATCAGGTTGTTCCTTGTATCTGATTTTTTTGTTTAAAATTTCAAGAATAATGATTATTTTCTGTCCCTGTCTGTTCAAGGAAATTACACATAGTGATAGTAGAGGTGTAGGCGAGTTTGGATCATATAGACGTGACGGGGGCGCGTCCACAGATTTCCAAAGTTAGACACCTCGGATATGAACATTTTTAAAAACAGTCCTGATTCATTATATATTTGAATCGATTTCAATAATTTTTACATGAGAGGAATCTACTGATTGAGATCTACATAGTCGTTTCCCTTTTAGTTTACGAGATATTGGGTTTCAAATACTTTAATTTTTACTTTTTGACCTTCCTTGGTGAAGTTTTTTCGTTATAGCGGCTCCAAATTTCAACCGATTTTTTGGAAATATTTTTATTTTATTAACAACAAATAACAAAATTATGTTATTTATATTTTCTTAAGTAACATTTTAGAAAACTGTGTGAAGGAAATAAATTTTTGGAAATTTTTAAGTTTTTTTTTTTTGGGATAAACACAAAAAAAAATATATATATATTTAGTAACAAAAATTTGATTGCATAATTAAAAATTAATAATATGCCCAAACCCCGGGAAATCTATATGATCCAAATTCGAAACTTCAACTGACCTAAACCTCTGTTATTACTTTGCGAAGTTATGTGGAAAAACTGTACGATATTCAACTTGAAGAAATAGAATCGTAAAAAAAAACTAATTTGTATGGATAAGTGTAGATGTAAATGTAATTGTTGAAGTTTTGGATCACAATGATGGGGGAAACAAACGAAAGTTTTCATCCTCTACACCACCATAACTGGTTGGGGTATTATGCGTTTGTGCTGATGTTTGTAACGCTGTTCGACTATACCGTTCGACTCAGAATCACTTTCTGAGTCGATTTAACGATGTCCATCCGACCGTCTGGCAGTCTGTCCATGTAAACTTGTGAACAAAGTAGAGGTCGCAATTTTGAAGATATCTTGATGTAATTTGTCACGAATAATATTTTGACACAAGGACGAAGCCTATTGAAGATTTGTATAAGTGTTAGTCTTTATGTCAAACTTCATGAAGATCGGCCCAAATTTCATGAAGATAAACCCATCTTCCGGAAATTACATTAACGTGCATACACTAAGGGAAAAAAATTCGATTCAAAATCAACAACGGTTGTGCTCACATTGGTAATTTACGGTAACAGCTTTTTAATACCATTCGTTAACAAATTTCATTGAAAACATATGTAATTTAAAAATTTGATACCGAAATGGTTTCAACTTGGTGCCAATTAGGTATCGATTTTCAATAAGAATTGAACACGCAGTGTTTAATTTAAACACATACGGTGTAGATTCACTATTGACACAGAATGGTATCGTTTTCAACACGTATGTGATTGATATTTCTCTGGGTGTAAATCCCATACGAATGTTAGTATCAAGTTAATATTCAACACAAATAAGTTTTATAAGTAGAAACAGCATTGACAAATTTTATGAGAATCGGTCCATAATTTACCATAGCTCCAAAGTGCATAAAATCATATAGATGTTAGTGTATCAACGCATTATTCTGTATTTGTATATTTTATTTCACATTTAGTAAAAGTGTTGGTTCACCATTGGCCACAGGTCTAATAAAAGTCCCCTTCCGAATTTTAATGCTCATACACAATGGTGTAGGGTATACTATGGTCGGGGTTGACCAATTATCACTTTCATACTCGTTTATTAATAGTATACAACTTGAAAAAGTGAATCACGAAACAATTACCCGTACGTTTCATGAGTCAATTAAATTGTTAGGAGTGTACCTTAATAACAAATTAGTGACGTTAATTAGTTAAAAGAATAATTAATTATAAATAAATAATACTTAATTTGGTTGCAAACAAACTGGTAAGTTTGTCTAGATCGCAATAGCTCGTGTTTATTTTCTGAAAATTTTAAGATAGCTTGATATACGACGAATTACGTAACTCAATAGACCCACAAGAAAACTTAAATTTTTTTTTTTAGCAGAGGAGTATACAATTTTAAGTTTTTAAGGGTGGCCTCATATACCCTTCAGGAGCTACTAGGACTTAAATTAGGGTACTTCTGACATAGAACATTTTACATCGCTTGCCAAATTTTTGTTTCTTATGCGAATTCAGCTATTTTTACATCTTCACCTCTCTATAAGACCTATGAAAAACGTACATGTGCTACTTATTTATATTTTATAGTTTTTAAGTTATTTGTATTCTCAATCTCAATTTTACCAAATCTTTGTCCAGTCTTTTAATATAAACCCCCATATTTTTACCAGATAGTTAAAGAATATTTTACCCAGTTAGTTAAAGAACAAATTTATCTATCGAACATCAAAAACTAGAAGTCGATATCTACTCTGAGTCCAAAAATAAACGTTTTTGAAATTGAAAATTGCAAAAATTATGTTTTTACATGTTTTTTTTTTTGCCGAAAAAGTGTCTTTTTTATTTATGATCAAATTTTATTTATGAGCATATATGTATATAAAAAAACTGACTTTACCTAATAGGCCTTATCGAGAGCTTTAAGAAAATGTAAAAATATTTGAAATCGCATTAGAAATAAAAATTTGGCAAGCGATGAAAATTTGTCTATATCAGAGGTGCCGTAACAGCTCTGCTCCTGAAGGGTATGTGGTGCTCCCCTTCCAATCATAAAATTGTACATTCCTCGGCTACAACTATCTAAATTTTTTTGTAAATAAATGTTACAGAATTATATACGAAAAAGAAAAAAAATCTATTTATTTACAAAATGCCCCACAATTAACTCTTTGTAACAGAGTTTTACATATTTCGATATAAGGATGTACATATGTATGTTTTAATTAAAAAATGTTTAAAATAATACAATATATTGAAACATTTTATCAAATTTTAAGAGGATCTATTCTTAAATGTCCATGTCATCTACATATATGTATTTCGTTCAAAAATAAAAACTATGAATTAACATTTAAATGATCTTTAATTAAGAAAAGAAATCTACTATGGAGCATTGGACTCGACCACGTTATTTCTAAATTGTCTTTTATGAATACATATGCAAATATGTACCTTTTTGTAATTTAAGACATGTGATAATTACATTATTATTACAAGTGGAACGAATGTATACAAATAATAACCCATAACACAATCTATTTTATATTTCTGTGTAGTAAATTTTCGAGAAAGACTTATTTGCAAATCGCATCAGAATTTCTTCAAAAGTATAATATTTTACATATATACATAATTATTACAAATAGACATTTTTAAGCCTTTAAAGAATATGTGTAAGTATATTTGTTTCAATAAGACACAATTAAAAAAATTTAAGGAAAAGACAAATTTATTTCCAATACATATTGTGAATTGGGAAAATAGTTTATTAGTATATAAATTGAGGAATACTGAATGAAATTTTCAATAAAAAAATAAAAATGAAGTATACCATATTAATTGTAGGAGTTTTAGCCATTATGGGTTTGGTTCAAGCACAGGTAATTAGACTTAATAAGTAAACATTTCAAGCATTTAAAAGTTTAATATTCAATATTATATATACAGGATAAGAAGGATAACCAATTACCATCATTAGAATCGAAATTGGTACCTGAGCCTCAATCTGAACATCCTCAAGACGATGAAAATCAACAACATCAGATTAACCCAGGAAACCCCGAAGAAGAATTGGCAAAACATAAGGCAAAAATTACAGGACTAAGCATTGGACTCGAGTTTGGAAAATAGATATGAAATTTTATATATTTTTTGACATGTCAACAAAAAATAATCTATATTAAAATATAAATTCTAGCAAATCGATAATATTTGATTTTTATGTATTACGAGCTGTAAACCCGCTACTTCGTTAGCGGAAATTTTTTATAAAAACCATACTATATAATAAATTTAAACTAAGATTCTTAACTCCCTTGGGAACATTTTTAATAATGGTGTTATGTCATCCATAAATAACAATTAATTAATTTTAGGTTTATAATCTTAGAATAATGAAAAATAAATACCAGAATTACGAAAGTATATTAGAATAAAAAGAAAGGACCACAAAATCCATTTTAAGGTTTCTGATTTACTTAGAACCTTACATCTTCAATTTTATGTTTCTAAGGAAGAAAATTGCAGAACATTCAAGAAATACTATTAGAAGAACGAAAAGAGATACCACAAAGTTCCTTCTTATGGATTGTCATTCATTTAGGACCAAATATATTTAATTTCATGTTTCTAGTTTCAGAATTATAGAAAATTAAAAAAGTACCATAGGAAGAACAAAAAAGTACCACAAAGTCCCTTCTTATGGATTCCCATTCATTAAGGACCACATATCCTTTTTTCATGTTTCTAGGTTAAATATTACCGAAAATTAAAAAAGTACCATTGGAAGAACAAAAAAGTACCACAAAGACCCCTCTTGTGAATTCTTTCTCACATAGGACCATGTATATTTAATTTCATGTTTCTACTTTAAATATTAAAGAAAATTCAAAAAGTACCATTAGAAACAAAAAAGTACCACAAAGTCCCCTCTAATGAATTCTCATTCATTTAGGACCACATATCTTTAATTTCATGTTTCTGGGTTAAATATTATAGAAAATTCAAAAAGTACCATTAGAAGAACAAAAAAGTACCACAAAGTCCCCTCTAATGAATTCTTATTCATCTAGGACCAAATATCTTTAATTTTATGTTTCTATGTTAAATATTATAGAAAATTCAAAAAGTACCATTAAAATAGCAAAAAAGTACCACAACGTCCCCTCTTATGCATTCTCATTAACTAAGGACCACATATCTCTAATTTAATGTTTCTAGGTTCATAATTATAGAAAATTCAAAAAGTACCATTAGAAGAACGAAAAAGTACCACAAAGTCCCCCCTTGTGAATTCTTTCCAACATCGGACCATTCGTATTTAATTTTATATTTCTAGGTTAAATATTACAGAAAATGCAAAAAAGTACCAATAGAAGAAGAAAAAAGTACCACAAAGTCCATCCTCTTGAATTTTTACCTATAGGACCATGTATCTTTAAGTACCACAAATTCCACTCTTGTGAATTTCTATCTACATTTTCTTAATTTCATGTTTCTATGTTTAATGGGGTTGAAAATTCATTATTGAGTTTGAATAAAATGTAATTTCCCGCCTTTAGCCCTTTTTTGGTACTTTTTTTTTCACCCATCGAAGTATCAAAAATTGTATTCCAATAAATTTCTAAATTGTAGTGGTATCTCATTTTAAAATACTCATATGAATATTTCAATAAATATAAAAAAAGGTTTTATGAAAAAAGTACCAAAAATACGTACAATTTTTACCCCTTAAACGTTTGAATTTTTAAAAAGTACCAAATTTATATTTCTCATTTTTTAATAAGTTATGAATACGACATAAATTTTATCTGTATGTTGATTGGTTTCAAAGATACATATGGTGCCAAAAAAGTACCAAAATACAGTTTTTACCCGTTTTCTCCCTAAAACGGTCGATTTTCAAAAAAGTACCAGATACCTGTCCAATTATTTTTTAAATTAATAATGATAACTATTCAACTTTTTTTGTATCTTTATTAGTTTGGGAGATATAAAGTTACCGATTTTACCCGTTTTTACCCTTTTTTACCCCCTAAACATTCGAATTTCCAAAAATCCCGTCTTAGTGGATCTATATGGTGGGAGATCTACCTACGTTCCAAATTTCGTCACTCTAGCTTCAGCCGTTTGGGCTGTGGGATGATGAATCAGTCAGTCAGTCAGTCAGTCAGTCAGTCACGTTACTCTTTTATATATATAGATAAGTAAGGTGTAGAATGGATATATTTAATAAAATAGTTTTTGCTCAAAACCAGCAAAAAGTTAATTTCAAAAAATGTAAATAAAGATGAAATATGAATGCAAACACGAACAAAAATGAAAATAAGAAGCATTTCATTATATAATATTTGGTACATTTCGTTTACCGTTTATGATTTTTGTCCGCCTACGAGAGATGTTTTCTTTAAAAACAGGTGTCCGCGTCCGCCCAAGAGAGCATCCGCCTAGCGGAGATTAATTTATTCTAAAAATGCCACCTAAACCATGGGACCTAAAAAATTGTCCGCCTATTGGAGCTGTCCATTAAGGGAGCTTTTACTGTATACTATACTAATATACTTAGTATATATTCTTAGTATGTTGAGCAAAATATCCAAACATATGTCTATTATTACTCATAAATTGTGATATTTTAAACCATTTTTGTGCAAAAAATACAATTAAAATATGTATTTTTTTTTTTGCTGTGTATTTCGATAAATATTGAAGATTCTATAATAATATTAATAAGTTCTGATATCACCTTAGAATTTCTACAACATCGAGTTGTTTTGATAAAGCCAATGATTTTTTTTTTTTTTTTTTTTTTTGAAGTTTTAAATTTAAACCTCCAAAATTTTATTGCGCATTGATAAAAATGATTAACGCAAACAGATTTAGTATGCATAAATAGTCGTTAATAAAACCACAAATCGACGTTAGTGTCAGAAGAAAAAAATTGTTTAAAATGTTATTAATTTAAATTAAACTACTATCATCGAAAATTCTATTTATGTAAAAGGAAGTGGCAACACCGTACCTCCTTGTTTAGCTTCAGTTAGCATCACTAATCACGATTACTTTTCATGAGTTACTAACTCGCAAATGTAACTCACCGTTTATACGGCAAAATTTTCATATCGGAATATTTTTAATAGCGTGTAAATGGTTCGTATAAACGCTATAACAGGTAATATTTACGAACTAAATGGAGTTACATGTCAATGAAGACTTTGTTGTCAAGCTTGTGCTCAACATGCTTTTTATTTTTAAAATTTCGTGGAAAAAATCATTAGTAAAAATGTCTTCTGTCAACAGCATTTTTAATAATGATTTTTTCACGAAATTTTGAAAATAAAAAAGCATGTTGAGCACAATTTTTGGAGATATGAACATGAAATTTTACATTATAAACCAGTAAATAAAACCAACATTTGATGTTTATGTATAAATAAAACGAGAGCAAAAGCTATAGTCGGTCAAGCCCGACCATATGATACCCTACACCATTGTGTACATTATAATTCGGGGAGGGGTCTTTTATTAGACTTGGAGTCAAATGTGGACCGATACTCATAAGTGTAAAATAAAACATAAGAATACAGAATTTTACGTTGAGGTTGACATTTATATGAATTTATTCACTTTTGGGTGATTCCCTAAAGAGGGCCTTATATGGGAGCTATGGTAAATTATGGACCGATCTTTGTAAAATTTGGCACTATCATTTATGTTCATATAAAACTTATTTGTGTCGAATATTAGCTAACTTATTATAACATTTTAATGATATTAACATTTTAATGGGATTTATGGCCGTTAAAGTGATTTTCGGAAAGGGGTTTATATGGGAGTTATGGTTAATTATGGACCGATCTTTTTAAAAATCGGCACACTTATTTAGACTTATATGAAACTTATATGTGTCAAATTTCATTAAAATATTGCTATATTTAAGGGATTTATGATCGTTAAACCCTTTTCCGGGAGGACATTTGTATGGGAGCTAGGTGAAATAATGAACCGATCATAACCAATTTCAATAGGCTTCGTCCATGGACTATAAGAAGCCTGTGTACCAAATTTCATTAATTTTGGTTCAAAATTGCGACCTGTAGTTTGATTACAAGGTTTACATGGACGGACAGACGGACGGACGGACATCGTTAAATCGACTCAGAAAGTGATTCTAAGCCGATTGGTATAAATTAAGGTGGGTTTTAGACCAATATTTTTGGGTGTTACAAACATCAGCACAAACGCATTATACCCTCCCCACCTATGGTGGTGTAGGGTATAAATATGTATATTTAAAAGATAATTTATTACAATCAATCTTGAATGTTGGAATAAAAAGATATAGTTTGGAATTAAAAAAGTATTATGTACCATATCCCATAGGCGGACATCTCCCGATAACGGACAAAATCAGATTGACGATCACTGTCCGCCTATGGGAGCTTTTACTTTATATCGCTATATGGAGATGAATGTCTTTGTAGCCGATATAATTGGCATTTATATATATAAAATGATTTTTTACAGATATTTTTCGATGGTCTAATGCAGTGATGCACACTATTATACATTTACGCTTGTGTGTGTGAAGCAGCAAAAAGCTTGACTTGATTTGTATTAACATTAATGAGAGCGCAGCAGTCGAACGAAGTAGTTTATAGTGTACGTGTGAAGCAGCGTTGCCTAAGCAGCATTTGTAGTCTAAACTCGCGAGTCAATTTACAATTATATAAAAGTTTGTGATGATGCTATCCCTTGCCTGGTTTCCTGACATCAACGAGATATACATCAAACTATAGGTAATCAGTTCGTTTTTATACCCACCATCAAAAAGATGGGGGGTATATTGATTTTGTCTTTCCGTGTGTAACATGTATATATTTTCTGGGTCCTAGTTAGATTCTAAGTCGATCTAGGGGGACAAAATTTGTCTCAAATATTTATCTTATATCATTTCATACTTTTGTGCTAATATCTCTTAAACAAAGGCATGTACGACTACGAAATTTTGTACAGATATTTTGAGCGTCGTACTAGAACTATTGTATATTCAGAAACAAAAAATGGCCGTGGTCCGTTCACTTTACCACCCTCATCCATATAACGTAAAATTTTAAAAAGTTGATAGTAGGGTGATCGATTATTCGACTTTTTTGAGAAACCGGTTTTCAAATAGTTTGAATAGTTGGTATTTAAAAAAACCGGTTGCACTTTTTGAAATTCAGAAAAAACCGGTTAACCGGTTTTTTGCAGAAGTTAATGTTTATATCAAAAGACTACATTTCTTTAAAAAAATCAATTCTTATAATTAAGTTAAAATTTATTAAATACAAGCGTAAAAGCCTAACAATGTCAGGAAAAATAATATAATAATGAAAATATGCACAAACAAATCCGAAAATTAAAAGAAAAAAATATGAACCACATTTAGACACCTTCCTCTCCCTAATCGAAGTCAATTATTTGAAGCCGTTCAAATTTTTTGGAATTATATTGATTAAAGTTTTAAATTCGTAAACCTTTCAAAATAAAAACATCGTCGTAAATGCGCTTCCTGGCCGAAATACAGAATCAGTTTTTTATAGGATTTGGAGAGCAAACAATAAGTATAGCAACTCAAAAGTTCTTAATACCAAAACAGACTTTTTGGTCCCTGATAGAAACATCTGGTTAAAATTTGTTGAACGAATAGTTTTATAAGTATGCCGATTTTTAGTTTCTTACGTCGTCTGGGAGCTTCAGAAAGCTCTGGAAAGGAAACATTGCTTAGGAAAGATATATTTAAATCCATATATATAGATCCACGTATTTTCGCTCCCTGATAGAGATTTCAAAATCTGGCTCCGTTAGGATTTGTAGGACGAATAGGGTTATAATTAAGCTGAATTTTAATTTTCTATGTCTTCTGGGAGCTTTAGAAAGCTCTGGAAAGAGAAAAAATTCTTAGAAAAAGACACATAAATCCTCTTATATCCGCTCCCTGATAAAAATTTCAAAATATGGCTCCATTAGGATTTGTTGGACAAAAAGTTTTATAATTAAGCAAAATTTTAATTTTCTACGTCGTTTGGTAGCTTTAGAAAGCTCTGGAAAGAGAAAAAATGCTAAGCAAATTATATATCTAGATGACTAGAAGATAATTATGTTTCAAAATTGTAGAAAAAATCATCTAAAATTTAGTTAGCATAAACAGAAACCATGGCTTATTATGGAGATAGTATATTAATTAAGTCTCAATTAAAACGATTCTGCATGTGAAACTTTTTTAACACACCTTTAAAAAATAAAGGAAATATTGGATCAAAAAAATTAAATTGGGTCATACAGGATAATTATTAATTATTTATTTGTTTAATATTACAGAATAAATTCCAATTTAGACTTAAACTATATTTTAAAAACATAAGAAATCAGTTTTTTGAATATTTAAAAAATTATTCCTAAATTTTCAAATATCACTATTTAGTACATGTTTTCTGAAATAAAATGCTATTTTTGAAACCGGTTTTTTGTGTTTAAAAAAACCGGTCTATTCGACATTCGAAAAATGGTCATTTTGAAAAAACCGACAGCACATTGACTGAAAAAACCGGTTTTAAAACCGGTTGGAAAACCGCTTCGATCACCCTAGCATATAGTATCGGACAAGCCGAATATGACATTTTTGCTTATTGAAATTCTGAACTCTAAACTTAATTTTACTTAATGACACAAATTTTCTATTAAAAAACTTCAAAACACAGAAAAAAAATTTAAAATTATTTTTTAACAAAATTATTAACTAACTTTTTATTGGAATTTAATTATATTATTTATTAATGTAATTAATTTTCTAATCGGTTTACAACTGTTCGTAATAAATCTTAATAAAATATAAAGAAAAATGAAAAATTTGTCTATAAAAATATAAAAATTAAATAAATTTCCAACAATTTTCATCTTATTATATCTATTTAAGAAAAAGCAGTAATAATAAAGTCAATTATTATAGTTATTATTATTATCATTTTGATGATTAGAGCTAAATCAAACAAAAATTAATTAATATAAGCAATTTCGTAATTGAATTTCAGTTTTTGCAGTACAGTCGAACACAGTTATAACGAACTCAAAGGGACCGAAATATTTAGTTCGTTATATCCGTAAAATTTTACTTGTTATTTGTTAACAAAATATAGATATTTAATTACGATATTACGATATTTAAAAATGATATCTGCACTTTGTTCACAAAGTTTACATAGACAGACAGCCAGCCAGAAAAACAATAGCGCAGGGTATAAACATTTAATTGTAGAAAAATCCTTCAAAAATAAGTTAATTTGTGGAATATAAAAATATTGAGCTCCCTCTTGGATGTATTTTATATACCAATGGAAACGACTTCCAAATACCTTTCAAATGATACCATATTTTCCATGCGTTGTTTTGGAAAAAAACACAAAAATTAAAAAAAATAAATAAAACGGTCCAGCTCACGAAGAGCAGTAATATTTTGTAATATTTTTTAATCAGTCGCCTTAATGTATATATTTTTTTTAAAGGAACAGAATTAGTTCTTGTTTATATTTTTGAATATTTATAGCCTGTTTCTCTATGTCAAACGAATGCCTTCTTTAGTATTCTAAGAGAACGAAAACAGATTTGGGGTTTTCTAACTCACACCTACGTGAACAATGAGGCGAACGAAAAGTAAGTGTTTTCATACAATAATCTAAAAGTCAATATTAATGAAAATTTTAAAATTTCTACACGTTATGAGTATTCTCATTCTTTAAATTATTTTTTACTATAGCCCAATAAATTTGAAATTGATTGAGTTTTAGACATTTTAGTGGATTGGTCTCATTTTGTGCATAGCAGCACAATTTTTTTAATACTAATCAGCTACTTTTTTGTTGTGATGATGAGATGCGAGATCAGGCCAGAAAAATTAGAATTCGATAATGCTATTTAATGAGAGAAAGGAATCTTTTCCGATAACAATAATTTTCATACATTTCACTGTTAAAAGTTTCATTTGTTATGAATAAAGTGCTTTTTCACCCGCACGTAAGATGCCTTGCCAAAACAAAAATTTGCTTTACAATTTTTTTTTTTTTTTCACGATAGTTATTTGCTCCAATTCCCACAACATCTGTGATATGGAATTCCTGACCGGGATTCTGTATAAAGTTCAACAGTACGTACTTTATATTGTCCTTTAGACTCATTCATATTTTTGAAATAAACTTTCTTATTAGCATATTTCACTTTGTTCAGGATAACTTGTAGAAACTTTTTTAATAATAGATACAGAGCAATTAAATAATTGAGTCGCATTTCATCCAGAGATGTTCGGATTTTCCTTAAAAATACGTATTATTTTGTTTGCGATCCTACAGTCTATAAATTAACTTTTCCTTCAGTTATCAACAGCGTTACCGTTGAGAATTTTTAAAAAGTCGCCAAAAAAGGGGATTTCAAAATAAAAAGTCGCCAAAAAAGGGGATTTTTCCTAAAAAAGCGGCCAACTGCTTTAAAACCCAAACAACTCCTTAAAATTTATTTATTTGATAACAACAGATACAAAAAATATTGTATTTTAAGATAAACTACTAAGTCCAATTGTGTTACTAACAAAATAATTTGTTTATAAAAATTGTATATTTTTTATTATTCCAAAAATAAAGATTTATTCACAAATTTAGTTGAAATACAATTCTTTTTTTATTAATTACACTTCTGTACTTTTTTGCAAGGTCTTTACTAGTACTCCAGTTTTTTAAATCCCCGTTGATCCCCGTTGTTAGGACTGAACATATGGATTGATTAAGTATTGACTTAAGTCTGTTGGACAAACTAATTTTTATAATTGATTATTTAGTAAATAAAAAACACGTTATAAGGAATTATAACTTAGGATATAAGTATTAATTCTATCTGTTTTTTATTTTCCCAATCCAGTACAAAAAAAAAAAAAAAAAAAAAAAAAAAAATCAAAATCGCCAAAAAGATGCTTATTTAAATGGCTATTCATAAACTTTATTATATTTATTTACTAACAGTTTCAGTTCATTTACAAATACTCCAGTGCTTTTTACATAACTATAGTGTGAAACAATCTCAAAATAATTAATTTATTTGTTTAAATTAATATATAATGGCTCGATATATTTTAAACAACTTAGTTTCTCGGCATTTAGCCCTTAGTAGTAAAAAATCGCCGTTTAGTCTCCATTTTAAAAAGGGGCCAAAAAAGTCGCCAGGTGGTCAAAAAAGGGGAAATTGGAGACTAAAGTCGCCAAACGGTAACGCTGGTTATCGAGATTAATTGATAATTGACTCGTAGAAATTGTTTTGTATGGTCAACATGTACAATATTATCGATTTGCTAGAATTAATTCTTTAATAATGACTATTTTTTGTTGACATTTCAAAAAATAAACAAAATTTCATATTTATTTTCTAAAGTTAAGTCCAAAGGTTAGTCTTGTAATTTTTGCCTTATGTTTTGCCAATTCTTCTTCAGGGTTTCCTGGGTTAATCTGATGTTGTTGATTTTCATCGCCTTGAGGACGTTCAGATTGAGGCTAAGGTACCAATCTCGGTTCTAATGATGGTAATTGGTCATTCTTATTCTGTGTATATATAATATTGAATATTAATCTTTTAAATGCATGAAATTTTTACTTATAAAGTTTAATTACCTGAGCTTGAACCAAAGCCATAATGGCTAAAACTCCTACAATTAATATGGTACACTTCATTATTATTTTTTTTATACCCACCATCAAAAAGATGGGGGGTATATTGATTTTGTGTAACATGTCGAAGGAATCATTTAAGACCCCACAAAGTATATATTTTCTGGGTCCTGGTTCGATTCTGAGTCGATCTAGCTATGTCCGTCTGTCCGTTTGTCCGTCCGTCTGTTGAAAGCAGTATAGAGCTCGAACGGAGCAACGTAGGGAGACGAAATTTGGCAGAAATATTTATCTTATATAAGGTTTGTTTGGTATTGAAAATGGGCAAAATCGGTTAATAAACAAAAAAGTTATGGCCTAAAAACTAGAAACACAGGGTGTCCGTTAAATACTTTTCTGGTCATATTTCTTCAATAAAAGCACGTACGACAACGAAATTTTGTAAGTATAGATCGGGAGTCGATATAAACTCGGAAACCAAAAATGGGGGTGGTCCGCCCACTTTACCGCCCACCTCCCATATAAGGTGAAAATCAACGAAATTGTGTTCAAATAGTTCAAGGACCAATGTAAAGTCGGAAACAAAAATAGGCGTGATCCACCCACTTTACCGCCCCCTTCCATATAACGTAAAATTTGAAAAAGTTGATGGTGGGTATATAGATTCGGCCGGGCCGAATATATTCCCGCTTGTTTTTATTAAAAATTTTATTCAGTATTCCTCACTTTTTATACAAATAAAATAGTTTCCCAATTCACAATATGAGTTGTATATTGTTCTATCGATGAAGCGTTAAATTAATTGTTATTAGTTGGAAATAAATTAGTTTTTCCCTTCCATTTTTTATATTTTAGTCTTATAATTGTATCCTATTGAAACAAATATGTCCATTTGTTACACTTTTATATGTAAAGAGAGTTTTGAAGTAATTTTTGTTCGATTTGTGTTTCTCGGAAAATTTAATACACAGCAATACAAAATGGATTGTGTATTGGGTTATTATATGTATACATTCATTCCACTTGTAATAATAATATAATTATTACATGTTTTAAATTGCAAATAAAAATTTGCATATGGCTATTTGGAAATAAAGTGGTTAGATCCATAATAAATTCCTTTTTTTTTTTAATTAAAGATTTAAGAGATGAAATTATTTATTTATTTAATTATTTAATTTTCAACATTTTTTAAATTAAAACATACATATGTACGTATATCAAAATTCGAGATATACATATAAACTTTTTTGCAGAGTTTCATGTTGCACTGTATATAATTTTCTAAGTTCTGATAACTGATTGCAAATTTATTTATGATAAATTTTTCCACAATAAAAAGTTTAAAAAAATAAATTTGAAAATTGTGTTGTGGGTCTATTGGGTTACATGATTTGTCGTATATTTATCTTCAATTTTCCAGAAAATAAACACAACCTAGATAAAAAAAAAAAAAAACTGATAAAAAAAAAACCAAATTAATTTAGTTTTATTTATTTAGTGTTATTTTTTTTAGCTAATTAATTTCACTAATTAGTTTTATTTAATTTATAGAACAATTATTATTTTAAACAATAATTACATAAATTCATTATTAGCACAGGGCGACAAAACCAAGTTTTATGTCTGTTCCATGGAATTTCTAAGTTAATTAAAATACACGTAATCTTGATGTGTTAAGCCTATAAATGATTTTTTAAATTGACTCTAGTTTTCGAAATACACATTTATATGTGAAATGGATGGAGTTGCTCCACATATTATTGTATATTTTCATTAAATAAATGTCCCAAAATCTAATTTAATTTAATTTGTATACCCTATACCACCATAGGTGGTTGGGGTATTATGTGTTTGTGCAAACGAATTTTATAAAATTTGGTATAAATGATTGTTTGCACAAGGAAGAAACCTATTGAATTTGGTCATAATCGGCCCATTATTTCACCTGGACCCCATACAAATGTTCTCCGGGAATGGAGTTTTAACACTCATAAATACATTAAAAATTAGAATATTTTAATGAAATTTTGTACAATTTTCATTATGATTTATTCTACACTTTATACAAAATGTACCATTTCCCGAATTTTGGGGCACATAGACAATGGAGCATGGTAATACAATGGTATCTTAATTACAAAATAAATGAATAAGTTCCCAGCAAAAAAAAAAAAAAAATTGAAAAAGTCATGATTTTAACATTGTGTTGTCATTGAAAGGAAGTACTTATTTGTGAAAAAGAACTGCAGAAGTTATTATTCTTTTATACATTTTGTTCACTGCTTTTGAATCACCTCTCTTAAAACTATGTTTATACAATTAAATTTTAAAATTTAATTTTGTAAAATTTTAATTTTGTTAGAAATTATTACCACTTTTCCCCACTAAGAGTTCATTTATTTTCACTTTTTTGGAGGTTATTATTAAGAACTTCCAAAAAAGTTTAAAATATGCACTTTGTTCCACTTTTGATCTTGTGAAAATGTTCTTTTTTTGAAAGAACTTCATCGTTCTTTGCTGGGTTACAACAAGTTAATTGGGAACAGTGATGACAGATAAAATTTAAGAAAAAATCATCTGTTTAGTTGAAAAATTTAATTTTTTCACAGAAAAAATAAAAATGGATTTCAATTACGAAATTGCTTACATTAATTAAAATTTTGTTTGATTTTTCTCTAATCATCAAAATTATAATGTTAATTAAAACAATATTATGAAAATAATTGATTTTCCTGTTAATTTCAATTAATTTTTTAATCCAATGAATTATATAATTAAAATTTTACATGAAATTAAGAAAAATATTAATTTATATAAATAAGTCAATAATTAGCTTAAGTTTTGACCAAATAAAAATACAAAAATTTTATTTAAATTTTTTATTGCAGAATTATGCAAACATATTATTATACATTAATGAGAATCAAATGTTTGTATGTAATGTAGAGAATGACATGTAATGAATGTACATATGTACGTATACGATAAATTAAATTAAACTATTTTTTTTTTTATGTTTTATAGAGCTGGAAAAATTCTAAAAATCTTAAAGGATATATGAAAACTTCCGTCAATAATGTCTTTTATATGTTCGTACGCAGACTTAATAATTTTATTAATTAATAATTTTTATTAAATTCAAATGTGAAATTAAACAAGCGAGAATGTTATATTCGGCCCGGCCGAATCTATATACCCACCATCAACTTTTTCAAATTTTACATTATATGGGACGGGGTGGTATAGTGGGCAGTAAAGTGGGCGGACCACGCCCATTTTTAGTTTCCGTGTTTACATTGGTCCTAGAGCTATTTGAACACAATTTCACCTTATATGGGAGGTGGGCGGTAAAGTGGGCGGACCACGCCCATTTTTTGTTTCCAAGTTTATATCGACACCCAAACGTACAAAATTTCGTTGTCGTACATGCTTTTATTAAAGAAATATCAGCAAAAAAGTATGAAACGGACACCCTGTGTTCCTAGTTTTTAGCCCATAACTTTTTTATTTATGAACCGATTTTGCCCATTTTCAATACCAAATAAACCTTATATAAGATAAATATTTGTACCAAATTTCGTTCCCCTACGTTGCCCGTTTTGATTTTTTGCCTCGTCATTCTTTTGTTTTTCGGGAATAAGTCCTGAGGTATATGAGGTAAAATTTTTAAAAAATATTTTGTATTTTGTTTTATATTCCAAAATAACATGCTGAAAGAATTTTTGGATTATCTCAATGCGTCTAGACGCAAAAAATATTACAAATCAGCACTCTGAAATTAGTATGAAAATTTGCTATTTCTTTTTACAAGAATATAGTACAATTCTTTCACTTTTTTCTCAAAGTTCCGTTAATGAAAAAATCTTTTTTTTATATTTCAAATGGTTAATAAAGAAATTTCGAATTGATTTAAGTTTGCGCCCTACATCCAGCCATGGTCGAAAATGGTGAATTTTAGAAAAAAGTTTAATTCTTATCGATTAATAAAAAAATGTCATGCGAGCTTTTTTAAATTTATTGACAATAATATTTTATCAAAAAATAGATTTAGAACGATTTGACACTAAACTGCTTCCCGCCCAACCAAATACGAATGCATGAGTGGAAATTTTATGAAAAAAAGTAAATTTTTTGAACTTTTTTTAATTGCATGAAAAAGCATATTAGCACAATATTTTCGCCTTTATTTCTTATGTAATGTCTAAAATATATATCGATCTTTCACTTTTTAAGTGTAAACTTTTACATACTCGAGGTAGTCGATTTTGACACCCTGTAGTTTATCTTGTATTATCATAGGGTGACTGAAAGCTTAGGTCCTCCTCTACAACTCTTCCATACATTTCACTTTAATCCGACCAGTAGTTTAGGAGATACAGATTTCTTACCAAAAAAATTTGCGTTTGACTCCACTGTGTATAGGTTTGTTTGAAATTCAATAAAAAAATATTTCAAACAAAGAACGAGAACACTGAAAATATCCATTCGGCAAATTAAGACTTCCATATTTAAATGAGTGATAATATTATATGATAATATTGTATTTTTTGCTTATTTATCTAAAATTTTTGTCGTTTTTTGGGATAAATTTATACGTATTAAAAATTCCCTTTATTTGGTTAAAATTTGCTTAAAATTCCCTCCATCTGACATCACTGATTGGGAATATATAGTCAAAAGTTATGTATAGAATTTAATGACCTATTTTTCGATTGTTTTATTATGATTATTTTTTGTATGACAAAAAAATGTTAATAATAATGTTTTCACGATAGGCTGGTTATCAGGTTATGTGGTTATATTAAAAACAGAAAAATTTACTAAAAAAATAACCAACTTTGCCCAACTTATACCCTTGTTTATAGATTATGTGGTTATCTGTTTATTTGTAATGTCGGAAAATAATAAAAATTTTAACAAGTAAAGTATTTTGTTATTTTTAATATTACTAGATAATCACATAACCTGATAACCAGCCTATTGTGAACAACCTTAATAATAATAACAAGTGCGAATGTTATATTCGGCTGGGCCGAATCTATATACCCACCATCAACTTTTTCAAATTTTACGTTATATGGGAGTTTACATTGGTCCTTGAACTATTTGAACACAATTTCACCTTATATGGGAGGTGGGCGGTAAAGTGCGCGGACCACGTCCATTTTTGGTTTCCGATTTTATATATACGAAATTTCGTTGTAATACATGATTTTGTTTAAGAGATATCAGCAGAAAAGTATGAAACGGACTCCCTGAGTTTCTAGTTTTTAGCCCATAACTTTTATGTTTATTAATCGATTTTGCCCATTTTCAATCCCAACCAAACCTTATATGAGACAAAAATTTGTGAAAAAAATTTCGTCCCCCTACGTTGTCCCGTTCGAGCTCTATCCTGCTTTCAACAGACGGACGAAGGGTCTTAAATGATTCCTTCAACATATTACACACGGAATGACAAAATCAATATACCCCCCATCTTTTTGATGGTGGGATAATAAAACAAATGACAAATTATTGAAAATTTCATAGATTTAACATAGATATGAGGTTCTGTTGTCAAAAACCTAAGTCGGTTGTCAAAAAATCTAAGTCTAAGATTGTGTTAGTAAAAAATTTCATTAAAAACAATTGTTGTACATGTGCCTTTTTGAGTAATTTGTTTCAATTAAGTTTTTTTTTAAGCTTCATATCTATGTCAATAATCTATGGAAAACTTCTTTAACTATTGAACATATTAAGAAATGAAACTGAAATTGATACCCTTCACCATCTTACCGAAAATAATTAAATTTTCGCCTTAACGTATGCTTCCACATTTATAAATCTAAATTTTTTTCAAACTACGAAAATTTGAATATGAAAAAAAACAATCATAACAAACTTTGCTTTTAAAAAATAAACAACAACAACAATTCCATATTTATTTATTTTTGTATGTGTGTATATACAAACTGATTGCATATACAAAGAACAACAACAACATTGTTATTCATTATATTACTGCTGTTGCTAACTAAACTACTTGTCTTATAGGCAAAAACGTCACTAATAGCCATTACAGTGCTTAATATACATGTTTGTGCGTGTATTTATATTCTTAACATATTTGTTTCAGTTTTTGGCCCATAACTCTGTTGATTATGAACGAATTTGGTTTATTAAAAAAATAAATCCCAAAAAGTTCCCGACAGGAATGCTGCAAAAAATTTAGACGCCAAGAATAAGGCACGGAAATTAAAATCAAATTTCATACAAAAATACTCATGTTGTATAAAGAACGTCGAAACGTATGTACTGGAAGATTTTTCGAAGCTTCCGGGTCAACATTTTTATGTTGCTGTTGCTCGAGAAAATGTGAAGATAAGTTTAAGACCGAAAAGCTTACGAAATTTCTTAATGAAATTGCGGCAAAAGAAGAAAGTAATTTGTTACAGTGGGCTATAAGTGTATACCAACATTTGTATGGGATTTATGCACGTGATTTGTGGAAGAACTCTTCATATGGGAGATATAGTCATTTATGGACCGATCTTCACGAAATTTGGCATACGGATTTATACTTATACGAGCGTATAAGCCTGCCTATGCTAGGAAATATAATATTATAGTAATAAAAATATACAAATTTCAATTTTCTACGTCGTCTGGGAGCTTCAGTAAGCTCCGAAAATGGGAAAAAAGTTTTGGAAATTAAAAATATATAAACCAACGTATCTCCGCTTTCTGATAAAAATTTCAAAATTACCGTTAGGATTCTTTACATAAGTAAGCCAAATTTTCTACGTCGTATTGGAGCTTCAGGAAGCTATAAAATTATAAAATTATATTAAAAATTGAGGCTTGTACAGGCGGACAGACATCGTTAAATCGATTCCGATTCTGAGCAGATCGATATGCTTTAAGGTGGGGGTCGGTTGTACAAAAAAAAAAATATAAAAATTAGATTTTTGGACATTTATTTAGTGAAAATAGAATAAATTTGTTTCGCGATATACCGCAATATGTAGATCAACTACATCCATTTCACATATAAATGTGTATTTCGAAAACTAGAGTCAATTTAAAAATTCATTTATAGGCTTAGGACATCAATATTACGTGTATTTTAATTGACTTAGAAACAGACATAAAACTTGGTTTTGTCGCCCTGTGCTAATAATGAATTTATGTAATTATTTTTTAAAATAATAATTGTTCTATAAATTAAATAAAACAATTAGTGAAATTAATTAGATAAAAAAATAACACTAAACAAATAAAACTAAATTAATTTGGTTATTTTATCAGGTTTTTTTTTTGTCTAGGTTGTGTTTATTTTCTGGAAAATTTAAGATAAATATACGACGAATTATGTAACCCATAGACCCACAAGACAATTTTCAAATTTAGTTTTTTCAACTTTATATTGAGGAAAATTTTATTTTTGCATTTAATGTATCATAAATAAATTTTCAATAAGTTATAAGAACTTAGAAAATTATATGCAGTACAACATGTAACAGAGTTTATATGTATGTATACCTCGAATTTTGATATACGTACATATGTATGTTTTAATTTAAAAAATGTTGACAATAATACAATATATTAAAACATTTTATCAAATTTTACGAGAATCTATTCTTAATTGTCCAAGTCATCTTCAAATACATACATTTCGACCAAAAATAAAAACTATGAATTAATATTTAAAAAAAGGAATTTATTATGGATTTAACCACCTTATTTCCAAATTGTCATATGCAAATTTTTATTTGCAATTTAAAACATGTAATAATTATATTATTATTACAAGTGGAATGAATGTATACATATAATAACCCAATACACAATCCATTTTATATTGCTGTGTATTAAATTTTCCGAGAAACAAAAATCGAACAAAAATTACTTCAAAACTCTTTTTACATATAAAAGTGTTACAAATGGACATTTTTTAAGCCTTTAAAAATATACATATATAGGTATATTTGTTTCAATAGGATACAGTTATAAGACTTCTTTGTATAAAATATACAAAAATGGAAGGAAAAAACTAATTTATTTCCAATTAATAATTATTTAACGCTTCATCGATACAACAATATACAACTCATATTGTGAATTGGGAAAATATTTTATTTGTATATAAAGTGAGGAATACTGAATAAATTTTTTAATAAAAAATAATAATGAAGTGTATCATATTAATTGTAGGAGTTTTAGCCATTATGGCTTTGGTTCAAGCTTAGGTAATTAAACTTAATAAGTAACAATTTCATGCGTTTAAAAGATTAATATTCAATATTATTTATACACAGGATAAGAATGACCAATCACCATCATTAGAACCGAGATTGGTACCTGAGCCTCAATCTGAACATCCTCAAGGCGATGAAAATCAACAACATCAGATTAACCCAGGAAACCCCGAAGAAGAATTGGCAAAACATAAGGCAAAAATTACAAGACTAACCTTTGGACTTAACTTTAGAAAATAGATATGAAATTTTGTATATTTTTGGACATGTCTACAAAAACTAATCTATATTAAAGTATTAATTAATATTTCACACAGTATGTTTTTGTAACCCAAAAACGATTCTAGGGGGAGTTACGGTCAAAATTCGAAAGTTGGTAAATTTTGGTGCAGTCTAATATATATATGCTTAAATCCCTAACTGGAATGCAAAAGGCCATAACCACTGAAAAATCAGATCTTGTTTTTTACACAAAAAAATTGCATATTCATATCTTCAAAAATGTTATCAATAACACTGGTCGACAAACAAAACTCGAATCTGCTTTCAGTTTTTTCCCATCAGGTCGAAATTTTTTTTATGGGCGTGTCTAATATTGCTTATTTAGCCAATTACTCGAATTATAACTCGAGAACGGTATGCTCGATTTATATAAATAATGCACCGAAATATGCGAAATAAAATTGGCTTTAAGTCGATCTACTAACAAATTTTTATTCGCTCAATAGTTTAGAAGATATTTCGAAATAAGTTTCCGAAAAAAATTTGTTCATGCTAAATTCAAAATTTCTTTTTTTTTTACTAAAACTTCTTTTTAAAAGTAATAACATCAAAAATGTTTCAGTTTATCATCTTTATCTCAAAGCTGGCAAAACTACGAGTATCATAAAAATTTATGCACAAATATTGATTGCATTCACAGTTAAGTTAGGATACCCATGCATACCTACAGTTAAATTACAGTACAATTACATTCAGAATTTTCTTAACTACAAATGAAAATTTCTAAAATACATTTAGAATTTTATAAACTACAAATTGAAAATTCTGAACTACAAATAGAAATTTCTGAAATGTAATTAGACACTTCCGAAGCATAAATAGAAATTTCTGAAATATAATTAGAAACTTCTGAAGCATAATTAGAAATTTCTGAAATATAATTAGAAATTTGGAAAATATAAATGGAAATTTCTAAAATATAAATAGAATTTTCTGAAATATAAATAGAAATTTCTCAAATATAATTAGAAACTTCTGAAATACAACTAGAAATGGTGTAGTGGGCAAAAAAAAAAAAAAAAAATTCACTCGAGAACGATTTGTCCTATTAAGATAAATTAAACTCCAATATACAGCGACTTAAATTGTCTTTGAGCTGAATTTATATAATTTTTTTTCAGTTAATATTATTCGGTAATTAGTAGCGAAAAAATGAATTTTTTTTTTTGGTAAAATGGTGAAAATTTGTATCCATTACTCTGAAATTTTTTGTCAAAATTTGACAAACCATTTTTGAATTTTATATTGGAGGGCAAGAACACCATTGCTTTGGATTTTTGTGGTGTTAATGAGAGTTGTATTTCCTTCAGTCTATTGTTCATGGTGATTATTGCTCCTTGTATCCTGCTAATCTAGAATTTTTACGGATTGACTTTCGTTAAGTTATTAATATAAACATTGAAGCTCAGGGTACTCAGTACTGAACATTGTGGTGTTCTGGTGAATGATTTCCTACGAATAGGACAGTCTCTCGTTTCCAATATAAGGTTTTTATATTTTAAAAGTCTGTGAATTATTGAACAGGTGTGCTTGCTTGTCTATCCCAGAGATTTGTATTTTGATTAGTATTTCAATATTTACATTTTCAAAGGCATTTTTAATATCCAAAAATAAAACCAGCGAAAACTTGACTTCTGCCTTAGCTAGCTTCGCCGCTGAGAGTAACGGCGTTGTCGTAGGTAGTTTTTCATTTGACTCTAGATGATGATCGATACGATTGTGTAACATTTTCTCGAATATATTAGGAGCAGGAAATTAATACAATTGACATGTATGATTGTGGATTATCGTGTGGTTTTCCTTTTTTGTGAAGGGGTATGACCCTGTACTCCATCCATGCAGCAGGAATCGCTCCGCTGCATGGATATCGAGTTATTTAAGAGCCGTTGTTTAACTTCACAGAAAAAAGTAAAAATAGACTTCAATTACGAAATTGCTTATATTAATTAATTTCTTATTCATTTTGCTCCAATCATCAAAATGATAATATTAATAACTAGAATAATTGATTTTATTATTACTGCTTTTTCTTAAATAGATATAATACACAGAAAAAAATAAAAATGGATTTCAATCACGAAATTGCTTATATTAATTAAAATTTTAATTGATTTTGCTCCATTCACCAAAATGATAATATCAATTAAGTAATAATAATTGATTCTTTTGTAAATTCCAATTAAGTTTCTTATCAAATGAATTAATTTATTTATTAAAATTTTGTGCAAAACCAATTTAAATATCAATTAATACAATTAAAAGATTTATTGAATTTGTGAATTCCTACCAAAATACTTCCCCCAACAAAAATGGGAAAATTGTATTTAAAATATTTATTGCATATTTACAATTTTAAATTACTTATACAATATTTTACAATAAATACGTGTTATTTTAATTTTGTAAATATTAAATGTCTATATAAACTTGATGCATAAAAAGCAGTAATAATAAATGATCCGATAACGCCAAAAATTTTGGAGGAAAGCGCCAACATATTTGTTATAAATTTCTTTAATTACAGTTGTACAACCTAAAGGATGACATATCAATATTTTTATGTAATATTTGTTAGAAATAGTATAAGCACTAGTCTTCAAAAAACTGTTTTTCTACCTTAAAACAAAAGTAGGTGGACTAGATGGAATTTGACGTGCTGAACACGAATTTGCTTTCACCTTTTTTTTTCTGTCAGGTCTTGATTGATAACTCAGAAACTATAGAGTGCACAAAAATTTATTGGAGTTCTGTGTATCTAAATTAGACAAACCGGTATCGAGTTATACTAATGTAACAGCATTAAAAACATACATGTATATTGTATGTTATGCCCACAAAAATGAATCAAGACCTGCTAGAAACAAAGTGGTCCACCTATTGTTTTTACGGAGGATTTTCTGTCGACCAGTGTATTTAATGGAAGAAAACTTACATTTTTTAAAGAAATAGTCTTCTAGAGAATACATCACAATTTTGACATATATTACACATATTTGATTATACTAGACCGATGCTTTATAACCTGAGGGACGACAAATCAATGCATGCAATTAGTTATTTTAATGTCAATTAACGATGCATATACTCTTACATATTTTAAAATTAACAGTTTTCCTGAGAGATTCTAAATTCATCACAGCCTTGAACAAAGATATGTTTCGTCTCAAATGCCTATAATAAAAGAATTATTTATTTACAAATACACCAATCACAAATGATATGTATTTACTAAATATATCACAAAATTCCTGTAGATAATATTAGCATTGAAGGAGGAGTCATCTTTGCTTTTAATATTTACAACAAAATAACTAGAATTTATCGTTAATTGGTTTAAAATTACAATTTATTTTTGTATTATATTGAAATATTTTTTAATTTTAATTTTTCAATTTCAAATTGACAGCAATTTTTATAAAAAAAACGTAGGTATTATGGTATTAATTATGAATGTTGATTATATTAATAAAAATGTTAATTAAATTTGTATAAAAAAGGAAATAATAAATTGTTTAAAATATTTGGTCGAATATTTTTTTCTGTGTAGCTGGAAATTTTTGGAAATTTACATGAATTTATTTTATTTTTATAATTTTATAAAATTTTTTAATTTTTCTTTATCTTTATTAAAAGCTGTCAATTTATTAAAACACAAAAAAAAAAAAAATAAAATAAATAAATAAATAAAATAATAATGTAAAAACCAATTGGAAAATTAATTATATTAATAAATAAAATAATTAAATTCCAATATGAAGTTAGTTAATAATTTTATTAAAAAATAATTTGAAATATTTTTTTTTTTTTTTCATTGCTGAAATGTTTTATGTGACCATTTATAATACCGTCTATTCCAGCGGAGGTGTCCTTAGCGGTCGGTATAGCCATTTCAAGTTCTACAATGGTGAAATCTATATCTCCTGGATATGTCGATAATGAGGTTATATGTTCGATTTAACCGATTGGTCCTGATATATTGTCACAGAACTGATCAATACATGCGGTCGGAATATGGCAAGGTTTAGGTGAATTCATGCCACTGTATTTCTTAATTTTGATCTATAATTCTGAAGGTGTAATGTTACAATTTATCTCTTCACATGATAATTTCCAACTGGCTCTTTTTTCCTTTCTTATAATATAAAAATATTCTTTTCTCTTGATGTTGAACCTTCGCAGATTTTCTCGTGATGGGTTGTCCTTAAATATTGCAAGAGCTCTTATTAGAGCTGCTTTAGCCTTTTTGCAATTCATGTTCCACCATGAGTTATCGGGGTAGATATTGGTTCCGATTTTTGTTTTGAATTTTTCATAAAAGGGATATATGTCAAATTTGTCTTTACTGTCACCGTTCATGAATTTCCCGTAGTTTAAAATGCCTAGTACCTTTTTGTTAAGTGTGTGTTGCAGGATGTTCTTTGGGACGTTATATGATAACTTTCGTTGTAATTTTATCTCGTAGTTTGGAAGAAATTAAGGCCAGTTGTGGGGTACATATTGATAAATCATTGCAGAAGAGTTGAGAAAACCGAAAAATGTTTTCGAACCATCATTCAGTAAAGTCAAATCATTATCTTCAATAAAATCAACCACATACATACCTTTACTATCTGAGTTCATTGCCCCATATTGGGTGATATGCATTAAAGTCTCCGCATAATAAAAAATTTGAACTTGCAGGAATTTGTTGTATAATACTCTGTAGATTCTTGGAATCATATGAAACTGTTGGGGGAATGTTAGTCGATAGTATAACAATGTTTCCAGTGTGTGAGTTAAATTCACAAGCAGCATTTCTTATTCTTAGGTGTTTAAAGTCTATAGATCTCCTTATTAAAATAGCTGCGCCACCACCATGAGTAGGAGTAATTCTGTCCTTGTATGATGTTATAGTTAGGGATGTGGAATGTTTGTCCCGCTTTGAGAAATGTTTTCGATATGATGGCGATGTCTATTCTCCTTTAAATATTGCGACAGTTATGGTTTTTTGTTTCTTATGCTGTTCAAGTTAATTTGAATTATTTTCATTTTGAGCTACTAAGCTACTTTTACTGAGCTACTTTTATGCATTACGGATTTTTAAAATTTTCAAATTAGTTGAGATTGGTGCTTATTGTTGAGTTGTGATTCAATGATTTAGAATATAAAGCTGATTCTCGATTAACATTGAACTTACATATGTGAATTTCTGAGTTACATATTTTCCACTAAAGTGTTAGTTGCCTTGTTGTCGTTATATTGTTTTAGCGAGTTGGTGATTTCCAATTCTGGGTGTTTATCCATTACCATTTGATTACTATATTCGTTTTCATTTGATTTACTTTCAGGTGTTTTTTCAGATAAATTTTCCGGGTCGGAATTATCCGTAGATTTCTGCTTGACTATAATGTCAGTGGGTTCGCTATTTCTACCACGTTTGACATTGTTGCGACAATTTACATCTAGTAATCTGCGTTTACTAGGAAGTGCAAGAAAATCTAAAGAATATATGTATATTTGCAGTTATTGGTTTAGGGCCATTGTTATAATATTTCTTAGACAGCCTTTCATATGCCCTTTGTCCTATCTGTATAAAAGAATTCTAGTCTCGCAATTATGATATCATGCATCGTGAAACTTTGAGCAGTTCATGCAAATTGTGAATTTGTCACATATTCCTTCGTGAACAGATCCACATTTATAGCAGATGGCTTTTGATCTGCAACAAGCTTTGGTCAGATGTCCGAATCTCCCACATTTTGTACATTGTGTTAATGTCTCAATAAATGGTTTCACTGGAAATATTATCTTACTTAAACACACATTTGAAGGGAGTGTCCGGCCCGTAAAGGTTAATTGCACAAGACCGATATCGATTCTCACAGATTTAATTAAGGTGTTTAATTTCCAGATTTTCAAAGATATGTTTTTCGGTGAGTTCCTCATCTGCAGGAATTTCGACCACAGCTTTTGACACCACCAATTCGGATGGGATGGTAATTTTAAGTGACTTTTCACTATCTCATTTATCGTGGTCAGTTTGTTGCTACGAATTCATAGTTTCCTACGTGATGCAAAATGTTTTTCGAAGTCATCATATTTTGAGTATATTTGTTTGCAATTTTACACAACCAAAGTCTTTAAACTATCCAAAATTTAATAAAATTTTAACTTTTTAAAAATTAATTAATTTTAATAAAAAAAAATTTAATAGAAAAATATATAAAAAATAGATTTGTTTTGTCTCTCTAAAATATAAATATCCCAACAAAAAAGCACTGAAAAAAGCTGTCAAAGCATTGATATCAACAATGTGTTGTCGATACAGCATTTTTAACCCATGATTTTCCTACCAATGACAACTCTTTTTTGTGATCTTTTTTATGAATTTTGTTAACTTTTCATAAATTGAATGTTTGTAACGTTATTTAATAAAAACATTGTTTTAGGTTTATTAAGATAATAAAAATACTTATAAATTTGTAAAATTTTAATCTTTTTAGAAATTTATCTTTTCCCTGTTAAAAAATACATTTATATTAATTTTTTTGCAAGTAATTGTTCATAACTTCCAAAAAAATCCAAAATACGCTCCTAGGTTTTACTTTTGGAGTGATTAAAGTTCTCCTTTGGAATCATTTTCTATAAAACATGTTATACATTTTTTCTGCTCCTGAGGCAATCTTATCTTGGATACCACTGTGTTTTTGAGCCTTACTTTTTTTGAAATTCAGTTTTTCATTTGCTTAAGACTGTGCAAATGAAAAACTGAATTTCTCTAAATTGGAGCAGACTTTTTATGAACAGTTAATTTAAGTACTTATTTATGAAAATTACACAGAAATTTCATTATGCAAAAATTATCCAAGAAATTTAAAATTGTCCCATTTTTGGATAATTACATAGAAATCGGCAACACTGGATTCTACGCACATGCAATAATTTCTTTGTGTGTGTAACTTCGAGTCTATCCCAGCAGTTCGCTGAACTAGTTCCGTTACGTCGAATTCGTTAGCCACTAAGAACTACAACTAGTTACTTTTCAACCCACTCACAATGCTTTTAACTGGTGAATTTAACATGGGGATGTCATTGGAGGTAACCAATTGGCCACCCTTTGCATTACTATTCACTAGTAGTTTGGATGGAACAATTTTTCTAGTTATTTCGAATGAAACATAATACTACACATTGAACTGTTCTTAAGAAACTAGCACTATCAGCATAACAAGTCACTAGTACTTTCAGTAGTACAAAAATTCTAGTATTTGGGACGAAAAAGTTGAAAAAATAAAATTGTACTTTTATTTTGTATTTTTAAAGTTTTAATTTCCCTGATAATTAATTATTGTTTTTTTATTTTATTAATTTAGTTTTATTTAAGAATTTTCTGATGTTTTTATTTTATATTTTTATCCATCGATGTCTTCAGCTGGGCTTGAACTTCTAACCTTCTGGTTTGTAGGCACGCATATTAACCACTGGGCTATGATCTCTTTACTTAACATTCAGCTATGTGCTGTTTTCAATTTCAAGAGAATATTTGTTGTAATGTATGCATCATCTGTGCCAAAAAAATTATACTAAAATACTAACGGCGAATTTCTGCATTACATGTAGTTAGTGAATTGGCTACTTATATATGATTTTGTTTATGAATTAAGAGAAAACGTATTATGAAAACAATAATGGGGAATTTGTGCATTACATGTAGTTAGTGAATTGGCAATTTATATATGGGTCTGATTATGAATTTACATAAAATGTCTTATTTAACAAAATACTAATGGCAGTTTTAGGCATTACATGTAGTTAGTGAATTGGTAATTTAATTACTACTTTTTTATTTTTATATTATTTATTTAGACAAACTGTGAACATTTAACAAACAATTAAATTATTAAAAGTAACTAGTATAATATTATATATAATAATTTATTAAGTGTTATGTTGTCCTATGAAAGATTTTTTTTTACTTTTTTTTTAACAGTTTTTAAAGAAAAAAACTTTATATTTTAATGATTTCACTAAATAAATAAATAAATAAATAAATAAAAGCTAATGATTAGCTATTTTATTATGTTGTTCCTGCAACTTTTGTCTCAATAATTAAACTCTACACTACCATAGGTGATTGGGGTATTATCGGGTTAGGCCGATCATACGTTTTTTATTTATCTTTTTTATTTTAAATTTATTAGGGTCCTAATCTCAATATTCAACGGAACAATTTTTTTACTATTTTTGTTATAATTTATTTAATAATTAAATAAAAAATAGTTTCATATAAATAAATTGTCACTAACTTCAAATATGATATATTTTTTTTATCGTAGCAGGGGAGTGATAATCTGAAGAACTATTATGGTGGAAACTCTCAATCTTCATATGAACGTCCAGCTAATTATATCGCTTTGATAAAATGAAAATGGATACAAAAAAATATATAAATTTTCGCATATCTAAATGAGTATTATAGTGAAAGTCTTAAATTTTTTTTTGGAATTTTCATATTAAAATTCGAATAGATGCGGGGGGAGTATTAGCCCACATATAAAGTAAATATTAGTTGTGGCGTTAAATGGGGTAGTGAAGCGCACTGGAAAAAGCTAGTATTAAATATTTTTGTTAATAAATTACATACATAAAAAAGTTTTATAATTTATTGACTTTTTTAGTTTATATATCTCTTATAAATTTTGCTAAATAAATATATATACCGACCAAAGTATTTGAGAACTTAAATTGTATATAGAGGCACTTATAGAAAAATAGTTTTAAAAATATCATAAAAACAGACTACCATTCCTTAAATATATTTACATTTGAATAGTAAAATAAATCAATAATTGTAAAAATTAATTGTGTATTCACTAACAAAATAGTTGTATCGAATTTGTTTATAATGTAGGGAATTTCTAGAGATAAATGCAATACTTTTTTGCTAATTGGCCACTTATTACATTATATTTCAATAGTGAATTTACTCAATTAATAGTTGTAACAAAATCGTACACATCAATGTAAATTTCTGAAAACCAAAAGCCAACAATTTCACTACTATTCAATAGTGTATTCACTAATGTAATAGTTATAAGGAATTCTTATATAATCAAGTTTAATTCTAGAGACAAATTTAAGATTTTTTTTGCCGATTGGCCACTAACTGCATTACATTTCAATAGTGAATTCACTAAATCAATAGTTGTAATGAATTGGCATAAATTTATGTAAATTTCTGAAAGCGAAATGCCACTATCTGCACTACATATCAATAGTGAATTCACTAAAAGAAGTTTTGCAGCATATTCATATATAATACGAGAGCAAATTTCTCAATTTACGCTTCTAAAGCTCTCAACGGAAACTCTATGCATTACATGTAAACATAGAAGTGGAAGTTTACTTTAAGATATTATATTTTCTAGTTAAAACATTCAATATTCTTTAGTAGTTATTTTACTAGTGAAATGTAATGCAGAACGTGATCGTTTATCAACCACTTGCACTACCAAAAGTAACTAGTGAATCGTCTAAGTAGTTATATATCTAGTGATAATGGGTAAATTGGCACCTTTTGAACTGCTGGGATATTAGACAAATTTGTATCAAGACAAACGTAAACATACAAAATTTTTTTTCGAGTTTTCTTTACTCTTTCTCTCCTTCATTCTCTCATTTGCTGTTCATAGCATTTTGACATTAAGCCATAGATGTCCACGCATACTAACACAACACATGTAGTTGTGTTAGTAAAAAAAAAATGCACTAAAAGAAAAAATGGGTGAATTAAATAAAATATGTCATCAACTTTAATAGTTAAAAAATAAATACTAAACAATCGGAAAATAATACAAATAATATTTATTTTCATTGCTAAATTTAAAAAATAAGGAAATAAATAATGTTATTTTTATATTTAATATAACAAAATATAATGAAAGTAATAACCTTATATTATTTGGAAGGCTTAATTATAAACATGTATTGTTAAAATATTTTCCCTTGTCCAGTCATTTATATCTAATGTGTTGAAAATCTAATACAATTTTATAAAAACAATGTTTAACTAGAAAGATTCAAAATTGTTTTCATACATAATGTACAATTTTTTTCAGTGCATTTGTGTACTCATCGCTCTCTCAGCGAAGAATAAATGAAAGAGAATAAGAATATGTGTGAAGCTCTCAGCACAAATGTGCTTGAAGTGGGCATCTATGCATTAAGCCCAAATTACAATAGCGCGTAGTCAGCAGCAGTGTGAGCTGCCATAATCAGCTGATTATTTAGAATGCACTGTTTGTTATGGTGTTGATTACATTTAGTCAGCAGCAGTTTGCAGTGCTGTTTCATTTAGCCCTGTTTCTAAATTCACTGCGCTGTATTCAGATTGAGAGCGAGACAAAGAGAGTGAGCAAATAAATGAGAGGCTAAAATACACAAGTAGAACAAAGCTAGATGGTGATTGTAAATTGTGGCTGCCTACGCTGAATTGTAATTATAACGGCAGCAACATGTTGTGCTGACAGTGATCAGCTGATAATTTTTGCTGATACTGTTGTTGACTACGCGCTATTGTAATTTGGGCTTTATGTGCAGTAGTTTTACACTAAAAAAATACAAGCAATTTTTGTTTTTTGTAGACGTGCGAGCACTTTCTAATTACGCTATGATTGCGGCGTTAAAAGAAAATTGTCAGCACTCCAGCTCTGACAACTTTGTCTTAAAAATGCTTGGTAAAAGACGCCATCTTGATTGTTGTTGGTACTTTTTGCATGGTTTATTATGGCATACGTTTTTCCCTATAACTTTGAGTCTACATTAGACAAATTTTTATCAAGACAAACGTCAAAATCGGTGCGAATCTATACAAGGTAGCCTCAGTTAAACAGCTGATTATTATTTTTGGTTGTTACAGCTGTCAAACTGCATACATAAAAAACATTAATGAATTCGCCATATTGTTGTTTTTGCACAATTGTTGCCACCTTCCATAAATTCGAGTTCATTTTGACGTTTGTCTTGATAAAAATTTGTCTAATGTAGACTCAAAGTAATTGACAGAGATAAAATTTTGACGTTTGTCTTGATACAAATTTCTCGACGTAAGTAAAAAACACATGGTGTTTAAACATAGTACTCTTAATATTTGTTTTAACAACCGCGTTTAAACATCAATAGAATTAATATCAACATCTAATTGAGCCGTTTACATTTACAATTAACATGATGTTAGTGTTCATATTAAATATTTTATGTTAACACAATGAACATCTATACATATATATATATATATATATATATATATATATATATATATATATATATATATATATATATATATATATATATATATATATATATATATATAATAACTGCGATCCGTTTGTTTGAGCGGTCGCGAGTGCAAGGTTTACCACCCCACCAATATATTTAAATATCGCACAAACAATAATATTATTTTAGTTAATTAGTTAATACAGCATTTGTAAATAGTGATTAATTGAAAGCAAACTAATTTATAACGATCAAATTAAAGCTATTGGAAAAACATATTGTTTTGAAATTTCCTATAAAATAGTATGGGGTAGTAAGAATAATTCAAGATTAAACATTATGAAGTTGCTTTTATTAATTGTCGGTATTTTGGGTCTTTTGTGTATAGCTAAGGCTCAACGAGAAGATTTAATTTTTGGATCTCTTTCTCAACTACACTTGGGACCAAGGTATAAACCAAAACCTGAACCATCTGGACCGCAACAACAAAGCCAAGAAGATGCTGCATCTTCACAGATTCAATCTGGTTTGTTAAATGGAAAACAGGAATACCAGGCAGGAAATGTTTTTGGACACAATAATACATTCTTTGAAGGAGACCTACAAAAAGATTATGCTGAGTAGAGCTTACAAGTTGATTGAAGAATAAAAAAAATATATCAAAAAGATTATGTAAGAAATTAGATTCCATTTTGGTATTATTTTTAATTTAGAAATGGTCAATATTGATTCTTATAATATTTTATAGCCAAATATTTTCATTATTTGTGATAATTTTATTTATATTAACACTTTTTTATTTAAGGAAATGTTTGAACATTAAGTTCTTATTCTATAAGTATATTTTTATAAATACTTTGAGGGCTATTATTGGCAAAATTTAATCGAATTATCATCAAAATTGGTATTTGTAGTTATATTACAAAATTTTAGTGGATAGAAAAAATGAACGATTCAAAATTATATTTTTATATGTATAGTAGAGTGCCCCAAGGATAGCCTTTTTAGAGGTTTCGATGTAGGAAGACCCTTAAACGATGCGTATAAATTAGCTTAATACGAAAAAATCGAAATGGGTATCAAAAAATTCGTAATTTTATGCTGGTTATGGAAAAAATATTTTGAAAATTTTTACCATGGGATTTTGTTTCGCTAGAAGACTTTTTAAGGCATTTTGATGACAATTTTTTTGGAAAAATTTGGAAAATTATATATTATTAACAGTACTTACTACAATGCAAATTTTTAATATTTTAGCTTTAAAGAGAAAAAAGTTATAAAATTCTTATCCATTTTTGAAGAAAAATATCGTTTTTTTTTTTTTGCATGATGTACTAAAATGACGGTTTATGGATCAATTTTTTGCGAAAATTTTTTAAAATATTTTTTTTTTCTTATTTATAATTGGCTAAAAATTAAAAATTTTTTGGTATCCATTTCAAGACCAATACTATTTTTGGACGAAATGTTCTAGACCCGTGACTTTCAATTGCTGGTAGGGAACTGAAGATCAATTAAAAATTTTTTTTAATATTTTTTCCACATTAAGCTAATTTGTATGCATTGTTTGAGGGGTCTTCCTACAAATTTTTTATCTACGGGACACTCTAATGTATATTCTAAAATGTTTGATATTGTATTATATTCAAATGAATTTTCTAAAGCTATGTTTGGACTAAGATAAAATAAAAAAGTAAATAAATTTAGTATAGTTTAACCTTATTCAATATTTTTACACCCACTCCATCATATGGTAAATCCATCGAAAATCACTTTAAAAACACAAATGTTAGTATCATGATGATTTTTGCCGAAAATAAATATTGTATAAGAGGGAACCAAATTTCACGAAGATCGCTCGAAAAATATAGCATAGGTCCGATATGTGTTATTATATTGACAGTTCGACAAATTATAGTTTTCTTACTTATTTTAATTAAATATGATTTCTTATCAAGTACAAACATATATATTTATGTATTTTTTAACCTGAATATATCCTTGTCAGAGAAAGAAAGGTTAAAGAGACATTATAAAAACTTTATTTAGAACCTATAAGGCATTGCACTCGCATTCCAAACTATTTATTTTTACACGGTGTGTCATTGAAGGTAATGCCTTCCTAAAAAGGCAAGCAAATTTAAATAAATATGTTGTCTTATGTGTACAATCCAATTACAAAAAAATATAAAATTTAATTAAAAATAAAAAAGATATGAGAACAACTTTCATTAAGGGCTCTTTAAATAATGCTTAATTATTTTGTGCTTCATAAGTGTAGCAATTGAAAATATTTATATCTGTAATGAGAAAGTTAATAAATTGCATTTGATGAAAGAGATTGTACCGAATCATTCTTAAAAGAAGCCGAGGCTTTCCATGACGAATTTTCATAGAAGGCAAAATGAAATGTGTTTGAAATTTATTCGGAACGGTGTTGAGGCATTCACAAAGGCCTTCAGCGATAAAGCATATTTTTTTCTTGCGATCTTAAGTCTAGATAAATCTTTAGCATTTGCTAACATATTTATCTAGTAAAGAATAAATTGGATATTTCCCACTTGTATTTCCAATAAAAGTTAAATGAATTTAATTTCTTAATATTTTTATTGACAGGTGTAGGGTTTTAAAGGCATATTTTTGTGATAAACTATTCTCCGCTATCGAAATTAATTCCAAAGCCAAAAACTGGGGTACGCTTTGGAGGTTTACCACCAGGATGCCCATGTCCATGATGTTGATGATGTTGATTTCCACCGCCTTGTTCTGGTTCAGCAGGAATTTCTGCTTCAGAATCCAATGGTTCTGATGGTGAAGCTGAAGCAGCTTCATCCTACGCAAACATTTGTAAAAAAAAAAAAAAAAAATATTATTAATACTTCTTAGTTAGTTATTTTCTTGCTCAATTTTATCTGTATTACTTGAGCCTGAGACAAGGCCAAGATGGCAAAAACTCCCACAACTAATAAGATACACTTCATGATTATTTTTTATTTTGAAATTTTTATTTAATATTATTCAACTTATATATAAAATATGTTTGAAGATAAATTGTATATCGCCTATAACAACAATTCATTATATATATATGTAAATATTTTCAAAGAATTAATTATTCTATAATGATTTTACGTAATTAATTTTTAAGATACTAATTATAATTTTATTTATAAAACTTATTAATTTAACATGATAAATTGTTTAAATATAATTAAATTTATTCTCTTACTGTCCATTTTTTTTTGTTTAGATCACAAAACTATATACAATGAGGAATACAAATGAGTATATACAGTAGCGAGCATTAAAAATGCAACGCTATGTGATATGATCTTTGTTCGCATATATTTTGCTTATAGCAAGTCCTAATGTAACAGTACTAATGTGATTTTATTATTTGTGGTAATAGATATTTTTGTGCGTAACGAAAATTATTGAACGTTTAGTAAAAGCAGTTGAAAATGTGAGCGAGCAAAAAAAAAAATGCAACTCTAAACAAATAAACATGATTTTTAAAATTTTTATAAAAATTTTTATTGGAAATGGTTGGAAACTATAGTGTTGTTAAAAAAACATGATTTTCTATCGTTGCATATTGTCTAAGATACATGAAATCTACAAATAATATAAATATTAGCAATAAATTTAAATTTTATTAAATTTCGATATTTTTCTGAACTGTTCTGGACATTTTTCAATAGAGATTGATATTTTTGGAATTATTATTTATTTTGTTAGTAGTTTTAAAACCAACAAACACTTTCTATAAATAAGCGATCAAATATTTATGATAGTTTAGCTTACCTTCATAATTTATAATTGAGTATGACCTTTCGACCGAAATAACGCAACCACTTTCGATCGTTATTGAGATGGAATCAACAGCTTAAAATATTTTGTTTACAATGATATGACATTTTCGAATGCCCTGTATCGCTATAATGTTCAAATATCCCTTGATTTTGGTTCTGGAACAAATTCTAACAAAAGGAAAAACAGTTAAGAAATATACCTCTTCATATGTTGAAAAATTAAAAGTGCATTCTTCGTGATGATTAAACTATTGGACTTGTTTACTATTGGAAATTAATATTTAAGTAAGTATGTCTACCTAGACCGTTTAAAATTGAAATATATGGGTTTAGAGTTAAATTAATTCAAGTTATCGTAATAGGCTCTTATTTCCATTATACAGTACTCGTAAAAATAATAAAGGACCTGCCTCTAAAAGTAAAGGTGGTAGTTTTATATAAGTAAATAATATGTGTTTTGTTAGAAGGATATCCAGTTACCATATTTACATTATTAAATTAACGATTGCTGACAATAGTAGCTTTGAATGGCCAAATGTGGTCATTCAGATAATATAAAATATCTACTGTTAAATGACTTGTATCAATTGTTACAGGCATGGTCGTTTCATATTAATATTATTTCACTGCAATTATCAGAATGTTATTCAAAAATATTCGAAAATTCTTAAAAAGTATGGAGAAAAGAGTGTTTTTTTAATATTATTAATATCCTTTGTAGTTAAAATTACCTTAAATTTATATGTATTGGTAGTAATTAGTGGTAATACTACCAAATTATAGTTTTCATAATTTTTCAATAATTATTTTTATCAAAATTTAAAAAAATTCGATGATTTTTTAGGAGTTGCATTTTTTTTGCTCCCTTAAATTTACAACTTTTAAAAAAAAAATATTATTAACTGTTCGTATGCGTAACAATTTGGAACAAAATGACATACAATAGTTGGCTAAGGCCGCAAAGAATAAAATCACAATAGAATTGGCTAATTTAATGACGTTCTAGCCCTAATTAATACGATCAAAAATCATATAGTCTAGCGTTGCATTTTTTATGCTCGCTACTGTATTTGTACTTTGTGTACTTGTTATTGCATAAAATGAAAATAATAGTTTTATGATAAATATTTTACAAAATAATCTATAATTCAAAAATAAGAGCATCAAGTTCTAAAAAAAGAAGAACAATTTTGTACTTTAGGGAATTTATAGTATTTATACCCTACACCACCACAGGTGGGGCGGGTATTATTTTTTAATTGCGATTCTATAGTGCACAGTGGGGCAGAATCGACATTTTTTTGAAATAAATCTGTAACTTCTGATCGGCTGATTTGGTATAGGCGTTGCAGAAGAGTGAACAATGTTAAGTTTGGAAAGGGGACCGAACCGACCCCACAGGAGCGGAGCTATAAGGGCTCAAAGTTGGGTACCTCTGACATACAAATTCGCTTGCCAAATTTTTCTCGTCCAATTCCAAATATTTTTATACATTATTGTAGGCACTGATAAGACCTACAAAAAAACGTGCTTGCATGTCCTATTTATCTCTTACAGTTTTTGAGTTGAATTTTTCTTGGTCCAGTTTTTTTATACCCACCATCAAAAAGATGGGGGGTATAATGATTTTGTCATACCGTGTGTAACATGTCGAAGAAATCATCTAAGACCCCACAAAGTATATATTTTCTGGGTCCTGGTTAGATTCTGAGCCGATCTAGCTATGTTCGTCCGTCTGTCCGTCTGTTGAAAGCAGGATAGGGCTCGAACTGCACAACGTAGGGGGACGAAATTTGGCACAAATATTTGTCTTATATAAGGTTTGTTTGGGATTGAAAATGGAAAAATGGGGTAATAAACAAAAAAAGTTATGGGCTAAAAACTAGAAACACAGGGTATCCGTTTTATACTTTTCTGCTGATATTTCTTCAATAAAAGCATGTATGACAACGAAATTTTGTACGTATAGTTCGGGGATCGATATAAACTCGGAAACAAAAAATGGGCGTGGTCCGCCCACTTTCTTGCCCACTTTACCGTCCCCTCCCATATAACGTAAAATTTGAAAAAGTTGATGGTGGGTATATAGTAGGGTATCCAATCGATTAACCGTCATTCGGTTATCCGGTTAATTTTTGTCGATTAACTGTCCGAATAATTTAAAACTGTGTATTTTCGAATAACGAATAAACCGACTAATTTGTGTCGAATAACCGGTTAATCGAAATGTAGTTTTCTTGAGTTATAAATTAGAAAATATTTTATTTTTATGATATATTTATACAAACTACATTTTTTAAAGAAGTCTGTTACATTCAGTAAAAATAAATAACAATAATTTTTAGTGAGGTACATTTTCTTCTGCTTTAGAAGTAATAAAAAAGGATCCAGTATATATAGAAAGATTTATATTAATTGCTATAAGACGTTGATATTCACATGTTACCTTTACAAAAAATATAAAGAAAAACTGAAACAAATGGAAAACAATGTTATGTATAATTTTCTTTATTAAAATAGTAATAAAAATTAAATCTAATTTCCTTGAGCCTTTAAAAAAAAATAAAAATTATAATGTTCATTGCAATTCTGCACAAAATCGTGAACATGACATTACATAACACAGATATAAAAAAATAGAATTCATTGAAAATAATACGAATTTGTACTATTTGTGGATCACAAGTTTAGTATCATATTGACTTCTTTGGATGCTTTTTTTGTTGGGATATAATGTTTTATAAAAAGCGACAAGAAAAGCTATTAATATTATATCTTCATAAATAATAAAACTTCTGTCAATAGAAATCCTTAAAAGATTACTTTAAGTAAAGTAAATTCAAAGTTACACAAGTAATAATACTTTCAATTATCATCTAAATGAAAACCAAAAATATAATTTAGACTATTTAAATAAAATATAATTCTTATACGGAAAAATATCTACACTTACATGAAAAAATTATTAAATAAAGTGGAATTAAGAGAATATTTTATAGTGTTAGCTAAAAAATTAAATTTTTTCGTACAATAGTTACGAAATGATTCCCTTGTAAAAGAATTTGATCTTATATTATGTTTCTAAGTAACTATTTTAATAGATTAAATGTTATAATTTGTGTAATTTACATGTTTTACATAATATAAAAACCTTATTCGGTTAATCGAATGATTTGTCAATAATCGGTTATTAACCGATCAACTTTTAACCCCGAATAATTATTTGTCGAATAAACCGATTAATATGAACACCCGAATAATTGGATACCCTAGTATATAGATTCGGCCGGGCCGAATATAATTCGCGCTTGTTCATATATATCCTAGTGTTTCCTACCGATTTCATTTGTTTTTTCTTTAGCTAATTAAAGAACAAAATTATTTATTGAATAAAAAAAATTGATATCGATATCTTTACCGAGTCCAAAAATAAACGATTTTTAACTTGAAAATTGAAAAAATTACGATTTTTTTTGTTTTTTTGGCCGAAAAAGTATCTACACTCTTTTTTTTCTAACATAAAATTTTCTTTAACAACATATAATAATTTTATATTTTTCTGAAAGATATATTCACAGAAAAGACTTTAAAAGAAAAAGTAACACCAATAACTCAAATGGTCTAGGTACACACCCTTCCGAATTCGACCCATTTTATATGAAAGTTTTGACTTTAGTCTATATTTTCTCAAATCCCATAGCACGAATCGGCAAACAGAATGCAGTTTAAAAATTTGTAATATGTTGTTAAAAGTTTTCAATCAAAATCTACGGGACTTCGAAAAAATGTGGATTTTATAGCCGAAAATGTGAAAAAAAAAACATTTTTCGGATTTAATCTACTGAACCATAACTATAAATGACACTACACAGAGGGGCAGAATTTCATCGGATTGTATCTTGTGGACTAAACCTGTAGTTAACCGACCGATAGCTAAAGAATTTATCTAGTCGGATTGTATTAAGGACGTAGCCTAGTTCACACGATTTTAGTTAGCCGATTGAGATCCGAAGCATTTATCTCATCGGATTGTATTTCGAAGACGAAACGAGAGACAAAGTATTCATCTCGCCATATAGTATTTAGAATTAGCATAGCCCATATGACCATAGTTAGATGATTAAGAATTGAATCACCTAACACATTGAATTATGTTTTGTTGTCAGAAACCTATAGTTAGCCGACTGAGATCCGAAGAATTTATTTCAGTTAGTTATAGCAAAAACCTTTGTAGACTCAGTTAGACATGTAATCGTAGATATCCGGTCGATAGCAGAAGAATTTGTCTCGTCGGATTTTTGTTTACTAACACATTTTAATCAAAATATCGAAAAATTTAGAAAAATAGATAATTTCTCGAAACATTTACTTTTGAGATTTTATTGAAAAAGTTTGATATTGTGATAATCTGATATTTTAAGAATTTTCGAATATTAACTATAGAGAAATTATCGAAGTTGCGTTGCTACAAACATTCACTTTTTATATAATTTTCGATTATTTCTCGAATAAACTTGATTCGAAAATACTTTTTTTTTTTTTTTTTGACGAACATTCACTAATTCCTTGTTTTAGGTAATTCCTAACAACGATAAAAACTGTAATTTTTTATATTATGGTGGGTCAATTCAATTCAGCAAAAAATATTTAGAAAAGTGTATTGTGGTAAAAAAGTTTTAAGAAAAAATAAAATAAATACAATGTTTTATTTACTTGCAACTATGTTTTCAAAAATCACAGCAGCCAAGCAACTCTCTATTCTAAAATCTTAAGTGGTATAGGAAATCTGTATTAACATACGGATTTTGGCAAAATGTTGAAAATAGCGTTCGTGATATAGCTTTCCTAGACTTAAGGTATGACCAATGGCTAAAGGCTTTATTTATAAAAAAAAATGGGGGATGCCATTTTGAAGGTGCTCTCATTACCTATTATTTGAAACCTAATTCGGATCTGTATCTTGAGTAGTTTTCGAGATAGCAGCAATTATATCAAGAAATTTAACGATTTTCCCCAATTTTCATGTCTCTCGGCGGGAGCTAAGTTTTGATTTTAGACCCATAGTTTCTTGGACAAGTTTTCTTAGAATTTATTGTAGATTACATTTTTGCTATACGCCTATCTAAAAAAAGAGTTGACCCACCCTAATATAAAACCTACAGAGTTATTCAAATAAAATATATGAAATTTTCAATGTTTGATGGTATTAGTTAGAGTTTATCAAATCGACTTTCGAATAATTGAACAATCGTCTTTTTGTTGTACAAAATCGAAAAGTCAAAATCGACCATTAAACCGTGTAGTTAGTACATATTTTTGTGTGTAACTAGCACTCTCATTGGATAGATTTGTATGTTAATCAATCAATATATTTGTATGCGTTGTATTCATTTTTATTTTTAAAGTTTTTATTAGACAATTAACAAAAAATTGTCAATAGTAAAAAAAAGTCGAAAATAGTCGAAAATAGTCGAAAAGTCGACTATTTCAAAATTACTTTTTGTTCAAACTATAAAACCCTACTATTAGTGCAGCATATTTTAGGGTTTCCTGGTAAAATCTAAAAAATTTTCTTTTCAATAACAATCGCGATTTTTAAAAATTTTGTGAAAAATTTGGATCGAATCTAAGTTATTTCTCCATATATTGATCGAAAATATATTTTGTTAAAGTTTATTACAAAGAAATGCTTTTTTAACACAAGTAAATATTTTTGGTCCATAAAATGTTTATCTTTCGAAATTGTTTGATGCGCCTCCGAATTTTTATTAAGCATAACAAACACCTACTAACTATGTCAATTATAGTTAATTTCATGCTGTTTTGACAAAAGTGTCCCGTTTTCAATTATCAACGACATTTGACTTAAATTTATGATCTCAATCAATTATATTTATCACCACACTTATATCCATATATCTAATATTTGTTTAAATTGCTATTTTCTATATAAAAATACAAAAACAAAAAGTGCAATTTTTGCAAAATTTTCAAAAAGTCCATAAAATTTGTGTATTAAATTTATTTTTATTGCTCCTCCGATTTTGTTATGTAAAATGACAAAAAAATAAGTTCACGCAGTAATCCAAGCAATTCCATATGAAAATATGAATATGCCTCGAGAAAAACTGACTTTTTCAAAAATTTTCGCACTTATTTTCCAAACTTTGAGACTATCTACTATGTAGACTATTTCGGGCACATCAACGGGATATAGCGCAAAATACGCACAATTACAACAAGTATTAATCCCTATCCTGATTTTTGTATTCGGTGGAGGGGCGCACAGACCGCGCACAGAAAAATGGTAAAAACTTAAGTAGTTTTTATCAGTTTTTCTATATTCTTGAACTTTGAACAACAATCATGGTTATAAAAAGAAACATATTGTGCTAAAATTTTGCATTCTATTAGTTTCAAGTCTTGTGAATTCAGATCTGTAACCAATTTGTTTAAAATATCATTACCACCAAAATTATTAAGGATTTAAGTCAGTATCAGCCAGGTTAAAAATGTTTGATAATTGCCCATATACAGTAGCGAGCATAAAAAATGCAACGCTAGGCTATATGATTTTTGATCGTATTAATTAGGGCTAGAACGTCATTAAATTAGCTAATTCTGTTGTGATTTTATTCTTTGCGGTCTTAGCCAACTATTGTATGTCATTTTGTTCCAAATTATTACGCATACGAACAGTTAATAATTTTTTTTTTTAAACGTTCTAAATTTAAGGGAGCAAAAAAAAAATGCAACTCCTTAAAAATCATCGGATTTTTTTAAATTTTGATAAAAATAATTATTGAAAAATTATGAAAACTATAATTTGGTAGTATTACCACTAATTACTACCAATACATATAAATTTAAGGTAATTTTAACTACAAAGGATATTAATAATATTAAAAAAACACTATTTTCTCCATACCTTTTAAGAATTTTCGAATATTTTTGAATAACATTCTGATAATGGCAGTGAAATAATATTAATATGTAGTTCTAATATGAAGATTTTTAAAAATTATCTTAAAGAAACAATATTGAAACGATCATGCCTGTAACAATTGATACAAGTCATTTAACATTAGATATTTTATATTATCTGAATGACCACATTTGGCCATTCAAAGCTACTATTGCCAGCAATCGTTGATTTAATGATGTAAATATAGAAATTGGATATCCTTCTAACATAACCCATATTATTTACTTATATAAATCTACCACCTTTACTTTAAGAGACAGGTGCTTTATTATTTTTACGAGTACTGTATAATGGAAATAAGAGCCTATTACGATAACTTGAATTAATTTGACTCTAAATCCATATATTTAAATTTTAAACGGTTTAGGTAGACATTCTTACTTAAATATTAATTTCCAATAGTAAACAAGTCCAATAGTCCAATCATCACGAAGAATGTACTTTTAATTTTTCAGCATATGAAGAGTTCAAAATAGGTATATTTCTTAACTGTTTTTCCTTGTGTTAGAATTTGTTCCAGGACCAAAATCAAGGGATATTTGAATATTATAGCGATACCGAGCATTCGATAATGTCATATCATTGCGAAAAAATTATTTTAAGCTGTTGATTCCATCTCAATAACGATCGAAAGTGATTGCGTTATTTCGGTCGAAAGGTCATACTCAATTATAAATTATGAAGTTAAGCTAAACTATCATAAATATTTGATCGCTTATTTATAGAAAATGTTTGTTGGTTTTAAAACAACTAACAAAATAAATAATAATTCCAAAAATATCAATCTCTATTGGAAAATGTCCAAAACAGTTCAGAAAAATATCAAAATTTAATAAAATTTAAATTTATTGCTAATATTTATATTATTTGTAGATTTCATGTATCTTAGACAATATGCAACGATAGAAAATCATGTTTTTTAACAACACTATAGTTTCCAACCATTTCCAATAAAAATTTTTATAAAAATTTTAAAAATCATGTTTATTTGTTTAGAGTTGCATTTTTTTTGCTCGCTCACATTTTCAACTGCTTTTACTAAACGTTCAATAATTTTCGTTACGCACAAAAATATCTATTACCACAAATAATAAAATCACATTAGTACTGTTACATTAGGACTTGCTATAACCATGCATACAAATATATGCGTACAAAGATCATATCACATAGTGTTGCATTTTTAATGCTCGCTACTGTATATATATATATATATATATATATATATATATATATATATATATATATATATATATATATATATATATATATATATATATATATACTTAGGTGATCGATTATTCGACTTTTTGGAGAAACCGGTATTCGAATAGTTCGAATAGTTGGTATTTTGAAAAAACCGGTTGCACTTTTTTAAATTCAGAAAAAACCGGTTAACCGGTTTTTTTTTGCAGAAGTTAATATTTCTACTAAAAGAAAAATCAATAAATATTATGATGTTCAAGTTAAAATATATTACACATAATTATTTTTGGAATTAACTATTAATCCAATAAGAACGAGAAAGAAATAGTCGGTCAAGTCCGACAATACCCTACTCAATGATGTGCACCAAATTCGGGGAAGTGTCTTCTTTTCTAAACCTGTGCAATTGTGGGCCAATACTATGTTCAATTATGGACCGATCTTCATGAAATTGGGAACACAGATTTTAACTTATATGGAACTTACATTTGTAACAAAAAATTCTTACTACATTTAAGGGATTTATGATCGTTAAACTCCTTTTCCGGGAGGATATTTGCATGGCGCTAGTTTAAATAATGGAACGATCATAACCAATTTCAACACGCTTCGTTCTTAGACTATAAGAAACCTGTGTGCCAAAATTCAAATTTAATACATGTTCAAAATTGTGACCTGTATTTTAATTAATTAATTATTTTTTATGAACAGACAGACGGACGGACGAACATCATCAAATTGACTTAAAGACGATTGGTACAAATTAAGGTGGGTCTTAAACCAATATTTTTGGGTGTTACAAAGCATATGAACGAACGAATAATATAATATAAAAATTTTCAGAAAATAATCATCAAAACAAACAAAACATAAACCATGGGTTAATATGATAAGAGCCAGAATCAATTTTACTGAAACTATTCTGTAGGAGAAACTTTTTTAAAACAAAATCTTTGAAAAATGAAAAAAATATTGAATAAAAAAGACTAAAGCATTCAAATTAAGTGTAAAAATATTACAGGTGTTACAATTGAAGTAATTGTTACTAATTAATTTATTTAACATTACAATAATTAATTTCATTTTAACCTTAAACTATATTTTCAAAACATTACAAATAATACTTTAAAAAATATTCATAAATTTCGATTCAAATATCAATATTTAGTACATGTTTTTTGAAATAAAACTAATTTTAAAACCGGTTTTTTGTGTTTAAAAAAACCGGTCTATTCGACATTCGAAAAATTAACATTTTGAAAAAACCGACAGCACATTGACAGAAAAAACCGGTTTAAAAACCGGTTGGAAAACCGTATCGATCACCCTAATATATACATACATACATACACGATTTTACAAGTTTAAATAAAAAGCTATCTCCAATTCAATTTGAACCATTATTATTGAAAAATACATTTTTCTTTCCGCAGAATAAGCCAAACACCTTTCTATGCTCGGCTAAAAATTTTTTAAATTTTTTAAGACCGTTTCAAAAATCCATTTTCAAACATTAAAAAGGTTTGTTAAACAAATTTCAAAAAAGTTGAAAAAAAAAAAAACTTTGTGGGTTTATAAAAAACACTATGGAAAATAAAATTAAATAATAATTAGGTCAATATCGTGTATAACTAAGTCATGCCTGCGATTTTAACTCTGGTAGTTTCAGCAAAAAACCATTTTTTGCAGTTTTTAAGATAAAAAGAAAATTTTTTTTTGAACTGATGTTCAACTAAACAAAATTATTATATAATAAGGTAAAACATATATCGAGAAATACATACATCCTGAAGTTTTAAATTGGACAAGGATAAACTTTAAAATACGGAAGTCAAAAATTTTTTAATCGATTACGTTTTTTGATAGATAATTATGTGTAGATTGCTATTTTTTAACATTTAGGTGCAAAACAAACATATGTTTTTACAATCCAAAAAACAATTCTATAGGGAGTTGCGGTCAAAATTCAAAAGTTGGTAAATTTTGGTGCAGCCTAATGTAAACACATGTTGTTCTTCAGAAATTCAGTAATCTGCAGATACACAATAAATGAATACCAACTTGATCTAGTTGACGAATTTCTTGTCCTTGGTGTATTGCTTGATTGTAAAAAATTCTTTAATTATCACGTTTCACAATTCGTTAATAAAGCAAAAGGAGTTCTAAGTATACTGAAGCGCTGAGAAAAATAATTTAATGATCCTTACGTTTCAAAGCAATTCATATCTTTTGTGAAACCAATCCTGGAGTATACTTTTGTGGTTTGTGATTCTCAATACGAAGTTTATCAGTACAATCATATCACTTTTCCTCATTTCCTTATTATTTCCTTATTATATTATTCCCTTTTATATCAACTGTGTTAAGGGAAAAAAATTATCAAGAAAGATCTTTTCCGTGCAAATAAATTTCTTGGGAATATTTATGATTGGGCTGTATGTAAAGAAAATTGAATCGGTCCAGAAACAATTTCTCTTAATCTTCCATGTAATCCTAATATTAATTTACTATCATATAAAAGTCGATTGCAGCTAATTTATATGAAAGTAGGAGAAAGTATATGAATAATTAATTCAATAAAAGGTTCTATTAATTCCGAGTTCCTGCTTCGTAAGATCTAATTCGTAGTCTCAAATCGTCCAACCAGTAATTTTATTCCTTTAATAATCGAATATTTTCGAACCAATTTTTATCCCATGTATATTCACTCAATTCAACAGTTTTTATCCATATATTGATTTTTCGGTAAATCCAATCCGTATTAAGAGGAGTATTTTAAACTTATTTAAGTAATAAGGCTTTATTATTGAATGATTATGAGATATTTTATTGTAAATAGCTTTAAGAATAATATGTACACATTTTTTACATGAATACAGTTTATGTAAAAATTCGTTACAGATATGTAAAAATGTTTTCTGTGTGTGCTAGCTTGTAAGGAATTGTAATTTCTTTGGCTATTGAATTAAATAAATAAATATTTAAATTATTTTTTTTCTCAAACGTTGGTCGTTCCAATTTCATTGACTTATCTTTAAAATTGCAACCTGTAGTTTGATTACAAGGTTTACATGGACAGACGGACGGACACAGTGTTCCATTTAAAAAATTTAATTGAAATAAATCTGGGATTTCCGAACGGCATTTCCGATGTTACTGAATTATCGGAAATCACACAGTGACAGAGTTTAAGTTTTGATATTGGATCATATAGACCTACAGGGGATGGGTCCACAGGGCCCCAAAATTGGACACCTCGGGTATGAAAAATTTTAAAAACGATCCTGATTCGCTTTATCTGAATTGATTTCAAAGGTTTTAAATGAGACGAAATAGTGGGTTTCAAAAGTTAAAATTTTTACATTTTGACCTACCTTGGTGAAGTTTTTTCGCTATAGCGGGTCCAAATTATTAACAACAAATAACAAAATTATGTAAAGAAAACTTTTTTTTAAAATCTTCATGGAATCAAAAATTATATGCATTTGAATTTTAAACAAGTTAGAATACTATATTCGGCCATGCCGAATCTTATATACCCTCCACCACTGAGATAGTGTTTTCATCAGTTTTTATGTAGGAAAAGCTCCTCGGAAAGTGATGTTTTTCTAATTTACTTATTAATTTTTGGCGTCCATAATAGTGTAGTATTATGAACTTGTTCTAATAAAGATTTTGTATTGTATATAAGATATTTTAACAAACTATTATGCAAATGATGTGTAAAAAGTAAAAAAAAAAGAGGAAAATCTATATGCCTTATTGTTCTTACAAAAAGTCGATTATCTTGGTAAAAAAATAGAATATTTCATTTTAAATAAAATTATATTTTTCATTTAGTAAAAAAATTGCATTTTGTAAGAAAGTTAAATAGTAGTGGCAGAGCGAAACGAACGAAAATTTGTTTTTACTATATACTATCTTCACAAAAAAATGCTTTTTTTAGTGAAAACTAATTTATTCTATAAGAAATCTAAGGGCTAGGAGAAATAAAAATATGTGATTTCTTGCATATTTCGAAAAAATTGGAGTTCTTATCAAAAAACCCGATTTTTTACAGATTTTTTTGTAGTTTGATTTGTATAAATTATTTTGTTAGTTTTTTTTTTAATACCTTGTATGTGTTTGAAAGAATCTGTATTTTTAGTTTTGTTACAATTACAATTATTACCATTTAAATGTAGAAAATGTGTATTTAACCTATTTCCGACCACTACCCGATTCCGTTAAGATAACTACGAAATTTAGCATGAAGTTTTTTTTGGCGACTGTTATAACAAAAGATTTGGACACCTACATATTTTTGATTCCGAAATATAATGCTTCGAGAATTTCAGAAATCGTACCATTTTTAGCTCAAATTTAAAGCTATTTACCTTTGGAATACACCCATAATATAAAAACATATTTTCGAAAAGCAGATCTGAAAATATCGCCTTTTCACTACACCAACCATTTATTTGATACACCTGGCTTTAACACTCAATTCTGGACAGAGTATTTATATAAAAATTGATTTTTTCTCTTATCTTTTAGACAACATATTATCTAATAATAGCTGTGAAAAAATTCATCATCGACTGCATAATTAAATAATTAGGCGATGTTAAAGCTACTGATGCGAAAACGCAACAGCAGTCGTAAATGGGTTAAGCACACTCGAATAATAAAAACATGACTTTCTTTATTTGTATGCAACTTTCCACCAATTTTTTTATATTTCTGTGCAAAGTCGATTTAAAGAACGAAAAACTGAAATTTTATTTTGCGTTAAAATTGAAGCTCTATTGGTAAAAACAGATTTATACACCAAATAGGCCATAATTATTCAGAAACATTTTAATATTACCGAATTTAAAACTTATTCTTTTAATCAATATAATAAAATTGAACAATTATTTCTGTAAATCTTCGCTTACCTCAAATTTATATTTAACGATTCGATTAGAGAGCCGTTTCTCTGATGATGTTGGAAAAACTAAATAAGTAAACTAAAGCAAATATAAACTAACTATAAGAGTTTCCCTCTTCGTAATTTGCATTTATATAAATCACCCTAACCGGTCATGAATTAAGCATTTACTGTTGAATTATATTATTTCTGCCCAACGGCGCTCTCAAAATTTTTGAAAAATTATATTTGAAAACTTTTATAAATACTAATCTTTAAGAAAATGATAAAAATTAGCAATGCTTTTTAAAGATAGTTATTTAAATAAATTAAAAAGAGATAAACAAAATTCTCACATAACTAAGTATATTACAGTTTTATTTTTACAATGAAAATTAAAAAAATATCACCACATTTACAAGTTATTAATTATAAACGCACAAAAAACTATAACGAATTAGAAATTATAAAGTAGCATAAATATGTATCAATACTTTTTCTTCAATGTGCTAAATAAAACTCCAAACATTTTCAAAAACAATTTTATATTTATGTAATTTATTCCATCAACATTATATTTATTTATATCTTCATGTTAGCAGACAAACTTTTAATAAAACATTTACATATCCTTCTCTACCGATGTGCACAGCTTGAAACACACCGAACTACTAACTAGTTTAATAAACTTATCAACATATAGCCCCAACCACTCAACTAAAAATAGTCGTATCGCAATCAGCTGTTTCAATCTGCTTTATGCAGATGTGTGTATGTAGCTATTGACACAAAAATTCAAAGTAGCGTATCGCAGAAATCTACAGAAAATAGATTTTTACGTAGCTGCGTAAGTTTTAAACAACCCTGTAGTTTATTTTGTTCAAAAAATAACCGAAAAACAGAGTTGTTTACACTATGAATGTTCAAAAACATATGATACGTTTTCTTTTGTTGACTGGTTGTACAAAATGTTTCACGCTACTTTTCTTTATTCTGCGTTGCGTTGGAAAGTTGACTGGTTGGGCCTTATGTTGTTAAAAAGTAGCGAACGTACCATGTCGTGGTGTGTTCGATGGTGACCACGATCAAACATCAAACTCAACATAGTTGTATGCCTTTGTGTTTATCAACATTCATATTGAGGCGAACATACACATATGCACTCCATATACAAATTATAACATGACGTTTAAGAAACACTTATGACGTTGGAATCATAGAAACTGTTCATATTTTTGCCTATAACTTTTCTCCAACTGAACCGATTTAGCCAATTTTTGGCAGTAATCTAAAGTGAATATAGGTAGACATTTTGGCTAAGTTGTATTTAAATCCGTTAATTGCTTGTTGAAATATTATCAGTTCAAGTTTGGTTTGGGGGTTCTTTCAGATTTGGATATATAACTTTTTTTCTACTGAACCGATTTGGCTGGTTTGCAATCCGAAACTTCTTCGAGGAACAACAAATAACCTGAGTGATTTTCATTGGAATAGCTCAATTAGTTTGGACGTGAGAATGTTTTCAACAGACGGACAGACGGACATTGCTTAATCGACTCAGAATTTCATATGGTCCAAGAATATATATACTTTATGGGGTCTTAAACGATTCTTTCTAGGTGTTACACACGGAACGACAAACTTAGTATACCCTCTTTCACCACTAGTGGTGGTGGAGGGTATAAAAAGTAGATTTTATGCCATTTTTTTGCCAAAAAACTAGTTGCATTCTTTTTTAGTTATAATTTTTTTAAGTAATATATATAATCTTTTTTAAGTAATTTTTCATGATTTTCCAATTTTCGTCTTAATTACTCAAATTGCAAAACTGGAATTAAAAACGAGTCAGGAAGATATAGTCGGTCAAGCCCGACCATATGATACCCTACACCATTGTGTACATCAAAATTCGGGCCTTTTTATACTTGAGGCCAATTGTGGCACTAACATTTATAGCCTGTTTCTCTATGTCGAACGAAAGCTTTCTTTCGCCTTCTAATCGAACGAAAACTGATTTGGGTTTCTCTAACTCACTTCTATGCGAACAATGAGTCGAACGACAAGTCGAAAGAAAACGTGTTTTCATATAAAATTGGGTTTCTGTATTTCGAACGATAAGAACAAAAATGTCAAAATCAGTCACTTGCTATTTTGCTTTCGACTGGTTGAATTTTTTAAAGAAAAATAGGAAAAATTCTCAGAAGGACATTGCAAATGTTCATTAATCATGTTTATTATTCAATTTGATGTATTTGGTATCCATTAATTACGATTTTGTGTCTAAAAAACAATTTCTAAAAAAAATTAAAGAAAATTTTTGTTTTTTAATTTTTTTAAATTATTTTATTTTTTCTTGTTTATTTACTTAGTTGTATCTATGTTTAAACAATTTAGTAGTGTTTTTAATATATTTACGAAAAAATGTTACTCTTAAAGAGAATTAAAACAACAACAATACGAAAAGACGTAACTCCATGCGAACGAAAGCGTAGGAAATACAGAAACCCAAATTGATTCGAATTCGTTCGACTTGCTTTCGTTCGCTTAAACTTTCGTTCGACATAGAGAAACAGGCTATTACATTTATATAAAACTTATTTGTATCGAATATTAACTTGATACAAACAATTTAATAGGATTTATGCCCTTTAAAGTGGTTTTCGGAAGAGGGGTTTATATGGGAGCTACATATGTCAATTTTGAAATTCGGCACACAGATTTAGATTTATATGGAACTTATACGCGCCAAATTTCATTAAAATATTGCTATATTTAATGGATTTATGATCGTTAAATAACTTTCCGGGAGGACATTTGTATGGGGGCTAGGTGTAATAATGGGCCGATCATAACCAGTTTCAATAGGGTTTGTCCTTGGCCTAATGGATAATTGTGTGCTAAATTTCATTGACTTATCTTTAAAATTGCGACCTGTAGTTTGATTACAAGGTTTACATGGACAGACGGACGGACATCGTTAAACCGACTCAGGAAGTGATTCTGAGTCGAATTGTATACTTTAAGGTAGTGGTATGATGGTTTTTTCTATGCGTTACAAAAATCAGCACAAACGCATAATACCTCAACCACCTATGGTGGTGTAGGTTATAAACATTTATATGTTTTACATACATATATAGCTTAATATGCTTTTAAATCATAGATGCCCACGCATACTAATACAACACATGTAGTTGTGTTAGTAAAAAAAAAAAAAAAATGCACTAAAAGAAAAAATGGGTGAATTAAATAGAATATGTCATCAACTTTAATGGTTAAAAAAGTAAATACTAAATACTAAATCGGAAAATAACACAAATAATATTTATTGAAACTTCATTGCTAAATTTAAAAAATAATGAAATAAATAATGTTATTTTTATATTTAATATAACAAAATATAATGTTAGTATAACCTTATATTATTTGGAAGGCTTAATTATAAACATGTATTGTTAAAATATTTTCCCTTGTCCAGTCATTTATATCTAATGTGTTGAAAATCTAATACAATTTTATAAAAACAATGTTTAACTGGAAAGATTCAAAATTGTTTTCATACATAATGTACAATTTTTTTCAGTGCATTTGTGTACTCATCGCTCTCTCAGCGAAGAATAAATGAAAGAGAATAAGAATATGTGTGAAGCTCTCAGCACAAATGTGCTTGAAGTGGGCATCTATGTTTTAAATATTGGTTCAGAAAATATAAAAAAAAGTAAAAAATCCCATTTTTCAACAGATTTTGTATTATAAGAATTTTTATATACATTTGAAAAGAGGACAAAACTTCCTAAATATTGTGGTATAACAAGTCTATATTGTCAGTTTTGCATATGCAATTAAAGGATACAAAATTAATAATTACATGTAATTTGGTTAATTTTTTTTGACTCATTTTTGTATGATTGATAATTAGTTGTTTTAAAATTGTCATTATCTAACTATCTAATCATGGTCGTCACATTACTTATTGTGCCATGGACTGATGTAAATGGGTATTAATTGCATATCATATAATTATAGTGGCTATTGAATTAAATTTTAGCTGATGCTTTCTGTATTTAATAAAAACATTTAAACTATTTACAGAATTGGTTAATTATTCACATAATAAACAAATAATACGACTAATATTGATAAAACAATTGTTAAATTAATTGTTATTAGTTTACTTAACATTTTGTTTAGTGTCAGTACAAATATATAAAATTAGTATAAAATCAAGTGGAATATTGTAAAAAGTTTAAGTAATAAAATAGATATGAAGTTTTTGTTAGTTATTGTTAGCGTTTTGGCTGTACTTGCTATAGTTCAATCTAAACCATCTGGTAAGGAAGGTGAAAATCCTGATGGACCAATTCAAGGACCACACTTTAGACCCCATTTAGGACCACACTCTGGTCAACATTCCGGTTCAAAGTCTGAACATCAGCAATCAAACGAAGAAAATCCGGCTATTCCCCAGGCTGAGCCAGTTTTGTTGGGTGGTAAGCAAGATTTCTGGGCAGGAAATGACTTTGGAAATAATAACGACTTCATTGAGGTAAATCCTGAACAAAACCCTGAACAGCAGTCATAGACTAATGATTTGTTAAAAATAATAATAAAAATGGTTATTAAGAAATAGTAATTAAGCATTTTTATTTTAATAGAAAAAAAAACATATTTAGGATTTTATCTTATTTTAACTAATTATATTACACATTTTTAAAAAAGTTAAAAAAGCATAAAAACTAGGTTATTTCGATTTTACTATTGCTGTTTTGCCGCTTTTAGCCCCTTAGAAAGATATGATAAGTAATTTCATTAAAAAACGATATCACAAAAAAATGTACACTTTGGTCTTTAAAAAATATCGAAAACAATTATCATATATGATAATTGTTTTTACCAACTAGATGATATTGTTTTTATATCGTTATAACATTGTTTGGTTTATTGGGTTGTAAGAATATTAAAGTAAGTCAAGCGCTATTTATGCGATGGTGGAACAATTTAACAAAGTGACATTGTAAACTCAATTGATTATTTTTTGCTTCAGTTTTTAATGAAAGTTTTAACTTAAGTCTGTATTATATATAGCATGAATCTGCAGACAGTTTAGGAATCTATAAAATGTTTTCAATTAAAATCTTCGTTACATCAGGAAAATGTGGTCAAAAACCCATTTTGGGTACTTTCAGCATTTTTTTAAGTCTTATACCACATTTACATATTACCTAAAATATAAAGGCGCCCATAGACAGATACTGCGGAGAGATACTGCAGATGAACCCGCGTATACGTGTGTGATTGACGATTTCTCTACACATTAATCAATCAAATATACATTTTTGTTAAAAATTTTCAATAAAAAGAAACTATTTTAAATATTTTAATTATTTCTTCTTTTAGTTTAAAAAGTCAAACTGAATTTTTTATAAAAGCAAAAGAAAACTTCAAAAATTCATTTAAAATATTTGTTTGCCGCATGAGTTCATTTTGAAATCAAAACGATTTTGATTTTTCATACTGCATTGTCGGTGTGACGCACACATTCAAAAGCTCTCTCAATTTTACTAATACAAACTTATTGCTTGAGCTTATGCAGTATGTGTCTATGGGGCGCTTAACGAATTAGGTTTTGATTTATCAAATTCTATGCTAACTTAAGTAGTTTTTTAGGATTTTGCTTGACAACTGCATTATTATACATATTTTACATAACCGCTAAATCCTGATTATAATAAGGGTTTTGATATAAACGAATAAATTTGCTCAATTTGTAAATTTATATGATTTACTTACATGTTAGGTGAATGCCCCTTGTTACTTTTTGTTGTATTTCTATATTTGCCAATTGAAAAATTTTTCAACATTTAAAAATTACTATTTTCTATTTGTTTCCTTTTGAAAATTTGAAAAATAGGAAACAAAATAATTTGATTACATATCAAATTTGATTATTAAAAAATAAAAGTTTACAAAGCCGTTCACACATTGAAATTATGGTGTAAAGAAATATAAATTGTGTAAATAAATTTTCAAACAAAGTTTTACAAATTTTTTACGGGCTTATTAATTTATACAATATATGAGCTTTATGAGACATTTATACGATTATGTGAAAATCCCTAATGAGTTTTATGTTTCTAAAAACATTAAGGGTTTTCATCCAAACGAATAAATTTACTCAATCCGTAAATTTATACGTTTTACCCACGTGTTGCATGAATTCCCCTTAGAAATAATTGTGTATACATTAATATTTATTGCAGAAATTCTGAGTATAGAATATGTTTTCAATTTTTTTGATTCTTGAATTTTATTTTTTTCTTCATTTAAACACAAAAGGAAAACAAAATAATATTTTTTGTTTATTTCAAATTTGGTTTTCCAAAAGTTTAAGAACTCGTTTACGCATTGAAATTGAAGCGTACATATTTATAAATTGTGTAAATAAATTTTCAAACAAACTTTGAAAATTTTTTTACAAGCTTGTATTTTTATACAGATTACGAGTTTTGCGGGGCATTTATTTGATTATATGAAAACCCCTATTTTCTCTTTAAATTCTAAATAAAATTATGATTTCTTTAAAATTGATTAGGGGTTTCATGCAATGAAATAAATGTCTTGTATAGCTCATAAACTGTATAAATAGCAAAGGTTCGAAAGGCTTAATTCTTTAATTCATTTTCTTAAATCGATTTAAATTTATTATCCTAGTCATTCCTTTAAAGCATTCAAATTAATTTAATTCATTTAATTAAATGCTTTGTACTTCATACGAATTGAATTAATTCTGTTATGAATTAATTCCTAAAAGAATTCATTCATTAATTATACAATTCAAGCTTAAAAAATATATTGAATCATTCAAATTTTTTCCAATTCAAATCTATTACAAATTAGCTTTAAAAAATATTTTTTAATTAATTTTGTAAAAGACGGACAGACGGACGGACATAGCTAGATCGACTCAGAATCTAACCAGGACCCAAAAAATATATACTTTGTGGGGTCTTAAATGATTCCATCGACATATTATACACGGAATGACAAAATCAATATACCCTCCATCTTTTTGATGGTGGGTATAAAAATTGCATGAATTCTGTATGAATCAATTCAATAAGAATTAATTTTACTCAAACAAAAGCCTTTGAATTAAGCTATTGAATTATATTTTTGAGAATGGTATTATGGAATGAGAAATTAGCATTTGTTAATTCAGAATTAAGATTTAAGGGAATTAAGCTATCATTTAATTAATTTTTTCGAAGCTCTGAGAAATATACAAGCTCGTAAAAAATTTGTTAAATTTTATTTAAAAAATTATTTACGCAATTTATGAATATTTACGCTCCAATTTCAACGTGTAAACTACTTCGTAAACTTTTACTTTTAACACATCAAACCAAAGAATACTAAAAAGGGAAAATAGTACTCTTTCCTACAACAACAACATTTCTCTCTCTTCACATACAAGTTCTGTGTGAATTCAACACAATTGTGAGAGAGAGAAACAACACAAAATAAACAAATATTTTTCTTAAAATTTAAGGAAAATTACACACGCGACACATTTTTCAACAAACACACGATATTTTTATTATTTTTTCACACGCGTTTATAGTATTTTAACTCCCGTTAAACGAATATTTTCCACAAACTGAAAAAATTATTTTTTATTTTATTTTTGACATTCCTTTTTTGTATGATGAAATTTAAATTGAACGAACAATGTTGCTACTTTTGGTATTAAAAATAAAACAGATTTTAAAATAATTTTAAATCATTTTCATATTCATCAACAAAAAGCAAAGAAATGAAATTATATTACTATTTGTGGATGTAACCCGCATAAAAAGATAAAAATCTGCGAATATAATTGTGATGAATTATATTTAATAATTTGTTAATACTCTTTTGTGCAACTATGTATGATTATGATGTGTGGTGAAAGTGGTTTCAGCACTAATACATATAAATAAAATTTGACTAACACAATCTTAAAGTTAGGTTTTTTTTTGACAACAGAGTTAGGTTTTTTTGACAAGCCTTCCATTCTTAGTATTTTTACATTTTTTGGCTTTTTATTGATGAATATGAAAATAATTTAAAATTATTTTAAATTCTGTTTTATTTTTAATACCAAAAGTAGCAACATTGTTCGTTCAATTTAAATTTCAACATACAAAAAAGGAATGTCAAAAATAAAATAAAAAAATATTTTTTCAGTTTGTGGAAAATATTCGTTTAACGGGAGTGAAAATACAATAAACGTGTGGGAAAAAATAATAAAAATATCGTGTGTTAGTGAAAAAATGTGTCGCGTGTGTAATTTTCCTTAAATTTTAAGGAAAATATTTGTTTATTTTGTGTTGTTTCTCTCTCTCACCAGTGTGTTGAATTCACACAGAACTTGTATGTGAGAAGAGAGAAATGTTGTTGTTGTAGGAAAGAATACTATTTTCTATTCTTAGTATTCTTTGACATCAAATTTGAAATAAACAAAAAATATTATTTTCTTTTGTGTTCAAATAAAGAAAAAATAAAATTGAAGAATCAGAAATATCTCGGAATTTCCTCAATAAAAATTAAAGGATACACAATTATTTACAAGGGGAATTCATACACGTGAGTAAAATTCATAAAATATACGGATTGAGTAAATTTATGCATTTGTATGAAAACCCTTATTATTATTTTAAATTGAAAAATATTTTTTTATATTTAAAAGTAATTTTTATTCAGTACATAGTTTCATTTTACTAACAGAAGGAAGGAAAAACGGTATAGAATAACGACATCTTTCAAAATCTAGTTAAATTTTATGATATTTTGGAAAAATCTCATAAAAAACTAGATTTTTATTTGTATGAAAAATATAATCAAAATTTAATTTTTTCCGTTTTATTTTTTGAATGGAACACTGTGCGGCATTTTGACTTTTAAGCCCAAGTTAAAAAGAAAACGAGAAAAAGGATATAGTCGGTCAATATCGACCATATGATACCCTACACCATTGTTTACATAAAAATTCGGGGAGGGGTCTTTAATTGGACTTGGGGCCAATTGTGGACCGATACTCATATTAAGTGTAAAAGAAAACATACGAATACAGAATATTACGTCGATACTTACATTTATATGAATTTATTCACTTTTGGGTGATTCCCGAAAGAGGGCTTTATATTTAAGCTATGGTAAATTATGGACCAATCTTCGTAAAATTTGGCACTATCATTTACATTTTTATAAAACTTATTTGTGTCGAATATTAACTTGTTACTAACATTTTAATGGGATTTATGCCCTTTAAAGTGATTTGCTGAAAAGGGATTTATATGGGAGCTATGGTCAATTATAGACCGATCTTCCTGAAATTCAGCACACAGATTTAGAATTATATGGAACTTATATGTGCCAAATTTCATTAAAATATTGCTATATTTAATGGATTTATGATCGTTAAACCCTTTTCCGGGAGGATATTAATATGGGGGTTTGGTAAAATAATGGACCGATCAAAACCAGTTTCAATGGGATTCGTCCTTGACCTAATAGAAGATCGTGTGCTAAATATCATTGACTTGTCTTTAAAATTGCGACTTGTAGTTTGATTACAAGGTTTACCTTGACAGACAGACGGTCAGACGGACGGACATCGTTAAATTGACTCAGGAAGTGATTCTGAGTCGAATATATGGTATACTTTAAGGTGGTGGTCTGATGGTTTTTTCTATGCGTTACAAACATCAGCGCAAACGCATAATACCCCAACCACCTATGGTGGTGTAGGGTATAATGAGACAAAAATTTATTTCGACCTGAATATCTCCTAAATCAAACGAGATAATTAACACATGTATTATGTAGATTTGCAAGAATTATCTATGTATACCATTTTTATTCTGCCATATCATTAATTTTTTTTTCAGATTTTTTAAATTGCATACCCGAGATGGCCAACTTTGGAAGGCCACCCAATACTTTCCAGACGTTAGGTACAGATACCTCCTCCAAATCAACTCAAAAACATATTAACTCTGATCATGTGAAATTTTATTGAGATATCTTCCACAGTTCACAAGTTAAAGAATTATCTAAAAAAAGCGTTTTAGAACCACTATGTATTGTTTAAATTAAAGATGAGAGATTCCGAGGATTTGAAAAAATTACTGTATGACCTAAAATTACAGACCTATTGAAATTAAGTTTGTTTTTGTTATATAAGTAAATAAAATTAAAAAAAACATCTTATAGATTAACAACTAGATATTTATGTGAGAGAAAAAAACCTAATTCAATTGTCAAAAACCTAATTCATACAACAACAAAATACATGTAGTCACATATATTTAGTTTTTGTGTTTTCAAAAAAATTAGTAAATTTTTTGAAAATTTAGTATAGGGTGGTTCTCACATAAACTTCTAGTTCTATTCTATGATCTTAACGTTCGATATAACGAAATCACTCGTGTATCCCCTAGAGTGTTAAATATAATTAACATTATAAAAAAAAAAAATAATACACGTAATTTATTCAATTAATTTTGTTTGCATAAAACATTTGTTAAATTAATTGTGTTTAAGTTAACATTTCAATTAGTTGCAATACTAATATAAGAATTTAGTATAAAAACAAGTGAAATATTGTTCAAAATGTTGAAAAAATAAAACAAAAATGAAGTCTTTATTAGTTATTGCTAGCGTCTTTGCTATTCTTGCTATAGTCCAAGCTAAACCACCTGGTAAGGAAGGAGGAAATCCTGAAGGACCAATTCAAGGACTACATTTTAGACCACATTTGGGACCACACTCTGGTCAACATTCCGAATCACAATCTGAACATCAGCAGCCAAACGAAGAAAATTCGGATATTTCCCAGGCTGAACCAGTTTTGTTGAGTGGTGATCAGAATTTCAGAGCAGGAAATGATTTTGGAAGTGGTAACAAATTCATTGAAGGAAATCTACAGGCTGAACAAAATCCTGATGTACAGACGTAGATAAATGATTTGTTAAAAATAATAAAAATGGCTTATAAAAAATAACAATATTAATATTATTACTAAAATACTTCATAAGAATTTTGCAGTAAGTTATGCTCTAGAACACGGGTTCCTAATTGGGGATTCGAGAACCTCTAGGAGTCCATAATGGAATATTATAGTGGATCCGTGAAAAGGTGTAAAATAAGATATAAATTTATTTATTTAAGTATTGTTTTTGTTTGAATAAGAAGGGAAATATGAGATCGAAACCGATCAAAACACCTATAAACCTTATAAAGTTTAAAAGTAGCGATTTCGATGTGCGAAGAAAGTTTGAAAATGACGTATTGAATAAAGTAAATGCCTACATAATGTAATTGAAAGTACTTAGGTCATGCAACAATTAAAGGTTTTACGGGCAATGAAAAGAGTAACCTCTATAGTAATCATAAGCTTGTCCAACCAGTAAAATACACACCAAATAAAAAACCAAAAATATTTAACGAAAAGGACCAGATATGCATGCGACCAGACAACAGTCCACGACTTTAACCATGACCATGCTCGGGCTTGCGCGACTAATACCAAATCAATGCACTATGTTACCAAAAGCCGAAATTGCGGCAAACAATATTTCCAAATGTGCTAGCATTATAAAACTTAGTGTAGAGGCTCCTGTTGCTAAAATAAGCATTTTAAAGAAGTAGGAAGGATATAGTGGGTCAAAGCCCCACTATATTATATATACTTTTACACTTAAAAGTGTAAAACTAAGTGTAAAATAAAATATATACTTTTGGCGATTCCCAGAAGTGGTTTTATATGGGAACTGTGGTCAATTATGGATCGATTCTCATAAAATTTGTATTAATGAGCTTTTAACTTCAATTTCGGGAGGTATTTGTATGGGGCCTAGGTGAAATAATAGACCGATCATGACCAATTTCATTTGTGCCAAATTTCGGCAAGATATCTTCAAAATTGCTACCTGTACTTTGTGCACAAGGTTTACATGGACAAAGCAAATATCGCCAATTTTAGGCTTCAATGATTCTAGAAAAAAAATTTGCTTCGTTGCAAGTGGGGGTAAAAAATGCCTGTACGACAAATAGCCTAAGTTTCTCACAAGTAACTAGATATGAGAAAATTCAAAAATTTTTTAAATTTTAAGTAAAAATATTTTATTTATTTTTTTTTTTACACTAATGTCGATTTGTGGTTTATAAACGACTATTTATGCATACAAAATTTGTTAGCCTTAATAATTTTTACCAATGCGCACAAAAGCTGTGGAGGTTTGAATTTAAAACTTGAAAAAAACTTAAAAATAGAGCTTTGGCTTTATCAAATCAAAACAATGCGATTTTAAAGAACTTCTAAGGTACTATCAGCACATGTTTAAATTATTACAGAATCTTCAATATTTATCGAAATACACTGAGAATTATTTTATTTTTTGCACAATTTCATAAATAGCAAAAATAAAATAGTAAAAAAATATTTTTTTTAAAATTTCGCAAAATTATGAGCAACAAAAGACATATCTTGGGATCATTTGCTAAATAAATGAAGTGAATATTGGTTTTAGTTTGGAAAATGTAGTCGTTTAAACATTACTACTCATAATAATATTCCTAATAAAAACCTGATTTTAATTTTTTTAATGTGAATTTTGGCAACATTTTTAACTTTTGCAGATTTTCAATTTCCGAAGAACTTTTTTTTACAATAATAATACTTTTTAAACTGCTGATTTTAAATTGACAATAAAGTTATTTAACTATAATGATCAATTTCGGTATTAATTTTTTTTTTTTTTTTTTTTGTTGGAACCTTTGATTTTACCCATAATTTAAGTGCTTAATTTATAGATCCTTTTTGACATGAATAGTTCTCGGAATTAGAGACTATCATCGATTCTTATTTTTTTTAGATTTTTTTGGTTTAATATCGTTCTCGAGAAGTAAAAAAAGTATAATTTCAAACAATTTAAAAAAAAAAAATTGTTAATTTTTTGACAAATTTTTTACCGTTAATGGGATAATATTAAAGGATATTAGTTTTATATAAGTTAATAATTCAATATATTGGCAATGATTTGGCGCTAAAAGTTTTATTGTTTTGCATACAATTTTTTCGATAATTCAGAAAATTGCAAATAAACATTCTTGGCCCTATTTTTTGTCCGTAACTGTAAATGACGTTTCATTATTATTTCATTTTATTTTTTTTGTAATATCAATTTTAATCTTTAAAATGATTCTTTACAGATATTTTTCGATGATCTAAAGTCATATCTTACTCTAAAAAAAATTCGGAAAAAAATTCTAAATTTCGTGTAAATTTTCAAAATTGCATTTCAAAAAGTTGTTAACGCTATTTTGACTCGGACGCAATATTTTGGACGACTTCTGCCCTTTAAATTTAAATTCACTGCATGGCGCAAATTTTCTATTAAAAAAAACTGCAAAATTTCAAAAAACGTAAATTTTTGATTTAATTTTTTATCACCACATAACTTTTCAACGGATAGTAAACCAGATACTTGTTATATAGGAAATTAATTTTCTAAATAAGTCTTATCTTTCGACAGATTAATGGTTAAGTCAAAAAGTTGTAAAATGAATTAAAAAATCGCCGAAATTTTCAACTCAGTTTTTTTTACATTTTTATAGCCTACACCACCATAGGTGGTTGGGGTATTATGTGTTTGTGCAGAAGTTGTAACGCAGAGAAAAAATCTTCCGACACCTACCTTATAGTATACCGTTCGACTCAGAATCACTTTCTAAGTCGATTTAACGATATCCGTCCGTCTGGTCGGCTGGCTGTCTGTCCATATAATGCTTGTGCGCAAAGTACAGGTCGCAATTTTTAAGATAATTTGAAGAAATTTGGTGCATATGCTTTTTTCAACACAAGGACGAAGCCTATTGAATTTGGTTATGATCGGCCCATTATTTCACCTAACCCCATACAAATGTCCTCCCGGAATAGGGTTTTAACACTTATAGATGGCTTAAAAATAGGAATATTTTAATGAAATTTAGCACCAATAAGTTTTATATAAGCTAAAACCCGTCTACCGAATTTCAGCTCCCCTATAAACTCCTCTCCTGAAAATCACTAACGTGCATAAATCCCATACAAATGTTAGTATTATGTTAATATTTAACAAAAGTAAGTTATATATAAGTAAAAACAAAATTATGTGGATCGAAATGGTGTAGGGTATCATATAGTCGGGCTTGACCGACTATATCTATGATTTAAAATTTTGGATTTTTTTTATATTTTAAGATCTTCAAAAAGCCATCAACAATTTTCCTTATATTAAAACAAATTTTGGCAATACAAGACATTCAAAGTAGGTTTCAAACAATTTCGAAATTTTTTGAATTTTGATTTTCTTTTTTAATTGGATAAGTCTATTTTGAAAATATTCTAAACGAATTATTTCCTTCTGACTATCATAAAATTCGGGCATCCCAATCGAATTATGATATAATATACGCAACCGACCAGATTCGATAGGCAAATAATTCGGTTGCCATAATGAAACTGTTTTCTCTGTTTATAGTCTTTATAAAAAACCGACTTTTCAAAAAACCGGTTCGACGGTTAACCGAAAATTGGGTAAAATTTAAAAACCGGTTTTTCGGTTAACCGTCTACTTAAAAACCGGTTAGCCGACATTTTAAAAATTGGTCTAAATTGAAGATTAATAAAAATATTTTTGGTTAAAAAGTGCTTTTTAGCTTATAGGTTTATAAATAGCGACTAATTTCCATCGAAAGTTAATAATACGTTTTTCCAGCCTTTAGACTAATGTTAATATAGTTTATAAAAAAATTTTTGGCATATTTCAGCACAGTTTTTGAAGCTTTATAATGATTTAAAATTGTTCTATAATTTTGTTTCTTTTTTTAATATAAGATTTTTTAAATTTTTCTAATTTAAAAATAAAATTATCGAAACTTTAAAGCATCTCAACAAAAAGGAAGCTTCAGACTTAGGAAAATGTACTTTATATTATGATTTATGTTCACCGCTTTTGAGGTTTTTATCTTAATGAAATGTTGATATATTTTTTATAAAAAAAATGTAATTAATAAATATCTGTATAAAATTGGAATAATAATTAACCTTTTTTCTACTAAGAGAGATTTGTTTTTAATTTTAAGAAGAATTATTAATCATTTAAAAGTACATTTTATGCAGTTATTTAATTCTGCTTTTGAAGTCATTCTTTTTTTCCTATTATCCTATATAAAAACTTATTTTTTCTCTTGTTCTATACATTAGTAGGTGTAATGTTATTTTCTTCTTTTAGAAAATTTCATTTGCATGAATTAAAGTTTTTGTAAATGGAATGCTTAATTATCTATCTGATTTTATTATACATAAAGTTTTAAAATATATTGAACTTCCAACAAGTAAATATATCACCTGACTACTAGGGTGATCGACGCGGTTTTCCAACCGGTTTTAAAACCGGTTTTTTCAGTCAATGTTCTGTCGGTTTTTTCAAAATGTTCATTTTTCGAATGTCGAATAGACCGGTTTTTTTAAACACAAAAAACCGGTTTTAAAAATAGCATTTTATTTCATAAAACATGTACTAGATAGTGATAGTGATATTTGAAAATTTAGGAATAATTTTTTAAATATTGATAAAGACTGATTTCTTATGTTTTTAAAATATAGTTTAAGTCTAAATTGGAATTTATTTTGTAATATTAAACAAATAAATAATTATCCTGTATGACCCAATTTAATTTTTTTGATCCAATATTTCCTTTATTTTTTAAAGGTGTTGTGTTAAAAAAGTTTCACCTGCAGAATCAATTTCAATTGAGACAGGCTTCCATATTAAGCCATGGTTTCTGTTTATGCTAACTAAAGATATATAATCTGCTTAGCATAATTATAAAACTTTTTGTCCAACAAATCCAAATGGAGCCATATTTTGAAATTTTTATCAGGGAGCGGATATAAGAGGATTTATGTGTCTTTTTCTAAGAATTTTTTCTCTTTCCAGAGCTTTCTGAAGCTCCCAGAAGACATAGAACATTAAAATTCAGCTTAATTATAACCCTATTCGTCCTGCAAATCCAACCGGAGCCAGATTTTGAAATCTCTCGCCAGGAAGCGCATTTACTACGATTTTTTTATTTTGAAAGGTTTACGAATTTAAAACTTTAATCAATATAATTCCAATAAATTTGAACGGCTTCAAATAATTGACTTCGATTAGGGAGAGGAAGGTGTCTAAATTTTGTTCATATTTTTTTCTTTTAATTTTCGGATTTGTTTGTGCATATTTTCATTATTATATTATTTTTCCTGACATTGTTAGGCTTTTACGCTTGTATTTAATAAATTTTAACTTAATTATAAGAATTGATTTTTTTAAAGAAATGTAGTCTTTTGATATAAATATTAACTTCTGCAAAAAACCGGCTAACCGATTTTTTCTGAATTTCAAAAAGTGCAACCGGTTTTTTTAAAATACCAACTATTCGAACTATTCGAAAACCGGGTTCTCAAAAAAGTCGAATAATCGATCACCCTACTGACTACTTGTTAACTCAAACAACAAGTATTTCAAGTTGTTTCAAAAAAATTGCTTATATTTTAAATTCAGAAACAAGTAACAAAAGAAAGATATTTAGTGATATTTTTAGCAAATTTTTAAAACCGGTTAACCGACACAAAAAAAACCGAATAAACCGGGTAACCGTAATTGAATTTTTCAAATTAACCGATTCGCAAAAAACCGAAATTTGAAGAAAAAACCGGTTTTCGGTTAACCGGTTTATAAAAACTATCTGTGTACTAATTCAGTTTTGGTAGGATTCATGTTGGGACGATCCACAGTATCGTGGAATTTACCTGCTGCCAGTTTACTATGCCGTCATGTTATGCTAACTATTTTATGCCAGTAGGATTAAGGGAACTTAGAATTTAATTTACAACGAGTGGCCAAAGCAATGGATTCTACAAAGAATCCACGAATGCTGAAAATGTAAACATTAAAAGACGTCTTAAAAAACTGTGACGTGAATGAAATTTTTATTTACTGTATACACTTTATATGCACATGTTCATATGTTATAGCACGAGAACATGAGTTACGTAAAACTATTTGCGATAAATTTTTTTTTTCTATTATTTTAACGATGTGTGTAACTTGCATAATAATAAAAAAATAATAATTAAATAATAATAATGATAATAATTTCCTCAATAATTATACACATTGAAAACGTTAGTAAATATTTGTTAAATTAGTTGTACGGTTAATTAATTAAGTCAACATTTAGATTACTGGTAGCTAAATTATAAGAAATTTGTATAAAACAAGTGGAATATTGTAGAAATTTCAAATAATTCAATAAACATGAAATTTATGTTAGTTATTGCAATCGTTTTGGCGGTTCTGGCTATAGTCCAAGCTAAACCACATGGTAAGGAAAGTGGAAATCCTGAAGAACAACACTTTAGACCCCATTCTGGACCACACTCTAGTCAACAACAGCAACCAAATGAAGAAACTCCAGATATTCAACATGCTGAACCGGTATTGTTGAATGGTAAACAGACCTTCCGGGCAGGAAATGATTTTGGAACAGGAAACAGTTTCATTGAAGGAAATATTCAAGAGGAACAAAACCCTGAAGAACAGGCATAAATGATATGTTAAAAATAATAAAAATAAATATTGTTATTAAGAAATAATAATTTAAATATTTTTAATTGAATAGAAAATGTAACAAGTGCTTATGTATAGTAGATACATACATATATCCTATCAAGCTATTCCATTATGGTATTCCAATAAACTTTACTCCTTAGTGTACAAATTAATGTAAAACAAGAGATAATGTTATATTCGGCTTGGCCGAATCTATATATCCACCAGCCAAACTTTTTAAAATTTAATCTAATATTGGTGGTGGGCGGTGAAGTAGGCACCCATTTTTTGTTTCCAATTTACATTGGTCCTTGTACTATTTGTACAAAATTTCGTTAATGTTTCACCTTATATGAGAGGTGTGCACTAATCAGACGGATCAGACAAATTTTTAGTTTCTGACTTTATATCGATCCTGGAACTAAGGACTGCGCACGAAAAAATCCGTGCATGCTCTTGGGCTTATAACTTTTGATGTGGTGAAAAATTAATAATTCTGTTAACTGTATTTGCCATTATGCTCACTTGCCATGTGCTAGTTTCATGGTAATACCAAAATTGGTTTTTCTTAAAATGGAAGTTTAACAAAAAACACAAACACATAATTCAAATTTTTCATGAAATCTTGCATTGGTTATATAAAATAATTCTAAGGAAGGCTGTTGTGCCACAAACTACAGTTTCTTGGGTCATAATATTATACAAAGAAGTCATGATCACTGAATGGTAACCTGATAATGGAAGACAAATAGTATCTTAAGGAAAATTTTAAAGGAAGTCTAGCCTGAAATTGGAAATTTTGTTTCTGTATAGTAGACGATGAAAAGTTCGTACAGGGTGACATTTTTTTAACTTCCTAGTCAGGAATTCTATGTCGCAGATGCTAGAGGGATTATGGCAGAAAAATTTCGTGTATCAAAGAAATCAAAATTCCCAACAAAGTTTTTGATTTGGGAAGTCATATGCATACGCAGGAATGAAGCACTTCATTCTTAAAATATGGTTGCATTAAGACGGAAATATACGTGAATGAGTGCCTTTGGAAAATACTTCCCTTTCTAATAAAATTCAGTATATCCCCTATTTTCTGGCCTGTTCCCGCCTTTTCTCATTACTACAACAAAACAATGAAGTTGTAACAAACAAATTGTAAGAGTTTGTACCGATAGAAGCTAATCCATCAAATTGTCCGAAAATCTGTGCAATTGAAAGATATTGAACTCAAGTAAAAAATAATTTAAAAGACATTAAAAGCTCAGCATATAATGAAACGGAGTTTAAAAATAAGTGGACATGTTCGAGCAAAAAAGTAGCCGAAACACAATAAATCATTTAATTAGAATAATTTTGGAAAATATCAGATATTTCCTTAAAAACCAACAGGAACTAATTTATTCTTTTATGTTTAGAACTTGAACATAACAGTCGTCAATTAAAATATCATTTTAAAAAAATTCGCCAACTGGTTTAGATTCTATAAGCAGATTTGTATGCACGGATTTTTTCGTGCGCAGGCCTTATCTGTACAAAATTTGAGTTAATTTTATTTTTTAAAAGATCACTATATTTTGAACTTGATCTCAAAATAATAAAAATCGAGATATTTCAACCAATTTAGTTTTTCGTCATTTACAATACATACTTAAAAAGTCGCCATTTAACTCCATTTTAGAAAAGGGGGTCAAGTGGCACTTTTATGAAATTGGTTGTGAACGTTCTATTATTTCACCTAGCTCCCATACAAATGTCCCCAGGAATAGAGTTTCAACACTCAAAAATTCCTTAAAAGTAATAATATTTTAATGAAAATCTGTATATGAAGATTGGTCCACAATTGACCATACATAGCTCCCATAATCATTTGAACGTGAATAAATCCTATACGAATGTTATTATCAAGTTAATATTCGATACAAATATGCTTTTTATAAGTAGAAACAACATTGCCAAATTTTATGAGAATCGGTCCATAATTTAGCATATCGCCCATATAAATCCACTTCCGGGAATCGCCCTAAAGGGCGTAACATCATCTAGATAAATTAAAAATGTATTTATTATTACGTTTTTGTGAGCTGGAACATCTTTAAAATACTTACTTCAAAAATATTCACATATCGCTAAAAGATCTCGAATTATTTTTTTTTATTTCGTTTTCATTCTCGTCAAATTAAGATTTCAGAATAGTATACGATTTCAAACAGTACTGAATTGAAATCGTTGTCATGAAAGTGAATTCGATTTATAGCTAATGATTTTTTTTATTAATAAATTTAAAATAGAAAGTTTTTCACATGATTTTTGAAAATAATTTAAATTTGCTTCATATTTTCAGAAAATGTTTAAAATACAATAAACATTATTCCCAAACAACTTTATATCTGTTTAGCCGATTAAAAATTTTTGAATCTTAAAAAAATGCCAAATTTTATTATTTTTATGAAAAACACGTTGATTTTTTTAATGATAATTCGCCCATGAGTCAATAACTTTAAAAGAAAATTTTAAAATTTTTTTTTAAATAGGTTTATGTCAAATTTATAATTATTAGAATTAAATTTTTTCTTAAATTAGCCTGATTTGACAATAGCAGTTATTTGTATTAATATATTTTCATGTTTTGAAATTGATAAAGAATGACTTTTTTATATCAACGCTTGTAAAGTAACAATTCATTTGCTCTAAAATGGCGATGGGTTAAGTTCAAACGTCTCAAGTTAGTCGTTTAGTAAGAGCTTGTGAGAACACCTTATTTAAACAAATTGTTTGACAATATTTTTTTATTTCAACAGTTATTAATACAACAAAATAAAGTTAATTCAAATCCTGTAATAACTATTCTCTAAGGAGCTTCAGTACTAGCTTTTTTATTACCACGAATTGTATTTTGTTTTCCAAAATCAAAATTAATATCGAAAAAAACTGGTTTTCGATTGGGAAAACCTTGAGGACGATTTTCTTCGCGATTACCATTCTCAGGTTGTGGCTCTTCATTAGGTTGATGTCTATGAATTTGGTGACCATGAGGATGTCTGCCAGGTCTACCTGGTCTATTCGGTCTTCCCGATCCTTCAGGTCTTGGTGGTCTAGGTTCGTCAGAAGGTGGTGCTGGTGATGCATCTTGCTCAGATTGTTCAGGTTGATTGGGTGACTCAGGCTGACTGGATGGCTCATCCTGATTAGACTCATCCTGTATCAACGAAAAAACAAAACAAGTTTGTTAATTAAAATATTTAAAGTTAGAAAAAATATTTTTTAAATCCTTACTTGGGTATAAGTAAAGGCTAAAATAGCCAATACAACCGCAATTGCAATGTAGAACTTCATGTTTTAAGTTTTTAAGCGTGAATTAAGTGTTGACACCAGGGCTGTCAGATGTGGCGATTTTTCGCCAAACGTGGCGATTTTTAATTGCTCTTGGCGACTGAATTTTCCGTTTTGTGACATGGCGAATTTTTTGGCGATTTTTAACAAAGTGGCGATTTATTTGGCTAATTTTTAAAACTTTATTAAATAGGTATTCGCATATTAAAACTATTACGTTTTCTTACTAGCCAACGTCCATTTTTTATCCAAAACGGCGGTTCTCAAATGGAGGTCCGCGGTTCTCAACAAAGTATATTGAATTATTCAAATTTTCTTCACTTCGAATCTATTACAAATTAGCTTTAGAAAATATTTTTTTAAAAGAATAAAACACAAAATATTACAAATTGAATGAAAGAAAAATATTTTCATTCAATTTGGAAATGATTTGAATTAACAAAAATTTAATGAATTCTTTATGAATTAATTCAATAAAGAAATAATTCTATTCAAACAAATTCCTTTGAATTAAGCTATTGAATTATATTTTTGGGAATGGTATTATTGTATGAAAAACTATTATTTCTTAATTCAGAATTAAGATTTAAGGGAATTAAGCTAGGATTTAATTAATTCTTTCGAAGCTCTGCAAAGTTGCAAAAAATATAGAGTAAAAATTTGTTTGTGTTTGTGCATGATTATTATTATCATTCTGGTAATTGTAAAAAACCATTAATGATATTTTCTCCTTGGCATTAAAATCCATTTTTAAATACAAACGTTTTATATTAAATTTATAATTGATTGAAGTCGAATGTTTACTATTTTCTTAAATATAGCCTGATTTAACAAAAGCATTTGGTATCAAATTGAGAATATGCCATTAATTTTTATCTTTAAGTATTAAATTATTTTTGGATTAAGAATTATTTAGGAATAACATTTGATATGAAATTAACAAAGTATCACTTTTTTTCAAATGAATATTAATTTTTATTCAAACTTGAAATTCAAAGTATTTTCATAAATACCTTTAAATTATTAAAGTTAAAGGCACGAAGCAAGATTTTGTAAAAACCCCTGATCTAAGTCGGGGATCACACACAGCAATTTTTCCTGCTGCAATTCTGAGTTCGTAGGATAGAGAAGAGAATACTAAACATTTACATTCACTTCACCTCTCGTCTACGAACTCAAAATTGCAGCAAGAAAAATTGCTGTTAATGAACCCCGACTAACAAAATCAAGATCCTTAATTTATAAATATCTTCAATAAATGTTTGATAATTTGTTTTCCATCATCTTTCAAATATGAATATTAATATTTTATGGGCCATAATAAAAAGAAAACGTTCATGAATGAATTAATTCTTCGAAACAATTTATAAGTTTAATAGGACAAATGTTCATTATATAATTTTAGAATTATTCTGTTAAAAAATATTATAAATTTCAATAAATTTTTAAAATTGTTGACCTAAAATTGAGTTATGTATGTCATAAAAGTTTATTGAAATTAATGTTTTTGTTATTCAATTATTATTAGCTACTGAAATTATCATTGACTTTGTTGAAGCTGAATTTACATTTTAAAATTATATAAAATTTGAAGCACTAAATATTTTAGTTGTTTTGAGTTTTTCATAAAAAAAAATATATAAAATTTAATTTTGGCGATTTTTGGCGATTTTTGATTAACAATTTGGCGACAGAGGCTCAAAAAAATCTGACAACCCTGGTTGACACCTTTATATACTCCCCTAACTAATAGAAAGATTGCCATCGCATCCAATTTCAATATTTACATTCATTGTTTTAGATAAATTAAATTTTATAATGTTATTACAAGTGTTTCAACTACACAAAAAAATGTACTTTTTGGGCATGATATAAAATGTTTATACTAGATAATAATTTCTCAATTTCTCTCATAAAACCAATAAAAAACGATAGAGCAAGATATAGTCGGTCAAGACCGACCATACACCATTGTATGACTTCGATTTCAAAAGTCTTTAAAATTACTAAAAGCACTGAAAAATGCGAAAATGAACGAAGAACAATGGGAGTTTTAAGGTATATGGAATCCTAATTTGTTGAGACTATTGCTGCTTCTTAAAATTAGAAAAAAATAAAAATGGTACATTCTTAAATCCTAATTAAAAAAGGTATAGTCGGTCAAGACCGACTATATGATACTCTACACCATTATGTATGAGCATAAAATTTCAGGAAGGAGACTTATATTAGACCTGTGGCTAATTGTAGACCAACACTTTTAATAAATGCAAAATAAAATATACAAATACATAATAAAGCGTTGATACTAACATCTACATGATTTATGCACTTTAGGGCGATTCTCGGAAGTGGGTTTATGGACTGATTCTAATAAAATTTGGCAATGTTGTTTCTACTTGTATAAAACTTATTTGTGTCGAATATTAACTTGATACTAATATTCGTATGGGATTTATGTACATTAAAGTGATTTTTGGAAGAGCAGTTAATTTGGGAGCTATGGTCAATTGTGCACCGATTTTCTTAAAATTTGGTACAAAGATTGATACTTATACACTTCTTTAAAATATTTATATTTTTAAGGCATTTTTGAGTGTTAAACCTTTATTCCGGGGGGACATTTGCATGAGGGCTAGGTGAAATAATGGACCGATCACAACCAAATTTCATTAAATTATCTTCAAAATTGCCAACCAGTTAGCCGTCCAGCTAGACAGACGGACGGACATCGTTAGATCGATTTAAAAAGTGATTCTTAGTCGATTGGTATACTTTAAGGTGAGTGTTGAATAACATTTTATATGCGTTACAAACATCAACACAAACGCATAATACCCCACCCACCTATAGTGGTGTAGGGTATGAAATATCCATATGTTTTTCAATGAAGTTCAAAATAAAAACATATATTTTAAAATTGTGACGTCAAGGAAATATTTTATTTAACTTTTTAAATTATATTTAGTCTAAGGAGTTAACATTAGTCCGAAATGTTCTTGGGGATTACTAAACATATAATATCTGTAACATGTTTTTCAAGATACTTTTTTAGTGTTGACTTGTGTAATTGCAATATTTAACAAAATTATTGATTATTTTTCGTGATCTTATAAAATTTGTTGTTTTTTTCGTAAAAATTGTTCCTCTAAAATGTGACTTTTACTGATGAATGATGCACAGTGTGTGATTCAAACAATTAAATCGAAATAATTATGGAGTTTCGGAACGGCTCCTCCAATTTCCATTAAATTTCACATGCTAATAGTAGAGGTGGAGGCGAGTTTAAGTTTTGAAATTGGACCATGTAGACCTACAGGGGGCGAGTCCACAGATTACCAAAGTTGGACACCTTGAGTATAAAATTAAAAAAAAAAACGATCCTGATTCCTTATATCAGAACCGATTTCAAAGATTTTTATATAGGAGGATATCGCTACAAAAAACATTTAGTTTAAAAGATATCAGGCTTAAAAGATTAAGTTTTTTCTTTTTAGCCTGCCTTGATGAAGTTTTTTTTACTAAAGTGCTTCCAGTTGTATACCGATTCTTTTAAATTTCCTTATTTCATTAACAATAAATAGCAAATTTGTGCAAAGAAAAAATTTTTAAAAAAATATTTATGGAGTCAAAAGTTACAGGCATTTAAATTTGAACTTTGAAAAAAGTATTTTTTTTTTTTAGGCGCCCATAGACACATACTGCAGAGAGCTACTGCAGATGAGCCCTCCTATACGTGTGTGCTTGATGATTTTTCTACACATTCGTCAATCAAAATTTTTATATTTGTGTAAAAATTTGTTTACAACTAAAATATTTTTTAATTTTTCTTTTAATTTAAAAGTGACAAACAATAAAATTCATAAATGATACAAAAAAAAAATAAAAAATTATCAAATTCATTCGAAACCATAGAATAGAACTAGAAGTTTATGTGAGAGCCACCCTATACTAAATTTTCAAAAAATTTACTCATTTTTTTGAAAATACAAAAACAAAATATATGTGACTACATGTATTTTGTTTTTGTTTGAATTAGGTTTCTGACAATTGAATTAGGTTTTTTTCTCTCACATAAATATCTAGTTGTTAATCTATGTTCGAAACGAGAGAAGAAGATATAGTCGGTCAAGCCCGACTATATGATACCCTACACCATTTCAATCCACATAGTTTTGTTTTTACTTATATACAACTTACTTGTGTTAAATATTAACATAATACTAACATTTGTATGGGATTTATGGACGTTAGTGATTTTCGGGAGAGGAGTTTATATGGGAGCTATGGTCAGTTATGGACCGAACTTCATGAAATTTGGCAGACAGATATATAAAACTTATTTGTACCGAATTTCATTAAAATATTCCTATTTTTAAGGCATCTGTAAGTGTTAAAACTCTATTCCGGGAGGACATTTGTATGGGGGCTAGGTGAAATAATGGACCGATCATAGCCAAATTCAATAGGCTTCATCAAATTATCTTCAAAATTGCGACCTGTACTTTGCGCACAAGCTTTAAATGGACAGCCAGACAGCCGTCCAGCCAGCCGACCAGACGGACAGACGGACATCGTTAAATCGACTCAGAAAGTGATTCTGAGTCGAACGGTATACGTTACAACTTCTGCATAAATACATAATACCCCAACCACCTTTGGTGGTGTAGGGTATAAAAACTGTCTGCAGTAGAGTTCATTTTGAAATTAAAACGATTATGATTTTTCATACTGCATTGTAGGTGTGACGCACACATTCAAAAGCTCAATTTTACTAACGCATACTTATTGCAGGAGCTTATGCAGTATGTGTCTATGAGGTGCTTTTTGTGCCAAAAAAGTAATAAATATAATATTTATATTCTTCTAAAATACTTTAAAGGAAAACGACCTTTTTAAACTTGATTTTTGCGAAACTAAGGTTTCTCAAATTTGATCTATTTTTCCAACAGATTTTGAATTTTCGCCTTAATTTCTTAAATCGCAAATATTTTTATATATTGTGAAGAGTTTTTAATTTTTTTGTTAAAGAAATTTCTGCTCCCCGATATCTACTTAGGTGTAAAATATCATTCAAAAATATTCACTAACAAGAATTTTATTGCATAATTAAGAATGAAAAATATGCAAAAAGTCACAAATCTATCCTTTCCCAGGGTTTTTTGCTAAAAGTCTTCAATAAATTTTCGTTATATATTTGAAAAGAAAACAAAATTTCATAATCAATGATATATAATATGTATTAGCTGTTTCTTGCCCGGATTTTCCGATATATTAAAAAAATTACATTAAATTTTAGTAGTTGTCCCTTGGAATCAAAGACTAATCATAAATTTAGAAAGCCTTATATTAAAAACACTTACGGTTTTCAGAAATTACTCTATTTAATTGCGTAGTTGGATTTCATATTTCGAGTTGAAAATAATAAATATTCCTAAATATATAAAATTATTACTTTGAACCGCATAGCCTTATGGTCCTGTGAGTGATATAATTACCTATGAAGTTTTATAGTTGATATGGTAAAAATGGTCAAATATGTGAGGAGGTATTAGTATCTGCAGAATTATTATATTGAAAGTGTCAAATCTTCGTGGAAAATTTTTTCAAAATACTAAGCTGCAATGAATTATTATATTAGATTATTATATATCAAGGCAATTATTTCAATGATAGCCTTCTTTAAAATTCTTATTACTTTACAAATAATTACTTACAAATAATATCATGTTTAAGAATTATATCACAATAGTGAATAAATTGTTCTCTTAATCATTTTCTATAAGCATGGATAACGAGATTGATATTTTTTTTTCTGAATGTTGTAATTTCCATCATACTATTGGCACAGTACTTCAAATAGAGAAACAAAAGGATGTCTCACTAACGACAATTTTATGCGTTCACAATGGAGTTTTCATAAAAATTTAGAGGTAAACATATTCTATACAGAAAAACGTTTTTAAAGCAAATAGCATGCCATAAAGCTTGCCTGGGAAAATGCATTTTTGAAAACGCATAATTTTTACATTGAATATTTAAAATTTATAATCTAAATTTGTTACGTGTCCGTTTTTGCGGCGTTAGAGTGATCCTCCGTTTAGCTCCCTCCCTCACTCTAGCCCAGGACTGTAAACAATAAAAAAAAAAACAACAAAACAAAAAATAACTACACAACACTTACAACACAACAAGTCTGGAATGGGAGGTGGGTGTTGACCTCCAGCCGCCCTGCCCAACCTTGGTCACCTACACATCCGTGTCAAATTTTCAGGTGACCCCTGTAAACCGCACCTCAGCTAAACTCACCTGTCTTTAACAACCCATACGAATACTTTTAGTTACTCATTTTTTTTCTCTTTTAAATTAGGACATATTTATTATATATATAAATACTTAAATCTAATATAAATGATATTAATAATATTCTAAATTTAATAATTATTTGTTTTCTTTTTTTCTTTTCTTTTAATTTGTCAATATTATATTTATATTTATCTCTACAAAATGTCTAATTTCAAGTACAATTAAAATGTATCTTTTATTAATGGATCGAATAGATCAGACGTTATTAATCGAACCCTGTGAGACAGGAAACTTTTAATAAGATTTTATATATAAATTTTTTTGTTTGTTAAATTTGCTTAAATATTATATACTTAGTCTAATTAGATAACATACTTAACTAACATAAATACAAATAACATAAAAAAAACTTAAATAAGCTAACATGGTATATGATTAAATAAATGATTAGTTTACTTCCAATATCAAAAAAAAAAAAAAAAAAAAAAAAACTATATAACTTTTTAGAAACAAAGTTCATAAAAAAACTCTCATGCGTTACTAAAAAAAAACTTCCACTAAATATTTCCGTTTAATTCACAATAAGTATTTACTCTGTTTCCGGTGTAAAATTTACACTGTTATAAAAAAAACCTCTTGTTTACATCTGACTGAGCTCACTCAAGCGGATCTAAGGTAAAGCTAATTTTGACAGTGGTTCGTCCTATTGTGAATAATATCTTACAGTGGGCCGCTACAAACAAAATCTTTTATCAACTCCGTTTCTAAAATAAAACTATTACAAATGGAAAACTTTCTCACGGTAAAAAAGAAAAATTATAGTAATGATATATAGTATAAATAATACAATAAAAACAAAAATAATACTAATAATAATAATAACACTAATATAAAAGAAAAAAAAATAATTATATCTTAATTGTAGTTAAAGGTCGGATTACTAATCATATAGTTATAGATTTGTAGACTTTTAGATGTTTTTTTTTTATGAGTTTTTTTTTTTTTCTGGCCGGACAATTTAAAAATTTTTGTAAGGTACTTTTAGGGGTTACCTGTTTTACTTAATAGTGTATTGGTGCTTGGAGACGATATTTGTTTTAATATTTCTTTTGCAGATATGACTCTTTAGGCAATTCGCTCCAGTACATAAACACTTAAGGTTTTGCTGGTTAAATTCCGATGGGATAAATGCCTCAAATTCTACATAAAAATTTCATTTTTTTTTTCTTTTAACAAGAACCAAATCATGAAACTCACTTTTGAAACAATTATGTATATGTGTATATATATATTTGCATGGAGTCCAAGCCCGACAGATAACCTCACATAAAGTCTATCACTAAAAGATATTATTTTTGAATATTTAAAAAAAATTATAAAGTAATTTATCTCTTACCCACAAAAATTAAGAAATTGATCCAATAACAGCAACTCACTATATAACAAATGTTTTTTTTTTTTTTAATTTTTAATTTAATTTTAACCTTATTTCATTTCTCAAATTAGGTTAGTTATACTAAATCACATAAAAATAACAAACAGGAACTTTTCCGACGTTTGATTACATCGGTGGCTATTCTCTTTATGATTTATTTAAAATGGCTTTCCTGGTTTTTTTTTTGCCAAATTAATGAAATAATGAAATGAATATATGTTTATACCCCGAATCATAATATTTTTCCTTCTCCCTCAAAGATATTAAATAGTGTCACTATTCTTCCCGTTCTAATTGTTAACGAAACAAATTGTTAACGAACAAAAAATGACTCTCATTCAACATAATTTATTTCCTATTATTTTTCTCCGTTTTGGATTCAAGCATTTTATAACAGTCATTCTTTCATTCATAAAACTGATTTTACAACTTTTTCTTCCAGTATACTATAATAATATTATTCTTCAGTGGTCCGGCAACACTAATTTTATACCAGCTGTCATATAACAATTAGCGTATTGCCAATATATAGTAAACAAAAGGACTCATGGTAAGTAAGTTATTTTTATTTCTTTCTTTATAAATTTTATATTTATTTATTTCATATATCATTATTATATCCCAATAAACCAAAAGATATTATAACGATATCGAAACGATATCATCTAGGTGATAAAAACTATCACTAGTGATAATCGTTTTCGAATCTATAACGATAGTTTTTACGGACTAAAGTGTACCTTTCCTTATGATATCGTTTTTCCATAAAATTATGATATCGTTTTCGGTATCGTTATTTCCAAAAATAACGATAGTAAAATCGGCATGAACCAAAATTTGTTCTGAACGCTATTCAATACTTAAAATTATGTTTATTTGCCTTTAAATACACTAAGTATAACTATAAAGAACCATAATCAGCTAAAATGAGAAAAAATTCTAAATATAAAAAATAAGGATATAAAAATCATCATACATGACATATTTTATCAAATATTATCAACAACATTTGCAAACATGATTATTGCTTAGGGACATACATATTTCTGCAATTATATACCTGAAAAACTTGGTTTTAGCACTAAAAATCGGTAAACTATTGAATTTTTTGTATTTGATTTCCAGTTTGTTTTTGTATGTTGAAAAATTTTTATTTTTATTTGAAGTTTTTTCCAAATGATATTTTTTTTATTTTATTAAAACGAAATATTTCGAAATATCAATATCATAATAATATCGTTTTCTACAATACAATATGATATTATAATCGGCTCCTAGTATGATATCGTTTCCGCTATCATATCGTTCTAAGGTTTATTGGGATACCACAATGCAGTAGAAGGAGTACGGGTAAGCATGTATCGTTCCATTTAATTTATTCATATCACTATTAATGTTTTTCTCTTCTCAATCTTTTTCAGGTTTCAAAAGGCCCTGAAGTGATTTTATAGACGAAATTTCTATGTCTACACAGTCCTTTCTGGGAGGCTGATGACTCCACCTACAGATTGGCCATCTGTTTTCGCAAATGGTGGGTCATCATACTAGAGCCTGAGGAAGGAGTGGGGTTGTTTTTATGAAATTTTGGCTCGCCCCATATTGATTGTGCTCCTTGCCTCATTACTACTGCTGCGTGGCCGGACAGTACTTAATATCTTATGTTCCCGCCCGCAGCATTTGAAATTATAATTTTAGCATGGCCGGCCAGTTCTTAATCCCTTATGTGCCCGCCAAGATGCTTTAAAAATATTAAAAAATATGGTCCTCCTAAGGCGTCGCTACGCCAAAATTTTTTTTGGTTCAGGGTTGTCCCCGCAACAAATTGGCTCATATTAAGAAATTACATTTAATTTCTCCTTAGGAGTAGTCTCCTATAATATAGCTTTCAGAAAAATGAAAAACTACATTTATTAGTGAGGTTAAAAAAATATTAATGCCGGGTGAGAATAGAAAATTAGCAACGATTAAAACTTTCATGTCAAAGGTGAGTATCCATATATCCGTTTCTGAGTGGTCTGTAATATAAAAAGACTGAACAATAGCAGTGCAAATTTTTACGTTTTTAAGACTGCTGATTAAGTGTAGGCCCAGAATACCGGAGACAGCGATATTTCCATACAAATTTGACAGATAAACAACGTTTCTCACTGTCGCTATGGAATAAAATTTATTTTATTTTCAGAGCTACACTTCTCATTCTCTTCAATTTTCTCTCAGATACACTCAATAGGGTTGCTTAGTTTTTTGTTTTTTCGTAAACAAAAAACTGTAAAGTGTTGCATACACTTAAAAATAAAGTCGTATCGAAGCTTTTAAAAAACGTTAAATACACTAAATATTATAGATTTATTCAGCAATTAGTTAGCAATTTGTGCAGAAAAACAAATTCAATAGTCTAAAAAGAATAATAATTTATAAAAAATTACTAATTTTAAACTATTTTTCATAAATATCGTACTTGAAAATAATATAGTTTGTATGAAAAGTGGCGTTAAAATTATGTGTAAAAGTCAATATGGCACATGATCAAGAACAGCATAAATAATCACTCGCGAAATCTACTATTAATGTGATAAATTTCATATGTATCGGATAAGTAACGTTAGCATGACATCCAAAAGAAAAGTTGTATACATTTTTGTGAATTGATCTAAAAATAATAAAAATCAAGTCAAATAATTTTTTAGAAAAAGTGGGCGTAAAAACAAGCGTGGTATAAAATAAATCATATAAGCTGTAGTTGATTCAGAACTATATTTTTACCAAATTTCATGTAATGCAGCTTTGCAAAATTAAGTAATTATAAGCATAAGAAAGGGAGTGGCATCTAATAAATAGGTCTTTAAAGAATATCTTATTTCTTAATTATAAGTGTACAAAATTTACGTAAATGAATTAAAGGAATAGGTAACGAATGAATTTAAATGAAATCAAATATAATTTTCACAAAAAGTGGGCATAAAAGGGGCGTGGCTTCCAATCAGGATCCGACTTAGCCTATAAGTTCCCGAAAATGAACCACTTTAGCGTCAAATTCTAATTTAATCCATCCATCAACTTTGTCGTGGGTAAAAAAAAAACAAAACGTGTCCTTTATATGTAAATTAAATCATAATTTTTGCAAAAAGTGGGCGTGAAAAGGGGCGTGACATCCCGTCAGTTAATATATTTCTTGGAAACTATTGTGTGCCAAATTTTGTGTGAATCAATCCAGGGAAAGGGTAAAAACTAAGTCAAATTACATTTTAACAAAAAGTAGCCGTAAAATGGGGCGTGTCGAAAAATTTGGATCCGACATGGCTTATAGTTTCTCCCCGAAAACGAACCATCTGTGTGCTAAATTTCGTGAAAATCCATCTAGTAGTTTTGCCGTGTAATAATAACAAACAAATAAACAAACAGTTTCCTTAACAAAAAAATGGGCGTAAGAATGTGCGTGGCATCCAGTAAATAAGTCATTTATGTAGTTTTTCTTAGGAGCTATTTTTGGTGTGTCAAATTTTACGCGAATTAATGATGTGATGGTTTAAAAATTAATATAAATTAAAGCAAATATCATTTTTCCAAAAAGTGGGCGTACAAAAAAGGCGTGGATTCCAATCTGGGTCCAACATAGGGGGTAGAGGGTAGACCTCAAAGTTGGTCACCTCGGTATGTAATTTTTTTTTCAAAATTCGCCAAAAATTCATTCATGACTTGAATGTAAAAACAAAAAATGCATGTGGGTAGTCCATGTAAATCTCTACAAAAAAACTATGTGTACGTTGTTAGTTTAAGAGATATTTGAGTCGAAGGAAATTTCATCCTCATTTTTGGCGTCGTTTTTTTAAACTTGGGTGGCCTTAATTTGAACCTTAACATTTTTTGAAAATAATCACTAAATTTGTTACTAAATTCTAAAAAATATTACTGAAAGAATCATATCAATATATCTATCCAAAAAAATTACATTTTTGGGGTTATTTTCCAAAAGGGTAGTAATATTCTTTCACTTCTAAAATATATTTTTTGTTCCGGACAGCAACATTTGTGTAATGTTTTTTAAAAAAATCTTAACACAAATGCGTGTAAAATAAAATCGGAGGCTCTCTGGGGAACGATTTCCCCTCGAACCCTATCCAAACTTTGTCAATTTTAAAAAAAATTTTTAATTTGTTTTCTTAAATTCAAAAGTGTCAAAGCCGAGATCAAAAGAATGGCAATATAGCTCCAATATATGTTAGTTAAACACACAAAAAACATCTAATAAGCCAAGCATTTTACAACGGCAGAGTGACCATTTTAATGAAAAGAGTAAAATTGTTAAAATATGGTTTGTTAAATGGTTTATATTTTATTTAGCTCCAAATATTAACATTATTTTTCAAAAATATGCTTAAAATACAAATTTTAAGTAAGTCAACCCATTTTATTTATTTCTATTTAGATTTCTATAACGGTTCACAAGTTACAGAAATATTTCAAAAAAAGAAAAAATAGATTTGGTCCCACTGTGCAATGTTAGTATTAGAAGAAAATAAAAATTGAAAATAATTTAACTTAAAATTTTTAAATTGTTGGATTTTTATCATATATAAAAGGTCTGTTCGTTTGCATACTATTTTTGCTATTTTTGCAAGTATTTTACTCGAAAAGCGTTTCTGTGCACATAAAAATAGTAAAAGTAGTAAACATATCAAGAGAAAATATTTTTCTCTTTTGCTATATTTTATTAGTTTGATATAGAGTGAAGTAGACGTGTTATATTTTTTTTTTTTTTTTTTTTGCTCTGTATTATTTCGTTATTTAAATGATAATATCAGATAAAAAAAAATATAGTTAAAACCCTAAAAATATATTTTAAGCGAATGGACGCGATAATTACCTCGTTTTGTTAACAACAACAGATTGTTCAACAAAAGAAACAAAACAAAATAAAACAGCTGTTAGTCAACCACTGACAGATAGTAAGATTTTAGTTGCGCTTGAAATTTCATTCGCAGGAAGTACATTAATCCTTCAACTGGAGCGATACCTTAATCTGGCCTATCATTAAAAAGTGATCAGAAACCCCAAATTCTAGTAGGTATGGACCGGTATATTACGGTCCTAAAACGAGGAATAAGTCCTAAATCCTCAAAATTAGCATCTGTGGCTAAATTTTCGAGAGATTGTGGTACCCCAAATACAGAAAATCGCTTTGCAATATTAAAAAATTAATCTACTGAACCCTCTAATGTAACCAAATCGTCTAAACCACCCCCAATTTACTTGCGGGAAGGAAATACAAATGAATTGGTTTGTGATTTAATTTCGTTAATACAATTCTTTTTACGTAGTTCCTAAAAAACGAGGAAATATAAATGAGACCAAAATACAAGTTAATCACGAAAATAATTATCGTAAAATTGTGCCATATTTTGAAACCCATAAGAAGAAGATAAAGAAGTTAAAGGATTTAGGATAAAAAATGTTATGAATCTGCGTAACCGTGAGAAAACACCCCAGCCACTTTTTAAAGTTGAATTAGAATCCGGCGACATTAAATTGGAAAAAGGCAAAACCCACCCAATATATGATTTGAAGTATTTATTGCACCGAAAAATTTCAAAACATTAACGATCAGGACCAGTACAATGCGTAAACTGTCAGGAATATGGTCACACTAAAGCTTACTGTAGATTACCTCCAGTTTGTGTTGCTTATTGCTTATTTACACAACTCGTCCCAATGTGATAAACCGAAGGCAGACTCTAACATAAAGAAATGTAGTAATTGTGATGGAAACCATACAGCAAACTACAGAGGTTGTCCAGTGTATTCCATCGTCAAACGATCCCTAGGACAGAAAACTAGGATTTCTCCCCCTCAACCACAAAACGTTCTTGTAAATAATTACCCCCAATTAATAGAGTCATCTGGCAACAAAGAATCATACGCAAATGTTTTTAGGACCAACCAAACCTCACCAGCAAATTATCTGCCTAAAAATAAAAACACTAACTCGAATTACGATATAACGGAAAAATCACATGAATTAAATTTTAGAAGGTTGGAAACTACAATAGAGACGCTCGTGCAATCGGCAAACAATTTTACAAACTCTATGAGCAATATGATGCAGGAAATGCTCAAGATGCAAGCTATTCTAAATAAACCATGAATTGTCACAAGATATGTTTTTGGAACGCAAACGGCATACGCACACATAGAAATGAACTTGAATATTTTCTGAAACACCAACAAGTTGATATAATTTTAGTTTCTGAAACTCATCTGACATCTCGAAGTATATTCCAGATAAATGGATATGTTTTTTATGATGCAAAGGATCCCCGAGGAAGAGCATATGGAAGCTCGGCTATTCTAATAAAGACTCGAATTAAACATTACTTAATGTGTGATCTTTGTGAAAATTATCTTCAAGCTACAATAATCTGTATTTAAGATTGGTATAGAAACTTAGTGATTTCATCGATATATTCACCCCCAGGTTTTCAATTTCAGAAAATTAATATAAACACTATTTTAAATCCTAGAGCCCCGTTTCCTGGCAGCTGCCGATTATAATGATAAGCATACATTCTGGGGATCATGATTAATAACCCCGAAAGGTCGTGTTTTGTTTGATACAATTTCTAAAATGGGTGATGTGATTTCGAGCGGAGAACCTACTTACTGGCCGTCTGATCCAAATAAGATACCCGATGTGATCGATTTTGGAGTTATAAAAAAAATTGCTATGGATCTAATACGAGTTGAATCTTCACTGGTATTATTTTCGGATCATTCTCCCACTTTTGTTATGCTATAAAGCTCCCGAGAAATTGTATCCCCGTCTGGTAACTTGGCGACATCAGAAACAAGGATAAATTGGCTGAAATATAGGAAATACCTTAGTACACACTGCACGGAGAACATGTTGTTAAGTACACCAGAAGAAATCGATCACTCTCTCAATAATTTTGATATGAACTTAAAACTTGCTGCCCAACTCAAATCTAAGCTTAGAGAAAGCAAAGATCGTCTTAATAAGCTCTTGGAAAATCGAAAGACTGAATCTTTTAATATTTAGAAAACCGGGATGCAACACCGCAGTCTTATTACTCTCTATGGCGAGCTACTAAAAAACTTAAGAGACCAGTTATATGTAAACCTACTTTACGTAATACTAATAGAGGATGGGCAAGAAATGATACCGAAAAAGAGAATCTGTTTTTAAGTCATCTGAAAAATGTATTTACCCCGAACGTATCAAATGACGTAATTGAGTTGCCACCTGTTGTACCCCAATTCAGAGCAGTTGAATTAAATTTTAAATTTGTAATAGTTTTAATTTAAACAAAATTTAATGAAATTATTTGAAAAAATTAATAATTATATATGATTTAATTCAATTCTAGAAAGTGAATTGAAGAATTAATTCTTTCGAACCTTCCATGCTGGTAAATCAGACCAATTCAAGGCGTATTAAAAAGGTAACGTTGTTAACCAGGGAAAATTATCTTGTGATATATCCATTTCATCACCTACAATTTGCCTACCAGCCGGGTAAATCAACGGTGATTGTAATTCATTTCACAATGACATTTCTTGAGAAAGCATTGAGAGCTAAGCAAATAGCTTAATGGCATTTATGGAGCTTTCGATAATGCTTTCTATGATGCGATCGATTTTGCTTTAAATATGAAATACATTTCTTCTGTTATTAGGAATTTGACGGAGAAAATTCTATTAGAAAAAAAGAACTGAGACAAGATATGTTAAGTTTGACCTTTGTATCAACTAGAGGCTTTCCTATCGCCTGTCCCATTGACTTTGATTGTCGATGAAATCCTTGAGAAACTTAATAACCTAGGCTTCCGCACTTTTGGTTATGCCGACGATCTGGTCATTGCCGAGGAGTATTCCAAAAACTATTCTTATACCTTTTACAAAATTTAAGGTTCTGGCAATTAATGGCTTAATTATCGTGTTCTCAAACGAGGTAAAATGTTTTGGTATCATTTTAGACAAAACACTCAGTTTGAACCATTACTTGTCAGATATCACCGCAAAAGCGCAAGGGTACTGTGTCAGCGGCTTTTAAGTTAAACGTGGGAAGTGGTTTTTTACGACCATAATTATAAAAATACTGGCCTATGACCCATTAATGTAGTGGACGAAAACAGATCAGGCTAATGCAATAATATTACTAAATTTGTGCTCCAATCACTGGCACTATGAAGAATTGTCCAACGTACGCACTACAAGCCATTCTACAAATTTCCACATTACACAATTTAGTTAAAGAGGAAGCCTTTATTCAACAGTAATACCATATCTGGTATTACACAGGACATTTGTAGTCCTAATACTAAATAGCAACCTATGGCAGTACCACGGATGGCTCCAAACAGATATAATAGATGGTGACACTGAAGCTGGTGTGTGGCACAAATTTTTAAAGGGCTATACCAATGGGTGAATACCCGTCAATCTTCCAGCTTCTTTCAAGGACATATCCACTAATGGGACTAAATCTCTGGTGGTTAAAGACTGTGTCACAGATCTTAATAAACTTGGTGTACCCAACAGATTGATTTTATGCTGGACACTTGGTCAAAGATATCATGCTGCTAGTAGCGTGCAGAGTTAAATTTTGACGAAATGCATGACGAGACGTCTGGGCATATTCATATTATTCATATTAAGATGTTGTCGCTCTTCTTGTCTTTAATATTTATGACAAAATGCAAGACTTTGACGCTAATCTTGTCATTAACGATGACTTTCTTTGAGCTGTCGTTAAGAAAACTAAAAAAATAGGGGACATGTCTTTCATAAATCGTCAAAGACATTGTCGTCTAAGACCTTTTGGCCAACTGGGTCGCAGAGCACCAAGCTTCTGTATAAAATAATCTATTAATAAAAGTACATTTTGTTTAGATAATAGTAATTTGCTCACAAATATATACATATTAGCAATTTGTTGATAAAACAGTTTTTTTTTTTCGTTTAGAAAAATTTACAAGTTTCTCAAAAATCTAGGAGAACATAACATATCACATTTTTAATAGACTGATGCACAGTGTGCGATTCAAAACATTAAATGGAAATAATTATGGAACTTCGGAACGGCTGCTCCAATTTTCATGAATTTCACATAGTGATAGTAGAGGTATAGGCAAGTTTAAGTTTTGAACTTGGACTATATAGACCTACAAGAGGCGAGTCCACAGGGTCTCAAAGTTGGATACCTCGGGTATAAATTTTTTAAAAACGATCCTGATTCTGAACAGATTTAAAACATTTGTATATAGGAGGATTCTAGTCGAGATCTACAAAAACATTGTCGTATGTATATAAAAACCACATTTTTCTGAAGTCCCGTAGATTTTGATTAAGAACTTTTAACAACAAATTACAGATTCTTAAGCAGCATTCCGTTTGCCGATTCCTGCTTTGGGATTTGAGAAAATATAGACTGAAGTCAAAATTTTCATATAAAATGGGTCGAATTCGGGAGAGTGTGTACCTTGACCATTTGAGTTATTGGGCTTGCTTTTTATATTAAAGTCTTCTCTGTGAAGATAACTTTCAGAAAAGTATAAAATTATTATATGATGTTAAAGAAAATTTTATTTTAGAGAAAAAAGAGTGTATATACTTTTGCAGCAAAAAAAAAAAAAAAAAAAAAAACACAAAAAGTTGTAATTTTTGCAATTTTCAAATTCAAAATCGCTTATTTTGGACTCGGTAAAGATATCGACTTAAAATTTTTTTATTCAATAGATAATTTTGTCCTTTAATTGGCTAAAGGAAAAACAAATGAAATCGGTCGGAAACAATAGGATATATATGAAAAAAACTATACCAAGAACATGAAAAATTGAGGTACTCAAAAATTCAACCATAAGAGATAAATAGGACATGTAAGTATGTTTTTTGTAGGTCTTATCAGTGCCTACAATAATGTATAAAAATATTTGAAATTGGACGAGAAGCAAAAATTTGGCAAGCGATTAAAATTTGTGTGTCAGAAGTACCCGAATTTGAGCCCTTTTAGCACTGCCCTTGAGATGTCTGTTCGGTCCCCCTTCCAAACTTAACATTATACACTCCTCTGGTATGTCTATACCAAATTTCATGCAATTCCAACCAGCCGATCAGAAGTCACAGATTGATTTCCAAAAAATTTCGATTCTGCAGCGCACAGTGATTCGTTTCATTGGGAAAAATTCAAAAATAATAATTTTAAGAAATTGTACTTTTTCCTATAACTAGTAATATAAGATTTTTAAAAAAGTATGTTCCATATTTTTAAAAACAAAATCATGCCACTACACAGAATCATGATACTATAGCTTGATATCTGTCATTTTTAAAACAGCGAAAATCCTAACCACCTTTTGCTTATAATTTTTCATTAAAATATTTTTGAAGTGAACAATTAAAAAAATAAATTTTAATGGATTTTTAAATTTCTTTCAGAATATTTTTTATGTAGTTAAACTCAGCATAACACAAGTTTTAAAAAAAAAAAAAATACGTTAGTTCTCAATTTCTATTAAAATTTAAATATTTTCACAAATTTTATTTATGCCTTTATTTTATGTTAAAAACATAAAATTTTACAAAGTTTGATGAAATATATATATAAGGGCATGGTTTTTAAACTTCTTTTTTTCTCTTTTATTCCCCCTTTTCTTAATAGTAATCAATAAAGAACGGATTACTATTAACACTTTTGGCTCAGTATTTTTGTAATTTATATTTTTTTTTAGAATGAAAAATTACAATTTTCTGTAAGATTATTCTAGTACAAATGAATGTAAAAATTAATTAAATAATTTAATTTTTAACTCGCGGTCTTATCTGTATTTAGGAAAGCTAAATTTAATTTATTTTAATTTCATTAAAGAGAAATAATCATTTAAAACCATTTTGCACTCTAATATAACTTTGTCAATATTTGTACATCTTTCATGTACAACCGTGCGTATGAGTAATATACATTACTTATAACACCTATAGTCTTAGTATTCCTTATTAAAAAATATTTATTTAGATAATTTGTATGTTATTTGCCCAAATTCAACAAAATTTGGTACGGATAAGGACGTTACCAACTGCAAGTTATTTTAAATTATGTGTCGTTTTAGCAGTTTTACGAAGTTTTTAGTAAATAGGATATATGACAGCTACGATAGTCCTTACTCCGATTAGAAATAAAAATCGCAAACATAATTATAGTCATATAGGTACTAATATGACCAACTTTTAGAATTTTGTTTTTAAGTTTGTGGAAAATAAGGAATTTTAAAATTTCAGGATGTATGGGGGAAGAAAATAAAGGCATTTAAATTTTCAGTCTCACCTCCTAGAAATGATCGAATACCCCAAAAACCATAAAATACAAAGTTTTAGATTGATTGGAAGAAATTTTGAGGTGACTCAAAGCGGCATATAGTTTTGCCTTGGTATTGTACATTATGTCAACATTTTTCTGTAATCACTTGTGATCTGCGTCAGATATTCACGAACAAAATTCACAAAATCTCTTGTTTTGCATATAACTCAACTACGTATTTTTCACTATTACAACAATTTTGGATAATAAAATTATTTACAGTGTATATAAAACGTCAATAGGAAACTACATGCCAAGTTTCGTTTCTCTTCTTCAAATTTTGGTTGAAATTTTATTTTTCGGAGTCTATTTGCCCGAAAATTACGTGTTTTTTGTTAATTTCCTTTTAATAACTATTATGTTATTAGTCATCCAATCTTCTTGATTTTAGAAAATTTCAGAAAGCTCATAATGTGTGAATTCAATAATATATAAACCCAAGAAATTGCACTTAAAATTAATTGTTTTTATGATCAATGAAAAAAAAATTTTCAAGATTTTGATCGCTTTGAGCCACCTCAGTTCAAAACTTGGCATATCTTAGTTTTTCGACTATCCGAAAATTTCCAGAAGGTGGGAAACAAAATCTGGACACTTTTTGTAATGAGGGCCACCCTAATGGGGGAATAAGATTTCTTGTATCGATTTTTAAACTCCGTAGTTTTCTAAATTATTCTATGATAACTCCTTCTATTTTTGTCCGGTCGTTATATGTGAATGAATCACTATGCAGCTGGTCCAACTTTTACCCGATTTTTTTTTTTTATTTCATTAACAATAAATAGAAAAATTGTGCCAAGAAAGAATTTTGAACAAATATTTACGGAGTCAAAAGTTACAGGCATTTAAATTTTAACTTTGAAAAAAAGAATTGATTTTTTTCGTTTTTTTTTTTTTTTTTTTTTTTTTGCCTAAAAAGTGGTCATATTCTTTTTCTGTTATATACAAATTTTCTTAAGTAACATATATAATATTTATATTTTTCTAAAATATAACTAAACACAAAATACTTGAAAGGAAAAGAAACTTTTTAAAATCTTTTTTTGGGAGAACCAGGGTTTCCCAATTTTGACCTATCTAATTATTTAATTTATATGTAAAAATACAAAATACTAATATTTAAATATGCTACAAGAAAGTGGTGGGTATAAAAACGATTTTTTTTTTGCGTTTATATTTATACAGAGTCGATGAAACACCATTTCATTATTTATCATCTTCTATTTTATTTCCGGTTCCAAAATCAAAATGTGTGTCAAAAAATACTGGTCGTCGATTAGGAAAATCCTGATGATTATTTTCTTCACGATTTCCATCTTGGGGTTCTTTATGGTGCTGAGGTCTTTGGATACGATGTCCCAAAGGTCGTCTATCAGGTCTTCCTGGTCGTGAAGGTCTTTCATATCCTTCAGGTATATGTGGTCTAGATCCTTCAGATTGTTCTGCAGGAGATGAATCAGACTCAGATTGCTCTGACTGATTAGATTCATCCTAAATAATCACACGATAAAATTATTATGTTTAAATGTTTACTAGGGAAAACTATAATAATAAATTAATATTTACCTGAGCTTGAGTGAAAGCCAAAAGAGCTAACACGACCGCAAAAGCAAAGAAAAATTTCATGATGGTTAAATTCTGATAGTAAATTATAAATTATATTTCATAAGGTTTTTATACAAATTTTAATCGTAAACTAAAATAGAAACTTGTCATGACAAAAATTTTATATTTATGCACATTTGTTTTGTAACAAGTAAGTATAATTTTTTAAATTAGTAAAGTAAATGCACAATATTTGATCAAGTGTGCAGATGCATATCATTTGAAATATAACTCGTAATTTTCCGTTTACGCAATATTAGCAGTTTTGAATTAAGATCTTTAATTTGTGAAAACAATTTGACTATTGTAATTAAATTAAATAAATTTTAAATATTTTTCCGTTCCAGCCTTTTAAGATCATCAGATCAGTTGTTTATACAAATGCATTGCATGCATGTAATATATAACCAGGGCAAGTTTTTATATGCACAAAAATAATTGAAATATGCGCTTGAAAAAGCACGAAAAAATTTTATAATATGCACAGAAATATGCAAAAATAGCATGAATATGTATATAAAAACCAACGAATTTATGCATTCTTATATATTAATGTGTAGAAAATATGCACAAATATGCATTTTTTAACTTTCAATCTCAAATAAATTTCGATGTTTGTAAAAAATATATATTTTATATTTTAAGTATCATATTTGATGCTTCCGATTTTTTTCTTCACAATATTTACAATGTACTCAAAATACTCACAAAAAAAATTTTAGAAATCATTTGATTAAACTCCAAAAAATCACCAAAAAATTGTGTTTTTGTTAAGAAAACTAACTTTTGTATCCATTATATGCAAATTTATGCAAAGATTTAAAATATAAGCATTTTTTGTGAAATTCTTTTAAAATATGCAAATGCTTACTTTCCAAGCGAAAAGCTTGAAAAACTTGCCCTGTATATAACTAATTCTTAGTTATCGGAGTCCTAAGACGTTAACAATATGTCGTAAAGGTATATATTTTTAATGCAAATAATCAGTAATGTTTAATAATTTTTTATAACATGGGATTTTGCTTCGATATAAGACTTTTTAAGTTATTTAAAAAAATTATTTTTGGAAAATTTTGGAAAATTTTATATAATCAACTGTGCTTACTAAAATGCAAATTTTTAATATTTTAGCCATATAGGGAAAAAAGACTAAATTTCTTATCAATTTTTAAGAAAAATATCGAATATTTTTTTGGCATGATGTACTAAAATGACGGTTTATTACATATTTCTTTCAATATCACTATCAAAGTGTTAGTTATAAGAAAATCAAGTTCAAATTATAATAGAGAAGCAAATAAAATTGGTCGAACTCGTTGTGTGATCAGTAATTATCTTCGTAATCCATCCAGTTATGGAAAAAATATAAAAGGAGGTACCTATACTGTTCTTTCGGCTGCAGATAGAAGAGAAATTATCAGAAGTGCTTCAAACTCGCAAGACTCTGCTGCTAAAATCACAGAAAAAACTTGCGTTAAAGCAATCTTAGCAACAGTAAAGCGTGTAATACAGAAAGCTACTAATCATAAACGATTAAAAATTAAAAAGAAGCCACCCCTTAACCCATCTCGAAAAGAAAAAAGACTACTTTTTAGCCGGTATCATATGACATGGGAAAAGCAATGGCACAGAGTAGTATTTTCCGATGAAAAAAAAAAAAACAATTTAGAAGGACCAGATGGCTATAGTTATTATTTCCACGATTTGCGAAAAGAAGAAATTTATTTGGAGCGTCATAGCTGTGCTGGTCTGGGGTTCAGTTTCCTACTATGGAATAAGCAATTTGCAATATTTTACTTGAAAATGAACGCGAATTCGAATATTATTGTTCTGGAAAAAGCATTTCCCCATTTTACCAATATTTTTAGCTCTTTATCATGGACATATGAACATGATAATGCACCTATTCATACTGCAAATGTGGTAAAAAATGTTGAAAATTTAAAAAGACACATATATTAGACAAAACATATTGTGTTGAAACCCGTTTACGCAGATAAGGAACTTACAAACCTATTCACGAACATCTGCTTATGTTTAATACTCAAAATAATGTCGTTAATATCCAAATATTTTAAATAAAAAGTTGCGATTAAAATTTGTGTATTTGTTTGAGACCTGCAACACGTGTCTTGCAAGACATTTGAAGAAATTTTGTATTTTTCAAATGCTTTACTGTTGTCTGTATGCAAGGCCAAATACTATAAATCAGGTACTTGAAACCATTCAAATACTTTTTGAAGTGTTTAAAAGAGCAAGCAAATGCTATGGGAATTATGCATGTTAATGTAATTTCCGGAAGAGGGCTTTATATGGGAGCAACGGTCAATTGTGTACCGATCTTCATGAAATTTGCACAAAAATTAACACTTATACAAAATTTCTTTGCTTTATTTGCTGATATCTCTTAAACAAAAGCACTTTACCGCCCACCTCACATTTAAGGTGAAACGTCAAAGAAATTTTATACAAATAGTTCGGGGACCAATGTTAATTCGGAAACAGAAAATGGGCGTGGTCCGCCCACTTTACAGATCATCTCCCATATAACGAAAAATTTTAATAAGTTGATGGCCGGTATTTAGATTCGGTCAATCCGAACATAAGACTCTCGCTTGTTTATTTATACGAAATTTTTATTTAAATGACGATTTATTCTTCTTTTAACAATTTTTGAAAAATTAAAAAATTTGGATATATTTATTTTTCTTTAGCTATTGTTTGATGTGTAAATATTAATATTAGTGAGAAAAAAATTAAGATTTGTGCAATTCAGTAAATTTTAACGATTCGACAATCCACAAATATGTCGATGGCTTTTGTTGTTTGCAATAACGATTATATGATTCACTACACTAAGGGAAAAAATTCGATTCAAAATCAACAACGGTTGTGGTCACATTGGTAATTTACGGTAACAGCTTTTTAATACCTTTCGTTAACAAATTTAATAGAAAACATATGTAATTTAACAATTTGATACCGAAATGGTTTCAACTTGGTGCCAATTACGTATCGATTTTCAATAGGAATTGAACACGCAGTGTTTAATTTAAACACATACGGTGTAGATTCACTATTGACACAGAATGGTATCGTTTTCAACACGTATGTGATTGATATTTCTCTGGGTGTATGTACATTAGAGTGTCCCATAGACAACAATTTTGTAAAAAGACCCCTCAAACGATGCGTAAAAATTAGCTGAATATGGGAAAAATATTAAAAACATTTTTAAAATTGATTTTCATTTCCCTACCAGCGATTGAAAGTCACGGATCTAGAACATTTCGTTCAAAAAATAGTATTGAGTTTTGTCTTGAAATGGGTATCAAAAAATTCATACGTTATCACTGATATATGACAAATAAAAATAATTCCAGGATTTCCAACATAAATACATATATGAAATTATAAAAATTAATTTTCTTATTAGACCTAAATTTTTGTACTTGGCAATCCTGATCAAATTTGAAAAAGAAATAAGAAAAGAAAAAACAAAACAAAACAAATAAAAAAAATAAATTGACAAAATAAAAAAGTAATTTTATTTTTAAAAAATTATGAATTAAATGTGTTTTTATTTTTATTTCAAGTTAATTAAACAATTAAAGAATAAATTTTTATATATATTTTACTGTGTTAGAACTTCAATTCATGTGATTTTGTACGCCAACACCTAAAAATTGTAAGTGTTGAATTTGAAGTTTAAAGTGAGAAATTTTCTGGCGCAGTGATTTATAAAATTATGTTTCAATTCATTTTTATTTAAAATAAAGTAATGTCGGGTGTTTCTATCACGAGTAAGCACTTCAACATTTTGGCGATTTATAAAATACGAAATTCGTAAAAGTGATCAAAAGTGAGGTGTAGTGATTTATAAAATTAGGGCAAATATGTAATTTTCCAGATTAAAAAAAAAAAAAAAAAAAAATTATTCATCAAAATATCTTAAAAAGTCTTCTAACGAAACAAAATCCCATTAGAAAATTTTTTTAAAATATTTTTTCCATAACCAACATAAAATTACGAATTTTTTTATATCCATTTCAATTTTTTTTACCAAAATGTATGGGACCCATGATTTTTCAATCGTTGATAGGGAACTGAAAACCAATTTTAAAAATTTTAATTTTTTCATATTAAGCAGGTTTTTACGCATCGTTGGAGGGGTTTTCCTATATCGATATCTTAAAAAAGTCATTTCTCGGGACACTGTACATCTAAACAACAGTAGATAACTTTTATTTTCGTATGGCAACGCCGTCAAAATAAACAGAAGACTTAAATAGGAGTAGAAATAAAAAAGAATTTGGGAATTATTTGTAAACATGTGGACATGTATACTTACTGCTTTTGTATGTAGATCATATGTCTTTGTTGATAAAATAAACACAAAAAATATTGTGGTTAAGTTAACGACAGAATTAGACAACGAATGTTGATAAAAAGTGTTATAGAATAAATAAATCGATAATTTTGTTGTTTAATTTTTTAAACGATTCGATTACCGTTAAAATAAGTTACTGAATCGCACTACTGGTCATGTTACTCATAATGCATGTGACTTAGGTCTAATTGTCGATTTTTTGCGTCGCGATAACTTTACACTAAATTTAAACATACGTATATAATAGGGTGATCGACTCGGTTTTCCAACCGGTTTTTTCAGCCAATGTGCTGTCGGTTTTTTCAAAATGCTCAATTTTCGAATGTGGAATAGACCGGTTTTTTTTAACACAAAAAACCGGTTTTAAAAATATCTTTATTATACACTAAATATTCATATTTGATTCGAAATTTATGATTATTTTTTTTTATATTCATAAAGTATGATTTTTAATGTCTTAAAAGAATAGTTTAAAATTGAATAAATAAGTAATAATTATCCTGAATGAAATTTGTTTTATCTATTGTAACACCTGTAATATTTTTGCATCTAATTTAAAAGTTTTAGTTTTTTTTATTCAACGAAGAAATTGTTTTTCGAAGATTTTGTTTTAAAAAAGTTTCACCTGAAGAATCGTTTTAATAAAATTGATTCTGGCTTTTTCCATATTAACCCTTGGTTTCTATTTAAGCTAAGTAAATGTCAATATCATTTTTGATGATTATTTTCTTACAATTTTTATACCCTACATGCCTATTACGCGTTTGTGCTGATGTTTGTAACACCCAAAAATAATGGTCTAAGACTTACCTTCATTTGTACCAGTCTGCTTTAAGTCGATTTAACGATATCCGTCTGTCCGTCCATGTAAAACTTGTAATCAAAATACAGGTCGCAATTTTGATTTCTTATAGTCCAAGAACGAATCGTGTTGAAATTGGTAATGATTGGTCCATTATTTCCCCTAGCCCCCATACAAATAACCTCCCAGAAATCATATACTTTTAAATCTGTGTTCCTAATTTCATGAAGATCGGTCCATAATTGACCACAGTACTGGTCAACAATTCCACAGGTCTAGAAAAAAAAAACACTCCTCATCGAATTTTGATGCACACAATAGTGTAGGATAATGTCGGCCTCGATCGACTATATCTTTCTATCTCGTTCTTAATGGGTTATAGTTATTTAAAAAAAAAAAAAAAAGATTTATTGATTTTTCTTTAAGAAATGTAGTCTTTAAATAGAAGTATTAACTTCTGCAAATAAACCGGTTAACCGGTTTTTTCTGAATTTGAAAAAGTACAACCGGTTTTTTCAAAATACCAACTATTCGAAAACCGGTTTCTCCAAAAAGTCGAATAATCGATCACCCTAGTATATAAAAAAATTCCATTATATAGGTATTTTTATTAGAGCTTTGTCATCTTAGATTGTACAAACATTGTGCTGTACCCTAGTCGGAAAATACCGGTATAAATTCGTTATAAATACACTTTTTGCAAAATATTTACTTTAGAACAACTGTTCTCAAATGGGGGTCCGCGACCCACAAGGCGTTTGTAAAGATATTCGTGGGGGTCACGAAGACCCCCCACGAATATCTTCGTGAATATGTGAACAAAGTGTATAAATAGCTAATGAAAGAATCAAAGTATTTAAAATTTAAGATATATTTAAACAAAATATTCCTAAAGTGTTATTCAACACAATATAAAGGAAACTACTACGTGGCAGGGAAAACATTAAGGGCCTCATTTTGTAAAACGAAAAGAAGAAAACTGGGAAATTTAAAGTCCTTTCATAAAAATTTTTTCAAATGTTTGTCGTTTCGTTTTAGTGGGCGCGCTTAAATTGTCAAAAGGGGGTTGTAAAGCACGAACTTGTGGGAATACCTGCTTTAGAAGCAAATTAGTATATAACTTTTAATTAAAATAAGTTATTAACAGAGAATGCATTCTGGGATTCTCGGGAAAATTTAAAATTTTCGCTTTCAATTGGATTTTGTCGGGGCTTTAAGCAATCCAATCTTTTACGATTTATTAAATTTATCACATCTAGAGATTCAACAAAATTGTTTAGTTAGCAAGATCCTCCTGAAATTCCTTGATATTGAAAAATGTTTCCCACTTTCCCGGGAAATCAAAAAATTTGAAAAATTGCATACTCTTGTTATTAAATAAATAAATAAATAAATAAATAATTATATGTACAACATATTGTTCAGTATTCCGTGTTCAATAGTAAATACTCATTTAAGTGCAATCAAATAATTCCTTCATTATAAAATGCAATACTTTACAAATATTCAATTTATTCTTAATAGCTATTTGAGTAATTTTGTTTAAGTTCTTATAAGTAGTCTCTTCATTCAAGACGATTTTGTATTAGCAATATTAACAAATATGTGGTATTTGACATTAGGCTTTTTACAACTTTTGGCTATTAGCCATGCCTATCCCCAACAAAAAGGTGAACTAAAGAACAAATCCCTAATTGATATAAAAAAAGTTAGTGATGAAGGTGCGCCAGTATTTTTTGATGGATTGCAAAGTTTTGAATATGGAAACTATTTCGGGGAAAACAATCAGTTTTTAATTTTACATCATAAAAACAATAATAAGAATCCTGAAGTTGGGAATCCTGAAGATCGAAATGATAATGTAACTGATCAGCCTGGAGACTTAAGTAACGAAAGCGATGATTTCAATAAACCAGATAAAGAAATTCTTAAACTCCAAGGAAATGGAGATAGTGAAAATATTAGTAAAAATAATAGAGAAAAAAGGCAAATTGTAGATAATTCTGGTAATAAGAAAGAATTGAACAACAAATTGAAATATGGAGATGACGAATATTATTCATATTATGATGACAATAAGAACAACGATGATAAGAAAAAAGATGATGATGCAGATGAAAAGGGGAATTATTATGATGAATATTATATATAAAATAATATTTTAATTCAAAAAATATATGAACATAATGAGTTTACTGAATAAATTATAAATTAATTTAATTTAGAAAATTATTTGTACTATTACATAATCGAATGAAATAAATAAGTGAAAATACAAGTTTAATGTGTGGTGGGCTTTTTAAAAAGTGTTAGTTGCAAAATTCCAATCAGGAGAGTATAAAAACTGTTTTTTTCACTCATTCTCCAAAATTTTGCAGTACGAATCATTCACACTTAGAAATAAACCTATAATGCATTATTCGAAGTTGTGGTAAATAACAGTACTGATTAATAATATATTTATTTTTGATTCACATGATTAAGGTTATCATTAAATTAATGATATTTCGAGGGAAAACTCAGGTTTAAGTCTTGCAAATTTTTACATTTTCTTGTTATATTATTTATAATAATATCAAACGAAACTTTTTAGTCATTTAAAATTTTCTACTACATTTGTGGGTAAATAAATTAATGTCTAAATTTTATGTGTCAAGTTTTTTCCCGGGAATTCAGTTGTTTTCATTTCCCGATTTCCCGGGAATATTTTTTTATTTAAGTAATTAAAGTATTTCATTTCTTTTCATATGAATGACAACGCAGAAAAAACCAAAAAATAATATCAATTAACAAATATGTTAATAAACAATTTATTTAATTAACAGCTTGTATAAATTTACACCTCTCACCAAAATGATTATATCAATTACCAACATCCATAAAAAATTAAAAACAGAAAACAATTTCCAATTAATTAAGTGGATGATTGAATGAATTAAAAATTTAAAAAATGAAAAACAGAAAAAAATTTCCAATTAAAAAATTAATTAAATCAATTAAGTGGATTTAAATGAGTAAAAAAATATTACTGAAATTTAATTCTTATTTGAATATATTTATTAAATTTTGAAGTAAAATTAAACAACTTTGTTAATTAAAAAATATATGATAATAATTTTTTCTGTGAATGATAATAACTTATCATTAAGAAGAATAAAAATAGTAACAAAATTATACATTTTAATAAATCTAATGACAACAATATCTTCCAATATGCAACAAAATTATTGGTGATTGGATATGCAAAATATCTCTTTGAGTGTCCTTTTGGAAGATTTAAAATGGAAGAAGTGGAAGAAGTTAAAGTTGATGAATATGCTGACTTGAATGGAAAAACATTTGAACAAACATTAAATGTTGCAATTGAAAAAGCAAATCGAACCCTAACCGCGAATAACACATAACTTTACAGGAGAAGTAATTTTGTGATTGTTTACACATTGTTAAATGTAAGAAAAATGTCACTTACGATAAAATTGGTTTTGCTATAAATCTGAAATGACACTTGATATGTCGATGAAATTTTGACAGATGATTCCAAATTTTAGATTCCCATTGAAACACGAATTTCGAATATAGTGTCGGTTACGATATTTTCGCGGTCAAGGTTCGAAATATAGCTTCCAAAATTATACCCAAAATTACAAAGAAAAACATTAAAAAAAGAATTAAAGTTTTTTGAAGCAAGTGAAAAACAAACACAAAATATTGAAATTTTATACAATGCCTATTGACAATTTAGCCCACATCTACTGAAAGTGACGAGTTTTTTCCACGGCAGTAAATTTTATAAATAAAATAAGAAATCGGTTATCCGATGAAACAATCAATGCTCTAACTGTGCTGAAGTCACATTTTTTTTACAAAATAAGTAAAATTTATTTTATTGTTTTATAAAATGTTTAGTTTTGTTCTTAATTGAACTGATTTTTTAGAAAGAAGAAAAATAATGAATTATTATTTATTTTTTATATATATATATATTTTTTTTATAACAAGTACATGATCTTTTTATTTGAAGCGGGATCCCGGGAAATACGTTATTTTTCCCGTTTTCCCGCACAGAGAAAACAAATTCGTTAAGGCAACCGAATTTTTTGCCAAACGAATTCAGTCGGTTCCAGGAACTATCAGGAAATTCAGTTGTAGAAATGGAATTAATTCAGTACACATAATTCTATGTGAAATAAATAAAATCTCATTATTGTGAATTAAAATATTTTTTTTTTTTTTTTTCATCAAAATTCTTATTTAATATATGTATTACAAAGAATTTATGTGAACAATACTACGTATATTTGTATAACATGATTTTAATATACCAATTTTCGCACAGAGTGGGTTCCCAGGTCCTTTCTTCTATAATTGTCCTTATTTTGTCTTCGTCTAACAATAACTTTACAGTCGTGTAAATCAGTCAATACACGACTCATAGAGTATTCGGAGACAGTAGACTATGTAAGCCATTAGCAGGACTGGTAGGAGTCGTTGCTTGATAAGCACAGATCTAATAATTACACTTAAGAATGTCTGTAAATGATATTGTAAATGATGTTTCACAAATGTTTTCCAATAAGTTATATTATATTTTGGCTTCTTACCATTATTGCATAAGCTGTGCGCTTTGAGTTTTTTCCAACAAAACAGGCATCACACTTGGGAATAAACTATGTTTTAGATCTTACTGATTTTTATTTGAATGATCTGCTTTCTCCGGATTTTTTTAATTTCCTTTTTATAATTTTATTCAGCAATTTATTTCTATAATGTTTATAATTTATTTTAAAATGTCAAACAAACTTACTATTTTTTATTTTTGAACACCGAATTGTTTTATTTTCCTCTTATGACCGAATTTGTATAACAAAATTATATAATGCAATCAATAATATATTTCATTAAAACTTTTTATAACAGTTGTAATTCGGTTGTCTTGTTTATTTTATAAAATAAATTTGAAAATATATAAAATTGGTTTTGATAACTGAATTATCTGTTATGGGAAATCCAATTATATTCCAGTCATATTTTTAATACTATAAATATGAAAAATTAGTTAGATCTATTAACTTTCATTTACCCCAAAAGAGTTTTTGTTATCAGGACCATTTTCTAACTAATCCTTTTTCTGTGTGCGGGAATGTAAAAAGTCCGGGAAAATAAAAACTCTACTCAATTTTTTATTATTGCGAAAAATATAAGAATCGTTATACAGTGGAACACGGTTATAACGAACTCTTACTATAGCGAACAATTTTCCTCGGTCCCATTGGTTTTACGTACATTTTCCATACAATAACTATAACGAACACATTTTTGTGGTCCCAAGAAGAATATTTCATACAAAAAACTACGTTTATAACGAACTAGCACAAATACCAGTTTCAAATAAGTAAAACTGCACATTTCAACATATTTCAAAAATATAAAAACTAACAGAAATTACTTTTATTCATTTTAGTATATATTATCGGACAAACAGAAATAATTTGTATTAATTTCAATTAAAATTATTTTACAAATGTTTGTTTATCTGTTTCTGAGTTTTATTTCAATGATTTTATTTAAGCTATTAGAAGTATTATTAACATGTAATACCCCATACATGCCAATTTTTGTATTATCTGCCTATAACATTTTCCCCCATTAATTAAATATTCCTAGCTCCCTAAATTTTTTGTCCGACAAAAAATCTATAAACTTTGTAATACCCAATAATTTTTTTATTTTCCAGCATTAAATTGAAATTATTACAGAGAATTTTTATTTTTTCATCATCAAATTAGTTGTTAACTATTAAACATTTGTAAATTTAATGATAGATAGTTGTATTTTTAATTGTTATCATTTTATTAATTGAATTATTTATCATTATTGTCTACCAAATCTTCCAAAGCCTCCAGCTCCAGCAAAACCCCCGCCTAATCCATCTTGTCTTCCGGGCCCTTCAAAACCTCCACCAAATCCACCGAATCCTTGTCTTCCAGAACCACCGAAGACTCCTTGGCTACCAGGGCCACCAAAACCTCCTTGTCTATTTGGGCCTCCAAAACCACCTAGATTTCCAAAACGACTGAAAAGTCCTTGTTGACCTAGACCTCCAAATCCACCTAGCCCACTGGCACCTCCAAATCCTAATATATTACCTGGTCCAAAGGGTCCTCTTGGTTTTCCTAAAACATCAAATCCTCCAGGTTTTCCTGCTGTTTCATGTCGCTCATTTCGTCCATTTGGCTTATGATGACCCTCAGGCTCACCATGTCCATGTTCACCTTGTTTTCCAGGCTTACCATGTCCGTGTTCATTTGGTTTACCTTGTCCATGTCCATGTTCACCTGGTTTTCCAGGTTTACCATGTCCTGGCTTTCCGGGTCTTCCATGTTCTCCAGGTTTTCCTGGTGGAAATGGTGGTAGAGGTGGTGGAGGTCTGCTGCTATTCTCCGGTAACTGGTTACCATCTGTAGTAGAAGTACTTTCACTTTCACTTGCAGCAGTACTTTCGGTGACAGTATCCGTTGAGGTTTCAGTTACACTTACTGTTGTAATTTCAGATATACTTTCCGTTGAACTTTCTGTTTTACTTTCTGTTGAGCTTTCAGTGATAATTTCAGTGGTAGTTTCTTGAGAGCTTTCTGTAGTCTTTTTGAAATTAATAGATAGATATATTTATAGGTTTATTTTTGAATACATTACTTTAGAATAATCATTTATATTACTCACAGTTTCTATGGCTTGGCATACTACCAATAGAGCCAGAAGTCCTGCGATAATGCCGAGATATCTCATGGTTATTGAATAACAAATATGAACAATTTCAGTTTCAATTTGCTTTTATACATTTGTCGATTCTTAATAAATATAATATTAAATATATGTATGTAATTCTATGTAGGGTACCAGTACAGAACACATTTTGTGGAAAGTTTTATTTATTATTTAAAACTTTAAGAATTACGTCAATCGTAAATAACTAGCTTTTGTTTTGCAAATATTGTTCTGTTAATATAACTATTTATTCAGTATACTTTCAATTATAATTACGCAAATTAGACTTTCATGTAAATATAATGTTTTAATCTTATAAATTTCGGGTATTTTTAGAATTTTACACGTTATTAATGTAGCTATTTATATGAAATTTGATCTTGATGGGATGTCACGACCATATTTTGCGCACAGTTTTTTATAGAAACTCTCAAACGGCTGAACCGTTTTGCTTAAAATTTTCCCATCATCATCCTGTGTATGTGTTCCTAAAACAAAATATGATTTTTAGATTATTAGTACACTCTATACATCGCAAATATCCATTAAGGTATATCGAAGGAAGTATTATAGTGAAATCCCCCAAACTGATCATTTAGCTTATATCACATAGCACTGATAAATATCAATATCAAGAAAGTATTAAGGGGCTCATTTTGTATTACACCAACTCATATTATTACCAACTTCTTTTTTATGTCTATTCTTTTAAACAAGAAAAAATGTTATAGTGTTGCAATTTATGGGAATAAGTGGTTAACTATTCTCTAAAAGTACAAAAAGTTTTGGTTTTCAGTTATTACAAATACATATGTCAACAAATTTTATAAAATTAAGAAAACGAAAAGTTCTATGCCTACTTGTTGTTACAAAAAAATATTGTATGATCTTCAGTGTTGCTAATTACGCGCTTTTCGCATTAGATTTAGCGTTTCTTAGTAACGTATTTTTGTTCATCAGCGCTTTTTTTGAAAAGGAGCTAAATTAGTTTTGTATAATTAGTTACAGATTTTAATCATGTTTTTATACGCTACACCACCATAGCACAGTGGTCCCAAAACGAAATTTTTTGGAAATAATTCTGTAACTTTAGAACTTCTGGATATATTTGAAATTTCACATGGACAATCCTGAGGTGTATGCCAATTATAAATTTCGAAGGATGACAGGTCCTTAGCAAGTCTGGGGGAGGAGGAGTGGGCCTCCAAATCGCCAAAATTATGATTTGATTGAAAAAGATTTTGCACATAGATATTTGGACCAAAGTAAAATTTGTACCCATTTTTGGCCCTGTTTTTTTTTTTTTTTTTTTTTGTTTGTTTAGTTTTTTATCTTGGCGGGCTCAATTTGAGTCTTACAATTTCTCTGAAATATTCTATGGATTCTGTACAAAATTCTATACAATTTTGTGCAAGGATCATATACCTATGTGGTTTAGATAAAAAGTTATATTATAAGTTATATTTGAAGTTAAAAATTTGGAAAAAATTTTGATTTTTTGTGATTTATTATTTTTTTTTTTTTTTTTGTTCTAAAAGGTGGTATCATTTTTTCGCTTTAAAATCCGTTATTTTCCTCCAGCCCATGCACTTTTTTCCATGTTTCTAAAAGAATACTTAACACAAAAGCTTGTAAATCAAATCCGAGGGCAGTTGGGGTAACAGTCTCCCAGCTAGGCCTATCAGAATTTCATTAATTTTAAGTTTTCCCGGAACTGGAATTTTGGGCATTTCGGAATAAGAAAATGGAAATTTATTTAGTTTCTTCTTTTAAGGACAACATTTTTTATATTATATTAAAATTTTACAATGATATCTTAACCAATTTAGATTCTATTTAAGTTCAAATATATATTTTTTTTTTTTTTATGAAAAATAACACTAAAAACAAAAATTTTTCGTTTTTTGATCAATTCAATAACAAAATTTAGTTCAAATACTTTATTAGTTATATATTATTATTATTTGTCAAGTAATAACCTTTACAACAATACCAAATACTTCGGCAAAATTTGCACATTTTCTTTCAATTTCTATGGTAAATGTGTGCTGAAGCATTCTATATACCAACAGCTCTCAAATGGGGGTCCGTAAGGACATTCGTGGGGGGGTCGCGAAGAGTTCCTGAAACATATTCTTAAAGACACAATTTTTTAATATAAATATTATTTAGAAGTTCAAATGAAAATTCCAATGAAAGCATGAAACAAATGCTTTTAGAAATGAAAATACATCTTTTTATATCCAAATTAAAGACAAGCGTTTTTTCTAAAATGAGTTCTTTTTAGAAACTTCTGATGAAGGAACCTTTAATTGAAAATATTATGCTTGATAAAGACAACAATGATCAAACGAAGAAAGTAGTGCTGTCCAATAGAGTGTCCCGAGGAAAGCCTTTTTCAAGATTTCGATATAGGAAGACCCCTCAAACGATGCGTAAAAATTTGTGTCATACGTATTGGTAAAAAAAAGTTTAGATTTTTTAATCGAAATAGGTATCAAAAAATTCGTAATTTTATGCTGGTTATGTAAAAAATATTTTAAAAATTTTTTCCGTGGGATTTTGTTTTGCTAGAAGACAGTTTAAGGCATTTGATGAATTTTTTTTTTAATATTTTTTTTTTATAATAGGCTAAAAATTACGAAATGTTTGATACCCATTTCAAGACACAACTCAATACTATTATTTGGACGAAATGTTCTAGATCTGTGACTTTCAATCGCTGGTAGAAAACTGAAGATCAATTTTAAAAATTTGTTGAATATTTTTCCCATATTAAGCTAATTTTTACTCAACGTTTGAGGGGTCTACATACAAAATTTTTATCTACGGGACCCTACTGTCCAATAACACAGTATAAAGAAAACTTTACGATATTGCAGGGAAAACAATTATTTAAAAAGATAAATATGTAGTTCACTTAAATTTGATGAAACTATAGTTTTTTCACATGAAATTTTACTTTTATTTTATAAAATCGTTTTCAGTACACAAAACTTTTATTTCATCGATAAGTTTACGGCTATATAAAGAAAATTTGCTTAAGCAACTTTATAATTTAAAAACAGAAAGTCCTTTCAATATTATTATTAGAAAAGTACCAGGTTCATTTCAAAAAGAGTTGAAATTCGTTGAATTTAATTTTGAATCAACAGATTTAAAGCATTTTAAATAGTTGAAATATAGAAAAGTTTATCCACTTGTTGGCTCCGAAGCCCTAAAAATATTAAACAAATTTTCTTCAACATACATTTTTATGTAAAAATATTTTTTTTCACTCTTTTGTCCCTCAAAAAAGAGATTCGATCTTTTCTGGAAGCAGAGAATATTAGATTTATTATTAGATCTTAATATTCAAGAAAAACAATGTCGAAATTATTAATATTATTTTTTAAAATTACTTTATCTTTACATTTTTTCCATTGCAATGTCAAAAGGGGGTCGCGAAGCGAGGTCTTCCGAGAACCCCTGCTATATACATAAGTGCACAGCAGTTTCAACGTTTAAATAACTTTATGTATATTTTAAACGGATAAATATATTGCAATGAAATTTTACATTGTTATTACTGAGATAGTTTCCAAATGTTTTGGAGGAGCACAAGTTTCTAGGTGGTCTTTGGGACATTGGGGAAGACCTCCGAAATGAGTCACCTCGGATATTATATAAGAAATAATTAAAAAAGTTGACCACTTTCGGAGGTTCTCTTCCCATCCACAGACCAGCTAATTATTTATTATACAATAACGACATTATAACTATACAATGAAATAAAGCAATATTTTAATGAAATTTAGCACATATAAATCTATATAGCGAATTTCGAATATCGGTCCAATACCGGCCATAGCATAAACCCATTTGCAGAAAATCACTTTAACGACATTAATCCCACTTAAATGTTAGTATCAAGTTAATATTCGATATCATGTAGTAATGTCCACCACTTCTACCACAAAATATCATGCAAGTGCTGAAGATATTGAAATGATTTCCTGCTAAGGATCATAAAATACCCATATTGTATAAAATGTTTATATGAATTTAAAGAAAATTTTATTTTAGAGAAAAAAGAGTGTACATTCTTTTTCGGCAAAAAAAAGTCGTTTATTTTTAGCCTCATATCGACTTCAAATTTTTTTTCGTTTAATAGATAATTTTGTTCTTTAATTAGCTAACGAAAAAACAAAAAAAAAAAACAAATAAAATTGGTAGAAAATACTAGGATATATATATGAAAAAACTGGATAGAGAATATCCAAAATTGAGGATCCACCCTAATATATATATATAGATAGGCGTATAGCAAAAATGTAGTCTACAATAAATTTTAAGGGAGACATAATGGAATATTGGAAATTTGGGGAAAATCGTTTAAATTTAACAACAGTGTTTTGACATAAATGCTGCTACTCAAAAACTACTCAAGATACAGATGCCAGTTAGGTTTAAAATAATAGGTAATGAGAGCAACTTTAAAGTGGTATTCCACATTTTATATAAATAAAGGTTTAAGTTCATTTGTTAAACCTTAAGTCCATATCTCGAGCGCTATTTTGAAAATTTTGCTAAATCCGTATGTTTATACAGATTTCCTATACTATATAAGTTATATAAGCTTTTAGAATATGGAGTTGCTTGGATGCTGAGATATTAATGAAATGATAGTGGCAGGTAAATAAAACTGTGTAATTTCCTTGGAAAAAATATTTGTTTTCTCTTATAGAAACTTTTGCACGCTGAGTTTGAATATGACCTTGGAAATGTTCTATCGCTTTTAGTTTTTAACATATAGAGTTTAATTGTATTTCATCTTTTCAAGCCATATTTTAGAGACCATATAATCTGTGCAAATAAAAAAATTTAAGGCAAACTAGTTACAATATATAAGCACAAGATTCTACTGGTTTTTGTTAACCACTAAAATCTTGCGCTTATATATTTTGTGTCACTTGTATACGACACATACAAATCAGATAAATCCTACAAACTTGAAGTCCTGAAATTGAGTACGTAGTTTTTCTACATATGGTCTCTAGTTTCGTGCGTATACCTTTTTATAATGTGTGAAAATGGCTGTCACATGGTGCTATGCTACCTAATATTTTGCTATTTTCCATCATTAAATTGAATTTAAGTATTTTATTATTTGCGGGGAATTTTTATTTTGACATTATCATATGAATTACTAACAACTTAATGTTTATAATTTGAATGATATGATGTCGTTTTTTGTTTTTTTTTTTTCTACATTGGAACATTATCATTATTGTCTACCACGTCTTTCAAAGCCTCCAGGTCCAGCGAAACCACCACCAAATCCTTCCTGTCTATGCGGGACTTCGAAGACATCTTGCCTTCCGTGTCCACCGAGTCCTCCGAGGCCACCGAGTCCTCCGATGCCACCAAGTCCTCCGAGGCCACCGAGTCCTCCGAGGCCACCAAGTCCTCCGAGGCCACCGAGTCCTCCGAGACCATCGAGTCTTCCTGGGCTACCTAGGTCTCCAAAATCTCCATTAATTCCACCTAGTTCTCCTTGGCGTCCTTGATCTCCAAAGCCTATTTGCTTTCCTGAACCTCCCAATTCTTCTTGTCTATCTTGGCATCCGAATCTATAATGTTTAGCTGGACCTTCAAAAATTCCTTGATTTCCAGGACGTCTAAAAATTCCATGGTGTCCCGGACCACCAAGATTGCCAAATCCTAAGCCATTAAATTTTTCAGGTTTGCACGGACTTGGGGGGGATTCGTGTTTGCCAGGTCGGTGATTTGGAACATTTGGCTTATGATGTCCTTCAGGTCTACCATGACCATGTTCACCTGGTTTACCATGTCCATGACCATGTTTGCAGTGTCTGCCATGTTCACCTGGCTTGCAAGGTTTACCATGTCCATGTTCGCCTGGTCTACCATGTTCATGCTCACCTGGTTTTCCAGGCTTGCACGGTTTACCATGTTTACACGGTTTTCCTGGTAGAAACGGTGGTAGATGTGGTTGCGGCGTACTATTATTCTCTGGTAACTGGGCACCATCTGTTGTAGTAGTATCTTCATTTTTACTTGCAGTAGTACTTTCAGTGGCAATTTCTGTGGAACTTTCTGTTTGACTTTCCGCGGTAGTTTCGGTGGCAATTTCGGTTGCACTTTCCGTGGAACTTTCTGTAGGACTTTCCGTAGAACTGTCAGTTTCACTTTCTGTGGAACTTTCAGTGACACTTCCCGTAGAACTTCCCGAGGTACTATCAGTGACAATTTCAGTTGTACTTGATGAAGAACTTTCTGTTAGATTTTCCTTAGTACTTTCAGTGACGCTTTCCGTAGAACTTTCCGAGGTACCATCAGTGGCAATTTCAGTTGTTGTTGCAGAAGAACCTTCTGTTTGAATTTGCGTGGTACTTTCAGTAACACTTTTCGTGGAACTTTCTGTTAGATTTTCCGAAGTACTTTCATTTGCGCTTTCTGTTTGATTTTCTTTGGTACTTTCAGTGACACTTTGCGTGGAACTTTCTGTTACACTTTCAGTGGTACTTTCAGTCACAATTTCTGTGCTAATTTCAGCAGCGCTTAATCTGGCCTATTAAAAAAAATACATAGTTTTATTCCTTTTATTTTTTATTTTTTTTTTTTTTTAGAAGAAACCCCATTTAAATTACTTACAGCTAATAGAGCCAGAACTCCTATGAAAATGGTGAGATACTTCATCGTTAATGTATAACAAATCTAACAATATTTTTCTTTTTCAATCCGCTTTTATAGGTCAATTTGTAAAAAATATTCGCATATGTAATTTTTAGTAGGGTACCGCGAGAAACTAACAAATTTATTTTTAGTTCAAAACAATTTTTCTTAAAACATTAATACGAATTTTTGTTAATAAACATTAGTTCAACCAAATTTTAAAATAATTAAATGACACGTTAAAGTCAATGTTGTAAAATAAAGAAGGGTCACTTAAAGTATTGAAATATCAAAGGTCAAAATTATTTGAAAGAATTAATTTTAACTATTAAAATAGATAAATTACTTAAATATAAGTAAATTATTTGTTTTGGGATACCCCATATAAAACTATAAGAAATTTATAAATTTTATGAGTTGTTATCGTAAATAGTCATTAGTTTGCAAATATTGTTTTGTTTTTGTTGATTTAACTATTTTTCAATGTTCTTTAATGTATAACTACGCAAATGAAATAATTCGTTATCACTAGTTTTTGTTGTCACATTGGGTGCTATTGGCTCAAAAGTACCAAAATATATCTAATAAATTGAGGTAAAAACCTAATGATCATAATATTATTGATATAGGCCCTCATTTTACGGTAGCAATGGCAGTATTTTCTTGATAGTAGGGAACCTCTAACATGTATATTTTATAAACCCTTCGCATTTTTTAGTTTTTATCCGATATTTTAGAATCTTATCTTATATATAGTATGAGAGCTAATTAAATTTTTAAATTTTAAAAGAATTGGCTCATTTCCTGCAAAAAAATCCAACATAAAACGAAAGAGGAAGACGTAGTCGGTCAAACCCGACCATATGATACTCTACACCATTGGTTCCAATTGTGAACCGATATTCTTATTAGGTGTAAAATAAAATTTACGAATACAGAATATAACGTCGATACTAACATTTATAAGAATTTAGTAATTTTTGGGTGACTCCCGAAAAAGGACCTTATATGGGAGCTATGGTAAATTATGGATCGATCTTCGTAAAATTTAGCACTATCATTTACATTTATATAAAACTTATTTCTGTCGAATATTAACTTGATACTAACATTATAATGGGATTTATGCCTTTTAAAGTGATTTTCGAAAGAGGGGTTATATGGGAGTTATGGTCAATTATGGACCGATTTTTCCAACCACCTATGGTGGTGTAGGGTATAAAAATAAACTACTTACATATTGTATATTAAGTACAGATATCTTTCGTTGCTCTTTAAGAACAATAATGATTTTGATTTTCTTTGAAAAGAGTCTGCAGAAAATTTGTATATGTAAACCTTTTACAAATAGTGTTAAGATTCTAACTTTAAGACAAAGTTTGAATTAAGCCTTTTAAGTATTTTTAAAAATCCACAGTTATTCTATTTGCCTTAAATATTTTTAATATTAAAAGTATAATAAAAAATATCGTCAAGTATTAAAAATAGTCTATGTTCAATTGTGCACCAAAAAAAACAAAATAATAATAATTTCTTTCTCACTGTGCAATGTAAAATAAAATTTTTCCTTTAATTCTAAAATAAAGAATTATTAGTTTACGTAATAACATACACAGAAGCTTTTATTTATATAATTACAAGCTTTTACCCAGTGCGCTTCGCTACTCTCCAAATTGTCTGTTTTGGGTTAGCACTCCCCCTGGACCTACATATACGATGTGAACTCTTTTACTATAATTAAATAAAATTTTCTTTTTAAGTCGATAAAAAAGTTAAATCCAAAATATTTTATTAATTTTGGTGAAATAGACCTTTTAATGGAATAATTACCCTCTTATTTTGTAAATCCCTTCACCTCACTTTGAGCAAATTTCCATACCAATTTTTGAAAAATAAAAACAATTTACATTAAAATTTTTTTCAAAGTGAAGGGAAGTGTTTTACAAAATAAAGCCCTTAATCACCAAAAGTTGACACTTTTACTCTTATATTTACTTATTTCTTTATATATGCGATAATAAATATTTGTTCGTATAGGGAGTTCAGGATAATGCTCTAAAAATTTCAAGGAAATCGGTCCAGCGATCTGGTCTATAACATACAAACAAGCGGACAAACCCTATTCAATTTACATATCTAGATATATTTATGTAAGTATTTATTCAATCCAATTTGTTCGTCATATAAAGAAGATATCATATTTCATATTCCTATTATTTAAACAATTACATGTTTATATTCAAATTACGTAACTTATATTAAATATTTATAAAAATGTTACTTATGGAATAAATTACACTAATAAAAAATTTATATTTGTTAAGATTTCTGTCAGTTTGATATGTATAATAAATTAGTATAAAAGCGAGTACAACTTCAGAAAGAAAAAATTATAAAATAAAAAGCGTTTTGTTGTTTTGGCGATTATTCAAGCTAATGAAGGTGGGAGTCCGATATTGCCAATTCTAGGATTTCATTGTGATCAAGCGTCTGGGCCACACTTCAAAGTAATTCATGAAGTACAGAAACAAACCGAAAATAATTAAATTTATAATATAAAAAATAACCATGATTTCATTCAGGGAAATCCCGAGGCATCGTAACTTGGTGGGTTTAATATTGCATCTTAGCCTGGATCAAAAAAACAAATGGTATTAGTGAATAAATATTGCCACTTCTTTGGGAAAAAAAATGGAACCGCTAGGAACCTGTTCTCCTGCAAATCAACTAGAAAATATCTAAGCTTTAACCATGTGAAATTTTATTGGGATATCTCCAACTGTTCAAAAGTTAAAGAATTATTCCCAAAAAAAAAGTTGTGGAACAACTGTGCGAGCTAGGCGATCTTTGTATTATAATATGGTTAAGGAATATATTTATATCGGAAAACCAAGTACTTTATGTTATTTCTTTAGATTTATCGAATAGTCGACACTTCTGCCTTTATCAACGATCACACAGGGAATAAAAAAATTAGCTTTGATTCAAAATTCATTTTGTTTTTCGCTCTCACTACAAAGCAATAACAAATCGCATATATTGTCATAGTATTGATAGACATAATAATTTTTTAATGTATCATATTTTCAGCAAAATTTCATTGATGTGCATGCTTTTTTGTAAAATATATCGGCTAGAAACTATAAACTGGAATAACGACTAGTATTCGTTCAAAAATGGTTTTAGCCATATTTCGTCCCTATATATTGTCTGCCCCGAGTCCTCTCACAGTGTCGCACAGTGGGGTCAAACACAAATTTTTGGTAATAAATCTCCTAAACTACTGGTCGGATTAAATTAAAATATATGGAAGAGTTGAGGACCTAAACTTCCAGGAAAAAAGTCACATGTGATAACTGAGCTAAAAAAACTAGAGTGACTTTTTTTTATTAATCGATAAAAATTAAACTTTTTTCTAAAATTCACTATTTTCGACCAACGCTGGATGTAGGGTGCAAACTTAAATCAATTAAAACATTCCATATTAGCCATTTATGAAGTCTTATCTTTTAAAATATATAAAGAAAAAAATTTTATTAACGGAACTTTGAGAAAAAAGTTAAAGAATTGAACTATATATTTTTTTTAATTGTCATTTCTCATACTAATTTCAAAGTACTGACTTTGAATATTGTTCACATCTAGACGAATTCAGATAATCCAACAATTCTTTGAGCATATTATTTTGCAATATATAAAAAGTGACAGAATATTTAAAAAAAAAAATTACTTCAAAGTCGAGGCAAAAAATCAAAAATTCAAGCGTAAATATCTTTTTAACTGTAAGAGATAACTTAGGCGAGTAGACTTCTTTATCTTGCCAACAGTGTTGCCAGGACTTGAGAAAAAAAGAAGCTAAATTAGACTTTAAAAAAAGTCAAAAAAGGCTAAATGTCCCAAAAAAATAAAGCCAGAAAAAAGCTAATATATTGTTTTATTTAAAAACGCATTTATTTATTTTTTTCTCATTAGATTTTGGTATTTCTTAAGGATATTTTAGTGAATTTGTAAATATAACATAAATAGTTTTTATAGGTAACAAAGCTTGCTAAAAAATACTTATAATATTTTCGTTAAATATAAATAATTTCGATTTTTTGTGCAAACTAATACAGAAAAATGCTTAAATTGATGATTCTGTAGAAATAAAATGAGTAAATTTTTAGCCTTTTTAAGGCTAGTTTAAAATTAAAAAAAGCTAGAAAAAAGGCTAGAAGCTAAAACGAAAATTTTGAGGCTAAAAGCAAAATAAAAAGGCTAGATTTAGCCTTAAAAAGGCTAAACTGGCAACACTGCTTGCCAAGCACTTTACAAAAATGTTTAAAATCGGATTTCATTTGTAGAAGTTAAGATTTTTTGAAACTTTTACATATTTGAGACAGTCAACTTCGACACAAAAAAGATAAAATATAAAATCTATCAAGTATTATCTTCAAAATTTTTTGAAATCGGTTTATGTTTTGTTACATAACTTGAAGGCTAAAGGAATGCCAAAAATTAAATTTTGCATTAGTATACGGAAGATTTGTATTCATATTATATATTTTTTTAGCATTTTTAAAGATATCGTTTTTGGATATATAATAGTTTATTTTTTGTTAAACTTATTTTGACCTTTAAAATTTTGAACTAAAGGAACTCACTATATGTCATTTTAAATGTAATATCTTTGTTTTTAAAGTTAGAGTTATTAATAATTTGATTTTATTTTTGTCCATAACTTCTAAATTAAATAAGACTCCAACTTGAAATTTTAGATCCGTATGAAGAAAAGTTATGACAATAATACAGTCAATCGCATAAATATGTATATGACCCGTATGTATTTTTTTAACTGTAGATTTTTGTACTTATTTCTAAAAATATTTGTAAAGATGTTGGTCTTATATTTAACGGTATGTCTCTAGATTAAGATAACCAAAAAAATCCTGAGATGTTCCTATTATATCAGCTTTTGCCACTTATTTAAAAGAAACACGAAATTTTATTAATATCTGTGAGTCTTTGGGAGATAAAAAGCAAATAATTCTGGGAAAAATTTCGGTAATTAAAAAAGAATACCAATTATTTTCACTTCTTTAGAACTCTTTACCTAGTAAAATGTTAAAAAGGTTAAGAATATGGTATTATACACTTATAATTTGTCATGGCTAAATGTGGAATATCTGCAGTGTATTCGAATTATAGATGGAATATTTAATAATTTATTAATAAATTTTGCATTTTGTTGTACAATTTTACATAAATTTTTAATATACCTTCGAAATTCCTGCCAAACTTCTTTCAAAAGTATGAAAATATTCGAAATTCCTGCCAAACTTCTTTCAAAAGTATGAAAATATACTATAAAATACCCTTGAAGCAGTCTGGATCTTTAGTAGTATACGTTGAACTCTGGCTATGTGTCTTTCCATCAGTTTTGTATGGCTGATTTACTTTCTTGGACGATATATATAATTTCATTTTGGGAGTATTTGCTGCTACTTATACAATTATATATTTCGATTTTTTATACCCACCATCAAAAAGATGTAACATGTCGAAGGAATCATCTAAGACCCCACAAAGTATATATTTTCTGGGTCCTGGTTAGATTCTGAGTCGATCTAGCTATGTCCGTCCGTCTGTCTGTCTGTCTGTCTGTTGAAAGCAGGATAGGGCTTGAACGGGGCAACGTAGGGGGACGAAATTTGGCATAAATATTTATCTTATATAAGGTTTGTTTGGTATTGAAAACAGATATTTTCGGATTTGATATCTCCGATTTCAATGAAATTCGCAGCAGGTATTAAGTATTACAAATGTTGCTCAAATCACAATTTTTCTGATTAAAGAATCCTCACAAAGGAGGATAGAATTTTTTCCAAAAGTAATCACACTTTATTGCTCATAACTTCTAAAATATACATTGTACAATTTGTATTTTTACTTCATTTAATAGAAAAACACATTGAATTTTAAACGGCAAGTAAAATATTTATATACTTCGAATGTTCAAAGGTCAAAATCGATAATATAGAGATTAATGCTTAGTATCTCGAAAAACGGTATTTTAAAATACCTCAAGAGAAAATAATTTTGAATTTATGATTTACTTTTATAAATCTTACGTATATATAAATGTATTGTAATACTAATTTTGCACCTTTATGATCTTTGGAAAGGGCCTGTTTATGGGAGTTTTGGTCAATTATCGACTGATCATTGTAAAAAAATTCTTTGTTATTTTAAGGTTACAAACGATTTTATTTGTGTTGAATTCTACCACAACTGTATTCTGGAAAGACATCTTCGAAATCAACCTATAGTTTACATGGATGGACATTAACTATTGATGATATTCAACAAGGCTTAAAATCATACATATCTTCAGATAATGGCAATTTTATGTGAAAAATTATCTACAAAGGTTTATAATATTCCCATATTTTTGAGTTGTTTCCAGGAATTCATTTAATATAAGTAAAAAAAAATTAAATAAACATTTTATTTTTTATTGACACTAAAATTTATTTCACTATTTTCCATTTTCTTACTTTTTCAAGTAAAAGCTTGTTTTTTAAATTTTTAAAATATCTCTTTTTATACCCTTCACCACAGGTGTAAAGGGTATATATAAGTTTGTCATTCCGTTTGTAATTTCCACAATTTTCGTCGGAGAGCAAAAAAGTTTATATTTTCGGAATCCTTGTAAGAAGCGATGACGATTGGACCATGTCCGTCCGTCCGTCCGTGTGTCGGTTGAAATGGCGTTTATGAAGCCCACCGATAACTGACATATATAATATGTATGTCAAACGATCGGAAATGCTTTCGAGAATTTTGCTATTGGAATTCAGCAAGATAGGTTCATACAATGCGGAGATATGTTCAAAAAACCGGTTTTTTGAACCGGTTTTCCAGTTTCTGAAGCCTCTGTATACACTACGGACTTCGTTTTTACAAAGAATTCTCGGACATTTTTTTCTGAATTTTTGTTCTGAAAAAATGAAATAAATCGGTTCAATAATAACTGAGATATCGGACAAAACGCATTTTTTATTTTTTGAAGCCTTGGTTTAAGCTATAGATTTTTATTTTTATACAGATCGGTCACAAATATTTTTATAAAATTTCGATTTTTTGAATCAGGAAGATCGGTTTATAAATGGTGGAGATATGCTTTAAAAACCGGTTTTTAGAACCGGTTTTTTAGTTTCTGAAGCCTCTGCATATACCAGGGACTTCGAATTTTTAAAGGAGGCTCGAAAATTATTTTCTGAATTTTTGTTCTGAAAAAATTAAATAAATCGGTTCAGTAATAACTGAGATATCGGGGAAAACGAATTTTTTATTTTTGAAGCCCTTGTTCAAGCTATAGATTTTTATATAGATCAGTCATAAATATTTTTATAAAATTTCGGTTTTTTTAATAAACCAAATTCGTTCATAATCAACAGAGTTATGGCCCAAAAACAAATCTGTTAAGAATATAAATACACCAACAAACATGTATATTAAGCGTTGTAATGACTATTAGCAAAGAATATACACCATATAGAAAGCGCATGTCAATGAAAACTGAAATATTTTTTAAAAGTATTTCATGATGCGGGAGGGAAGACAAAGGGAAAAGAAGCTTGCGTGTTTTTATCTCTTTTGTTATGCTCTTGAAATGAATAAAAAACATACAAGAAAGTCAGTCTCGCACGAGCATTCAAGCAGGAATGTTGTGTTACTGCTTGTTGCTTGAGATACACTCATGAAAAATATTTAATGTTAAGTAGGAGTAATTAATATGATTTTTTATCTCATAATTAAACAACTATCTTTTTGTTTAATTAAGAAATACAAATTTACTACAATTAATTTTTTATTATAAAATACAAATTTAAAATAATCGTTCGTGCTGAATTATATTTAGTATTATTCGATATTTTTTAAATTAAAAAATTAAGAAATTATAATCCTAAATTAATAATTTATCGTTATTATTATTTTTTTTTTTTTATCAAAGAATAGAAAAAATAAACATTAAATCGTAATTTTTATGATTACTATGGTAATCGTTGCGATCCCTGGTTATTACTATTCAAATTCTAATATAGTAACGTGTATTTCCACTAACAAGTTTTGAATTGTCGAAGAAACTTTCAAAATTAAATTACTATAAAAATTATGCTATTTTTTTTGTGTATAATTTCATAATGGGACAGAAAAACAAAACATACACAAACATAATTGTGAATGTATGAGTGTGGCGATAACTGGTGTAGTGCCTATAAAAAAGTAGAAACAAGAAATTGGTTGTTTATTTACTAAAGGAGATAAATACGATCGCGTATGTTAGTGTAGGGCATATCATATATGTTTTGTTATTTTAAAAGACGAAATACTTTAATCAGCACCGAACTAGTTATGCCTTTTTTAACGTCATATGAGCTTATGTAAATATACTTTCAGAATATCAAATTTATATTTTAAAATTTGATTTGTGTAGTTTTGTTACTTATGTATTCAAAGTAACAGATATTAAAGTTAGGTATATTAATAAAATAAATAAAAACAAAAATATAAAATTATATCCACTTGAAAAAAAAAAAAAAAATATATATATATATATATATATATATATATATATATATATATATATATATATATATATATATATATATATATATATATATATATATATTAGGGTATCCAATTATTCGGGTGTTTACATTAATCGGTTTATTCGACAAATAATTATTCGAGGTTAAAAGTTGATCGGTTAATAGCCGATTATTGACAAATTATTCGATTAACCGAATAACCTTTGTTATACATGTAAAACAAATAAATTACACAAATTATAGCTTTTAATCTATTTAAATAGTTACTTAGAAACATGATATAAGATCAAATTGTTTTAAAAGGAGATCATTTCGTAATTATTTTCTCCTATTTGTATGAAAAATTTTCATTTTTTAGCTAATACTATAAAATATTCTACTTATTCCGCTTTATTTAATATATTTTTCATGTAAGTATATTTTCCGTGTAAGAATGATATTTTGTTAATCGAGTCTACATTAATATTTTTTGGGTGCATTTAGGAGATGATAATTAAAAGTATTATGACTTGTAAAACTTTGAATTTACTTAAGAACATTACTTTGAGTAAAGTTTAATTATTTATATTATTTCTTGACGCTTTTTATAAAACATTCTATCCCAAAAACAAAGCATCCAAAGAAGTCAGTATGATACTGAATTTGTGATCCAGAAATAGTAAAAATTCGTATAATTTTCAATGAATTTTTTGATACCTGTGTTATGTCATGCCATATTCACGATTTTGTGCAAAATTGCAATGAACAACCAAATTTTTTTATCGACTCCAGGAAATTAGTTTGAATTTTTATTATTATTTTAATAAGGAAAATTGCATAACATTGTTTTGTTACATTGTTTTGCAAATATTGTTTTGTCATTTATTTCAGTTATTTTCTTTTTTGGAGAAATAACATCCGAATATCAAAGTCTTATAGCAGAACAATTCGTTTAAATCTTTCTATATATTGAATACTGTTTTATTACTTCTAAAGCAGAAGAAAAATTACCCCACTAAAAATTATGTTTATTTATTTTTACTGGAATGCAATAGACCTCTTAAAAAGATGTAGTATACATAAATTTATCATAAAAATAAAAAATTTTCTAATTTATAACTCGAGAAAACTACATTTCGGTTAACCGGTTATTCGACACAAATTATTCGGTTTATTCGTTATTCGAAAATGGACAGTTTTAAATTATTCGGACAGTTAATCGACAAAAATTAACCGGATAACCGAATGCCGGTTAATCGATTGGATACCCTAATATATATATAAATATTTTTATTTTTTTTATTCATATCGAATTTGTTTTATTCTGTAAAAAAGGTGGAATTCTATAAAAAAAATAAAAAATTGTTATGACAAAAATAAATAAATATATAAAAATATCTTTTATTTTCTGCCAAAAAATATCTTATATGTTTACAAAAAAAATTTTCAGTATTTTTGTTTATAAAAAATTAAAGTCTATAAATTGCTATATGAATATTTTTATCTTTTTGTATAAAAATATAATAACTTTTTGTCTAGAAAAAGGAAATTAAAAAACTTCTTTATTATTTATTTCAAAATAAATGTTATTTCTGCCCAAAAATAAAAGAAATCAAATATTTATTTTTATTTAAAACAACTTATTTTACTAATTAACATATATATAATTTAAAAATAAGTTTTAAAATTAAAAATATTAATATTATTTTTTTCTAAAAAATCTTGGATAAAATCACAAAATAACTTTATTCAGAAAAATAAAGGAAAAACTTTTATTTATTTTTTTTTTTTTTCTAAAAAATCCAAAAAAAAAAAAAATATGTACTTTTAAAAATTAAAAATTTTAAATATTTTTTTAAATAAAAATTTCTGAAATTAAAAATTCTCTATAAAAACATTTTTTTAATTGCAATTTTTTTAAATAGTAATAATAAAAAACAGCAAAAGCTAATTATCTGCACATTTTATGAAATATATAAAAATATAAATGTAAAAAAAAACAACTATTAGTTTATCAAAAATATAACTACAAAATATAAATTGACAACTTCGAAATCATACAAAAATTTGTCACGTCACTAAGAAATGTATAAGCACGTCGGTGCAGATCAAAGTATTTCTACTTGTAAAACAACAAAATATGTATGCTATGCCCTACAGTAATATTAACGTTCATATCTTTTCCATTAGTAAATAAACAACTAAAATTTCTGTTGGCATTTTTTATTTCAAAATAAAAGAAACAAATATTATTTGTTTTTTTCAATTTGAAATAAAGATCTTTATAACATGTACATAACATGTATATGTGTGTTTTTATTTGCATTTCTTTATAAGGAATACACACATGTACAAACACATATATTTAAACTCTTTCTCTCTCTCTCTCTCTATGTTTTGGTGGTGGCTTTTGTTTTCCCTTGTTACTTATCCCCCTCATCAATGCAAAATGTTGAGAGCGAGAATTACATGAGAGCGGGTTCTATGATTAAAACCCGCCATAAGAAATTTTGCTTCTACATGATGCGCCTTCTATATATGAATATTCTTTGCTATTAGTGACGTTTTTTGTTTTTTGTATAGACAAGTAGTTTAGTTAGAAACAGCAGTAATATGATGAATAACAATGTTGTTGTTGTTGTTCTTTGTATATGCAGTCTGTTGTTGTTCTTTGTATATGCAGTCTGTACAAAAATAAATAGATATGGAATTGTAGTTGTTTATTTTTAAAAACTAAAACATATCTGTTAAGAATATACATAAATACATACACAAACATGTATATTAAGCATTGTAATGACTATTAGTGACGTTTTTTGTTTTTCGTATAGACAAGTAGTTTAGTTAGCAACAGCAGTAATATAATGAATAACAGTGTTGTTGTTCTTTGTGTATTCAGTCAGTTTGTACATACAAAAATAAATATATATGGAATTGTTGTTGTTTCTTTTTTAAAAGCAAAGCCTGTTATGATTGTTTTTTTTTTTATATTCAAATTTTCGTAGTTTGAAAAAAATTTAGATTTAGAAAATATGCAAGCATACGTTAAGGCGAACATTTTATTAATTGTCGGTAATATGGTAATATGATGTCGATAAGATGGTAAGATGGTAATATGGTAATATGGTGAAGGGTATCAAAGATTCGGCACAGCCGAATCTTTTTTCAATTTCATTTTTACTAGTTTTACTAAAATTTCAAACGAACAAACCTTATGTATTGTTTTTAAAAGTAGAAATGAATTCTTTAATTGAAATATGTATAAAAAATTTATTTTTTTCTTACATTTAAAATGTGTTTTTTATATGAAATATCAATCCCGAAATCACTAAAAATCCCGGGGTCCTGAAAAATCCCGGGGTCCTGAAAAATCCCGGGGATTTGAAATTACAAAATCCCGAATCCCAGGATTTGCCAAATCCAGTCCTGTTTAGCATCCCTAATCGTGATTAATTATACAGCATAAAAAGTGAAAAAGCCTAAATTGGTTAACTTGGTCTATATGTAAAATGGCTTTAAATTTGATACCTACGGGAGTCAATACCCATGGTACCCGGGTACCCCCATATAATTTCTGTATTTTGCACTACAATTAATATTTTTTAAACTATTTATTATTGAAAATCTTATTTTTATGGTCCTTTGATTTCTATAAAGTTAAAATTTTACTAATTTTTTGTTAAAACTAGGGAATAAGCATGTCCATGACAGTCAAAATTATCAAATTGCTTCCACAGGATAATCCAATGCTCGGTTAAAAATTATTTACATTTTTAAGACCGTTTCAAAACTTTATTTTCAAACTTTAAAAGGTTGTTAAACAAATTTGAAAAAAAGTTCGAAAAAAACTTTGCAGGTTTATAAACAACACAATAGAAGATAAAATTGAAAAGGTTCAATACCATTTCGGCAAAATTTATTCGCTTACCTCTTATGATTACAAAAATAATGTTTTACTTCAAAAATGTAGTACTTCCAAGTGGGAACACGCCATATAAAAATCATGCCTTACCCTCTCTCTTACGGAAGACTTGAATTTTATATGGTGAGTAACCGTTTGGAAGCATTATGTTTTTGAAGTAAAATGTTATTTTTGTGATCTTAAGAGGTAAGCGAAAAAATACATGTCAGACGCTAGTTTCAAAGCATATTTTTTTTTCTTTATTTTTTTGCTAGAATTATTACCGTTTCTTCCCTTACTTAAGTGCATCTATATAAGAACGTGAGGCAGAATGCAATGCAATGCTCCGAAGGAAGCTCCATTTTTTACATTATATGTTTATCAATGAAAATAAGAATTAAATATTTGCTGATATTTATAAATGAAACAGAATAACGTTCAAGAAATAATGATAAATTGTTCGTCTTTGAATGTATATGTTAGGAATGCTCCAAAACTAAACTTATTTCAACGGTGGTCATATGTTTATATGAAAAAAAAAAATAATAAATTAAATAATTTTTTAGTGGCAAAAAAAATGTGTATTGTATTTCTTAGGAAAACTCCTCAAACGATGCACTGAATACGGAAAAAATATAGAGACATTTTTTAAATTGATCTTCAGTTCCATATAGGTCCGAAAGACCACTTTTTTTTACCAAAATTATATAGGGTAGAAGAGGTAGCATTAAAATAGGGGCACATTCGTTTTTACCAATCATCTTAAAAATGAAGTATAATTTGTTGTGTTAATAATTAATTTTTATTTTCTCTAAACTAGATCTTTCATCTATCAAATTTTGGTATTTCCAAAATGCATTTCTTCGAAGGTAAACGTGATTAAATATTTTTTTCAATTCATTTCTAAATATATCACTGTAGGTATTTTCTGTGATAACTTTTATATTTTGTGGAACTGGTAAACTATTTTTTTCTATTTTATAAATATAATAGTAATGGACAATTATTGATATGTTCAAATAAATTCTTTTAAAGTGTGAAAAAATTACCACTTGCGTGCAAGGCTCTCAAGTGTTAATTAAATTCAAATAAAAATTTAGTGATTTTCTCATGCATACTACATTAGGCTGCACCAAAATTTACCAACTTTTGAATTTTGACCGTAACTCCCCCTAGAATATTTTTTTGGGTTGTAAAAACGTACTGTATGAAATATCGTTAACCCGTGTCGCATCGGACCTGAACTTTGTAGGGTGCGTTTATATTGGAAAAATTGGCCTTTTTACCGTTTTTAGAAAAAATTTCCCATTAAATACTTTGTTTTGCAATTAAATGTTAAAAAATCATAATGTACACATAATTATCTATAAAATAAGATATAAAAAATAAAAATCGGTTAACATATATTAAAGTTATTGCGAATTCCCCAGACCATTAATGTGTTTTGGAACACTTGTTTAAGGAGCGGCAACGAAATTTTTAATTTTTAATAGATGTTTAAATAAAAAGCTATTTTCAATAAAATTTGAACCATAATTGCTGAAAAATACGTTTTTGTTTTCGCAGGATAACTACAACACCTTTTCGTACTAGGTTGAAAAATGTTTAAATTTTTTAAGACTGTTTCATACCTTGTATGATTAGGGATGCCAATCCCAAAATCCCGATCCCGAAAATCCCGGTTTTTTCGGGATTACGAAATCCCGAATCCCGGGATTGGACGAAAAAAAATCCCGGGATTTCATTTTCGGGATTTACTGACATAAATACATTATAAAAAGTAACTCAAGGCAAGATAGAAAATTGAAATATTTACAGATATTTTTCAAAAATATAAAAAAAAAAATCGATTAGAACATTATAGGTCTGTTCGTTTTTATGTTATTCTTATTACTAGTTTTACTATTTAACCCGAATAGCGTAAAAGTAGTAAACATTTCAAGAGGAAATAATTTTATCTATTTCACACAGTATGTTTTTACAACCCAAAGAACAATTCTAGGGGGAGTTACGGTCAAAATTCAAAAGTTGGTAAATTTTGGTGCAGCCTAATACTACATATATTTTGGGTCGACATTGTACAGTGTCACATTTGGAAGTTTTATAACGACAAAATCTAGTTTTGGAGATATTGGTAAAAAATTTTATATTCTGTTTGTAGATAAGTTCGTAAGCATTCCCATTAAAATGTGTGGGTAAAATGACTGCCAAACCCCCTACTGAAAAAATTACTTTATTTGTATGAATTTCGGACACATTTTTATTGAAATAAAGGATATTTTAAAAGGCTTGGTAAGATCTAAGATATATTTGTTCTTGTAGTTCTTATTTGGAAAAATGTGACACTGTGCATTGTTAATTTAATTTATATAAAATTCAATTAAACATATTAATTTTTGCTTGTTTTTTTTTTCAAATGCTGTATTAAAATAAAGTAAAATACCATCATATATGGGAAAACGATTCTGCCCACTACTTATCGAGATAGTTAGAATCAAAATTGCTTAAATATAAGAAGAATTTTGATACCGATATTGACTATGTTTATGTAAAATTTTAAATCAGATTAACTGTCTGATAAACCACTAAAATTGAATAATTTTGAAATAAATATTAAACGGATAACAAAAACTCATATCTTAAAGTAAGTAAAAATTTACTAATTTGAATTTTCAAAAAAAAAAAAAAAAAAAAAAAAAAAATTACAAACACTACTGTGAGAAAACCTTATCGAAAAGGATGTTTCATGGAATAAAAAAATATTGAGGTAACTCTTGAATATGTTTTAATACAAATGGACGCACCTTCTAAATACCTTTTAAATGATGCCACATTTTCCATATGTTGCTTTGAGAGAAAGTTCAAAAAAACTGGAAAAAATGAGTTAGAATCACTTTCTGAGCCGATTTAACGATGTCCGTCCGTCTGTCCGTCTTTCCTTCCATGTAAACCTTGTAATCAAACTACAGGCACACAAGTTTTTTACAGTCCAGGGACGAAGCCTATTGAAATTGGTTATGATCGGTTCATTATTTCACCTAGTCCTCAAACAAATGTCTTCCCGGAAAAGGGTTTAACGATCATAAATCCCTTAAATATAGCAATATTTTAATGAAATTTGGCACACATAAGTTTAAATAAGTGTGCTGATTTTTAAAAAGATGGGTCCATAATTAACCATAAGTTTTACATGAACATAAATGATAGTGCCAAAGCTATGGTAAATTTCAATAATTTACCATAGCTCCCATATAAGGCCCTCTTTCGGGAATCACCCAAAAGTGAGTAAATTCATATAAATGTTAGCATCGACGTAATATTCTGTATTCGTATGTTTTATTTTACACTTATGAGTATCGGTCCACATTTGGCTCCAAGTCTAATAAAAGACCCCTCCCCGAATTATAATGTACACAATGGTGTAGGGTATCATATGGTCGGGCTTGACCGACTGTATCTTTTTCTCTCGTTTTATTTTGTTTTTTAACCGTAATCGCATGTAAAATTCAGTGGTTTCGATTGCAAACCTAGTTGTAGTTTATATATTATGTCTGCTATGTGGCCTAGGTTTGACCAGAATATGATCCAGCGGAATTTATTACTCCATACAAAGTAAATAATAACCCTAATCGGAAACTTTTTTCGTCCTTCTTCAAAATATGTAGACAAACACGAATCTGCTAGCAGTTTTTTCACATCAGGCCGAAAATTTTTTTATGAGCGTCTCTAATACTTCTCCGTAAATAAGACCACTAGTGTATATTTCACTATAACTAGAGAACGATGAATACGATTAATAGATACATTAAAAAATGAGGACTAAAAATGTCTTCATGTTCTAACTATGTTTGATTTTTTACTCGTAGCAATACTAGCATTGAATTAAAGATGATAAACTGAAACGTTTTTGATATTTTCATTTTTAAAAATAAATTTCTGAGAACGAAAAATTTTTTTGAACACTAATTTTTAAATCTCCTAAACTATTAAGTACTTGAAATTATACATATTATGTTGACTTAAAGACATTTTAGTTCTCACCTTTTGGTGTTTCATTTATGTCAATCGTACACACCATTCCACAGTGGGGAAGAATCGAAATTTTTTGGTAAAAAATCTGTAACTTCCGATCAGCTGACTAGATTTGCATGAAATTTGTAGCAGAGGAGTGTGAAATGTTAAGTTTGGAAAGGGGGCCGAACAGACTCCTCAGGAGCGGAGCTAAAGGGGCTCAAAGTTTGATACCTCTGACAAAAAAATTTTTTAATCGCTTGTCAAATTTTTGTTTCTCGTCCGATTTCAAATATTTTATACATAATTTTTTTGGAATTTTCCGTGACTTAATAAACTTTAAAGTGGAGTAGTTTCAATTCTATAAAAGATATTGATTTAAATATTTTTCTGTATAACGAATTACGTCAGCCAAGTAATGTAATTTAAATAGCAATATGCCAAAAAAAAAGTACTTTTTCATTTTCAAGCCATGAATGCCGAATGATTTTTAATGCTTCAGGGGTAGAGTCAGCTACCTTAATATCTAATTAGGGTGCCCATCGCTTGTCCTAAAACGGAAATATTGGGTGGCCTTTAAAACTTGGATTTTTTAACTTTTTATGAATTTAACGCATTATTTATGTTAGCAACAACAAATTCAATGTTTTTATTAGTTGGATAATTAGTCTGGGTAGTAATCTTCCACTTTCGGATATTATTGCAATAATACACTGCGAAAAACAAAATGGCAAGAAAAAAATATGGAAGTAAGAAAATACTACTGGTAACATTTAACGCGGCACGAATTGGGCTGAATATTATGTCTTGCTATTCAACACAATTATTAATGACTTCAAAGTCTAAAATTCTGCGGTGGTGCGTGACGATCTCATTTTTGGTTTACGAGAAAATTTGGAAAATGGTAAAAAAAAAAATAGAAAAAATTAAAAAAAATGCGTTTTTTTCACCCTCAAATACAACTTTTGAAGTAGGAATGTAATCCTCAAGCACCACCACAGAATTTTAGATATAATATAGTCATCAACAACTATGTTGACTTTCAAGGCATAACATTCAGTCCAATTTGTGCTGTATAAAAAACAATAAAGACTATTTTCGGCAAATTTTACTCGTTCATTTAAAAAATATAGTGCATATTTAAAAAACGGGAGTTTATGTTACTGAAATGAATTATACATTAGAAGTTAAGACCATAGACACTAATTTTAATTTAAAACCCCATAGAGTATATGTTTTCTGGGTCCTGGTTAGATTCTGAGTCGATCTCGCTATGTCTGTCTGTTGAAAGCATGATAAGGCTCGAACAGCACAACGAAGGGGGACGAAATTTAGCCCAAATATTTATCTCATATAAGGTTTGTTTTATATTGAAAATAAGCAAAATCGGTAAATAAACAAAAGTTATGAGCAAAATACTAGAAACACTGGGTGTCCGTTGTAGCTTAATTTCACATTTTTCTCTGTATCTCTCTTAAATAAATGCATGTACTATAACGAAATTTTCATGGGTTAATATAAACTTGGAAACAAGTTCCCACTTTACCGTCCACCTCCCATATAAGGTGAAAGGTCAAAAAAATTTTGTGCAAATACTTCATGGACAAATGTAAACACGGAAACAAAAATAGGCGTGGTTCGCCCACTTTACCGCCCACCTCTTATACAACATTCGCGCTTGTTTACATTTGTAATGTTATTGTTTTTTGTTGTTTTTCTTTGTATCAATGTTTTTGTTTAGAACATTTTTACTGATTTTCGGTTATTTTTCAACCGATTTTCAAAACAAAGCTTTTTTGGAAAGGTATTCAAATTACCTTTATAATTGGTGAACATAGTTAGTGCAAATTATTGCCGCTAGATGGCGCAAAACTCATATTTTATTAAAAATGCATCAAAACACTTTGTATTTGCAAGTTTTATGAGTTCATATGTTCAGCATAAATACTCGCCGAAGGATTTTGTACAAAGTTGCCAAACATCATTTGGTCGAATTCTGGAAAATTTAAGGTCAAAATTGTGATTTTCTTCAATAACCTAAAAATAACGGTAATTTTGTAAATAACGGAATTACTAAAAAGTCGCAGAACAATAGTTGCTGCTGAACGCCTAAAGAACCATTTCAAACAATAAAAAAGTTATTTTTCGCAAAAAGTCGATTTTGGCATATAGCTAAATTTAGATGAAAAAAATCGAGAAATTCTTGAGCAAATGAAAAATATTGTTGACATGCCTTGAAGGCAATTTTCGTATGCATCTTTTGATGTATCACTTATCAAAATCGTGTAAAGGGTTCTTGAGTTATAGCGTAAGTTTGACAAACCATTCCATAATTTTATAGTGTGACCGCTGAATAAGGTGATGATATTAGTCATGCACATAAACAAATATCAGTACCCGATAGAAAAAAATTTAATGCAGATTCTTGTTTAAGTCGTCAAAATCCACCTAGTCCACCCATTTTTGTTTCAAGAAAAAATAAAAATAAATTTTTGGCCACCACTTTATTTTAAATTTAGATTTCTGCATCAATTTTGAAGATACATGCCTTATTTTATTTGCAGCATTACCAGATTAAAGATAAAGATGATAAACTGTAACATTTTAGATGTTTTCATTTATTAAAAAAAAAATTTAATAACAAAAAAATCTAAAATTTTGCATGAAAATTATTTTTTTCGGACACTTATTTCAAAATAACTCCGAAACTATTGAGCACATAAAATAAATTAATTAAGTTTGAAGATATTTTTAGTCCGCATCTTTTGGTGTATCACTTTGATCAATCGTACACACCTTTCTTGAGTTATGAGGAAATATACTAGAGTAATGGCCTTACTATGGGCGAAATATTAGACACGCCCACGAAAAAAAAAATCCAGACCTGATGGAAAAAAAACTGAAAGCAGATTCGTGTTTAGCACATCAAAATACATCAAGTCCAACTATTCGTCTATGGGGGAGAATTTTTTTTTGTTGACCAGTGTTATTAAAAATCAATTTTTTGTAATAACTCTTAAAAAGTGCCAATTTTTTGGATTTGGAAAATTATGATAATATTTATTTTGGGTCCTTGATTTAAATTATCTTTATTACGTATCTTTTGTTTTTTGGGAACTCGAATCCCCAGAATTTAGTCCAAGATTATTACTTCTGCACAATTTGTTCAATAGTTTAGAAGATATTTCGAGGAAAGTGTCGGAAAAATTTTTTTCATGCAAAATTCAAGATATCAAATTGTTAAAAAAACATAAAAATTGTATTTTAAATTCGAATATCCAGCTAATCGTTTGACAATATCAAATGACTCGAGGGAGGAGTACTTCGGTACTTTTGAATGTTAAATAGTATCAAAAAATGTACTATAGTATCAACTTTTCCATCCCTTTATAAATACTAAAGGCCTCATTTTGTAAAACGAAATGACAAACGTTTGAACAAATTCGTATGGAATAAATTAAAATTTCCCAATATTCTTCATATAAAATTTGACCGTTTAAAAATATTTTGTTTTAAAAAATGAGGTCCTAAAACTCATGTATTGGAAAGTTGGAGGATTTTCAGTCCAAATTTTTCAATTCATTGTGATATTTTTGAAACTAGTAAACTAGTAAAAAATCAAACATAGTTACATCTGTAAAATTCTTGTCTGTCTGTCCTGAATTGAATTGTTGTTAATTGTTTTCTATCTATTCTATGTCATTTGATTAATTGAAGAGATCGGCAAAAACACTTGTGAAAATATTTTGAACTTATTAAACATTCAAATATTTACTCAACTAATAAATGTACGACTTTTTCAGTATTTATATAAATGCGGTAAATTTTTATTCTGACTTAAAGTTTACAACAATGAAGTTCTATATTGCTCTTGCAGTTGTGTTGGCACTCTTGGCCTTAACTCAAGCTCAAGTAACTGTTTAAAACATTTATTTATTACTATTTTTCAACATTGATCATAACTTTTTTTTGTGTTTTTATGTAGAATGAATCTAATCAGTCTGAGCCAGATTCATCACCACCACCACCATCTGATGAACCTAGTCTCGAAGAACACGAAAGACCTTCAAAGCCACATAGACCCTTAAGACGTCCTTTTGGTCATCGTAGACCTAGACCTCAGCCTAACGAAGACCCACAGCCTGACAATGAAAGTCCCGAAGGCAACTCACCTCAACGATTCCCTCATAGAAAACCAGTATTCTTTGATATCAAGTTTGATTTTGGAAAGAATAATGTAATTCGCAATCGTGACAAGACCACTACTCTTCCTCCTTAAACATATATATTCAAGAATATTGTAATAAAATTGTTATAATGGTTTTTCTAATATTCAAATAAAAATCATTGAGGAAAAAACTAAAACTTTGAAATTTTCTACAACTAAAAATTTAACACTTCGTAAAATGAATATTAAACAATGAAAAAAATTATACAAGTCCAAAAAAAAAAAAAAAATAGAATAAAATTTGTCGCGCATAATTCTGAGTAATTGTTATTCCTTAGAGGAGATAAAATATAGAAAGTAAAATGCATCATTTCCATCACACTGTACTTTTATCGCATTGACAACAAAAATAATTAAATACGAAAAATATATAAATAAAAATCTTAATTTGCCGAATGGATATTTTCACTGTTCTCGTTTTTTGTTTAAAATATTTATACCCTACACCACCATAGGTGGTTGGGGTATTATGTGTTTGTGCAGAAGTTGTAACGCAGAAAAAAATCTTCGGACCCCCACCTTAAAGTATACCGTTCGACTCAGAATCACTCTTTGAGACGATTTAACGATATCCGTCCGTCCGTCTGGTCGGCTGGCTGGCTGGCTGTCCATGTAAAGCCTGTGCGCAAAGTACAGGTCGCAATTTTGAAGATAATTTGATGAAATTTGGTACATATGCTTTTTTCAACACAAGGACGAAACCTATTGAATTTGGTTATGATCGGCCCATTATTTCACCTAGCCCCCATACAAATGTCCTTCCAAAATAGAGTTTTAACACTTAAAGATGCTTTAAAAATAGGAATATTTTAATGAAATTTAGCACCTATAAGTTTTATATAAGCTTTATAAAATCCGTCTGCCAAATTTCATGAAGATCGGTCCATAACTGACCATAGCTCCCATATAAAGTCCTCTCCTGAAAATCACTAACGTATATAAGTAAAAACAAAACTATGTGGATTGAAATGGTGTAGGGTATCATATAGTCGGGCTTGATCGACTATATCTTCTTCTCTCGTTTTTTAATATTTTTTTATTGAATTAAAAAAAAAAAAACACATTTATGTAAATTTCAGTGCATTTTTTTTGTTAAAAAAATGGCGATTTTAAAGATGAAGGAAAAATAGAAGGAACATTTTTTCTGCAAAATGTATTTTTTTAAATAATAAGATGGATTTTCCTAAATTTTATCTGGCATTACTAATTACAACCAACATATTTCTTCAGTGTTTTATGCACAAAAAAATAAAAAGTATGATTTGTTTTTAGAATTTTCAAAAAGATACCGAAATGTTCTTGCCAAAGTTGTAACAAAAAAAAATTTATTGGACAAAAATCTCTGTGAAATAAATTTATTATTTTATTTCTCAATACTGCCTGATAGGAAACAGGAGTTTAATTTTAAATGTACATGTTTTCTTCATATTCAAATCACGGATTTACTTAACAAAACCACTAATTAAACGCTGTACAGTGGGGTCAAATGAATATCTTTTTGGTAATAAATCTATATCTCCTAAACTTTCATTTGTAGAAGTTAAGATTTTTTGAAACTTTGACACCCTGAAGCTTATCTCGTGTTATGCTTTTTCTGAAGACGTAGGTCCTCCTCTACAACTCTTCCATACATTTCAATATGATCCTAGTAGTAGTTTAGGAGATATAAATTTATGACCAAAAAATTAGCGTTTGGCGCCACTGCGCACTGATTAAAATAATTATATCATGAATTTACTTCTTCGTATTTACCTCAAAGTTATAATAATTTGAAAATAAATGTCTTCACTATATTTTAAAATTTATTCTGATTTGTCAGAATATCATTTGATTTCAAATTGAGAAAATATTTTTCTTCTTTCGAGTATTAACTTATTTGTATATTTAGAATTATTTAAGAACAACTTTTGATACTAAATTGACAAAGAATCACTTTTTGTTAATCCCAATTTTAACTCAAACTTGAAATTTAACTCGTCATATCTTTAATATATTTTGAGGCAAACGGCAAAATTTGCATATCAAAAGCGTTTGAGTTTGTAATGACACCCAGCAGAGATAAATGGAAGTACTTTTTCATTACTCCCAAGATGTATGTTTTCTTCTTAAAAAGTTATTTAATTTATATTGAGGTAATGAAATTTATATTGATGATCTATATCTATATAGACCAATAGTTGGACTTCATGTATTTTGATATGCTAAACACGAATATGCTTTCAGTTTTTTCCCATCAGGTCTGGATTTATGGGCGTCTCTAATATTTCGCCCATAGTAAGGCCATTACTCTAGAATATTTCCTCATAAGTCAAAAACGGTGTATACGATTGATCAAAGTGATACACCAAAAGATACATACTAAAAATATCTTCAAATTCCCCAAACTTAATTTTTTTATGTGCTCAATAGTTTCGGAGTTATTTTGAAATAAGTGTCCGAAAAAAAATAATTTTCATGCAAAATTTTACATTTTTTTGTTAATAAAATTTCGTTTAATAAATGAAAACATCTAAAATGTTACAGTTTATCATCTTTATCTTAAAGCTGGTAATGCTGCGAAAAAAAGGCATGTATCTTAAAAAATTTATGCAGAAATCTAAATTTTATTCACAGTTAAGTAAAAATACCCATGTTACATACAATTGAGTAGAAATACAGTGGTGGCCAAAAATTGTTTTCTTGAAACAAAAATAGGTGGACTAGGTGGGTTCACAATATTTTTTATTCTCTGAAGTATTTCAGAGTTATGGATCAAAATTTTCATCACTTCAAAAAAATAAATTTTAAAATTTTCGGTACTAATTACCGAATAACTACGGAAATATTAACTGGACAAAAAATTATATAAATTCAGCTCAAAGACAATTTAGGTCGCTATATATTAAAGTTAAATTTGTCTTAATTGGACAAAGTGCTCTCGAGTTATACAAGTGTGATTGTCTAAAGGCGTGGTCATAGTAGTCAGACCCATAAAAAAATCAATGCGTGATAGAAAAAAGATAAAAGCTGATTCTTATTTAGCACGTTGAATTACATCCAATCCACCTATTTTTTTAAGACGAAAATTATTTTTTTTTTTTTTTGCCCACTAGTGTATTTCCACCGAAGGTAGAGGTATGCATGGGTAGTAGGTGATCGATTATTCGACTTTTTGGAGAAACCGGTTTTCGAATAGTTCGAATAGTTGGTATTTTGAAAAAACCGGTTACACTTTTTTAAATTCAGAAAAAACCGGTTAACCGGTTTTTTTGCAGAAGTTAATATTTCTAGCAAAAGACTACATTTCTTAAAGAAAAATCAATAAATATTATGATGATCAAGTTAAAATATATTACACATAATTATTTCTTGAAAAAAAAAAATAATAATAATAATAACTGTTAATCCAATAAGAACGAGAAAGAAATAGTCGGTCAAGTCCGACAATACCCTACTCAATTATGTGCACCAAATTCGGGGAAGTGTCTTCTTTTCTAAACCTGTGGAATTGTGGGCCAATACTATGTTCAATTATGGACCGATCTTCATGAAATTCGGAACACAGATTCTAACTTATATGGAACTTACATTTGTAAAAAAAAAATCTTACTACATTTAAGGGATTTATGATCGGTTAACTCCTTTTCCGGGAGGATATTTGCATGGCGCAAGTTCAAATAATGGAACGATCATAACAAATTTCAACACGCTTCGTTCTTAGACTATAAGAAACCTGTGTGCCAAATTTCAAATTTAATACATGTTCAAAATTGTGACCTATATTTTAATTAATTAATTATTTATTTTTTTATGAACAGACAGACGGACGGACGAACATCATCAAATCGACTTAAAGACGATTGGTACAAATTAAGGTGGGTCTTAAACCAATATTTTTGGGTGTTACAAAGCATATGAACGAACGAATAATATAATATAAAAATTTAAAGAAAATAATCATCAAAACAAACAAAATATAAACCGTGGGTTAATATGATAAGAGCCAGAATCAATTTTACTGAAACTATTCTGTAGGAGAAACTTTTTTAAAACAAAATCTTTGAAAAATGAAGAAAATATTGAATAAAAAAAAAAGACTAAAACCTTCAAATTGTGTAAAAATATTACAGGTGTTACAATGGAAGTAATTATTACTAATTTATTTATTTAATATTACAATAATTAATTTCGTTTTAACCTTAAACTATATTTTTAAAACATTACAAATAATACTCTAAAAAATATTCATAAATTTCGATTCAAATATCAGTATTTAGTACATGTTTTTTGAAATAAAAAGCTATTTTTAAAACCGGTTTTTTGTGTTTAAAAAAACCGGTCTATTCGACATTCGAAAAATGAACATTTTGAAAAAACCGACAGCACATTGACAGAAAAAACCGGTTTAAAAACCGGTTGGAAAACCGTATCGATCACTCTAATGGGTAGCCAAACTTAACTGTGAATCCAATCAAGATTTGTGTATCAATTTGATACGTGGCTTTATTTACTTGTGGTTTTGGCAGCTTTGAGATAAATGTGTTAGACTTAAATATTTTTGATGTTTTTACTTTTAAAAAGAAGTTTTAGTAAAAAAAAAAATCTTGAATTTAGCATGAAAACACTTTTTTCGAAATATCTCTTAAACTTAAGCGGATAAAAATTTGATAGTGAAACGACTTAAAGCCAATGTTTTTCCACATATTTTGGTGTATTATTTATATAAATCTTACATACCGTTCTCGAGTTATAGTGAAATATACTCGCGTAATCGGCTTATTTAAGGCGCAATATTAGACATGAAAAAATAAAAAAAAAATCCCGATCTGATGGAAAAAAACTGAAAGCTGATTCGAGTTTAGCATGCGGAATTCCATTTAGTCTACATATATTTTTTTTTTTTTTTCGAAGGAGCTCAAAAAAAATTTTTATCGACCAGTGTATTCAATACCTTCTATTTCGTACTTTTATGAAATTGTTATTATTATTTTTTTTTATTTTTTATTTTTTTTATTTTTTTGATGCCGTTCAGTTCATAATCTAAAACCCTCAATGTACTTATTATTTTTATACACATTGATTATTTTAAAAATGCAAAACCCCCTATCTCTTTTTAAAATTGACCATATTGCATTATATGAAAGATTTACTTGTAGTTTTAAATAAATATTGTAAAAGAAAATTGTTTACATATTTAAAAAAAATACTATCAAACAAATTTTGGGTCATCTAATGTTACCTTAATGATTCACATGCAAAATGAAAGTACACCACCAGATTAGTTAAATCAAAAAGGGTTTTGGAATGTTAGTTGAGATTTTGATTTTATGGGCTCCTGAACTTTGAATATTTTTGAGCACTTTTTCATTATGCGTGTAAATAAAAAATATTTAAATCAGTAAATTTCAAAATATTTATAGGTACTTATTGTTTAACATCTGAGATATTATGTAAGAATTTTGTTAAAGGCTCTTTCCCTTTTACGCCCATTTTTCATAATAAAATGTTATGAAATATATGAGTACTCACATCATTCACATGATTAAACTCATATTTGGGACGTATAAATATCGAGCACCCTTTGTAAAAAAAAAATATTTCATTAATAATTCTTATTTTAAGAGTTAAAATAAAATTTCGCACATATAATATGTATTTTGTGGAGAAAATATGAGCATTTTAGCCGATATAAGTTTATTGCCACGCCCAGTTTTTAGTCCACCTTCAGTAAAAGATAATTTTGATACTTTCTTGATGATACAAAGATACAAATATGTATTTTTTCAAACGTTTGTCGTTTCGTTTTACAAAATGAGGCCTTAAGACAAATTCACATAAAATTTGACATACACAAGAAATGGAAAATATTGTATATTATACAATTTTATCTTTATGGATGAAACGCCTCTTTTTCGCCCACTATTATTACACAGTGATATTTTTTACTACTGTCATCAAAATATTTATGAAATTTTAAAATTAGTTACTACAAAAAAAAAACAATATTTTCTTAAAAAAGTGGGCGTGCTTTCCAGACAGTACTTGCTTTATTTTTAAGGTCGGGCTGGCATAACCATCATTAATAAATTAATAACGCCTTGTATAAAATTTATTCAAATTATAATTTTTTTCTTAAACTGTGATATAATAAAATTTAATGGTATTTAGCGTTATCGATAATTTGCTTTAATTTGGCATTTTAATCCAACACGCGTTAAACGCGTTAAAAAAAAGAACTACAAATTCTATGAAATAAATTTACTTATTTATAGGTATATATTTTGTTCATCAAATTATTTATTTACATTTTTATTTACTGAAATTACTATAATTTAAGAACATTGCTTTGAATTAAAGAAAGAATTATAAAAATATGATTAGTACAGATTTTAAAATTTAAACTTTTAAGATTTACTTATTAAATCCACTTAAATAAATTTTGATAAATACTTAACAAATACTACTACAACGTTTACAATAAATAATTATAATTTTTTTCTGTTAATATTTACAAATTTCTTCTTAAGAGACTAGTACTACAATGTTAAATTATATTAATTTTACACAAATTACTTATATTTAGAATAATACATAAATAATATTTACTTATATGGGATAAATTCTAAATGTATCTACAAATTATATTTTAAATCGTATCGATACAATAGTTTAAATATTTTTTTAATTTAGTTTAGTTTAGTTAGTGTGACTTAAGAAACTAATGAACTATTTCATATAATAACTACTGGGTGCCCGTCCCGATGTATACGTACTCATGGGTATACCTTGTGGACCCGGTATATGATTATTGCCCATGTGTGAATGTGTTGTTGATTGATTTTGTGATCCATAGAGACGATCAACACTAGAACTTCCAATACCGTTGGCCGAAGGTTCATAGTCAACATCATAATAAATACCTGATTGATTCTGGAGAATAAATTGCAGAAGAAAATAATTTATTTAACTTTGTAAAAATCATGCTAGAATTATAAAATAAAAATCTTACCGCTATACTACCATTGCTGCGACTTTTCGGCCTTGGTACTTGAAAATTTCTACCTAATAAATCAGTACGATCTTCTTCTTCACTAGAACTTGAATTCTCTAGAGTTCTCATGCCCGCAGAACGTGAACTTAGACCCATACTGGAAAGAAAACAGTGTAAATAAAGAGTATTAACTATTAACTCTAGCCTAAATGAAATAATACGCACTCATACCGTGGTAGGGGAACTGGCGGGGCCATGGTATTAGTTTGATGCATTTGTTGCATAGTACTTTGCATAGACATTCCGCCAATGGTACCCATACCCATTGTACCCAATGTCTGTAAATTAGGGTAAGCAAACATGGCCGATGAAGGTCGTGTAGGTCCACCAATAGGTTCAGCCTTCAACAAAAAATAAAAACATTTAAAAATATAAATCGAATAAAAGATTAAGTCATACCCCATAGTGATTGGTTTGTGCCATAACATCGGCAATTTGGGCCCAACGCATACGATCTTCCAAAGTTACTTGATAACCCGGTTGTGGTAAAGCTGCTGATTTCAGAGGTGCTGTATTCATATAACCAAATACCGGCGATCCTATGGCATTCTTTTGCTCTCTTTGCCATCTGCGAGACCACATTATCAAACAGATCAGAGTTAATACAATAATAATAACAGCTGCTACCGATGCTCCTATGGCTACTCCTAACACTTCACCATCAATTTCACATTGTCCACCATAATGACTGGAATCACAGGCACACACTTGATTGCCTTCTTCATTGTAACTGCAAACACCACGATTATTGCAATAAGCCTCCGGACAAGTTTGACACTCTCTGCCAGCCCGATAAGGTTGATCATACCAAGGATCTTTAGTACCGTCAGGGCATGTGCAACGGAAACTACCCCAAACATTTTCACACGTAGCTGTGGGATGACAATCATTTAGTTCTCTCATTTGACATTCGTCTAAATCTCTTAGAGCAGATATGGCACCCTCGGGAGAGCTGACATATAGTACAGAGTTTCCAATATTATTGTTGCGTCGATGCAGCACACCCAACAAGTGTTTTTGAACATCACTACGCAAGTTAGGACGCAATGTTTCAACGCTTTCATCCAACTATATTCAAATGACAAAAATATACAAGTTATGAGCCTATTCGCGGATTCCGAACGATAAAATCGTTCTAAATAATTCAATCTTTCGGGCTTATATGCACATATATGTATCTTAATGTTTGAAAAGCCAAAAATTATACCTTTATTGTTAAATTGACAAAAACTCCACTGCCTCCTAGATTTGGATCTCCACGATATATGTTATTAACTTTGGCATCCATAAACTCATCTGAATATGGTGTCATCGACATGGCTGAATCAATCTATTTAAAAATATATTATTAGTTTATATTGAACCCAAAAAAAAAAAACATTTAACTTACAGCTCTAACGGATTCAAAACTCAATTGACTAAACGGTTCGCTATTACGATCTGCCAATTTGTTATCCCAGACGATGCGATGTTCATATATTCTATCAACTCGCATGCCAATATAGAATGTAATAACTCGGCGACAAGGTTCACGATGTTTTCGTCGGGAATAACCTAAAAAATGTGATTATTTTTAATGATCTTATGTTTATGTTGCTTTTAAAATCTTAACCTGGTCTGCAGTGACAACTTGATACACCATTCTCAGTTTTACAATGTTCGTGTTGAGCCTGATCACAGGTTGTGTCGTCTCCAACTATACAAGTATCTATACGCACTGGTGGTTGAGTAGTACGTGGCCTGTAATGTGGTCTAGGCGGTCCAGCATTAGTAGTTGTTGGTGGCTGCTGTTGTGGTTTAACATGTTGTGGCTTATTTGTGTGAATATCGACAATTTCCGTTTCTGCAACACCATATCCTGAACCGGGTGTATTTTGTTGAGTAACCGGAGATACAGGAGTATTTACACTACTACCACCTAATGCACTACCAGTACTACTAACTGGCTTCGAAGTGGTACCACTACCACCTGGTAGCTGGGGTATAGCTGTGGCCGGTGTTGAAGGTAACTGAACGCCAGTAGGAGGATCTGTGGGATCACCAAAAAGATTGATGTAAGTACGTTTACCATCTATAGAAACAAAACCATCATCACCTGAGGCGGACACAATAATATCTGCACCAGGCTGAGCACCATTACCACCCGTAGAGCCATATGAACCGAATGGTTTAATATTAATAGTTTGTTGTGAGCCACCCTTGGAACCAGGTCCCTGTATGGCTGACAATGTAACATCAAATATTTCCCCATAACCGGGTGGTAAATGTTGTCGGGTTGGTTGTATATTAACGGGTGGATTACGAGGTGTTTGTGATTGGGGTGGACGTTGTGGACGAGGACGACCACCGGGCTGAAACTCAGGATCGTCCAATACAATACCTGGTCTTGGCTGATATTGAGCGGGTAATTGTGGTGACGTTGGTGTTGGAGTTGGCGTTGTCGGATTTAAAGGTTGGTTATTAGAGGTAGGTACGGTTTCAGTTGTAGTTGTGGTAGTAGTAGTAGTGGTGGTGGTAGTAGAAGTATATGTATTAGTAGTAGTGGTGGTGGGTATGGGAACAGAGGTAATTTTTGTGGGAACAATGGTATTTTTCAATTCAGTATTTAATTTTGAGCTGCTAAAACTAGTTCCCTCGTATTCTACAGAGTCCAAAGGTTTAGTCGATATGGCAGATGATGTTTTAGTTTTTGACGAGATTGGCGTAGATATAGACGTCGAAGTAATTTCCATTTTTGTGCTGCTAGTTTTCGTAGCTAAACTTTCCAATTCAGGTGTTTTGCTGGCAGTCATAAATATAACTTCTTCTGTCGAGGGATCAATGCCAGCAGAATCTTCCGTTGGATCCATGGGTATTGGCACATATGTTGAAGACATATGCATTACAGTATGCACCTCCGAACTTGTCTCCACTATTGTTGTATAAAAATCAGACGAATGTTTTTTCTTATCGGGCGTTTTGTGTTTATTATTTTTCTTTTTAACGGCATGTTCTCCTTTCTTTGTGGGCATAGGAGGTGGCTGAAGTTCTTCCGCTACCTTGTCAGCTGTATTATTAGACGGTTGAGTGTCTGTATCGTTATCAGACACCTCAATATATTGTGTATTTAAATCTTCATTTGAAAATTCTGAATCAAATGAGTTGTCGGTAGGTGCAGGACTTTCATTTATATCATGATACTCTTCATTAATAGCAGGAATTTCAACAGGACCTATAGCATGTGTACTGGGTATATTGGCAGCTTGTTGTTCGCCTTCTTGTGGTGGTTGCATTTGAGAAGAAGGCAAAGGTTTGTATTGAGGTATAGGTCGGCGACCACCGATTGTAGTTGTAATAGGTGGTCTTGGTTTATTACGATGCCAAGGCGGTCGATTACTGACGAAACCAGGACGCACGGGCACAATTTGTTCTGGTATGGGAACTCCTGTAATGAATGGTCTTTCCGGACGATCAAATGGATATGGAGGTGGACGTATGGAAGAACCTGTCCCAGGTTTTTGACCATCATATTCTATGGGTAAGTTTTGAACTTCAGATATTCTAGGAGGACCACGATTGTTAATACGACTTGCCGATGGTCGTCTTATACCTTGAGTATTAGCATGGACATTAACATTTCCGTTGAGCAACTTTACAATACCCGTTATAATATCTTGAATATCGGGATTGGGATTTTGACGAGGATTATGGGGCGTCAAAGTGGCAGTAGCTGCTGTCGAGATCGCAGTACTGCTGCTCGTCGGTTTCACGAATGGGGACCCCGACGTAAGCTGTCGAAGGTCCCCATTTACTAAAAAAGGACCGGTCATACTAGCTGCTGATGTTGCCATATTCGCCGATTTCCCTTCCCGAGCTTTATGTGTTGTTTCAACGTTTTCTGACTCTTGATCAAACGTACTTGTTGGTTTTATATTATATTGAAAATAACGACCAGCAGCAGCTTCTTTTTCAGTTTCTCCAGGAAATTGTACATTATTGGGTCCAATTTTAGGAAAATTCTCATTTAATATTGGTGACGCTGATCTTTCAACACGTACATGTTCTCTGGTCTCATTTTCTGCACTTATCTGTGAAGACTTTGTCAACTTTTGACTATTCGCAAGTGTATCGGCCATTGTTGTTTCCAGTAATAGCTTTGATGTTGTTAGAAATGGATTTATGTCTATATCTTCCATATGACTACTGGACTTTGGTGAAATTTGTGAAACATCTTGTACGCAATCTAAGAGAGAATAGAAATAAAAGAAATTTTTGTTTAATTCACAAGAACTTTTAAAGTTATTTACAATTAAAAATAAAATGGTAATTACGCTACTCTATTAGTTACGTTTTGTTATGCCTTAAAATTTACTTATATTTTTCCTTTTGAATGTCCATATTTTCTTTATTTCAAAATTACTTTTCTATTGACACGGTTTGTTAATTAAAAAAACCTAAACTAAATCTATTAACTTTTATAAAACTAGCAAATTTTCCAATAAAGTTTAAAAGAGATTTCACTTTCATTTGAAAATAATAAAATAGCGAAAAATTAATTAATAATATTGACATAAATGACTTAAGCTGGTTTTTTTTTTTTTTTTTTTTTTTTTTTTTTTTTTTTTTGATATCATGGTTGTTTCTATAATAACTCCAATATTGTTTTCTAATAATTTCTTTAAATGAAAATGAAATGGTTTTCCTTTTTTTTATATTAAAAATTTTGATTTAAAACAATAAATAATGTTGATAGAAAGTAAAAGTGGTTTAACCACCAAAGATAATTTTAAATGCAAAAAAAAACAAAGAAATTAAATCAGCTAATTGAATGAATGATGTTGCAACATCAACTAACTATAAGTAAAAACAAGGCGACAAAAAATGTCATGGTTAAAAAAAAGGTACAAAATATAATTGTGGTAATGGGTTATACATACATTAATAAATTATAAATTGAAATGATTTTCAAAAGAAAAAAGTTAGCGGCGGAAATATGTCAAAGCAAAAACGTTTATAATATAAATGATGCTGTTTTTTTTTAACGACAATAAAAATACACAATTGTATGCATTTAAATAGGAACCCATGTTCATGTACATTAAAATTAAAATTAACTATATGAGTAATTAAATTAGTTATTTTAAACATTTAACATGGCATTAAAAAAATATTATACATTTTCTTTATCTTAACAAACATTTTATTTCTTACAGAAATTGTTAGTTCCACTACACACATGTCTGAAGACCAATTAAGCAAACCTACGCAAAATAATTTTACAAAAGCAGAAAAAATGAATTTAAGAAAAATATACATGAAACAAGAAAACGAAGAAACATGAAACATTTTTATAATGCGTGACTCTTTTTTTTTTTTGGTGCGATCAAACCACAAATATAAAATAAATACAAGAAAAGAAATGTGACTTTCTATTTCACTTAAAACAAAATATTTAAGCTCGAAGAAAATGTTTAGTTAAATAAAACTACATATTAAGTATAATAATTTAAATTTGATTAATAACAAATAAATCTTTTGGTATTTTTGATACCCACCATCAAAAAAGATGGGGGTATATTGGGTTTGTTATAAAGTATATATCGTTCATTTTAAGAGAGAACGCCCAAAAATATTTTGCATGTTTTCCGATTTTGTTAATATTTGGTATGCACAAAGCCTCCATCCATTTAGATATCTCCATTTTTTTTTTTTTTTAGTTTTGAAAAATTTGAGAATTTGTTCACGAATTTCACTTCCTGAAAAGTAAAATTGGAAACGTATGTAACTTTAAACATCGATATTTCTATAAATTGTTAATGGATTGTCATGATTTAAATTGCATATAGAAAATGAATATATCCTCTTTAAATGTAGTAATTTAAAGATAGTATTAAAATTTAAAAATGCATTCATAACACAAACGCAATTTTAGGATGCATTTTTAAAAAATGTATACCCTTTCAATTTTTGTGTCCTACTAATATAAAAAAAGCTAATAAGTTTGCAAAAAAAAAAAATTGCAATATAATTTGTTCTGCGACAAAATGGTCCACTATTTCAAAAAATATTTCTTCAAAATTTTTCAAATTCAAATTTTTTTTTTTTTTTTTAATTTTTATGTTTTTTGTGAGTTTATTTTAAAAAGAATTTTAATCATAATATTTATTAGTAATATAATACCTTTTTGTCCCAGATTATTTGCTAATATACCATTGAATAAACATATTTGTCTTCAATATTAAGCAAAAATATTTAAAATCAAAAGGGTAGGCATTTTTTAAATATGCATCTGAAAATTTTTCGGAAAGTTAAAATCGTGAATGAATTCGTAAATTTTTCAAAATTAAAAATGTTTAAATGGCTCCATAGATGATATGCGTATCAAATATGAACAAAATCGGATGACCCTCCGTAAAAAAAATTGGCATTTTTTATAAATCTCTCGCTAAGAAGTTAACACGGATACCAAAAATCGGTGAAATTTAAAATTAGAGTGATACAAAAACTGCAGAGGATGGGTGTAATAGATTTACCCAAGGTAAATATTAGGGAGATCGACTCGGGTTTCCAACCGGTTTTTAAACCGGTTTTTTCAAAATGTTAAATTTTCGAATGTCGAATAGACCGGTTTTTTTCAACACAAAAAACCGGTTTTAAAAATACCTTTTTATTTCAAAAACCATGCACTAAATATTGCTATTTGAATCGAAATTTATGATTATTTTTTTAATATTCATAAAGTATGATTTTTAATTGCTTAAAAATATAGTTTAAGATTAAAGAAATAAGTAATAATTATCCTTAATGTAATATTTTTGCACCTAATTTAAATGTTTTAGTTTTTTTTTTATTCAGCGAAGAAAGATTTTGTTTTAAAAGAGTATCACCTGCAGAATCCTTTCAATAAAATTGATTCTTGCTTTTTTCATATTAACCCATGGTTTCTGTTTATGTAAATGTTAATATAATTTTTGATGATTATTTTCTTACAATTTTTATACCCTACATGCCTGATGTTTGTAACACCCAAAAATATTGGTCTAAGACCCACCTTCATTTGTACCAATCGGCTTTAAGTCGATTTAACGATGTCCGTCTGTCCATTCATGTAAAACTTGTAATCAAAATACAGGTCGCAATTTTGGTTTCTTATAGTCAAAGAATGAAGCGTATTGAAATTGGTTATGATAGGTCCATTATTTCCTCTAGCCCCCATACAAATAACCTACCAGAAAAGGGGTTTAAGGATCATAAATCCCTTAAATGTAGCAGTAATTTTTGAACATCTAAGTTCCATATACGTTTAAACCTGTATGCCGAATTTTATGAAGATCGGTCCATAATTGACCATAGTACTGGTCCACAATTCCACAGGTCTAGAAAAAAGACCCCTCCCCGAATTTTAATGCACACAATGGTGTAGGTTATTGTCGGCCTTGACCGTCCATATCTTTTTTTCTCGTTCTTAATAGGTTAATAGTTATTTCCAAAAATAAAAAAGATTTATTGATTTTTCTTTAAGAAATGTAGTTTTTTGATAGAAATATTAACTTCTGAAAAAAAAACCGGTTAACCGGTTTTTTCTGAATTTAAAAAAGTGTAACCGGTTTTTCCAAAATACCAACTATTCGAACTATTCGAAAACCGGTTTCTCCAAAAAGTCGAATAATCGATCACCCTAGTAAATATAACATTCTAACTTGTTTTTAAGTTGTCGATTTGCTAAATAATATTGAAATTATTTTTTTATATTCCCAACAAAAAAGGAACTTAAAAAAAAATTTTACCAAATTAAAATTTCTTTAATAACTAATGATTCAAACCCATGGTTGTTATTAGAAAAATGTATTTTTTATGATTCCAATTCATTGTTTGAACTTTGTTTTACTAAATTTTCACTTTTGTAGCATTCATTTTAAATAACTTCCAAAAAAGTGAAAAATATGTACTTGATCCTACTTTTGAAGTACTGAAAATATTATTCCTTTAAAGGAACTTCTTTCTTAGGTTATTATATCTACAACTTAATTAATATACACAATACTAATGGGCTCATAAATATGTTTAATAACGGTTATCAGCACTCATAAGCTTTAGAGGCCCAGCAAAAACTTGGTAATAGCATGTAGTTACGGATATGGTTACTTTTCAGTGATAACAATATACTGTCTGCATTACATGAAAGTAGATTAGTAACGACTTACTTTTAACCTGATATAAAATTAATTACTTGAGATCTGATTTTTGGAAATGTTATTTTTTATCAGTCGCATAAACACCAAGGTGGAGACGAACTCGTGATGAAAGGCAGGCTTATTGTCAACAAATTCATTGGGGTACTCCATGCATACATGATAATTCATTCCATTTAAAACCAACACGAAAAATTACAATTTTTTACTTTTCCTCTCCGAATTTAGTGATATTTGGTACAATCATTATTCTTGTCAAAACTAAGACTACATCAAAATGGTCTATATCTCGCGATTTTTCGTTCGCGAGTAAATATCTCGAAAAGTGGTCTTTTTAAAAATTTAAAAAAAAATATATGTTAATGATGAAAATGTTTTCTGTAACCGTAGAAAGTGGCATTCTGTGACTCGCAATATTTTAGGAGTTATTACAACAAATGTCATAATAAATACGAAATATTTATTAAAATTTGTATTGCGATAGTTCGCGATTTATAATATCCCAAAAATTAGGAAAATTGTCTTTTTAAAAATACAAATATCTTCCAAAGTATTTACGTTATAATGTTCATTAAGGCAATTATTTAAAGGTAATTAAATTACCTTTAAAATGATACCTGAAACATGTTTTTATGTTGAATTTTATTGGTGGATAATTCGCGAATTAAATTTCGCGGTCGCGTATTTTCAAATATGGTATTTTTAAATTCGTGAAAAATATATATATAGAGGACGGAACCATTTTGAATGTTCTCCGTAAGTATCGTGATGGGACTCTCAATGGCTTCTGATATTATCCAATAAATTTGCACGTCAGAAATGTTCTACTTTGGATCCATGAGATTTATCTTCAAAACATAAACTCGAATATTCATTCGATACTCCTCCAATAAGAATCAAAGAGATTTATTTCTAGACTAACATATTTCCAAAATTATATTTATGGATATAATTTTCGAAATCAAATTAAATGGATTATGCTATTTTTGTTCAAAATATATGGCAATACTTTAAAAAAATTTAAGGAGAAAAATTTTGATATATTTTTATAATATATAAATTGAATTAAATACTTTTCGGCATGTGCAATTTTTTTTAAGTTAAAGTTGTTTTTACTACATTATTATTTCAAGTTTTTCTTGTCTAAAAATATTGAATGTTAATTTTATACATGGCAGCAAAATAAAAACCTTAAATAAACTTTTGGGTGTATTTTTACAAATGTTTATGTTACCATATATAAAAGCGTACTTCCTTTTAGGAAAAAAAAAACAAAATTAACCCAAGACCGAAACAGACACCAAGATAATCAAACACACGCATGCAGGTAAAGAAAACAAACACGACAAAAATAACTTTAAACAACCTACGACAACAAATTTATTATTTACTAGTATTAAGCGTTCCAAATTGTACTCATAAAAAGTATGTATGTACGACTGTCACACACACATGCATTTAAAAAAAAAATATATTATTAGGATTGCGCTATTTTTAAAGAACCAAAATAATTTCGTCGATGTTGCCAAATAAAATTCAAATTTCAGTCTCCCATCTTAATCAATAGATTAAGTCATAGTTGTAACAAAAATTCGACTTCCCAATTTATTTTAATTTTTAAATTAAAGATTTTTTGATATTATCGATATATAAATAGCTGATTTTTTCTTAGATTTTTGTTGATTATTTGATTTATGGCAAAAATAACGTTGATATGTGGAATTATTTCACATCAATTTTCGAGAAAAAACAATCGCGAATGTTATATTCGGCTCGGCCGAATCTATATACCCACCATCAACTTTTTCACATATTACGTTATATGGGAAGTGGGCGGCAAAGTGGGCTGTAAATTATTTCCGAGTTTACATTGGTCCTTGAACTATTTGAACACAATTTCACTTTATATTGGAGGTGGGCGGTAAAGTGGGCGGACCACGCCCATTTTTGGTTTTCGAGTTTATATTGATCCCAGAACTATACGTACAAAATTTCGTTGTCGTACATGCTCGTACGATTTTGCCCAATTTTCAATCCCAAACAAACCTTACATAAGACAAATATTTGTGCAAAATTTCGTTCCCCTACGTTGTCCCGTTCGAGCCCTATCCTGCTTTCAACAGACAGACAGACGGACGAACATAGCTAGATCGACTCAAATTTTAATCAGGACCCAGAAAATATACTTTGTGGGGTCTTAAATGATTCTTTCGACATGTTACACACGGAATGACAAAATCAATATACCCCCCATTTTTTTGATGGTGGGTATAAAAAGACGGCTTTATAACAAAAAGTCGAAAGCCAATTTATAGAATCCTACAGCATAAGTTTTGTTAAGTATCTGCTAACCAAATTTTTTTCTTCTAATATAAAAGGGACCATGCTAATATACCTAATCGAAAAAGATGCACGAAAAATGAATTAGTAACAACAAAAAGTCATTAATATTCCTAGCGATAATAATTACTTAAATTTGTTTTAATTTTAACTACTCACACACCACACACATACAAATATTAAACCATATACATTAGCTTGAGTTGTTACGAAATCGGAATTTATTTGGAATTAAATAATAATCACAACAAACTAAAAATATGTATGTATGAACTTATGTTTAAATACTTTAAATTAAAATTAAATGCCAATTTTTGTTTTGGTTTTTAGTGACAAATTTGGAATTTTGAATTTATTTTTTATTTGATGGCGTATAAATGACACAGAAGTAAAAAATATTATGTAATTTAAATTATATTTAGTAAAACCTTTTAAGTGAAAATAAAAATATGTAATGGTAAATTAAAAAAAAAAACAAGCGCGAATGTTATATTCGGTTCGTCCAAATCTATATACACACCAACAACTTTTTGAAATTTTACGCTATATGAGAGGTGAACGGACCACGCCCATTTTTGTTTCCAATTTTACATTGGTCCTTAAACTATTTGTACAAAATTTCGATATCGTACATGCTTTGTTTAAGAGAAGAAAAGTATGAAATTGAGCTATAACGGACACCCTGTGTTTCTAGTATTTTGCCCATAACTTTTTTGTATTTTGCCCATAAATTTTTTCAATACCAAACAGACCTTATATGAGATAAATATTTGAGCCAAATTTCGTCCCCCTACGTTGTCCCGTTCAAGCCCTATTCTACTTTCAGTAGACAGACAGACGGACGGACATAGCTAGATCGACTCAGAATCTAACCAGGACCCAGAAAATATATACTTTATGGAGTCTTAAATGATTCCTTCGACATGTTATACACGGAATGACAAAATCAATATACCTTCCATCTTTTTGATGGTGGGTATAAAAAAAATAAATGATATGATTTGTATTTACTTAGAACATAATCAATTAAGCCATTTGAGAGCAGTGTTAGAAGATGCCAATTACATTTTTAATTCAATGACTTTACATGGAAACTAAAACAATTACAAGTTATTTTATTTGCCATTTGATCAGTTATATAGTAGTTTTAATTGAAAATATTGTCATTGCAAACAATAGTATTTAAAATTAATAAAGTAAATCACATCGAAATGTTTGTATTTTGTATCTTAAAACAACCTATGCATAGCGAATTTATTTTGTAGTTGTATTTATAACTATGTAAGAAATAAGTGAGTAAGTGAATTTGACTGTAGGAATGTATCACAAACTGTTATTATTTGCTTTATACTTTTAAATTGTTTTGGAAATTACGCTTTTTAACGATATATATAAATTTCATAGTGTCTAAATGTGCGATTTTGCTAATATTTGGCATACGCAAATGATATATACACTTAAATATCTCTACACACAGAATACGGTTTCGTTGTCGCAACCGAATTTTTCGCCAATCGAATTTGGATAGTTGTATCAACTATAACAAATATTTATTGTGATTACTAATTATTTCAGTTCTTGATACTAAATAATTGGTTGGAATAACTCTTTTTAGAACAATACTTCAGTTGACATGATCGAAAATAATGGTAGAAATAATTGAAATACTTCTAAAAAATATGGTTCTTACAATGGATTTATTCGATTGAAAAGAAAATAAAATTAAATTTTATATACATAACTTTATTTTAAATTAAATACCTACATATACTTTAACAAAATTACATATACATAACAACACATCAGTTGGAATATTTTAACGGGAAATCCATGTATTGCATGGTGTAACAAATTACTAATTTTGTTTTAATTCCCCCGCCTAATTTTTTGGAGCTTTGTGTGAATTTATACCTGAAACTTGTGACTTGAATCTTTGCCATTGTAATTATTTTAAGAATAGATCTTTATGTACATATATAATTGCCTACACTCCTGCTTTAAAGGATTCGTTTAACTGGACCATCTGAAAGAATGAAAATATATGACCATTCGTATGTGTTAAATCATAGATTCGAAAATAAATGTATTTATTTGTTAGACGCTATTACTTACATATTAACTATTTGTCCCCTTTTTTATGTCCCCTTATATATGCATGTGTTGCTTTATAATATTCCTTTTATATTAAATTCCTTATTTATTATTTTTTTCTTTAAATATTTTTTTATAAACATAATTTATTTTTGTATTATTTTTTTAAAAATGTTAAAAAATTAAACCAACTTTTTTTATTAAGTGAACCGAATTGGTCTTTTGTAATAAATGTCTCTAATGCAACATTGTTTACTGCAACTGAATGTATAGTCCTAGTATCGGAAATTTATGTTTAAGTGATATATTGATTGCCACAACTAAAATATTCGATATAAAACCTTTTATAAAAGTTATAAATTGTTATTTAAATTTAAAAAACTGAACATATTGGTAACAATAACCAATTATATTATAATTGGAACGTTAATTTAAGTATTAGTACCACCTTATCTTTATAAAGGGATAAACATTATTCTATTTAAAAAATTATAATAAGCTTAATAGAAAATTGGTTCATATCATTAAATTTATATTGTGGTAAGCGATTTCCAACCAATCTTTTTTTCTATGTGTATTTAATTTTTTTAATTTTGACAAATTTGCGAACGAGAAAGATATAGGTGGTCAAGCCCTACCATAACCATTGCGTATATTAAAATTCGGGGAGGGTCTTTTAATAGACCTGTGGCCAATTCTGGATCGATACTTATATTAAGTGTAAAATAAAACATACGAATATAGAATCTTAACTACACATGTATATACATAAATTTATTCACTTTTGGGTAATTCCCGAATGTGGGTCATATATGGGGGCTAGATGAAATTATAGACCGATACTCGTAAAATTTGGCACTATGTTTTATATTTATATAAAACTTATTTGTACGAATATTAACTTGATACTAACATTTTAATAGGATTTATGCCCGTTAAAGAGATTTTCTTAAATTTAGCATGTAAAATTTCTAAACTATTGGTGTATCACGTATGTCAATCGTATTCACAGTTCTTGAATTATGGTGAAATATACTAGAATAAATGGCTTTAAAAAAATTCAGAAAATTTAGCACATCAAGTCCAACTATTCGTCTTTTTTTTTTTTTTTTTTTGCCGACCAGTTTTATTAAAAATATTTTACTTAACTTCTAAATTATCGTGGTCAACAAATATCACAAAAATATTTTGTTTTACAATTTTTTATTGTTTTTTTAATAAAAAACTAGCGGTCAATGCGCATATTTATTATTAATTTTATTAATTTCCATCCTTCAAAAAGACTCCAAAGCTGATTGAGTGTAATTCAGATTTGAATTTGGTATGGAATTTGTAATTAGGCCTGAAAAAAGGGAATTCATTTTAAGTAGTCGTTTAATAATACTATGAAACATCATTTTCTTACCGGAACAATTCATTATACGAGATCTGGAAAGGAGCTTAGAACACAATAATTTAAAGAAATGGTTTTGGTGTCCATACTATCATAAGCCGAGTGAGAAACAGTAAAAGTTGGTACTGAATTTAAAAAATTTGGAACGGATTCTATTAAATATCGCGTAAAGATCGACTAATCTTAAAGCGAATATATGAAGAAATGAAATTCCACAGTTTGTTTATTGAAGAAATGTTTAAACAAGTTTATTCTCATTAACCTCGATTTAAATTTTAATATATTTAATTAAATATCCGTATATATAACTATTTTCCAACTAATCTTTTTCCTGTGTATATTGTTAATGATTTTTAAGTGTTAATACTGTTTTTAAATTAGGGAATTTAAAGAGGATATATTTTTCTTCTATATTTAATTTAAATTATTAAAATTCATTTACATATTATAGAGATATTGGTGCTTAAAGTTAGCTTTTTTTTACTTCAAATTCGGAAGTTTTTTAAAATTAAACAAAAATAATAAACATTTTATTATTCGTGATCCGAATATTTACAAATCCAAGGATCTGAGAAAAAATTTGGGCATTATTAATGGTATACATATATATATAAAAAATTATAATACAGTTAGAAAGCCTCATTCTTCTTCTTTCTAAATCAATTTAAAAATCTCAAATCGACTTATACTTAAGGAAGTTTCAATATCTTTAATGCAAACAAATTTTTCTTTAAACACTTTAAAATTGTCCAATATAAGAATGATTTATTTCCTTATTTTAAACAATAAATAGAAATTGATCCAAATTTAAAATGATTATGTAATATTTAATAATAAGTAATAACAACAAATTCAAAATATCCAAAATATTTATTTTTCTTTGGGTTAATAATTTCTTTTATAAAATTTTTAATAACCTAAGCTGAGACACACCTTTCTAAAAACCCAAATATGATAGGAGTATAAAATAATCTTAATTAATTTTACCAGTATAATTAATATACAGAGTACGTCATATAACGATTTAACTGTAAAATTTAAACAAACAAAAAATAATAATAACCATAAAGAAAAGAAATAGGTGACCAAAGCTCATGTTATAATAAACAATATAAAGCACAATTCATAGGAATATTAATAAATTATATAATACAGCACTGGCTTTATTAAAATTCCTCTCACTAACACAATAACATATTTTAATGGTTAAAATGGGTGTAGCATAAAAGCTTTGTTTACTTTGCTTTTAATATTGTGCGTGAATTTATTTGGGGAACATGGGAGGAATTTTTAATTATTAAATGTGTTCCAGGAAAATAATTTTTAAAAAACGCAACATCACTATAACAAAATAAAGAAAATCTTAAAGGGAATTTTTTTTTTTTCGGTATCAAACGCAAAAACAAAAGACTTAAGCTACATACTCGATAAAATAGCTGTTGCCAAAAAGCCATTATTTTAACTAGGAAAAGTATTTTCACAACCAAGTATTAAGTAAAAACTCTTGTTAAAACTAAAATATGTTCACGCTTCAATTCTGTATAAAAAACAACACACACATACATACATGGTAAAATATAAGCAACACCAACAAAGACTACAATTATTTAAAAAATTTTCTATAAACAAAGATGTTCGTTCGATTGCTTGTTATTTTAAAGTTTCTTTAGAAAACTTCAGAAAAAAAGTAAAGTTTTCTTAAAACTTGCAACATACAGAAAATAAGAAATCCTCACAAACACTTTGTGTACACATGTATAAAAAAAAAACATGATAGAGAAGTCTGAGGCAAGTGAATAGTAGATGAACAAAAAAAAACAACTTAGGCAAAAGGAAATTTATTTCATATATCAAGAAGTAAATATCCATGTTGCATGCAATTTGGTAGCGTAACCAACAAAGAAAAAACAAGTAGGAGGCAAATACTATTCAACACATATTTATACATTCGCCATTGTTAACACATGAAGGTGCATTGTTAAAGAATAATAAAATAAAAAAAAATCACACATAAAACTCTATTGAAAATGATAAAGAAAAACAAAAACTATAGAAAATACATTGGAAATAACATGCAATAATGTTTTTTTACGTTTCATTGTCGCTGAAGTCATGTGGCAGCTTCTTTGTTGTATAGAGCATTTTTTTTGTTTTTTTTTTTTTTTTGCAACTTTTTATTATCAGTATATAGGTACTATTAAAACGTTGTTATGTTATATGTATGTGGTAGAAGTAGAAGTGTTAGATCAGACCTTGATTAAGGTCATTAACTTTATGTTGCAACAATGATGTGTTCAGATTACCAAGGATACTTAAGGTAACTATTCAAGTAAGTACAATCGTGCAACAAAAATAAAATTGTTAACAACAACCATTGCATAGTTAAATGAATAAATGATGGGATTGCATTTAAATGTACATATGTATATGTATTTAGGTACTTGCAAGAAAAGCTTAAAAGGGAATATTTTTAAATAAATAAGTATATGTAAGTAAATGTACTTTTTGTAAAATTGTACTTACATATATGTTATTCAGAAAATGCTTTAGGGTAATTAGATTTAAAAAGAAAAGTAATCGTAATAAATTCTATACAACTTATTTTTCTTGATTTTCATAAAATATATCAAATATATCTGCTTGAATTTAGAATAAGCGTTGCAGAGGAGTATACAATATTAAGTTTGGAAGTTGGACCCAACAGACCCCTCAGGGGCAAAGCTAAGGGAGCTCAAAATAGAATACCTTTGACACATAAATTTTTTTAGTCGCTTGCCAAATTTTTGTTCTCGTGCTATTTACCTCTTTAGTTTTCGAATTATTTGCCTTTGAAATTTTTGTTTTACCTCCATTTTGCAAGTTCTTGGTCCAGTTTTTTATATATCCCAATATTTCCGACCTATGTTATTAGTGTTTTTTTTTTTTTAATAGTCAAAGAACAAAGTTACCTATTGAATAAAGAAAATTTAAGTCGATATCTTTACAGAGTTAAGTTTTCAAAATTTTGAAAATTGCAAAAATTACGTCTTTTTTTTTTTTTAAAAAAGTGTCTACAGTCTTTTTTCTCTAAATTAAAATTTTCTTTAACAACATATACTTTTTTACACTTTTCTGAAAGGTATCTTCTCAGAAATGATTCTAAAATAAAAAACAAAAATAAAAACCTAAGCGGTCAAGATACACACCCTCCCGAATTTGACCCATTTTATATGAAAGTTTTGATTTTAGTATATATTTTCTAAAATCCAAAAGCACAAATCTGCAAACCGAATGCAGTTTAAGAATTTATAATATGTTGTTAAAAGTTTTCAATCAAAATCTGCGGGACTTTGGAAAAATGTGGGTCTTACAGCCGAAAATTAAAAAAAAAATTGGAATTTTTTTTTTTTTTTTTTTTGGATATGTGAGATTTCTTTTACAAAAATTTTAAAGTTTTTTATACTTTTTCATTTTATATGATAAAGTCTACAATCACCTAAAATTTCGTTAAGATATCTTTACTAACAAAGATTTTATTACAGATAAAATATTAATAGTTTCTCAAAAACAATTTTTTATAAAAATTCTATTTCATTTGCTAAAATCAAAAAAAGTAAAAACTTGATTTTTTTCATCTAAATTATATTCCCTAGCTGACATAATTCTTCATTATATAGAAAAATTTTTAAATCAATATATATTATAAATCCGAAACTATGCCACTTTAAAGTTTAATAAGTCATTAAATATGTGGAAAATACTGGGATATATGTTTGTATGTATATGAAAGAAACTGGATCAAGAACTTGCAAAATAAAGGTACTTAATAATTCACATCACAAACAACTCGAAAACTATAAGAGATAAATAGTACAAGCTTGCTTTTTGCAGGTCTTGTCAAGGCCTTCAAGAATGTATAAAAATATTTAAAATCGGACGAGAAAAAAAATTTGGCAAGCGATTAAAAATTATATATGTCAAAGGTACAGCGGATTAGAAGTTACAAATTTATTTCCATAAATTTTCGATTCTCCTCCCCGTTCAATGTGTTGAAAACTATTTTGAATTATTTCAATTCCTTCAACTGTGAAGAATTATAGAAATCAAGACTTTAAAGCAGTCAAAGTGCCCTTAGCACTCTGCAGTTGAGTGTTTTCGCCATTTTCACATACACAATATGAATATAAATCAAGACTTTGAAGTGTACGGAAAATGTCTGCTTTTTTACAAAAAAGTGGACTCATTGTTTTTTACTTCATTTAAAAATTTAATACAAAAAAAATATTTTTTTTTACATATTTAAAAAAAACAAGGCTTCAAGAATGGATAATAAAGAAATTTGTATTTGATTGAGAATTGATTTGACACAAAACCGGTTCCGCCCACTAAAAATTGAAGACAAATTTTAAAATCAGATTTTATAGTGAACAAATAACATATTATAATTATTATTTACTTTTTTTAATTTATTTTAATGTAATGTGTTAGCGTACCAAAAATCATTTAGATATCTTTTAATCATAGAGATTAATTTTAATACATTTTATCATAATTGTCGAATTCAAAACCTCTGTCGTAAACCTTCATTTATACAACGATAGGTCAGAGGTAGGGAATTGGACAAATATAAAAGTAGACGTTTTTACCTCGATGCAGATATATTACCAAAATAATAAAAACAAGCTAGTAATCAAATATCGATAGTTTGGTGACGTGCATTTCTATATAGAAGAAAGACTCGAATTAGTGTTTCCTTAAATTTAAAGTTTATGTCCTAAGTATTTTGTACACATTATTTGTTTTTTATATAAACCACATTATATTTCAACATAATTAAATATTTTAGCACAATTTTAATTAGATCAACTTATCAATACAGATAATGAACTAGTTTTAAAAACACAGGTGTAAATAAGTAAATACATACATACATATATATGTATTTAAAAATGTATGAGAACATATTCCCAATTTGATTTCTACTAAATGTTACTTTTCTTACTTGCTACAATATGTAGTGTCAACTAAACATGTTTTAATATGGTCAACAACATTTAATATTGATTTAAAAGATTCAAACCAATTATAAAATTAATTTTTCTTTCTTTCATTCATTCATTCTTTTCTCCTTAATAGAACAAATCATTGCCAATCATGATAGAAAACAAGAAAATAAGAAAGAAAAAAACACGAATAAAAAAAACTAAGAACCGTAAAAAATAGAAATACAAGTGTTGTATTTGTATGTATGTAGTTATTTTTGAAAACAAAAAAAAATATTATAAATATATATTTGTATGTATGTATGTATGTATGTATAAACGTTAAATAAATAAAAACTGTGTCAACAATACCTGCATGTATGTATGAATGTTAAGAAATATATGAATGTACATATGTATACTAGTAAAAAGATAATGATGTCGTTGCTGTTTAGGAATGATAATGGCAATAACAAAAAAACGTCAACAGCAACAAGTTTCTAAACACCAAATGACAACTGTAATCATGCGTGCAAACATTTTTTTCCAGAATCATATACATGGAACATGTAAAAAATCCCAAAAAAAAAAAAAAATAACAAGAAATGAGAGAAATGGGAGAAAGAAAAATTAAATAGAAAAGAAATGTTAAATACATTTATTTGTTTGTTTATCGGCAGTAGAAAAGAGAAAGATTTTTAAAAGAAACGTAAATTGTCATAAAGTTTTTTTAGTATTAAAACAGTTTTCGTTAGTAGTTATTTTACACTATTTCCATTTTAAATGTTCGTATGTATATCAAAATATTAAAAGAAAATCATTAAATGAATCATTCATTCAGGTCCTATAAATAATATCGTCATTATCATTATTAAGGTTATTAATTAATTAAATTAAGTTTTATTAAAACGAAGACATCTTTTAGGATCAACTATATAAAAAAGAACAAAATTTATCAATTGTAAACCAACACTTTTACTAAATGTAAAATAAATTATATAAATACAGAATAATGCATTTATACTAACATCTATATGATTTTATGCCCTTTAGGGTGTTTCCCGGAAGTGGGTTTATATGAGAGCTATGGTAAATTATGGATCGATTCTCATAAATTTTGACAATGTTGTTTCTACTTATATAAAACTTATTTATGTTGAATATTAACTTGATACTATAATTCGTATGGTATTTATGCACGTTAAAGTGATTTTCGGAAGAGAGATTTATATGGTAGCTATGGTCAATTATGGTTGATGAAATTTGGCACAAAGATTAATGCTTATACAAAACTCCTTTGTGCAGAGTTTCATTAAAATATTGCTATATTTAAGGCATTTATGATCGTTAAACCCCTATTCGGGGAGGACATTTATATGGGGGACAGGTGAAACAATGGACCGATCATAACCAATTTCAATAGGCTTCGTTCTTGTACCAAAATAATTATCTGTGCCAAATTTCATTAAGATATCTTTAAAATTGCGACCTGTAATTTGTTCACAAGGTTTACATGGACAAACAGCCAGACGGACGGACGGACATCGTTAAATCGACTCAGAAAGTTATTCTGAGTCAAACGGTATACTTTAAGGTGAGGGTCTGATAATTATTTCTGTGCGTTACAAACATCAGCACAAACGCATTATACCCCAACCACCTATGGTGGTGTAGGGTATAAAAAGCTACTTTTTAAGTAGCTGGAAGCTGACTTTTTAAGTACACCACAGCCTATTGAAGCAGGCTTGTCCCAAGGTAGTGTACTGCTTTCTATGTTGTACCCAATATACGCCTCCGATATGCCAACTAATAGTCAAACCCATACATTAACATTTGCAGATGATGCAGCTATTTTAAGTACCCATAAATGTCCACAAGAGGCATCTCGAATTTTGCAGGACCATATATTTGATATTGAAAGATGGTTAAGAAAATGGAAAATAAAAATAAATGAACTAAAATGCGTACAAATAAGATTTACCTTGCGTAGGGAATCATGGCCACCTAGCCTAATAAATAACCAAATATTACCCCAGCAAACCTCGAAATACATCTCGATCGACGCCTTACTTGAAAATTCCATATTGATGCAAAGTTAACCCAAATGAAATTGAAAGCACTCCAAATAAATTGGCTAATTGGTAGAAATTCTATGCTAAGTCTACATTCTAAACCACTCCTCTATAACTCAGTTTTGAAGCCAATTTGGAGTTATGGGATCCAATTACGGAGTACGGCCTCAGCATCAAATATTGCAAAAATACAGACACGCTAAAACAAAATATTGCGAATTATAACTGCAGCCCAGTGGTATGTAAGAAATACTAATATATAAGGATTAAAACGTTCCTTTGGTAAACAAAAATGCAATAAAGGAACATGCAAGAATATACTCGAAAAGGTTGGAAATATACTCTAAACCACTAACTCGAAATATACTGAGAAGTAATGGACACATCCGATTGAGAGTAAGAAACACTTCACACTTGAGTAGAAGTTAAACCATATGCACTAAAAACGCTTTTAGTCCGTGGTAGGTCCAAATATATGTTAACATTTAGATTTAAAATTTTATTACTTATTGTTAGTTCCCTTAAATTTTGTAAAGATTCAATAAATAAAATTACTTATAAAAAAAAACTATTCTTCGGTATTAAATACTTAAAGCGAAACAATGACGAAAATGCCATGGAATAAAATTCTAAACAAAGATGGTTCGGTCTTTAACTTTCTGATTAAAATGTTGAATTTTTCAAGTGTTTAAGCTAACTTTCTACAATATATATAATACAAGGAACATAAATATTAAATATTATTTACGATTACTTACTTCAGATATTTTATTATAAATCTGGAAATAAGCAATTACTGAGATATTTTCAAAGTCTTTCATGTGTACCCTACTATATACTGCCAAATAATCAATGTGATTTTTTCTTATCAAAAGTTGCTCTAAATAAGCGTTACAACCACTAAATAGACAACACTGTTGGTGTCATATTGTTAAACATATTTTTGTTCAAGCTTTTCTCTTTTATTCGCTCCTCAAAAATTAACGGAATTTTATTTCTAGTTCTGGTTTTATTATAACGTTTGTATTTACAAACATTCGCTTTAGTAAAGCGCCCCATTGTTTATTATGATTTTTTTTTTTTTTTTTGGTAAATAAAACGTTTTGCACTTGTCCATCGGGTTTTTGTTATTGTCTTATTTATTCTTAGACATTATATTTCTTGCGGTAAATATAGTTGATTCTCTGTTTTGACATTTTAATGATGATTTGTATACCCTACACCACCATAAGTGGTTGGGGTATTATTATATGTTTGTAACGCACTTAAAGAATTATCTTACACTCAAACTATACCAATTGACTCAGAATAATTTTTAAGTCGATCTTACGATATCCGTCCACAAGGTTTAGATGTTCAACCTTGTGCACAAAATACAGGTCGCAGTTTTGAACAAGGACGAAATATTGAAATGGTTTATGATAGGCCCTCCATTTCACCTAACCTCATACAAATGTTCAACAAATGGAGTTTAATACTTATAAATCAATTAAATAAAATGCCAAATTTACAAAGATCGGTCCACAAATGACCATACCTAACATATATGTATTCCTCCCAGAAATCACTCGGATGTGAATAATTCTCGCATTAATGTTAATATCGATTTAAAATTTGATATTAATAATTTTTGCACGATAATAACAATAATAATTCAATTTACCATAGTTCCCAATAAAGGCCGTCACCCTAAAATCATTTAAAAGTGTTAATATGCCGAATAAATTTTGAAAGTGATATAAAATTTGAAATAAATACTTTATAAAATTTCACACATATCTGTCCGCAGAAGACCAAAGTCCCATCTCGAGTACCACTTAAAAGCCCTTGACAAACGGTAAAGGGTATGATATGGTCGGCGTAGAATGACTATAAATTGTTCTTTGGTTTTTAGATCTAGTTTTCAAATGTATAATAAATACATAGTTGTATATGTGTTGTATGTATTTTGTAGTGCCTATTCAGTTATACACGTGAGTAGATTCTTACATTTATTGGTATATATATATGATATGTGTGCATGTATATCCAACGTTAAGAATTCGGAAATAGAAACAAATTATGGTTAGTAAGAGTATTTATTAAATACATTGATTGACAGTTACCAGACGAGAAAAACGAAAAATAAAAAGAACAAGAAATAAATGAAAAAATAATAAATATAGCAAGAATGTAGGTAATCATGGTATGCTCTAATTTTCCTTTAAAACAATTTTAACGGTCAGTTCTATTTCTGGTAATAATAATCGTATATTAAATGAAAGAAACCGTCATTCCAATGATAAATTGTTTTTTTTTTTTTTTTTTTTAATCTAATTTGTAAAAATATTAGAAATAAGTCATTTTTTTGGCAAGTAATTAAGGACTGCGCAACGAAAAATATAGAGCATAAAATTCAGCTTATAAAAGTGGAACCAATGGACCAATCACTTTGAAATTAATAGAAAAAATAATTATTTATTAATTTTCTACAAAATAGTTAATATTCGGTTATTACTTTTTTTTTGGAATGGGTGCACTTCCCTTTAAACTCTATTTTACGTTATTAGTCACCTGCGGATTTTTCAATGATGTCGTTTTTTACTAAAAAAGCATTTTATTTTATTTCACTTACACAGAAAAAAATATTTCAAATTATTTTTTAATAAAATATTAACTAACTTTATATTGGTATTTAATTATATTATTTATGAATATAATAAGGGTTTTCATTCAATCACATAAATGCCTCGTAAAGCTCATAAATATGATAAATATACAAGCACGTAAAAAAAATTTCAAACTTTGTTTGAAAAATTATTTACACAACTTATAAATGTTTACGCTTCAATTGCAATGTGTAACCTAATTCGTAAACTTTTATATTTGAAAAGTCAGATTTGAAAAAAGAAAATTTTATTAATTTGAATTTTTTTTTTATATTCAAATGGATAAAAAAACAAAACATAAAAATAAACAAGCGCGAATATATTCAGCCCGGCCGAATCTATATACCCAATATCAACTTTTTATACCCACCATCAAAAAGATGGGGGGTATATTGATTTTGTCATTCCGTGTGTAACATGATGAAGGAATCATCTAAGACCCCACAAAGTATATATATTCTGGGTCCTGGTTAGACTCTGAGTCGATCTAGCTATGTCCGTCCGTCTGTCCGTCTGTTGAAAGCAGGATAGCGCTCGAACGGAGCGCTATCCTGCGAGTTGATATCGATCCCCAAACTATATGTACAAAATTTCGCAATCGTACATGCTTTTGTTGCAGAAATATCAGCAGAAAAGTATAAAACGGACACCCTGTGTTTCTAGTTTTTAGGAGGTAAAGTGGGCGGTAAAGTGGGTAGTAAAGTGGGCAGGAAAGTGGACGGACCACGCCCATTTTTTGTTTCTGACTTTACATTGGTCTTTGAACTATTTGAACACAATTTCGTTGATTTCCACCTTATATGGGAGGTGGGCGGTAAAGTGGGCGGACCACGCTCATTTTTGGTTTTCGAGTTTATATCGACTCCCGATCTATACGTAAAAAATTTCGTTGTCGTAAGTGCTTTTATTGAAGAAATATCATCAGAAAAATTTATTAACCATTTTCAATCCCAAACAAACCTTATATAGGACAAACATTTGTGCCAAATTTCGTCTACCTACGTTGTCCCGTTCGAGCCCTATCCTGCTTTCAACAGACTGACAGACGGGCATAGCTAGATCGACTCAGAATACAACCAGGATCCAGAAAATATATACTTTGTGGGGTCTTAGATGATTCCTTCGATGGGGGGTATATCTTTTTGATGGTGGGTATAAAAAATGTTGGAAACTTATTTTATTCTTCAATAAAATTTACAGTTCTTAATAAAATATAAATAAAAATGAAAAATTTTTTTATAAAAATATAGAAATAAAATAAATTTAAGTAAATTTCCAAAAATGTTCAGCTCATTATATCTATTTAAGAAAAGCAGTAATAATAAAATAAATTATTCTAGTTAGTAATATTATCATTTTGATGATTGGCGCAAAATCAAACAAAAATTAATTAATATTAGCAATTTCGTAATTGAAGTCCATTTTTACTTTTTTTCTGTGCATATACACGTTAAATAACATAGTTACAAAATGAAACTAGAAAAGAAGATATAGTCGGTCTAGACCGACTATATGATACCCTACACCATTGTGTGTGAGTATAAAAATTCGGGAAGGGGTTTATATTAGACCTGTGTCCAATTGTAGACCAAAGTGGGTTTATATTGGAGCTATGATAAATTATGGATCGATTCTCATAAAATGTTATATCTACTTATATACAACTTATTTGTGGCGAATATTAATTTGATACTAACATTCATATGGAATTTATTCACGTTAAAGTGATTTGCGAAAGAGAGGTTTATATGGGAGCTATGGTTAATCGTGGACCGATTTTGGCACAAAAATTGATTCTTGTACGGAACTTCTTTGCACCGAATTTCATTAAAATATTCTTATTTTTAAGGCATTTTTAGTGTTGAAATTCTATTCCGGGGGGACATTTATATGGGGGCTAAATGAAATAATGGACCGATTACAACCAATTTCAATAAGCTTCGTCCTTGCATCATTAAAGTCCCACGTTCCAAATTTCATTGAATTATCTACAAAATTGCGATCTGTACTTTGTGCACAAGCTTTACATCTACAACCAGCCAGCCGTCCAACCAGCCAGACGGATGGACATCGTTAGATCGATTTAAAAAATAATTCTGAATCGATTGGTATACTTTAAGGTGGGTGTTGGACAACTTTTCTATGCATTACAAACATCAGCACACACACATAATACCCCAACAACCTATGGTGGTGTAGGGTATAAAAAATCCACGGCTCAGGGTTTCTTATTCAATTCGTATACACGATATTAAGATATTATAAGTACTAATTCACTTTTTCTCATTGACTGTATTCATCACGATAAATCGCTATTTGTAAAATTAAGAATGTTGCATCATATATTGCAGCTTATCTTGAAAACGACTTATTTGATTTGGTGAGAAAGAATATCAAAAAATTCATATTAAAATTTTTTTTTAGTCATTCTTACATTACTTTTTAATATGGTCAACAGTTATGAAGATATTTAGCCTATTATCTGAAAAAAAATTAAATACTTTCTGACGGCACTCATTTGCGAACATTTCTCTGTTTAAAGTGCCATTTGTTATTAATGAGTGCTTTCACCACATGTCTTGGCAGACCAAAAGTTTATTCGACAATTTCGATATTTTACACTATATTTATCTTATACATTTACCATATCATCTGTGATATCAAATTCATGATAAGGATGTTGTAAAAAGTCCCGTACGTACGTTTTGTTAAACTTTAAATTTAAAAAGTAATCATTAACCCCCAACCCTGATATGTGGTTGGGATATTAGAATCACTTTCTGAGTAGATTTAGTGATGTACAAGTCACAATTTTAAAGATATCTTGATGAAATTTAATTAACCCAACTTATTAAAAAACTAGCACCTATGTAGTAATTTTCAAATTTATTATTTTTACATTTCTTGAAATAAATGATAACAACCTTAATAGCTGCTATTTATAATATATGTTGTGTTTCCTAGCTAACTAATAATAGCTAAAAAGAAAAATAAATTTGTATCTGTCAAATTATTAAATGAATACAAATGAAGACTTTCACGTGTCGACGCTGCCAATTTTATTTGTATGTAAATCAGTATTTTTATTTATTTAAACAGGTTTGTTTTTCTTAATGTTTTGTTGGATTAAATACTCATTTTTATTTTTTTGTTATTTTTATTTTTTATTTATTAAACGATTTTCACAGTCTGCATTCCATAACATCAACGCTTAAAACAAACCCGCAGTTTCTTGTTTTTCATCCACATTTTATTCATCTTTACGACCAAAAGCCATAAATAACAAAAATATTTGAAAAAAAAAAAAAAGAAGTAAGGTGCATCCCAACATGACTTTAAATTTCAGTTTTTTTTTCCTTTTTGGCGGTTTTTTTTTTTTTTTTTTTTTTTTTTGGCTTAAAACCAAAGCTTCTTCCTTTTTAACAAGTTTTTAGTTTCATTTATTAAAACCAAGAACGAACTTGACCGTATATCGAAATGAGAAGCAGTAACAATAAAACAGAAACAGAGAAAAAATGCATTTTTATATGCTGATATTTTTGTGGAGAAAATGTGTTGAATGAATTTTATATAACTTTCGTTTTACATGTTTAATTTTTTTGGAGGTTTTTGTTTACTATGCTCAGTCAGTTCATGGTTAAACCTTTTGACTTAAGGACTTTGAAAGATTTTTTGCATTTTATTTAAAATTTTATAAAAAGGGAAAGTTACAACATGAGCAGACATTACTTGCGAAATGTCAGATGCGCTTTAACAAAACAGAAAATAAAAAAGATGCTGCATTTAGATTATGAAATTAAGGAAATTATTGTTGCAAAACATTATTAAGGTAATAATTTTCATTTGTGAAATCTCACATTGAAACATTTCTGAATTTAATGATAAACAAAGGTAAAATAAAGAAAACTTTTCTATAGCCAAATTCCAAATGAATGAAGTTTTAAGCCTTAAAAAAGACTTTGTGTTGATTCTAATTCTCGTGACAAAAATTGCGCAATATATTTAAACGAATTATCGGTTTTTTACTTTGTGTCCACCGATTTTCTTGGTATTGAACAGACATTTATGCTAGGGAACAAGATGGATTTCCTCATTTTTTGTTTTTCCAAATTTTGAAAAACTTGTGATTTAAAAAAAAAATATACGAAGTACCTAGGTTTAAATATAGCTAAATTTTTAATTTTCAATCCGATATCACTGAAATAAAAGCGAGCGAGAAAAACTCATAATTAAAACAGATTCATTTTTGAAAACGTTAATTTTTTAATTTCATCTTAAAATATGATTTATAGGTTTAACAATTTATTTTAAGTTTCATTTCAATTCATTTAAGTTAATGCATTTTAGAGCATTTTTAACAGAATTTCGTCGTCAAAAAAGAACTATATTTTGTATTATGATATTTAAAGGAACCACGTTTAAATAAAATGGATAATCAAAAATACAACTTTGTGAAATATTTTAGCTTTTTATAGAATTATAATCCTGAATTATTTTGGAATCCTTATGGTCTTTTTATATTTGATGTCTAATGAAATTCATGATATGTATATGAGTTTATCATGAAAACAAAGTATATTATTTCATAGAAATTCATATTAATATAAAAATTAACTGATAAATTTGCAACCGACAGAATGAGTGCTGCCTTGTGTCATTAAAAAATAAAATTTCCAAAATCTTCCATGTTTAGAATATCAATATTTACTAAAAATTCCATAAACAAAATTGAACTCCATAATAAACTAAAGCATTAAAATTTAATATTTTAAAGTAGAACTACAATATAAAAATTTCACTTTTTTACCGTTTAACAAAAACAGACAATCAAAGATACAAATACGTGCACAGAGTATCTCATAAATCTTTATACATATGATCATATCTTATACGTAAATAAAATTAACATTTTATATTACAAAAAGAATGCAATTATTTTAACAGTATTAACATTTAACGAACAACAAAATAAAATAAAATACAATTCATTGTAGAAAACGTAACTTAAATGCAATAAATTAAATGAAAAATGATTAATCTGGAAAAGTACCGTTTAAAAATCAACTCGTACATAAAAATTAACAAACCAAAACAATTTTAAAAAACTTTAAGTAAATTAATAGTAGTATTTAAAAGAGTAAGAAAAAAAAAAACAAAAGTTTTATTTAAATGCAGATAATGTGCATTAATTAGAATATTCACTAGTCACTATTATGGCTACTTCTAACCATATACATACATATTTATTACTATATTCATATAACTAACAAAAAAAAAGTTATTAATTTTAATTATGTTACACTGTTGTGGTATTTAACAATATTACAAAAACAACAAACCGTTAGATGGCGAAGTAACGTAAATTATAAATTAAATATTAACGTTTCTTTTATTTTTTTATTAATAAAAAAATATATATTAAACATTTCATAAAAATCTTTTCATAGGCGTTACGGTGCATGTATGTATGTTTTTAGTAGATAAGTACTTATTTTGTACCAAAAGATCATAGAAGTTTTTTTTTTAACACATACTGTTTTTAGCATTTTTGTGGTATTTTTACCAAAAGAGGTGTGTAATATCACACATAATATACACTCTTTCTATTTCCTTATAAACTTAAAAAGAAAAAAACTTTTTGATTTTTTGTTTCGAAAAGTTGTCTCACCTTTTCTTCTTCCGTTTATCAAAATGTGAGTTTTTAAGTTTATCTTTATAGGATTATATCTAACAAAATAATAATAATTTAATATAAGTATTATTTAAGTTAAAATGTTTAAACCCAAATTAAATTAAAAAAAAATAAAAAAAGCATTAAAATATTTAACAGATCCGCGTTCATACGCAATGTAATAGGATTTTTAAAAGTACATTTACATTGGAAATTTTATTTAAATACCGCCATTTTACTAGTCAAAAAATATTATTAATCGATCGTCGATCAAAGGAATTATTATATATCGAATTAATTGTATTATAAAATTTATATATTAATATTATTTTTGCAAACAAGAATTGCGGTTAGAACTATCTATTTATTGAACTTTAAAACATTTTTTTAAAGTTTCCGTCGGTTTTTCGTTTTCAAATATCGGCTTCGAAAATGACTTATCGGAAGTGGCTAAATAGAATTTAAACAAATTTAAACTGAAATTGGTTTTATATCTAGATTACTATTGAGACTGTGTAAGTATAACTTGAGGATTTGTAATTCGAATTTTCTAATATTTTATTTAACCAAATCAGACTAGTCGTTTTCGAAATATTCTTTAATATATGGTACAACCTTTATATTTTACAAATATAAATTATCGCGAAAACCTGAGTTAATTTAAAAAAAAGTGACCTAGAGGCTTAGTACTTCATAATAATGTCCATCCGTGTATAGCTGTGTATTCTGTTAGTTTACAAGTGATGAAACGAAACGTTTTGTTTTCCATTATAATTAACATCAATGGCTTATTCGTCAAACAAAATAAATCTTTGATTCCAACACAGAATTATAATATCTTTCTCTTTTCGGTGTTATTGCTTTTTTGGTTTCGTTTAAATGGACATTTGTTAGAGTAGCAAACATTTTGTACTCCTGTAACAGTGATACCTCAACTCTTTTTGATAATTTGGGGTAAAATCCAACCTCTAGATGGAAATGAACATTTTAGTGACATCAACATCTTAAATCCGTTATGACAGCGCATTACTCCAACATGCGAGAACCAATCTTAAGCAACTAATATCATATTTGAATTCAGCGCCTAAAATACATTAATAATAATTCTCATCTAGTTAGGTCCAAAAGTTGTTATTAAATGTAGACTTTTATTAACCCATTTGTATCATTAGCATATCCTGGAGAGCTTCGTTCCCCTAGTTATCACCCCTTTTAATGCAATAATTAATATTTACTTTAAACGGCAGCTACTACTCCCCATTCGACCTATCCGACATATTCAAAATTTGATATGAAAATTATTTATACATTTTTTAAAACTTTCAATAAATCTCACCTTCAGATATGCAAAAATTATTATTATTTTCATTATATTGGGAGCTACCCCTCCCACTAATCCTATCCGCCTTATTTTCATTTCATCAATATAATAGTTCGTCAGATATGCCACTAAGAATATTTGCTTTGTATGGAGGTATCATTTCTCAGGTCCTAACAATGTTATTTGCATCTGAACTTACGGAGGTTGTTGAGAAAGTTATTCTTACAAAATGTTAAAACTTTTGCTGTAATAGTTTCTAAGATGTACAATATTTAATATTTTCGTTATATGGCAGTACCATTTCCCCTGGTCTTATCCATTCCATTTTCATTTAAGAATTTTTCTGTTGCAGTATTTAAATTATCCGGTATTTAGTATTTTCTTTGTATGGGGGCTATCACTCTCCCTAGCACCATTATCATATCATTTACATATATTGATAGTAATATAGTTTTCATAATATCTGCATTAGTTCTTTGTATGGTCGCTACCTTTCCCTCTGCTACTATCGAAAAATGAAATAGTCTATTTTACTTTCGGGTATTACAGAATGATACTGCGAAAATTTCAACAAAATCGGTCCAGTAGTTTTGCTTTCTATAAAGCCCAAACAAACACAGTTTCATTTTTCAAGTATGCAAGCACTAATTTTTTCGCGCGCAGTGCTATTAAGTTGATTAGATTTAAATAAAAATTGTATCTAATTTAATACTGCTGCAAAAAGTGAATTAAAAAATTAATTATTTCCTAGCTTTGACTATAGTATCTTAAAAACATGATTCCTAATTCTACAATTAAATTTATGTAAATATGTATGTATTCCTGTTTATCCTAACAACGTTGTGGCATTCACCATCATTCTCAATGAAATGACCTATTAAACTAAATCGGTCACTGCAATAACTAAGCAATGTACATATATTTCAAGTGTTCAGGAACTTGTTTACAAGTGGGTCAAGTTGTTTGTTTAGTTGTGACTTCATATTAAAAAAAAAAAAAAAACCAAAGACGCCTTGCCACAAAATCAAACAAAATATTTACAGCTTTTCAACAAAAACAACAACAAATAAAATATCAGTAAAGCTCATGTAGTTATCATTTACTATTAACAGCTATTTTCTTTAATGGTTTCCATAAAAATCGATAATGTTAATAAACTTAAGGCTGAAGAATGTTTTACAAGATCCAGTAGTAGTAAAGTTAATAAATAAATAAATTGCTATTTCTCTTACGAACAATGATAAAAATTAAAATTATTATAAATTGTCTGTTTTGGGTAATAAATAAAAATATTAATATCAATAATATCACAAATTTTTAGTATTTTTAATCAACTTTTTAAGTTAAAAGAGATAAAAAAGTTGTATATATGTAAAAATATAAACATGTTAACTTTTATAATTTTTGGTTAATCGGCAACACCTAAATTTCGAGTGACTGTTAATTCAATTACAACATAAAAATACTCGCTGTAATGATTTAAAATTTCATGCTGCACCCTCCATTTAGTACCAATATTTGTACAATAAGTAAAAAATCTATACCCTAAATTCAGATTTTGGTCCATTTACCCTAATATATTAAGCAAATGTTACAAAACGTACCGATTAATACAAACAGAAAATCATGCTCTACAAAATAATAAAAACCGTTGCTAGCAGGCTAGGCCCATATTAAAACCAGGGCCTTTTTAAAAAAAGTCCGTGCTAAGTTATTGTATCACAACAAGTCATAGTAGGCTAAAAAATTGTATGTCAAAATTTTCTGCATTTTATTCAGAATAAAACAGTTTATATAGTTTTTTTCGCAAAATGTTAAATTAAAGAGTTATAGCACAATAAAGATATTAGTTACTTTTAAGCCCTGTTTTAGGACAAAGGTCAAAGTCGACTGGCCGGTTTACAACTGATCGACCCAATTTTTGCACACATATTATTTGTTTAGCCCCATCTACCAGTAACTGTTGGTGGAGCAATCAAAATCAGAACTTGTAATATCCATACATTTTATGGGTAATCTATTTATTACTCACCCATTATTGGCAAAAGAGAAAAACGTTATTAAAAATTCATCATTTAATAAGCGAAATGATATCAGAAAACGATGAATAATAAAATAGGTATTACACAATCTCAAAGTCGCAAATATAATACACAATTTATATATTTTAATTCAAAAATAAAGAAACAATTAACCTATTGATGGTTTTTTAAAATCGAAATAAATGAAAGATGTTTAATCTTACTTTTAAAATATACAAACATATACACACACACTTATGAATAATAATTGTTGGCAAAATAATAATTTCTTTAAACACGTACAATCATTTTTTATGGTTTTACGTCAAATAAATATTGTATGTAGATTTTTGAAAGAAGAAATACAAACCATCTTAACAATAAACTGGGTTATTTATACCAGTAGCATAGTTAGATGTATGTATGTATGTATGTATGTATGTATGTATGTATGTATGTATGTATGTATGTATGTATGTATGTATGTATGTATGTATGTATGTATGTATGTATGTATGTATGTATGTATATTCAGCAAAAATAAATATTTTTAGAAAGATATAGAAAGAATTGTTATTATATTTATATGAATGTAAGTATTTATCGCAATTGTAACACATAAACAATTTTTTATGATAAAAAAAAAGCATTATACATTGACGACACTACACAATTTCATTTATTCACTTTGCCAGCTTATCTGAAATTGTTTAAACAATTGTTTTTTGTTTTTTATTCATTTCAGTATTGTAAACAAAAATGTAGACAAATTCAATGACAAAAAAACAAAAAAAGTATGTCAGTTGCTCAAGTTGTGAAACCATAGATAATGAAGATATTTAGTCACTAAATATTCTTGCATGGACACACACCCATAATATAAATAGACACTTTCTCATCACCTACTCTATTTGAATAATAAAGGAAAAACCTCAATCTAAATACCTATGCCAAAAATATTTTGAATTTGTATTAACACCTTAAATAAATTAAAATAAATTTAACATAAAAATAAAAACTTAATTACATAACTATAATACATCAGATAAAAACAAATGAAAATGTTTTACTTACCAGCTAAATTAACCAATGCCACCATGAGGGTTATTAAAACAATTAACATTTTTGAATTCGTCCAACTGGTAGAAAACTTTAATAGTTTATTATATTGACGCTGACAATTCATTGTTGTACTAATAAAGTTGAGATTTTGTTTAAAATTTAAATTTCGTTGAGGTTTTCGACGCATTATTTTGAAATTTTCTCTTAATCGTATATTTATTCTAAGAATTTGTTTTATTTTTATTTTTAATAATAAAGTTAAAGTTGTTTAATTTATTTGAGTTCTATTTTTACGTAATATTTTCAGCATATTTATAAATTTATTTATTAAAACACTATCATCGTTTGCCATGCTGAAATGAGAAAGATGAAAAAATAAAATAAAAATAAAGAAAATTAATTATAATAAAATAAACAAGTTTGTTACTTAAATCTTTTGCTAATATAAAATAAAGTTTATTTTCTAAGTCTTTTGATATCTTCTTAGAATTACTGATTTATTTTGAGATAAGTTGAGAAATATTGTTAATAATATTCTATTATCAAATTATCTATGTTGTCTTGTATTTTAAGCTCATTAAAAAGAAATATTAATAAAATATATATAAAAAAAAGGTTTTTGCCCTCTAATTTGCAACAAAACTTATAGTTTAACATTTTATAATTAGAATTGGCCTACTTTTAAAATTTAAATAAACATTAATGGGGTTTTTAACATGGATATTTGGAATATTATGCTCAGTTTCTAAAATATTAGCTATGTCGTCAACATTTGTATCATTAATATTAAAATTAAATGGAATATTAAAGAAACACAAAACTTCAATTAAAATTAGCAATTTTGATTAAGTACTTTGTTTATATTTCTTAATTTGTTGCTTAAGGCTGTGATATTCGCATTTTTGTAATTTCAAACATACGATTACAACGATGATCGAGACAAGGAATATGCCAAACATCGATGGCATTTTTGAAAGTGTCTTAAAGTTATACACTATTGTTTCCCAGTGTAGTATTAAGTCAATGAAATGAAATTCGTTACTGTTATTACCTATTACAAGTGTTGTTCAATTTACAGACATTCCAGTATTTAAATTTAGTTTTTATATTGGTCAAGAAGTAATAAAAATAAAAATACTTTAAAAGACATTTTATTTAAAGTAAATACACTGAAAATTGTTAAAAATTGAATTTTTTTACTCTTTTTTAAAAATTTAACAAAAAATGTTTAACTTTGACAGCTCCTTATAAAAAAAACAAGAAAACACAACCTGTGTTAAAGATTATAATTGATATATAATATTGTCTTTTTTTATTCGGCATCCATCTTTATTATAAAAATTAAAATTTCCAAATTCAATTAATCGCGAATTTTGACACATTTTGGGGTAAAAGGGGTCGAAAATGGCGCTTAATTCAGGGAAAGGCTATATCAATATTTTAATGATCACGTTTTATATCTTTATTGATTATTAGTTAAAAGAATTCAATTTTAGAATTTTAAGATTTTTTTTAGCAGAAAGGTAATGTCTGTCCGTCCGTCTATACGTTAGAGTTAAATGGGTCGAAAATTGTGCATTATTCAGGAAATGGTGATATCAACATTTTAATAACCACATTTAATTGTAAAAAATGCATTTCTATAATTATAAGATGTTTTTTAGCTGAATGGTAATGTCCGACCGTCCGTCTATACATTTGGGTTAAATGGGTCGAAAATGAAACTTGATTCAGGGAATTGTGATATCAAAATATAAATACCTTCATTTGGTTTTCATATTAATCAAGAAGTAGAGACAAACTATTTTTTGAATTTTAAAATTCCGTCCATCTGTTCGTCTGTTTGTTAATTTTTGCAAACTTTCCAATTCAAAATCGTTTAACTTTTGACTCAAAATTTCCTTTGCTCGATAGATAATTTTATTTTTTAACCAACTACATAAAACGTAATAAAATCGGTTGAAAATATTTGGCTATATATAGAAAAATCTTAACCAAGATCTAGTAAAATAGAGATTTTTGAAATTTCAAATGTATATAACTCGAAAAATATATAAGATAAGTAGTACAAAAATTCGCTAGTGGTTAAACCTTTTCAATAATACTAGTACCCTATTTTGAACCCTCATAGTTCTGCTTCTGAAGCGCGTATTGGATCCTGCTTCTAAAATAAAAATCCTTTGCTACGCCTATGTGAAATTTCATGCAAATTAGAAGTTACAGATTTCTTTCGACTCCTCCCCACTGTTTCATGTTTGATAAAGCAAAAACATGTCTGCATTTAACTGTTTTTTGTATGATATGTACAGGAGTTTTTTTGAAAAAAAAAAAAAAAAAATATTTTCTCAAATCGGGCTACATATGCGCACGATTTTTTTTTCCTAATATTAAAGTGGACAATATAGAATATTTTTCAGAAAATTTTTGGAACAAACATCTTGTAACATGTAAAGTTGCATTCCATGAAAGTTGAAAATTAGTTTATTTTAGGAAAATTTTCAAAAAAAATAACAAAAATATTAGGACAAAATATAATTTGCAAATACTTGAAGAAAAGTACACTTAAATATCTGAAGTTGGTGGTTTCATTTTAAATTTTTACCTTAGAAAACTTTTTATTTAAAATAAATACACTGAAATCGGATGAAAATTAAATTTTTTTTACTATTTTTCAAAAATGTAAAACAATTCTTAACTTTGACAGCTTCTTATAAGAAAACAGCATAACCTAGCTTAAAGATTTTAATTGGTATTGTTACATAATTTTGTCTGTTTTTATTTAGTACCCAATTTTATAACAAAATTTTAAATTTTAAAATTCAATTAAGAGCCACTTTTGACACATTTTACTCCAACGTGCAACGGGATGAAAAAAATATATATCGTCAATTCCATGAAATAATGCCCAAAAATTTGTGTCATTTAATTTTATAAAAGGTAAAAGGTCTATGTCTATATAGATTTCCGTTTTCAGATTGGCGAAATTCAGAAAATTAACGATTTTATTTCGCTTTCTAAAAAACTTAAAAAATCTCAAAAGAATACAACTTTAAACAACAATATTTCTGGGAAGGCTTTGTGGAAATCAATGATTCAAACGTCAAACGCCGTTCAGCTTCAACAAATCAGCTTCAACAAATAAAAAATATTTTTTAAAAATGCATTTTTTTTATATATGCTTAATTTTAATATTTTAACATATTTGGAAAACATGGAATCTTTACATAAAAATCTAAAATTTTTGGGACGCTCACATATACAATGCACAATTTCACCTTCTTCAACTAATTTACATTTTTTCATATATTACATATTTTGTTAAAAAAAAAAAATGTATTGTGTTACTTTTTAAAAATTCGTTAAAAATAGTAAACATTTCTGTACAAGACTAATTTTTGTTTTAACTTATAATAAACAAAGCATTTTTAAATACACTTTTAGAAAAATTAAAATTTAATAAATTCGCAATTAAAATTCACAGAGCCTTCACAAAGATATTGCTATTTAAAGTTACATACTTTTGAAATTTTTTTCGTTTTTTAAAAAACCTCTCTCATGGAATGGACGATATACATATATATTGCTGTCCAATTGCTGTACGTTTTGACATGGAATCACTTTATGACCGCTAAAGTGATTTTCGAAAGAGGGATTTATATAGCCAATTAAAGACCGACCACGAAATTTGCAAAAAAAAAAAAAAATATTCTTATTTTTAAGACATCTATAAGTCTTAAAACTTTATTCTGGAAAAACATTTGTATGGGGTCTAGGTGAAATAATAGGCCAATTATTACCAAATTCAATAGATTTGATATGTACCAAATTTCATCAAGATATCTTGAAAATTGCCACCCAGCGGACCAGACAGTCAGACAGACATCGTTAAATCGACTCAAAAAGTGATTCTGTGTCGAGTGGTATACTTTAAAGTGGGGGTCCGAAGATTTTTTCTCTGCATTAAAATTTCTGCACAAACACATAGTGTATAAATATACATTTAGTATATTGCAAATTTTTAATAGTTTATCAACCTTTTGTTTTAAATTTCTTCTTTTATATAATTTATTTCATTAATGAATATTCAATAAAAATCATAAATTTTATTTAACCATCAAATATTATATAAACTTCCATTAACAAATGGATAATATTAAAAAAATCTTTTTGTTTTTGTTAATTATTGAAATGTAAATATTTCAACTCATATCTTTCTATCTAAACACACAAAAAAACCGTTTTCAGCGAAAGTTTTGTTTATTTACATTAATAATTTGTTGTTAACTGTTAACAATACGATATTTTGTTACATTTCACATAATCGATAATTTTGTTTAAAATAGATTTAAAAATAATAATAGAAATTTAAAATTGCGTGAGTGCTGATTTTGGCAGCATTTAAAAAGTGAAATTTGATTAAAAAAATCAAAAGATATGAAAATTGTGTTAATTTATAGAAATATTTTAAATGAATATAAAAAAATTATCCAAACAAACTAGGTCAAAATGTTTATTTAGATTGCAAACATAAAAATATTATTTTGATTCCTCCTTTTCAAAACAAAATATACTTAGAAATGCAAAATTTAATCACAATAACAGATTTAGTTTGAAATATAGGAATTCTAAACATTAAGGTAGGAATAAATTTTGAGATTCCCTCGCTTGCCTCTGTTTTTTTTATTTTTATTATTAATTTCCCATTGTTAATTTCAATTTACTGTTAGTTTTCACAGTTTATATTTTATATCACACCAAAAGTAAATAATAAAAATTTTCACTTTCAATTTATCTCTGGGTACTAAATTAAAATATTTCCGTTTAATGGAAAAAATTATAAATAAAAAGCAAAAATTGTTTTCTTAAAAGTGTTAAAAAAATAAAACATTTATTATTGGTTTTTTATACTTTAATATTACATCATTAAAGATTAAATTTTGGGGGATTTTATATGACTTTCAAAAAGCAATATAAAACATCCACCTCATGCAGACTTTTATAAACAAAAATAAGTTCGTTTCTTAAGTCTTTTGTTTCCCACATAAAAATTTACCTAAAGGAAACCAAAACAACAAAACACTGCTTAAAACTAACAACATTAAAACTAATAAAACAATTAACAGCACCATACAAAATGACTGAATAAAATACGCTCATGATTAATCATGACAGACATAAACAGTACAACACAATTTTAAAAAAATAAAAATAAAAAAACATTATTACAAAATCAATGAAAGCCAAAGTCTACAAAAAAATTAAAACACTTCAACAGAATTAAATAAAATTACATAATAATCATACAAGTATGTTAAGAGCGAAAAAAAACCCCAAACGCAAAACACTCATCGTACTCGTATGAACAGTCATATGGACTGCCTCAAGATGTAAACAACAGATCCCCAAAAAGTAACATTCGTAATGAAAATGATTCATTAAATGAAAAAAATAAAAACAGACCAAAGTTAAGCCCAAACGACAAACAAAAGGTTATAAATGAATTTCTTTTGACATCCAAATTCATACCAACACATTTACGTATGAATACATTTGTGTGTTTATTTTATATTTAAACAAATTTTACAAAAAACAAAAAAAAATAACAAAAAATCCGCTACGAACTATTCATTTTCTTAACAATGAAAATGACATGACAAGAAAACCAGTTTCAATTTCAGTAAACATTTTAAATTAGACCTAAAAGTACTCTCTTGTTTGTTGGTGTCAGTTGGGTTATCGGGGGCTAGAGTAGGGGAGAGATAAAACTTTTCAACAAAAAACTTAATAAGGTAAATTTAATAATTTGAAATGAAATTGTTATAGTTGGGTTACAACAGCTATAATAAAATTATCAAGAAATCTGTAATTGTGTGTAGACAATTGCTTTTGTTGTCTTTTATTATTAGTATTTGTATGTATTTTTAATTAAGTATGAGTTTCTCAGTGTACATTTAAAAAAATCTAAAATATATTTTTTGTTACCTTAAGATACAGAATTTGGATGTAATAAGATTGGCTCAACTTTGTTAACAGCCGTAGCAATATCTTTATTCAACCGATATCAGTCAAATCCGAGGATTTACCATTTGAATATAAACAACTGGAACTTCCTGTTATTTTAATCACATATAATTTTAATCAATAATAATAATAATAATTTTGTGCTAAAATAAAATATATAAATATTGGTTTGTTTAAATTTCCATCCCATAAACCGAAAATCTTTAAATCTTCGGTTTAAATTAATAAATTATTATCTTGAAATATTTATAAATAAAATTCATACAAAATGAAACACTATTTTACTATGTGAATACCGGCATCTAGTATTATTATTTTAAATTTCCTGTCCCCCTTCCCTGTTGAAACATATCTGATTTATTTAGTCTGGTATCATAAAGGAACTTTGAGAAATTTATTTTTCTTAAATAAAATTTTGAATTATTTTAATTCAAAAAATTTGTCTAATAGTGCTATTCCCAAATAAGTGACAAGGGTATTTATTGTGATAGTAAAATATTAATGACAATATCTTCAATTTTCTATTCTGAGCTTAATATGAATAAAGGTTATTTTTAGTTTATATACAATGGGATATGACAATAAATATTTTTTGTAAATTACCCAGCAAAAACTTAGTAACTACATGTTAGTTATTTTTCAATGACAACAACATACCTTCTACATTACATAGAAGTAGTTTAGTGGTTAATTATTTATAACTCGGTATGTAATTACATATTTATAATCAGTGTTTTTTTAAAAACTACTTTTTATTGGTTTTTTATTCAGTATACCAATTAATATATTTAAAGAAGGAATAAATACGTGACGAAACAAAATTAGCTTTTGAATTAATTTTTAATGTAAAATAGTTTTTAAAATACATATTAAATGTTACCTTATTGTTAAGTTTTTGAAATTAAAATTTATAAAATTTTTTCAAGATCAAAATTAAAAAAGAAAGGAGAAAACTGCTTTTTATATCTTAAAATTTCATTACTAATACTAATACAGTAATACTTTAAAATCTGTGAGATATTGAACAACTTAAAGTAGTTAGTTCTTGTAATGTCATCTAAGAAATGACATGAGCTAATGTGTAAGTGGTGTAAAGCCATTATATTTGCATCTTAACTCATTACCTGGCAACCAAATTTTTCTGGGTAGAATCAAAAAAAGAGTTTTATTAAATAAATTCAGGAAATTATGTCTTTGGCCCTTTTATCGGAAATTAAGAAATACGCCGGAATTCTTATATACGAATTTAGGAAATAATATAAATGAAGTTATATAAATATAAATGAAGTCATTAAAAAGAAGCACAAATGTAGGTTTTACTTAAATCGTAATTAAATAACACAGGGAAACACTGATTCTGTGGCATGGGGTTTCTCATTCAATTCGGATGCATGGTATTAATGGGTACTAAACTTCTAATCCACTTTTTTTAATTTCATGTTCCATTCGTTTCAAATTTTAATTTTATTTTATTTAAATTTTATATGAGGCTCTAGATATGGAAAAGTTAAAAAAAAAAACTATCTTAAAGCGTACAATTCAACATTGAACCGTATCATTATTGCAGTGCTTCCGGGTTTGATAGTTTTATTACACAACCAAAATCTTAAAAAAAAAATACCCAGAAAATAATTAAATTAAAAAATTTTAGACTTATTTTAGAGACATAGAGTTAATCTATGTCTCTAAAATAATCCCCTCTTCTAAAACCTTTAATTTTTATTCAACTTTTTTATATTTAAAATGTTTTAAAAAATATTTTATATTAAAAGACTGAAAAAAAATAAATTACTTAAGACTTATCGATTATCGAATGAAATATGAAATTTTTACTATTAACTAATTTATCGCATTTTCACGCATTTTTTGAGATAAATTGGTACGAAATGATTTTCAATTCATGAAAAGCCAAAACGTTTAATGACTGAAGGAAAATACCGTTCAAAATTATCCAAAAATTAATTAATGATTTTTTTTTTTTCATAAATTTTATTTATGTATATCGCGGTTTAACAGAGATTGCACAGGTAAACCCTTCAATTCCTTGCTATGGTATTTTGGATATTTGCAAAAATTTTAAAAATTCTCAGTTGCCTCTGATAGCTGTTGCGAACTAGTTACTTAACCGATTACATTAGAGCACCACTATTCACTTTATTAGCTACGTGACTAGTCACTTTAACATTGTCATGCCCTAGGAGGAATTATATTGCCAACTCAGCGACTAAGGAGTGGTCTGTAACATCCCAGTAAAAATAAATAACAATTATTTTTAGAGAGGTACTTTTTCTTATGCTTAAGAATTAATACAAACAGTATTCAATATAAAAAAATATTTAAATTAATTTTTCTGTTATAGAACATTGATATTCGGTTAGAATTTTTCGAAATACTTGTTACTAAAAAACTGTGTGAGTCAAATGAAAAATAATGTTATACATATCTTTTTATTAAAAAATGTGTTGGTTGAATAAAAATTAAAAATAATTTTCTTGCGCCGTTAAACAAATTTTGATGTTCATGGGAATTTTTGATAAAATCGTGAACATGACATGACATAACACAGATATCGAAAATTCAATTCATTGTAAATGATGCGAATTTGTACTACTTCTGGATCACAAGTTCAGAATCTTACTGACTTCTATGGATGCTATTTTTTTGTTGGGATAGAATGTTTTATAAAAAGCGACATGAAAATGCAATAATATAATATCTTCATAAATATTTAAACTTGTGATAATAGAAATTTTTAAAACATAGATTTGAATAAAGTAAATTCAAAATTACAGAAGTTAAAAAAATTTAATTTCCGACTCCAAAATTTACGCAAAAAATATCAATATTAATTTGACTCTTTTAACCAAAAAATATTCTTACACAGAAAATAGACTTACCTACATGAAAAATTAAATTAAATAAAGCGGAATTAGTATTAGCTAAAATTGCATTTTTTTTTATACAAATAGGTTGAAAAGTTTATCACATGTGATAAAATGTGAAAGAATTTGATCTATATTATATTTCTAAGTAACTATTTCAATAGATTAAATGCTATAATTAGTGTAGTTTATATGTTTCATATGTATAACAAAGATTATTCGGTTAATCGAATAATTTACCAATAATCGGTTATTAACCGATCAGCTTTTAACCTCGAATAATTATTTGTCGAATAAACCGAATAATATGAAAACCCGAATAATTGGATACCCTAGTATGTAATAATAATTGTACAAAAATGCATTCTATATTGGTGCATTTTAATTTTACAAAAATATTTATTAAGAACTTTTTATGAACAATGAATAAATTTATGAACTGTTTTTTGAGATTTCATTAATTTTCTATCTATCTATAATATTTATACCCTACACCACCATAGGCGGTTGGAGTATTATGCGTTTGTGCTGATGTTTGTAACGCACAGAAAAAATATAGGACCCCAACCTTAAAGTATACCGTTCAACTCAGAATCACTTTCTGAGTCGATTTAACGATGTCCGTCCGTCCGTCTGGCTGTATGTCCATGTAAACCTTGTGAACAAAATACATGTCGCAATTTTAAAGATTTCTTGATGAAATTTAGCACGAATAATTATTTTGACACAAGGTTATGATCGATCCATTATTTCACCTAGCCCCCATACAAATGTCCTTCCAGAATATAACAATATTTCAATGAAACTCGGTACAAAGGAGTTTTGTGTAAATGTCAATCTTTGCGCCAAATATCATCAAGATCGGTCCATAATTTATTATAGCTTCCATACAAACCCCTCTTCCGAAAATCACTTTAACGTGCAGAAATCCCATACAAATGTTAGTATAAAGTTAATATTCTACACAAATAAGTTTTATATAAGTAGAAACAACATTGCCAAAATTCATGAGAATCGGTCCATAATTTACTATAGCTCCCATATAAACCTACTTCCGAGAAAAGCCCTAAAGTGCATAAAATCATGTAGATGTTTGTATCAACGCACTGTTCTGTATTTGTATAATTTATTTTACAATTAGTAAAAGATCTAATTTTTAGCTCATATACAATGGTGTAGGGTATTATATGGTCTGTCTTGACCGACTATAATTTCTCTCTCGTTATTTATTGAAAAAGTATTTTAAAATAAGTAATTTTAAAATATTATCAATATTATCAAACGCTTTAAACATTTATCAGCAACTAAATACTTAACTTATTCATTTTCTACTGAACCCTAAAACGGTGTAATATTTACTACCTACTAAAGGGCTGAGCAAACACATTCATTTTCTTGCCGGCGTAAAACATTCACTTCAATGAACTCTGTTATAGTGAAAAATTATGTGTATAGATAAGTATACCATTCATTCATTATAAGAAAGTGTGAGTAGATAAAACGAAAATAAAAAAACAATTCTGTGTATGTTTTGGCAATGATCGTAGGCTAACAGTTACTTCGTTGTGAGTTTTTTTTCGCTGTTCGTATCAACTTCACTCAGTGTACGACCATTTTCATGAATAATTCGAATTATCAGTAGATACTATGAATGTTTATGCTTTATGTGATGGATATTATGTTTTGCTTGTTTGGTGGTTGCTTTATAACGTAGTAAAAAAAAAAACAGAAGTTTATGGTAACATTCTAAAGATTTTACATATTGATATAGTTACAAAATGAAATATTGGATATTTTAATTGTATTTTTATTTATAATACATCAATTAAATTTGTTATAATTTTCTATTTTATTAAAAAAAAAAAAAATAATTAAAGAATAACATATTTAATTTAATCAAAATTAAAACAAATATTTTTTTCTTAAGAAGATATTCATACGTTTTTATATGATTATTGTAATCTTAAATAATTTTCATATATATTTTATTTAAATGAAAAAAATTCAACAAATTTTTATGATTTTGATTGCAAAACAATATATTTAAATAGAAAAAAAAATAATAATTTTGTTAAGCAAAAATTCCAAAGAAATAAAAATATTCAGCCACAGAAGGTTTGAAAAAAAAAGTTACATAGTTTTTTTTCAAATATTTAAGTATAAAAATGAAAATATTACTTATTTTTATTATTCCAGTCAAATTTAAAAATATTACAAAATATTAATGATGATCAAAAATATTCAAATATTTTCTAAGAATAGAAAAATTTAAATATTTTGAAAAAGATTTTTTAAAATTGAATATAAAATATAGATTAATTGTATTCAACCTAAGGAAATAAGATATGTATATTTTCAATTTAGTTGAAGACTTTGGAATTTGATTTAAAATTTTTATTTTATATGACAAATAGAAAAATATTTAAAAAAATTTATTTCAAATTATTTTCAAGCAATTGAAGAATATTTTACATTTTTTTTATTTTAGATCTAAAATATAAATAAACTACATAAAATAATTTATTTTTAACAAATATTTTAGATGAAAATATTCACAAACATTCAAAACTTATTATATTATATATAAAAGACTGAAATAAAAATTATTAGTTTAACAGAAATAAAACTTATTTTCATCAGAGAAATACAAAACAAAATAATGGAAAATTTTACTTTCAATAAAAATCAAATAATAATTTCTTAAACAATTATCAAATTTTCATATAACATTTAAATTAAATTTATAAAGTTTAAGATATAAATTGACCTTTTTAAAAGTAGATATGTCACTGAGAAAGGTATAATCAACTCGGTGCGGATCAACGTATTTCAACTTGTAAAACAACAAAACACGTATGCTATACCCTACAGTAACAAAAAGGTCACAACTCGTCCATTAGTAAACAAACAACCAAAACTTCAAATTAAAGAACGTTATAAAAAGAACACACATGTATAAACTAATGTATTGCTCTGTATTTTTTGTATTTCTTTATGGGTAGTACATACATGTACGAACTCATATATGGCTTTTGATCTTTTTTTTGTGCTTCTTTGGTGGTGGATTTTGTCTTTGCTTTTGCCACGCACTTTTTATATACAAATCAAAACAAAAGCAAAAAAGAAAATACAATGAATTATCTATTTCATTGCACAATGAAATCGTATACAACATATCCACACAACTCACATAGGTTCTGTACTATATGGTTTTGCATTCTCTACTCATATGTTTTGAGTTTTCGTGGTCAGTTATTGTGGATAATACTCATTCATTTATTTCACAATGAAAAAGCATACAACATGAACTAACTGTTTTTACGATGAATGTATTCAGCATTCATTTTTCGGCATTCATGCAGCCCTTTAACTACCTACATGTAAAGAAGTATTAAAACAAATTATAAATGTATTTGTGTTTCTGCGACAGTAATTTGATTTAAAACTTAATTTGTAACAACAATAAGAAAAATAACGACATCCACAAACTTTTTGCTTATAATTTTTTACTCAAAAAAAACAAAAATTCATTCAATGGAACAAAAGACAAGAAAAGCTCAAAAATATTTATATAAAAATAAAAAACTAAAAGTGTTGAAAAACATGCATACAAATCTTTAACTTTCTATTTCGTTTAACATTCAGTCACTCAGTCATCAAGCGGCAGAGTTTTTCAGTCAGTCAGTTAGTTAGTCGTTTTATAAAATTGTTGATCTTATTGTCAGAAATAATAAAATAAATATTTAAATTTTATTTATCTACTTATTTAGATATGGTTTAGGCAATTTAATACATTTCATGTAAATATTTTTGGGGAAATGTACATTTAAAGGTTTTAATCTGCAGACTGTGAATGATGAATAGATGTTTAATAAAAACTTATTTTAATTTTTTTTTATTTAACATTTTTAACTATTTATTAAATGTATATTTAAGTTTAAAATATTACAAAATACTATTTATAAAGATCTATTTTGATTACAAAATATTTTAAACAAAAGAAATGCAAATGTGTTTTATTACTTTATTTATAAGATTAAAAATATTTTTAATCTGAAAACAATGTTAAGCTAAATATACAATTATAGTATTAAATAACTGTGAATTCATATGTTAAATACTTTTTAAATAATTTTATTTCACAATTTAGAAAAGTTTTATTATTATTTTTTTTTTTTTTAATTAGACACCTTAAAAATAGTCGAATTTCAATGCACACACTCTAATAGTTACTGGTCAATTAAAACTCAATATTATTATTTGTTAACCTTTCATTTATAAAAAATAATAACAACAAAAATATACCAAACTTTAAATTGTGTATAAATAAAAGAAGGCTTTCACTTTCATTTTTCTATAAAATGAACTCTAAACCAAAATGATCTCGTAATTGTGTTTTTTTTTTTTTCAATTTTGGCCAATTTTATTGTTTTGTACTCAAACGAGTTGAGTTCAATGAAGTGGAGGTGAATGTATTTATAAGGCCAGACCAGACCACGTACTCGTTCACTGTAAATTTGTTGTGCTTCTAACAACAATTTGAGGCCAATGCATCTATGAATAGATTTTTTTTTTCCAAAACTTGTTATAAATGTTTCTCCTTTGCTATTTGTTGTACTTTCATTTTAAATAGCCAAAAAAAAATGGATAGTTTTTTATAAACTATTACTTGGAAAACTTAGAAAATGAAGTCATAAGACTAAAATTTTGTATCCAGACAATAATGAAATTGTTACCTTTTTCCATAGATGATTTAAGTTACTTTGATTTTCGTCTCTAATGTATATTTAGTTTTGTTTATATTAGTACCAGGATATTAGGTAATTGACTGGTTTTTCATTGTTGCTGTTATTTTAGTTTTGTGCATAATGAAAATAATTGTTATTACATTTTCATTGTCTATTGGTTATTGTCATTTTAAATAAGGTCTAAAAAAGGTTAATGGACTTTTCGTTGGTGTTTTTTTTTTTTTTAAATTAGTCTTTTAAGCTAAAAAAAAAAAAGATAAACGTACTAGAGTGTCTCATGGAAACGTTTTTTTTTTTTTTGGAATTTTGATTTAGGAAGACCTCCTCCACTATCCATTTTGCAATAAAAAAAAATAACGAACTATTTTTTTTGCACGGTTTAAGGACCAAAATGTTTGCTAAAACTTTTTTAATGTTTTTTTTTTTTTTTTTTTCATAACTGGTACAAAATTATGAGGTTTTTGGAAAAAATGTTCTAGTTCCCGTGACTTTTAAATGCTGGTGGTGAACTGAAGATCAATGTTAAAACTTTTTTAAAAATTTTTTACATATCTGCACATACTTACGCATCGATTGAAGGATCTTCCTACGAAATTTTTTCTATGGGACACTCTAATACAAAAATTACAAAGATATAATACTTAAGCAAACGATTTTATTAGAAGTAGGTACTATACAATTATTCTAAGTGAAGAATAAATGAATTTAGCAATGCAAACATTATGAAAATTAACAAAATATATAAAAGTAAATACTTTTAAGATAAACGTGAGATATTTAAGGTCAAAGTTCATTAAAATCGATTGTTTTGCATATAACTTAATTACCTATTTTTATACTTTTACAACAACTTTGTATCAAAAAATTATTCATAGGATTTATAAAACATCAACAAAAAACTACTGAATGTGTTCCCGTTCTCGAAACGTTTTGAATTAACATGAAATCTAAATTTCACACAAAATAAAAAATTGGTGTTCTCGTTTTTACATTATCTTTAAACATTTTTGTTTTTTTTATTTTTTTCTCAAAATATGTATATGGGAAATATGAGGACCTTTTTTCATAACAAAATTTTTTATATAAAAATGGTTTCACTATTATTAAAAAATGTAAATTTACATAAATGATAATTAAATTTTTCATTATCTGTCGTTTTATTTTACAAATAATGTTTATTTATTAGAAAAGATATGAATTCGATTATTTTTATTTGTAAGTGAAAACGAGAACATCAAGAACATGTAAAATCATTCGTTTTACATTTTTTGTTCTATCCCTCAAATTCTGGCGAAAGCCTTATTTGGCTGGCTGATATTTGATTGAAAATTACGTGTTTTACGTTATTTTATTTTTATAACTATTAGATTATTTGTTATTAAATTTTCCTGGTATTGGGCAGATCATAAACTGAGGAATCAAACAATATATAACTCCAGAAAATGTAAATTAAAATAAAATATTTATGGTCATGGAAATGGAAAAATTTAAAAAGTTATCATTTTTAAGATTTTGATCGCTTTGAGCCACCCCTAAATTTTTTCCAATCAGTTCAAAACTTTGCATGACCTAGTTTTTCGACCATTCGAACATTTCCAGGGAGTGAGAACAGGAATCTGAATACTTTTTGGTATGAGGGCTCACAATTATTAGTGCCAAACTTCATCAAAATGTTTTTATATTTATTATAGTTAAACCCACTTTACGGAAGGACATTTGCATGGATGCTAGCAGAAAAAAATGAAACAATATATTTAATTTCAATCATTCTCGTTCTTTTATCAAAATAAAAATTTGTAGTATTTGATAATAAATTTCATCAAGTTATCTTTTATATTACGATCTGCACTTTTTTGAGAAATGTTTATATAAAAGAGTATTTTTAAATAAATATGAACCATAATGAATAAAAAATATATATTTTTTTTTTCGGCACAGAAAAAATTATTATCATATTTTTTCAAACAATTATCAATTAATTCAATAAATATTTAATCAAGATTTTTTTATATTTTATATTTTAATTTTTTTTTTTTTTTTCAAATAAAATTTTTATTGGAATTAAACAAATTTCAAAAAAATTTATTTCCTTAGATAAGCATTATTATACCCTACACCACCATAGGTTGTTGGGGTATTATGTGTTTGTGCTGATGTTTGTAACGCACAGAAAAAATCATCGGACCCCACCTTAAAGTATACAGTTCTACTATACTTCCTAAGTCGAACGGTATACTTTACAAAAATGCTTAGAAATACCTTTAATATAGCAAATAATTTTATGAAACTTGGCACAGAGAAGTTCTATATTATTATAAATTTGTGTACTAAATTTCATAAATATTGGTCCATAATTGACCAATTCAAAAAAAAAATTTTATATTTAAAAAAAAAATTTGAAAGAAAGCCTTTTTTGTCGAAAGTTGCTTATTTACTTCTAATTTTTTCCATGGTGTTGTTAATATCCTGCGTACTTTTTTCGAACTTTTTTGAAATTTATTTAACAAAATATTTAAAAATTTGAAATTGATGTTTTGAAACAATTTACATACAGTGTTGGAAAAAATAATAGGGACAACCCTTACTTTCGCAAACAGATGCACAGTTTCTTTATATTAAGTTTTTTTTTGGGATCCCGCTATTTAACTGTTCCTAAAATAACGGAATTTCATTATTTGTTTACTTTTTCTCTTTTGCGCTTTTATTTTATATTTATTTGCAAAAAAAAAATCAGTAAAGTTGTAATTTCAATTGGAAAAAATAATAGGGACGCACTTCAAAAAATTACCATTAGTCAATAAAAATTATTATTTTTAACATAAACATATTAAAAATTCGTAAAGCAAAGTTTATGTGATTAATTTAATCATATTGGTTTCGTGTTTATGATTTATGTCTTCGGTAAATAAATTTGAAAATGGGTGGTGGTGTTCATTGTACTTTTTTTTTTTTTTTGAATTTTTAAAAAGACCATTTATGAGATATTTTACAGCGAACTAAAAATCGCGAGATATGGACCATTTTGATGTTGAGAAAAAAGTCATGTTGTACGTGATATTAAATATAATTTTAATACCTTTAATATGACATCTCAACAAATTTTATAGCATAGATATTTGTAATTATGTGAATACAACTTTGTAAATTTTTTGAGCTAATTTACATTTTCAAATCGTTATATTTCGCGAACCACTTGAAGAAATTATCTTAAATTTTGAGTTAGTCTTACTTTTGACTACCAAATATTATCATATTCGCAAGAGGTGGGGAAATCAGCTGATTGGTTTTAAATGGAATGACTGAACTATCCTGCAAAAACAAAATCTTATAATTCAGTTACTTATTATGATTCAAATTCAATTAAAAATAGTATTTAGTTTAAAAATTATATTTGTAATGGTGGTAAGTGAAATAATGTACCGATCATAACCAGTTTCAATAAGGTTCGTCCTTGACCTAATAGAATATTTTGCGCTAAATTTCATTGACTTATCTTTAAAATTGCTACAGGTCGCAATTTGATTACAAGGTTTATATGGACAGACAGACGCACGGACATCGTTAAGTTGACTCAGAAAGTGATTCTGAATGGTATACTTTAAGGTGGTGGTCTGATGGCTTTTTCTATGCGTTACAAACTTCAGCACAAACACCTAATAACCCAACCACCTATGATGGTGTAGAGTATAAATATTATTTTGTATTAATACAAAATATCATAGTGTAATAAAACCTCCTTTAAGAAATTTTTTTTCTTCATATTCGTTATATTGGGAGTAAAATTATATTTGTTCATTCGTTATATCGATTTTTCATTAAATCGTTATTTGCTATATCAAGCTTTGATAGTATATGAATTTAGGAACGTACAGAATGATACTGTGTAAATTTTAAATAAATCGGTTAAGCCGCTTGAGAGTTAAAAAAAACGGGCGTAAACATTCTCCAGTGCAAAAACTACCTGTTTGTCAAACCTAATCTGTTTGTCATAAAATCGATCATGCACTGGCATTATCTGTGTGTTAAATTTCGTAAAAATTTAGATGTGATTGAAACAAAAAACAAACAAAATTAGATTTCATTTTTATAATATGTATAAGAATTTATAATTTATTTATAATAGAATACTTTAAGAATTCCTAAAACAGACAAGTTTATATTTACCTAATTGGTACAAATAATGGATAAATCATTAAGATTTATATGCATGTTTCTTTAATTTTTTGTTCAATTGCCAGTTCTGGTTTTATTTAAAATACATTAGGACCTTATTGATGCTATTTTTATTCATTTCATACATGTTTAGCATTATTTCTTTTTTAAACTAAAGTTTACAAAAAAAAAACACATTAATTTTGTATTCAACCTGCCACAAGAAAAGTATTTAAGCAACTTTCTCAAAATATGTATAAAAAAAAAAAAAAAAAAAAGTAAAAATATTTTTTTGTGTTATTGTAATTTTGTTGCTGTTTTTTTTTTTATTAAATCTTACATACCTTTAATATGCAGCATCGCTGGAATACAAAAACTAAAACATTCGAGTAGGTATCTATGTATGTGTATGAATACTTTAATTTTTTAAACGTATGAAGAATAAACAAAATCTTTTAATCCGCCAGTGAAACAAGTGAAGAATATTTTAAGTCGGCAATAATAGCAAAAATAAAATGCCTAACAATTTAGTTGGTTTTTAAAATGCTGTTGTTGTTAAACGTTGTAGTAGTGTAAGTTGTTTATATCTGTTATTTTAAACTCGTAAAGATCCACGTAGTATCTAGTAAATAAGTAGTTTTTTTTTAAGATAAAAGAGTGATAATGTTTTTTTTATTTTCTGTATGTAGTTTTTGCTTTTTTTTTGCAGTAGCTGTTATTATTTTGTATTAAACTATTAATAATACATGCAACCCATACAAATATCGTGTGAATACGCTTTTAAGTTTCATTTAGATTTTTTTTTTCGCAAAAATCAACAAAAACGTAAACGTCAAAATTTTTTTTTTTATCTCTTAACAATATTGATTGATGTGCTCTATAAAGTTTTTAGGGGATTAAATAAAAATTACAATTAGTTTTTTTTCATAATTTTCACTCAATTTTATTATTAGTACTTTGGTATTTGCATTGTAAATTTTAACAAAATGTGTGAGATTATTTTGACCCTGTTTCGTTTGCTATCAGATAATATAAGAGATGAATAATGAAATAAAAAAACACAGAGGAAAAAACTCAAATTTGTTACAAATTCAAAATGTGATTATTTATTAACAAAATTTTTTAATTTTTCAATATGCCCTAACTTATAGGGGAAAGTTAAGATAAATATATAAAGTTAACAACCTAGTAAGTTTAAAGTTTATCAAAAAAATGTCTTTATTAAAAGATAATTAAAGCTTTAAATAAGGATAAGATACCACAAATGCTGATGAAGTCTGTAGCGATACAGAAAATATGTATTGCATTCAGCTGGTGTCTAATTATAGTCCATAAACTCTGCTTTGTTACCGCAAAACAGAGACAACAAGTCAATTTACGATTGTTTAAGTATTTAAATGTTAATCGAATGACATAAATCCTTCAACAATTTTTCAATTGTTTGAGTTATAACTCACTTGTAATAAATGAGTGATATGTACGTCATTTATGGTTCAATATGAATTTTTTAAATTCCCTAGATGCTTCTGAAGCTCTGCTATTAAAGTAGTTTTACTTGTTTATAAATTTCTTTTTTAAAATTCCAGCAATTGTATTTATTTTTTTTTTTTAAATAAAACTTTAAAGAATGGCCCATAGTCACCGTACCTAATGGTAAAATTTGAATGCTACATTTTGTTGGTTTTTGTTAGAAACTGCTATTTGTTGTTGTTTGCCACAATAATGGCAAGTTTTAAAATTATTTTGTTGCAGTTATTTGATGACCAATTTTTTCACATTTTCTTCTTTTTTTTATTTTTTATTATTTGCAAGTGCGTCCGTTAAGAGTTGCAAAAAGATAAAGATAAAAAAAATGAAAAAGTAACAACAGCAACAAAGGCATTACAATAAGAAAAAGTTGATGGACAGGTTTATTACAAGTTCGGGTATTGTTGGTCTGTCTATAAGTCCGTCTGTTTGTAACATTTTTTATTTATATTTTATTTTTTTTATATCAAATTCAACTTAAAACTAAACGGATTTAAAATAAACATGTGATTTTTCCTTTTTTTCGCATCTTACTTTTATAAATCCAATGTAGGTGAATGTAATTTTAATATAAACATGTGTGCGTGCAATTTTATGTAAAATGTTTACACTTTTGCTTATTAATGTAATAGTATAAGTATGAATATGGATGGTTGTGTGCAAAGTGTATTTACTCATTATAATTATAAAAGTTGGCTAATTTGGAAAATGTGTTTTCCCCTTACTAAAATTAGGGCATTTTTACTTTTTATTTGTCATTTACCAAGATTAATATAAAAGTCATTAATTTTGTAACAACATTAGAAAGCAACTGATTTATTGTCAACCATTAAAAATAAATATTGCAAAAATATAAAATTTTGTAAATATCTAACAGTGATCTGCAAAAAAATAAGGATAAAAAATGTTTCCCTCCTTTAACAAAAAATTTTATACATAGTTAAATTTGCTTAATAAGACTCAGCGTTAAGTTCTTTGCTATCAAATACGTACAAAACTACATAGTAAATTTAAGGGTGTTTAATTACATATCAACAAAAACAGATTATTTCCTCAAAATCACTTATTGAAATCTATATAAATTGCTAAATTATAAAATATGTATTGGATAATTTAATCCAAATCAGTAGAAAAATTTAATAAATTTCAAACTGAAATAATTTGTTTGCTTAATATCGATTATCTATCTGTTCCCTTATATCAAAAGACAGAAAAACATGTTAAAAAACAACCCACAGTGGGGAAAAACGCAAATTTGTTTGTAATAAATCTATATCTCATAAAGACCTAAGCTTTCAGAGAAATAATCTCTTAGACATCCTGTGTTAACAAGAGATAAGCTACAGGGTCTCAAAGTTGACTAGTATGTCGAGTATGTAAAAGTTTCAAAAAATTTTAACTTTTACAAATTAAGTCCGATTTATATTTCTGTAAAGCGTTTGACAAGATAAAGAAAAAATAAGCTTACTCAAAAAAATAATCTCTTAAGGTTAAAAAGATATTTACGCTTGAATTTTGAATTTCTGCCTCGACTTTATCTTGCTTTCGGGATTAAGTCGTGAGTTATATGAGGAAACATTTTTTTTAAATATTGTGCAATTTGGAACATATTCCGAAAAATTTTACGATTATCTCCATTCATCTAGACATGAAAAATATTAAAAGGCAGTACTCTGAAGTACTCACCAAATGAATTTGGTGAGAGTTGACTTAAGTCGTCAGTTTTAAGGCCATGATATAATCATTTTAAAACGATCAATATATACATATTATACATGACTGAATTGCTAAATAAGTCTACTTTTATATTCTTGTCATATTTTATAAGTTTTTAAAAAGTAGACGGAGTTTAGCTTTAAAATTTTTTTTTTTTTTTTTTTTTTTTTGTTTTTTTGATTTTTATATTTTCTTTTATATTGTCTATTATTGAAAATATGCCAAAAATGTGTTTCTAAAGCTTTTTACATTAATTTTGCAGGAATGAAAGACTGAATTTTACTTTTTTTCAATACTGACCATTTTGGACCAACGCTGGAGGTAGGGTGCAAACCTAAATCAATTAAAATTTTTTCATTAACCACTTATAAAGCCGTGACTTGACTTTAAAAATATATAAAATTAATTAAAATTAAAAAATACCAATGATCCTCCATTATTATTTTTTGGTTACAAAAGTGTTAAGAAAAAAATTGAAAAAAGAAAAGTGTTAAGAAAAAATTGAAATCTTACAGACAAATAATTAAATATTCGCCTTAGCGTATGCTTTCATTATTTCATATTTATACCCTACACCACCATAGGTGGGGAGGGTATTATGCGTTTGTGCTGATGTTCGTAACACCCAAAAGTATTGGTCTAAGACCCACCTTAATTTATACCAATCGGCTTAGAATCACTTTCTGAGTCGATTTAACGATGTCCGTCCGTCCGTCCGTCTGTCCGTCTGACCGTCTGTCCGTCCATGTAAACCTTGTAATCAAACTACAGGTCGCAATTTTGCACCAAAATTTATGAAATTTGGTACACAGTATTTTTTTGATCCAGGGACGAAGCCTATTGAAATTGGTTATGATCGGTCCATTATTTCACCTAGCCCCCATACAAATGTTCTCCCGGAAAAGGGTTTAACGATCATAAATACCTTAAATATAGCAATTTAATGAAATTTGGCTCATATAAGTTTCATATAAGTTTAAATAAGTGTACCGAGTTTTAAAAAGATTGGTCCATAATTACTCATAGCTCCCATATAAACCCCTTTCCAAAAAATCAATTTAACGGCCATAAATTCTACTAAAATGTTAGTATCAAGTTAATATTCGACACAAATAAGTTTTTTATAAACATAAATGATAGTACCAAATTTTATAAAGATCGGTCCATAATTTACCATAGCTCCCATATAAGGCCCCCTTTCGGGAATCACCCAAAAGTGAATAAATTCATATAAATGTCAGCATCAACGTAATATTCTGTATTTGTATGTCTTATTTTACACTTATAAGTATCGTTCCACATTTGGGTCCATGTCTAATAAAAGACCCCTCCCCGAAATATACTGTATGGTGTAAGGTATCATATAGTCGGGCCTGACCGACTATATCTTTTTCTCTCGTTATAAATCTACATTTTTTCAAACTACGTAAATTTGAATACGAAAATAAAGCAATCATAGTAACCTTTGCTTTTAAAAAATAAACAACAACAAATCCATATATATTTATTTTTGTACAGACTGCATATACAAAGAACAACAACAACACTGTTATTCATTAAATTACTGCTGTTGCTAACTAAACTACTTGCCTATACAAAAAACGTCACTAATAATCATTACAATGCTTAATATACATGTTTGTGTATTTATATATGTTTTAGTTTTCGGCCCATAACTCTGGTGATTATGAACGAATTTGGTTTGTTAAAAAAACCCAAATTTTATAAAAATATTTATGACCGATCTGAATCGGGCGTTTTGCTCGATATCTCAGTTATTATGAACCGATTTATTCCATTTTTTTAGCAAAAAAAATTCAGAAAAAAATGTCCAAGCCTTCCTTGCAAAAACGAAGTTCCTAGTATATACAGAGGCTTCAGATCCGATCTTGCTGAATTTCAATAGCAAAATTCTCGAAAGCATTTTCGATCGTTTGATATATATATTATATATGCCAGTTATCGGTGGGCTTCATAAACGCCATTTCAACCGACACACGGACGGACATGGTCCTATCATCATCGCTTTTTACAAGGATGCCGAAAATATAAACTTTTTTGCACTCCGACGAAAATTTTGGAAATTACAAACGGAATGACAAACTTATATATACCCTTTACGCCTGTGGTGAAGGGTATAAAAACTAAAATTGACATATACCTACTTGAATTGAAATTGATTCGAAAAATATATGTACATAGTTTTGGTCAAAAAAGAGTGATCTGTCAGACCCATATGCAGTAGTTTAGGAGATACAGATTTATTATCAAGAATTTTCACTGTGCACTATTAATGGGTTATTCTGTAAAATTAAATTTAGTAATATCAAATAAGACTACCACTTTAGCTTTTTCAAGGCAATTTTAAAAATAAAAAAAGACTAAAAAAAAAGCTAGGAGCTAAAGCAAACATTTTTGGGGCTAAAAGCAAAATAAAAAGGCTAAACTGGCAACACTGATGACAAATTTAGTATCATTTCAAACTATCAAACAAAATTTTCAATCGTTCAAATGAACAATTGACAAATTTTACTTATTTGCTCAGTTTTAAAGTAAAAAAAAAAATGTTTCCTTCTGCTGCACTACCAAAGGTCAAGAAATAGATAATTGCCTTTACAATACTACAGCTATGGATCTCGAAAAAATAACAAAAGTCGGAAGAACTAAAAATAACTTAAAAATAGTAGGAAAAAGGTCGTGAAGTCAGAAAAAGTCGAAAACAGTTGAAATCGACTACTCAAAAAAAGTAAAAAAATAAGCTATTTAAAAAATTTTATAATTCGAACAGTGATTTCATTTACTTATGTAGAATGTAGAAATGCAAAGTTAGAACAAATATTAATAAATAATAGTAGACAAATTTGTATTTATTTATTTATTTATTTATTTTTTTTTCACAAAATCAATTCATGCCACCAAATTTGTCACAATTTTTTATACAAAATTAAAAAGCTTATCTTTTTATAGAATTAAAAACAAAAATTGAAATGTTGAACCCTTTACAAAATTTTGATTTAAAAAATTAATTATGCTTAACATTATTTAGAACATTACTTTTAATATAATTTGGTTTTTTATTAATCAAGTTATGGGATAAAAACCCGTAAGTGAAAATGACAAAAATTTGAATTAAATTTTTAAAGTGAAATATCTTTTAAACCATAAGATATATGATAGTGTAAACAAGACATGTTTAATATAATTAAACATGTCTAACTAAACATGGACTGCGCACGAAAAAATCCGTGCATACAAATCTGGTTATAGAAACTAAACCAATGGGCGAATTTTTGTTTAAATTATATTTTTATTTATGACTGAAAATAAGTTCTAAACATAAAAAAATAAATTATTTTCTGTTGCTTTTAATGTTCTTTAAATTATTTTTTACTAGAGTCCAATATCTTCCAATTGCTCGGAGTTCCGTACAATTTTATGGATTAGCGTCTTTCGGTACAAACACTAACAATTTCTTTATTACCACTCTATTGTTTTGTTGCTATAATGATATCGTTCCACAAAACTATTATGATTATTTTTTAACAAACTTTATTACCCATAAATACTATTTAGGTTATATTTATAAATTCTCTAAAATATCTTTAAGAAATATCAATAAGAACAAAAAACTAAATACGTTTTTTTAATAAAACAATATATTAGCATTTTTCTGGCTTTATTTTTTGGGACATTTAGCCTTTTCTGACCTTTTTAAAGTCTAATTTAGCTTCTTTTTTTCTCAAGTCCTGGCAACACTGTTCATTATTTTTGTGATCTAATAAAGAGGGCCAACAGCATGCCAACAAAATTCACCCCACACCATTATACTCCCTCCGCCGTGTTTTACAATCTTTTTTGTATAACGATCATCTAGTTCCTTTCCATTTGGTCATCTAACATTTCTGCGACTATCTGACCCGAACAAATTAATTTTTGTCTCGTCGTTCCATAAAATGTTCTTAAAATTATCAACTTCACTATTTTTAATTTTTGTAACAAATTTTTTTCGAGCTGCTTAGTTTTTTGAGCTCAAAAATTCCTGGCGATTCTACTTGGTAAACCTTTCTCTAAAAGTTTTCGTCGGACTGTTGAAGCACTAATTATGTTACCTATTTCTTCAGAAACGGCTTTTGAAGATAGAAATGGCTGCTTCTTCACTAGAAGAGCTATCTGTGAATCCGTGGTAGCGGTTATTTTGCAAGGTCTACCACGTGTTTCTTTTGATGGCTTCCACTTGATCGCGTTTCTTACGAAATGACGAGACCTTCCAAACAATTCCGCAATAAAATCAAGTGTTTTTCCTTGGTCACGTAATTATTTCACTATTCGCCTTTCTTAAGGAGTGCTATGTACATTACGACCCATCATTTCGTAAAAATAATATTATTTTATGATATTTTTTCAACAATAATATTTTATTTACCTTACATTTATTTATTTTCAGAAAATTTATCCAAATTATAAGGTAAATTAAAACAAAAATATAATCCTTTAAAATAAGTCTATTATTTTGCACAAATTATATTTTAACTTTTCTTGAAATGTTTACGAAAGCGCATAAAGGAAAGAAAGAAACTTCTTAAAAATACCCATTATTTTTAGTATTGACAATATCAAAAGTAACGGTACCAAAAATTCCTAAGAGAATGTTTTTTTAATAGTGTTAAATCAAAGAGAAAATATTTAATATACAAGAGCCTATTATATTGCACAGCACTGTATCTCATAAGAAAAAAATATATATTAATAATTGAAACACTTAGAAATAAACACAATACTATATTATCATATATAGTATGTTTTGGCCATCTATAATTTTCTTGTAGGTTTTTCCTTTGTAAAATTTTATATTAAAAAATTGAAAAAAGATTCGGCTGTGCCGAATCTTTGATACCCTTCACCATATTACCATCTTACTATCTTATCGACATCATATTACCATATTACCGACAAATAATAAGATTTTCGCCTTAACGTATGCTTTCATATTTTCACATATTTAAATCTAAATTTTTTTCAAACTACGAAAATTTGAATATGAAAAAAAAAAACAATCATAGCAGGCTTTGCTTTTAAAAAATAAACAACAACAATTCCATATTTATTTATTTTTTTATGTGTGTATATACAAACTGACTGCATATACAAAGAACAACAACAACACTGTTATTCATTATATTACTTCTGTTGCTAACTAAACTACTTGTCTATACAAAAAACAAAAAACGTCACTAATAGTCATTACAATGTTTAATATACATGTTTGTGTATGTATTTATGTATATTCTTAACAGATATGTTTTAGTTTAAAAAAAATAAACAACAACAATTCCATATCTATTTATTTTTGTACAGACTGCATATACAAAGAACAACAACAACACTGTTATTCATTATATGACTGCTGTTTCTAACTAAACTACTTGTCTATACAAAAAACAAAAAACGTCACTAATAGTCATTACAATGTTTAATATACATGTTTGTGAGTGTATTTATATTCTTAACAGATTTGTTTTTGGTCCATAACTCTGTTGATTCTGAACGAATTTAATTTATTAAAAAAAACGAAATTTTATAAAAACATTTATGACTGATCTATATAAAAATAAAAATCTGTAGCTTGAACAAGGGCTTCAAAAATAAAAAAATCGTTTTCCCCGATATCTCAGTTATTACTGAACCGATTTATTTCATTTTTTCAGAACAAAAATTCAGAAAAAAATGTCCGAGACTTCTTTGTAAAAACGAAGTCCCTAGTATATACAGAGGCTTCAGAAACTGGAAAACCGGTTCTAAAAACCGGTTTTTTTAACATATCTCCGCATTGTATTAACCGATCTTGCTGAATTCCAATAGCAAAATTCTCGAAAGCATTTCCGATCGTTTGATATATATATTATATATGTCAGTTATCGGTGGGCTTCATAAACGCCATTTCAACCGACACACGGACGGACGGACGGACGGACGGACATGGTCCTATCGTCGTCATTTCTTCCAAGGATCCCGAAAATGTCAACTTTTTTGCTCTCCAACGAAAATTGTGGGAATTACAAACGGAATGACAAACTTATATATACCCTTTACACCTTTGGTGAAGGGTATAAAAATATACAAAATTATACAAATAGTAACTGAAAATGTAAACAAACAAACAAGAAATTTTTTCACAAAATAAAAACATACTTTTTTAATTCGACACCGGAAGTTTGTTAGATAATTAGAAATTTAACCTTCAATCTATGATACACTTTCTATCTAAATATTACACAACTGGTTGTAAAACTTGAGTAATAAATGTTTAAAATCTTGCAAAATTTAAGAAAAACAAAAACCATCATAAATAACAGATCGTGTATACATAGATAGTTATTTATTATAATTGACATTAAATAATTTTATATAATATTTTTATTTTTATTTAAACATTTTAAAAGTTCTTTATGTGAAAAAAGAAATCATCATCCACCATCAGCGAAGAAACAAAGAAACGTTGTATAAATATTTAAAATAAATAAATAAATAAGGAAAAAAGAAAAATATTTATATAAATTACTTTTTTTTTTTTTTCTTTTCTTCGGCATTGTAACCATGACCATTATCAACAATCATCATTAAATTAATATTCTTGTATTTTCTCATTTTACGTCTTTCTATTTATTTTCAAGTACACACTCTGGAACACTAACAATCCGACAATACAATTCCGATTGTCAGATGGATGGTGATCATTATCATCATCACCATCATTAACTACAAATAACCTTGACGATACATTCTAAGTAAGTAGAGTGGCAATATGTAGTAAGAAGTACAAGTATTTTTTTCTTGTTAATTGTATGTATTTGTGTATTTGTTTGCATATATATAAAAAAAACTTTTCTCTTAACCTCTTATATAGTGTTGTATATGACTTGAATTGAGCTAAACATGACCATGATCTTGGTTACAATAAAATAACTTGATTTTGTACAAATATAAGAACTTGAAAAGAAGAAACACAAGTGTATTTCAAATAAACGAAATAAATAAATAAAACAAGATTTATTAACATTTGGTGCAACCAATAATTTCTTGTTTTTTTTTCGGATCTCCTCAAGCTCATTACCTAAAAATAATAAAGAAAAAAACTAATGTTTTTTAGTTGTGTGGACACCAACAAATAGAGAAAAATTTACTCGTAAATTACTATTTTAGCCACCAGGTTTCTTTGGCTCCTATTCAGTTGTGGAAATTGAGGCTACATAAAAGTGTAACTGGTAGCAGAGCAACTGGCTGTGGTAAAAAATACAAGTTTTGCACTAAATAGATATCATAGTTGTATGAATATATCCGTGTATTTTACTTCCATGAGTTATTTATTCAATGGCCAGAGAAAAAGTTTCGGTATATACTATTTAATTGTATACTAAATAAATATCGATTTAATACTGTATACATAATTTAAAATATGATTTTTAAGTATGTATTTAATTGTATATTATGAGATTATTTAACTTTTTTCCAAATATATACTGCATTTATATATCGACATGATATAATGATTTGCATTAAAATGTTTAAAACAAGTTTTATTAGATATCTTTTGTTTATAGAAGAAATTGTGTCGTTGCTGTAACCAAAATAGCAAACAATATAAAAAACACATTTAATTGTTAATGCTAATTTTAATTTTTAATGCAAATATTATGAAATAGTTCAGTAAAAAATATATAATATTTATTACGTAAATCGATTAAAGAAATAAAATCAAATTTCAAACATTACAGTATATAATAAAATTAAAAAATGATTATATCAATTACTAAAAATTGTAAAAAATTAAAAATAGAAAATTTTTTCCAATTAAAAATTAATTAAATCAATAAAGTATATGATTAAATGAATTAAAAATTTATATAGGAAAAACATCTTATTTAAATTTTATTTTTATTTTGTTTTTACTAGAATATATTTATTAAATTTTTATGGAATTGAAATTTCCTAATTTCATGTCAAATGCTATTTACGAATCGGGCTAAATTTAAAACAATTATACATTTGAGATAAGTAATTAAGAAATAAATTCGTATTATCACTATTTCATTCAGTAGCTAAGTCTTTTTGATCAACTGGTTACTAAGAAAATATTTATAAAAGTTTTAAAATTCATCACAAATTTTCTACCAAGTAGTTTTGAGCTCGTTATGAGAAAATATAAATTATTTCTTTTTGCAGAAATTTAGTTCCAAAAGAGAACTTTTTAGTATATAATCACAACAAAAAAAAATATAATAAAATAAATTATACCTATGAATAAAATAATGAAAAAATATGAATGCATCTAAAAATCTTTCTGAAGAAACAAAATTTCTTCCACCAAAACTGTATTTATATTTTATTCGAACATTCGTATAATAACGAAAGTTTTAAACCCATTTCTGGAAAAGAAAATTCGAAACTTTTTTGCAAAAAATATACCAGGTTTAAAATTTTTTCAGCTTATTTATCAATGCCCATCGCTTGGGAAGTCTTTACATCGAAGTCATCAAAAAATATACACAAAGAATAGAAGAGATGAACACCTTTACAACAGTCAAAAACGATATGTAAACAATTTTCAACTTTTCAAGTAAAATAAGGTGGAGTTTCCAGTGAAAAAATTACAAATTGTTTTTATTTACACTTAAGTATTGGTAATAATGTTATAGAAAACGTAAATAAAGAAATCGAATAAGTAATTGTTAGAGTTAACAAGAGCGAATGTTATATTCGGCTCGGCCAAATCTATATACCCACCATCAACTTTTTAAAATTTTTTTTTATATGAGAGATGGGCAGTAAAGTGGGTGGAACACGCCCATTTTTGGTTTCCTAGTTTATATTGACCCCCAAACTATCCGTACAAAATTTCATTGTCATACATGCTTTTCTTTAAGAGATATCAGCAGAAAAGTATGAAATTAAGCTACAACGGACACCCTGTGTTTCTAGTTTTTAGCCCATAACTTTTTTGTTTATTAACTGATTTTGCCCATTTTACCAAACAAACCTTATATAAGCTAAATATTATATAAGATAAATTTCGTTCCCCTACGTTGTCCTTTTCGAGCACTATCCTGATTTCAACAGACAGACGGACAGACAGATAGACGGACATAACTACATCGACTCAGAATCGAACCAGGACCCAGAAAATATATACTTTACGGGGTCTTAATTGATTCCTTTGACATGTTACACACGGAATGACAAAATCAATATACCCCCCATCTTTTTGATGGTGGGTATAAAAAAGCATAATTTCTATATAAAAAGCGGGAAAATTTTCTGGTACGTCTGGTCATGTTAATAATGCTAGGAATTATCAGGCCAACCGATAATTTAAATGTACAAAATTGCATAAAAATTCGAAAGTGTCAAAAATTTAAATTTTTTTCTTTATTCATATAGGTAAATTTGTTGCAAATAAAAAAAGACATATTTCATTAAAATCAATGCCTAAGATTTTATTCACAAATTAGTGAAAATACTCATTTACAAGTTACATAGAAAAATTAAAAAATTAAAAAAATAAAAAAATGATTTTGTGATTTTTAAAATTTTTCTATGTAACTCGTAAATGAGTATTTGCACTAATTTGTTAATAAAACCCGAACTTATGCATTGATTTTAATAAAATATGTATTGATTTATTTGCAACAAATTTACCTATATGGATAAAGAAAAAAATTAAAATGTTTGACGCTTTCGAATTTTTATGATTTAAAAAAAAAAAAAATTCTTCATATTTTGTATAAAATTTCATTTTTTCTCAAACGATAGGTTTAATATCTCCAAAACTGTTGACCGTATTAAAAAGTAATGTAAAAATGGCTTGAAGATAATTTTAATTGCAATTTTTGGATTTTTTTTTAACAAAATCAGACAAGTCGTTTTGGAGATATGCTTCAATATATAGTGCAGTTTCCTAAATTTTACAAATTGCGATTTATCGCGAGTACTAGAGTCAATTCAATTCTCATTTTGTAACTCTGTGTAATTAATTGTAATTATATAATTTAATTTAAAATTCATATGTATAATTTAGAAGAATTATATCTATATATTTTGAATACGGTTTAATCAATTTTAATAATGATAATTGAAACATCATGAGTTCAAAGGTTGATTTCTTAGAAATACATCTGAAGGGATATAATAACATCATCTTATAGTTTTATATGTCCCATAATAACACAAATTTTGTTTAGCAATATATCCTTTATATAATTTGTGCGGTACTAGTAAAAATGTTCTAATTTTTTTCCAAATTAAAAACAAGTAAGAAATTTATAGTCGATCAAGCCCGAAAATATAATACCCTTCACAATTGAGTCATAATGATTTTGAAATTTTTTTTTTTTTACATGGGACCTGTGACCAATCATGGACCGATTTTTTATTTAATAACGCATATATTAAAAGTGATTCCCGGAATAGACCGTTACGCAAAATATTTTTTTACTTTGCTTTCTACTTATGTAAGAGTTGCTTGTCTCAAATATAATCATAATACTAACGTTAAAGTGATATTCGAAAGAGGGATTTATGGACCTAACACGGATTTATACTTATATAAAACTTCAGGAAGTGATTCTTAGTCGAAGGATATACTTAAACGTGAGGGTCCGAAGATATTTTCTGTGCGTTATAAACATTAGAGCAAATGCATAAAAATGTCAATGTTTTCTTATCCGTAAATATCCGTTGATAAACTCCTAAACAAAATTTATTAACGATTTTCATATGAACTTTTTGCCATACATATTAGTTTAAACCGGAAGATAAAGGAAACAAAAATTATATATTTCATTAAACATTTATTTTTAATCCAAAATATGTAAAATGTATTTTTTTAAGGATTTATAGCCCGGTTGTGTTGTTTTTAAACCGTATCTCTAAATATATATTCTAAACATAATTCTTCGTTTGCAAAGATATCAAATAATATTAAAAATTTTTTATATGCGAAAATAACGTTCTCAAACAATTTTATGTTAACTTTTTGATTTCAAATGCACTGCAATTGGGTAATATTTTTGGATAGTTGTACTATGTAAATTCCGCAATATCTAACACGATGTTTAATATTTACTACAAAGTAAAAAGTATATAAAGTATAAAAATTAGTTGATTCGCAAATGAATTGTAAAATCTATTTCAAGAAAATGAAATAAAATTCATCCTCTTTACGAATTAAAATACAATCAAATTGACCAAATATATTTGTAAAACCTATGTGCTACGATCGAAACTTTATTTATGTATACTTTAGGATCTCATTTAAAAAATTTTAATTTTGTTCATAGTAAGTAATATTTAATATACAATTCATGAAATTTAAATTTTCAAATAAAAAATTCAAATGTTTTAGTCACTTAAATGATCCATAAGTGATATAGAAAAAAATTGAATGAATTTATCAATTATACACAGAAAAAATAAAGTGAATTAAACGATTTATCAAAGATAAAATCTATTGCAATAACTTTTTTAATTGTATCAATTATTGGAGTGATCAAAGTTCAAGTTTTATTTGAATATACAATTTTTTTATAGGTTGAATTTCAATTAATAAAATAATCGAATATGTAATTGAAATTGGATTTTAAATTTTTTCTATATAAAATTTGAATTTAATTTGTTAAAAATACTTCACTTTTGAGTTATTTATTTTATTATAAAAATAGTTGAAATCATTTTCAAATTCTTATTAATAATCTAATTTTAAGTTTTGTCTAAAATATTTTTTTCTGTGTAGTTTAAATATTTGTATGTCCAATGAAAAAATACTTTTGACTTAATTTATTAAATAAATTATAAATATTTATGCAATTAACGGTTTTTTAAAATAAAAAAAATAAAACATTCATTTTTAATACCACAATTATTAGCAGGTGATAAATTATTTAAAGAAACTGAATATTAAATCAAAATATAACCTAATTTTATTGCATATTTATAGTACATGCATAATGGCATAAAAGCACACATGTTAATTTTACTTATTATGTATGTATGTATGTATGTATGTATGTATGTATCTCTTTATTATTTTATTATAAATATATTCTTAGTTTTCTTGCTTTTTTTTAAAAAAAATTATTTAGCACAGTATTGTTATTGTTATTGTATGTAATTTAATTAAAATTTATGTCGGATGCAATGAATAATGGATGGAATGCACCACTTAATTTTTTTTATTATTCTCTTTTTATCTTATGTTTATTCTTTATTTTGCACTTATATGTTTTTTTTTTTCTATTTCAGATTTTAAATGAAATTTTTTATTGTATTTCTTTTTATTTTTAATTTCAAGATTATAATGTTTAACTAAAGAGATATTTTTTCTTTTTTTTTTTTAATTTACAAAAACAAAAAGATCCATTCACATGATTTTTTTATTTTTATTATTTTTTTAATAATTTTTTATTTCATTTTTTCATATTTTTTGCATAGTGCTGCAAAGTTTAAAAAAGAAGTGGTGTAGCTAATGATACATAGAGAGATGAGGTGTAAGAGAAGCAAAGGGAGAAAAAAAAGAAAGTTTTTTTGTTTGTTATTTTAGTTACATATATGAGAGTGCAGTCTGAAAAGTTTTTATTATAATTAACCCTGCAAGGCTACACTTCGTCAAAACGACGGATCGATGGATTTTTCAGTGACGTCGTTTTTTACTAAAAAATAATTATTTTGAAAACTGAATTTTTGGCAATAAAAAAATAATTATTTTGAAAACTGAATTTTTGGCAATAAAGTGGACGGAAAAATTATTTTTTTATTTTATTTCATTTATATATAAATTAAATAATTCAAAAAGTTCGATTTTGGAAAACCATTTTAAAATCACCGTCGTCGACTCGACGAAGCGTAGCCTTTTCGTAATAAAAATAAGTGTAACCTTTTAGGGTTAAAAAAATTTGTTCTTTCAATTTTAAGTTTTAATATTACAAAAAGATATTTTGTACCTAAAAGACAAATAAGAGAGAAGAAGAAGAGCTTCAATGCAATGATTTAAACATAATGTTGTCATTGGAAGGAAGTATTTAGACTGAAAAAACTCCATAAATAATGATTTTTATTGTTATTTATTGCTTTTATTCTAATTGTTATTTTAAAACAATGTTTATGTAATATTTTGGGAAGTGAAAAACATACATAAACAATTACACAGGGTAAAAACAGAAAAAATTGTTTGCCGGCCTGTGTTATAAATTTGATACTAATACAACTTTTGAAGTGATAAAAATGAAATTAACCATGATAGAAGGTAGAATCATTAGGGAGAGTTGTCAATTTTATTTCTTGTTATGTCAAACAATAGAAAAATAAAAAACAAAAAATCAAAAATAAAAATGTAAAAAATATATATTAAGTCCCCCTTCCAAATTTGGGCCAGAATATTAACTTGTACTGTTGTGACGGGTCCAGTAGTTGAATCTCAATGCCAAGGACTATGCATTGGTAGTGGGCATATAAATGTCGGATATGTATGTGAACAAAAATTGTTTAACAATTTTTAATTTGTTTTATTTATTTTTTTGATTTTTTAATATTTTGTTTTGATTATTTTTTAAATATTTTCTTGTTTGACACTACAGGGTAAAATATATTGAGAGCACTCTCTCTAATGATTCTACCTTCTGTAGTTATATTATGGAATTACCTAAAGACTACTTTTTCTCTTTTATATTGATTAAAAAGAAATGCTCAGTATTTTGATTAGGGTGGTACATTGTTTGAAAAAACCATGGTGTCGCACATTTAATCGTACCTAAAGTTATGAAAATGGACATCATTTATAATATGTATTACATTTAAATATAGCTCGAAATAATTAATTTTAGAGCTACACTCAAAAATTGATATTTAAAAACGATTTCAATTGTTCTTGGCATAAATAATGGGGGAAATAAAATCATTTAAATTATTTAATCCAAAACTTATCCAAATGTTATTTTTATATGGTAGTGGCATTATTATACCAGAACTAAAATGAATTCCACACCATTTATACGCCCATATTTTGTCAAAATATTATTTAAGTTAATTAAGTTGACTTTGTATATATTTAAACTGATTTAGCACATATTTTAAAACTTTTTTAAAAAAGGTTTGATTTATTTCTTGTTAGAAAAATTAAAAATTCATTAAAATTAATAATAAAAATTAACAAGCGCAGTATTTCACAACTCCTACTATTTTATAATATGCAGTATTCCCTATTCTGAAAGTGGGCTAAAAGCTGGGTATAACACGCTGTTTTTATTTTAGCCCATAGTTTTTTTCCACAAAATAATAAAAAAATAATTCTGTACAAAAAAGTTCATGTTCATCTTTTATGAATTACATAATTCAGCCAAATTAAATTAGTATATTATACAAATTATGACTCGAGGGACGTTAACCAAAATTATAGATTTTTTTTTTTATAATTTTCAAAAAACTTTACATTCTTCCCTCGTATGTTAGTATAAAGAAAAATATTTTTATATTTTGAAATAACTTTAAAATATTTTTATTTCAAGTTACACACACGTACAATTTAGTTTTGAAGTTGGTAAATCCACGCCATTCATGCACTATTGTTGCGATGTTTACTGCGTTTACTCCATACACTGATACACATACACTATAACTCCCAGAGAAATAATACTCCAAGGAGAGATAGAGAGATAAATATAATAGTTAAGTTGTTGATTATTCACTTTTCATAGTGAACAAATACACTTTTTAGTTTAATAAACACAAAATACTAAAAGACTTTTTTATATTTCTATTTTTTTTTTTTATTGATCAAGTATTATATTACACTCTCTTACATACATACAAGTATTACACGTACACATATATTATGCACTCACACTTATACTAACTACAAGTTACTCTTTTTTTTAATACACTTGTTGGTGTTAATTTAGCTTTTCTTTTTGGTTTCTTTCTTCGTTTCTTTTTTATACTATATATACATATGTAACTCAAAACCGCCGGTTGTTTGTTTCACGCAACTTGTTTTTGTTTTATTTTTATTTTTTAATACCACTCTTTTTACGTTTATTATTTATGCCGCGTTATCCATTTGGTTGTATGAGAAGACGTTGTTAACTCAAGCACGGTTCGTTGTAAACTGTTGGCCTGAGACGTTGTTAAGCAAAATGGGAGTTGAAACTGCAGAAATACTTCCAAATACTAAAAGATGTGGTAAATTTAGTTATTTTTGAAAAAACAAGAAAGTGTGGTGAAATTCTTTTACTTTGCCTACTCGTATTTATTTCTTATATTTCTTTATTTATTTTTTTCTCTTTATTGATTTTGTTTTTGTTACTTGTATGTATGTTTGTATATTTTGCCTTTACGACTTTAAATGAAATTTTTAGCTTTTTTTAGATGACTTTGAATTTAAGACAAATGAGCTTTTTTTGGTTGTTATTGTTGTTCGTGATTGTAGTGGCATCTGTTGATGTAATTTGCATATTTTTGTTTCTTTTATATGTATTTATTTTTGTTGTTGATTATGAATAAATAAATGATCGGTTTTGATTAGTAGAAATTTCGTTTATTTCTTTTTTTTTATAAAAGACTTAAGACACAAACTTTATATACATGTACGTATTATAGAAAAGATTTAAGACAAAAACTTGCATAGCAAATATGTACATATGTGTATGTGTTAAAACTGTAAATCATAGTAAAAGACTTAAGAAACATACATGATAATTAATATTTAATTAAATGTTCAAGACAAAAGTTTAGAAAATTACATTTCTAAAAATGCTTTAATTACGAAATTTTATTTTAGTTAAATTTTTCACGAAAATTGTATGTATAACAATTCCTAATGAAAAAAAATGGAAAATGATATTTAAGATTAAAATAATATAATAATAAATAACATTTTATTAATAATATAAAAATAAATATTTTTCTGACTTATATATTAATACTGTAAACGATTGATTATTTTACAAATCGTTAATTAAATCAATCAATTTTCAAAAACACCTTCCAAGTATAAAGTGCCAAACATGCATACAAACACTTGTATGTGTGTATATATCTATTATGTAAATAGTTAAAAATAATAGTCCAAAATTCAACACTAGTTATATTGGCAAAATCTTAGGGATGCCTCAAAAGAAAACAATTTAACACAAATCCATATTAATGTATTTAGCTTCTTATTATTTTCGTTAAATGAATAATTTACTTTTTAATTCAACTAAATACCCCTAATATGAAGGATGAGTGTACAAAGCAATTTTAGATAAAAACTACAAATAAGCAACAAGATCTAAAAAATTTAATACAATGTTTGTAAGAATGTTAAATAAATAGAATTTTTGTTTTTTAAATTATATTTCGCTATGGAGTCATTCCATTGAAAACCAACCAGCTGATTTCTTCACCCCTTCCGAATTTGATAAAATTTGCTACAGACATTATGCTCGTTAAAACTAAGACTAATTCAAAATTTCAGATAATTTCATCAAGGGGTTCGCGAAGTCCCATCACGATACTTACAGAGAACATACAAAATGGCTTCATCCTCTACATATATATATTTTTGGCGAGTTTAAAAATACCATTTTTGGAGATACGCGACCGCTAAATTTAATTCACGAATTATCCACCAATAAAATTCAACATTAAAAAATATTTCAGTAACACTTTAAAGGTAATTTCATTTCCTTTAACTATTCGCTTCAATGAACATTGTAACGTAAATATTTTGGAAAAAAATTCATATTAAAAAAAAAACAATTTATCTTATTTTTGAGATACTATAAATCGAGAATCATCATGGAAATCAAGCTAAAACTCGGTATTTGCGTTATCAGTATCAATGTTAATATTCTTGAGGAATGTATCTTTTTTTATTTTAATTTTTTTTTTTTTAATTTTTAAAAATATGTACATATCGCGAGATATGGACCATTTTAATGTTGAGAAAAAATATCGCTATATTTCGCGAACCACTTGATGAAATTATCTGAAATTTTTAATTATGCTCAGTTTTGACAAGCAAGATCTAAAATTTAAATTTTTTGTGTTGGTTTTAAATGAAATGACAATGGAAAAATATAAAAAAGTGTTACGGGGTTTGGCATTTTCAATTCCAAACAAACGTTAAGTGGTCACCAATTCTAACAAATAATAAAGTAATACCTTAACAAATTGAGATTAATTACCTTGGTCGCATACAAATAAAAAAAAAACTTTAGATAAATGGGATCATTGAAACAAATTCAAAACTAATGCTTTACAACTCAATTGTATGGACAATATTATGTTATGGGACAGGGCTTCAACTTCAAATCTCGAAAAAATACAAAGACACCAAAATTAAATTTTAAGAATAATTGCGTCTCATATGTTAAAAACTCGTATATCCCTAAAAACTGAGTATAACTCAGGTTTTTGACTTATGTCCTCCGATTATTTTGAAATTATGCAACATTTAGCTAGGGAATAACATGGATATCTCCATTTATATTTTTCTAAATTACGAAAAACTCGCCATTTTCATTTATAAAAAGTATATGGGGTTTTAATATTCATTACATGATCAAAAATCCCGCTTTTTAAACTCTAAAGATATGTTCATATTTATAAAAATTTGTTTGCCATTGTTTGATATTGTAAATGTTTTGCTAGAGAAAACAGCATCAAACATGATTCGATAAAATAACAGCTGTGATAACTGATAAGTGAAAAATATTTTCCCATTTAAATGGAGAAGTTATAAAATATTTTATATAGTGGATACGTCATATTTGACTAGTCTGAACATAACTTAAGCATTAAATATGTATACGATTTTCTTATTTACATTTTATGTAACATTCTTTTCAATATTTTTAAAGTGTAAATAAATACAGTTAGGAATTCTTTTTCGCTAGAAACTGGAATGAAATTGATATAAAACGCATACATGAAAAGTTGATCATATTTTACATCGTTTTTGACAATTAAAAGTTTTAAATTTTTTGTAACAATGATTCCATCAGAGGGATTTCTTCAATATTATATTCATAAAAAAAAATTTTGGTTTTTACACTTTTGGCAAAAAATACCAAATTTTTGCTGTCACAATGTACTAAGAAGTTCACTTTTATACCAAATTTTGAGCAAAAAAATAGTTTGATGTCAAATAGGGAAGTAACCCTTTTTTATAGGTATTAATTTGTTTTTAGGTTTAAGTAAATGAATGAATATTTTCACCAATTTGAATGAAATATGTTTTGTTTTATTTGCAACAAATATGTCTTTTAAATTTTAATGTTTGGTATTTTCGAATTTTAATGTTTTTTAGAATTTGTATACCCACCATCAAAAAGATGAGGGTATATTGTCATTCCGTATGTAACATGTCGAAGGAATCATTTAAGACCACACATAGTATATATTTTCTGGATCCTGGTTAGATCTTGAGTCGATTTAGCTATGTCCGTCCGTCTGTCCGTCTGTTGAAATCAGAATATTGCTCGACCGGGACAACGCACGTTGGGGTAAAAGCGGTCAAAAGTGGCGTTTAATTGAATTTTGAAAATTATTTTTGTTTAAATAAAATTGTGTACCGAATAAAAGTAGACAAAATTATGTATCAATAGCAATAAAAGTCATTAGCGTAGGTTGCGCTGTTTTTGAGTACTGAGTTGTCAAAGTTCAACATTTTTTTATATTTTAAGAAAAGAGCAAAAATTAAATTTTCATGAACTTTCGGTAAATTTTTCTTTAATAAAAAGGGCTTCAAAGGAAAAATTTAAAATGAAATCATCAACTTCAGGTATTTATGTTTACTTTTATGCAAACATTTGTAAATTATTTTTTGTCCTGGTATTTTTGTTATTTTTTTGAAAATAGTCCAAAAATGCACTAATTTTTAAATTTCATAGAGTGCAACTAAAAATATAACAAGACTATTGTTCTGAAAAAATTTCTGAAAAATATTACATATTGTCTACTTTAATATTCTGAAAAATAATCGTTTGCATATTTTGCCCGATTTTAGAAATTGACTTTTTTGTGAAAAAACTCAAGTTGCTCCAAACCAAAAACAGGTTTAGTGCGGACTTTTTTTTTCGTTATTTTTTATTTTATTTTTTTATTTTTGTTATTGTTTTGTACTATTATTTTTAATAAACAAAACAATTTTACTGCTTAATTAAGTTCGATTTTTTTCAGAATATTAAAATAGACAATATTTGATATTTTTCAGAGCAAAAGTCTTGTTATATTTTTAGTATAGTATATTAAAATTCAATTTTTATTTTTTCATTTTTAAAGGAAGTACTAACATTTCATAAAGAGGTTTTCAGAATTTTTGTTGAATTTAGGGTTTTTTTTTTTTTTTTTTGTATGAAAACATTACCATTCTGCAAGAATCAAAGTACTGATATCACTTTTTTCTGAAGTATGTTTAGTTTTTGACATGTTTAACCCTAATGTATAGACAGACGGACGGACATTACATATGAGCCAAAAAAATTTGTAAGATTTTTGTAATGCATTTTTTTACTAACTAGTAAAAATCAAAACAAGTTGTGATTGTTAAAATATTGATTTCACTTTTCCTTGAAGTAAGCGGCCTTTTTAGACCCATTTTTTCACAATGTACAGACAAACGGACGGATGTTGCCATTCAGCCAAAACAAATCGTAGAGATCTAATAGGACATTTTTTTACTAACTAGTAAAGAACAAAATAAGTTGTAGTTATTAAAATATTGACATCGCCCTTCCTTGAATTATGCGGCCTTTTTCTAGCCATTTAATCCCAATGTATAGACAGACGGACGGACATTACCATTCTGCCAAAAAAATCGGTGTATTTTTAAAGTTGATATTTTTTACTAACTAATAAAAAACAAAACATGCTGTGATTATTAAAATATTGATATCGTCTTTTCTTGAATTATGCGGCCATTTTAGACCGATTTTTTCATAATGTATAGACAGACGGACGGACATTACTATTCTGCCAAAAAAAAAAAATATCTTTCTTTTACTAACTAATTAATAAAAAATTAAATCATGAGTACTAAAATGTTCATATCACTTTTCTCTGAATAACAGAGACCGGATTTTAATACTAAAAAAACAATCTTTTTATATTTATTTTAATCGAAAAACAATCTTTAATGTTCAAAAAATAAAAAAAAATCCCTCATGATTTTTTTTTATTTTCATCAATATTTTAATTTTTTTCATCATGATGGAAATAAAAATATAAATATCTTTTGTGATATTTATTTCAAACGTTGAAAATTATTTTGAACTTTTTTCATCGGATGGAAAATATTCTAAACAACAACAATTTCATTTAAAAAAAAAAAAATATTTTGAATAAAAATGAAATTGAAAAAAGATTCGGCTGTGCCGAATCTTTGATACCCTTCACCATATTACCATCTTACCATCTTATCGACATCATATTACCATATTACCGACAATTAATAAAATTTTCGCCTTAACGTATGCTTGCATATTTTCTAAATCTAAATTTTTTTCAAACTACGAAAATTTGAATATGAAAAAAAAAAACAATCATAACAGGCTTTGCTTTTAAAAAAGAAACAACAACAATTCCATATATATTTATTTTTGTATGTAAAAACTGACTGAATACACAAAGAACAACAACAACACTGTTATTCATTATATTACTGCTGTTGCTAACTAAACTACTTGTCTATACAAAAAACAAAAAACGTCACTAATAGTCATTACAATGCTTAATATACATGTTTGTGTATGTATTTATGTATATTCTTAACAGATATGTTTTAGTTTTTAAAAATAAACAACTACAATTCCATATCTATTTATTTTTGTACAGACTGCATATACAAAGAACAACAACACTGTTATTCATCATATTACTGCTGTTGATAACTAAACTACTTGTCTATACAAAAAACAAAAAACGTCACTAATAGTCATTACAATGCTTAATATACATGTTTGTTGGTGTATTTATATTCTTAACAGATTTGTTTTTGGGCCATAACTCTGTTGATTATGAACGAATTTGGTTTATTAAAAAAACCGAAATTTTATAAAAATATTTATGACTGATCAATATAAAAATAAAAATCTGTAGCTTGAACAAGGGCTTCAAAAATAAAAAATTCGTTTTCCCCGATATCTCAGTTATTACTGAACCGATTTATTTAATTTTTTCAGAACAAAAATTCAGAAAATAATTTTCGAGCCCCCTTTAAAAATTCGAAGTCCCTGGTATATGCAGAGGCTTCAGAAACTAAAAAACCGGTTCTAAAAACCGGTTTTTAAAGCATATCTCCACCATTTATGAACCGATCTTCCTGATTCAAAAAACCGAAATTTTATAAAAATATTTGTGACCGATCTGTATAAAAATGAAAATCTATAGCTTAAACCAAGGCTTCAAAAAATAAAAAATGTGTTTTGTCCGATATCTCAGTTATTACTGAACCGATTTATTTCATTTTTTCAGAACAAAAATTCAGAAAAAAATGTCCGAGAATTCTTTGTAAAAACGAAGTCCGTAGTGTATACAGAGGCTTCAGAAACTGGAAAACCGGTTCAAAAAACCGGTTTTTTGAACATATCTCCGCATTGTATGAACCTATCTTGCTGAATTCCAATAGCAAAATTCTCGAAAGCATTTCCGATCGTTTGACATACATATTATATATGTCAGTTATCGGTGGGCTTCATAAACGCCATTTCAACCGACACACGGACGGACGGACGGACATGGTCCAATCGTCATCGCTTCTTACAAGGATTCCGAAAATATAAACTTTTTTGCTCTCCGACGAAAATTGTGGAAATTACAAACGGAATGACAAACTTATATATACCCTTTACACCTGTGGTGAAGGGTATAAAAAGCAATCATTTGAAATTTTTTTCGAACTGATATTTATCGTTAAAGATATTTATCGTAAAAGATATTTATTTTTTTCATCATTGATGGATATTTATTTTAAAAATAAAAATCCCTTACATATTTTTTTCAACAAATGAAAAAATATTTTGAACATTAAAGATATTTATTTTGATTGAAAAATAAAAATAAAACGTTTTCGGGTGCTTCGAACTTAGCTATGTCCGTCCGTCTTTCCATCTGTCTGTCTGTTGAAAGCAAGATAGGGCTCGAACGGGGCAATGTAGGGGAACAAAATTTGACAAAAATATTTATCTTATATAAGGTTTGTTTGGCATTGAAAATAGACAAAATGGATTAATAAACAAAAAAGTTATGGACTAAAAACTAGAAACACAGGGTATCCGTTTCATACTTTCCTGCTGATATCTCTTAAACAAAAGCATGTACGATAACGAAATTTTGTATAAATAGTTTGAGGGTCGATATAAACTTGGAAACCAAAAGTGGGCGTAGACAGCTCACTTTACCGCCCACCTCCCATATAAGGTAAAACTTCAACGAAATTGTGTTCAAATAGTTCAAGTACCAATGTAAACTCGGAAACAAAAAATGGGCCTGGTTCGCCCACTTTACCACCCACCTCCCATATAACGTAACATTTGAAAAAGTTGATGGTGGGTATATAAATTCGGCCGAGCCGAATATAACATTGGCGCTTGTTTTTTGTTTTTTTTTTTTTTTTTAAATTTTGTATAAAATATCATTTTTTTTTCAGAAAATAGGTTGATCGTATTAACAAGTGATGTAAACATTTTTTGATAGTTTCTTTAATAAAGTTTCTTTAATAAAGACAAATTGTTTTCGAGATATGCTTCAATACATGGTTCAACCTCCATATTTAAAACTAAAGTCAATTCCAAAAAAGTGTATTATAGGCTCAGTAATTATTAATATCGTGTATCCAAATTGAATGAGAAACCCCGTGCCACAGAATCAGTATTTCTCTATCGAAACTGGTCGCGTTATTTCGGTCAAAAGCTCTTATACAATTATGAATTATCAAGTTGAGTAAAACTATAATGAATATTTGATCACTTTTTCATAGAGAATTTAATAATAAAAAATAATAATTTAAAAAATATCGATCTTTATGGAAATTCCCAACAAACCAAATGATATCGTAATGATATCATTACGATATCATTTCGGTGATATAGAAGCCCGAGAATGATATCATTTATAATTCTAAAATGATATAGGTTGCTTTCTAAAAGGTACACTCGAAAATGATATCATAATTTTTGAAAATAACGATATTAGTAATGATATCATTTAATTTAAGCAGCGCGATAATTTAGCAATATATTGCAAAATATATACACAAATACATGCTAAGATTGGATCAATATATAATATTATAAATATGTTTTCAAAAATTAATAAAATAGCCATAATAAACCAATGTTCATACAGCTCCAAATCATTTTGCATGTAATACGAAACTTTTGCAATCCGAATACAAGTCCCCCTTTAAATCCGGGCTGATATTGGTTTCTTCATCTTATACGCGTTAATTTTTTGCAATTACACTAATTTTAGCTGTAAAAATTCAATTCGCATATAAAACATAAGATAAAATATTTTTTTGATACAAAAATTTTCAATTTAATTTAATTTTCCTGAAAATGTTTGAAGTTTTTTTCTAAGGAAAATATAATTTCGATATTTTATCATATAATTTGAAAATTATGATATCATAAATGATACTGTATCGTTTCTTGGTTTGTTGGGTTTATCCAAATTTATTGACATTTAACAGAAGCTGGGATTATTTCCTAATATTAATATTATCTGTAGATTGCATGTATTTTAGACTATATGTAAGAATAGAAAATTATGGTATTTAGAAAAAAGTTTCCAATAACGATTTTTATTCAAATTTAAAAAATCGTGTTGATTTGTTTAGTGCAACACTTTTTTTGCTCACTCAAATTTACAACTGATTTCACTAAACATTTAATAATTATCCTTACGAACAAAAATATTCGAAAAAATTATGTACAATTGGTTTTTATGGACACAAATAACAAAATCACAACATTAGTGATAGATGGGGTCTCGCTATAATCTATATATATGCGAACAAAGATTACATCACATGCTGTATCTAAGATAATACATTTGTTATGCTTGCACTAAGATTTTTTATAAAAAATAATTCACACTAGGTTTAAGAGATTTTAACCTCTTTAAATATGTATTTATTGCAAACGATATAATAAAGAAACAAACAATAAAAGTCCTCTTTAAAACAAAATTCTATAAATATTATATTAAATAAACCCTTATTATTAAAAAATTATTTTATCTTACTTATTTCATCAAGTAAATTAAATGAAAAATATTTTTTCCATATTGTGTTGAAAAAAATGTATTTTTAAAAAACCGAATCTAAAGTACCGCTATATACCGGTACAGATGGAAACGGTATTTGTATACAGATTTTTAAAAATTTTGCAAAAAAAAATGGTGATCGAATTGAATTTATTTCTCCACACATTGAATGAAAATATATTTTGTTAGAGTTTAATACAAAGAAATGCTATTTCATATTGTGATCCCTTTTTAACACAAATAAATATGTTTTGTCCATAAAATGCTTTTCTTTCGAAATTTTTTGATGCGCCTCCGCATTTTTATTAAGCATAATAAACATCTACTAATTATACCAATTATAGTTAATTTCATGCTGTCCACACGATGTGCCTTAGCGAAATATGTTTTGACAAAAATGTAACGTTTTCAATTGTCAACGATATTTGTCTTAAATTTGTCTTTAAGACAAATATTTTCAATATTTGTTTAAATTGCAGTTTTCTATATAAAATTAGAAAAACAAGATGTGCAATTTTTGCATAATTTTCAAAAAATCCAATAAATTATCATTACGATAAAACTTATTAAGGATTTAAGTCAGTTTCGGTCTTGACCGACTATATCATTCTTTCTCGTTTTTTATTAACATTGTTATTTAAATTTGGATTTTTTTTCAAACTTTTGATGTCTACGCATTTTCTGTCAATGCGATCTGAGGTCTTGTATTAGTTATATCAATTATTACCTCTCATAAGGATTAATTAAAAATTTTTAGTTTTTACAATTTTAATGACTTTTGGAGGCTCTATGTGAGGCTACATAGAAAAAAGTTTGTACATAAATATAAAAATTTAGTTCGTAATATTTAAGAATAATTTCTTAAATGTTAAAACTTTTTTCTTTATGAATCAAAAGTCAAGAAGACTTAAACAAATTGTTTAAATTTTATTTAATATTTTCATTTGGAAAGAAATGTTTGAAATTTTCTTTGGAAAACTTTTATTTTTTAATTATTTTTAGCTACATATTGGGATCAATTAACAGAAGAATCGCTGTTTAATAAAATTATGTACATATATGCTGTAGAATGAAATCAAATTTGTGCAAATTTCTTTCATTATTTTAATATTTTAACTATTTATATTTTCAATTTTAACTATTTTTATTTAGAATTTGTATAAGAATATTATAAAAATAAATCAAAATTCAAGCAAAAGTTTTGCAAAATTCCTAAAATTTTCATAAAGAACAATTTAATAATATTTATGAACCAAATTTTATTTTTTATGAAAAAAGTTTGGGAAAAAAGGTCATGTTCGATTCATAATATTTATGAACAAAATTTTTAAATATATGTACTTTTTTTCTGTGTATATAGAGACTAGACTAGTACTACATTTTGTGTTGTTTTTTATACGGCATTACCGCAAGTAATAGTGCACTATATTACCGAAAATAGAAGAAAACATGAACATTTATCAATTTTTCTTTTGCTTATTTAAAATTGAACAAAGTTAAAATAGCCATATTATATATGATTTTAAAGGAAATTGTTTTTTCTTTAAAATTATGTATTACAAATTTTTATATTTGAAAACTTTTAGCACACTGATCTCAAAATGAAATAAAAAAAATGCAAATTATGTTTCTATAAATTTTCTAAATGCTTATGGGTATCAAAATAATTTTTCACATATTATAAAGTAATAGTTAATGAAAAATTAATATATGTAAAATTAATATATAAATAAAGGTCATGTAAAATTTTCAAAAAAGATGTCTTTTCAGCAGGAAAAATTTTAATTGTATTCCACAATTTAACTAATTAAAACATATTTTCATTATTTACATATTTTTATAAAAATTATATAAATATTTGTTTAAGAGAAAAACTTCAAAAGCGGCGAAAAAAACCATAAAAAGAACATTCATCCAACTCTGAAGCTTCTTTTCTGCTGAGATGTTTTAGAATTTCAATAATTTAATTGTAATTTTAAATGAAAAAAAAAAAATAGAAATGAAATTAATATTTTTAAAAAGCTTTTATTTATAAAGCTTTTAATAATGTGCTAAATACCAAACCAAAATATTGTTTGTATAAATAACAATATACATATGTACGTCATTTGTTAAGAACGAATTTCATTATCTTGTGTTGGGTTAAGCCTTTGATGTGAAAGTGAACTTAATTTAACTTTTTAACAAATATTATCTTTATTACGCTTCTAACTAAATTATTTATTTTTATATCAGTTAACCGTTTTAACCGGTTTAATCGGTTTTTTAGTAGACAGTTAAGCGAATAAATTTTAACTGATTTTCGGTTAACCATCAAACCGTTTTAACCGGTTTAATCGGTTTTTTAGTAGACAGTTAACCGAATTAATTTTACCTGATTTTCGGTTAACCATCAAACCGGTTTTTTAAAAGTTTTTATAAACACTATGATTTTCCCAAGCACTAATTTTAAGTCGGCATTGTTAATTGAATTTTTATTTATTTAACATAAAATTTAATTAAACATATTAATTTTTTTTTTTCAATTGCTGTAATTCAAATAAATTAAATAATATATAGGAAAACAATTCTCCCCCTCACTTGGCGAATTAACCCCATCAAACAAATTGTTTTACTTGATTTTTCTTATTTTTAAACCAATCCCCTGAAAGGATTCACCTGAAATTTGACACATACCGTTCAGAGGGAACTTAAACTTATAACACTTATCTATTGGATTTGACACAAATATATTACTCTTAAGCATTACCAAATCCTGTTTATTTAAGCACATTTTTTAAAGAAATGTTTAACTCAAAATTTACACAACTTTTCTGTTGTATAAAAGATCTTATGTTTTTTTTTTTTTTTTTTTTTTTTGTTAACATCTAAAGAACTAATACTATAGTGAAATTCCTCAAACTTCGTGCGAACATCAAGCTTATCATATTGCATTGATAAAATGGAAACAGCACGGATAGGTCCAGGGGAAGTGCTAGTTCCTACATACAAAAATCTTAATTTTCTCATATCTAAAGTGAAAACCTTAAAAAGTTCTAGCAGTAATTTTCACATTAAATTTCGAATAGGACGGATAGGTCCAGGGGATGTAGCACACCAAGAAAAGCTAGTAGTATAATATTTTAATAAAGAAAAGAAAAAAAATTTTTTTTTTTTTCAATCAAATACCAATTTGAATATTTGAAATTAAAAACTTAGTAATAGGTCCTATTTGAGTATAAGAAAAAAGTTACTGAATACGTAATTTATTTTTTTGTATAACAAAGAAATAGCCAGGATTAAAAAGGCTTAAATATAAGCCAGCATATATTGGTTTTTATTACTAAAGAAAATTTACCGATATCGTTTACGGTTTTGAAAATATAGCACTTTATGCAAAAAAGAGGCTCTCCCATCTAACGTATATAAAGTTACTTTTTTTGGCTAAAAAAAAAGTGCAATTTTTGAGAACTATTTAGAAATTGTTTCTTTGAACATTTTTTATACCCGTCATCAAAAAGATGGGGAGTATATTGATTTTGTCATTCCATGTGTAACATGTCGAAAAAATCATTTAAGATCCCATAAAGTTAGAGTCGATCTAGCTATGTCCGTCCGTCTATCCGTCTGTTGAAAGCAGGATAGGGCTCGAACGGGACAACCTAGGGGAACGAAATTTAGCTCAAATATTTATCTTATATAAGGTTTGTTTGGGATTGAAAATGGGCAAAATCGGTTAATAAACAAAAAAAGTTATGGGCTAAATACTGGAAACACAGGGTGTCTGTTTTAGCTTCATCTGCTGATATCTCTTTAACAAAAGCATGTACGACAACGGAGTTTTGTACAGATAGTTCGAGAGTCGATATAAACTTGGATACCAAAAATGGTCTCCCATATGAGGTGAAATGTCAACGAAGTTTTGTAAAAATAGTTCAAAGATCAATGTAAACTTGGAAGCCAAAAATGGGCATAGTCTGCCCCCCTTTACCGCCCACCTTCCATATAACGTAAAATTTGAAAAAATTGTTGGTGGGTATATATATTCGGCCAGGCCGAATATAACATTCTCGCTTGTTTCTTTTTTTTTTCATGATGTGGAATTGCACTTTTTTTAGAATTTATGGAGAATTTCACCGTATTTTAAAACAATTTAGAAATTTTATTTTTGAAGTCAAATATTTTTTAAACCATAAAAGATAATTTAGCACAGTAAGTTTATTATTTGTCTTGTTTAGGAGAATTCAAGAATGTAAAAATATTAAAAATCAGTTAATATTTGTAAAAGTTAAAAGATCCGATATATTATACACTCCCGAGGTGGTCAACTTTAGCCTACTGTAGCGCTTTCTCTATTCCAGCTACACACTCCAGCTAAAAAACTTAGCTCCTCTTCTATCGATGTTTCAAGTTTCATGTAAATCGGCTCTGTGGTTTCAAAGATCTAGACTTATTACCATTTATTTTGCAGAGAACGGGAACGCTTTTCGATAACATTTAGAGTACGCGAACAAGCTAATAGAAATAGCTAGTCTACAATAATATTCACATAATTGAACTAAGTAGAATGTCAAGCATTAAATTTATAATTATTTATGAAACGCCCTAAATAATTTAAAACTTTGTAAAACATTGTTACAGGTCTCTGGTATTTGAAAAAAAAAAAAATACTGAAAACGAAAGACTTAAGAAACATTAATAACTCATGAAAATATGCCACATCTAAATAAAATATATTTAACGGTATTAGCTAAAAAATAATTTAATTTTGATACAATTTTATAAATAACTGACATTAATCTCTCAAAGAAAACTTTTCTTTTGTAGTTTTAAAACTCAAAATCATTAAGGTGTTATAATTGACGCCACTCTTAACATACAAAAAAAAAATAGAAATTAAAAATAAAATTGAAGCACCTGAAGTACAAGTGAGAAAAAAAAATAAAAAAAATAATAATAATGATCAAGATGAAATTGATATTTCTGATTTGATAGAGAGCCAGATAGACAACGAAATAAATAGATAAACAAGTGAAATAATTTCACTGGTCATGGTTGCGATTTTTTAAATAAAACTAACAAGCACACAAACATAAGTTTACATTTTAATGTATATATATATATATATATATATATATATATATATATATATATATATATATATATATATATATATATATATATATATAAACACATACATACATATGTATGTGAGAAAACAATGTACCCACATAGAAGAATTCTTCAACGTTGTTGTAATATAATTAAATTAAATAAAGAAAAATAAACAAAAATATTTTGTATATAGTAATTTAATCAGTTATGTTCGACCATATTGTACCCCTAATGGATTATATACAAATTTAAATATTTATCAAACATAATGTTATAATTAGAAAATATTTTCTTCATTTTAAAAAACGTTTGTTAGATTGATAGAAAAATTCATAAAGAATATTCTTAATACTTGTATCAAATTACTTAAGCAAAAGGTCGGTTTATTTATTAGCTTGTAATGTTAAAAACGGTAAAGAATAAGGAAAATAGACCACTCTAAATTTTGAAGCTCAACTAAATTTAGCATACAGATGTTTGAGATGCAAATCCCCTTCGCAGTGTCGTTTCAAAAGAACCTAATTTGGAGAACTAAAAAATTCAAGAGAGATCCAATCATAAAATCAAAACCCTATAAAGCCTTTTTTTCCTGATGAGGAGAATCCGGAAAAAAAGGAAAAAAAACTCGCAGGAATAATTTCATTTCGTAGTCCTGATAAATCAATTTCTACTTAATAGGTACTCATACCGCCAAATCTTCTTATTGCATATATAGCAAACATTTTTAAATTTCTACTATTATCATCCCTTAAAGGACATTTCTCTTTCACCTCTTACCAACATGGTTTCAGGTTTTCTTATAGCACATCAACGGCATTAGTTTAACAAACAAACAGGACACTAACTTAACAAGTAAGTAATTAGCCTTCGTATGGACTTCTAGTCTTTGTTGTTGTAACAGCTTTACTGTCGCACAGTGTGCGATTCAAAAAATGAAATGGAAATAATTATGGAACTTCGGAACGGCTGCTCCGATTTCCATGAAATTTCACATGGTGATAGTAGAGGTGTAGCGAGTTTAAGTTTTGAGCTTGGACCATATAGACCTACAGGGGGCGAGTTCACAGGGTGCCAAAGTTGGACACCTCGGGTATAAAATTTATTAAAAACTATCCTGATTCCTTATATCTGAACCGATTTCAAAGATTTATATATATGGGAGGATTCTGCTAGTCAATTTCTGTAAAAAACATCGTCTCATGCCTATATTATCTCTTTTTGTTTAAGAGATATTAAGCTTCAAAAATTAAAATTTGTACTTTTTAGCCTGTCTTGGTGAAGTTTTTTCGCTACAGCGAAAATCAGGATCGTTTTTAATAAATTTTATACCCGAGGTGTCCAACTTTGGGACCCTGTGGACTCGCCCCCTGTAGGTCTATATGGTCCAAGCTCAAAACTTAAACTCGTCTACACCTCTACTAGTTTCATGGAAATCGGAGCAGCCGTTCCGAAGTTCCATAATTATTTCCATTTCATTTTTTGAATCGCACACTGTGTGTCGTTCGATGTTCTTCACTGTGGAATAAAATACCTGTTAATACAACTGTAGCTGAGTTAATAATCTTTGTCCGATTTGAGCTCGAGTCGTTACGAAGCGAAGATCTTATTGTCGTGAAAACATCTACTTTCAGGGTATCAATGTGGCTAATGTGAATCATCTTCATGGAGAAATCCCAATACTTTCAATCAATCGACGTAATGTTTTGCTGACAAATACTGATAGCATGGTACAAGTTCAGCCACACCAACCAATAGATGCAGAACCATTGGTATAAACTTTTGATGCTATTGGATGGATATTCTTTCCATTCGACTGGTACCGAGTATAACAAGATTCACTTAAGCAGAATTATGAATCGGTTATAATTATTCCTTGTAGTTGCACCTATTCCATAATCTCTCACGATATAGTATATCTATTTAAGTCTCCCTTTACATCAACCAATTGACTTATGGTAAATGTAAATGTAGGGTACTGAACAAATGTTTAAATAAAGTAATAAACAAGTTAAGAAGTGTTTACAGTTCATTAATGGAATATTTAAAGAGACAAAATTAAAGTAGAAGCTATTGTAGTCGCTGTGGTAGATACAATAAAAGAAGATTTTATAGATCTAGTGACACCAAAAATTTATAAAAACTCAATCATCAAGCAAACAAACAAAAAATATACAGCCACACATGAATAAGTGAGTATAAGTTATAAAAATATTAAAAGAAAAGAAAATTAGAAGATATCTTATTATTGTATTGTACTTTTTTTACACATACTTGTATACATACATAAGTATGTATGTGTTTTAACATTTTAGTTATGATTGAAAAGAAATTGAAATTTGTTGAAAGTTTTTTATTTTTTCCTTTTTACTATACTTACATGTTTGTATGTATGTAATGTATTAGCTATGTAACATTCGAGTATATAATCAATATGATGTACATACATACATACATTTGTATATAATTGTAGTTCTCTGTTTTATGTATTGTGTATTTCTCAAATCAATGTTTATTGTTTGATCTTATTGAATGACTATAGATCAATTGTTTTGTTGTTGTTTCTGTTGTTACAGATCGATGGAGAAAATTCAATGACAGCCAAAGAAAATTATGGAAAAGTCACATTGAAATATCAATTTTCAGTTCGAATGGGAAATTCAATATTCGTGGTAAGTTTAACCACAATGTAATTGGTTGTATTTTAAATTGCACCCTAAAGTCATTTGTCGTTATCTGTTATTTTCTTCGTTTTTTTTTACATGCATTCGCTTTAACTTCTGTGGCAGCCGTAATGACAAATGAACATTTTTATTTTTTTACAATGCAGAAATTTTGGAATGAATTATGCAAACTATTGAAAAACAAATATAAATTATTTTACTATTGGTAGTGATCTTGTGACGATACCGGACAGTTCTACTGGGCGCTTATGAACTCTGCACCTATGAGGGCACAGGAAAGTAGAATTGAATTCATATTTTAAGACTGGTTTCATCTATGGGTCAAAATTTAAATCATATACTACAACTACAATATTTTCTTTGATTTAGAGCTTTTGTATCTTAATTTAATTAAATTTATAGTCTACGTCTGTTTCCATATGTCTAAGGCTTTATATATAGTCAGAACCTTATAATTTCCGGGGACCCTACTGCGGCGATTAATGACTGTGGAGAGTTGAATGCTATATACTGCTTTTGCAGAAGGTCAGGATAGAAAACCTGGTCGACTGTGGTAAAACTAAGGCATCATAAAAAGATACAAGAGTCTTCGGAACCAAATACCACTAAAGCCACCAAGAAAACTTTTTAATATGAGTTATTTTTATTAAAGTGCAATTTTATCCTTCTTTTTAGCGATATGGATATATTTATTTTTCTTTTGCTAACAAAACTTCGGTTATTACATTTGAGCTCTTAATTTTTTATGGTTACCGTGTTTCCATATTAATAGATCTGATGATATTTAATAGATATGAATTAAATATGTATTGGAGTTCTCTCTATATGTTTTTCTTGTAAAATATTCGCAAAAGTTTTTGAAATCATTATTTCTTGTCTCCTGTGCTCCTTCGGATAATTAACCAATAGTAACAACACATTATTCGAGGATAGCTTTCCTGTGAAATAAATCTAAAACTCAATATCATTTACATCATCTGTAAAAGATTCATCAATATACAGTGGCTGACTTTAATGTATCTAGTACATTTAAGTGGACGGAAAACCCATGTTGAAAATGCTACTTGTAAACACTTTACAACTTCTAAACATATATATATTTCGATCTATTTATTGCATTAAATAGCAACGTTATCAACTAAAAATGTTTTGGAAATTCAAAACAAGAAATAAGCTGTAGGCCACTGTAAATGTTTCAAAATTTTTATCATAAGTGACATATTAAACAATCTCAGAAATAATTGTCATTAGATGTTTTGTGTTCTGCACTTAAGATATTTTTGCGATTAGGCCTCGATATAATACTAGTAATGAATTCAGCAAAAATTTAATTAAATGAACGTTTTCCTACTGAAAGCATATTTGATCCACATTGAAAATCTTTTGGGAGATGTCAAAGATGCTGTTTTTAAAAAGAAACCGGGAAATTGGCAGGAATTGTGGACGCCAGTGCAGTCAGATTGGAAAAATATTCCTATCGCGAGGACCAGGGGTGTCAAAGCCAATAAGGGATATTCCACAAAATATTAATGTGTGTAAACCAAATATGCCAAAAAAAAAAAAAGAAAACCGTAATCACGTAGTTTTGATTTTTCTTAGGTGTTTTTCTTCGATGCTACTATTATTTTGCACAGCTAATTTCTAGTGTATTCAATATCTTTCAGTATTTTATCTGAATTACGATGTTTAATTTTAAGATTTACTTATTTCTTATAAAATTTGAGAAAAATATAATAAATTCCAAGAACAAACTTTTTTTGAAATCAAGAAAACATCTTCATTTTATTGAAAGTAAAAATTCTATAAATGGCGCTACACAGCTGTATGTGGTCATTAAATTATTCCAATAAATCACAACTCACTGAACAACGTGAGCTATGATGGTAATTATTAAACTAATAAGCATTTTAGAACAACACTTCATAATTTAGAATTGCTTTTAGTGTATTTTGGAGATCTTAAAGCGTAAGTATTTGTGTATATTGAGCCATCCATATATAAACGAGTAACGTTACTGACTAAATCATCATCCCACAGACCGGACACCTAAAGTAAGACACCTAAATTTTAAATTGGTTTGTGAAAATGGGGTTTAGTCTTCTTTTGTATTTAGTGAATAAAGTTTAAAAGGCATTAAGTCATCTTTCAATTTAGTGAAGAATTTCTAAGTTACACAACATTAGTGGAGGATTGTTTTTTGCATTTAGTGAAGAAGAAAATGTTACATTATCACTATTTAATTTTAGTGGACATTTTTTTCACTCACTATTGCTTAGTGAGTCTGATATTTATCAACTCACCACTAAAAAACAAAAAATGGAGTTAAAAGTTTTTTAAAATTTAAAAGTTCATTCGAAAAATTTTACAAAATATCTTGAAAAACCTATGAAACTATACACTTGTTGACAAATAATTTAGGGAGATAGAAACACTAAGCTCCCAAAAATGTGTGTTGCGAAAACGCATCAATGGTGAATTAGGGGTAGTGAGATTTAGCTACATTACGCTAGGTGGCGCACTGAAAATATGGAAATTTTTAAGGTAATATAGTATGTTAAAATTATGCAAAATAATTAAGAAAACCTTTATAGATGAACGAATATAGATTTTTTTTTTACTCTAAGTAAAAGTTTTGTTCTACATTATTTATGACTTATGTAGTAAAAAATAAGCAATTGTCAGCAAATTACAAATGGTTATATTTTTTACAATCATTGAGAACAAATGTAAGAAAAAGAATTTACAAATGATATGAAGTGTATTTTGTGAAGGATGCTATTATATTGAATATGATCACAAAAACTCAAGGAGTTACCTGAAAAATGTCGAATACTGATGAATGAAACCAATAAAATGATGTAATTTATAGCTAAATTTTTTCAATTGTCTTAAAAAGGGGATAATAAATTTTCTTCAAAGGTCATAAAATTTGCTAAAAAAAAAAAACATAATATTTGCAATTTTTATGATTACACATTATTATTGTTTATTCAAAGTATTAAACAATGTGAATAGGGAAAATTTCATAATTTTCGAAACAGTCTTTTTCTATAAAAGGCTATGCTCTCTACTCAAAGTGATAGTTCATTTTGGGTTTTCAATTAAATGAGATTAAGTGAATATAAAAATATAAACAAAATAAAATCTCCAAGGATATTCAGGTATAATTAAAGAAAAATCTGTGAATATATGTGCACGGATAAATGAAAGCAAACAAATTTTTTTCTTAGTCATTTGAAAATTGGTACATTACCCCAATTTTCAAATCCTTTTTCAATTGGAATGCATCATATTATGAGTAACTGCATTTGGTACATTACAAGGATTTACGATTTTACAAATTAGGGAATATTCTGCAAGAATAACAGAATATATTTACGTAGCATTTGTGTTTGAAGTACAACGCGGTTAGGCAGCGCAAACTGATAATCGAATGCAATGTACAATACATTCCAAATGCTTTAACGTGTAACATATTTTATTTAATATATACAGGTATGTGATGAAAACCGATCGTTTTCAAAACGAATCGGTTTGAAAAATTGTGATGAATTTTATGTGAAAAATAACAATTATTTTTAGGCAAATATAAAAAAATTCTTTAGTAAAATCTAAAAGAAGGTGTTTAAAATATAATTTTTACCAATAACAAAAACGAAAATATCAGTACATCACACATTTTTTTCGATTTAAAATCGATTCATTTTCGAAATCGTTTTCCATCACATACCTGATAATCTATTTTATACATTATATGAAATTATTTTGTTTTACACCGTAAGTTATTTAACGTTTTTACGTCATTATTTAGTTGCCTTAAATTTCAATTGGAATGGTCCAACTTAAATTTTTTTTATTCACACTTCACATATTTAACATAACAATTTGTAAAATAATCACAAAACTAAATTTAAATGACAAATAAAACTAATTTTTTCATACAATTTGTTTAAACGTCTACTTCTTATATGAGCGAAACAACATACCCCTAATTGACCATTGATGCGTTTTCGCAACACCCGATATCTCGGAAACCCATAGAACCCATACCAAATTTTATTAATTTATCTTAACGGGACCGGGTAGTGGTAAGAAATGGGTTAACTAGTTTTTATGATGTTTTAATTTTAGTTTTCTAAAAAATTTAGCTTAAAACAATCTTTCAAAATTTTTATAAAATGTTTAGAATTTAAAAGTGACACCACAAATTAGAATTTTATTAAAAAAAAATTATTTAGTAAAAAGAACCGAATATATGCCTCAATTACAACACGTAGTTAAAGGTCGTTTTTCAATTACAGAAATTAAACAAAAATATAAACGTCACTTTAAAAAATTATAATGTAAAATTTAAATAATTTTAATATAAAAATATAATAAATAAAAAAGAATAAATTGGAGAATTTTAAACTTAATTTGGAAAAACATATATTGGTTCTACGAATGAAAGTACATAGTTGATATACCAATAAATTCTAAGTCTGGTGTCGATGATATGATGGTGATGGCTTGAATGAAATTTATAATATAGAAGGAATTTGGACTTAAAATTAAGTTAATCATGTAAATGGTTATGTTACGAATCGCTGAACTTCTTTATCTAAAGTAAAGGGTGGTCCAAAGTGCTTTTTGTCATTTTCAAAATGCAATAACTCAGAAACCAATAAATATATTTTCACAATTCTTTCACTGACAAAAACTGCCAAAAAGTCCAAGTAATATTCGTGTAAAATATTATATTGAGTCGTTTTTACTAAATTATAACAAAAAGATATAGTCGGTCAAAGCCGACAATTTGATACCCTACAACAATGCGTTTTTGCATTAAAAAGATTTCCGAAATTTTCGGAAATGGGGCTAATATCGGACCTATGGCAATTTATGGACCAATCCTTATGAAATTAGTTAAAATGATTTCAGTTTATATTAAATTTATTTGTGTCAAATATTACCATGATACTGGCATTACATATTTATAATTATATGTTACTTTTGATATTTTCGATAAATCGGCCGTGCTCGTCGATAGGGTGGGTGTAATAGGTTCCCAAACAGATTTTAAATTTAGGTAGCATGTATATACCCTAGAATAAAGAGAACCGGTTCAAAACTAGTCACGTGACAGGTTCTCAGTGCTAGTGACCGGTCCCAGTTCCGGAACTTTATATGAGAAGAACCTGTCACTTTTACATGGAGTTGTCATTGGAGGTGGCTAATTAGCCCCTCCAACAGGATATGTCCTAGGACATGTCCAAGAGGACAGGTTCAGTAATGATTAACGTAATAAAAATTTTACAAAAATTCGGTAAAAGTTTAGTTTTTAAACATTATTTTTATTATTATCTTTATTAAATTATGTTTATTTGAATTTTATAATTTTTCGTTAATGTCGATAGCGGCACCCGGCTCGAACCCATGTTCATCTGACGTATGTTATGTTTTATAGTCTTCAACACTTACCACTCAGCCACTGATTGTTATTGCGTCCGAGTTGCTATTTGCGCACTTAACGAGCGCGAGTGTGTTTGTGTCAACTGGTTCTCAATTGGAACTTTGGTGACGAGTTAGGTGTCAATTGGCACTCAACTGGTACAGAGGAACCGGTCCATTACTACAATTGCCACAAATTTCCCGCAGGATAAAAACGAAAACCACCGCAAATAAAAAAAAATTTAAGAGGAAATAGTATTCCCTAAAAGTAGTGTAGCTCAAGCTGTAATCTGCTACACTAGTCCTGAACCCTCCCGCCATGCTGACAATAGTAAACAATGGTTGTCAGCCCAAAAAAAAAACTAAACAAAAAAAAAAAGCTAAACAAAAATTTCACCTACCCCATACTTCCAACTTCACCTTTCACAATAAATAATAATTGCAACTTATTCCATTTTCATAAACATATTAACAATGAAAATTTATTAACGAATTATTATAAAACTAATTTAATTAAATGAATAAAAATAATATTAGTTATCTAATAAGTTAGTTTTCCGATTTTATTTTAGGGAACTTAATACTTTAATATTGAAAATTTTATATTTTAAATTTGGTCACCATTTTCAAATAAATAAAGAGTAATAAAAAAAACAATCAAATAAAAAAAATATATATGGGCCATTGTCAAAAATTTTTGATTTTAGCCCTTCAAAAAAATATTAATTTTTTTTTTTTTTTTTGATGGCACATTAAAATCCTTTTGTATACATATAAAGCAGTGCTTGCCAAAGTGGCGCACACGTGCGGACGTTCTCTTATTTTTTTCTTCATTTCTACAATACAAAACCTATAATAAAACGAGAGAAGAAGATATAGTCGGTCAAGCCCTACACCATTTTGATACACATAATTTTCTTTTTACTTGTATACAACTTACTTGTGTTAAATATTAACGTAATACTAATATTTGTATGGGATTTATGCACGTTAAAGTGATTTTCGGCAGAAAAGTTAATATGGGAGCTATGGTTAGTTATGCACGCTATGGTTAGTTATTCATGAAATTCGGCAAATGGATTTATACTTATATAAAACTTATTTGTGCTAAATTTCATTAAAATATTCCTATTTTTAAGGCATCTATGAGTGTTAAAACTCTTTTCCGGGAGGACATTTGTAAGGGGGATAAGTGAAATAATGGGCCGATCATAACCAAATTCAATAGGCTTCGTCCTTGTGTTGAAAAAAGCATATGTACTAAATTTCATCAAATTATCTTCAAAATTGCAACCTGTACTTTGCGCACAAGCTTTACATGGACAGCCAGCCAGCCGACCAGACGGACAGACGGACGTTGTTAAATCGACTCAGAAAATGATTCTGAGTCGAACAGTATACTTTAAGTAACTTTAATTCACAAAAGTACCGAAATCAATAATCATTTTTTTACAGACTCAAAAAGTTCAACTTCTCAACCAAAATTGATAATTTTTGACCATTGCTGGATGTAGGGTGAACGTTTAGAACCTTTTAAAATTACACTTACACATTTTCTTGAGATCCAGTCTTTCAGAAAATGCAAAAAAATATTAAGCCTTTTTAACTAATATTTTTTTTAAATTAAATACATAAAGTTACTCTTTTGGCAAAAAATTGCAATTTTTGAGACCTGATTTGAAATTTTGGCTTTGAAATTTTTTTTCTTTTTATCGAATTGAGATACTTTTTATTGGCATAATTTAGAAAATTATGGAGAATTTTAAAAAACTTTTAAAAAAATTTTATTTTAAAAGTTATAGGGCAAAATCGCAAAAAAGTCAGGGCCAAAAATGAGAAATTTATTTTTTGAAGTTAAATATCTTTTAAACAATACGAAATAATTTAGCACAGTAAGCATGTTTTTTTTTTCTTGTCTTGCTTAGGAGAATTCAAAAATGTAAAAATATTTAAAATCGATTTATATATGTAAAAGTTATAAGCCCCGATATGTTTTTCAGACTCTAGCTAGCAATATTCTGAAAGCCTTGCTCCTCCCCTATCGAAGTTCCAAGTTTCATTTAAATCGGTTGAGTGCTTTCCAGACTTATTACCATTTATTTTGCTTTTGGCCCCACTGTGCATCGTTCATTTTACTGATTCGTTCAATTGAACCGACTCGTTCATGAACGACACAACTCTATTGCATACAAACTTACAAATTTAAAATAACAAATATCATTGGAGTTTTTATAGTCAGGTTTTTTTATCTATTCGACAGTACGTACAGCTAAAAAGTATTTTTTATACATATCTACATGTACGTACATCATTGTACCATGTGTGTAGCGACCGAACCGTTTGTAATCGTAAAATAGCCATCTTCCCCACAAATACAAATTTTAAAAAGTTTTTTTAGATTATTTTCGTAACTCAAATGAAAAAAGTAAAGAAAAGAAATATAATAAAAAAAGTGAATTTTATTTAAAAAAGTAAAGAAAAGAAATATAATAAAAAAAGTGAATTTTATTTTTAAATTTGCGAATAATATTTATAAAAGCGGAGACGAACTTAAAATTAAGTTCGAAATCCGAATTTTTCCGTACCTTGACGACCTTGACGACTCGGCTACGACAACGACACTCGTAATAAGGATGATTTTATAGCGTTTCAAACATGACAAAAAGCACTTCGCTCCACCCTTTAATATAAAATTTGATTCGAATTGATTGACCAAATATTTATTTTAAAGTCTACATTTTTACTTTTTAACGTTAAAACACAATTTAGTTATCTTATAACAACAAAAGTGAAAAATAAAAAATTAGCAAAATCAAAAATTAAAAAAACCTCGAATAACAGTTTTTTTTTTTTTTTTTTTTTGACAAATTACAAAGAATTTACTATGGTTGTCAAATACTAGAGAGCAGTGTTGCCGGAGTCGATAGCTCATATTACACAACCAAAGCCTTAAAATTATCCAAATTTAAAAAATTACACAAAAATTTAAATTTTTTAAAAATTTATTAATTTAACAAAAAAAATATAACGAAACCTCTATTTATTTTATCTTAGCTCTAGATCTCTAAAATATAAATATCCCAGCAAAAAAAAAGCACTGAAAAAGAACTGACCGAATCTATATACCCACCAACTTTTTAAAATGTTCCATATATGGGAGGTAGGCGGTAAAGTGGGCGGACCACACCCATTTCTTTGTTTCCGAATTTACATTAGCCCTTGAACTATTTGCACAAAATTTTGTTGATGTTTCACCTTATAAGAGAGGTGGGCTATATCGAGTACTAAAATATATAGATTGTTCGTAATATAAGGTACTCAATGTTAAAAATTTCTTGTTTTAAGCTATATTTTTGTTTTATTTTTTAAAAGGCATTGAAAAAACGAGTCAAATTTTAAGGTATAATTTACTCCAATAACTTAAAAGATTTTCTCGATTCTTCGAGTTATTTAAAAACTGCATTTTCGAGTTATTTGATTGTTCGAACAACGAAAAAATCGAGTAAAATGAATACTCTTACTATCACTATTAGTGGAAACTGAAAATTTAGTGCACTACCCCCAATTCTGAACTGCGGCAAGAAAAATTGCTGTGTGTGAACCAGGACTTACTATTATTTGGCCAACAAATGTCTTCGGATCTACATATGTATGTGTAAAAGAATAAGAACCGAAAATGTGCTAGCTTTATGTTCAAACATTTTTTATTTCAAATATACTAAATTTAGCGAATATTTAAGGACAGTTACACTATAGAGCAAAAGTGAACACTTTTTCGGTGAAATTTACTTTTTTCAGCCGTATCTTCTTAACGACCTATAGGAATTAAAATATAAATAGTAGAATATAATCCACAAGGTCCAATTTGAAATATATGTATGTGGGATTTTTTTAAATAAATCCCTGCGATTTAAGCTTGATGGCTTTAATCAATTAAAACACAATTTATTTTGATTTGATAAATTATAGTGTACACAGTTTATTTTAAATTATCAAACTTAAAATTAAAATATTCACTTCACTTTAGTTTTAGTTTTACAATTTATTAGAGTTTGGCTACAGCGGGTTTTAACTCAATTACAACTTTAACTCAATTACAACTTTCACTTCACTCACTTCAACTTTTGCACAACTATTCTGCAACTCTTCAGCAACTATTTTCAACTTCAACTTTAGCTCAACTCTTCCACAACTCAGCAACTATTCTTCAACTAACTAATATTCTCTTCTATTTCTATTTATTTCCTATCCACTATTACTCGCTATTTCCCTAAAGCTCCAGAAACTTCTTAGCGAGCGAAACCTATATTTGTCCCTTTCTTGTCCGTTGTTAGTCCGTTTACCAAATTAAAAAACGTCATCTAGAATATTCGTCCTTCGTTATAAGATGTCTCGTCCATATTTTGTCTGTTGCGTACGTGACTCGTCAATAGCTCCGTCTAGAATGCTCTGTCCGTTAACTATCTTAACTTTAAAGTAAAGGGATTGTTATATAGCGAATTAGGGAGGTATCTCACACCCCGATATCGATCCGATTGGACTAATTAGTGGAATTATATCTTTAAAAAATATCCTAAACTTTTTTGTTAAAATATGTTTAGATTCTGAGAAGAAAATATTAGAAATATGATATTACGTCATAATATTCACCACGAATTGCAGTCTAATACTAATATTTTCGTAGAAAATCAAGCTCAGAACTTGTTTAAAATAAGGATTTGATTGTTTTGGAGGGATGTGTAAGAAACCCAGACTAAAACATACTTAAAAGTATGATATATATACATACAAGTGAAATTAAAAATCCTGTAACATCAGCAAGGAACTGTAATGACACTATGGGATAAAATTTGTTTTGGTGCATTATTTATATTTCTTAACATCATGACTTGTTAAACTATGAAACAAATTTGCGAAAAGAAAGTATAATATTGCTAAAAATATATTTTGTTTTAATTTTTCTTAAGTGGTGCAAAACTGAACGCTTTTTACTTCAAAAACATTTTAATTTTTTGCAAAATCTAAATTAGTTTTAACACTTTTTATTCTCCATTACATTAAATAAATTCATCATGAATTAATACTATTAATTTCTTTTTGTTATACTTTAGATGATAAGATATCACCTAAAAACATAATCAGTTACAAAAAAGTGTTCACTTTTGCTCTATAGTGTATATTGGTTGAAATTTTGCTATATTTTCACATAATAGTTCTTTACACTAAATTAATTAAAATTTTATAAATTTTCACAAAATATATTTTTGATTAGCTCGTATTCTAGTATTTCCCACAGTGTAAAGGTGGCAATGATCTTACTGAAAAAAGAACGTTTTTTGTATACAAATGTGTACACTTTTTGTTGTTTATTGCTTAATTTTCTTTCAACTGATAAAAATGCGATATAAGAAAAATATTGCTTTAATGACTTTCTTTCACATAAAAAATTATTAATAAAAAGAAGAGATATGGAAGATATTTACGCAATGTAATATACAAAATGCTAAAATGTCTTGGAAAGTCTTGTGGATTTTGTAATACGTATTTATTTATTGTTTTTTATCACCGCCATAATAGGTCCTCAGTTATATTAATGATGTCATTAATATTTTCTCCGTGTGATATTTGCATATATGTGTTGAATGATTATTTGTTTTAATGATTAACAGAAAATTTTGTCTTAACGTAAATTATTAGATCCAAAATATAATAAAACACCTTAAATTCATTTTATTAAATATTAATGATTTTTATTAAACAGAGAAAATGATATACAATTTCCTAAATGATACAAAACGAATACTGCAGAATTAAATTAATTCTGTACGTAACTACATACATAAATAGAATTTCTGACAAAGATTAATAATTCAAAATGAAAATTTGTTTCCATATTAACATAAATCAGAGCCTGAAACATTAAAAGATATTATGGAATAAAGACATTTTGTGTGAAACTTTTATTTTCTACCATTAATACAATTTTAACATGAGCCACAGTTGTTTAGGTTTCATATTTAAACCACAAATATAAAGTGTGTGTTAAATGTATTAAATCGATATTATAATGTTGGTTAAATATATAAAAATAATTAATAAAAAATATTCGACAAATATTTCAAATGAAACGAACACATTTATACAAATGTATTAAGTATAATGCAACAATACTAATAATGTAATAAGAATTATCTTCTTTTTAGAGAGTAAAATTAATATTTAGGCAGTTCCGAATAACGTGGAGGTGTAGACCACAAAACACTGGAGTTTCGCTTCAAGTGACGGGCATCAATATTTGGGAAAATTACTTTTAGATCCGGAGTCATTGGTTGTACAGAGAAGAAACTATCAATATATGCTGATGGTGTGTACTCTTGTTTTAACATATATGGACCACGTACATGACCTACATAAGAGGAGTAAAGAAAAACAAGAAAATGTAGGTGGGTATTAAGAACTGCATGAAATGATGAAGAAGATTAAATAATTACTTCGACTCCAAGATGGTGGGGGTGGTCGCTTGTATGACACTTTGTCTTCATCATCAGTTGAATCATCTTCGTGCAACATTTCAAATGTGTATTTTGATGATACTTTTGGTGGCGGTGGCATCATTCTTTGTTTTGCCAACTGCTGTTGTTGCTTCATCTGCAAGAGCATTTCACGTTCTTTGGCTGCCTTTAATTTGGCCGCCTCTTCTTCCTGTTGTTGACGTAATTTACGCTGAATTTCTTCCAATTCACGTTTCTTTTGTTCCTGTTCTTGTTGTTTTTTCAATAGACGTTTCTCTTCACGTTCTTTGGCTAATTTGGCCATACGTTCAGCGCGCTCACGTTCTTTGGCTTCACGTTGTTGAGCTGCCAGCAAATGCTTTTGTTCTCTTTGTTTTTTGCGTTCCTCTGCGAGATTGTGAAGACCTTTGCGGAAATCGTCGGCACTATTTTCACGCTGCAATGTTTTCGTTGAAGCTGTTGAGTTACTACGTTGCAAGCTTGAGGCATTAGCAGATTTAGGCATTGGCAAAGCTTTCGAAGCACTTGTTGTGCCCTTCTTAGCGATAGCACTATTAGTAGTAGCAATGTTAGAACTTTGTGTTGGTGTGAGAAAACGTCCCAGAGCAGGGGCTGCTAATTTGCCAATAACTGGTGTTGTAGCGGACTAAACCATAAGTATAAAATTATAAAAATTATATTTCCAAAATTATGTTTAACATGATGACTTACCGTTGGTGTTACATTTTCCTTTTTGTTGCGCAAAGGCCGCTTAGATTGCTCTGTTGCAGCAGCTGCTGCATTTTCAAATGCTTCCACGCGCATTTTAACTGGACTTTGAGCCAATGGACTAGAATATTTTATAAAATATTTTAAATTTATAGGGATTTATAAAGTTAATTAAATACTCACTTAAACAATTCATTTGTTCGTGCCGGCATTTTATAACCTGCCTTAGCAGAAGTGGAGGTTTTCGAAACTCCTTTAGTTTTAACAGATGCTGCTGATGACGTTTTTGATTTTACTTTTATGGGTTTTTCTTGTTCATCTTCTTCTGTCAATAGGCTATCATCATCATTAGGCAAAGAAGAGTCTTTGGCAGTTTCAAAAGAACGCTGGCCCACAACATCATCTTCTTTATCTTTTCCCCCCTTTGATATATGATGAACATCAAATGTGGCATCTGCCGAAGTACCAGCTCCTGAAAGTTTATTTAACGTAACTGTAGCATTCGGATTTGAATCCATAATGAATGTCGATTGGGCTGGTGCCACTTGAAAAGTGGTTTGTGCTGGATTAGTACAAAATGTTGCATCACCAGGAATAGGTCCCAAATTCATAGTGGCATCACCGGCCGGTCCAAGATTAACCGTCTCATTGACAATGGCACCACCTGCATTTACAGTACCATTATTAATATCCTTTGAATTACGAGATGGCGGAGTTTCAACTGCGTCTTCGTATATTGATGCTGGTCGTTTAGTCTCCTTAACAGGTGAATTTTCAGTATTCTCACCCTTACCCAAACTACTCTGACGAGTACGCGAAGATATTGGCGAAGGTTTAGGATCCAGATCACTAAAACGTTCCACCTTGATAGGTTTATGTACAACATCTTTTTTCTTACGCCCTTTCTTAGTTGGAGCCGAAGTGGTGGTATTTGTAGTTGATGACAAAATAGTGCTGGCCATAGATGTCGCTTCCATTGTTGTGGTTTCTGATGGAGTTTCTGGCGGTACATCTTCTTGACCAGGTAAACTGACCTTTTCACGTTTAATTTTTATGCGAATTTCCCGTACTGCGTTCTCAGACGAATCGACACTATTCTCTGGAATTTATAATTTTTTTAAGAGATATTGTATATTATTAAGTTTATTTATATTTTTCTGCTTTTATTAATATTTATTGTTGCTTGATAAAAGTTAAAATATATTTTCTACGTTTTTTAAAACTTATATTTTACAAAAAGAGCAGTTTTTGAAAAAAAGTGCAATTTTTGCGTAAAAGTCAAAAAGTCCATAAAATTTTTTATGTAAAATATAAAGAAACTAAGTTCACGCAGTAATCCGAGCTATTCCACATGCAACAGTGAATGTGACTCACGAAAAACTGACTTTTTGAAAATTTGTCGCTCTTGTTTTCCAAACTTTGAGACTAATACGTTAACTATTTAGGGCACATCAAAGATATATAGCGCATAATACGTATAATTACACAATTTTCATTCTGAGGGGGCGCACAGACGCACAGAAAAAAATGAATGCATCGATTTCTGTAAATACAACAATAACCACATAGAATCAATTTTGCACTTACTTACTTTGCAATGGTTAGCAACGTTGCAATTTCTGAAGTGAATACCTTTAATCTTTTTTAAAACCACAATACTTATAAGGTTTTTCAATCTGCATAGTGTAACATTTGACAATTAGTTTTAGTTCTAGTGGATATTTATGTACATTATAAAAGTTTTTTTAAATTTCCTGTATTCTCCAGAGTTTCTTTCCGAAATTTGTGATTATTTTAGTTTTGAAATTCACAATTTAACTAAGTATTGTGTTCTTTTGTACGGGTTTGAGATTTTTATATTACTTATGATACTTTGAAGGATTATTGACAATAATTAATTGATTGTCAAAGATTTCTCAAATTTTCATAATGGATTTAATCGAATTTTTCCAATTTTTATTACCTGCCAAATATTCGAATTTTAAGGCGTTTATTAAACAATTATTAAAATAATTCAAAACTTTTTTCTAGAAAAAGAAAATTAAAGCCAAAATAATTTCATGTCGGGTTGGCTAATTAGTTGACCGACATTGTAAAATATCGAATAAAATCAAAAACTGTAAATGGATGAACAAAAAGTGTAGTAGAATGGGAAAAATTTAAGTAATTTTTAGCTCTTTTTCTAAGTTTTTGAACTTTGAACGTCAGTCATTATTACAAAATCACATCAATGATGCTAAAATGTTGCACTCTATTAGTTCTAAATCTTGTGAGTTCAGGCCGCAATTTTAAAGATAATTCAATGAAATTTGGCACGTGGGACTTTTATGACACAAGGACGAAGCCTATTGAAATTGGTTATGATCGGTCCATTATTTCACCTAGCCCCCATACAAATGTCCCCCCGAAATACAGTTTCAAAACTCAAAAATTCCTTAAAAATAAGAATATTTAAATGAAATTCGGTGCAAATAAGTTCTATGAAAGTATGAATCTGTGTACCAAATTTTATTTTATGAAGATCGGTTCACAATTGACCATAGCACCTATATAAACCCCTCTTCGGAAAATAACTTTACCGTGCATAAATCCCATAAAAATGCTAGTATAAAGTTAATATTCGACATAAATAAGTTATATATAAGTGTAAATCATTGTACCGAATTTTATTAAGATCGGTCCATAATTTACCATAATGCGAGCTATGGTAAATGATTTTATGCACAAAGTGCATAAAATCATGTCAATGTTAGTATCAACGTAATATTATGTTTTCCTAATTTTATTTAGTAAAAGTATCGGTCCACAATTGGCCAAGGTGAAATATAAGTCCCTTCCCCGAGTTTTTTCTTTTTATCTCGTTTATTATAATTTACTTTTTTCGGCGGTATCTTCTTTACGACCGATAGGTATTAAAATATAAATAGTAGAATATAATCCTCAATGTCCAATTTTTAATATGTGTACAATAAATATTGATATATTTGTATCTGTAACATAAATAAAAATAAAGAAAACTTTAAAATATTAAAGTGTTCACTTTTGCACCACCTTTTGATTGGATAAGTAATCGTGATGATTATGTTCAAAAATACGTAAAAAATATTTTTTTATTAGACAAAATCATCGATTATGTTAATTTATTAATAGAGATGCTGAACATTTTTTTGAAAATAACAGAGATCGGGAAATATAAATTACATAAAAACATCAAATTTATTAATAGTACAGCTAGTATACAAACTGTTTGCAAATAACATAAGAAACATGCAAATATTTGACAAAAACCACAAAAAACTGTAACTATCTATTAGATGACAGTTTCTGACCCTTTTCAATATCTTGAAATCTATTCATCTTGATTCATGGAAAAGTGGAAACGCATTTTAATAGTAAATGGACAATCGTAAAAAGAATTAGGTTAGAAAATAATGACTTTTTTAAGGTTTCAAAATAAATGTTCGCCTTGTATTGCTACGATATGAAAACTGTAAAATAAAGGTATTGTTATATAGAGATTTAGGAAGGTATCTCACACCTAGCGTTAGTCCGATTGGACTAATTATTGGAATTATGTCCTAAAGAAATACCCTAAACTACTTGGTTAAACATGTTCAGTTTCTGAGAAGAAAATATTGAAAATATGATATTGCATCATAATATTCATCAAGAATTTCAGTTTAAATACTAATATTTTCGTAAAAAATCTTGCTCAGAACTTGTTTAAAATAAGGATTTTATAGTTTTGGAGGGATCTGTAAAAAACCCAGACTAAAACTTACTTAAAAATATGATATATACCAAAAAGTGAAATTGAAAAGTCTAGAACAGTATCCAGTAATTGTAATGACACAATGGGTTAAATTTTATTTTGGTCCTTTATTTATACTTATTAACATCATGACTTTTTAAACTATGAAACAAATTTGCGAAAAGAAAGTATTACATTGCTAAAAATATATTTTGTTTAAATTTTTTTTTTAATTGGTGCAAAAATGAACACTTTTTATTTCAAAAACATCTTAATTTTTTGCTATTTATTCTTCACTGCATTAAATAAATTCCTATTGAAATAATACTATTATTTACTTTTTGTATTACTTTAGATGTTAAGAAGATATCACCTTAAAAGATAAATAGTTACAAAAAAGTTTTAATTTTTGCTCTATAGTGTAACTGTTATAGGAAGACGAACATTTATATTTGTTAAAAATAACTGTTACTTAAAGATGTAAATTTTTTTTAAATTTTTTAACAGTTATGACTCAACGTTTTTAACAATTATGTCTCTGATAAATCTGTCAAATTGAATCGTTTGTATTATTTGAAATCTGTCTCATATATTAGACTTCAAAAATTTATGATTTTTGTAAAATTTTATGTTAGCTGTTCTTTCTTGAAACTTGCATCACCATACTTTTAAATGTAAAATCAAAATATCGAAAAAAGGAAATTATGTTGTAAATACATACATATATTAGATATCCAATTTTGTGATATTAATCCCTCCGTTGGTGTTTCGTTTTACGTAAATTTTTTTTTTAAAATTCCGTCGATCCTTAATTTAATTCCAAAAAAGGTAAAGTTTAACAATTAAATAATGTAAAAATTATTTTATATCGACTTAAAATGTGTTGTCAAAATAAATTCAATTAAATCTGAATGTTTTAAATTAAAATACAATTCTATGGGCCTTATTCTGTAAAACGAAAATACATTTCAATACAAATTGTCGGAACGAATTTAGTTTCGTTTTACGCCCTATGTATTATTTAAAATAAAATTTTGTAATATGTATTTGAATGAATGGTTACGAAATATTTTTAGTAAAATGTGTTGTAGACTTTTTTCGGCGTATAAAAGCGTGCACAAAGCGTGTTTTTAATAAAAATTACGATTTGTTATTATATATCCCTATTAAAAAAATTTCAAGTTTATTTAGAGTAAAAAAAATGGAAAGTATCTCTGTTGTATACTACAAATTATAAAATACTGTCCTATCAACGTAAAAAAATATTAAAAACGTCGTTCAGTTATTATTAAAAATATATAACAATAGATTTGTTCTAGAGAAATGTAAACTATATACAATATATTGTAAAAACAAAACAATTCTTACGTTTACACTAATTTTGTTAATTTTGTTCTGAACAGTACTGTATGTTATATATGGGGGTGATCTGTGGCCTTCATAAACGCCATTTCAACCGAAGGACGGAGTAACGAACAGACGGACATCGTCTTATCGACATCATTTTCTATAAAAATATATATTTTCCCCCCGACAAAAATTTTGGAAATTACCAACAAAAATTAAACACTTTACACCTGTGTGTGAAGGGTATAAAAATAATAAAAACTATAATTTTTCTAAAAAAATCATTAACAGACTAAAAAATATGTAGAAAGTACTAAAGTATCAAAAGCAAATAACAATAATAATAACTGTACTCACTTTGCCCCTTTGAGCTTGGTTTATTCAAATCGCTGGCAGCTGTTGGTTTCATCGCAGATGCATCTTCAATATCAGAACTTATTGAAACAATTGAGGGTTGTTTGCCTGGAACAACTACAATTGAGTTATCAGATTTTTGACTTGATAATGAATCTTTTGCCCCAACATCGTTTAGAGCTTCCGATGGTGCATGTTTCGATGTGGATTTATTAATTGTTGCCTCATGCATCTGTGATGGTCGTTGTTCATGTTCCAATTTGATTTTGATTTCATCATTAGTAGGACGACGTAATTTTGTTTTCAATTTTGGCTCTTTAAGATTCATTTCGGATTTGAGCTTGGCTGCTCGTTGCGGTCTTTTATTTAAAGTCTCATCAGCTGCAGCAATAGGTGCAGGAGGTGGAGGCATAAGATTTGTTGCTTCAGATTTTCTTTCATTTTCTTCAGTAGGTTCGACATCTTTCTCATTTCGAATGGCACCAGAAACTACACTCTGTGTTCGTGGCGCTGCCACAGGCGGTTGAATCTCCGTTTTGTTTTCGTCATTCTTTATGGCTTCAGCTGTCGCTAAAAGTTCCGCATTTGATCGTTTGCTTTTGCGTGGAGATACAGATTTTTTGCCGCCATCTACATATTAAAAGATAAAATATATACCTTCTGAACAATTTCACATTTTTGGTGTATAGTTTTAAGCTGAATCTTCAAATATTTAAATAGTATTTATTTGGCATAAAATTTAAACTAAGATATTTCGTCTTGAGGAGCCTTCTTCAAAAATTACCAATCGACATCAGTGATTAATGTATCCACATAAAAAGTGACCAATACAAGAATAAGAAGCAATGTGCTTGAAGTCCAATAAAACACAAACACTCCAATAGCCTTTTAGCCAAAATGGCAATGGCGTTCAAATTCCTTTCAACGAAGAGCAGATTTAATAACGCAATGTTAAACTTACCTTCAGGTTCTTTATCTTCACTCAATGAGCTCAGACGCTTGATTCGTTTCTTTGTCTGCTGTGGTGACGCCGCTGGCAAATTGTTTAATTTTTCTTTGTTGGCAGCCGCTACTGCAGTCTCTCCCCACAAAATCACACGCAATTTTAAAAGGAACTCCTATATTTCGGTAAAACCAATTGTATTATACAAACAAAAATGTATTTAAGCTATTTTACCTCCGTCATTTGTTCCAACTGCCTGGGATATGTTTCCGTCAATTCCAGTAATTTATTCAAGTCTTCCATGATTTTATTATATTTTTCTGACTTTATTAACAAAAAATAATACTTTAAACAGTTTTATAAAAATTGTTTAAATTAAATACAAAAAACAAATTCTCCGGCCAGGATCAAACGCCGTTCACAAGCAATTAGGTTGGAATCCACTTGAAAAACTTTTGAAATAATTTAACCGCCATATTTTATAATTTGTGGATTGTGGATGACAAAATAAACAAGGTTACTTCGAAAAGTACTAAATTCTTTAGCAGAGTTGCAATCAATCACTCAGAGATGTAAAACATTGAAAAATATATACGGAAAAATGCAATTTGTATCGAAAATTAAACATTTTTTAGTTGACAAAATTTGCAATTAAAATATAGTTTAAATTTGAAAATGTTAATAATACCAAAAAAATAAATGTTTAATTTGGAACTATAAAATTCCGTATCTTATGTAAAAATACCATAAAATAAAATCATACGTTATATAAAAGTATTAGCAGGATAAAAATATTGTACGCACATGCATCTGGTTAATTTGGACCCAACTTTTTCATGTTTTGTTCTTGTTCGCAAAACTGTTCGAACAACCATGTCTGCAATCAAACATAATTTTGTACGCGGAAGCGATACTGACAGCAAACAAAAAATTATGATTTGTTCGACAAATGTTCTGCCCACTGAAAACAAAATTTAAAAAATTGTGTGTGTTTCTCTGCGGACATTTTGTACTTGTGCGAACAAGAAAAATGCTAGTCTGAACGTTTCGTAATGTAAACTAAATTTGTCAATACTATTAAGCCCAAATTACAATAGCGCGTAGTCAGCAACAGTATCAGCAAAAATTATCAGCTGATCACTGTCAGCACAACATGTTGCTCCCGTTATAATTACAATTCAGCGTAGGCAGCCACAATTTACAACCACCATCTATCTTTGTTCTACTTGTGTATTTTAGCCTCTCATTTATTTGCTCACTCTCTTTGTCTCGCTCTCAATCTGAATGCAGCGCAGTGAATTTAGAGACAGGGCTAAATGAAACAGCACTGCAAACTGCTGCTGACTAAATGTAATCAACACCATAACAAACAGTGCATTCTAAATAATCAGCTGATTATGGCAGCACACACTGCTGCTGACTACGCGCTATTGTAATTTGGGCTTTAGAGTCATAGTATAATTATAGAGTATACTCGTTAAAACAGCTGTTTTAAATTTTTTTTTTATATTATAATTATAAAGTATAATCGTAAGAACAGCAGTTTTACAATTTTTTCATTAACATACCTTGCGGAACTGTCAAAATGTTTTTGTATTCATATACAAAATTTTTTACGCGTTTTTTTTTACTCTTCCTCTCCTTCATTCCCTCATTTTCCGTTCAAAGCATTTTGACATTATGTGCAGTAGTTTTACACTAACAAAATACAGGCAAATGTTGTTTTTGTAAATGTGCGAGTACTTTCTAAATACGCTATGATTTTTTCATTGACATACCTCGCGGAACTGTCAAATTGTTTTTGTATTCCTATGCTAAATTTTTTCGAGTTTTTTTTTTTATTCTTCCTCTCCTTCATTCTTTCATAGTTGCGTAAAAAAATCTTATCATAACACTGGGGCTACTCATGATTTTTTTATATCATAATATGTAACAGAGAGTGTCAAATCCGCTCTCTGAGAGAATTATCTCACGTGTAGACTAAAATATTAATATTATACGAAATATTATGAGACTGTTGTGATAAGATTTTTCTACACAACTATCTTATAAGATTTTCTCTCAAAAAAATACACATATAGGAAAGTTTCTTTGTGTGTGTGAATGTGTATTTTTAAAAGTACTTAAAAACAATGTTTTTTGTAAAATTGTTTTATTTTAATGGTTATTCTACATTCAGAAATATATTTTCATTAAAATTGTGCTAAAAAATTTTGAATTCCTTAAATAAAAAGTACATGTTTACTCAATGACTGAATGAAAATAATGAAATATTATGAGATTTATTCGAATACATTTACCCCTTGTTTAAAGCCCAAATTACAATAGCGCGTAGTCAGCACCAGTGTGTGCTGCCATAATCAGCTGATTATTTATAATGCACTGTTTGTTATGGTGTTGATTACATTTGGTCAGCAGCAGTTTGCAGTGCTGTTTCATTTAGCCCTGTTTCTAAATTCACTGCGCTGCATTCAGATTGAGAGCGAGACGAAGAGAGTGAGCAAATATATGAGAGGCTAAAATACACAAGTAGAACAAAGCTAGATGGTGGTTGTAAATTGTGGCTGCCTACGCTGAATTGTAATTATAACGGCAGCAACATGTTGTGCTGACAGTGATCAGCTGATAATTTTTGCTTATACTGTTGCTGACTACGCGCTATTGTAATTTGGGCTTAAGATCTAACATAATATAAACAAAATGTTTACTCTCTTTTGCCGACGTTATCTTATATTATGTTCACATACACACGTTTTTGACTCGTTTTTTGGAAAACACAATGAATTTAAACATCACTGTTCACATATCATTTTATTGTGTTTTTCTTTTTGGTCTGTTTTTCGTCTACCAAAATATTTGAACAAATTTTGTATTTAGATAAAAATTTCACATAGAAACACGTTTTAATTCAAAAAATAAAATTTTTAAGAAAATAAAATTTATTTATTTTTATCATTTGTTTTTAAACTGTTTGACAATTTTTACAAATTCTTTTTTCAACAATTTTCTATGTATAATTAAAAACTAAAAATTTCTTCTCTGTATGGAAATTTAGTATGTTTTTATTGTGTTAAATAATTAAACAACTCGAATCGAGATGTTTTCTGGCTTTGAAATATATGAAAAAACAAGTCAATTTCTTTGTGTTTTTTAAGAAAACGACTCGTTTTTCAAAAAACCTTTATATGTGACCATAGTATTACATATTATATCAACGTGGAGACAGTAAGTAACAGTCTCATAATATTTCTTATAATACTAATATTTTAGTCTACACGTGAGATAATTCTATCAGAGAGCGAATTTGAAACTCTCTGTTACATACTGTCTCCACGTTGATATAATATGTAAGATAACGCCGACAGAAGAGAGTAAACATTTTGTTTATATTATGTTAAATCTTAAACAAGGGGTAAATGTATTCTAATAAATCTCATAATATTTCATTATTTTCATTCAGTCACAGAGTAAACATGTACTTTTTATTTAATAAATTTCAAACTTTTTAGCACAATTTTAATGAAAATATGTTTCTGAATGTAGAATAGCCATTAAAATAAAACAATTTTACAAAAAACATTGTACTTTTTAAAATACACATTCACACACACAAACTTTCGTATATGTGAATTTTTTTGAGAGCAAAGCCCAAATTAAAATAGGGCGTAGTCAGCAGCAGTGTGTGCTGCATAATCAGCTGATTATTTAGAATGCACTGTTTGTTATGGTGTTGATTACATTTAAGCCCAAATTACAATAGCGCGTAGTCAGCAGCAGTGTGTGCTGCCATAATCAGCTGATTATTTAGAATGCACTGTTTGTTATGGTGTTGATTACATTTAGTCAGCAGCAGTTTGCAGTGCTGTTTCATTTAGCCCTGTTTCTAAATTGACTGCGCTGCATTCAGATTGAGAGCGAGCCAAAGAGAGTGAGCAAATAAATGAGAGGCTAAAATACACAAGTAGAACAAAGCTAGATGGTGGTTGTAAATTGTGGCTGTCTACGCTGAATTGTAATTATAACGGCAGCAACATGTTGTGCTGACAGTGATCAGCTGATAATTTTTGCTGATACTGTTGCTGACTACACGCTATTGTAATTTGGGCTTAAACAACACCATAACAAACAGTGCATTCTAAATAATCAGCTGATTATGGCTGCACACACTGCTGCTGACTACGTGCTATTGTAATTTGGGCTTTATAATTATACTATGGTGTCTACATTAGACAAATTTTTATAAAGACAAACGTCAAAATCTGTGCGAATCTATACAAGGTAACCTTAATTAGCAGATTATTATTTTGGGTTGTTACAGCTGTCAAATTGAATACATAAAATATAATAATGAATTCGCCTTATTGTTATTTTTATGTGACTGTTGTTACTTTGCATAAATTCGCGTTAATTTTGACGCTTGTCTTGATAAAAAATTATCTAATATATACACGGGACAACTTTGACCTTACGTTGCTGGGAAAAGACGTCATCTTGATTGTTGTTAATACATTTACCATGGTTTATTATGACATACGTTTTGCTCTACAATTGACAGAGATAAAAAGTTATCTGCAATTCAAACAAAACTTTGACGTTTGTCTTATCACAATTTTCTCATGTATAAATTCGACGTTATAGGAGAATAGGTATGTCAAAATAAACTATTTAAAAACTACCAAATCGAATTTGTCTTCTGTAGGGTCTGGACGAGAGATTTTTATATCAAACAAAACATCGGCAGAGCTACTGCAATTTGTTTGTTTATATCAGCTTATATGGGAATACGTAGATACAAATTTATTATAATAAATCACTTTTTTTGGTTTTCGTCAAGAAATGTTGTCAAAATTTAATGGTGATATTAATATTTTTAAATTTCATTTTATTTTGTGTTATTTTGCTCTAAATAATTTTTTAATTGAGATTTCCATTAAGAAATGTTCTTTTTCTTAGAAAAATAAACGTCAACAAAATACAACAACAAAATTACGTTTGGTACCAAAACAAATTTATCTTCGCTTGAGCTCTAATAATTATATAATAACGCTGCAATGATACAAATAAATTTGGTCCACACTTGAAAAATGTTTACCCTGATAAGAAGTTGACGTTTGCCTTGATAAAGATTTCTCTAGCATAGACACTAAAAAAATGCACTAAAAAAAATGCCAGAGAAAACAACGACAAAAATTACCATTAAAATTACGTTTAATAGCAAAACTAATTATCTTTGCTCGAGCTCATAGTATAATTATAAAGTATACTCGTAAGAACAGCTGTTTTACAATTTTTTCATTGGCAAACCTCGCGGTACTGTCAAATTGTTTTTGTATTCACATGTAAATTTTTTTTTTTAGTTTTTTTTCTCTTGCTCTCTTTCGTTCTCTCATTTTCCCGTTCAAAGCATTTTGACATTGTGGGCAGTAGTTTTACACTAACAAAATACAAGCAATTTTTGTTTTTGTAGATGTGCGAGTACTTTATTATTTTACTATGGCTCGAGCTCTTTGAGTCTACATTAGACAAATTTTTATCAAGACAAACGTCAAAATTTGATCAAGATAAAGATTTGTCTAATGTAGACTGAATTTGTCAGTGTTATTGCAGCGTTAATTTGCAGTCCACACGAGCCTTTTTCTTGTTCGCACGTTAAACAAAATGTTGTGCGCACATGCATTTGGATAGTGTGGACCCAAGTTGTTCATGTTTTGTTCTTGTTCGCACACCGTTGTTCGCACAATTGTTCGGGCAACCATGTCTGCCATCAAACGTCATTTTGTATGCGGAAGAAGAGGCGCTGCATGTAAAAGTATCGATGCGACACTGACGGCAAATAAAAAATTATGATTTGTTCGACAAACGTTCTGCCCACTGAAAACAAAATGAACAAAATTGTGGGTGTGCTCTGCCGACGTTTTGTTGTTGTGCGAACAAGAGAAAGGCTAGTCTGGATGTAGCGTAAAAGAAAATTGTCAGCGCTCGAGCTCTGACAACTTTGTCTTGATAATGCTTAGTAAAAGACGTCATCTTGATTGTTGTTGATACTTTTTGCATGGTTTATTACGTTTAGTCTATATTAGAGAAATTTCTATCAAGACAAACGTCAAATTTTTGTTTGAATTGCAGATAATTTTTTATCTCTGTCAATTATAGGGGAAAACGTATGTCATAATAAGCCATGTAAAAAGTACCAACAACAATCAAGATGGCGTCTTTTACTAAGCGTTATCAAGACAAAGTTGTCAGAGCTCGAGCGCTGACAATTTTCTTTAACTTTGAGTCTACATTAGACAAATTTTTATCAAGACAAACGTCAAAATGAACTCGAATTTATGGAAGGTGGCAACAGTTGTGCAAAAACAACAATATGGCGAATTCAGTAATGTTTTTTATATATGCAGTTTGACAGCTGTAACAACCAAAAATAATAATCAACTGTTTAACTGAGGCTACCTTGTATAGATTCGCACTGATTTTGACGTTTGTCTTGATAAGAATTTGTCTAATGTAGACTCAAAGTTAACGCTGCAATAACACTGACAAATTCAGTCTACATTAGACAAATCTTTATCTTGATAAAATTTTGACGTTTGTCTTGATAAAAATTTGTCTAATGTAGACTCAAAGTTATGACACACGTTTTCCCCTATAATTGACAGAGATAAAAAATTATCTGCAAATCAAACAAAAAATTGACGTTTGTATTGATACAAATTTCTATCTCTGTCAATTTTAGGAGAAAACGTATGTCATAATAAACCATGTAAAAAGTACCAACAACAATCAAGATGGCGTATTTTACCAAGCATTATCAAGACAACGTTGTCAGAGCTCGAGCGCTGACAATTTTCTCTTAACGCTGCAATAATACTGACAAATTCAGTCTACATTAGACAAATCTTTATCTTGATAAAATTTTGACGTTTGTCTTGATAAAAATTTGTCTAATGTAGACTCAAAGTAACGCTGCAATAATACTGACAAATTCATTCTACATTACTTTGAGTCTACATTAGACAAATTTTTATCAAGACAAACGTCAAAATGAACTCGAATTTATGGAAGGTGGCAACAGTTGTGCAAAAACAACAATATGGCGAATTCATTAATGTTTTTTGTATATGCAGTTTGACAGCTGTAACAACCAAAAATAATAATCAGCTCTTTAACTGAGGCTAGCTTGTATGGATTCGCACTGATTTTGACGTTTGTCTTGATAAAAATTTATCTAATGTTTACTCAAAGTTAGACAAATCTATATCATGATAAAATTTTGAAGTTTATATTGATAAAAATTTGTCTAATGTAGACTCAGAGTTATGAACAGAAAATGAGAGAATGAAGAATTTTGGATATGAATACAAAAACAATTTGACAGTTCCGCGAGGTATGTCAATGAAAAAATTGTAAAACAGCTATTCTTACGAGTATACTTTCTAATTGGCCTACACGTGATAAATGTTTACCATGATAGAAATTTGATGTTTGTGATATGATCTTTCGTGTAGACCCGCCTTAAAGATTTAAAGATTTATTTCTACACATTGTTTTTGTGTTTTGTTTGCCTTAATTATTTGTGTCGTCTTTTCTGCAATTGAAATAAAAATAATTAAATAATTTATTTAATATAATTAAAAATATATTTATATATCGTGCTAAAATACAACTATGCACATAAATGTTTTGAATACATTTTCTTGTGGGTAACGATTACTTATAGAGCACAACTGTAATGACTTTAGCGCCATTAATATGACAGCGAATTTGCGTGGAAAGAAAGAAACAAGAAGAAAAACGTAAATTAAGTGAATTAATAAAAATTCTACTCCAAAAAATTCTGATTTTTCGAATGAAAAATACAAACTATTTTAATAAAATGCAAATTTAACAAACATAAGAAAAAGCAGCATTTGCAGCAGTTAAGATTAGCGACAACAAATAATTATACACAGCAATTTGGCAAGAAGAAAACTGCAACAGCAGAAGCAAGCAGTCAGTCAGCAGAAGCAGCAGTTGTACGAAAAAGAAAAACACACACACTACAATGGGACTTGACTTCGATGCGTTGGAATATTGTAAAAGTGTGAAAGTAAAACAATCACAACCGCCATACGCGTGTCCCGTACCAAAATGTGATCGTAGCTATAAGTCGGTGATTGGTTTGCAATACCATTTGGTTAACTATGATCATGATAATCCACAGCCGCTGACACCGGTTATGACGCCAAATCGTAAGAAAGCACGCCCGCGTGGTGGTACACATTCAACGCCAAAAGGTGGTGCTGGAGCCGGCGGAACAGGTGTTGGTGGCGATGATGTAGAGAACGGCAGTAAGGGCATTGGTAACAGTCGTAATATAACAAATCCCGAATCCCTAGTGTCGTACAATGATGAAGAGCAAACGGTTACTTTTAATGTAGAGGGAAAAAGTGTACGTTTAGGTATAAATGATCCTTTGCCGTTTATTGACGAAGAAGAATATGTTGAATTGGTGGAAAGGGGATGTATTGTAAATGCAGATGCTCCGCCTTTGGAAGAGAATGCACCCTGGACAAAAGTTAAAGTTCCGGAGGCTAGGTTTCAAGAAATACCCGACTATAATGTACCCGATGCACCACCAAGACCTTTAGCGTACTATCGCTTTATAGAAAAGTCGGCCGAAGAGCTGGACGGTGAAATAGAATATGATGTTGACGAAGAGGATTCAGCGTGGTTGGAGTGGATGAATGAGGAGCGTGAAAAAAGTGGTCACAATGCTGTGAATATCGATACAATGGAACTCTTAATGGACCGTTTGGAGAAAGAATCATACTTTCAAGCGGCGGCTAATGGCACAGCCACGGGAAATGAGGTTGACGACGATGCAGTATGTTGTATTTGTATGGATGGTGAATGTCAAAATACAAATGTGATTCTATTTTGCGATATGTGTAATTTGGCCGTGCATCAAGATTGTTATGGTGTCCCATACATTCCTGAAGGACAATGGCTTTGTCGGCGCTGTCTACAGTCTCCTAGTACACCAGTTAATTGTGTGCTTTGTCCAAATTCAGGAGGGGCTTTCAAACAAACTGATCGCGGACAGTGGGCTCACGTAGTGTGTGCTTTATGGATACCTGAAGTTCGTTTTGCTAATACAGTGTTTTTGGAACCAATTGGTAAGAAGAAACATTGAGTTTTAAAAAACTTTTTTATTTTTTATTATTATTTCAAAAAATAGAATTTAACACATTCGAAAAAATTTTAAAAAATATTTACGAATTTTGAGTTTGAAGAAAAAATTCCATTAAAAAATTATATCATGTATGAAGTGGTATGGAATGTATTTGATATTTCTGAAAGTGTTTACAGCAAATTTAAATTATTTATTTATTTGTTTATTTGTTCATTTGTTTATTTATTTATTTATTTATTTGTTTATTTATTTATTTATTTATTTATTTATTTATTTATTTATTTATTTATTTATTTATTTATTTATTTATTTATTTATTTATTTATTTATTTATTTATTTATTTATTTATTTATTTATTTATTTATTTATTTATTTATTTGTTTATTTGTTTATTTATTTATTTTATTCTATTTTATTTTATTTTTATTTTATTTTATTTTATTTTATTTTATTTTATTTTATTTTATTTTATTTTATTTTATTTTATTTTATTTTATTTTAACATCAATAACCTAGCCTATTGGCCATAATCGATTACAAATTTCTACTTAATATGTTGTACAATTTAAAAATATATAAAACAAAAACTGATTTAATAAAAAATTAAAGTAATAAACTTAACCATAATAATTATAATCAAAATGTAGGTTTTTCAATAAAATAAACTACAATTATATCACATTTATTCGAATTTATAACAATTTATATACTTTAAAAAATTAAACAACAATTACTTAATATAAGTTTAGAAAAGAAATTCATAATGATTATTAAAATATACCAAGTGTCGTAATTACATGTATGTATCTTCTTTTAGATTCTATTGAAACCATACCACCAGCTCGTTGGCGTTTAACGTGTTACGTTTGCAAGGAGAAAGGCTTGGGCGCCTGCATTCAGTGTCATCGCAACAGTTGTTATGCCGCTTTTCATGTAACCTGCGCTCAGCAGGCTGGACTTTACATGACCATGGATATGAATGAAAATGCTGCTCATAATGACTCCTCAGCACATGTGCAAAAGTATGCATTTTGTCATGCACATACACCAGATCACGCTAAATCAAAATTGAATCTTAAGGATTTCGAAGATGCACGTCATAAAATGAAAGAGGCTCGCAAAGCGTTGGCGAAAAAACGTTCATCGGCACCAGTAGTCCTTATACCCACAATACCGCCCGACCGTATACAAGAAATAGCAAGTATGGTGCACATGCAAAAGAAAAAAGAATTTCTAGATCGACTTGTCGCCTATTGGACAATGAAACGTAAATATCGCAATGGCGTTCCGCTTTTGAGGCGACTGCAATCACAAGGCAACCATCATGGTGTTATACAGCGCAATGGTATAGAAGGAAGTCCCGACACTTCGGAATTATACCGTCAATTGAAATATTGGCAATGCTTGCGTCAAGATCTAGAAAGAGCTCGTTTACTATGTGAGTTAGTTAGAAAGAGAGAAAAACTTAAAGCGGCCTATGTGAAAATCTGTGAACAAGTAGTTATGTTACAAGTCAATCCCTTGGAAGCAGTTCTTACTAAACTTTTAGATGCTTTAGAAGCTCGTGATACTTCAGAAATATTCCGCGAACCTGTAAATACAAATGAAGTTCCCGATTATCTGGACATCGTTAGTCATCCAATGGATTTGGGTACAATGCGAGAAAAACTTAAAACCTATACACACCTCGATCAATTACAAACTGATTTTGATCTTATGATACAGAATTGTTTGGCATATAACAATAAGGATACGGTTTTCTATCGCGCTGGTATACGTATGCGAGATCAAGCTAATCCATTGTTTCAACAGGCTCGAGAGGCGCTGGCACGTGAAGGTCTTTTAGACACCAGTCAGTCAGACACAACAGATCATGTAGAAAAAGAAGTTGAAGATGAGTTACATCAACTTTTGGCAGCAACACCATGTGAGGCTATTGTACAAAAACTGCTTATTTTGGCTGATAAATCTCAGGTTCTCAAGAACCCCACGTATCGCACAAAGAAAATCAAGCAAATACGTTTGGAGATCTCGCGTATGCGTAAGGCTATACAAAAAGCAAGAATGCAAGCTGTAAGTTCAAATTCATATTTTTATTTCAATTACTGCAATTAATTTTATAAATTTGTTTATGCTTTATATAGCGTCACAATGCCAGCTTGGGTGCCAATTCACAAACCGAAGAGGACGAAGAAATGGAAGAGAATCATAATGTTGAAGATATGGATGTTGATATACCAACACCACCAGTTAAATCTCATGCCATTAATATTCTACAACAGCAGGAAAAATTAATACAATCAACACCAAAACGCAGCCGAAAAACCGCACGAAGTACCCCACGTCCTCGCCAACAGCATCCCACACGCCAAAATCATCACAATCTCAGTGAAGAGGATGATGACAGTCTGCACAATCAGGCAAACGGTAGTGAAGATGATGAAGATGGCGATGATACAATGGGCGAAGAGTCAAAAGGCGCTAGTAACAATACAACGCAAACACCACCATGCAGTCCAGTTAAAAGTCTAAACAGCAGCGCTTCACCTGTGGGCGTCAATAGAAGGTGAGTGTTAATTCTCTATTGTCTTTATGATTGTTGGTAAGTTCTTGCATTTAATAATATTAGATCCCATTTGATAACATTATATGTATTACTAAAACTTTGTATAGTCGTAGTAAAAAATTCAATTTCATTTTAAACATATTGTTTATTTTTAAACATTTCTTTTTTAAACTTTAGAAATATTAAAATGAAATTTAATTGTTATTAAAAATTGCATAATTTAAAATGTTTTTATATATATATATATATATATAATATATAGGTAATTATTTTTTGTGTGTGACTGGGCTACATTTTTTCGTTACTTTCAAAATAAACATTTCAAATGTGTTATTTTAGTAAATTCTTTATTAACATTATGTAACTAATTATTGTCCGAAATTTGTAGTACATATTTTCATTTATTAAAATGTTCAAGAATTTGTCAAATAAGATTAAATTATTCTCAGATGTTTGAAATTCCACAGTCAATTTATACAATTATGTTAAAAGAAAAGAACACATTTAGAAATGTATCGAATTTATTTTGCCAAGAAAATAGTGAAACCAGTTATTAGTCAAAATCTAATGATGTTTAAAATAGTGCAGCACACAAATTATAATTATGAAATTAAACAATGACTAAATAAGGTATTCTCTGCTTCCATAACATTGTTCGTTCCCAGCAAACCAAATGATATCGTAATGATATTCGGTGATATTGAAGCCGGAGAATCATATCATTTATAATTCTAAAATGATATAGGTTGCTTTCTAAATGGTACACTCGAAAATGATATAATTTTTGAAAATAACGATATTAGTAATGATATCATTAAATTTAAGTAGCGCGATAATTTAGCAATATATTGCAGAATATATACATACATATATGCTAAGATTGGATCAATATATAGGTTAGGTTAGGTTAGGTTGAAAAGGGTGGCGTATTCACGCCTTCACCCAGAGACCAAAAAGGTCCATTGTGATCCCTTTGAGAAATAGAGAGAAGTTGAAAACAGAATAAGAGAATAGAAAACTTAGATAAAGAAGAAGAAGAGGAGTGGAACCTAAACCCTAGCAATTAGTTCTGATTGCCCCTAAGCCATCCTATCCCCATTACAAACCCTATGAGATTAGTAAGCCCGTTGCTCGTAACCTCATCTAGTTCATGCAGTGTGTGGCTTCCAAACCACTTCAGCCTACGCCGCTGAAGTCCTACGCAATGACAGAGAATGTGCTCCACTGTCTCTAGCTCGTCTACATCATCGCACGACCTGCAAAAATCTGTCGTGCCAATGTCCCATTTACTCATCATATTCCCTAGTGAGAAGTGACCAGTAATAATTCCTACCATGATTCTTATATTACTACGACTCATACCCAGAAGTTGTTTCGAATCTGACAGTTTAAGACTAGGCCATAATGCTCTAGATATCCTGCAGTCCGTTCTGTTCCTCCAGGCACGATTCGTGTTGTCAAGAATCCATTCCCTTATGGCCCTAAAGTAGGACCCAATTGGAATTCTAACGAATGTCTCCACGAAAGACCTATCCAGTCCCGAGCCAATGCGAGCCAGCTCATCAGCTATTTCATTGCCGAGAATGTCGCAGTGACCCGGAACCCAACAGAGTCTTATCTTATAAACATTCATTAGTCTTCTCAATTCCCTCTTACACTCAAAGACCAATCTGGATCTAACATAGTGACTTTTCAGGGCCAATAATGCTGCCTGACTGTCAACGTATATAGTGACCTCAGAATTCCTTTCTACATTTTCCTCCAGCAACCCTAGGGCTTTATAGATGCCCAGAATTTCCGCTTGGAAAACGCTACAACTGTCAGACAATTTATATGACCGTCTGATATCAGTTCCCAGAAAGTAAACCCCTGCACCGGTGCCTACATCCATCTTCGAGCCGTCTGTAAAGACAGCACAACCTCCGTGGAGCTTTTCTACTCCAACCCAGAAGTCCCTTTCAGGTATTTCAATAGTGGGAGTAGCCCCGAAGTCAATTATGGTTCCGACATGATCCGTAGGTTCAGTTACGGATAGTGTCCGACCATTAAATTGAACCATATCGAGTATGCTAGCATGCCCCGCTCTGAAGTTCCTCAATAATCCTAGCTCCTTCAATCTAAAGAGACTACGAACAGCCATTCCCTTCACGAACTCCTCAATTGGAAGTAAGTGGAGAATGATGTCCAGTGCCGCCTGAGGTGTACTTCTCATAGCGCCAGAGATGCCAGTTGAAGCACACCTCTGAACTTTAGATAAAAGGTTCCTGTAGGTTATCTTACTTAACACCTTCCACCACACTGAACAGCCATAAGTAAGAATTGGTCTTACAACCGAAGTGTATATCCAAGATACCACTAACGGTCTAAGTCCCCAATTCTTACCAATAGAGTTCCTGCAGGTGTAATAGGCATTAAGTCCCCTTTTGACCCTCTCCTGAGTGTTCCTTCTCCAAGACAATTTGCTGTCCAGGTAAACACCCAGGTATTTGGCCTCACTTGACAATTCAAGCTCCAAACCATTCAATACTGGTAAGCTAAAAGGCTCAACCTTATATCTCCTGGTGAACAAGACTAACTCGGTCTTCCCTGGGTTAACTCCTAATCCTTTACTATCAGCCCAAAGAGACAAATCCCGTAGACCTGATTGCATGACCTCACTGATCGTTGGTAGAAATTTACCAGAGACCAGTATAACCACGTCATCTGCGTAGGCTACAATTTTCCGTCCCCTAGCATCGAACTGTCTCAGGATGACGTTCACGGCCAAGAGCCATAGTAACGGAGAAAGGACCCCTCCTTGCGGTGTGCCCCTTGTCACAAGCTTCCTCACACAAGTGTCTCCCATATTCGAGTTGATAACTCTAGTGCTCAGCATTATTGTTATCCACTCAATTAGGAATTCACTTGCGTTGATTGAAACCAGTGCCTCCTTGATCGCCTCAATTCTAATATTATTAAAGGCCCCCTCAATGTCGAGGAAAGCTGCCATGGTATACTCCCTATGCAACAAACCTCGCTCTATGTAACTCACTACATCATGTAAAGCACTCTCTACAGACTTACCCTTTAGGTAGGCGTGTTGAGCGTCACTGATTAAGTGAGTTCCCAATCTATTTCTAAGATGCAGATCAATCAGTCTCTCCATTGTCTTCAGTAAGAAAGACGATAGGCTGATTGGCCTGTAATCCTTGGGTTTCGAGTGAGTCGGTTTACCCGCTTTGGGTATGAAGATGACTCTAACCTCTCTCCACCCCCTGGGAATGTATCCTAACCTAAGGCACTCCCTAAATATATCCACGAGTAGTAAGATGACCCTGTCATTGACATTCTGCAACATAGCCGGAAAGATTCCATCTGGGCCCGGTGATTTATAAGGCTCAAATGTACTCACCGCCCATGTTACTTTGTCTCTAGTAACCATCTCCCTAATTGTGTCGTTTTCCCTCTCATCCGAGCCGGATAGATGTAGGTTTTCACTGACACTACCAGATCGCGGTCCAGACTCAATATCAGTACAGCCTGGGAAATGTGTCTCCATAAGTAAACTGAGGGACTCTGAGCTAGACTCTGTCCACGAATTGTCCGCGCGTTGTATATATCCAGGTGCCACAGGGTCCTTGGATAATACCCGTCTAAATCTAGACAACTCGTTCACAGAGTCCACGGACTCACAGAAACTTACCCATGATGTCCGTTTCGCTCTCCTTATGTCCTTCTTATACCTTGCAAAACTATCCCTATAGCTGCCCCAATCACTTTCGTTACCTGATAGCTTGGCCCTATTAAACAACCTTCTAACTGTAGACCGCTGGTCCCTAAGTTCCCTGGTCCACCATCTTGGCTGTTTACGTTTGCCCGGATATACTAACGGACAGCTGAGCTCAAAACTATTCCTGACCACATTCGTGAGATCATTCACTACTGCCTCGATACCCTCAGCCGAATTCTTCCAGCCATCAGTATCCCTTAAATCCCTACTCATTAACTCACTAAAAGACTTCCAATCTGTCTTCCTAGAGTTCCTATAGGGCTTTCCCTTCGATCCTACAAGATCCAAACTGAAGGATATCATGCTATGATCCGAAAAGGAGTAGTCCATGTTTACCCTCCAGTCCCTAACGAAATCGCCCCTCCGGTTTGCTAGCGTTATATCTATAACTGTTTCCCTATCTTTCGTTCTGAACGTGGGTTGACTCCCCCTATTACAGATATGAAGATCATAATCAGTTATAAAATTAAAAACTAACTCACCCCTTTTATTGACGTCCCTGCTTCCCCATTGATAATGGTGAGCGTTCGCATCACATCCTAGGATCATGTACAGTCCTCTCCTCCTGCAGTGCTCCGCCAATTGCTGCAGAGCGATGCCTGGTGGATCGGCCGCCTCATAAGGCATGTACACTGATGCCAAAACTAGCTTCCTGTTTCCAGTAGCTTCCCATTGTACAACCGTTAGGTCCCCATTACTGAAAGAATGAAGAAGATTAACATTTAAATCTTTCCTAACCATTATACATGTTCGTACCTTTTCCAATGTGGATGGTATGAACAGATTGTAGCCTATAGCCCTTAAACCACATACCCTGGTGTTGTTAATCCAAGGTTCCTGGATAAGAGCTACATCCACATTGGAGTCAATAAGGAGTTTTGTCAATTCGGTTGAGGCTGCCTCACAATGGTGCAAATTAATTTGCACCACTGTTGTCCTCTTTGGTTTTATCAGACTTAGAGTATCTAAATCTGATAACCCCAAACCCGAAATTGACAACTCCCCCTAGTGACTCCAGTTTCTTTAGAGACTCCCGATCCACAGCAAATCTGAAGTCCCTACCTTGGTTCTCCTTACAGATCAAGGTGTTGACAAGCTTCCATTGACCTGTAAGAAGACCTTCGTTCTGGTTCTCCAATACTGTCAGAATGGTTCCAACCTCTAGAATGGGTGGTGGGAACCATGCTGTCACTATTGGACGAAGGGGCAACTCGGATGCCAGTATCACCTCGAGTTTCGCCTCTGGATAGAGTGTGTCGCACTTAGCAACTGCGTTTCTAAGAAATTCAAAAGATTTCTTATTTCCGCAGTTGATAGTTTTGACACCCTTCATCCAGTCTGCGCCTCTGAATGCTACCTCATCCGGCCTTCCTTTCACGAGAGCGATTTCCTCAATGAGCCTGTGCTCAATCTGTCGCCATTGCTCAACGCTGATCCTCCCATCTGGATCAGCTTTGTCAATGACAGCAGCTTGAATACAATCTTGCATCACTGATTCCCTCGCCTTTTTCGATGTGGATGGCTGTTCATTACCCGAACCAGCTCTATTAGTTACCTCCTTATGGGGGCCCCTAAGCGAGCTACAGGGCGTATGGACAGCCTTCTTTGCCACAGAAGTTTGTTGGTCGTCCCCAGACCTGGCCCTCTTAATGACTCCCTTTTGGGAGCCCTTAAGAGTGCCGGATGGATTCTGGCCAACACTCTTCGGTGAAGATGACCTCATGTCAGAAGTTTTGGCAACTACACCAGTATTGTCCTTACGGGTTACACCGGTGGAGTTGGTAGACTTCTGGCATGTCGCCATCCTGCTGGTTGAGGGCTGATCATCCCCAGGCCTAGCACCCCTGATAACCTTTTGTGGTTTACCAGATTTGCTGGATGGTACATGATCAGCCTTAACTTTGGTAGATTTTGGTTTGCCTGCTGTAACCCGCTGTTCCATAAGGGTTGCAGGTTTAGCAGGTTCGCCTCTACCGTCCCTACTAGCTCCGGCTGGAATCGATGAGCATGTAGACTTTCCTCCTGTGTCCTCACGGGACACCTCTGGAGTACGGTCTGCATCCACATCTGATCCTTCAGGATAAGACATTCCCAAGAAGTCGCAGACAGGTCCGTAGATCCGTTCGAATCTTTTAACGTTCCTTCTGTGCTTCTTGGTAAGGTACTTATCCTTGCCTGAAAGTGTCGAAGGGTCTCTCTTAGCTATCCTATGCAGATAGATAAGAGAGGCTCTTGCGCCACTTTGCGCTTTCTCCTCTTTGGTTCGGCAATTATCAGCGGTTGTCGCATTAAGCATTACCGCATCTTGTCGAACCAAAGTACTGCCGGGCGTGTGATCCCCCTGATCACTCGAGCAATCCTTCCGCTCCGACCTGACCTCAATACCCTGGTTCTTCTCTTGACTCTGAGCGCGAGTTGAGATTACAGTGATCTCAAGCTCATCTTCAGAGCCAAGGGTAAGATCCCCGAGTTTTTCCGAGGCACCGGTCCCAGCGAAGGCATCGGTCGAATAATCAGGAAGATCATCCGTCCCTGATAGCTGGTCCAACAACTGACTTTCCTGTATCAGAATGTCTCGTTGAACCCCCATCATCACAGTTTCGTCGTCCGTTAACATGTCCGTTACCGTACTGTCGCCCTGCGACCGTTCGTCATCTTCCGTCCGATTTGTATTTTTATTTAAAGAGTCTATTTTCGTCCCACGAGTATGCCAGTAAAGGGAAAGACCATCTCGCGCAGTGACGGCGTGCGCGGACTAGGCTAGAGATTACAACCAACCCGTGCCATGGGCGTTGGAGGGGAGCTGTTAACTGTTAGTTTGTTTAGGCACCAACTAACCATTCAGGTCCTCAGCACTACTACCTACCACCTTGACCTTAAAGTGCGCTACATTTATTTGGTCCGCGAGAGACTTAAGAAGTCCTAGGACCGGATATAATACCCATGATACGAACCATCAAGCAATGGGCCAGAATGCACCATATGATAGAGTGTTCATATCATGTGCCTTATATCCAATCCCCCCGATCCGCCACCTGGGGACGCGTCCGATAGGAGTAAATGTAGCAGAAAAACTCCCACGGAGGATCAATATATAATATTTTAAATATTTTATCAAAAATTAATAAAATAACCATAATAAACTAAAGTTCATCCAGCTCCAAATCATTTTACATGTAATACGAAACTTTTGTAATCCGAAGACAATTCCCCTTTAAATCAAAGCTGATATTGGTTTCTTTATCTTATACTCGTTTATTTTTTGCAATTCCACTAAATTTAGCTGTAAAAATTCAACTTCCATATATAATATAATATTCTTCAAATACAAATATTTTCAATTTAATTTAATTTTCCTGAAATGTTTGAAGTTTTTTTCTAAGGAAAATATAATTTCGATATTTTATCACATAATTTTAAAATTATGATATCATAAATGATACTGTATCGTTTCTTGGTTTGTTGGGTTTGTATAAAAAAAGTTTTGAATTTAAAAGAAAATTTTATATTTTATTCGGAATACGTCCACTTCTTGTTATGTATACTATATTTCTTTTTTATCAACTTTAAGTATTCTTTAAATATGATTTTTCTATGACCCAATATATTTGAAATGGACTGTGTTCTTTGGTATATAGCAGTAGCATTTGTAATAATGAGAAAAGTCAGTCAGTCCAGAAAAATTAGAATTCGTAATTTTTTCTAATGATAGGAAGAAATATGTTCTAACGGTACTCATTTCCGAAGATTTCTTTGTTAAACGAGTAATTAATTATGCATTAAGTGTTTTTTTTAATATGTACAAATATCTTGCTGGACCAAAATTTATTCAACAATTTCGATTATTTTAAATCTTATTTATCGGATACATTTCCCATCTGCGATATGAAATCAATGATTTTGTAGAAATCATTTATCAGTCTTTAGGTAGTATTTTTATTTTAGAAAAAAAAAAAAAAAAAAAAATAATAATCTCAATAATTTTCGTTCCTTTTTTACTTATGTGTTATATCAACGCCTCGTGTAACAAATAGTACATTCTTTTATCTTGAGAAAAATCTTGAAATATGTTAGGTTTTCAAATTTTGTATCCTTATGTTTAGTTTTTTCTTTATTTGAATATACAAACCAAATAATAAATAGATAAAAAATAAAGTGAAATATAAACAGGAATGGACATCTTTCACACTTTTTCAAAGTCGATAACAATTTTCAATACCAAAAAAAAAAAAAAAATATGCCCAACTGAATTGTAATAAATAATGTATGTGGGCTAATTTGTTGTCCCCTGATTTCTATAGGAATATTTTATAGAACAATATTTTTGAGTAAATTCTTAGTTTATTAGCGCAATTTTTGACTGCAATGTATTAAGTACATAATGGTCAATATATTGAATTAATAAAATAATTGAAAACTTTTTTCTAGAAAAATAAAATTAAGGCCAAAAGAAATTCAGGTCGGGTGGGCTAATTAGCTGACCGCCACTGTATATGTAATGACTTCATTACATTTTAATACTCTCTTTTTTAATTTTTTAATATAAAATTTATTTACCTCAAAATTTTGCAACTGTTTTAACTTGACATGAGCAACTAGATAAAAGTAGTTAGAAAAAAAAGTAAAAACATTCTTTTCAAGACACTGAAAAAAGTGATAATTCATTTCAAATATATTTTATATATACATATATAATTCTTATTAATCAGTATATTTTTTTTTTATATCATTTAATTAATTTTAACTTTTTTGTTGTTGTTAAATTCCAAAACACAATTTTTTTACGTTGAATTGAATTTTTCAGTTTAGAGTTGATTTTTTAGTACTATTTACACATTTTTACAGAGTGGCAACATTATAAAAATGGTTGCAACTTTATTAATTTTTACTCTGATAATTTTGCAATTGGTTCTACTCTGACAATTTTGACTATGCAACATTTCTACTTTGCAAGGGTCTAGCAAAGTTGCAATTTCTGAGGTGAATACTTTTATAAAAAGAGTTAAAAAGATAATAAAAGTTACATGATTTAAAATAGAAGATTCGTGTAATTTGCTAAATGCAATAAAAATGACAGATAACTTATTTAACGTGGAAAAATTCTTTTTAAATATTTGAAATAAATTGCACTATTAAATATGCACGAAAAAATAGTACCTTAAAATTATTGGTATAATTTGTTTAAGCGGAATTTTATGCACTAGTTTTTCGTGATCAGTTACATAGGTCAACACTAAGAAAGTATATGGAAAATCTGGAAATGTTACAGATATCGTAGGTATAGTCATCTCAATCACCAGGAATATTTCGGTTTTTTCCAAAGAAAATATGGTTCCATGATGAGTTTTTAGGTTATAAAATTTTCCAAGTAATAGGTAGAGCAGATTAGTAAGTTACTCATGTTTTATAGGCAAGATATGGGGATACGAAAATGTAGTAATTGTCAAATCTCTAACTTGTCACACATAGCCCCTAAAAGTTTTTTTAAGTTGTAAAAATAAAAAAAAATCTATTAACTCTCATAAAACCATTGAAAAATGAGGGGTAAGGAGTAGGTGTAAAGGAAAAATTTGTATTTGGTAACATTTTTAAAATCATACTGACAGAAAATATATATAGTGTAGAAACTTACTTAAAACATTTCCATAACGTCACATATTTAAAATATATAATTTTTTTATTTTTAACTTCATTGAAAAATATATGTTTTTTTTTTCTTAAATTAGGATTTATGGATGTACTATTTTTATACCCATCATCATAAAGATGAGGGCATATTGATTTTGTCATTCCGTGTGTAATATGTCGAAAAAATCATTTAAGATCCCAGATATCTCTTAAACAAAAGCATGTTCGATAACGAAATTTTGTACAGATAGTTCGAGGGTCGATATAAACATGGAAACAAAAAACGCCCACCTTCTATATAAGGTGAAACGTCAACGAAATTTTCTACAAATAGTTCATAGACCAATGTAAACTCGGAAATAAAAAATGGGCGTGGTCCCCACTTTACCGTCCACCCATATAATGTAAAATATAATGTAAAATTTGAAAAACTTGTTAATTTTTACTCATATTAAGAAGCTATATAAAATTACAAAAAATAAACAACTGCATACCCCGATTTTCGAAAAAAAATATTTTTTGAAAAGATATTTACAAAAAACTGGTTGTATGATACACTGAGCACTCTCTTATTTGCAAAGAAAAGTGTTCTTATAAAACGTATAAAAAATGTACTATATTTCGGTAGTTTTAATTTATTTTTTCAAAAAAGTTGGAAAAAACAATATAATTTAAAATGTTCATAATTTAATTTAAGGAAAATAGTTCAAGCAATTTAAACTAAAAATCCTAATCCTAATAAGGTAATGTATTCACCTCAGAAATTGCAACTTTGGAAGACCCTTGCAAAGTAAGTTTTGCAAAATTTATTCTGTGTGGTTGTTGTTGTGTTTACAAAAATCGATGCAAATTTTCTACTTTGCAAGGGTCTTGTAAAGCTGCAAATTTCTGAGGTGAATACCTTTATTGTAAAAATGAAGTGTAAGTTTCTTTGTGCGTCAATCACGTCTAAACGGCTAAACCGATTTTCACGAAATTTGACACTCAGATAGTAAGAGTGCCGGAGGTGGTTATAGGCTATGTAAGATCTCGATTGGATGTCACGCCCACATTTTACGCCAACTTTTTTAAAACTATTAAATGGCTGCACCGATTTTTACGAAGTTTGACACACAGATAGTACCAGTGCCGGTGGTCGTTATAGGCTATGTAAGAACCGGGTTGGATGTCACGTCCACATTTTACGCCTACTTTTTTAAAATTCTTAAACGGTGGTAAATATTTTCTATCGGCTAATAAGGGGTAAGATCGTAATACATAAAAATATGAAATTAGACACATTCAAGAAATAATGTTATATTCGGCTTTGCCCAATCTATATATCCACCATTTGAAACTTTTTAAAATACTACGCCATATGGGAAGTGGGTCGTAAAGTGGGCGTACTACGCCTATTTTTGGTTTTCGAGTTTTTTTTGTTCCCCTAGGTGGTCCGACCCGAGTCCTACACTGGTTTCAACAGCCAGAAAGAAAGACGAACGGACATAGGTGGATATATCCAGAATATTACCAGGACCCAAAATAATATTCTTTATATGGTCTTAAATAATTTTTTCGACATGTAACAAACAGAATGACAAACTCAATAAGCCCCCATCTTATGGTGGTAGGTATGAAAACACAATCATAAAAAAGAAAATATTTGATTTGATTTGAGATTTAAACTAAGACAACAGAACTACAAAGTATAAGAACAAATATTTGGACAGAATTGCACTGAAGTGCTCTGACTTCATCTGGGGAAAATTTCAGATCATTGTCATAATTAATTTTGACGAGAAAATTATCTTTATATATGTTGAAATCATTTTCGTCGATGTCCCTTTTTCTCCCCGCTATTGTAGCAAAATCTTCATAATTGTGTAATAAAGTCAAACATTGATTGTAATCGGAAACATTTCATATAAATGATATTTCCGGTTAATTAAAGGATTTTTCTTAGTTTTCCATATGCTGACAAGCTATATAGCTTAGCGGGGTATTTTTGATGTTTCAAATCAAATTTATATTTTATTTTTCATTATTATATTTTATCTTTTATATTTATAAATACTTAGATTTAAAATAATACTCTTATGTAAATTAAAAATTAAAAAAAAAAACACTTTATATCCCAAAAACGTTCCCCCAAATAGATATACATACCTATATACATATATCTATTTTCAATCCCGATTAATTAAAGAAACAATGGTTAATTAATTAAAATAAGAAATCTACGTTTTTTGTGAACCCCGTATATTTCCGGCTAATGAATTGCTTATTATAGTTTGCAAACATTCTAATTCATCGAATTGGATCTGATAACTCCTTTAAAACTTTTTATAAACTTGAAAAAATTCTAAAATTAATCTAAAATAAATAAAATGTTAATCCAAGTGTAATAAAAATACATAAAATGATCATAACAAATTACCAAATAAGAATAATGTAAATAATTATAAGCAATAAAACAGTGTAAAATTTAAGCAAATTCGAATTTATAATCTGTAGATGAGCGCTTAGTGTATCTTTTAGGATACAAGGCTTTGTAGCACGGATTCGCAAGATTTTTCTCCAGATTATTTTTTATATGTTCTAAACATATTTTCCCACAACGTCATATTATTTTCGGTCTCAATTACAAATCTGTTCTTAGATTTTACATTGCAAAATATGTAGTTTATTTAATTTTAACAAAATCAAAATTTTCAAGTTTGATCGCTAATTACACAGACAAATCAATAATTTTTTTATAGAAATGAATTTCAAACAAACAGCTAATGTCTTCTAAAAAAGTTAACATCATTTTGACCATTGTTGGACTTAAAATACTAACTTTCATAATAACTTAGATGTCGTCATACATTTAAGGGTGTACAGCTTTTTTTTATTTAATTAATATCTTAATGGTTTATTTATCTTAAATTATCAATTGCTAACTTTATTCTATAAATGTAAATTGTATATATAAATATTTTATAAATAGAAATCTAGTAATACGTTATTGACCTTGAAGGCTTCCTTTGTATTACAAACAAAAAATAATATTGGTTGTATCTTTAAAGATGCAGTGAGCATTTAAGGGTTTAAGACTTTTAGGTGATATGGAGGGCATGTTAGAGACATGGCGTATTTTACAATTTTGTTGCATTATTCCTTCTCTATAAAATACGGATCCATAATTTGCTCTACATATTACCCAGAAAATAATATAACCTAAAAATTACTTAGAGGTACATATTTCATTTGGTCATCAATGGGTTAAAAGTGTAATGTGATGGAAATATTTCATGTTACTTTTTTCACTACATTTAGTCTTAGAAGTAAGAATTAAACAAAATTATTCAAGATGTAATTTTTTTCTAATTTTTGTTTAATTTTATTATTTATTTTCAAACTTTTGGTGTCTACGTATTAAAATACAAAAAACGTCCCGAGCAAATAAATAGGTTGACTTCGTAATCGAGGATATATACGTCAGGCGTTTGTTCAATTTTGTGAATGAAGGCAATATCAATCGACATATCCTACCTAATATTCTTAACAATGTAATGTAAAATGACTCTGAAGTTTCGATATCAGAGAAATAGTGTCATTATCTCATATACCTTGAAAATAGTAAAATATCATTTAAGAATGAAAAATTTTAACTTCAAGTAGTGGGCTTCTTATACACTGGATCTAAATCTGCTTAAAAAGCTTTGGACAATTGTCCACGATGGTATTTTACTTCTTAAAGTCACAAACAAAGATGAATTGTGGACAATAGTATAGGATGGTTGGTAAGGAATTGGTTAAATTGTTGACTCATAGGCTCTTAGAAGCTACAGTACCGAGCATAAAAAATGCAACGCTATGTGATATCTTCGTTCGCATATTTTTTGCTTGTGGAGAGACCCGATGTAACAGTGCTATTGTGGTTTTATTATTAGTGGGCATAGTTAAATATAAATTATAATTATCGTCAATTCTACGAAAGATTTATAAAAAATACCATTTTTTTTACGGATGGTCATTCGATTTTGTTCATATTTGTCATACGCATACCCTATGGAGCCATTTAAATATCTCCATTTTTATTTTTTTGAATTTTGAAAAATTCGCTGATTTATTCGCGATTTTAATTTTTCAAAAAGTGAAAAAAAGACAAAAGTGTCTAACTTTAAACACTAATATCTCTAAAAGATGTTAACGGATTTTAATGATTTAAATTGCATATTTAAGAAGAATAAGTCCACTGTAAATGTAGTAGTTTAAACATAATATTTTCATTTAAAAATGCATTCATAATGCAAATGCAATTTTAGGATGCATTTTTGAAAAATTTCTATCCTTTAAATTTTGTTCTTCTTCTGATATAAAAAACATTATTATATTTGCTACAATTGCAATATAAATTGTTATGGGACAAATAAGTTCACTATTTTAAAATATTTTTTAAATAAATATTCAACGTGAAAACATGTTTCAGGTATCAGTTTAAAGGTAATTTTATTAGCTTTAAATAATGAACATTGTTACGTAATTATTCGAATGATTTTTGGAAACAAATTTGCGATTTTTCAATTTTATTACAAACAAAACAATACCAGTTGCAACAAATATTTCGTATATATTGTAATAACTCCTAAAATATTTCGAGTCCCAGAATGCCACTTACCATGCTTATAGAAGACATTTTAACCATTAACATATATTTTTTTTAAATTTTTAAAAAGATCACTTTTCGATATATTTGCCCGCGAATGTAAAATCGCGAGATATGGACCATTTTGATGTTGAGAAAAAAAATCATATTATACGTCATATTAAAGGTAATTTTGATACCTTTAATATGACATCTCAATAAATCTTATATAATAAATACTTCAAAAGATATTTGTAATTTTGTGTATGCAACTTTATACACATTTTGAGCTATTTTGCACTTTCAAACCGCGATATTTCGCGAACCACTTCATGAAATTATCTGAAATTTTGAATTAGTCTTAGTTTTGACAATGATAATAATTGTACCAAATATTATCCAATTCAGAAGAGGTGAGAAAATCAGCTGGTTGGTTTTAAATAGAATGACTCTATAGCCCTTTTTTATGTTCGGTACTGTATAAAAAACAAAGGCAATTAAACTAAATATTGCAAAATATTTCTCCCATTAACGATTTTTGAGTTAGTATATAAAAAATGTTGCTAAATTTTTTAACTATTTCTCCCCTTTCTCTTATTTAATTTAAACAAGTGTTATGGTTTATCTATGACATTGCAAAAAAATCCTTTAACTTTTTGAAATCTTCATATTTATTATTTTTTTTTTTTTAATTTATGTTCCAATATAGGTGTTTTCCCGTGCTCCAAATGAACTGAACTGTTAGTTTTTTTTATCCTTTTTAGAATTTTTTTGCATTGATTTGCCGCAGATGTTTTTTTTTTTACATATTTTTTATGAAAAACTCTTATTTTTGAGCATATTTTAGAAATTTTAATGATATATTTTTGGATATTTTATACTTAAGATTTGCATTTTCTGCAAAATTGTTTTTTTTTTAGTATTTGAAGTAAATGAACGAAATGCTTAACAAAAATACCTCTAACAAATACATATAACTTATTTAAGGCATTAAGAGAGAGAAAAAAACTAAGTTCTAAAATAGATTGAATAACTTATAAGTTGTTTAAAATTAAAGAAGTCCCAAACCTGAAAAGACATTGTTGGGAAACAATCGTAAATACAATTTTAAAACCATATAAAACTAGTTGATCTCCAGTTAAAGACTTCTGTAGACGATACCGCAAAAGTTTTTTTACTCCTTGTATGATAAAGGTAAATAAACTCCTTACGGATACACTGGAAAATTGTTTGCTTATTAGAAACGTTATTTTAAAACATTATGGCACAATAATATGATAACCCCGTTTCTAAACAAATTTGTATTATTATTTTCAAAAACATAGAACCCAATAAAATATCGCAATCGGCTGAATCAAGCTATTTTATAATAAATTTAATGCGTTTGTGACAAAACAGCATTGCATCGTAAGATTCTTTAGAAATTAGATATCTACATATCTAATATTGTTATTAAATATTAGATATTTTTATTGTTAAAGGAAAAAACAGGTACGGATTTGAAGCCTAAAATAGCTTATAAATGCCAAAGAAGGTTTGGACATAAATTTAATAACTCCGAAATTAGTCTGCGAATGCAGTTTTGTACAAAATATATTTTAATGTTGTATTTATACAGTGCGCGAAAATACCTAAGCATATACAATAAAAATATAAGAAAAACCACTTTATTTAATTTATATCCAAAAAGTATGTTCCACATTCTATTTTAAACTACTTACAGTTACATATTTTGACACCGAAATTACAAAACTTAAGATCACTGTTAAGAAATATGATGCAATTGTAAAGAGTAGAACGAAATAACCTAAGCATGCAAATTATATTAGCATGCTTTATTTAAAATTATATACAATGTTATAGCAGTTTAATAGTTTTTATGGCTAATTGCATTCCTTATAACATATTCCAATCGTAATGGCATTGATAAAGAAGTATGTAGGCAAAATAAACGACAACATTGCATTATTATTGTCCATGCATTTTTTTAGTGCCTTTATAGGGTTAAAGCGGCTCCTTTCAGCAAAAACTGTTTGGCATATAATTCCTCGCATACTTTCGGAATAATTCAAGTCTATGAAATAACTCAATAATCCTTTTTATAAGAAAAGGAACGTTTGTCATAATTTTCTGTACTTATAAAACACTTTAGTAATGTTTTATTGTAACTATTAGCATGATATTCTATAATAAATCTTTCCAGCAATTTGATAAGTAACAGATTTTCTCATTCCGCCGTTTATTTTGTATCAATACACGAAAGAACAATCTAGTAATACAAAATAAATATTTTATTGTCACTAATAACAACTTCCTCCAATTTTGGGCTAAAATACTTATTTGATTTTCGGCGAACGACAGTCTTGGTGCTTTGTGGCAGGGCAAAGATTTCAATTTTAGTATCCCATTTCGCATACTTTATATCGAGATATGATTTTAAGTGTATGTATACGACTCAAAGATACTATCATTTTAAAAATAGTTAATATTTGGCGAGGCGATACTTCTTTTTTAGATAGTATTCTTTTTGTTTCCATAATATCCTTATTAAAAATTTTAGATTTCTTTTTTCAAGACTGTTCTTTCTGTATCCTTCGTAATTGTTTGGACACATAAATATGATAAACTTTATTTTGGCTTAGTTTTCAGATATTTGACAAAAAATCCAGCCACATTCACTGAATGCTGTCAACCTGGCCGACTGTTATTTAATTCAATGGGTTCAACAGAACATTTTGTTAATTACTGTTACATTAATACAATGAAATATTTTAAATCATACAGGCTTCAATTACTAAGGAAACATTAATGCCGAAATGTATTATTTTAATTAAACGCTGACTAATGCATCATAATTATCACAAAATTTTATTTTGTATGCTTAGGTTATTTCGTTCGAAGTTTTTAAAGATTTTTATATTTTTCTAAATAATCCATATAAAACATAGCATTTTCCATAAACCCCCTAATGCACTTAGATTGCAGTATTTAAAAAGATAATTCATATTTTTATTACATTTATAGGTAGCAAAATATGTAAACTTTTACTCTGTAGAACCTCGAAAGATTATTAAAAATTGTAAATTAGTATGGTTTTATTAAAAATTTGTTCTGCTTGGTCATATCAGGTTGTTAAACATTGTTAGAAAATAAATATTTAATTTTTTCTGTTTAGTTCCGACAAAAAACTTTACACTTGTTTTAGCTTCTATAATTTTTTTAAATTTAGATCTTAAATACATTATTAGTACTACGCGAAGAATAATTTAAAGGTTTCTTTTAAATCATTCAAATTTTCATTTCATTTAATAAATTAAGAACTAAAAACTATTATACTATACTACTATTATACATATGTATATGAAAATATCTAACGCAAATGCTATTACAGAACTGCGGTGCTGTTTACACGTAAAGCGCAGGCCGCACTTAAACGACCCACAGAGACGACGACCACCACGACAACATCAACAACACCCGTTAAAGAAGAAATGCATAACTCTGCCATATCAACACCAGTCTCAACAATGGGTTCCCTTATAGCATCTGCTAACAATGCTGCTACATCAGCTGTAGCTCAATCTTCTCTTGTCTCCTCAGCCTTATCGTTAAGCAATAAACTAAGTGGTGGCCTTAATCAACTGACGCCGCTGTCAGCCAGCATCAATCAGGTTTCTGCAACATTGTCAGGCAAATCACCAAAACGTAATGCACGACATAAAAGATTAACTGAAATGCGTAATAGTTCATCAATGTCACCGAAAAAGTCACCAAATCGAACTGGTGCACCACCCACAGGCTCTGTTACAGGTCTAATGGCTTCAACACCAACAACCTCTTCATCTTCAATGTTGGGAGCAGCGCAACAATCACCTTTGCTACCATCAACATCAGCGCCGCAAACAATACCACCTCTAACGTCAGCATCTAATTTAAGTAGTTATCAACATATTCCCGATAAGTTTCGAGTTTATCGGACCAACAATGAGCGTGATGTCAGCGAGAGTGATGATGATGACATGAGTGACATCTCCGGTAGTCCATGTAGTAGTTGTTCTGGTTTTAGTGTTAGTGGCAGTGGTTCAGATTACGATTCCAGTGATGACGACGACGATGACGAGGAGGACGAAGATGAAGACGATGAAAAGAGTGAGCCTGAAGTGGAGGAAAATAACACTCGAGATAGACCAGACATAGAAATGAATGATAGTACTACTATAGGAGCAGATGATCAAGGTAACAATGGCCAAGCTATGAGTTGTAGCGGTGAGAGTGATGTGGGCAATGTTGATGCTGATTCTGATACACAGACACGAAGCATAACTCGACGGACTCCAACACCATTAGATAAACGAGTACGTAACACAATACGTTCAAAGCAAAAGAGAAGACTAGCGCCGACGCAGGCCAATATGGATTCATCCCCTACACCTGCTGCTCATAACGCTAATCCTGCTACTACAACATCTGCAAAAACGGCGACACGTTCGTCAAATAAACAACGAAACGCTACGCCTACACCAAATAATGTAAATAATACTAAAACACGCAAGAGTCACAATAACATGGCTCTAGCAGGGTCGGCTGCCGTATCAGCTAACAATAACGGCAAAACGAAAATGAATAACACCAGCAATGAAACGACAACTCCGAACTCAAATAGTACGACACAACATCTGTTGAAACCTCCCCTTGAGCCGTTACAGCTGGTCTGGGCAAAATGTCGCGGTTATCCTTGGTATCCAGCCTTGATATTAGATCCAAAAACCCCAAAGGGTTTTGTTTATAATGGCGTGCCATTACCCGCACCTCCAACCGATGTTTTAGCTTTGCGGAAAAATTATCCCCATGATATGGAGGTATTTTTAGTTTTATTTTTCGATGCTAAACGAACTTGGCAATGGTTACCTGATAACAAACTCGAAATTTTGGGTATTGATAAGGAACTGGATCAACAAAAACTTGTTGAATCCCGTAAGCCCACAGAACGTAAAGCTGTTAAGAAAGCCTATCAACATGCTTTACACTATCAAAGTCAAGTTTCTGATTTAGAAGGACAAGGACCGGATCCGATTATGTGAAAGTTAAATTGTTTGAAAATGGTGGCAGAAACGGAGTGAACATTTCTTCCTCCCTCCACACATACTCACCCATACATACACAAATGCCTCATTTTTTTCTCTAACTTACCGCTGTGCTCTTTTTATAATTATTATTGATTTATTATAAATATATAAATAGAATCATAACTTTACATATACCTACATATATATATATAAAGTTAATATACATAGTTGATTTAATTTTCCCATTATTATTATTTTTTATTTCGTTTTAAAATCTTTATTTTTATTCTATTATATTTAGTAACTTTCTCTTAGAATTAAAACAAAAATTACAAAAAGCACTCAATTAGTTTTTTTTTATATATTTAAGATATAAAGTGTCTTTGTTTTTATTAAAAAAAAATAATAATAATTACAAAAATATCTTTTATTCTCAATTTGAGGCACAAATTAAGAAAATAAATAAAAATTTAAAATGAAAACTTATCACATTGATGAAACAAAATTATTGTTTATATAGAAAATAATTTAATCCACTTCTCTGTATGTATTTATATAAATTTTCTATATTAGAATTTTCCATGAATTAAAAAATAATATTAATTAATTGTCCATTCAAAAAAGAAAATGTTGTTGCATCTTAATTATATATATATTTTTTTCTTAAAAAACAACATGTTTTATTATTTGTTTACTTCTTTTATTTGTATTTCGAATATCTATAAATAATTTTGTTCTATTATTTCTATTATTACTTTTGGTATTCTATTTGTATTATAAAATAATAAAAAAAACTTTTAAATATATTTTTTTTCTTTAGTACTTTTACTATTTTTAAGAATTTTTGGTAAATAAAAATGTACTAATTAATGTTTCCTGTTAAACAAATATCTTTTAAATTGAATAGTATTACTGCTAATGAGGTCTGTAGAGCAATAATTTTTATATTTCACCCAATTTATTTTTGTTTGGTATTAACTTAATAGAAAAAACATAAATTTATATTACAACGAAAGGTTTAAAAGAACTAAGTTTGATCTACCCATCATTTTTGAAATAAAAAACGCTCATTTGGAAATTAAATCTTAGAGCTTAAATCTTCTGAATTAATTTGTTCCAGAATTTAAAGGATAAGTCTGTTTTTCTTGTGTTTAAAAAGATTATAAACGCTGTAAGATTTCAAAAAATTTATACATACATGACATATATTTGTCAGGGCAGGATATCTGTTAAAATAAGTAATCTATAAAAACAGGTGCAATTTGTTTAAAACATATTTGTTTAACTTTATTGCAAAGACACAAGATGTACCCAAATTTTCATCCGTTAATGGATTTTTGTTTATAATTAATGTATAAATTATGATAATTGAAACTATGTTGAATGAATAAACCAACCACCTTTGTTGTAACCATCGTAGGAGTTCTATATCTACAGTGAAAGTGGATCCAGTTTTGTTACGATATAACCAAATTTAGGTTAGCCCTTACCTTAAATTCTTCTTTAACCCAAAACGATTTGCTTATACCCAACAAACCAAGAAACGATACAGTATCATTTATGATATCATAATTTTAAAATTATATGATAAAATATCGAAAATATATATTTTCCTTAGAAAAAAACATTTTCATTTTCAGAAAAATAAAATTAAATTGGAAATTTTTGTATTAGAAAAATATTTTATGTTATGCTTTATATAGGAATTTATTATTTACAGCTAAATTTTTGTGGAATTGCAAAAAATTAACGCGTATAAGATGAAGAAACCAATATCAGCCCAGATTTAAAGGGAGACTTGTATTCGGATTGCAAAAGTTTCGTAATACATGTAAAATGATTTGGAGCTGGGTGAACTTTGGATTATTATGGCTATTTTATTAACTTTTGATAACATATTTAGAATATAATATATTGATCCAATCTTAGCATATATGTACGTATATATTTTGCAATATATTGCTAAATTATCGCGCTGCTTAAATTAAATGATATCATTACTAATATTGTTATTTTCAAAAATTATGATATCATTTTCGAGTGTACCTTTTAGAAAGCAACCTATATCATTTTAGAATTATAAATGATATCATTCTCGGGCTTCTATATCACCGAAATGATATCGTAATGATATCATTACGATATCATTTGGTTTGTTGGGTACAAATCTTCAAAATTTTTAATTAAATATTTTATTTTATATCTCTAAATGTTTTACTAATATTTGATTGCATTTTATGATTTACATATTAAAAATATGTAATAAAAATTATACCCAAATGCTTTACAGAGAAGTATATTTTTTAAAGAAGCAGGTACATACATACATGTTCTCTTTTTATTGTTTTACCTTTTCCCTTTCCTTTTTATTGAGAATGCCCTCCATTAGAATAATATTTTCAAAAAAATAGTTTCCAATTTATAAGTTGTTACACTTAAAGTGATTTCGTTTTTTTATTACTTTTTGTAATTTTCTAAATTAAATGTGTAAAAAACTGCCTTTTTCATTTGAAAAATAAAAATAATGTTAAAACAAGTTTTCTTTTCTAAATGTATATTTACAGATTTATAAATGTATTTCAAAAAATACAATTTTTAAAATTTTGGCAAAAAAAAAAAAAAAAAAATTAAATACATAGTTAAAACAAAAATTTATTGTTAAATTAATAATTAATGTTAATTAAGCCTCTTTAAAAAATCCACAAAATGTAAAAAATGATTTTTATTTGAAACAATTTTAATTTTATTAAAAAAAAAATGTTCTTAAACTATTATTAAATAATTTGTAAACAATTTTTTTTATCAAAAAGTTTTCTTCATTAAAGCAGAAGAAACTGGCAGTAATTTCCCCTCTAAATTTAAGAAATAAATACTTAAGTAATTTTGTTTATTATTAATAATAATCATTAGTCTAACATTAATTAGTTTTAAGACTTATATAATATAAAAATAAAAAAAATCAATTTAAAATTAAAGGTGTAATTTTAATTCAACATACAAACATATATACATACATATATAAAATTCATCTATTAAGTTTTAAATATTTTTCTTTTGTTTTTATACTATTTTTAAACTTTGCAACTATCTACATTTAAAAAATGTGGTTAAGTTTATTAAAAACTTATTATTTTTACCACAAAAAAATTAATAAAATCAATTTGTATAATATTATTATAAAATAAAACTAAAATAAAATTAAGAAAATGTTTGCAATTTGCAATCATTGTAGTTGTTTATTGATTAGAATTATAAATACACGAGGATAAAGAAAATACACACACACATACACAGATCCACACAAATAGTAAGAAACCAATTGAAAATTAAATATTAATTGTAAAATTTACATTCAAGATGCTCTTAAAATGCAAAAATAAAACAAAAGTAAATGTTAACAAATTTTTTTTCGAAATTGTCTTTTATTTATTCAATTAGAAAAAATTTTTAATATTATTGAAATCTCCAAACATTAACATACTTAAAGCCTCTATTTTCTATACAACTATTTTCAGATAGTTCATAAGTAGCTAATTTTTTCATAAAATTCAAACGATTTTCGGTTAAACCATGACGGCCGGGATCTCCAATAAAAATTAATTTACCCTCACTGCTGCACTTGTGCAACCAAGGTAACAGAATTTCGGCTATTTCTTCATCATAGAATAAGTCACCAATGAAAATAATGTCTTCGGAAATATTACAACCAATTAAGTTATCACTGGATGTTTGTAATTTTTCTAAACTTATATTATTTAATTTGGCATTTAGTTGAGCAGCATAAGCGGCGGCTGGAAAAGGGACGACGAAAGGATACATTAAATAAATTTAAATTAACCCTTTGATGACCAGAGCCAATTATAAATATTAAAAATTTCTCCTAGAAGTACCTAAAGCTGATTAAATAAATACATAAATTATATATTAAACCACATAAAGTTAGGTTTAATCCTGGAAGGGCTTCAATATTTTTACCCTTCTGAGGGCATCGTAAGTCGAAAAGACTAATTCTAACTTTTATAAAAAAAAAAATAGTTTAAAAATAGATGTTTTTGCATACTATGTATACACTCCCCGAAATATTTATAAGACCAAAATAGTTTTTTATATTTCTATGGAACTACAAGTGCAATCCCAGAAATATTTGGCACACATACGAAGACAAGTAAGGCAGTTTTTTTTTATTGTAAAAAAAGTTGGTTCCGTTATTCCTGTACAAAAATAACGGGACTTTTACTTGAGCTTCGAACGAAATAATTATAAGACCAAATATGCCGAAGTATTTTAAATATTTAAAAAAATGGAATATGTTTTCAAAATTTTTAAATTTTTTTTTCGTATTATTAATAATGGTTGTACAGAGTTAGATCAGAGTTAATTTTTGGTACAGTGAGACAAAAACATTTTTGATATAATCAATAAAAGGCAAAAAAATAAGCCTAAAGGCTCAATTAAATTATATTTTTGTTTATAAATAAAAAATAATCTGGAGAAGAAATGGTGTTTATTATTGCTTTTGTAATTTTGGACTAGACTAAGATTAAAATACTTCGTCATATTTGGTCTTATAATTATTTCGTTCGAAGCTCAAGTAAAAGACCCGTTATTTGTATGTGTGCCAAATATTTCTTGGATTGCGCCTGTAGTTCCATAGAAATATAAAAAAATATTTTGGTCTTATAAATATTTCGGGGAGTGTATATTTCAAATTTGTGATACTTTTTTGCATTTTTTACAGTATGACTTAGTAGTTTAGTGTTTTTTTTTTTAGACGCAGAATCTGCAAATCTTAAGTTTTTTTATACAATTTACATTATTGTTAAAAATTTTCCTTGAGATAGGAGATTTTCGACATTTTTACGACGCTTGGTTGATATATTGGGAGTAGAACGCAGTCGATAAATATAGATTAGCACCGGTTAATCTTGCGTTAGTGTGATATTACACTAGTAATTTGGTCGAAAATATCAATCGCGTACTTACGTTTTCTTATAGAACTCATAAGATGAAGTCGACCCGTAATGCCTTTTCTATTTGATATAGGAAATAGAGCTTACTCGTCTTCATTGTGTAATGTGACAAAAGAATATAATTATGCGTTGCTAAAAATATTTCTGTAAGTCCCAAAAAAATATGCAACGAATAAAGAAGTATTACTCAAAATAGCATTGTTGTTGGTCGAAAAGACTAACGAAGCCCTTCCAGGGTTAAAAATAATTGTGTTGGGCATATGTTATTTAACAAAAGTTTATATCGACTCTCATAGTATTTATACAAAATTTCGTTGTCGTACATGCTTTTGTTTTAGAAATATTAGCAGAAAAGTATGAAACGGACACCCTGTGTTTCTAGTTTTTAGCCCATAACATTTTTATTTATTAACTGATTTAATGAGGGGTACATAGTATATAGTATATATTTTGTCATTCCGTATGTAACATATCGAAAAAATCATTTGAAACCCCACAAAGTATATATTTTATGTGTCCTGGTCAGATTCTGAGTCTATCTAGGTATGTCCGTCTGTTGAGAGCAGAATAGGGCTCGAACAGGACAACGTAGTAGGACGAAATTTGGCACAAATATTTTTTCTATATAAGGTTTATTTGATATTGAATATGGTCAAAATCGGTTAATAAATGAGTGATTCCATGTCAAAACGGATAGCAATCGGATTTAACATCTCCGATTTGAATGATATTCGCTACAAGCATTGACCATTGGAAGTGTTTTCGAAAACATGAAATTTCAGACCCATGTTTCTTTCCGGTCCGGAAATATGACGGTTTAAAAAACGAAAAAATTTAAAAAATTTTACAAATGAATACTTATTCTACTTCTAATAACTTCTTAAATATTCATGGTAGATCTCTAGTTGTTCATAACGATATATACAAAGTTTTTTACAACAAAAGTTCAAAGGTCAAAGTTGGAGATAGAAAAATTCAAACTATTATATCTCAAAAACCGGTACATTTAAAATTCTCAAAAAATTATATATAGTTGACATAACTTTTCTCCATATGCATATAAAATTTCAAGTTGGAGCCTTATTTAGTTTAGAAGTTATGGAAAAAAATATTAATAACTCCTAAGTTATAGAAAATAAAAAGTTATTTTTAGTATAATTTTAAAAACAAGGACATTACCTTAAAAATTATATATAGTGAGTTACTTTAGATCGTTATATCTCCGAAAATGATATTTTTAAAATGCTAAAAAAATTATATAATATTAATACAACTCTACTTCATGTTTGTGCAAAATTTCATGTTGGACACTCATTTAGTTCAGAAGTTATGTAACAAAATATAAACTGAAGTCAAATAAAATTTTATGTTTTTTTAAATATGTGCTCATAAAAAAAAATAATTTCAAAATATTTTTGTAAATATTTTAAATTTTACATACAAAAAATATGCTTTTTTCTGTGTTTGATTCATAACTCTTCAACCAATAGAGGCTCCAACTTGTAATTTAGCAGAAATATGGAGAAGGGTTCCATTATCAATATATGTATTTTTTAAGAATTTTCTGAAGATTCTTTACTCAGAAAAATTGTGATTTGAGAAACATTTGCAATACTTAATATATGTAGCGTATTTCATTGAAATCGGAGATACCAAATCCGAAAATGTCTGTTTTTTATCCGTGTTGATATGGAATCACTCAAATATAAGTGTTATAGGCTAAAAACTAGAAACACAGGGTGGCCGTTTCATACTTTTCTGCTAATATTTCTGAAACAAAAGCAAGTACGACAACGAAATTTTGTAGAAATACTATGAGAGTCGATATAAACTTGGACACCAAAAATGGGCGTGGTCACCCACCTTACCGCCCACCTCATATATAAAAAGTTGATGGTGGGTATATAGATTTGGCCAAGCCGAATATAACATTCTCGCTTGTTTTTTAAATTTTTTTTACTATGCTTATATTTTTTGCCTAACAATTTTTTTCATAACTTTGAAACTATTGATCGCATCAAAAACAATTGTATACATCATTTAAAGATATTGTTAGCCAAAATTTTTGTAAATTTAGTTTAACAAAATCGGACAAGTTGTTTTTGAGTTATGACAACATAAGTAGAGAAATTTCTCAAAAAAAAAAAAAAAAAAAAAAAAAAAAAAAATGAGCGAATTCACTTAATTACGAATAAATTCGAAAAGAATCAATAGATTTTTATGATCGATATCTCATTTTGTTGCTATTACATGTGGCTTTGTGATAAAGCAATAAATCTGAACAGTTTTTGCCTTTTTCGATTTTTAATGATTTTTTTAAAACAAAAAACTTGATATTTTCACGTAAAAATATATTTTTTGTTTAATTTTTTTTTATTATAACTCCGAAACTACTTAGCCTATTGAAACACGATATATAAAGGGATTAAAGGCTATGTAAAGATATTTCAATAATATCGGACGAGCGCTTTTTGAGTTATCATTAATTATGTGGAAAAACGTCTAAAAGAATTTATAATTTTACATAAAACTTTTTTAAAAAAAACCTCTCCATAGAATTTAAAATTTGGACCATATTTGGACTACTGGAACCATAATACATCGAATCTATATAGTAGTTATTCAAGCCTTTTTTTGCTGTTGACCTGTGTTATCATTATTTGATGCAAATATCTAAAGTTTACAAATATTAACAAGCGCGAATGTTATATTCGGCTCGGCCAAATCTATATAAACACCATCAACTTTCTCAAATTTTACGTTATATGGGAGGTGGGCAGTAAAGTGGGCGGACCACGCCCATTTTGTGTTTCCGAGCTTACATTAGTCCTTGAACTATTTGTACAAAATTTCGTTGACATTGCACCTCATATGTGCAATGTGGGCGGTAAAGTGCCCATTTTTGTTTTCCAAGTTTATATCGACCCTCGAACTATCTGTACGAAATTGTTTAAGAGATATCAGCAGATGAAGCTAAAACGGACACCCTGTGTTACTAGTATTTAGTATAACTTTTTTGTTTATTAGTCGATTTTGCCCATTTTCAATCCCAAACAAACCTTATATAAGATAAATATTTGAGCCAAATTTCGTCTCCCTAGGTTGTCCCGTTCGAGCCCTATCCTGCTTTCTTTTTGATGGTGGGTATAAAAACGCTTCGTTAGAAAATCTATGGTTGACAAAGGGTTAAAAAACAAAAATTTTTATTTACCTTCATCAATATCATTGGCCACGGCATATTTTGCACTTTTCATAATGGCTGCTATAGATGTGGCACCACAACCACTACCAACATCTAAAACGGATTTATCCTTAACAACATCTGGGTTCTCCAAAACAAATCTAAAAATGTAATTGAAAAATTTACATAATTGTTTTAAATTTTAATAAATACATTTTCTGTACAAATTTACTTGCTTAAAGCTTGACCTCCCGGCCAATAGAATGCCCAAAATGGATCATTTTCAAATATTCGATTTTCAGCATCAATTTGAGGTTCATGAAAAAGTCTACATTCAGATGTTATTAAATACAATGATATTTCGGGTGTTAAATGTTCACGTGATATTTTTGTCTCCTTTAGAATGTTCTCTTCGATCTGTTTGTTTTGTAATCTAGAATTAATGAAACAGGAAAATATAATATATGTATATGTATGTATTAAAAAATATGTTGTTTTTATTATTTTTTAAATTTAATTGAATGTTTATTAAAATCTTGTTTATCTGTTGTTCAAAAGCAATACATAATAGCAAACAATATAAAGATACTTAAAAGTCGTCGCCGCGCCAAGATTGATGAATTGTTTAGTTATTAAATGCTGGTTGATCAGTAATATTTGAAGTGCGTATTTACACTGCCGGTCAACAGAATAGGTTGAAGATTTTAATACATTAAAACTCGTATTATTTTTAATAAATATAGTTATATTTTTGTTCACCTTTATTTTTAAAGTCTTGAATTCTAAGATGTTTAATAACAAGAAATAATTCATAAAGAACTAAATATGACTTTAACGGATTTTTTTTTTTTTTCCATCAAATGTATTTTGTAAGACAATTTTTTTTGGTCATCTGAATAGGTTCATTAAGATTAAAATTAATTTGCGTCAAGTATAATTGTGCGTTTTCCTTACATTTTCAACAGTTTTCTATAAGAATCTTTAAAAATTGTTCGCGTAAACAAATTTTCTGATAAAGAAAAAAGCAAAATTGTAGCGTATGGATAATTCAGACTTAATCAATGAAATATGGCGAAAACAAATGGAGCGAAGTTAAAATATTGTCAACAACTTTTTATTAAATCAGTCTCGCTATGTAAAAAATATGATAAGTGGAACTTATAAAGCAACAACGAAAGATGACAGAAAATCCATTATTTGAGATGCCTCCAATTCTACTGATTCTGAGTCAAAAATTAAACAAAAATCAGATATTAAAGCAAGTATTTTTACCGTACTCCCGTTTACACTTGAACGCATGTTTTAAAAAGGAATAAAACATATTGTTCTATAGGATGAAGAAATCAATATGGAAGGCTGCAATGACTATAAATACTGTTATTTATGTTATTTAAAAAAAGAATAATGCTAATATGTATCCCATAAAGTGTAATGGCGTTCAACTTCATATTATGAGATATGTGAACTTCGATTTTCTTTGCATAGAATTAAGGACAAAACTTATAAAATTTAGCTGGAAAATACATTTTTCATGGACATTCCACTTTGACAATGCATAATGGGGCCAGAAGCAAAATAAATGGTAATAAGTCTGGATCTTTGAAACCACTGAACCGATTTAGATGAAACTTGGAACATCGATAGAGGTCCTCCCTGGCTTTCAGAATATTGTTGGCTAGTGTGTAGCTGTAGCATGGACGCCGCTACAGTGGGCCAAAGTTGAAAAACATACCGGGCTTATAACTTTTACAAATTTATATATTTATTTTAAATATTTTACATTTTTGAATTTTCCAAAGAAAGACAAGGAAAAAACTTACTGTGCTAAATTATCTCTTATGGTTTAAATGATATTTGACTTCAAAAATTAAATTTCTCATTTTTGGCCTTGACTTTTTTACGATTTTGCCCTATAATTTATAAAATAAAATTTCTAAATTTTTTTTAAAAATATGTTGAAATCATCTATAGTTTTGTAAATTATGGTAATAAAAAAAATAACTCTATTCGATAACGAGAAAAAAAATTTCAAAGTCAAAATTTCAAATCAAGTCTCAAAAATTGCAATTTTTTGCCAAAAAGTAACTTTATATATTTAATTATTTTTTTTTAATTCTGTTTAATTTAATATTTTTTGGCTTTTTCTGAAAGGCTGGACCTCAAGAAAACGTGTAAGTGTAATTCTTAAAAGTTCTGAACGTTCACCCTACATCCAGCAGTGGTCAAAATGATCAATTTTGGATGAGAAGTTGAACTTTTTGAGTCTGTTAAAAAATTAATTGTTGATTTCGGTTCTTCTATGAACTAAACTATATAGCTCAATATGTTCTTAAAGATTTTGCAAAAAATTATGACGGCCTACCGGTAATTTTAGTCACACGAGGCAATTTTCCGACAATTCGGAAAATAATAACAATTTCGACCTTGAAAAATATATAGTAAAATTATATATATTTTTCTGATTTTTTCATTAATCAATTTTTTATTAAATATTTTATAACATGTCCAAAAATTATTTTGACATCTATAAGCGTTTAGAAAATATTCAGGTTCAAATTTATGAAATACGTCCATGTAAACATAGTTAGCATTTATTTGTTTTATTTTAAGAAAAGTATGATAAAAATTTTAAAATATTTAAATTTGTTATACATAGTTTTAAAGAAGATACAATTTCCTTTAAAATATTAAAAATCGGTTTATGTTTGTAAAAATTATAAGCCCCGATATGTTTTTCACCCTCGAGGTGGTCAATTTTGGCCCACTGTAGCGGCGTCTGTCCTGCAGCTACACACTCTAGCCAACAATATTCTGAAAGCCTAACTCCTCCTCTATCGATGTTCCAAGTTTTCTCTAAATCGGTTCAGTGGTTTTAAAGTTCCAGACTTATTACCATTTATATTGCTTTTGGTCCCACTGTGCAATGATCCTGTTCACACTGCAGGAGCGGTATAACAATGAATTTGAAGTCAAAATTTTACCACTTCGGTTTGGCTACCATATTCACTCGACCTTAATATAATAGGAAATGTATGGAAATTTTGAAGTACTTACGACTACTAAGGTATTGATTATGTGCAACTTACAAGAAGTCGTAAGTACTTTAAAATATACACACAGCCTAGCTTACTTTACACAGGTTATGGCCGCCTTAAAATGACATACAAATGGATACACTTGGTTTTCGACAAAGTATGAACGTTCTACTTCTTTTATAAATTACTTGTGATAGTGAAGTATCTATTTATATTTTCTTAACAGTATACAGCAATTATAATTTTATACACTAACATGTAAGGTAAAATAGAAATTTAAAAAATTTTAAATTTTTTTGTGAATTGAATTCACAAAAATATTTTTCATCTCTGTGAAAATAGCTTTCAGAAAAATATATAATTATTATGTTGCTATAGAAAATATTGTAGATACTTTTTCAGGCAAAAAAAAAAAAAAAAAAAGACGTAATTTTTACAATTTTCAAATTCAAAGTCGTTTGTTTCTGGACTCGGTAAAGATATCGACTTCAAAATAATAATGATAATTATGTTCTTTAACTAGTCAAAAAACTAAATCGGTCAGAAATACTAGGATATATATGAAAAAACTGGACCAAGAACATGCAAAAAATTCAAACGCAAATAACTCATGTTTTTTTTATGTCTTATCAGGGCCTAGAATAATATATAGAATAAAATATTTGAAATCAAACGAGAGACAAAAATTTGGCAAGCAATTAAAAAAAATGTATGCCAGAGGTATAGTACTTTGAGCCCCCTTTAGCTCCGCCCCTGAGTGGTTTGCTCCAAACTTAACATTGTACACTCCTTTCCTACGTCTACACCAAATTTCACGCGAATCCAAACAGCCGATCAGAAGATACAGATTTATTTCCATTTCCATTTATTTCCAAAATTTTGATTCTTTCCTACTGTTTTTTTTACAAACTTTTTAATTTTTAACGACTTTAGATAGACGAGAAATCAAGCTTTCTAAATAATTTTTATATTATTTTATATACATTTTTTTTATTAATTAACAGTCGTTGCCTAAGGTTCATAGTACCTCCGCAGATAAAGCGGTACTATTAAGCTCCAACTAGGGCAAAACATTGGCGGAGGAACTAATGAAAAAAATAGTGTACGAACATGAGGAAATGAGTATTTTTGTATGAAATTTGATTTTAATTTCCGTGCCCAATTTTTGGCTTCTAAATTTTTTGCAGCATTCCAGTCTGGAACTTTTTGAACTTCGAATGTTTTAAACTCCGCATTAGCTTTAACTTTTCGCACCAAATAGTCTGAGAACTGAGCTAACGGGGCTAATTTTCTAACAGATGCGTTTGGTTTTCTTTACAATATGCTTTCAATTTTCTTGGCCTTCCCAATATCATGTGGACCTTTTTTCTTCCCGAACCATGCTTCCTATCATTAGTTGAATTCTCCTGATACTGTTTAATAATCTTGAAAACAGTTTGACAGCAGACATTTAATACTTTGGCCAATTATTTGTAGGACTAATTTAGTTTTTTTTTACAGAATCTTTAATAATTTATAGCACGTACATCTTTTTCGTCACTCATTTTGGTCAAACTCACAACAAATCAACATGGTTGTCATTAAAAATAATAACTGACGTATTTTTCAAAGATAACTAGATCAAAAATATTTTAAATATTGCTTCGGAAAAAAGTTGAGGCAAAACGTGTGTTAAGATTTTTTCGATCGCATTTCTTATTTTAAATTTTTTTCTTCTGACACTAACATTGATTTGTGGGCTTATTAACAACTATTTATGCATCAAAATCTGTTTGCGTTTATCATTTTTATAAATGCGTGCAAAATTTGTGGAGGATGGAATTTAAAACCTTAAAAATAGGGTTTTGGCTTTATCAAAATCGAAACAACGCGATTTTATAGAACATCTATCATCAGCACAAGTCAAAATTATTACAGAATCTTCAATGTTTATCGAAATACACTGAAAAGTATTTTTAATTTTATTTTTTGGACAATTTCGCAAAATTATGAGTAATAAAAGACATATCTTGTGATCGTTTGCTGAAAGAATTAAGTGTATATCCGCTTTAGTTTGGAAAATTAAATCGTTTAAACATTTCTACTCTTGATAGTATTCTTAACAAAAAGCGCGATTTTAATTTTTTTAGAAATGAGTTTTAGCAAAATTTTCAAATTGTTTCTTATTTGAGGATAAATTTTACATCGAAATTTCATTTCAAATTTTTTAACGGCATTTTGACTCACACATGTCATTTGTTAATAAGTCTAGTTTACGCGATATTTTGGACAATTTCTATTAAAGTGGAATTTGTCAGTAATGTAAAACATACTTTTATAATTATTTATGCTAATTATATGAAAGTTTCTGAAGATGTTATCCCATGTCTGGTTTCCTGACATCAACGAGATATACATTAAACTGTAGGTAATCACTTCGTCTTTAGAATTCTGCCCTTTAAAATTAAATTCACTGAATGGTGCAAATTTTTTATTAAAAAAACTGCAAAATTTCAAAAATCTTAAATTTTTGGTTTCATTTTTTATCACCGCATAAGTTTTCAACGGATAGTAAACCGGATACTTATTATACAGCAAATGAATTTCCTCGGGCTTGGCTTTCGATTGGTTAATGGTTTCAATTAAAAAGTTCTAAATTGTGAGTGTAAAACTAAAATGAATCCAAAAATCCTCGAAAGATTCAACTCAGTTTTTTTCACATTTTTTAATTCTAAATGCATGTATTTTCTTATTTTAAAACAAACTTTAGCAATACAAGACACTTAAAGTAGGTGTCAAACAATTTCGAAATTTTTTGATTTTCCTCATACATATATTGTTATAATAATCATGCTTAATACTTTTGTCTTGCACTGTACAAATAAATCTGATGTTAATAAGCTTTGTTTCCCATATCTAAAAGATATTTCCTCTTCTGTATAAAATTAATTAAATTTTAATAACATTTCTTAACTACAATTTTTATTTGCAGCGTAATTTGACTACGATTATTTTATTTAATTGTCTAAATGAATGCGTATGTATGTAGTATATGAATTCGAATATGTATTTATGTTCATATAATAGATACTTGTTTGCGTAGGAACAGTAGACGCACGCAATAAGTACGAATAATTGACCTTAATTAAAAATTCACAATTACAAAGTAGTTATTTAACATTATTTTTAATAAAAATAATAATATTTAACGTTATGATTGATTGTAGACAAGTTGTTGAAAATGCAGTTGGTTGACGGCATAGTTAGTATGTAGTATTAGAAAAAATATTATGTAAGACTGTTATATTCTTCACAATAGAAATCGAATTTTCGGACACACATCATATATAAAGTTTAGTTTATTTAAAAGTATTTAGCTCTAAATTCCTCAATAGTATTGTAATTTTTTTTTGCTTTACAATTAAATGGCTAGCTATGTATTGTGATATACCTCTGTCAAATAATTATATGTGCAATATTTGTTTTCTGGTTTTTATATATTCCAAGAGTGATATACATTTCTTTGGTTTAAAATTTTTTTCATTCTTACCTAATGTCCCTATTTGCAAAATTTTAGGTTCCTTTTGGCATTGTATTTAAAGTACCGTTAAAATAAAAATATCATTCTCTAAATTTTAATAGAAAATAATTATATGTGCAAATTGAAATTTTTACTCAACAGACTGACATGAAGTCCACAGTTTGAATCGTTTAACCAATTAAAGTTAAAATTAAAGTTATTTGGGGAATATTTAAAATGATTAGACCTAAAATACCAAAAAAAAAAAAATTTTTTTTTTTTTAATTTATAGCCAAAATATGTCACCAGGTCATGAACTGTCAGTTGAAGTGCTGAAATCATTAAAGTAAGACTACAATTTATGTAAAATTCCAAAAAATGGTGTATACAGAAAATGTTTATCATAATACTGTTGAAAATTTTCAAAAAATCTGAGAAATTGCTATCATTCTAGGAGCGGTAACCCATAATCAATTGCTGATTAGCGGGGCTTAAGGACATTTTTCGAAGAAAAACAACATGTGTTACAGAAAAATAACGGCCAAATGAACGGGTTTTAATAATTGGACGTTAGCATAAAATAATAAAAGAGGTTTTAGATTAAAATTATGATCTTTGGGTAGCAAAAATATAACTAATAGAGCGGTACAAAAATCCACACGCAGGATTTTATGATAAATATAATTTTTTGGTTAAAAACTTTAATTACACCATGAGTTCAAGTGCATAAGGGATGTAAAAATATTATATTTAAATTATCCAAGTGTTTACCAAAAATATTACATTGGTATTCGACGTCTACAAATGACATGCTTGAAGCGCAATCATAGTGTCGAATCGCACATAATATGTCAATTTTAGTTCTAGATAGAAGTTGAAAATATTTATTGGACGTAGCTAAATTAATTCACAGCACAACATAAATTTACTGGACAAAAAATCCAATAGCTTCGTTGATGAATTTCCAACAAAAATTAGATTTTTCAGTAAATTAATGTGACGATGTTACTATATCGGGCCTCAAAATCGGTTTTTAAGTCACAAAATAGTATATTTCTTCAGCGACCAGTAATGATCCACAGACCTTCATGACATAAGAATTTCCAAAAAATACTATATGCTGAGATATATTTAGATTCAGAGCTATATGACAATATCAAATGTTTCAAATTGATTTTCTATAAGTATACTACAGTTTTGACCTATATATATGTAAAGGAAAAAGGACGAATCGGTATAACGAAGGATGCATCTGGTAACGTTATATTAGGATAACACAATTCCTTAACAACTTTAATGAATATTGAAAATTAACTTTATTTAAATAAAGGATTTTTATAAATTTCTTGTCGTGCACATATAATTATTTTCGATGAACAATTTTAAAATCAATTAAATTTTGCCACAAATTACACATAAGAAATAAATTTTTCATTTGACTTATAAAGCTCTAATAAACATTAAAAATATAAAAAAGATTTGAATTTGAAAATCCTATTTTTGAAGAAAATAAATTACTTTATAGGTATGCACATATAATTATTTGACTGGGGTATTGCCAGGGTATCACTCAAAAGAATCCTCCTTCGAAAACTGCTGCCGATCTATAGCTTTGTATAGAAAGTAAGAATTCTTGAATTCAGCACCGGAGTTTTATGGTCTTCAGCAATATCAATCTTGTGTTTTATATGTAACTCCACCAGGTTACAAACATAAAAGTTTTTTTTTTAAATTCAAATGCAAAGCCTTGAAAAACTGTAAAGTCACAGTTAGGCGACAGCCAAATACTTAGCAAATGCGAAAATGAGACGCAAAGTTCTCGAAGGCCAAAAAACAAAGACCTGCCTGGCTGCACTTATGAGATAATTATGGCAACGCGAGAGTTGTTCTCCAACCCCGAGCTTCTTTACGACTGCCGCCCTCCAAAGTAAAACATGTTTGTTCAGATTTTAAGGATGACGTCATTTACATTTATAGTATGTAACTTTAAGGACTCATTTGGTTCGTTATGATTCCTTGTTCCTCTGTGATGTATTTGGAGCTACATTTAAGTGAAAAATCTTTGATGACCCTAGAACAAATCTTAATTTTTTCTGACCAATGAGTACTGATTTATACATTAAACGATAGCTAACGAAAAATAAATATACACATATTTTTTCAAAAATAATCAATAGAACGTTTAAATCGTCATTTTAATAAAAATAACTCATATTAAAAATTATATAGCATAAAAAGTAAAAAACAAGCGCGAATATATTCGGCCCAGCCGAATCTATATACCCACCATCAAAGTAGGCAGTAAAGTGGGCGGAGCACGCCCATTTTTTGTTTCCGACTTTACATTGGTCCTTGAACTATGTGAACACAATTTCGTTGATTTTCACTATATATGGGAGGTGGGCGGTAAAGTGGGCGGACCACGCCCACGTCCGAGTTTATGTCGATCCACCAAGTATACGTACAAAATTTCATTGGCGTACGTGCTTTTATTGAAGAAATATCAGCCCATCTTTTTGATGGTGGGTATAAAAATGAGTGAGATCGAAAAAAATCGTAATATATATAAATTTCAATAATTATGAACTCGTGGACCTTTTTTGATAACCCTTCCATTAGAGATTTGATATTTGTTTTAGTCACTTTTTTGGAAAACTTTGCCCATCTCCTTGTAAAATCTTCTATATTGTGGGACAATTTGTTTGTGCTCTTAAATTCTCTTTTCACAAGAGCCTAATATCTCTCAATTGGTCTTAGCTCCGGACAATTTGGAGGATTGAACTTTCTTGGTAGAAAAACTATGTTATTGTTTTGGTACCACTCCAGACCTTTCTTTTCGTGACATGATGCCAAATCGCGCCAAAAACATGTGGAAACATTGTGCTCTCTTATGAATTCTCTTGGTACAAAAACCATGTTAATGTTTTGGTACCACTCCTGACCATTCTTATCGTGACATGATGCCAAATCGTATGTAAAAAGCTTTTTTTTTATATATATTCTTTGATATATATTTTCGGTATTTATAGAACCCACTATAGCAAATGACTTACTTCTTTTGTCGTAACTGCAAAAAGCTTGACATACCAGGAACATTTTAGGACATTTTGTTTGCTTTTGGGTCCTAAAATTAATTTCAACATTCACTCGAGCATTAGTAACATTTGATCCGGAAGCTGCGAAAAATCTGCCAGTACATACGTTTCGTCGTCCATTACATAACATAAGTATTTTTGTATAAAATCTGATTTTAATTTTCGTGTTCTATTCTTGGCTTCTAAATTTTTTGTAGCACTCCTGTCTGGAACATTTTGGACTTTGTATGTTTTCAAGCCTTTATTAGCTTTAACACTTTTCACCAAATTGTCAGAGCACTGAGCTAACCGGACTGCTTTACTACTCCTTTCAATATGCTTTCAATTTTCTTGGCCTTCCTCCCATTATCATGTGATACTGTTTAATAATCTTTAACCCTTTGGGGAATTTTATGTAGGACCAACTTGGATTTTTTTAAATTTTTTTTTAATTTCAGCACGTACTTCTTTTTCGTATCTCATTTTGATCAAACTCACAACAAATCCACATGGTTGTAATTAAAAATATTTTTCAATGATAACTAAATCAAAAAAAAAAAAAAAAAAAAAAAAATATAAGTATTACTTCCGAAAAAAGTTATGAGGCATTGATATACATATCATTAATTTTGGTGAGAATTTTTTTTTAAGAATTGTTCTGTAATCATCAACTTAAATGACCGAGTAGCATTCTGTATCAATCATCGTAGGAAGTTGAGATTTGGCAAATATGTTCCAAATGATGTCTTCTTTCATAAGTTAAGGGACGTTTAAATGTGCGATACACATTGATTTTCTTCATAAACTGTTGGACCACCGTAATATACATATTAAACAAAATGTTATTATTTTAAATTCCAACACTCATTTCCAATAGTTATGAAATTCAACTTCATTCATAACTAAAATGTAAATATTAAAAAAAAAGTGTGTCTGTTGCCAGGCACATTTTTTCTGTTGTCACGGTTAAGCTCAAAGTCTGTCAACATGAAAGAGAAAAAACACTATGTTTTTGGCTAAAATATTAATTAAGTGAAGCGTATGAACGTACTTCTTGGTATCAATCAGTAGCAGTCAGAAAAAGAGGTCGTACGTTGATTTAACCACATACTCTTACTCGTGCTCTAATGTATCTCACTTTTGTTTTTTTTTTTTTTTCAAATATGGAGAAACGTTTTACTGGCCTTTTATGGTAAAAGCTCGTGTGAATTTTTCAATAAATTATTTAAATAATTTCTCTTTGTATATGTACATATGTATACATACATTAGGGTGGCCCTCATTACAAAAAGTGTCCAGATTTTGGTTCTCACCCCCTGAAAATTTAGAGGTGACTCAAAGCGATTGAAATCTTGAAAATGATGACTTTTTAATTTTTTTCCTTTCTTCAATCTTAAAAATTAATTTTAAATGCAATTTTCTGGGTTAAGAAAAGAAACTTGGCATGTAGTTTCCTATTGACGTTTTATATATATCCTGTAAATAATTTTATTATCCAAAATTGTTGTAATAGTGAAAAATACGTGGGTGAGTTATATGTAAAACAATACATTTTTGTGAATTTTAATCGTGAATATCTTACGCAGATCACACGTGATTACCAAAATATGTTGACATGATGAATAAGATACCAAGACAAAACCATATGCCGAGTTTCGTTTCTGTCCCTAAAATTTTGGATGAAATCTAATTTTACTGGGGTGTATTTGGTCGAAAATTACGCGTTTTACGTAATTTTATTTTAATAACTATGATATTATTAGTTGTTCAATTTTGTTCTTTTTGGTCATTTTAGAAAGGTAATAAACTGTGGAATTCAAAAAGATGAAAATAATTCATTAGAAATTTAAGATCTAATGAATTAGGTATGGTTGAACAGAATAAAAAAACAAAAATTTTTAATATTTCAATCGCTTTGAGCCACTTCTAAACATGTTTCAATCAATCTAAAACTTTGTATTTTATAGTTTTTGGGCTATTCGAACATTTCTAGGGGGTGAGACTGAAAATTAAAAACCTTTATTTTTCTCCATATAAAAGAGGGCCACCCTAACATACGTACATGCATATATTATATATATATTAATTTGCAAATATAATCATTTAGTATTGTAAATTTAAAAGTAATCTCATTTATTATTAACATTATAATTAGTTTAATACCCGCTTATTAATACTGATTTGATTTTACGAACACATAATTCTGAGAATTGTCGAATTAAATTAAAACGTCTGAAATCGAAATTCCGATGATTCACCTACATACTACTATAGGTATACATTTGAGGGGCAACGTAAAAAACCGGTAATACAATTGTACAAATTATTCATACAGTGAAGAATAAAACTGGTGTGATATGATAACATAAGTATTTTAAGTAATGTTTATCTTATGTCAAAATTAATTTATATAAGTAGGAGGAGTAATGACACTTAAATCTTTCTATCAAACGTTTATTTTTTGAATTTTTTTTGTAAATATTTTTTCTATTTTTCATTATACCTACTTAGTAAATGAAATAGTAATTATAGCTTAGGAAAATAAGAGACCGATCTTGGAATTTGATGGAGGAAAAGCAAATTTTAGTTTCGGAGTTTTAGGGTTTTAAAAAACATTAATTCGAAATTAAACTGCATTTGTTTACCCAAGAATTTGCACTGTCAAGCTTATTAAGTCTAGTACGATCTTATGGTTACATAAAGTAAAGAAATGGATATAAAGAAAGAAAAATATTCGTAAAATTAAAAAAAGTATTTTTGCAATAATATTTTATTTAAATCATAGTAAAATAATAAAGTACTCGCACATCTACAAAAACAAAAATTGCTTGTATTTTGTTAGTGTAAAACTACTGCCCACAATGTCAGAATGCTTTGAACGGAAAAATGAGAGAACGAAAGAGAGCAAGAAAAAAAAAACTCAAAAAATATTTTACATGTGAATACAAAAACAATTTGACAGTACCGCGAGGTTTGCCAATGAAAAAATTGTAAAACAGCTGGTCTTACGAGTATACTTTATTATTATACTATGATTTAAATATACATTAGAGTGTCCCGTAGACAAAAATTTTTATTATTATTAATTTTATTATTATGGTATTATGGAATGAAAAATTCATATTTCTTAATTCAGAATTAAGATTTAAGGGAATTAAGCTAACATTTAATTAAGTCTTTCGAAGCTCTGCCTACCAGCAATTGAAAGTCACGGGTCTGGAACATTTCGTCCAAAAAATAGTGTTGAGCTTAATCTTGAAATGGGTATCAAAAAATTCGTAATTTTTAGCCAATTATAAAAAAAATATTTAAAAAAAATTTTCGCAAAATGTTTGATCCATAAACCGTCATTTTGGTAAACCATGCAAAAAAAATTTTCGATAATTTTCTTGTAAGATTAATAAAAGTTTTATAATTTTGTTCCCTTAATGGCTAAAATATTAAAAATTTGCATTTTAATAAGTACTGTTGATAATATATATTTTTCCAAATTTTTCCAAAATTTTTTTTTTATCAAAATGTCTTAAAAAGACGTCTAGGGAAACAAAATCCCATGGGAAAAAAATTTTAAAATATTTTTCCCATAACCATCATAAAATTACGAATTATTTGATACCCATTTCGATTAAAAAATCGAAACAGTTTTTTGACCAAAATGTATGGGACCCATTATTTTTTAAACTCTGGTAGGGAACTGAAAACCAATTTTAAAAATTTTTTTAATAATTTTTTCGTATTAAGAAAATTTTTACGCATTGTTTGAGGGGTCTTCCTATATAACAGAAAGGAAAAATTTCTTTTTTTTATACTTCTCCTTAGTGTATGCTTAGTTAAACTTAGTTAAAGAAATATTTTAGTAAAATCTCACACTTAAGTAAAATTTCGTTTTACGGCATTAAAGTTTTTAAATCTTTAAATTTGTATAAAATAGTGATTAAATTCCATAAAATCTCTTTTTTCGACTATTATCAAAGTTTTATAAGAATTAATTATATTTTTCATAAATTTATTGATATTAAAGTATAATAAATACTTACATACAACTTTTTTGAAAAATAATCCTGATTTAAACTTTTGGGAACCAAATTTATAAGTCAATTCTTTTGCTATTAAAGGATTAATTAAATGTAATCCTCACTAGTATAAGGATAACCCATTCTAATGGTAACTTTAAACCAAATATATGTACATATGTTGAAAAATATTCGAAATAAATAGAATTATATGTTTAAATAAAGAAAATATAAGAAACATTTTAATACAATTTTAATATTCCGCGAATTAAATGAAAAGCAACAAACGAAAGCTGCACCAGGTATGGTAAAGCTTTCGGAAATGAAAAAATTCAGATATAATAATTTGGGAATCATATAAGAATATACCAATTTGCATTTCTAGACGCGTGCATTTGTAACTTTTTTCAATGTAGATGTAATTTTAAATAAAATCAATATTTGTCATAAAATATCTAGTTTTATGATAAAATATTAAAAAAGGAAAATTTTTTATAGCCATTTTTTTCCATATTATATTATTTTTAGTGTTTATAAATCGAAAAACTGGTTTATTCATCTAATTTCGTTTTTTTTCCGAACCGGTTAATTTAAAATGTTCAATTTCGGTTAAACGGTTTATCCGTTTTTTTAAGTTGGTTTACCGGTTTTAAACATTTGCTAAAAATATAACTAATTTTCTTAATTTTGTTATATTTTGTTCGATTGAGATGAATAAGAAATAAGAGAAAATGGTTTGAAATAATTAAAAACCCTTTTTCTTTTTAAGTTAACAAGTAATCAGGTGATATAGTTACTTTTTTGAGTTTAAAACTAAAATAAATATGTAAGTGCAGAAAATTCACTATTAATTGTTTATATTTTTCTATGAAAGTAAAAAATAAACGTATTTTTAGAAGGAAAAATTTTAATTATTCTTTTTTTAAGTATTTTTCAAAAGTGGTAAATAAAAATCATAAAAAGGAACATTCTTCCAGCTCTGAAGATCTTTTTCTGCTACGATCTTTTAGAATTTCAATAATTTTATTGTATTTAAATAAAAAGATGTTATGGAAACATCTCAAATTGTTATAAAGCTTTTAAAGATGAGTTAAATGCAAAGCAAGAAATAAATTTTATAAATTATGTTCAAAATAACAAGTAAAGGATAAAAAAAGGTATTATAAACTTTCGAATTAGATGCCATTTATAAAGAACGACTTCCACTTTGTTGTGCTTAGTTAAGCCTTTAAGCTGAAGGTGAATTTTCTCAACCAACATTATTTTTGTTAAGATTCTAATTATATTATTTATTTAAATGTCGGTTAACCGGTTTTTTAGTAGACGGTTAACCGAAAAGCCGATTTTTTAATTTCACCCAATTTTCGGTTAACCGACAAACCGGTTTAATGAAAAGTCGGCTTTTTATAAACACTAATTATTTATTTTTTAATTATTTATTTATTATCACATATGTACATATTTTGTTAGACACTGTAACAACAAACATAAAAATACATAAAATGAAAATCACATTCCAAACGTTTTACTATTATCGTTTAAATTTATTTTTGGTTTTTGTTTTTTATTTGGTCTTACTTGAACTTTAACAGTAACGAATGTATATTTAATATTTGTTTTACCTAAAACTTGTGAAAACAAATTTTAGGTTTTTTAGAGCGTTAACGTATGTATGTACATCTGCATAATTTATAAGAAACGTTGCTTTAATCACGTGCGATATTTATTGAATGAAATTCAAGTTTTTCTACATTCGTACTTACAAATAAAAAGTTAAAAAATCCCCACTACAATTTATCAATTTTGAATGGCATAAAGTACGCAAACGTAACTTTATTTTTGATTAATCATATTTATTAAATCAATTGTTTGGATTTTAAATTGGCAACGGAAACTAGCTTAAAAATTCAATAAATTGGAATAGAAAGACGTGACGACAAAGTTTAACGTCAGACGACACTAAGTATATAAAAAAAGATATAATTCATGATTATTATATACGTCACAACAAAATTTTCTGCGAAAAAAAGAAATATTTATCATTTAAACGGGATTTTTTGTATTTGTTTAACTTGCCAAAGTACTTAAAATTTGTACACACCATTTATGCTCATTTTAGAAATAAGGAACATTATGTAAGATATTAAAAATAAAGTTATTGGTTCTCAAATCCTGGCTATATGGAGGATGATTAAAATCAATATTTCAGAACGCTTTTGTATAGAATAATTAGACTTAGTGACTTTATTTGATACTATACTATTTCAATTGGTTCTTTGATGAGCTTCGAAGATTTCTTACACTATTTTAGATCTTTTCGCATATAACCTAAAACGTTACTACGGACCCTCATTTGGGTCCGTAGTATGGTTATCATTAAAGTCAAAATAAATTTTGTTTGTACCAAAAAATATTCAAGAAAGATGCGAAATATTGGACCAATAAGTGAAAAAATACATGTTTTAAGGATTTTTGCAATAAATGAAAACATAAAATTTAACAGTTTGATATTTTTTCATTAGAGTTATTGTCGCAAAATTTAAATCGTAAGTATGGCTGAGGCACACAAGATGTTGACCTAATAATTTTATTTTCTGGAGTGTTGTCTATAAACCTGCAAAGTTTCATTTGAATTTTTTCGAAGTTTGTTTAAGCAAATTTTTGAAAGTTTAAAATTGGAGTTATGAAACAGTCTTACTGAAATACAAATTGTTTAATCAAGCATGGAAAGAGGTTTGTATATTTTTCAGTAAATTCGGTTCAAATTCAAATAAAAAAGCATTTTTAAACATTTATTTGTACACTCCTTAAGCAAGTGGTCTAAAACACATTAATTATTTATTTATTTATTTATTTTTATATATTTCAGTACAAATAAGACTTAAGAGTCTCTTAAAGCACCTCAAACAATAATTAATAACAATAATAATAATGCAATTAAAATAACATAGATCCATAGAGACAATTAACACATAAAGAAAAATTAATTATTGTAATATTTAATTAAAGCCATTTTAAAAGACAGTTCACGGTAATCGGATTTAATTTTGGTGGGTAAATTATTCCATAATTTCACAGCACTAATGAAGAACATTCTTGATGACGATAAGTAGTTGTAGTTAGGTATATTTAAATTAAAAGTACGACAGCTTCTTGAGAAGGATAATTTATTGTAAATATAATTTGGCTTTCGAGTGTAAATAACTCTGTGTAGAAAAATCAGATTTCTTATTTTTAGGTATGATGATAAACTGCATCCAAGTATCATTATTGAAAATTGAGATATTCGATCATATTTTCTTTTCTTGAAAACGTATCTCGCACAGTTGTTAATTACAAGTTGTAATTTGTTTTGTGATGAAGTATCGAGTTCACCAAAAACAATGACTCCATATGTCAAGATGGGAACTATTAAGCACTTAACCAATCTAAGTTTCATATCACTTGACATATAGTCCACAGTGATCCAAAGTTTACGAAGTACAGAATACATTTTAGAAATGGTATGATTAATATGGTCCTTACAGTTCAATTCAGTGTTAATAACAAAACCAAGATTTTTTACTACTTTGGTATACTTCACAACATCATTTTGCAACACAATTTCCGGTAATATTTCATGACTATACCCACGAGCATGAATGACGAGTGCCTGGGTTTTTGAGGTATTAATTGTTAGATTGTTATTTGAGGCCCATTTACTAATTTCACTTAAATCCTCATTTAAACGAAATATGAGATCTTCAACTAATCCGATGGGCCGGGATAAATATATTTGAGCATCATCCGCATATAAGTGAATATTTGAGTTACTACAGCAGTGTACAATATCATTTATAAATAAACTGAAGAGTAAAGGTCCGAGAATAGATCCCTGAGGTACTCCAGAAGAAACAGGTTTGATGGAAGAAAATAGCTTCATAGAGTTAACTCTTTGATAACGATCAGTTAAGTATGATTTAGTGAGTTTAATTGCAAATTTATTAAAGCCGAACCAATTTTCAAGTTTCCAAAGTAATAAGTCATGGTTAACATTATCAAAAGCTTTCGAGAAATCGATAAGAACAGCGATGGTAAGATCCCCTTTATCAAAAAATGGACGAATGTCTTCCAAGACTTTTAGTAAAGCAGTGCAACAACTTCTTCCTGCACGATAACCGGATTGACTATCAGTTAAAAGATTTTCCATGGTTAAGTGATTCACTATCTGGTTACAAATTAGACGTTCAAATGATTTAGAGATGGATGAGAGAATACTAATAGGTCGATAATCAGCAGGAACTGTTGGTTGATTTTTCTTTCCTACTGGAATCACATTGGCAATTTTCCATTTATTAGGAAATTTGGATGTAGTAATGATATGATTAAAAATATGAGTAATTGTAGGTAGCACGAAAGGCAATATCAATTTGATAAATTTTATATTAATCCCATCATAACCTATTGCTGTTGACTTAATACACATAATAGATTTTCCAACCTCTTCAGCAGTGAAAGTTCTAAAGTTAAAAATATTACCATGATACGAAATATGATGTTTATTTTCAAAATTATTAACATTACTTTTAACACAAGATTGAAGGAAGAAGTTATTCATGGTTTCAGGACAAATATCGCATGCAGCCTTCCCCTTCTTAATACCTATATGTCCAAGATTTTTCCACAAGTCTTTCGATGGAATGTAAGTATTAAATTTTGTTTGGTAGTACAATTTCTTCATGTGTTTAGTAATAGTATGGACTTTATTTCTGGATATACGGTATTTTTGCCAATTATAATTATTCGGTCTCATTTTCCATGATGAATACATCTTATCTCGTGTTTTTATCGCAGATTTAACTTCGTTATTAAACCATGGTGGCTTAAATCTATTTATGATAATTTTTCTTTTGGGTACATACTTTTCAAATAGATATGAAATATTTCCTAAAAAGTTGTCAAGTTTGTCATTGATGTCCTCAAAAAACCAGCAGTCATTCCAACCACAGTTCGCAGCATCAAGACTGAGTTGTTGAGAGTTAATTTTTTTAAAATCATGAATGTAGAAATGTGTACACGACTCCCTATAATTCATATTGATATTGCACGCATAGAACAACATATCATGATCCGAAATTCCTGGTAAGGATAATTGATCGTAATGGGTAGTAGTGGAGGGATCAGAGGTACACATAAGATCTAATAAAGATGGTTTAACATTAGGGGCAAATCTTGTGTACCAAGAATTAACAATGTCAAGCCCACATGCACTAATACTATTCGTTAAGTTGAGTGAGCTTATGTTATCACAAGATAAATCGATGTTAAAGTCACCACATAGAATGATATTTTCATATTTTAAAACATATTTATGGAGATCTTCAAATAAACTATTGAGGATATTAGATTTGTGAGGATTATATACACACACAACACAGCATTTTGTTTTGTTTAGACCTTCCAACTCGACACCAATATACTCTACAACATTATCTGTTTCAGATCTCATAATGATTTTAGATTTTAAGTTATTATTAAAGTATATTGCAATACCTCCTCCCTTAGCACCGGTTTTCCTATCATGACGTATCATTTTAAAGTCAGCAAGTTTATATATTTCATCATCATTGTCAGGATGGAACCATGTTTCAGTTACACAAAGAACATCAATCATACAGTTTGAAAAAATATAATTAAGGTAATCAATTTTGGTATGGCTTAGACTTCGTGAATTCATGTGGCAAATTTTAAAACCTCCATACATTCTACTTATAATACCAAGAACGTGTCTTAAATTGCAAATAGCACTATTATCTGGCAACTCTTGTATATATATTAAAGTGCCTATTTGTATGGGGGAGAAAAAAATTGCAAATGTTTTAAACTCATTCCCAAAATATTTCGGTTCAATTATTTAATTTACGTGAGCTGGACCATTTTTAAAAGACCTCCAAAAATGTGGTTTTCGATCGACAGTATACATAATTTTTAACTTTTTGTCAAAAAAATTACAACATATGATAGAAAACCGACGTCTAATACATATTTAGCAAATATTTTAATAATTGTTTTCATTCTCGCGAAATTTAAATTTTAGTAAAATTTTCAATGATTTTATTTTAAATAATATTTTATTAAAGTTTGAATATCTCGGACATTTTCCATCGCAAATTATATTTTAGGGTCTCATTCAGTACTACTGATATGTTCATTTATTTAACCCTTTAGTTACACAAATAATATTTTGAGATTTCCGGTCCATAATTGATTAAGTTAATTTTAACTGCAAATAAATGATTAGTTAATGATGTAAATGTCCTCAAAAGCTAAAATTTATCAAAAAAGTGGCGAATTGGTGTAAAATGACAGCTATATTTCAAAAACTCTTTTTGTATCTTTTTGATGTAAATGTCCTCAAAAGCTAAAATGTATCAAAAAAGTGGCGAATTGGTGTAAAATGACAGCTAAATTTCAAAAACTCTTTTTTATTCGATTATTACCGCGGTTTTAAATGAACTTATTATCTTTTTCACAAATTTATCAATATTTAAGGGTAATAAGTATATTCCATGCGACTTATGTGCAAAAATTGCTAATTTAACCTTTTGGGAACTAAATGGATCAAATTCACCCTCTGGCTCTTAATGGGTTAATTACATGTTATTTTTAATAATAACAGGATAGGCTATTCCATTGTACATACACACACAAAAAAGAACGGTTAGAAAACGATTACAATCATTAAATTTTAATTCATTAAACCTAAATTGTACTGTAGTTATTGAAATTATATGAATAGAACAGATTTATAATATTATAATATTAATGGAGCTTAAATAATGATTATAATCAAATAACAATTGCTTTTATAATAATATTGGTTATCTGTGTCAATGTGTGAAGGTTGTAGTAAATGTATCTAATTTGGTAGAAACTACTGAATTATATGCACATTCCGAAAAAATATATTGGTAGTTGCAATCATATTATTATTTGTATGAACAACATTCAAATTTGAAATAAAAATTGTGTTGCAGCTATCAAGAGTTCTATTATATTACAAGTTCAAATTCGGTGTTTCGAACCAATAGAAACCAAAAAAGTATTTGACATTCTTTGTAAAAAATTATATTAAAATAAAATTTATTTTATTTAAAATGAAATAAGTTCTACATCGTAATGTCCAAGAAACTAACTTAAAACGGCATGTTTTTTCAAAAGTTGCAGCTTACAAAGTCCTGTGACATATTTTTTGTATCCATGTAAAGATAACTAACTGCAGCATATCCAAGATTATTTTTAAAATCAATAAATTGGTAAGAATTTTCCCATATCAGCTTCCAAATTTACTATTATCTTTTTGATTTTGTTAATTTACTTTTATATTTTTGCTAAGGTACTATTATCCATTGTTTATAGATGTAACTGGAAATTTACAGGCATTACAGTGATAGAGATGCACTAGTTTTTCATGTAAACAATGCTCTCGGGATATCTGCGGCCATGAAATCTTTAATTATTCCTTTAAATGTTTAAAGATCATTTTAATGTAATACTCCTTAATTCTCATGAAGATGTCTATCTACATATTTTTGTAAGCTTTTATTTTTGTATTTTCGTTGTATATAAAAAATATAATTAAAATAAAAAGTTAAATAATTTGATTATTAATTCACAATAGCAATTTTGTATTTTTATATTTTTACTGAATCGTTTTTAAAAACATTTGTTAGTTGTTGAAACCGACCAAATTCGATTGGCTAAAAATTCGGTTGTCACAACGAATCTTTTTTCTGTGTGTATAAACTATATGTTTGAACAAAGAAAATATAACAAAAGACGTTAGTCTTTTGTTAAATTTAAATACATATTAAAGGTCGTAGTATGCCACTATTATAATTTAAAGTTAATTTTATTGTAACTAAAATTTTGATAATGATATTGAAAGAAATACGTAATTTCAGAGGTGTTTTGAAAATGGTCCAGCTCACGTAAATGTAAACATTAAGATGTAATATTTTATGTAACATATAAGAACATACTAGTCTTCATTTCTAGAGGAGTATATTTCCTTTTTTTCGTTAAGCACTATATATTAATTTTAACATTAATTAACAATTTTTTTTCTTTTTAGATCTTGTTTGATAGATAATTATGTGTAGATAGCAAACATTTTTCTTAACTTTAAAAAAGACAAATTTTCCCCATTTGCACTATACAAAACTTCAGGTTCGATACGGTACGGATTAATGATATCTGATTTGTAGCAACTGGTACTCAACTGGCACTTTGGTGAGGGTTTGATCATATGTCAAATTGTTTTAATCTCGTGTAAAATGGTCAATGATTAAATGTTTAAAATTATTAATAGGAAAGATATAAAATATCTTAACTTCCTCAATTAAGGTTGAACAAATATTTCTAAATATCTTCTCTCATATTTAAACAATTTGAAACTTCAATGCTTCATGTAGGTATGTTTGTACCAACATTTTCTTTATTTTGCCATAAGTAATTGTCCTTCAAAATTAAAGAGTAAAAACCTGAAACAAAGACTATTTCACTTTGTTCAATTAAGGGTTAATAAACTGCAATTTTTTGCAAGCTGCATTAATAAATTGTTTCTCTTTAAATTAGTTTATCAACTTGTTTTTAAACTTTGCGTCATTAGCACTAAACTTGCCAAATTAAATTTAAAAGCTTTCATTTTTAATTCAAACTAATATATTTAAGTAGTTTAAAAATATTTTGTTTGTTTTTTTATGATTCTACAAAATGTTTATCAAACAGCAAATGTACTAAAATAACCACATACACACATATACAGTTATGTATTTATCTTAGTCAATTCTGCATCATTGTTTTGATATTTGACACTTTTTGTGGCATTTTTACTTTTTACTAAAAATATCGCAAATAAAAATTTCGCCTGTGTCCTCTTAATGTAATTTTGTAGTCGCCAAAATGACCATAAAAAATACATAAACTCTTATTTATCTGAATGGAACTGGAATGTACTCGTTGTATTTTATTCAGTGCTGTGCTCAGTGTGAGAGTATCGATAAAGATTTGATGCTGGCTGTTTGTTTGTTGTCTGTACGCAATGTGACCGTTTTCCGTTTACGTCATTTCGAAGCAAGTTGTTGTTATTGGTTTTAAAAACTTGTTTTATTTTCTTTATTATTGACCGTCCTTTGTCTTTGGGATTTACCACATTTTTTGAGAATTATTATGCTGAATTGTAGTTATCAAAAAAACCAAACATACAAAAAACTTTAATTCAGTTCTTGCCCAAAATCCAAAAATTTTACTGTAAAAACGTGTTGCATTTAAGTGCTTCGTAATGGTCATTATAATATGCAGAATTTTTTTGTAACTTATTGGAATTGGGGAATTACCAAAAAGTGAATTAAAGTTAGGTTAGCTTAAATGTTGTTTTCAACGTCGATTTGTTAAATAGGCATATTTGTACTGAAACGAAAATCAACACATCAACACAAATGTTTTGTATAACTTGAATAGTGTAGCCAAGAGGTGAGAAAAAAAAAAAGATGTTAAATAGCACTTTAAAAAGGTCGGAAAAGGCTAAATGCTCCAAAATATAAAGCCAGAAAAAAAACTAATATTTTTTACTTAAAAACTTATTTTTATTTTTTATATTTTTTACTCTTATTTTTTATTTTTTTGGATGTATGTAGGTAGGTACATAATGCAAAAGGCCCTACTGAAAAATCTAATGTTGGTTTTTTACTGTATTATTATGTGTTGACCAGAACAAAAATGACATAAAAAATCAAAAGGGCGTAACATCAACTTCATAAACTGAACTGAATTGAATTTTCATAATGGTTTTTGCTTCTGCTATAAAAATTTAAATTTGCAGTTGCATTATGTATGCATTTTTTAAACAATATTTCTTTTAATTATGAGATTTAAAGAGAACATAATTACCTTCTAGTTCGCTTTTATTTTAGTGAAATTGTTTTGCAACTTAAAAAATTATGAATATTTAAACCTAGCTGTTACGTATATTTTTATTTCCCTTATTTTTCAAGTTTATATTTAAAAACTTTTTACAATTGGGGGATTCACAAAGTGTACTATCATGTCGTATTGTCATAATGTCATAAAATTTTACAAAGGAAAAGCAATAACAATATTTTTTATACATTGTGAATCCCCCAAATATTTATTTAAAATCATGACCAAATCTTACATATAATTTGTTTTTAATATTTTACCATATCTTCAATTTTTAAGAGGGATAGATGATTTTGCATTTTTGAAATATCCAATGTGTATAAATATAATACTAAATACATAAACATGTAAAAATTTTTTTTTATTATTCAAATAGGCTACTTTTTATACCCACCATCAAAAAGATGGGAACTGGTTAGATTCTGAGTCGATCTAGCTATGTCCGTCTGTCTGTCTGTTGAAAGCAGGATAGGGCTCGAACAGGACTACCTAGGAGAACGAAATTTGTCTCAAATATGTATCTTATAAAAGTTATGGGCAAAATACTAGAAACACAGGGTGGCCGTTGTAGCTTCACTTCTTACTTTTCTGCTGATATCTCTTAAACAAAAGCATGTAAGACAACGACATTTTGTGCAGATAGTTCGAGGGTCGGTATAAATTCCAAAACCAAAAGTGGGCGTGGTTCGCCCACTTTACAACCCACCCCCCATATAAAGTTAAACGTAAATGAAATTTTGTACAAATAGTTAAAGGACCAATTTAAATTCGGAAACCGAAAATGGGAGTTGTCCGCCCAGCTCCCATGTAACGTTATATTTAAAAAAGTTGGTGGTGGGTATATAGATTCAGCCAAGCCGAATATAACATTATATCTTGGATTCTATATTGGAGCAGGGGAATGGTACATTCCATACAAAATAAAATAATAATTATTGGATATTTAAAGAACTATTACAATGAAAGTCCTAAAATTTTGTGGTACAGAAAAACTCCCACAAATTTTTTTCCCAATATACATTAGAGTGCTCCAAAAAAACGAAATTTAGAATTTTGACCGTCCCCCCCTCCCCCCTAAAATTGTTCTATGGGTTTTAAAAATACGTCGTGCAAAAAATTAGGGCAATAAGACTACGTTAACTGGAGCCGCAACGGCTCTGAAGTTTGAAGATGCATTTACAAGGGGAAAATATGCATTTTTTTCAGTTTTCACAAAAATTTTGTCATTAAATAATTAGTTTTGCATTTTATTGTAAATCGTAATATACACAGAATTAGTGTTTCAAAAAGATATAAAATACAAAAATGTTGGTTGAAAAATGTAAAAGTTATTGAAAATTCCCCAGGCCATTAACGTGTCTCAGACCACTTAAATTCGAAATGTAACAAAAAAAATAAATATATTTTTAAAAATATTCCAATAAAACAATTGTTTTACTTAAAATACATCTGTAGTTATTTGAATATGAGTTTTTGTCCTTATAGAATAACGTAAACATGTTCTCAGCTATGGTCAAAAAATGCTGATATTTTTTTGATACTTTGTTAAACAAATTTCAATATTTTTGGGAGATCTCAGGTATTTATGGACAACAGATTACGGAATAAAACAGTAAAAAAATTAGGTCAATACCTCTTATAGTTTGCCTGTACCTGCATTTTGAATTCAGCGGATTTCGAGAAAAACCCATTTTTATGTAATATTTTGTCAAATCAGCCATTTTATTAAATTGTAGTGTATTTTAAATGAAACTTTTTTAAAATTTTATAATCCACATAATTCTAAATAAAAATCAAGAGTTTCATACAACTTGGACGACATTAACCCATAAACTTTAAAGGTCAAAGGTCAAATTTTGTAATATTTGCAATTTTTGATGGAAACTAGTCGAAATTTTATCTATTTTTCGGTAGATTATCATAAAACTTAAGAAATTTATTTATTAACAACCGATATTTACAATGATAGTGAAAAAAAATGAAATTAACTCTTAAACGGCCTTGGGGTCAAAATGACCCCGATGATTTAAAAACATGCCAATTTGAATATATTTCAATAAAACTCGTTTGCAATCCCATTAATTCAGCAAATTGATAAAAAAAAAATTAGGCATTCACCCTTTTTGAATATGGTGTCTCATTAATTTAGCAAATTAATAAAAAAATTGGGTATTAACCTTTTTGAAAGGTTCAGCAAATTGATAAAAAAATTGGGTATTAAACCTTTTAATTTTCAATTTGCTGAACCTTTCAAAAAGGGTTAATACCCAATTTTTTTTTTTATCAATTTGCTGAATTAATGAGTCATCATATTCAAAAAGGGAGCTTTCAAAAGATTCTGCAACCCAAATAGAGGGAGAAGCAATTCATAAGTTTTTGTATAACAATTTGAAGAAAAATTAACACTCAATACGCACAAGAATTATGTAATCGACTAATGATAATGCTTAATGATCGTATAATTAAAATTGTAAATACGCTTACTGTTTATTTAACTTCAGGAAAATTCCGATGTAATGATTATGTTTTGAAATACTTCACAAAAACAGAAATTAAGAAATTCGCTGTTAATTTATATAATCATCTATTTTTAAACGACATAGATGAAAATACAGATTCTGATGATTCTGAAAATTCGAATAGCTTAGTTCGTTAAGTTACACCATAAACATCATTCCAAAACCCCTCCAAAAAAGACCTACAATCGCATGCATCGTTATATGACGACTTTTTATGCCTGGACAAATGCAACAAAAGAATAGAAAAATTGGAAAAGTTATATTAGTGCCTTTTGTCCAACCTCCACTTAACTGTGTATTATTTTAAAATATCATTATAAAATACAATAACTTATATTTTTGTATTTTTAAAAAACGTAAAATAATTTCATTCTTTATTTTAAAATAATATTCTTTAAGGTATTTTCAGACGATAATATTTAGTATTAGGGTTTTTCCACAATAAAATGTTACATATTTCATCAGCATGTCAAAAAATCCAATAGAAAATCACGCACGCAGAGAAAAACATGGTTACAGCATGATCACCACAACTATTCAACGATTATATAGCCGCTTTTCATTGATTTAAATATATTGTGTTCATTAGATTACCCATAAAATGTATGGATTTTACAAAAGTTTTGATTTTGCTTGCTCCACCGGCAGTTTCTGGTAGATGGGGCTAAAAAAATAATATGTGTGCAAAAATTGGGTCGATCGGTCGTAAACCGGCCAGTCGACTTTGTCCTTTGTCCTACAACAAGGATTAAAAGTAACTAATATCTTTATTGCGCTATAACTCTTTAATTTAACATTTTCTGATAAAATATTATATAAGCTTTTTGATTCAGAATAAAATGCAGAAATTTTTGACATTTAATTTTTTAGCCTACTATGACTTGTTGTGATGTTATAAGCAATCAAAGTAAAATTTTTTTCATGAACTTTTTTTAAAAAAGCCGTGGTTTCAATATGGGCTTAGCCTGCTAGAAACGGTTTTTATTATTTTGTAGAACAGGATTTGTAGTTTTTATAAATCGATAAGTTTTATCACATTTGCTTAATATATTAGGGTAGATGGACCAAAATCTGAATTTCGGGTATCAATTGTTTACTTATTATACAAATATTGGAACTAAATGTAGGGTGTAGCATGAAATTTTAAATCATTTCAGAGAGTATTTTTAAATGGTTATCGAATTAAACTGCTACTCGAAATTTAGGTGTTGCCGATTAACCAAAAATTGTAAAAGTTAACATGTTAATATTTTTACATATAAACAACTTTTTTATCTCTTTTACCTTAAAAATCGGTGATATATATTAAAAATAGATAACATTTCTCACAATAGCTTGGAAATAAATAAAAATATATTTTCAAAAGAACTAGTAAATTAACTTATATGAGTTAAATTCATAGAATAACGGAATTTAGTTTTGTTCCGATTCCATGTGATGTATTTTTTGTCTGTCGCTGTTTAGTTTTCTTTCAGAAAGGAATAATTATGCAATTTATTTTATAATTTACCTCTTTTGAGGGTACATGACATCATAAAGGTTAATTAAAAGTAAACCTTTTTATTTCCGTAATATATTGTCTTGAACAGTTACATTGTAATTTTTGATCTCAGTTTCAATGTATTTATCAAGAAGTACATACATGGTATTTAAATATTTACTCAAATACAAGGTTTTATAAACTAATTACTTCCATTCTACATTTAGAAATTTCTCATCATTACTTGCTGTTTTAATTTAAAATTCTTACGAGTCATAATGAACATTTTTATTAATATTACACATAATTACTTACCTTTTTTGCTAGCTGTTGTTAAAAAAAATTTTATGTTTTTAATATACTTCTCCGATTTTTAAGGTAAAAGATATAAAAAAGTTGTTTATATGTAAAAATATTAACATGTCAACTTTTACAATTTTTGGTTAATCGGCAACACCTAAATTTCGAGTAGCAGTTTAATTCGATAACTATTTAAAAATACTCTCTGAAATGATTCAAAATTTCATGCTACACCCTACATTTAGTTCCAATATTTGTATAATAAGTAAAAAATTGATACCCCAAACTCAGATTTTGGTCCATCTACCTTAATATATTAAGCAAATGTGATAAAACTTATTGATTTATAAAAACTACAAATCCTGTTCTACAAAATAATAAAAACCGTTTCTAGCAGGCTAAGCCCATATTAAAACCAGGGCTTTTTTAAAAAAAGTTCATGAAAAAATTTTTACTTTGATTGCTTATAACATCACAACAAGTCATAGTAGGCTAAAAAATTAAATGTCAAAAATTTCTGCATTTTATTCTGAATCGAAGAACTTATAAAATATTTTATCGGAAAATGTTAAATTAAAGAGTTATAACGCAATAAAGATATTAGTTACTTTTAAGCCTTGTTTTAGGACAAAGGTCAAAGTCGACTGGCCGGTTTACGACCGATCGACCCAATTTTTGCACACATATTATTTTTATAGCCCCATCTACCAGAAACTGCCGGTGGAGCAAGTAAAATCAAAAATTTTGTATTCATGGGTAATCTAGTGTTCATGATAGCAACTTTATGATTCTGTTTAATCATTTAATGATTACCCACAATCAAAATTTTAATATGTTTATATGAAATCATATTTATGAATAAATCCAATCATTTAGTCAATTCCACAACAATTTAGTTAATTACATAACATTTTACAAATTTAGTTAATTCTACAACCATTAAGCCATTAACTTTTAATGCCTTTTGAATACACATTTTTGTGTATCAGTCCAGTAGTTATAATTCTCATTTAGTTTATATATGAACAAATATAAATTGACAAGTTTTGTTTTTATTCAGTATGATGAATGTACCACATTTCATGGTACAAATGAATATAAATATGAAAATATGGGATCATATATATGATAACATGGGATTATATATATGATGAAATTTGTTCATATATATGATAAAATCGAATTATATATATGATAACATGGGATTATATATATGATAAAATGGAATTATACTTATGATGGAATTAGTTCATATATATGATAGAATGGAATAATATATATGATAAAATGGAATTATATATATGATGAAATTAGTTTATATATATGATAACATGGAATTATTAAATGATAAAAACATAATAAAATTGAAAGCAATACTTAAGAAAAGGTTACAAAACTTACTAAAAGTTATTAATAAGGTTATGAACCTTACTAATAAATTATAAATTGGAATCATAATAATGATTACGTACAAATATACCTTATGTAACCTGGAATCATATATTACAATCATAGTATGTTGCTCTTAGTTTATGGTCACAGGAACCATATTTTTTCTTTGCGTGTACTTCCATGCGACTTATTTGCAAAAATTGCAAATTTAACCTTTTAGGAACTAAATGCATAAAATTTACCCTCTGGCTCTTAATGGGTTAATTATTTGTTATCTTCAATAGTAGCAGGATAGACTGTTCCCATGGTACATTAAAACCCAAGATATTTTGAAAAATGTCCGAAATATATAAAATTACATGTTTGAACAAAGAAAATATGATAAAAATGTTAGTATAATCCTTATATTCCGCAACTGAAAAAAATACTAATCTTTATTTCTAGAGGGGTACATTTGCAACTTTTTTTCGTAAGGCACATTAATGTGCATATGTTATGATTATATTGTCATTTATTAAAATAATTATTTAGAAAGATAGATGTTAGTATCGAAAATAAAAATGAAGTTTTGTTTTAAGATACAAAAATACAACAAAGTTGATAAAATTAGAAAAAAAAAAAAAAAAATGGAATTTTTTATTTTAAATTTACTTTTTATAGGAAATATAATGGCATCAAAAACGCAAATTCATGAAAACCTGAGATACAGGATTATGAATGTAGCCCGCGATATATATATGTACAAATTTTTGGTCAAAATGTACTACACCCATAATTTTAGGGAATTGTGGACGAAATTAAAATTTTTTTCAACAAATTTCAGTCCATTAAAACATATTTCTTGAAAGAGTTTCTTACAGATTATTTTACTGGACACTCTAATGTATGTATATACATTAGGGTGGCCCCAAAATGAAAAGTATCGATGTTCCCAGCTCAAATGAAAACTTACTTCATTCTAAGATACTGTTTTTAAAAATTTTGGTCCTTACATTATCCTTTATTGAGCTAGATCAAAATGAAAATATGTGCTGTTTTTTGATTTTTCGGAGTTTTTTCATATTTCTGCCAAATGGACAATATGAGCTAGATCAAAATGAAAATATGTGCTGTTTTTTTGATTTTTCGGAGTTTTTTCATATTTCTGCCAAATGGACAATATGATTTACAATAACGAATTGCTTTCTGTGTGTACCAAATAATAAACAAAGACACTTTTAAGTATAATTTTTGAAGGTATTTCACTTAAACTTAATTTATTCCGTTGTTAATAGAAGCATGAAGTGTTTATATCATTCAAAAGCTTAGAAAAATACGCATATTTTGATGCTAATTTCATATAAATCCTTCCCATATAGAAACATTTGTATATAAAGGAAATTATGTTTTGAAAAATTCTAATAAAATTTAAACAAGTTCGAGAATTAAAAAAACGGAAAAAACTGTTTCGGTACAACTGCTAGAGAATTATATTGTATTATTTTGGTACTATTTTTTAAATATGTATGTGTAAAAAATTCAAATATTTAAATTTTTTGTGAAAAATTGTAAAATGTTGGACTTTTTTTGGACCTGGTTTTAAATTTTTGTTACGTCATTAAATGCGCGTCCCAAAATTTATTCTTTCTATACCAAATTTTTATATTATCCATTTGACAGAAATATGAAAAAACTCCGAAAAACCCAAAAAAGGATCTATTTTCATTCTGATCTAGCTCATGTCAGGACCAAAATATTTGAAAAAGGTATCTTAAAATGAAGTAAATTTTCATTTGAGATGGGAACATCGATACCACATTTTCTCTCCATACAAACGGTTCCACCCTAATATACATTTATAGAACTTAATGTAACTGTACCTTTTTTATTTTATTTTTTTTTATACTTTTGGTCCGTTTTAATGTTTAAGATTAAACACGTTTTTAGATGCGAAGGATTGAAATACATTTAAGGTGACATGATTGTGTTTGTTGTATAAAAATATCATCAGTTATTTACATGGACGTTTAATGTATTTTTAGAGTTAAACAATGACCTTGGAGAGTTTTTTATTTTTTCCTCTTTTTGGGGCTAATAAACGAACAGCTTTTAAAATAAATGAAAAAAAAAAAAACTATAAAAATATATTTACATGGACTTGTTTTTAACCTACTTTGATTTAAGGGAAATTAAAATAATGTTTGAATTATAGTGGATCTTTTTAATTAGCATCCCAGAAAAAAAGATGAAGTTCTTCCAACATTTAAAAAGAACATTTTTATAACTTAAAAAGGGGAACAAAGTGTATATTTCAAATTTTTTTGGAAGTTCTCGCAAAAAAAAAAAAAAAAAAATAAAAAATAATAATAAAAATAAATGATTTTTTTGCGTGAAAGATGGTAATAATTTCTAACAAAATTTAAATTTTACAAATTTTAAAGCATTTTTTTTTATTATTTAATAGAGCAAAAACAGAATTTTTATTAAAAAATTGTATAAACATAGTTTTAAGAAAAGAGCTTCAAAAGCAATGAACAAGAAGTATAAAAGAAGAACATCCTACCAATGACAATCAATTATTAAAAAAAGAACTTCTGCAGCTCTTTTTCACCACTAAGTACTTCCTTCCAATGAGAACACGATGTTAAAATTATTACTTTTTCAGTTCTTTTTTTGCTGGGATTGTTTATAATGGCCAGATAAAAAGTCGGAGCAGTAGGATGTATTAAGAAATAAAAAACCGAACTACTGTAAAGAAATACCTCATCTAAAGAATAATTTCTCCTCTCTAACTTTTTAGAAACGAAGCTTTATGCGTACAGTAGGGTACAATACACGGTTTAAGAATGCATTTATTTTTAGAGATTTTTAATTCAAGTTACAGTTTCCTGTAATCGAACACGATATTCGCAATACAAAACCGTATTATAACATTGGTTGGACAGTTAAATACCGCAAGCATCGTTCAATCAAATGAAACTTAAGTACACTAAGAAAAATCACAAACAAATATGTGGTATAGAACTAAGTATGTATGAAGGTTAGGGTGGTCCAACATTGAATAAAAAAAAAGCAAATGTATATCGCACATTTAAATCTACCTAAAATTATAAAATGGGTCATCATTTAGAACATATTTGCTAAATTTCAACTTCCTACGATGATTGGAATAGGATGCTACAGGCCATTTAAGTTGATCATTTCAGAACAAATCTAAAAAAAAAATGTTCTCACTAAAATTAATAATATATACATTAAAAGATTGGTAATAAAAGATTATTTTTTTATAAACCATCTAAAAAAGTTAATATGAACGAAAAAAATACATTTTATATAAAATTTTTTGGGAAAGTTATACTTTTTATTTCTACGTAGTTCTTTAATATGAGCTATTTTTAATAAAATGGTGATTTTATCCTTCCTATTAGCTATTTTTTAAAATTAAAATAAAAAATAAAAATATTGGAGAAAAATATGTTTAAGATTGGTTCCACGCAAATGGCCATGTAGCATTCTGTTCTGGTCATCTGGTAGGTAGGATGTTGAAATTTAGCATATACAGTGCACTCGCGGTAACGTGAACTAATTAAAACCAAGGGAGTTCATGTTAGCGAAATTGCTTGAAAGTGAAATTATTTTATTATTATTTACATTATTAAAATATAAAACTAAAATTTTAATTAAAATCCATTACAAAACAAAACGAGATCACGAGAAAATATCTATTGAAATAAAATTACATAGCTAATAAAATTACTCATTTCTGTAGTATAATTTTGTTATTTTAATCGCATTTTGATCCATTGGTTGGATTAAGGGGGTGACATTTGATGGCATAAATATGGCAATTATGTTTCCATCTTCAGTTTTTAATTCTGCTTCGCTTGGATGAGAGGGAGCGTTATCGATAAGTAATAGTGCCTTCATTGGCAAGTTCTTCTTCTTTAGAAACAATTTCATCTAGTTAAAAGCAAGAACTTTTAGTCATACATACATACATTTACATGTCAACGAAGAATTTTCTTACCTGTGGTACAAAGGATTGATGGAACTAATGCTTAAAAATGGCTGACGTCATCCAGGCCGATTTAGAATTCTTATAATCCGTAGGACAAACGAAGTTTTTAAAACTGCGTACGTTTTATCTGATAAAAGTTTCCAGAATAAACCAGACTCATCAGCATTATAGAGTTGGTCATTGCATAACTCCATTTCATCAATTTTTTGTTTCAGTTTTAGCTTAAATGGATCCACCAATTCAGGCTGCGATGAGAGTTTTTCTCCGGATACTTTAAGAAGTCTAACTCCGTACCTTTTCTTAAATCGCTGAAGCCATCCGTCACTAGCATTGAACCCGGTCTCGTTTTCTTTAAGTTGGGAATGTAATTCCTTAGCTTTTTCTTTTAGCATTAGACCACTTACAGGCCAATTCCTATCACGCATTCGGAGGAACCAACGGTAAAGAGTTTTTCCATAACTGGAAGTTCTGATGATTTTAAAGTTTGTCTTTTTCCCGGTCCTTGGTATGTGTTGTTTACACAATTCAAAATTGCTTCTTTTTTCTTTTTAATACTGCATATTGTTGACTTAGCGACATTATACTTTTATACACTTGTTCCTTTTTGCAAACTATCTAAAATGTCTGCCTTTTCTTTTAACTCCAAACATTTAGATTTTTTTACACTCATGACGACTGATTCACTTTATATAAGAAACTAACTTAAAACAAAATAATTTAGGGGATATACACTCATTATTTATATAAGGAGATTCCCAAAATTTTAAAATTCGAATTTAATGCATATATTTTAATGTTGTCTACATGCTTAGAAAACATATACAGTGAAAAAAATTGTTCATGTTATAGAGCTTTCTGTGTTTGTTCACGTTACAGAGTACTCAACGTAAAAAAAATTTTGTTCACGTTAGACGGTGTTACGTTACCGCGAGTACACTGTATATTCTAAATGACATCCCCTTCATAATTTTAGGTACGTTTAAATGTAGCTCTCAGAAAGAAATTTTGGACCACCCTAATGTAGGTACTTTGTATGTATATTTATAATAATATAATATTATAATATAAATAATATTATATTATTATAAATATATATAATACTATAATATTACTAGTAGTTATACCCTACATCAATATATGTGTTTGTGGTGATGTTTCGGTCCCTTAGATATTGGCTAAATAATAGAATTTTTAAGTTTAAAGTTAAGAACATGTTGATAATTCCACGAAAATCGTACGAAAAGTGAACAAAAAATTTCCCTGATGCCTTCATAAGTCCATTGGATCCTTAGTTTAAATTATGTAAACACTGGAGGGTTCCTGGAGCATAACTTAGGTCCGGCCTCCCAGCAGTCTGGCAAATGCTCCATAGGTTTAGTCTTATGCACGATGATAATTTTCACACTTTAAATAAATTATTTACAACACCTGTTATCAATTCTTGTTCATTACTATAAAATTTATAATACCGAACAAATTCTTTATAAAGTTCCAAAAACTAAAAAAAATATCAAAGAAATACTCACAGTGAAATATTTGTGAGAATATCAAAATATAGTTAGTGCAAAAAACTAAAATTATTACTTTGTTTTCAAGATGATTAACAATGGCAGATATGTCCCTATCGCGAAAATTCTACATGAAAATAGAAAGATACTTGGTAAATTTTTGGGCGTTCTTTTGTGGAATTTGTGTAGGTCTTAGGGTGATCGATTATTCGACTTTTTGGAAAAACCGGTTTTCGAATAGTTCGAAAACCGGTATTTTGAAAAAACCGGTTGCACTTTTTAAAATTCAGAAAAAACCGGTTAACCGGTTTTTTTTTTCAGAAGTTAATATTTCTATCAAAAGACTACATTTCTTAAAGAAAAATCAATAAATCTTATAATGTTCAAGTTAAAATTTATTAAACATAATAATTTTTGGAAATAACTATTAACCCAAAATAACCTAAACCATTCATGGAGGGGTCTTTTTGGAATTGTAGAGCAATACTATGGTCAATTATGGACCGATCTTCACGAAATTCGGCTCACAGATTTAAACTTATATGGAACTTACATGTGCAAAAATTCTTGCTACATTTAAAGGATTTATGATCGTTAAACCCCTTTTCTGGGAGGTTATTTGCACAGGGGTTAGGTGAAATAATGAACCGATCATAACCAATTCAACACACTTCGTCCTTAGACTATAAGAAACCTGTGTGCCAAATTTAATTAATTTATGTTCAAAATTGCGACCTGTATTAAGGTGGGTCTTAGAGCAATATTTTTGGTTGTTACAAACATCAGCACAAACGCATAATACCCTCGCTACCTATGGTGGTGTAAGGTATAAAAAATATAAGAAAATAATCATAAAAAATGTTATTAGCTTTTACTTAGCATAAACAGAAACCATGGATTAATATGTAAAAAGTCAGAATCAATTTTATTGAAACGATTCTGCCGGTGAAACTTTTTTAAACAAAATCTTTGAAAAATTAAGAAAATATTGAAAAAAAAAAAGACTAAAACATTTAAATTTAACCTTAAACTATATTTTTAAAACATTAGAAGTAATGATTTATGAATATTTAAAAAAAATATTCATAAATTTATATTCAAATATCAGTATTTAGAGCATGTTTTGTGAAATAAAAAGCTATTTTTAAAACCGGTTTTTTGTGTTTAAAAAAACCGGTCTATTTGACATTCGAAAAATGAACATTTTCAAAAAACCGAAGGCACATTGACTGAAAAAACCGGTTTAAAAACCGGTTGGAAAACCGTGTCGATCACCCTAGTAGGTCTTTAGGATTTTGGATTCGTATTTGATAATTATTTTTAAAGAAAATATCTGCTTATTGCACATATATATGTCCAAGTTAAAATGATTTGCCCAAAAAAATTCCTTAGCTGTTTGGATTTTGTTAATATTTGGCATACGCATATCCTATGGAGCCATTAAAATATTTTTATAATTTTTTAATTTTTTTCGAATTTTGAAAAATTCATTCACAATTTTAACTTTCCGAAAAGTCGAAAAAATTTGTATCTTTAAACATAAATTGTTAATAGATTTTTATGATTTAAATTGTTTGCTAGAAATTGCAATAGAAATTTGTCCTGGGACAAAATGGTTTACTATTTTTAAAAATATTTCTTAAAATTTGTTCATACAAAAATATTTATTTATTTTTTTTTTTTTTTTTTTTTTTTTTGTGAGTTTATTCACCAAAGGTGTAAAGGGTATATATAAGTTTGTCATTCCGTTTGTAATTCCCACAATTTTCGTCGGAGAGCAAAAAAGTTTACATTTTCGGGATCCTTGTAAGAAATGATGACGATAGGACCATGTCCGTCCGTCCCTCCGTCCGTCCGTGTGTCGGTTGAAATGGCGTTTATGAAGCCCACCGATAACTGACATATATAATATATATATCAAACGATCGGAAATGCTTTCGAGAATTTTGCTATTGGAATTCAGCAAGATCGGTTCATACAATGCGGAGATATGTTAAAAAAACCGGTTTTTAGAACCGGTTTTCCAGTTTCTGAAGACTCTGTATATACTAGGAACTTCGTTTTTACAAAGAAGTCTCGGACATTTTTTTCTAAATTATTGTTCTGAAAAAATGAAATAAATCGGTTCAATAATAACTGAGATATCGGACAAAACGCATTTTTTATTTTTTGAAGCCCTGGTTTAAGCTATAGATTTTTATTTTTATACAGATCGGTCACAAATATTTTTATAAAATTTCGGTTTTTTGAATCAGCAGGATCGGTTTATAAATGGCGGAGATATGCTTTAAAACCCGGTTTTTGAAACCGGTTTTTCAGTTTCTGAAGCCTCTGCATATACCAGGGACTTCGAATTTTTAAAGGGGCTCGGTAATTATTTTCTGGATTTTTGTTCTGAAAAAATGAAATAAATCGGTTCAGTAATAACTGAGATATCGGGGAAAACGAATTTTTTATTTTTGAAGTCCTGGTTCAAGCTACAGATTTTTATTTTTATATAGATCAGTCATAAATGTTTTTTTAAAATTTAGAAGAGTTATGGCCCAAAAACAAATCTGTTAAGAATATAAATACACACACAAACATGTATATTAAGCATTGTAATGACTATTAGTGACGTTTTTTGTTTTTTGTATAGACAAGTAGTTTAGTTAGAAACAGCAGTCATATAATGAATAACAGTGTTGTTGTTGTTCTTTGTATATGCAGTCAGTACAAAAATAAATAGATATGGAATTGTTGTTGTTTATTTTTTAAAACTAAAACATATCTGTTAAGAATATACATAAATCCATACACAAACATGTATATTAAGCATTGTAATAACTATTAGTGACGTTTTTGCCTATAAGACAAGTACCCAGTCGGAAGTAGAAGGGCTACAGATACATTCTTAAATGCATTATTTAGGATCTACAAGGCCTGCCACTCGTATTGCAACACTATTTCTTTTTTACACGGCGTGTCATTGGGGGCAAGGCCTTCCCTTCTCCCTTCCAAAAAGAAGCGAAAAGGCAAGGACTCTTAAATAAATAAATATGTTCTCTTATATTTTGAATGCTGTTAAAAGAGAGTATGAAATATATTAAAAAAAGATATGAAGACTACCTTCTTAATCGACACTTGAAACAAGACTAAATGTGTTTGAGCTTTGTAAATCTCGCAATTACTATTTTTTTTCTGTTTGTAATGAGAAAGTTAAGTAGGTGAGTGACACCTTCTACTTCGGATCTAATGAAATGGAAACAAGAATTAGTACCGGACTTCTTTTTCAAAGAAATCTAGGCATTCTTAAAGGAATTTTTGCAGAAGGCAAAAAAGATTATGTTTAAAGTTTGTTCGGAGGCATTCAGAAAGGCCTGTTGGGAGGAAGCACTAACATATTTTCCTGATGGGTAGTTTAGTTAGCAACAGAAGTAATATAATGAATAACAGTGTTGTTGTTGTTCTTTGTATATGCAGTCAGTTTGTATATACACACATAAAAAAATAAATAAATATGGAATTGTTGTTGTTTATTTTTTAAAAGCAAAGCCTGCTATGATTGTTTTTTTTTTTTTCATATTCAAATTTTCGTAGTTTGAAAAAAATTTAGATTTATATATGTGAAAATATGAAAGCATACGTTAAGGCGAAAATTTTATTATTTGTCGGTAATATGGTAATATGATGTCGATAAGATAGTAAGATGGTAATATGGTGAAGGGTATTAAAGATTCGGCACAGCCGAATCTTTTTTCAATTTCATTTTGATTTCATTTTAATCATAATACATATTTCATAATTTGTTATTTAGGCTATTTGTCTTTTGCATTTTAAATTAACTATATTGCTTTTTTACATATTAAAAGAAAATTAAAAACCAAGTTGTAGACATTTTTTCAAAAATGCATCCCAAAATTGCATTTGCATTATGAATGCATTTTTAAATTATATTATCTTTAAATTACTACATTTATAGAGGATATATTCATCTTCTATATGAAATTCATTAAATCATTAAAATCCGTTAACAACTTATAGAGATACTGATGTTTAAAGCTACACACATTTCCGATTTTTTTACTTTTTGGAAAGTGAAAATCGTAAAAAAAAAATAAATAAAAATGGAGATATTTAAATGGCTTCATGGGTTATATGCGTACCAAATATGAAAAAATCGTCGGAATGAACGATATATATTATCAAAAAATTATTTTTCATTATAAAAATACGTGATTCAGACAGATCATTACTTTACATCAAATTGATTAAGAACACGCATTTGCATGAAAATTCGCCCCCTAATAATAAAGGTACTACACATGATTCAAAATTTAAAAAAATCTATGAGTATAAATCTCATATAAATAATAGTCTTGAGTATCAAAAGTACACAGAAAAAATCAAATCAATCACCAAATATGTTATAAATAAATAATTCATTCAATTAACAGCTTTTTTTTTTTTAATTTGCACCTCTCACCAAAATGATTATATCAATTACTAAAAACTGTTACAAATGAAAAACAGAAAAAATTCCAATTAAAAAAATTAATTAAATATTAAATGGATTATTGAAGGAAATAAAATCTTACTTAAATTTTATTCTTATTTTAGTTTCATTTGAATATATTTAATAAATTTTGATGCAAAATGAAACAACTGTGTTAATTGAATAATGTATGGCAATAACTTTTTCTCTGTATGTAATAAAAAACGTTTTTATAATTCACCATACTTGATTTTGCAAGAATGGGTCCATAATTATTTATCATACACAATTGTGTAGGGAATTTTATGGTAGAGCTTGACAAACAATTATTTTTATACTTGTTTTTTTTAATAATTTTTTGTTTGTTTGTCATTGTTAACGTTTCAGTATCCACAGATACAGTTAAATGTTCTCACATGTTTATCCTGACAGGCTACAGTTACACAGTGTATACATATAGAGGATCACATGTTTGTTTATGCCGTTGTTGTGTTGGTCAGGCAAAGATCAAGGTCGATCATTTAGAATCATTCAGTTGATTCTTTTTTATTTATTTACATATTTTTATTCTGTATCCCTCTGTTCTTTAGCTCAGATTAATTCGAGTGATGACTTCCTTAAAGGCAATTTACCTATAAATAGTGTGATGAGAACAGGAGTTAGACACAGTTTCTAGTGAACTTCTTACAAGGCATCATTCAACACACATACTCCGTTAGTAGTTGGTTGAAAGAAGCAGTGGTTAGGAAGTTTTCAAACGAGAGTTTAAAAATTTTCTATTAAAAACATAAAGCAATAAATATGTGGTTATTTCTGTTAAGTGTATTGGCCATTGGAAATGTCCAATCGGTAACCATTGGTTATCCCTATCGTACTGTATGGACTTACAATCCTATTAATCAGGGTCAGTATCCAATTAAAAGTGGTTCTATACACGGCTATTTACGCTCTTTGGATAATAATGGTGCTGGCGGTGTTGTTGACTATAAAAACGTTCAACCAGTTTATGCTGTACGCCAGATTGAGTATGTTAACAGTCCTGCTCCTCTACCAGCAACAATTGTGATAAATAAATCCGATGAAGTGAGTAAGATTCGTGAGGGATGTGTTCGTGCTGTGTCTCTGAAAGAATATCAGAATTTAAAACGTGACATTGACGCATTAAGGTCTGAGGGTAAAGAACCATCTGCAGATAAAGTGTTGAAGTTGCAAATTTTGGAGAAAATTGCTTTTACCTCTGACTTCTCCCTCATTGCTGATTTGCCTGAGGTAAAACTTATATTACAGGATCTCAACGAAAGTATTGAAAGTTTATACAAGAAATCTGTCCAACAATCATCAAGTAAACAATCAAATGATGGTCAGAGCAAAGGAGAGATAAAGACTTATAACAGCAACTCAAATGTACCTCTTGAAGCCATAGATGAAACGGCAGAACAAAGACAGGCTCGTGAAGAACATTTACGTATTTACAATGAACAAATTGCACATTTAAAACAATTGGAATTGGAACACGAAAAATATGTTCAGGAAGCTTCCTTAAAATCAAACGTTCCACAATCGCGAGGTGTAGATAATGCTAAAGCTTTGGCAGAGTTGGAGCATGCGCAGCAAGAACACTTTCGTCTATGGAATGAAGCTAAATTACGTGCTGAAAAAGCTGTTCATGAAAATGGTGAAAAAAGGGATTTTGAAACAGTTGAGAAACAAAAGATCTCTTTACCATTGACAAATAAACAAAATATTTATAATACCTCACAAAATCCTCTTCCAAATACTATTAGTCCAGAAGCTCAAATATTTCAGAATTTAAAAACATCAACGGTGGATAAACAATTTTACGTGCCACATGGGGTGGTTGACACTCCCGAAGTTACACGTGCACGCGAGGAACATTTACGTATACTCCACGAAGCCAACTTAAAAGCTCAAGCTGTAGAACAAGAACAAAAAGCTGCTGAAGCACAAAACAGAAAATTATCATTAGACTCTGACATTAAATATTTAGTAGGCAATGTAAATACAAATTACGCACAAAGCTTTAATAATTACAAGTTTCGTGAAAAAGTTAATGTTCCACATCTGGTTCCTAATGACCAGCCTGAAGATTTTAACAATTCTCCATCCATTTTGCATAGATCATTAGAATCTTCAGGAGTAGTAGATACTCCGGAAGTTGTAAAAGCACGTGAAGAACATTTGCGTTTAGTTCATGAAGCAAATTTGCAAGCACAACAAGAAATAAATAATACTCCCGTCTTGAAAACACAATACGATAATTCGCAATTAGTTCATTCGAAAACTTCACATATTGTACAAGAAACTCCTGAAGTTGTTCAAGCACGTGAGGAGCATCTACGACTAGTAAATGAAGCTAAATCAAATACCAATCTAGCTGAGCAGAATGAAAAACGTATCATTCTTCCATCTCAAGAACAGCAGCAATTTGCTCCAACCCAAATCGTTGAAGAAACTCCTGAAGTTCAACGTGCACGAGAAGAACATTTGCGAATTTTTAATGCCATCAAATCACAAGTGGAACAGGAGCATGCTAAACAAGACAAAATTTATCCAGATGTAGAATCCCAACAAAAGCGAATATTGGAATATTCAATTGGAGAAGAAGAGCGTCTTTTGGAATTAGAGCGTTTGCGTGAAATGGAACGTTTGCAGAAAGAACAGCAACAGTTGGAATTAGACCGTATACTTGAAAGCGAGCGTTTAGCCGAAGAAAAACGACAAATGGATGCCGAACTTATACGCCTTAGGTTAGAGGAAGAACAACGTTTAGAAATGGAGCGTTTGGCGGAAACTAAACGTTTGCAAGAAGAACAGGAAGAGCTGCAAAGACTTAAAAATGGTGAATATCAGGAGATCATAATACAAAATGATTCAAGTTCAGCTCAACAGTCTCAATTTGCCATCATACCTAGTGCACAACCTCTTATTGAAAAATCACGAAGTCAACAAAACTCCGACGTTGTAGGACAATATACCAACAACCCATTTCTTCAAGTGGGTCAAGTTTCTAGTGAGCCAGCAAATCGTTTAGAATACTCGGTCGGTCAACAAAGTTCTCAACTTAAAAACATTCCAGTACAACTTCCCACCAGTATTTACCAACACAATTCCGTTAATTCCAATACTGCTGTACATCCAAGCGATAACACTGTTCCTGCTGTTCGCCGTGTACAATCATCCCATCAATCGTCTGAAAATAAACATCAATACATTAAAGATGATAACATAAAAGACAATAAATATTATCACAATACAGCTAGTTCCCAACGGGCTGATACTGCTGTGGCTCTAAGAGCTTTGGAGAGAGCAACCAATGAACATTTTCGCGCTCATGAACAGGCCTTGGAACAACTACGTTTAGCTAGACTTCAAAATCAAGCAGCTAAAGACTGTAACTAATTTTTATTCTTCTTAAAAGGGCATCGACTTCATGGAATGTATTAATGATTGTGTATGAAGAACATAAGTTTACTGATTTTTACTTTTTAAGAATATTTTTTTTTTATATTTTATATTTTGATTAAATCAATGTTAATTTGTTAAGATTTGAACATGTGAAATTTAAGAATTAAAATTTAGTATTTAAGTATTAACCACAAAAAAGTAAAGATAAAGTAAATGCAAATTAGTATGAAAAACTACAAAAAATTAAACAAAATTGCATTTTAATTTAATTTCTTGTGTGTTGTACAGAAAGTATTATTTAATTATTTTTAATAAAATTCCTATATAGGCTGGATATAAACTTGGTAGATGAACAATTAAACTATAACTCTTAACTACCATCGAAACAATTAACATACATATGAATGATTCCAAATTCATGTCTCCAGGTTTATATTTAAAAAATAAGGAACATCTAAGCATATATCGAATAACTATGTAACCCTTTACTATTCCTCACTCAATTACATAGGATACCAAAAAACTATTAAAGTTTATGGGCCATTATCATTTTTTATTTATTTTTATTTATTGCAAATTAAATTCCATTTGTATAAATATTAAGTGACTCGAATTTATGTAGAATCAGATCGCGTTAATCATTTCATGCAGGGGCCTCGATAGTTAGAAGGGTTTTATTTTGAACATATTGAAATTTTTCAAACTAAAAGTTTATGTGTAGTTCTAGAATAAATTACGCACAATATCAAAATCTACTGAGTTATTCAATAAAATGTAATCATAAGAATTTTGAATATTTGATGATGTTAGTGTAGTATATTTTAGAGTTTCGTGGTAAAATCTTAAACATTTTCCTTATAATGTGATTTTTAAAAATTTTGCGAAAAATATGAGAATATATTTTATTAGAGTTTATTGTAAAGAAATGCTATTAATATTGTAATCCTTTTTAAATCAAGAAAAAAAGAATTTTTTTTTGGTTCATAAATTGAAAATTTTTGATGAGCCTCTGCATTTCCGTTAAACATCAAAAACATCACCTAATATTCCAATTTCGTGTTGTCGTGTTTCGTGCCTTAGCAAAAGCGGACTGTTTTTCAACGACATTTGACTTAAATTTATTGTCCCTATTATTTACTATATTTATCGCCGTTTTTATATCTACATATCCAATACAAAGACACGCAGTAATCCATGCTATATGGAACTGTGAATGAGCCCCACGAAAAACTAACTTAAAAAAAAAATCGTTTATGTTTTTCAAACTTTGAGATTATCTACTATCCCTGCGGGAAATTGCAGTAATGGTCCGGTTCCTCTGTACCAGTTGAGTACCAATTGACACCTAACTCGTCACCAAAGTTCCAATTGAGAACCAGTTGACACAAACACACTCACTATTTAACAGTCTAGAGTTAATTTTTAACATGTTCGTTAAGTGCTCAATTAGCAACTCGCGCGCAATAACAATCAGTTGCTGAGTGGTAAGCGTTGAAGATTATAAGACATACCATACGTCAGATGAACATGAGTTCGAGCCGGGGTGCCGCCATCGACATTAACGAAAAATTATAAAATTGAAATAAACATAATTTAATAAAGATTAATAATAAAAATAATGTTTAAAAAGTAAACAATAACCGAATTTTTATAAAATTTTTATTACATTAATCGTTATTGAATTTGTCCTCTTGGACCAGTTCTAGGACTTATCCTGTTACCTGTCTCAAGGGGCTAATTAGCCACCTCCAATAACAACCCCATGTAAAAATGACAGGTTCTTCTCATATAAATTTCCGGAACTGAGACTAGCCCTAGCTAGCCCTGAGAACCTGTCACCTGTGACTAGTTTTGAACCGGTTCTCTTTACTCTAGGGATGTTACACAGTGGGGTCAAACGCAAATTTTTTGGTAATAAATCTGTATCTCCTAAACTTCGGCTCGGATCGAATTGAAATGTATGGAAGAGTTAGATATAGATGAGGACCTAAGCTTTCTGAAAAATCATCTTGTTGTTACCATCTTGTTGTTATTAACACGAGATAAGCTACAGGGTCTAAAAGTTCACTATCTCGAGTATGTAAAAGTTGAAAAAGTCGTTACTTCTACAAATTAAGTTTGATTTCAAAAATTTCTATTAGTGTTTATAAAAAACCGACTTTCCAGAAAACCGGTTTTGACGGTTAACCAAAAATTAGGTAAAATTAAAAACCGCTTTTTCGATTAACCGTCTTCAAAAAACCGGTGAAACCGGTTAATCAACATTTAAATAAACATTTTAATTAGAAGCTCGTCATAAAGATAATTTTGGATAAAAAGTTAAAAGAAGTTCAAAAGTAAAACATAATGAAAATCGTTATTAACAAATGACAGCTAATTTGCATCGAGAATTTGCAATACGCTTTTTCAGCAGTTAAATTGTAATATACAGTTAGGGACAAAACTATTTGTACACCTCATATATTTCGTATACCTTCAATAGTTTGTAAAGAATTTAAAATTGTCGTATGCAGTATTATTTTTAATATATTTTTATTTAATTAAGTTATAAAAACAAAATTAATATCCAACACATTATTTAAAAAAATACAAAATAATGAAAATTCATTGGGACAAAAGTATTTGTACATATAATCTACACCTACTTATAATACTTATATTGGAAAAATTTTATATTTTGTGGGTCCTCCTTTTGCATCTATCACGGCCTGTAATCTTCTGGGCATCGATCGGACCAAATTTCTCGTTTCATCTGGAGATATTTCCTTCCAGGCTTCCTCCAAAGCAATTTTAAGTTCATCCCTGCTTCGGACGTGCTTTGTAGCGACTTTACGTTTCAAAATATCCCAACAGTGCTCGATGGGGTTTAAGTCAGGTGATTGGGGAGGAGAATTAAGTTGTCTTGGTGCATGGTAAAGCAACCACTCCTTCACTGAACGCGCTGTATGTTTTGGGTCATTGTCCTGTTGAAATATCCAACTTTGGCCAAGACCCAAACCATCTATGGAATCCTTCAAATTGTCTTCCAATATACGTTTATATTGATGCTGGTCCATTACACCATCTATAAATACCATTCGCCCTACCCCACTGGCTGCTATTGCCCCCCATACCATAACACTTCCCCCACCATGTTTCACTGTTGGGGTCAAATTGTTAACATCTAACGCTGTATTTTTTTTGCGCCACACTTTTCCCCTGCTATCATTTCCGAAAAGATTGACTTTGGTTTCATCAGTAAACAAAACCCTATTCCAAAATTCTTCGTCCTTATCAATGTATCGTTTGGCAAACTCTAAACGCAAATGCTGGTTTTTTTTACTAATCAGCGGTTTCTTGCGGGGAATTCTACTTGCATATTCCGCAGAATGTAAGATCCTCCCTACTGTTTTTGGATGAACAATTGTTCCGGTAGTATTTGCGATTTGTTCCGCTAATTTTGCCCGAGTTACTCTTGGATTTCTTGCCACTTCTTTTATCACCAAGTTCGCTTCCCGTCTGGAAACCTTTTTTGGCCGTCCAGTTCTTGGCACATTTTCAACAGATCCCCTGTTTTTATACTTGTTTACAATGAATTGTACTGTGGAATGTTGGAAATTTACTAAATTACTTATATTCCGGAGAGATTTTCCTTTTTTATGTTCATCAATAATTAAATTTTTAATATCCAAACTCAACTCTTTTCGCTTTCCCATTTTTCAAAACGTTAAAACAAACTTCTTATTTTGTAAAATAAAACTCGATTAACGAAGAAAATATAACGGTATTTAAAAAAATCATCATACAAGAGTCCAACGTACAAATAATTGTACAAAGTACTGATGTACAAAGTACTGATGTACAAAGTACTGATGTACAAATACTTTTGTCCCAAAGATTTTTACTTAAATTGTACTTTTTTTTAACAATGTGTTATATATTAATTTATTTTTTATCAAATAATTCAATAAAAATGGACCTGAATTAAAACTACATATAATAATTTTTTATTCTTTATAAATTATTGAAGATATACGAAATGCATGGGGTGTACAAATAGTTTTGTCCCTAACTGTATATAAAAAGAAAAAAAATTATTTTGGCTTGGTATTTGCTGAATAGACATCTACACATTTTTACATTTTTAGAAGAACTATTAAAAATGTACAAGTGCATTTCCTGCACATATGTATTTGCTTTTACTTTTGAGGTGGTGAACGTTTTATTATATACTTCATCTATTTCCTTGTACTTAATTTTTTTCTTAAGAAAATTAAGGCCAAAAAAAGTTCAGGTCAGGCCACTGTAAGCGTGTGAGTAATTTTGTAAATGTATGATTTTATTACACATATATTTTTAAAATATATTGAACTTCAAATATGTAACTATATTATCTGATTACTTGTTTTGACTAAAACAAAAGTTTTAATACTTCCAAAACATTTTGTCTTGTTTTAAATTGGGAAGAAGTAATAAAATGAAGAAATCTATTTTATCAAATTTATAAAACCGATTAACCGACTAAAAAAAAGCGAATATTAATATTTTGAATTAAGCAGTTCACAACAAAGCGAAATTATGAGAAAAACCCGGATTTTCGGTTAACCGGTTTATAAACACTAATTTCTATACTTAAGCCTTGTCTTTTGAAATGTGTAAAGAATTTGTTTTTTGTATTAAAACGACTTGAGAAAAAATGAAAAAATAGTACAATAGTATTACTAAAATTTATAAATGTTTTTTTTTTTTTAATTTTTTTTTAATTTAATTTAATTTTTTTGCAACGTCTAATCGTGATTACCTCTATTATCCGGGATTTAAGGCATAATTTTTTTCAATTGCTCTTAAACAATCAAACATAATGTGAAGAAAACGAAAAAGGGGAATTCCATCGTTTGAATAAGATGAGTCAGAGGAAGATAAAATCTAAGTTTATCGCATTCATGGAAAGCTAGTTAACGAAAATATAATTTTGAAAAAGAAGAAACAAGCAACATTACATGATTTTTTAAGAAACTATGTAAAATGAAATCCTTATGTACTGTTCACTGTTTTTTTTCAAAATTATTATTTTTTCCTTATATTATTTAAACATTTATATTAAATCCTTAAATAATTGAATATATAAAAAAAAAATATGTTTTAAAAATACTACTCAAAATTTTTACTCAATTAACCGGGATGATTGATTATCCAGAATGCTTCCGGTCCCGACTATTACGGATAATCAAGGTCTCACTGTATATTTTTCTAAAAAAAATACCAATTTTTCGTACTAATTTCAGAGTGCAGAACATTTTTCACATCTAGACGAATGAATATAATCCAACGACCTGCAAAATAGTGCACACGTGCAAATGATCACTTAATTTTGTCACATCTATATGCTCTTACATGTGAAGAGAGAATAATTATTTATTAATTTTATATATTTTTATTACTTTCTTAAGCAAATTGTTTTAATATTCAATTATAGTTTTTATTACAGACCATAAATTGTTTAAGAGCAACAGATATTATGAAATTATAAGCTTAAAAATTGATTCCGTACACAATATAAGAGCAGGAGAGTTATACAGACCATACACAAAAAGAGACTGTGAAATTTAAGAGCGCTGATCCCTGATATAATCTGAAAATGTTTACAGCATATTATTTTGGAAAAATTCAAATTACACAATATTTAAAAAAAATTCCTCATATATCTCTGGACTTATTCCTGAAAAACGAAATAAAGTCGAAAAAATAAAAGTTCAAGCGTAAATATCTTTTTAACTGTAAGAGATAACTTAGATGAGTAAGAGCTCATTTACATTGGGGATTTTCCCTGGAGAAAATCGCTGCAACTTTTACGTTTCTGACAAGAGGTATAGAGAAGCAAGAGGGGTAAGAAAAGTTGCATGTCGTCGCAAAGCAAAAAAATTTCATGAAATTTTTTCAAATTTATTTTAAATTTTTATGATTTGTTGTTTTTTGTCAAACATTTTTGAAAAAATTTCACAATACAAATTTATATGTGTAAATGCAGAAGGGATTTGGAAACAACTTCAAAAGAAAATATAATTAAAAATTGCTGCGATAATCCCCAATGTAAATAGGCTCTAATTTATCTTATTTTTTCTTTATCTTGTCAAGTACAGAAATATAAAAATATTTAAAATCAAACGTAATTTGTGAAGTCACGATTTTTTTTAAACTTTTACATACACGAGATACGTTGACCCCCTGTGGCTTATCTCGTGCTATGACAGGGCAACTAAAAGATGATTTTTCTGAAAGCTTAGGTACTTTTCTACAAATCTTCCATTTAAATTCGATCCGAGCAGTACCTTAGGAGATACAGATATACTTATTCTATTATTACTTATTAAACTTTAAAATAGCGTTATTTCGGTTTTATAAAAGATATTGATTTTATTTTTTTGGATGAAATTAACAGTTATGTCAGCTTGGCAATATAATTTATTTGAATTTATTGTTGCAATTGAAGTCTAATTAAAAAAATTAGTTTTTGTCCACATTTTCCCAATGTCCCAGAGATAATGATTGCAAACTTCTAAGAAGAAAATAATAGATTTTAAAATTTCATTCTATGTGCATTAGGGCTATAACTAAATTTTTGGGTCTATCACCACGCAATGGCGAATGTTGTGTTATTTAAAAAAAAAATCTATTTTTCAGGTCATTAATAAAGTAAATTAACTTTTTACTGTTTTCCTTAAAAATTGCAATTCCTTTTAATTTTCACCTTTGACTTGTATTTTAAAGGTTATCCTTGTCCATTATTTTTTTAAACATCAGAATGTATTTGTTTTCCGACATATGCATGTGATACCTTAATACATAATAATTTTGTTTAGTTTGAACATCAGTTCAAAAAAGTAGACTTTATATCTAAAAAACTGCAAAAATGCTTATTTGCCGAAATCCGCAGAATTCAAATCGCAGGTACCTATGGCTTTATCATAATTATTTTTTTAATTTTATTTTCTATATTTGTATATAAATCTGCAAAGCTTTTTTCGAACTTTTTTGAAATTTGTTTAACAGACTTTTTTAAAGTTTGAAAATGGAGTTTTGAAAAAGTCTTAAAAAATTTAAATATTTTTTAACCGAGCATGGAAAGGTGTTTGGATTATCCTGCGGAACCAAAAATTTATTTTTCAGCAATTATGATTCAAATTGAATTGAAAATAGCTTTTTATTTAAACATTTATCAAATATTTAAAAATTTTGTTGTACATAAGTAATAATGGTCTGGGGAATTTGTAATATCTTTATTAATCGATATTAGACTACAACATGTTTCTAAAAACTGCAAAAATACAAACTTTTCCCATATAAACGCACCCTACGAATTTCAAGTCCGATGCGGCACGGGTTAACAATATCCGATTTCACTAAAATTTCAAACAGTACGTTTTTGTAGTTGGTTAAATTTGGTGTAGTCTAATATACATACATATATACTTTATTAACAAAGTTATTGAAAATTATTTTGACCAAACATTGAATATATTATTCCTTTAAACAATTTTTGAACAAATATTAACAAAATTAGATTATTGGTATCTTAAATAAGTTGTCAAAAAATTTGTACTGACTGCTGTAATCAGAACCCAAATTTGGCTCAATAATAAAAATAAACAAAAATGCACCATTAAAAATAATCCACCTGCAAAGCCAAACAATGTAATCACGACAAAAAATGTTTAAGGAATTTTAAAAATTATTAAATTTAGTTTTGTTAATTAACCTTGATTTTAAAGTAACGAAAGTTTTTATTGTGCTTATTTTAGTAACTAGGGTTTGCAGGTTAGATTTAAAAATTTGGCTAAAATCGGCCAATAGTGTATCAAGGTGATGTTATTTTAAAACAAATAAATTTACTTAATAATTTTGCAAAATAAATCTAATGGCCAGAGAAACATACAAAAATCTCCAAAGCGAAAAATCACGTTCAAGAATTGGTGTTTTTCCACAAATAAAAAAAAAATTACCCAAAAATAGGTAAAATATCCATATCTTTACAAAAAATCATCTATGTCATGTTATGATACTTTGTCAAATTTCTGAACAAAATCAGTTATCTTTAGTCAGCTTGCTTTATTGTTTTTGTTAAGTGGTAAATTTGTTAACTCTATATGGCCCATTAGGCTCTGTTATGCTATTGGAGAATAATAAATAAATAAATAAATTAAATAAATAAAAAAATTCTGGCGTATTTCAAACCCCAGCTTCGCTAAAACAAACATCAAAAATGATTTTTCAAAAACGAATTATAACCTAAAAATTATGAAAAATCACCATAAAATTTTAGAATACTTTTGAATATTATACTAATTTGTATGGGATTTTTATGCTTGATTTTTCATTGGGTCATTCTACTATGTATCTATGGTTTATTATAACAAAAAAAAAAAAAAAAAAAAAAAAAAAAATACAAATATCTACCCAGCAAAAACTTTTCTTGCCATGTAATGAGTAAAAAGCTAATATAATGGCCCTTCACTACTTACACATTAGCTGAATAACTCATTATTTTAATACGGTAATGTCATTGGAGGCAACTACTTACCATATAAATTAATTAAATGTCATTACAATAACTAATTACTTTCAGGCAGTTCAGTAACGCATTGTAGTCATGATTAGTAAAAACAATAGGAACTAATTACATTTTGCGTAACAAATAACTAGTGAAATATTAATATACAAATTTAACAATAATATGTAATATAAAAGACTTTTTTTCTTGCTTTTTTATTTTAAGCGTAAAAAGATTCTATAAATTTTAATTTAAAAAAGTTAATAATAACCAAAAAATGTAATAAAAATAAACTACTTTTGATTAAAAATTAATTCAAACACAACTTCTATGTAATGCAGAAAGTATGTGGTTTTCATTTCAAAGTAATTACAACCGTAACTACATGTCATTACCAAGATTTTGCTGGGTATATATCATTACGGTGAAATCAACTTCTTTTCTGACCCACATATAAACATACCAGAAAGAATTATTATTTTTTTTCTACCAATTTTATATAGATTAATTTTTAAAGATAGTTAATAGGAAGGATAAAAAAGTCTTTAAATAAATGATGAATGAGTTTTTCGTTCATAATTCCATAGCTGTAGAACACTATTGATTTATCGGCGAAAAACTTGGCGCTTTGGTTGATCATTCTTTTTACCATCAGGAGAGTTTTGCAAAGACCGAAACAAATGGTAGTCAGACCGTGTCAGTAGGGACCGAAATTTCATGGACTTTTGGTTTTCCCGGGATAGCGGGATAGTTGAACAACTTAGACCCAAAGGGATATGTATTTTTGCATTAGCAGATTTAAAACAGAATTATAAATGTACTTAGAAAAAGAAATTTGATCATTTACTTAATCTACTGATTAATTAGCTCGAGTGAATGCTGTCGTGAAAGAGCTTTGTGGATATCGAAACAATATTAAGCAGATCGTCTACTGAAATATACAAGTTCTTGTTAAAATTCATGCTGATTTCTTCCATTTAAGTGATTTAAAAATTCCCGAAACCCCGGACGAAATTCCCGGGAAAGCGGGACAAGAAAAATAACAAATTTCCCGGGAATCCTGGGTCGTGAAATTCCGGGTTGCAGTCCCTACGTGTAAGGTCACAAAAATTTACAAAAATGTCTAAAAATGTTTAGGAACAAAACGTTTGTATACGTTTTTTAAATTAAAACGAGAAAGGAAGATATATTCGGTAAAGACCGACTATATGATGCCCTACACCATTGTGTATGAGCATAAAAATTCGGGAAGAAGATTTATATTAGACCTGTGGACAATTGAAGACCAACACTTTTACTAAATGTAAAATAAAATATACAAATACAGAGTAATGCGTTGATAATAACATCTTGATGATTTAAGCACTATAAGGCGAATCCAGGTTATTTATGGACCGTGGTTAATTATGGACCGATTCTAATAAAATTTGGCAATGTTATTTCTACTTATATGAAACTTATTTGTGTAGAATATTAACTTAATACTAACATTCGTACGGGATTTATGCACGTTAAAGTGTTTTTCGGAAGAGGGTTTTATATGGGAGCTATGGTCAATCGTGAACCGATCTATACAAAACTTCTTTGCAGCGAATTCCATTAAAATCTTCTTAATTTTTAAGGCATTTTTGAGTGTTGAAACTCTATTCCGGGAGCACATTTTTATGGGGGTTAGGTGAAATAATGAGTCGATCGCAACCAATTTCAATAGACTTCTTCCTTGTGTCATACAAAATTTTGACCTGTTCTTTGTGCACAAGGTTTACATGGACAGCCAGCCAGACGGACGCACATCGTTAGATCGATTTAAAAATTGATACTGAGACGATTGGTTATAAACATCAACACAAACACATAATACCCCAACCACCTATGGTGGTGTAGGGTAATAAACAGCAATAACTAATGAAATAGCACTTTTTGTATTAATATACATTACATTATGTAAAAAGCTCTTTGTTCAGGAAGATTTTTTTACAAATATATGTTGTCGCAAAATAACGAGTTTTCTTTGAAAGATTTTAAAATGTTTTCAACAGAAAATAGTTTATGTAGTGAAAATTCTTAAATGTTAGCCATTTTCAAGTAAATTAGTAAGTAAATGGCATTGTCATTACGGAATTCAACATCTTTTATTTTGGCCAACTCTATTCACTTTTTTTTGGTTCGTTCAAACGGTCAAGTTATGGAGAGTAGAATTCTGGATTTATAGTTTCTCGTAATGAACCTGTTTTTCATCGCCTGTAATAATCTGCTTCATAAATGGTTCGATTTCGTAGTGTTTCACTGATGGTAATTCGGTCAATCAAACTTCTTTGTTATAATTCATGTGACACTTAAACATCGAGCTGCTTTGAGTAGCCAGTCTTTATACCCGACACCACCATAGGTGGTTGGGGTATAATGCGTTTGTAACGCACAGAAAAAATCTTCGGACCACCACCTTAAAGTATATCAATCGACTCAGAATCACTTTCTGAATCGATTTAACGATATCCGTCCGTCTGGTCGGCTGGCTGGCTGTCTGTCCATGAAAACCTTGTGAACAAATTACAGGCCGCAATTTCAAAGACATCTTGATGAAATTTGGCACAAGGACGAAGCCCTTTGAAATTGGTTATGATCGGTCCATTATTTCACCTAGCCTCCATAAAAATATCCTCCCCAAATAGAGGTTTAACGATTATAAATGCCTTAAATCTATTCAGTGCAAAGAAGTTTTGTATAAGGGTCAATCTTTGTGCCAAATTTCATCTAAATCGGTCCATAGCTCCCATATAAATCTCTCTTCCGAAAATCACTTTAACGTGCATACATTCCAAACAAATGTCAGTAACAAGTTAATATTCGACAAAAATAAGCTTTATTTAAGTAGAAATCACAGTATCAAATTGTATGAGGTTCGGTCTATAATTTATAATAACTCCCATATAAACCCACTTTCGGAAATCACCCTAAAGCGCATAAATTCTTTGCATATTTTATTTAACACTTGGGAAAATGATGGTGTAGCGTGTCATATGATCAGGCTTGACCGACTATATATTTCTATCTCGTTTTATAATGATTCCAAACTGTTACGTGGTTGATGTTTTGTGCCTCCGTCTTATCCTGATAGCCTGCGGGCCGGTTTTGCTACACCAATTACAAAATTTAACCATGTTTTCCAGCGTTTTTTTTTTAATTTTTTATACTTAAATAATAAATAGTATTTCTTCAGATATTTCATAAATCAATACAATCAATATATAACCCATTATATGGGCATCAAAGTCATATAGTGACGAATAAATATTATAATTTATATAGTATTTAGATTCGGCCAAGCCGAATATATCATTCTCGATCGTTTTGTTTTTCATATCATGGGCCATCCTAAAGATCTTCATTTAGGTAAATCAATTCAGAAATATTAAGGAATATTAATATTAAATAAGTTTGGAAATTGAAAACCCTACACCATGTAAATATACTTGGCCAGATTATTCTTATTACAATATACAATGGCCCGAATGAATAAACATACATACATACTATAATTTTTTATTGAAAACAAATCAATGAATTACATACGTATGTATATTAGGGTGGCACTGTTATTTTTGAAGTTGTTCAAACTCTCGGTTTCACCCCTAGGAATTTGCTATTAGGCTAAAAACTTCAGTCTAAAACAAACTTTTAGACTGAATGAACAAAGTGATCAAAATAGTAAAAATCAATTTTTTTTTAATTTGTTCAAAATTAACCTACGAGTAATGAAGCATTTAGTAAAATAAATTTAAAGTAATAAATACTTAATTTTATTTATTTAATTAAATTAAAATACTTAATTTTTAACGAAGTATACCCCAGGAGAATAAGAGATCAACCAAAAGATCAACTCAGCATATAGTTTCATCTTGGTGTCTTATATGGCATACAAAATTTACCAATAATCATACGTGATCTACGCGAGATATTCACGATCAAAGTTCCCAAAAATCACTGTTTTGCTGATTTTGATCGTTTTGAACCAATTAGTCTAAAACTTTGTACTATAATTAATTTCTTTGGGGGTGAGACCAAGATTCGGAACTTTTCCATAGAAAGAGAGCCATCCTAATGTATATGTGTACATTTTGTTGGAATACTTAAGTTTGTCAGTGTAAGAAGAAACAGTTAAATCGTCGTTCAATTAAAAGCAGATGATCATATTTTATGTTGTCGCATTGTAGTCGTATCCTGTCATGTAAGTTGCTGTTGAATGCTAGACTTGTTTCGTTTGTCGCACAGGGATCAAGGTCGATCATTTAGAATTTTACATTTGAGCTACTTAATTATGTTGAAATAAAATATTTGTATTCCTGTTCTGTTTTAGCTTCCTTAACTCTACACTTGACTATAAATATTGTGGTTAGTGTTGAACTTTGTTACAGTTTCACATCAATAATCGGACACATAAAGTTAAACGTTTCTTGAGAAAGTGGTGACATAAAAGTTTTGCAATTATTAATAAATAATATTAAAGAAATATGTGGTTATATATATTGAGTTTATTAACTATTGGCAATGTTCAATCATTGACCATTACCTATCCCTATCGTCCATTGTTGGCTTATGAACCTATTCGTACTCAAATTGCAGATAAACCTACGACTGCGCAAGGCTTTTTAGTTTACTTAGACAATGGGGGTGTTGAACGCATAGTTGCCTATAATTATGCTGAACCAGTTTATGCGATACGCCGCATTAGTTATATAAATAGTGGAACTCCAGTGGTACAAACACTTATGACCGATGAAATTACTGATGATATTAAAGCACGTGAAGCACATTTTCGTGTTTGGTCTTTACATCAATATCAAGTTTTGAAACATGAAATTGATTTGCTTAGAGAAGAGGGTAAAGAACCATCAATTGAGATGAAGTTAAAATTTCTGCCATTGGAAAAAATTGCGCTTACTCCAGACTTTACAACAATAGCCGAGTCGCCAGAAATGCAACGTATTCGGAAAGAACATTTAAATATTTGGAAACAGATTGAACAGTCGAATCAAAACCAAATTAAAGGGGACAATACTAACAATTATATCGGTAACCTGAATGCTCCTTCTATAGTTTTTGAAGATACATTAACACAAAACCAACAATTTGAGCAAAAGCCTCATAATACCAAAAACAATATTATGCTACTATTAACAGGTGATAAATCTGTTATAAATCAATTAAACGCCACTAAAGCTTTGGATGAATTGAAAAATGTCACACCACAAGTTATGTTTGCAAATAAAATCGACACTGCAACCAAAGTGAATACATCATTAGAAGCGAATAATTCAAAGTTGAAAACTGATGATCAAATAAAATTACAATCCGAAGAAAATACTGTGTCTCTCACAACTCCTAAGATAGAGGAAGAAAATAATTCAGATGAACCTAAAAAACAAATAAACGGAAATAGTTCTTTAATCCAACAAGCTGCAGAACCATTCCAGCCACAACAAATTATTGATATTCCCAAAATTGTACAGGAAACCGATGATAAAGAAGCAAAATCAAAAAAAGGTGAAGAACAAGAGAAAATACAATCCGCATCAGAAAAGAAAATTTCTACACCATCAGAACAAATATACGAATCAATTAAAACATTAGATCAACAAACTCTGTTATCCAATAATCATCCAAATGCTTCACAATTAAAGACGCAGGAGCTTGTCACTATTCCCGAAGCTGAAGATGCACCTGAAGAACCCTTGAATTTAGTTAGCAAAGGTAAACTTCAATCTGGTTTAGAAAAACTCAACTCTACTATTTCTGAAAATAACTTGAATAACGTTATCAATCAAACCTTCATACAAGTATCACCACTGGAACAGGTTCTCAATATTTCAAAATTGGTGAAAGTCCCTGAGAAGCCTTTAAATTTAGTTAAGGAAGAAAATAACAAAAGTAATGCTCAAAAGAAAGTTCAAAGCGAAGTAGAGAAGCTTATTTCAACAGCTCCTAAAATTTATGTGCCACAACAGGTGGTTGATACTGATGAAGTTATACGTGCCAGAAATGAACATTTGCGTATAGTTAATGAAGCCCTTCAAAAAGCTAAACTTGCTCAAGCACATGAACAGCAACCAGAAGATTCAACAGAATTACTCGTTATAGTTTCTAATAGAAAAGATGAAGAAAATGCTGATACAATCCAGGAAAATAAAACGGATTGAAAAAATTAAATATTTACAATGAATTTCATGTTTTTATATTAAGTTTTTTTTCTTTCTTGTTAAAGTAAAATAAATACCGAAATATTTATTTTTGTATATTATGAATAAAACTAATGAAATTGATATAGACATTTTTCTTAAAACAACTGAACAAAAGCTAAGACCAAGTCCTTGGTCTAATCCCATCTAAAGTATCTTGATTATTTTGTTTTTATTTGAGGTGCGAGAAATGTAACGAATATTCGCGTATTTTTTATTTTTATACCCTACATCACTATAGGTTGTTGGGATATTATGCGTTTGTGCTGATGTTTGTAACGCACAGAAAAAATATTCTAACACTTATCTCGACTCAGAATCATTTTCTTGAACTATTTGTACAAAATTCCGATAGCGTACATGCATTGTTTAAAAGATATCGGCGGAAAAGTACAAACTGCAGTTACTATGAACACTAATTTTTTCTATCTTTGGGTCTTTAACTTTTTTTTTTTTGATTATTAACATATTTTGTTATTTTCAATACCGAATTAACTTCAAATTGTAATAGAATATTATGATTTTACTAACGTTTTTGTCATATTTTCTTTATTTAAACATATATTTTATATATGTATTTCGGAAATTTTTCAACATATATTGGATTTCAATGGTTTGTCCAGAAGATTACATATTAACCCTTTAACAGCAAGAGGATCAATATTATGCAAATAAGTCACAAGGAAGTAGTTATTATACTTAAATATAGATGCATTTGTGGAAAATATAATAATTTCCTTTAAAACAGTGATAATAATCGAATTAAAGATATTTTTGAAATATTGTTTTTATGATAAATTTATGCGCTTGGTAACATTTGTTTTTTTAACTAACTATTTATTTGACATAAAAATTAAAGGGTTAAATGAATACATATATCAATAGTTTATAATGTAACCTTTCCAATGATGCCCTAAAATATAAATTACGATTGAAAATGTCCAAAACATTAATAAAATAGTATTTAAAATAAAATCATTGAACATTTTAGTAAAATTTAAATTTTGCAACAATAAATAAATTTTAAAAATTTGTTTGCTTATTACATACTGAACGTCAATGTTTATAATACAGTCGAACACGGTTATAATGAACTATGTCTATAGCGAATACTTTTCTTCGGTCACATTGAGTTTACCAACATTTTCCATACAAATAACTACGTTTATAACGAACACGGTTCATACAAAAAACTACGTTTATAACGAACACCCACAAATAATTGTTTTAGATAAATAAAATTACACATTTCAAAATGTTTCAAAAATTAAAAAATTTACAGAAATAACTTTTATTTATTTCCATTTAAGTTATTGGATAAATTGAAATAATTTTCATTAATTTTTATTTTAATTATCGGCAAATAAAAGATGAATTTTATATTTATAGTTATTGACCTTTTTAACATAACATATAGTTATCGAAAATAGCTAATAATAAAACTAAAATTATTTGAGGATTAAGCACTAAATATTAGAAAATCGTTTTTCATCAAAAAGTAAATATATCAAAACATCGGTAATAAAAGAAAACATTAAATTAGTATAAATTTTCAATTTGTCATTTGTGAAATAATGAATGCAAAAAAATATTATTAATCATTAATATTTAAAAATAATAAAAACCTACCATTTTTAAAGGAAAAAAATACGTTTTAATTCCAAATATTAGTATTGTAATGAAATACGTGTATTTTGTTAACAAATCACTTTTTTTGGAATTATACTGATATAGCGAACTACGTTTATAACGAACTAATTATGTCGGTCCCTTCCATTTCGTTATAACCGTGTTCGAACACAGAAAAAATTATTACAGTCTTTTTTTTCAATTAACGTAGTTGTTTCATTTTGTATCGAAATTTAATAAATTTATTTAAGCAAAAATAAAATAAAAATAAAAATTAATTATGTTTTTATATCATATATACATTTTTAATTCATTCAGTCAACTACTTGATTGATTTAATTAATTTATTAATTGGGAATTTTTTTCTGTTTTGTATTTTTTACAGTTTTTAGTAATTGATATAATCATTTTGATGAGAGGTGCAAATTTAAACAAGTTTATAATTGAATGAATTATTTTCATATATATATGTTAATTGGTGACTTTTTTCTGTGAATGTATGTTGTAATTTTTTTTTTTACTTAAAGTTAATAATTTTTATCTAAAACTAAATTTTTGAGGTATTTTAAAAATTGTTCAGCTCAAGTGAACGATTAGTTTAAAAAATATCAATCTTTAATTTTAGAGCGGTACATTTGCACTTTTTTTGCCTCCATAAAAATTAAGGCACTATAATGCACGTGTTCTTTTATATCCAAAAAATTTATTGTGACTCAATTTAAATTACACTATGTGTCATGATCAGGGCAAACAAAAATATTCAATATTATATTTATTCTGTGTTTCAAATGAATCACACTATTTGTTATTTGTCCATTTTAGACAATTTTAAGAATTTAGTTTGTCGATTTGTTGCAGCATATTTTTTGACATTTTGCTGTTAGTCATAATCATATTTTGTCATAGAGTCATTTCATTTAGAACCAACAAGCTGGTTTCCTTACCTTTTCCATTTTGATTATATTTGGTACAGTCATTATGTTCTTCAAAATTAAGACTGGTTGAAATTTCAGATAATTTCATCAAGTGGTTTACGAAATGTAGTGATTTGAAAGTGTAAAATAGCTAAAAATATTGACAAAACTGTATACACAAAATTACAAATATCTTTCAATGTATTTATGATGTATGATTTATTATATCAAATTAAAGGTATCAAAATTACCTTTAATATGACGGATATCGCGATTAATAGTTCTGAATTTAATAAAATATTAACATTGACGCTGGTAATATATCTGGTTTATAATATCTCAAATATAAGATAAATTGTCGTTTTAAAAATACGAATATACGGTTATAGAAAACATTTTCACCATTAGCACATATTTTTTAAAAATTAAAAAACAAAAAATCTGTAAGGATAATTAACAATTAAAAAAACATATATTACGAGCTGTAAACCCGCTACTTCGTTAGCGGAGATTTTTTATAAAAACCATACTATATAATAAATTTAAACTAAGATATTTAACTCCTTTGGGAACATTTTTAATAATGGTATTATGTCATCCATAAATAAGAATATATCTTTAATTTCAGGTTTATAATCTTATAATAATGAAAAATAAATATCAGAATTACGAAAAATTATATTAGAATAAAGAAAAAGGACCACAAAATCCATTTTAAGATTTCTGATTCACTTAGGACCTTACATCTTCAATTTTATGTTTCTAAGGATGAAAACTGCAGAACATTCAAGAATTACTATTAGAAGAACGAAAAAAGATACCACAAAGTCCCTTCTTATGGATTCTCATTCATTTAAGACCACATATCTTTAATTTCATGTTTCTGATTCAGAATTATAGAAAATTAAAAAAGTACCATAGGAAGAACAAAAAAGTACCACAAAGTCCCTTCTTATGGATTCCCATTCATTTAGGACCACATATTCTTATTTCATGTTTTTAAGTTCAATATTACCGAAAATTAAAAAAGTACCATTGTAAGAACAAAAAAGTATCACAAAGATGCCCCTTGTGAATTCTTTCTCACATAGGACCATGCATATATAATTTCATGTTTCTACTTTAAATATTATAGAAAATTCAAAAAGTACCATTAGAAGAACAAAAAAGTACCACAAAGTCCCCTCTAATGAATTCTCATTCATTTAGGACCAAATATCTTTAATTTTATGTTTCTATGTTAAATATTATAGAAAATTCAAAAAGTACCATTAGAAGAACCAAAATGTACCACAAAGTTCTCTCATATGGATTCTCATTCACTTAGGACTTCATGTTCTTAATTTCATATTTCTAGGTTAAATATTATAGAAAATTCAAAAAGTACCATTAAAATAACAAAAAAGTACCACAACGTCCCCTCTTATGGATTCTCATTAACTAAGGACCATATGTCCCTAATTTCATGTTTCTAGGTTCATAATTATAGAAAATTCAAAAAGTACCATAAGAAGAACCAAAAAGTACCAAAAAGTCCCTCCTGGTGAATTCTTTCCAACATCGGACCATGCGTATTTAGTTTCATGTTTCTAGGTTAAATAGTACAGAAAATGCAAAAAAGTACCAATAAAAGAAGAAAAAAGTACCACAAAGTCCATCCTCTTGAATTCTTACCCACAGGACCACTTATCTTTAAGTACCACAAATTCCACTATTGTGAATTCTTATCTACATTTTCTTAATTTCATGTTTCTATATTTAATGTAATTGAAAATTCATTATTAAGTTTGAATAAAATGTAATTTCCTGCCTTTACCACTTTTTTTGGTACTTTTTTTTCATCCATAGAAGTATTAAAAATAGTATTCCAATAAATTTCTAAATTGTAGTGGTATCCCATATTAAAATACTCATATGAATATTTCAATAAATATAATAAAAAATATTTTATGAAAAAAGTACCAAAAATAGGTACGATTTTTACCCCTTCAACGTTTGAATTTCTAAAAAGTGCCAAATTTGTATTTCTCATTTTTTGATAAGTTATGAATACGACATAAATTTTAACTGTATGTTGATTGGTTTCAAAGATACATATGGTGCTAAAAAAGTACCAAAATAAAGTTTTCACCCGTTTTCTCCATAAAACGGCCGATTTTCAAAAAAGTACCAGACACCTGTCCAATTATTTTTTAAATGAATATCGATAACAATTAAACTTTTTGTGTATCTCCATTAGTTTAGGATATATAAAGTTACCGTTTTTACCCTTTTTTACCCCCTAAACATTCGAATTTCCAAAAATCCCGTCTTAGTGGATCTATATGGTGGGAGATCTACCTACGTTCCAAATTTCGTCTCTCTAGCTTCAGCCGTTTGGGTTATGGAATGATGAATCAGTCAGTCAGTCAGTCACGTTACTCTTTTATATATATAGATAAATACTATATTTTAAGGGAAGATTTCCCAATTTCCAGAGCATCTTTAATGTATATAATCTTTTTAGAGCATGATTTTGGTTACTCTGATCATGATACTACCATAAACTAATCATGTGATTTGGTAACGAATAAATTTGTTTTATAATTAGATCTGGAGAATCTAAATCATTATACAAATTACTCGTATGAGTAAATACATTGCACAGTGGGGCAGAATCGAAAATTTTTGGAAATAAATCTGTAACTTCTGATTGGCTGGTTGGATTTGCGTGATATTTTGCATAGTTCCGGTTCTATAAAAGATATTGATTTCAATCTTTTTCTATATAACGAAGAATTATATCAGCTACTTAATGTTATTTAGGTAAAAATTCCCAAACAATTCCCAAAAAACGCCGAAAATCCCAAAAATGGGTTTTTTTCACATTTTCGGCTATAAAATCCACATTTTTCCGATGTCCCGTAGATTTTGATTGAAAACTTTTAGCAACATTTTATCAACTCCTAAACTGCATTCCGTTTGCCGATTTGTGTTTTGGGATTTTAAAAAATATAGACTAAAGTCAAAACTTTCATATAAAATGGATCAAATTCGGGAGGGTGTGTACCTTGACCACTTGAGTTATTGTGTTTTTATACCCATCATCAAATATATGGGGGGTATATTGATTTTGTCATTCCGTGTGTAACATGTCGGAGGAATCGTTTAAGACCCCATAAAGTATATATTTTCTGGGTCCTGGTTAGATTCTGAGTCGATCTAGCTATGTCCGTCTGTCTGTCTGTTGAAAGCAGGATAGGGCTCGAACGGGACAACGTAGGGGGACGAAATTTGGCTCAAATATTTATCTTATATATGGTTTGTTTGGTATTGAAAATGGACAAAATCGGTTAATAAACAAAGTAATGGGTTAAAAACTAGAAATGCAGGGTGTCCGTTTTAGCTTCATTTCATACTTTTCTGCTGATATTTCTTAAGCAAAAGCATGTGTTACAACGAAATTTTGTACAGATAGTTTGTAGGTCGAAATAAACTTAGAAAACAAAAATGGGCACTATACCGCCAACCTCCCATATATGGTGAAACGCCAACGAAATTATGTACATATAGTTCAAGGACTCGGAAACAAAAATAGGCGTGGTCCGCCCACTTTACCGCCCATTTCCCATATAACGAAAAAGTTGATGGTGGATATATAGATTCGGCCGAGCCGAATATAACATTCGCTCTTGTTTATTTTAAAGTCATCTCTGTGAAGATGCCTTTCAGAGAAGTATAAAATTATTATATGTTGTTAAAAAAAAATTTTATTTTAGAGAAAAAAGAGTGTAAATACTTTTTTTGGCCAAAAAAGCACAAAAAGTCGTAATTTTTGCAATTTTTAAATTCAAAATCGTTTATTTTTGGACTCGGTAAAGATATCGACTTCAGATTTTTTTGTTCAATAGATAATTTTATTCTTTAAATAGTTAAAAAAAATTAATAAAATCGGTCGGAAATACTAGGATATACAGTAGCGAGCATAAAAAATGCAACGCTAGGCTATATGATTTTTGATCGTATTGATTAGGGCTAGAACGTCATTAAATTAGCCAATTCTGTTGTGATTTTATTCTTTGCGGTCTTAGCCAACTAATGTATGTTATTTTGTTCCAAATTATTACGCATACGAACAGTTAATAAATTTTTTTTTAAACGTTGTAAATTTAAGGGAGCAAAAAAAATGCAACTCCTAAAAAATCACCGGATTTTTTTAAATTTTGATAAAAATAATTATTGAAAAATGTTGAAAACTATGATTTGGTAGTATTACCACTAATTACTACCAATACATATAAATTTAAGGTAATTTTAACTACAAAGGATATTAATAATATTAAAAAAACACTATCTTCTCCATACTTTTTAAAAATTATCTTAAAGAAACAATATTGAAACGATCATGCCTGTAACAATTGATACAAGTCATTTAACAGTAGATATTTTATATTATCTGAATGACCATATTTGGCCATTCAAAGCTACTATTGCCAGCAATCGTTGATTTAATGATGTAAATATAGAAATTGGATATCCTTCTAACATAACCCATATTATTTACTTATATAAATTTACCACCTTTACTTTAAGAGACAGGTCCTTTATTATTTTTACGACTATTGTATAATGGAAATAAGATCCTATTACGATAACTTGAATTAATTTGACCCTAAACCCATATATTTAAATTTTAGACGATCTAGTTAGACATACTTACTTAAATATTAATTTCCAATAGTAAACAAGTCCAATAGTCCAATCATCACGAAGGATGCACTTTCAATTGTTCAACATATGAAGAGTTCAAAATAGGTATATTTCTTAACTGTTTTTCCTTGTGTTAGAATTTGTTCCAGGACCAAAATCAAGGGATATTTGAACATTATAGCTATACAGGGCATTTGATAATGTCATATCATTGCGAAAAACTATTTTAAGCTGTTGATTCCATCTCAATAACGATCGAAAGTGGTTGCGTTATTTCGGTCAATTATAAATTATGAAGTTAATCTAAACTATTTACTATAACTATGTTTATTGGTTTTAAAACAACTAACAAAATAAATAATAATTCCAAAAATATCAATCTCTATTGAAAAATGTCCAAAATAGTTCAGAAAAATATCAAAATTTAATAAAATTGGAATTTATTGCTAATATTTATATTATTTGTAGATTTCATGTATCTTAGACAATATGCAACGATAGAAAATCATGTTTTTTAACAACACTATAGTTTCCAACCATTTCCAATCAAAATTTTTATCAAAATTTTAAAAATCATGTTTATTTGTTTAGAGTTGCATTTTTTTTGCTCGCTCACATTTTCAACTGCTTTTACTAAACGTTCAATAATTTTCTTTACGCACAAAAATATTCAACAAAATTATATGCAACAGGTATCTATTACCACAAATAATAAAATTACATTAGTACTGTTACATTAGGACTTGCTATAAGCAAAATGATCATATCACATAGCGTTGCATTTTTAATGCTCGCTACTGTATATGAAAAAACTGGACCAAGAACATACAAAATTGAGATACTTAAAAATTCAAATGCAAATAACTCTAAAACTATAAGAGATTTTGTAGTTATTATCAGGGCTTACAATAATATATAAAATATTTGAAATCGGACGAGAAACTAAAATTTGGCAAGCGATTAAGAATTGTTTATATCAGAGGTACCCTAATTTGAACCCTTGGCTCCGCCCCTGAGGGGTCTGTTGGGTACCTCTTCCAAACTTAACATTATACAATCCTCTGTTACATCTATACCAAATTTCACCCAAATCCAATCAGCCGATCAGAAGTTTCAAATTTATTTACAAAAATTTTCGATTCTGCCTCACTGTGCATTGTTTTAATGTTGTGTAAATCTAATAAAATTTACTAATTATTTTCATCATACAATTTAGATTAAATACAAAGGTACTAAAAAAGTTGCAGCAAAAAAACTCTTTGAAGCGATACGAATATCGATTTCGCGCTTTTTATCATAAAAACTTTTGTGACAAAATGTCAATCAACTTGAAAGGTTGGAATATTTTAATAATATTTCTATTGTTGTTGTTATTTTTCGATAATAAATCATGTATTAGTTTGTCTGATTTTTTATATGTCACTTGGAGATATTTACATAATTTTCCATATTGTGAAGTGTAGAAGTGTATTTCATTTGTATATTCTATGTATGATAAGATTGAAATAAGACTAAACAAAAAATAAAATAGAGATTCATGGTCACGTGATTTAGAGCAAAGACCTTTTATATGTATTTTTAGAAGTACTCGTACGAGAAATTGTTTTTGTCTTATTTGATCGCTATTTACTGCAGTAAGTTGTTTACACAGTGACACATTTTTTTTCATACGAAATAGGTAAATTAATTCAGCTTTAAGATGAGTCGCAGTTCCTGAATTTAATTACAAATTTTATTAGTGCTGCATTTGTTTTACATACATACATTTGTATTATAGTTTTCTATAGTTTTACCATAAATATTTAAATACATAAGTTCATTGTACCACGGTACATACATAATTTCATTGGATATGTCGTTTAATTTAAAATCAATGAATTAAAATTACTTATTTTAAATTTCAAGTAAACAGTTTTAATGATGAGCGCTTGAATCCGACCTTCACACAAAAAGAGTATAACCCATAAGTTCAATGAAACTTGGAGGGTTAAAATCGCAATGCAATAAGTGAAATTGGAAAAATTTTACCGCATTTTAAAGTTAAAATAAGTATGCTAGATCTCTGAAATTATTGGGCATAAAGGATTTTTTTATATTATATGAATTTACACCAAACTAATGAAATTTGTCACACCATTGGAATAAAATTTAGGCACATCAAAATTTTAAATTTTATCCTATATTGTTTTTTGAAATCGGGACAAGGATACTATGTAGACCTATTAAATATTCCTTTATTTAAAAGTGATATATATATATATATATATATATATATATATATATATATATATATATATATATATATATATATATATATATATATATATCAGTCGAAAATTAAAAATCTATATTAGCACATTTGTCAATTGATTATTAGTTTAACAATTTAAATTCCCAAATGAAAAAATCATTTAAAAAAGTGTTACTAAAAAATAGTAATACTTGTAAAGTACGCAAGAATTCTTTGAATGTTCGAATGAATTGCTTTAAGGGAAACATTCATAGAATTCAATGAAAAATTTAACGCACTTATAAACTGTATATTGAAACTAATTGTTAAATTTGTTACATATTAAAATTCAGTTCTTTGATTTAAAGTAGTAGTTCGTTGATAAAAATAACATATCATTAAAAATTTGAAAAACCGCAACAAGAAAAATGGTAATAATAATTGATGTCAATTGGACAATTTGACAGTTGCTGTTAATTATTGTAAATTTTTATTTAAATTTGTATGAATCACAGACACAGTTGGCCTATACCTATGTACATACATAAACATATACATATGTATATAAGTAATACAACCATTAAACTAAATGATATACTAGATTAGTATAAATACACAATTTATATATTAGTCTTGTTCATTTTATATCGATAAAAATAATTTGCACTTTGCTGATTATGAGTGAGAGATAAGGAGCACTTTTCGTTAAGGGAGGTGTGTCTAGTGTCTGCAAACTAAACCTAATAGAATGATGAAATTCTGTGCCACTTTTTAAATATATTTATATTTATGAACAAAAGAAGACAATTATTGTTGGTTTTGACTGACTAAACGATTACACTACGATAAATTAGATTATTAGATCACGTGATATGAGAGATTAATACAAAAATGATCTTATATAAAAAATAATTGCTTCCATTAGCAAATTTTTATTACTTCCTATTTTATACTTAATCCAATAAAATAATCATTACTAAACATTACACTTATTTATTTTTATTAATTATTAACTATAATTATAATGTATATATCGTAAAAGTTTTAACTGTTTAAATACTGACTAAAAATTATAATAAGCAGTGGGTGGTTTGACCTTATTATTTTTTGCATTACAAACGTCATAATAAACTGATATAGTTAGTAAAATACTTTTTTGGAGAAACCTTGTCCTAAAATGAAGTAAAAACGCAATTGCTTGAACAATGAAACAAATTGCGTTTTAATTTGTTTTTACGTATAAATAACACTACGCATTTTACTAAATGGACTGAATAAATTCTGTAGGACTTAAATTTATATTACGAGTTATAACATTAGGAATATCGAAAGAAATATCTTAGAGGAACTATCTTAAAAATTTTAACCATTAAAGTCATAATTCTGGAAAAAAAAATAGAATTCACTGTCAATAGTGAATCACCCCGTATGTGTTCAAATTCAACACTGCGTATTGAAATGTTAACAAAAATCGATACCTAATTAGCATCATCGATATGACAATAACCGAGGTCTTTCTCTCAGTATATACCCAATACAAATATACTTCTGAAATGTGATTTTGAGGTCATAAATGTCTTAACTTAATCATGATTAAAATAATATAGTGCAAAAATATATTTTTTTTTTATCAGAATAAATAATTGCGTCAAATTTCACAAAAATCGGTCAATAAAAAAAAAAAAAAAAAAATAATAATATTTGTGATAGAAAAAAAGTAAAAGCAAGAATCTGATCAGATCGTAAAATTCCATACGTTTAAGTTGAAAGAGGATCACACAAAACTGTGTATGTTCACAAGACCAATGATGCTGATCCATAGTAAATCCTCAATAAAGAGAGAAATAAATATTATATAAATATAATAATTTCCTTAAGCTCTACACAGTTGGTTCTCCTCTTTATAATCAATCTTTTGATACCTTGTCAAACCGTACGGTGTCTCGATTGTCATGTTGCTGGACCTCCATAATTACTTGTTACATGCATCTTTGTTGCCTTAATAAATTTTAAGATCTTTAATGAACTTATCCCTATTAATACTTCCGGGTTCTGAAAAAATAAGAATCAAAACATTTAAATCTATAGCGTGCTAGTGCAGCACACTCGCAGAGGAAATGAAATGTATCTTCTTCCTCCTCGCTGCACCATCTGCACTTATTATTACATATACCGATTTTCTTAAGAAAATATTTAAAGTTGTTATGACACGTAATAATGCCTACAAACATTCTCAGTTCATGCTTTTCCATATCTTGAACTTTTCTCAATGTATTGTTATCCTTTGGTTCCCATAACGCCTTTGTTTGCTTATATCTCGATGAGTTATCCCAGAGTGCATCAGCTTTCAGTTTAAATTTATCTCTTATTTCCCGATATATATAATCTAGTCCACGATAAATGTCTTCACATGAGTTACTCAATTCCATATCTGCCCCATTTCGTGCTAATTCATCAGTTATTTCGTTACCTTTTTAAAAAGTTGACGAATGCACAGTTTTAAAAAGTGTTGTTTGTAGCGAACTCGTAGATCTCAGCGACAACGGCTGACCACCTTTGATAGCGCTCCTAAATATCGGCATCATATTTATTGGTCTTGCTGCTTCAGACACTGCAAAGATTTCAGCTTGGTAAATACTACAAGTGTTGTTCAGTCTTGAGCTGTGTTTAATACCTAACTTTTCACAGAAAACTCCACTTCTCGTTCTATTCTCTTTCCTAGAACCATCAGTGTACAACTCAATACCTTATATGTTACAATTATTGGTTTCCTAGTCTTCTCTCGGCGGTATAATCGCTGTAATTTCCTTATTCATCGATTTTCAGTTATCATGTAATCTGTTATTAAATTTTCATAACTTAATTTTCTAATTCTAATTAGGGATGAATGTCCATTATCTATAATTTCCAGTTGTCCATTTTGGCTCAATCTTATCTGGGTCTTTAAAGCGTATTCTTTTATATAAGTATAAATGAAATGGTTCAATTTCCCGAATTCTGCACAATGCTTCAGTGGCGGTTGATCTTCTTGCTCCTGTTATGTTCAAAGCTGCAATACTTTTTACACGTTCAATGAAAGAAGCGTATGATTTAGTGTTCATAATTTGCCACCAAACAAGCGATCTCTGTGTTATTATCGGTCTAACAATTGAATTGTATATCCAGTAAATCAAGCGTGGTTTAAGACCCCAAGGTTTGCCGATAAGCTTCTGATACGAGTACAAAGTAGCGTGAGCTTTTTTTTACTCTTTACTCTAGATTGGATATCCAAGTCCATTTAGACCTAAAAAAAGACCTAAAAATGTTGCTCCATTTCAAAGTTCCAAAGTTGTACCACCTAGTTTCGGTGGGTTAAAAACAGATATTCTCCTTCGCCCTGTAAAAAGTACCAGTCCTTTTTTCTGAGGATTGATACCCAAACCACAACTGTACGAATAATCGCCCAAACTCTATAAATGAACAAACGTCTAAAAAAAAAAGACAAATATATATATACATATATATATATATATATATATATATATATATATATATATATATATATATATATATATATATATATATATATATATATATATATATATATATATATAATCGCCCAAACTCTATAAATGAACAAACGTCCATATATATATATATATATATATATATATATATATATATATATATATATATATATATGTATATATTTGTCTTTTTTTTTGGACGTTTGTTCATTTATAGAGTTTGGGCGATTATATATATATATATATATATATATATATATATATATATATATTTATAGAGTTTATATATATATATATATATATATGTATATATTTGTCTTTTTGTTTGGACGTTTGTTCATTTATAGAGTTTGGGCGATTATTCGTACAGTTGTGGTTTGGGTATCAATCCTCAGAAAAAAGGACTGGTACTTTTTACAGGGCGAAGGAGAATATCTGTTTTTAACCCACCGAAACTAGGTGGTACAACTTTGGAACTTTGAAATGGAGCAACATTTTTAGGTCTTTTTTTTAGGTCTAAATGGAATTGGATATCCAATCTAGAGTAAAGAGTAAAAAAAAGCTTACGCTACTTTGTACTCGTATCAGAAGCTTATCGGCAAACCTTGGGGTCTTAAACCACGCTTGATTTACTGGATATACAATTCAATTGTTAGACCGATACTAACACAGAGATCGCTTGTTTGGTGGCAAATTATGAACACTAAATCATACGCTTCTTTCATTGAACGTGTAAAAAGTATTGCAGCTTTGAACATAACAGGAGCAAGAAGATCAACCGCCACTGAAGCATTGTGCAGAATTCGGGAAATTGAACCATTTCATTTATACTTATATAAAAGAATACGCTTTAAAGACCCAGATAAGATTGAGCCAAAATGGACAACTGGAAATTATAGATAATGGACATTCATCCCTAATTAGAATTAGAAAATTAAGTTATGAAAATTTAATAACAGATTACATGATAACTGAAAATCGATGAATAAGGAAATTACAGCGATTATACCGCCGAGAGAAGACTAGGAAACCAATAATTGTAACATATAAGGTATTGAGTTGTACACTGATGGTTCTAGGAAAGAGAATAGAACGAGAAGTGGAGTTTTCTGTGAAAAGTTAGGTATTAAACACAGCTCAAGACTGAACAACACTTGTAGTATTTACCAAGCTGAAATCTTTGCAGTGTCTGAAGCAGCAAGACCAATAAATATGATGCCGATATTTAGGAGCGCTATCAAAGGTGGTCAGCCGTTGTCGCTGAGATCTACGAGTTCGCTACAAACAACACTTTTTAAAACTGTGCATTCGTCAACTTTTTAAAAAGGTAACGAAATAACTGATGAACTAGCACGAAATGGGGCAGATATGGAATTGAGTAACTCATGTGAAGACATTTATCGTGGACTAGATTATATATATCGGGAAATAAGAGATAAATTTAAACAGAAAGCTGATGCACTCTGGGATAACTCATCGAGATATAAGCAAACAAAGGCGTTATGGGAACCAAAGGATAACAATACATTGAGAAAAGTTCAAGATATGGAAAAGCATGAACTGAGAATGTTTGTAGGCATTATTACGTGTCATAACAACTTTAAATATTTTCTTAAGAAAATCGGTATATGTAATAATAAGTGCAGATGGTGCAGCGAGGAGGAAGAAGATACATTTCATTTCCTCTGCGAGTGTGCTGCACTAGCACGCTATAGATTTAAATGTTTTGATTCTTATTTTTTCAGAACCCGGAAGTATTAATAGGGATAAGTCCATTAAAGATCTTAAAATTTATTAAGGCAACAAAGATGCATGTAACAAGTAATTATGGAGGTCCAGCAACATGACAATCGAGACACCGTACGGTTTGACAAGGTATCAAAAGATTGACTATAAAGAGGAGAACCAACTGCGTAGAGCTTAAGGAAATTATTATATTTATATAATATTTCTTTCTCTCTTTATTGAGGATTTACTATGGATCAGCATCATTGGTCTTGTTAACATACACAGTTTTGTGTGACCCTCTTTCAACTTAAACGTATGGAATTTTACGATCTGATCAAATTCTTGCTTTTACTTTTTTTCTATCACAAATATTATTATTATTTTATTTTTTTTTATTGACTGATTTTTGTGAAATTTGACGCAATTATTTATTCTGATAAAAAAAAAAAAAAAAAAAAAAAAATATTTTTGCACTATATTATTTTAATCATGATTAAGTTAAGACATTTATGACCTCAAAATCACATTTCAGAAGTATATTTGTATTGGGTATATACTGAGAGAAAGACCTCGGTTATTGTCATATCGATGATGCTAATTAGGTATCGATTTTTGTTAACATTTCAATACGCAGTGTTGAATTTAAACACATACGGGGTGATTCACTATTGACAGTGAATTCTATTTTTTATTCTATTATATATATTAAGGCGACTCATTCAAAAAAGTGACTTAGTTACCCGTCTCAAAATTTACCTTGATATGTTTTATGATGTTCCCCAATAATTTCGGTTCTACTGCTGACCGTTCGTGAGCTGGGAGGTTTTTCAAAAAGGCCTTTTTTTTGGTTTTTTAAAAAATTAAGTAACTTCTTCCAAGATACCATATATTAAATGTGATATCATATAAAAGGCATTTTCAAGCCGCATCTAATGATATATAAAACACATCTGGAGATTGCCTAAGTTTCGTGGTATTCAACAAAATATGACAATTTTTTATGTATTTTTAATAAAAATTGTCTTATTGGTCAAAAAAAAAAAAATATTTATATATACGTTTTATATTTGCAGGCTTTATAGCAAATAAAATTGAGTCATGCAAGCTATATAGTAAAATCGAATCTCGAAAAGACTTTCTGTAAACTATTACTTATGTTTATTTATTTTAATCTATGTTAATATTTTAATTAAACGGTTAATATTTTTTAAACAAACATTTGTTATTTATTTATTTTGTTTTGCGTTTATTTTATAGTGCATAATTGCTTTGAACGAAATATTTTGATATCCATATTGACAAGGTTTATGTAAAATTCTTACCGACCATCTTGAAAAATTAATATACAAATAAGCACTACATATTTTATAAAGAGCAAAATTTGAGAATAATGAACTTTCTTCATAGATAATAATGAATTCTATTAAAATTATGATATTTTGTGGAATAATTACCAACATTGATTATTGAACTCAAAAGGTTTGTCCAGCAAACATCAGTTTTTCAAACGAAAAATTTTGATTTCCTTATTGGCAATGTTTAAGATAAATATTTAATCATACTGACCGTCTGGAATAATGAAAACTAATATTAAAAAAAATGAGCACTACATTTCAGAAAACAAGTAGAAATCTAAAAGTATAATTTTTTAACAAAATTTCATTAAAAAATCATAAAAATTTGTCATATTTTGTTGAATACCTCGAATCTTAGGCAATCTCCAGATTTGTTTTATATATAATTAGATGCGGCTTAAAAATGCCTTTTATGTATATGATATCACATTTAATATATGGTATCTTGGAAGAAGTTACTTAATTTTTAAAAAAACCAAAAAAAAGGCATTTTTTAAAAACGGTCCAGCTCACGAAAGGTAATCAGTAGATCCAAAATATTTTGGGGACTGTCTTGAAACATATCAAAGTTTATTTTCAGGGGGGTAACAAAATGGCTTTTTTTCTTTCCATAGGGAGTGAGTCGCCTTAATATATATATATATATATATATATATATATATATATATATATATATATCTATATATGATCTTGAAAGGTTTTTCAAAGGCAAACTATCTATATTAAAAAAAAAAAAAAAGTAGTCAGAATCAGAGATCCGTAATACACTTCTGATTTTTAAAAAATTTTTCGTTAATGATAGTACTTTTAACGGTAAAATGTTGATGTAAAAAATAAAATTTATGTAAGCGAAGCCATTTTTAGATATACCACAGAGTTAAAAACCCTTCCGCTCGGCTATTAAGAAAAATATTGTTCGATAAAAAATTAAAAAAAAATGGCTGAATAAAGTTTTTACAACAGTATAATTAGTTTTTGGGTGAATATTCATAACAGTTATGGGTTATTTGGCATTATGAAAAATAATCGGAAATATTGGGCGATTGTGTATATTATTCGTACAGCCACCATACCACATTTCATACCCCATTTACTTAAAACATTTAGAGTACATTCCATTTCCTCCGCAAGAGTACTCGGAAATTTTAATTTTATTAGTAGAACTCGATCATCTGCATGACACTACCCCTACACCTAATGTATTAAGTTTCAATAATATTTTATTAAATGCTAGAATTCAAAAAGTCGGTCATATGACTCCGCCTTTAGGAGTGCCTCTGTTGACTATGGTCACTTAGTTCAGCTTGAATCTATTGATGGGTAAGAACTTTCAAAACCCACGTAGTAACCACCCGGTCACTACCACTAGTGTAATCGTGTAATAACCTTATTATGGGTTATGATAGAATTATTGAAGATAGAATCATTTAGGAGAGTTGTCATTTGAAATTCTTGTAAAGTCAGAAAATTGAAAAACAAAAGAATAAAAATTAGAAATAAAACTAATATAAAATAATGTTTGTTCTTGAAATTTTTATTTTTTTTTTGCAAAGATAAATAATTCTATCAGCAGCAGAATTCCATTTTTTAATTTCACACAATTATGTATATGGATATTTGCTTTTTAATGGGCGAGGTAATTTGGTTGACTGTCATTTTATGTTTTATTTATTTATTACAATATCTTAAAAAAAATATCAAAAACTGATGAGAACTCGTTTCTTAAAGCTTATAAAAAAGGCCAGGTGGTACTTTTTGAAGCCATTTGTGTACCTCCTTTTTTTAATTCGTACTTTAAAAATTCACTTATTGTCCCTTTAGCATCTGGTTGGGCCTATAAACAATTTATAATAAATATTTTTTTATTATATTATGTATTTATGAATATTAAACAATACACAGTGGGGCAGAATCGAAATGTTTTGGAAATAAATCCGTAACTTTTAATTGGCTGTTTAGATTTTATTAGAATTAAATGCAAATATTTGAAATCGGAGAAGAAACAAAAATTTGGCAAGCGATAACAAATTTTCTATGACAAAGGTACCCTATTTTGAGCCTCAATAGCTCCGCTCCTGAAGTGTCCAAACTTAAAATTGTACACTTCTCTGCTGCGCATATGTCAAATTTTATATAAATCTAACCAGCCGATTAGAAGTTATAGATTTATTTCTATTCTGCCCCACCGTACAGTTATGAAATTTCTCGACAATGACAAACACTTTGAATAAGGAATGCGCACGAAAAAATCCGTGCATGCTTATAACTTTTGATGTGGTGAAAAATAAATAATTCTGTTAACTGTTTTACATTTACCATTATGCTCAGTAGCCATGTGCTAAGTTTCATGGCTATAACGAAACTAGATTTTCTTAAAATGGATATTGAACAAAAAACACCAAAACAAATAATTGAAAATGTTCATGAAATCTTACATCAAAAAATACAGTTTATTGGGTCATAATATTATACAAAGAAGTCATGGTCACTGAATGGAAACCTGGTAGTGGAAGAAAAATAGCATCTTCAGGCTGTAGGACTCGGACAAAATAGAAAGGATTTTAGAGAAAATCCCCTCATCTCTGGAAGAAAAGCGTCACAAAAAGTTAATTGCTTTGAATTTTTATCAGTAAAGTTGAAAGGAAATCTAGCCTGAAGACGTATAAAGTACAAAAAATCCTAATAGAAAAGCAAAACAAGAATTTGGAGGTAAAAAAATAACGTGAAAGTTCTTCAGAAGAATTTTTTCCATAACTATGATTAGTGTATAATAGACGATGAAATGTTCGTACAGGCTAAATTTTTTCAACTTCCTGGCCAGGAATTCTATGTTGCAGATGTTAGAGGGAATATTGCAGAAAAATATCGTGTATCAAAGAAATCGAAAATTCTCAAGAAAGTTTTTGTGTTGGGAAGCCATATTCATATGCGGAAAATAAGTACTTCATTCGTGAAAAATGGTACCATTAACACAGAAATATATGTGAATAAGTTCCTTTGGAAAAGACTTCTCCCTTTTCTAAGAAAATGCAGTGTATCCACTTTTTTCTCGCCCGTTCTCGCTTCTTCTCATTACAGCAACAAAGCAATGGAGCGTTAAAAAAGAAATTGTTATTGTTTGTACCGAAAGACGCTAATCCAAAAAATTGTCCGGAACTCCGAGCAATTGATAGATATTGGGCTCTAGTAAAAAGTAGTTTAAAGAACATTAAAAGCTCAACTTAAAATGAAACGGAGTTTAAAAATAAGTGGACTTATTCGAGCAAAAAAATGACCGAAACACAATAAATCGTTTAATTGGAAGAATTCTGGAAAATATCAGATACTTCCTTAAAAACCAACAGAAAATAATTTATTATTTTATGTTTAGAACTTAATGACATAATAGTCATTAATAAAAATATAATTTTAAAAAAATTCGCCCATTGGTTTAGTTTCTATAAGCAGATTTGTATGCATGGATTTTATCGTGCGCAGTCCTTACTTTGATTTTAAATCTAATCAAAAGTACGAATTTATGTATTATGTATGTATTTTCCATATTCTTTTTTTTAAGAACAAAAATAAAATTCAAATTAAAATGAAAAACTGTTGCTAATAGAAAATTGAAATATTGCCGTTAACTATTCACTTGGGTTACATAGAAACAACAGTATTCAATAAATCTACAGTAAAATTTAATTCTAATCATACGCATTCAATTAACATCTATCCAAAATTTCACCCACTATTTGTTCATAAAGGGTGTGCACGATATTTATTTATGACTACAAGCTTGAATATATTAAATATCAGTATACAGAATTAATAAACTTACATATATACATATAACATGTACATATGTATGTACATGATAAAAGTGTCAAATATAATTAAATTTTTAGAACTTTTTGGTTTATTTTCTACTGATAACTAACATATTTTCGTGCACAAACTTTAAGAGAATAGATAAAATTGTTTAAATCTTAAATAATTTTTTTCTTTACAATTCTTTGGAGAATAAAAACATATTTATATAATACCATCATGATTCATGAAACAAAGAAATTGTCGAAGAATAAATAATAAAACTCGCAAATTCTCCAAATTTAAGTAAAATCAATCAAATTCATTTAATTTGATCGTTAATGTGATTGCACGAGTAGGGGTGGTACATATTTTATGAAACTTGTGACGACACACATGATTTTTATATTGTTTTTGCTGTTTTAATAATATTTTTTAAGTCTTTAAAAAAAAATAATAATAATAATAAAATCTGTTGCCAACTATGAAATTGACGTAATAGAAATTTATTCAAGCAATTTTAGAATTAATGTGGGATTTCATGACGACCGTTGTTATTTGTTGTTTGTTATAAAATATTTTTAAATTTCAGACCTACCTCAAACTTAATTTACGGAATAAAAAATAAAAAGATTGACGAAAACATGATGAAATATAGACAGAAAACAGTTAAAGTTGGTTGGTTGTTTTAGATAAGATAAACTTAATAACACTAACTAATATTAGTAACTAAAAATTTGATATTTAGATAGTGAAAGTAGTTCATTTTATTTATATGACATACTTATTTAAAAAATGGTTAATTGTTTCTCTTCGACTGAAATATAAAATTATCAGCTTTTTTCGTTTGCTCTATGTCTAAGCACGTAAATTTTGTTAAAGTTTAAAAAATATGTACGTTTAAATGATTTTCGAAATGGGAACTTATATGGGAGCAATTCATTTTTTAAGAATCAGATTTTGAAATCAAACTTAAAAAAGTTGTTAGAAATTAGTTTTATTTAAGGGCCAGTTTTTGGGTTTTTGCTACATATTTTTATGAAAAAGTTTAATTTGTTTGGAATCAATTAACATTTGAATCGACAATTATAGTAAAAATAAGTCGAATTTAAATTATTTACATATAAGGACTGAGCACGAAAAAATCCGTACATACAAATCTGCTTATTGAAACTAAACCAATAGGCGATTTTTTTTAATAATATTTTTATTAATGACTGTTATGTTCAAGTTCAACACATAAAATAATATATTACTTCCTGTTGGTTTTTAAGGAAATATCTGATCTTTTCCAGAATTCTTTTAATTAAAGGTTTTATTGCATGTCACTATTTTGCTCGAATAAGTCCACTTATTTTTAAACTCCGTTTTATTTTATGCTGAGCTTTTAATGTCTTTTAAATTATTTTTTACTAAAGTCCAATATCTTTCAATAGCACGAAGTTTCAAACAACTTGTTGGATTACGTCGAGTCTATATTAGAGAAATTTGTATCAAGACAAACGTCAAATTTTTGTCTGAGTTGCAGATAATATTTTATCACTGTCAATTATAGGGGAAAACGTATGTCATAATAAACCATGCAAAAAGTACCAACAACAATCAAGATGGCGTCTTTTACCAAGCATTATCAAGACAAAGTTGTCTGAGCTCGAGCGCTGAAAATTTTCTTTTAACGCTGCAATAATACTGACAAATTCAGTCTACATTAGACAAATCTTTATCATGATAACATTTTGACGTTTGTCTTGATAAAAATTTGTCTAATGTAGACTCGAAGTCAGATCACTCGCTACAAACACTAACAATTTATTTTTTACTACTCCATTGTTTTGTTGCTGTAATAAATAGCAAGGTTTAATTTTTCTACTATAGTAGATCTCATTTATTATGAATATTAACTACTAACAAACATCATACTAAAAAATATATTCACTGTTTAACATTTCGTGTTCCATATTACTACAAACTGCAGCATTATTTTCATGTGGTGTACTAAAAATTGCAGCGTTTATTTACAATTTAAAGCAACATGCTTAAGCCCCAACCAGTCAACTTTCCATCGCAACGTAGAATGAAGAAAAGTAGCGTGAAACATATTGTTCAACCAGTCAACAAAAGTAAACGTATCATATGTTTTTCAACATTCATTGTGTAAACAACCCTGTTTTTCGGTTATTTTGTGAGCAAAATAAACTACAGGGTTGTTAAAAACTCACGCAGCTACGTAAAAATCTATTTTCTGTAGATTTCTGCGATACGCTACCTAGAATTTTTGTATCAATAGCTACATACACACATCTCCATAAAGCTGGTTGAAACAGCTGGTTGCGATACTATAGCAGCAAAATCAAAACGAAAATAAATAATACTGCGCAATATGGTTTCAACACAATTGTGCGTGCGCAACTCTACAGAAATATATTTTACTTCGTGTGCAATGGTTTGCTTTTGCTGCTGCAAATTGCGGAGACGAGTCACAAATTTAGTAGTATAACGATGTTATAGTGTGGATATTTCTAGTTGTTGTGTATTGCATAAATGAAACATTTGTATATTTATTGCACAGTCGTAAGTGAATTTTTTTTAGCTAGAACTGCATATTTAAACCTTGATAAATAGAAAGGAGAACAGGCCAGAAAAATCCGGATACACTGTATTTTCTTAGGAAAAGGAGAAGTCTTTTCCATTAGGATAATTTTTTATGAATGAAGTGCTTCTTTCCTGCATATGTATATAGCTTTCCAATTAAAAACTTTCTTGTGGATTTTTATTTATTTGGTACACGATATTTTTCTGCCAGATTCCTCTAACTTTTAAATTCTGATTTCAGTTTTAAATTATGTAACTGTAAAACTGTAAATTATGTAACTGTAAAACTGCCTTAACACAAAATTTTAGCTGGATCACAAAATTTTTTTTAAAATTTTGCCAGCCATTTTGATTTCGTCATTTTCAATTTCTTATTTTTAGTTAATTTTATGAAACACCAATCCCAATAACCTTGAGATATTCACCATTTTCGACCAATGCCTGATGTAGGGTGCAAGCCAAATCAGTTCAAAATATATACATTAGCCATTTGTGAAGCCTTGTCTTTTGAAATATATAAAGATTTTTTTTTTTCTTTAACGGAACTTTGAGAAAAAAGTGAAAAAATTGTACTATATTTTTTTAAAAAATAGCCATTTTCATACCAATTTCAGAGTGCTGACTTTGAATATTTTTCACGTCTAGACGCATTGAGATAATCCAAAAATTCTTTCAGTATGTTATTTTAAAATATATAGCAAATTACAAGACATTTTTAAAGAATTTTTATCTCGTATACCTCTGGACTTATTCCCGAAAAACGAAAGGAAATCGAGGCAAAAAATCAAAAATTCAAGTGTAAATATCTATTTAACTGTAAGAGATAACTTAGGTAAGTAAGCTTATTTTTTTTTATCTTGCCAAGCACTTTACAGAAATATACAAATCTTTAAAATCGGACTTCATTTGTATAAGTTACGATTTTTTTAAACTTTTACATACTCGAGGTAGTCAATTTTGACACCCTGTAGATTTTCTTGTGTTATCACAGGGTGACTACTATTTCAATTTAATCCAACCAGTAGTTTAGGAGATACAGATTTATTACCAAAAAATTTGCGTTTGACCCCACTGTGCAGCGTACCAGTAACCTAGCAAAGCCCCCAAAGTGCTTTTTAAAGTAAGTTCAAATTACAGCCATTTATACGGTGAACCTCAATATATATTGGAATATTTAAGGAGTTGTCCCTAAGAATCAAAGAATAATCGTAATTTTAGAGAGCCTTGCATTAAAAGCAATCACGGTTTGCAGGAACTTTCTATTAAATTGCATAACTGAATGAACAATATCATTGTTAAATCATTAAATATCACATGCTAAAATGATCAAAAATACAATTTGAATTTTTTTTGGAAAAATGGTCGAATAGTTGTGAATGCATTAGTATCTGCAAAACTATTATAGTGAAAGTTTTAATACTTCATGTAAATAATTTTTATCAAACCATTTAGTTGCAATAAATTATTATATTAGATTACGAGCAGTATACCCGCTACTTTGTTAGCATAAATTCAAAAACAGACAAATAAACACGGATTTACTTTTATATAGATAGCATTTAACAGGATCTTGCGGTACTCCTACATAGATCAGATAAAAACTTGGTAGCCTTTTTATTTAGAGAAAAAAAAAAAATAATGAAATACCAAAAGTTAAAAAATCCGTAAAATTCAACCATGATGCCTATCTCCTGTGGAAACAGTTACAATATTGGTGTTCTCTCAGCATTACGTAAAATAAACTTTTGAAATATTTATTTTAAACTATTATTATATTTTATTAGAAAAAAGTGTGACCAATCTTTAATATCGTTTTTGAAAGTTAATTATTTTTACAAAAAATTCAAAGATTAATATAATAACGAAAAGTACCACAAAGTATCCTCTTATGGGTTTTCATTCACTTAAGACCTTATATCTTTAATTTCATGTTTCCAGGTTCAATATTTTGGAAAATTCAAAAAGCACCATTAGAAGAACGAAAAAGTACCACAAATCCTGTTTTCTGGATTCTCATGCACTAGTACCATATATTTTTAATGTCACATCTGTAGGTTCAATATTATTGAAAATTCAAAAAGTAACATTGAAAGAACGAAAAAGTATCACAAAGTTTCCCTCTTCATTGCTTACTAGGGTGATCGACGAGGTTTTCCAACCGGTTTTAAAACCGGTTTTTTCAGTCAAAGTGCTGTCGGTTTTTTTAAAATGTTCATTTTTCGAATGTCGAATAGACCGGTTTTTTTAAACACAAAAAACCGGTTTGGAAAATTCAAAAAGCACCATTAGAAGAACGAAAAAGTACCACAAATCCTGTTTTCTGGATTCTCATGCACTAGTACCATATATTTTTAATGTCACATCTGTAGGTTCAATATTATTGAAAATTCAAAAAGTAACATTGAAAGAACGAAAAAGTATCACAAAGTTTCCCTCTTCATTGCTTACTAGGGTGATCGACGAGGTTTTCCAACCGGTTTTAAAACCGGTTTTTTCAGTCAAAGTGCTGTCGGTTTTTTTAAAATGTTCATTTTTCGAATGTCGAATAGACCGGTTTTTTTAAACACAAAAAACCGGTTTCAAAAATAGCATTTTATTTCAGAAAACATGTACTAAATAGTGATAGTGATATTTGAAAATTTAGGAATAATTTTTTAAATATTCATAAAGACAGATTTCTTATGTTTTTAAAATATAGTTTAAGTCTAAATTGGAATTTATTCTGTAATATTAAACAAATAAATAATTAATAATTATCCTGTATGACCCAATTTAATTTTTTTGATCCAATATTTCCTTTATTTTTTAAAGGTGTTGTGTTAAAAAAGTTTCACCTGCAGAATCGTTTCAATTGAGACTTAATTAATATACTATCTCCATATTAAGCCATGGTTTCTGTTTATGCTAACTAAAATTTAGATGATTTTTTCTACAATTTTGAAACATAATTATCTTTTAGTCATCTAGATATATAATTTGCTTAGCATTTTTTCTCTTTCTAGAGCTTTCTAAAGCTACCAAATGACGTAGAAAATTAAAATTTGGCTTAATTATAAAACTTTTTGTCCAACAAATCCAAATGGAGCCATATTTTGAAATTTTTATCAGGGAGCGGATATAAGAATATTTATGTGTCTTTTCTAAGAATTTTTTCTCTTTCCAGATCTTTCTAAAGCTCTCAGAAGACATAGAAAATTAAAATTCAGCTTAATTATAACCCTATTCGTCCTACAAATCCTAACGGAGCCAGATTTTGAAATCTCTATCAGGGAGCGAAAATACGTGGATCTATATATATGGATTTAAATATATCTTTCGTAAGCAATGTTTTTCGTAAGAAACTAAAAATCGGCATACTTATAAAACTATTCGTTTAACAAATTCTAACAGTGCCAGATGTTTCTATCAGGGACCAAAAAGTCTGTTTTGGCATTAAGAACTTTTGAGTTGCTATACTTCATACATGGGAATATTTCATTGAGCATTGAATTTTCATTACCATTACTTAAAAAAATTAATAGTTTAAAAAATTTAACTACCATTTAATGATACTGATTTTTTTTTAATTACAATTTTTTAAGTAATGGTAATGAAATTACAAAAAAATGATCAAATACTAATTATAATTACTGAAAAAAGCATTGTTTGTATACATTTTTTTTTTTTTTTTTTGTTCAAATGTGTTTCTAGTATTCGTGGTGTAGTTTAATATCGTTTTAATAAAGATTTTTAAATCATTTAAATATAAATCTCAATTACAGCATGATTTATGGATATAAAATGCAGTATTTTTAAAAATTATACAAAAATGTATGTATCAAATAGAAGTGTAAACGAATACAAATTAAATATAATTAAAAAAAGTAGCTAGAATTGTACGAAAAATTCTGCTAAATAATGACAATGAATTTATAAAATTAAATCATTATTTAATGATAATGATTTTATTTTTTTAAGTAATTATTAATGAAAAGATATCATTAAAAAACATTACCTTTATTAACAACAATGGTAATGAAAAAAATTATAAGTAGCATTATTCAATTTAATGGTAATGAAATCGACAATTCATTAGTCGATTTAATGCATTACTCCCATGAATGCTATACTTATTGTTTGCTCTCCAAATCCTATAAAAAACTGATTCTGTATTTCGGCCAGGGAGCGCATTTACGACGATTTTTTTTTTATTTTGAAAGGTTTACGAATTTAAAACTTTAATCAATATAATTCCAATAAATTTGAACGGCTTCAAATATTTGACTTCGATTAGGGAGAGGAAGGTGTCTAAATGTTGTTCATATTTTTTTCTTTTAATTTTCGGATTTGTTTGTGCATATTTTCATTATTATATTATTTTTCCTGACATTGTTAGGCTTTTACGCTTGTATTTAATAAATTATAACTTAATTATAAGAATTGATTTTTTTAAAGAAATGTAGTCTTTTGATATAAATATTAACTTCTGCAAAAAACCGGTTAACCGGTTTTTTCTGAATTTCAAAAAGTGCAACCGGTTTTTTTAAAATACCAACTATTCGAACTATTCGAAAACCGGTTTCTCAAAAAAGTCGAATAATCGATCACCCTATTGCTTACCCACATAGGACCATGTATCTTTAATTTCAGTACCTCCGGCACTGGTACTATTTGTGTGTCAAATTTCGTGAAAATCGGTTTAGCCGTTTAGACGTGGTTGACGCACAAACAAATAAACTTACACTTCATTTTTATAATATATATTAGGATTACATATCAAGGCAACTATAGTCTTCTTCTTTGAAAATTATATAGAATGGCTTACATAAATTAAATATTAGGCGAATACAATCTTGTTAAAGAATTATGTCACAGTAGCGATTAGATTTACGTGACTGAAAAATATATTTTTCGAATGTTATACATAATTCGAATCCGAATCTCGGCCTAATACTTCAAGTAGAGAACAAAACAACGACAATTTTATGCATTCACAGTGGAATGTTCATAAAAAATTTGGATGTCATTACCTATAAGTATTTTCTATAACCTTTTTAAGCAAATATCAATGAGATAAATATTAGACTACTGTTCATTAAAAAAACTCAGTTATTTCAAAACGTTGGCTTTCGGTGTAGTTAAATATTGTATCTCTGATATATGTTCTGCTAGTTTAGATATCCTATCCTTATTATTTATAAATTGGAATGATGAAGTGCAAACATGTTTCAGATTTTGATAAAAGCAGATCCTATAATTACACAAAAAATACATTTTAATTTTTCCCGCTTTATACTTTACATGTAAAATACGCTTTTCAAAACTCATAATATTTATATCTAATAGATATAATTTAGAATCTAGATTGGCTCATATTAATAAATAGCTTTCAAAAAGGTAAAGAAGTTACGACACACAGTGTGCGATTCAAAAAATGAAATGGAAATAATTATATATTAATTTGGAACGGCTGTTCCGATGAAAATTTCACATGGGGATAGTAGAGGTGCAGGCGAGTTTAAGTTTGGAGCTTGGACAGGGGACGAGTCCACAGGGTCCTAAAATTGGACACCTCGGGTATACAAAACGATCCTGATTTCTTATATCTGAACCGATTTCAAGGATTTTTATATAGGAATATCTTATCTCGTATAAATATCTTATCTCTTCTAGTTTAAGAGATATTAGGCTTCAAACATTAAAAAGTTTACTTCTTAGCCTGCCTTGGTGAAGTTTTTCGCTACAGTGGCTGCAATTTTAACCCAATTTTTTTTTAATTTCCCTTATTTCATTAACAATAAATAGAAAATTTGTGTAAAGAAATAATTTTGAAAAAATATTTACGTAGTCAAAAGTTACAAGCATTTAAATTTGAATTTTGAAAAAAAGTTGATTTTTTCCCGTTTTTTTGCCAAAAAATATGACCACTTTTTTCTTAAGTAACATATAATATTTATATTTATCTGAAAGACAACTAAACACCAAATACTTTAAAGGAGAAAAAAACTTTTTAGAATTGTTTTTTGCGTGTACCAGGCTTTCCCAAACTTGACCTATTTTTCCAACAAATTTCGAATTTTCGCCTTAATTTCTCAAATCGCAAAGCTGGAATCAAAAAAAGTTATCAAAAGGGTTATCTAAAGGGTTTTTAATTTTTTTTTGTAACAGAAATTTTTTCTCCCCGATATCGGTTGGAAAAATATGGCAAAACAAAGTAAAAAATCCCATTTTTTTAAATTTTTTATATAGTTTTTTTGGGAATTGCGGGATTTTCATCAACAAATCTAAAAAAGTTAATAGCGTTTTAAATTAAAATCTATTTAGGTGTAAAATCTCATTCAAAAATATTCATCAACAAGAATTTTATTGCATAATTAAAAATGAAAAATATGAAAAAAAATCATAAATCCATCCTTTCTCAGTGTTTTTTGCAAAAAGTCTTCAACAAATTTTCGTACTGTAAAATTCTTTATATATATTTGAAAAGAAGACAAAATTTACTAAATAATGACATATAATATGTATTTTTTATCTGTTTGACGGATTTAACTAAAGGATATGAATTTAGCACTATGCTGAAAAAATTAAAACGTTGAGCCATTATCATGAGCGGCACTACCAATCGTATAAAAATTAGTCAAAATTGGCCAAATTACTTGAAATCATAAATTTATAATCCTTCAATTGTAAACGGCAAAATAACGATATATACTTGTTGTACATCAATGTGTAGGAAGTTTTGCCTTCTTTTTTTAAAAACAAATTTACAATAAGAAAAAGTGTTGAAGATTTTTTGCAAAAAACACTGAGAAAGGATGGATTTGTGATTTTCGACCTAGGGGGACGAAATTTGGCTCAAATGTTTATCTTATATAAGGTTTGTTTCGGTTAATAATACTAGAAAAATGGGCAAAATACTAGAAAAACAGGGTGTTCGTTGTAGCTTAATTTCATACTTTACTGCTGATGTCTCTTAAACAAAAGCATGTACGATAACGAAATTTTGTACAGATAGTTCGAGCATGTAATGGAAAATTGGAACTTAAATTAAAAAAAATTAGTAAAGTGTCACTTTATTTTGTCGTACAAAATCCTCGACTAACCCAACACTTTTCCCCCAACATGAAATACAAATAATTAAAGAAACTTCTCCTGTTCATTAAATTAAACAATATAAGACGATAAATACCTGGAAAGTTCATTTAGAAGAGAATTATTATGAATTAAATAGCAAGAGCACAAAACCGCACTTTATTTTGTCCGACAGTGTATATATTGGGTTCCAAGAATATACTGTATGTAAAAATTTTATATATGGCACTACTATTATATTGCACACAGCTGTAAAGGTTAGTTTTGCGTTATTATGGTATTATACTGCTTATTTTTTTATTTAGTTTTATTATAGATCTAATAAGATGAAGTCGAATAAATATTAATTACACTGTATTACGACATTTATCGCTAAAAGTTAAAAAAAGTCACAATAAGTCGTTTCGACCAACAAGTTTGATCAAAACAGTAACTTCCAGACCGCGTAGAGCAATCTGCGTCTGGACACTTCAAGAGCTTATATACGACAAGTGTGTAACACAAGAAAACATTTAGTAAATAAAAAGATATCACTCATTCTTGATAGTCGAAGCGACTAACGAAGTCCTTCCAGGATTAAAGCCAAGATTTTGGACTATCTTTGGCAATGTTAAGCGTAAATAACTGATTTGTGAAGATGTGTAAATAATTTTGAAACATAAAAAATGTATATAAATAATTTTTAAATGAAAAATGCATACGAATTTTTCTTTTAATGTGTGAAATAAACACCATCACGCTTTACAACAACAAAACAATTCGTTTTCAAATGTTACAAAATTTTAAAAAAGTGCAAATATACCCAGCAAAAAAAAAAAAAAAAAAAAAAAAGAACTGAAAAAGTCATGAATTTAACATGGTGTTGTGATTGGAAGGAAGTACATAGTGGTGAAAAAGAGCTGCAGAAGTTCTTTTTTTAATCCATGGTTATTTTTAAGAACATCCAAAAATGTTTAAAAATATGCACTTTGTTCCACTTTTGAAGTTGTGAGAATGTTCGTTTTTTGCTGGTTATATGTACCCAGCAAAAACTTTGCTTGCCATGTAATGAGATAAGAAGCTAATATAATGGCTCTACACTACTTTCACATTAGATGAATAACTCATTATTTTAACACGGTGATGTCATTAGAGGTAACTACTTACTCTATATTATTACAGGTAGGCATTTCAGAAAGTCATTACTTAGATGTCGTTACAAGAACTAATTACTTTGTAGCTGTCCAATCACTCATTAGTTTCAAAGTATTACAGAAGTCATTAATAGCAAAATGAATAGTAACTAGTTGCATTATCGGTTACAATTAAGTACTGAAGTATTGAAAATAAAAAGCAGATATTTTTTTTTTTGAAATTTATTTATTTGAAAATATGAGGAAATCAGGATTTGACATACCATTTCATACCATAGACTTGGAGTTAATTGTTGAAGCGTAAAATACCGGACCTTACTGATCTGCCCCCGTCTGAAAATTGTTAAGAGTTTAACAAATTGTTTTAAGATAGCCAATGAATTTTTCTTACCTTTATGTAATTGTATTTCCTAAATTGCAATCGCTTCAAATTTGTTGCCTGTTGAGTTTAAAGGTATTATAAATTTGTGCCAATGTGCCTAAGAGAAACAATACAAATTAGTTGATATTTTTTTTAGTAATATTCAGATACTTACCACTTTTAAACACTAATAATTTACCAATAGCCTTTTGAAATAAGAAATTGATTTTTGTAAACATTAACAAAAACAATTTTATTTTCTTGAATTTATTTTCTTATGTCAAGAATTTTTAATTTTGAAAAATTTGACAAACAGTTTTTCAGACACAAAATTTATTTAGTACACAAGACAGTAAAATTAAATGAACAATAACACTTTTTGCATATAACTAGCTTATTGAGCATAGTACGTATTTTGATGTTAATACAACATTTATAGATAATAAAATTTCCTACAAATTTCCTCTAGTACATTTTTATACCCATTTATTGGTTTAAAAGTTATACCGTATTTTATGTTTGATGTAGTATTTTACATAAACTCAAATTACAGAGTTCATGAATGAAGTGTACGTATGAAGTGGCCTAATGGATTTGTTAACAATAAGCTATTCTGTCTGCTTACGTCGTGGTTTCGACTTCATCGGAGACAATATACAACTTTATAATATAAATGAAGAGATAGATAAAAAGTAACATTTCCAAAAATCTGATCTTATGTAACTGATTACATATCAAGTTAAAAGTAAGTAGTTACTAATCTACTTTCATGTAGTGCAGAAAGTATGTTGTTACGATTGAAAAGTAACTACATCCGTAACTACATACCATTACCAAGTTTTTGCTGGGTATGTATATGACTATATAATTCTTAACATCAATATTTCTTACATTTGTTTTTTTTAATAGTAATTTAAATCCATTTGAGGGTTAATTGTATACAAATAAAATTATGTAGATTATAACAAATGAAATCGGATGGACGTGATAAATAAATATTGTCACGTTTCAAAGCACAAGTTAACAAGTGTCATGCGGACTACATTCGATTGTAGTAAAAATGTGATGCATACGTTTAAAACATGCGTGTTTTTTTTTTTTTTTTTTTTTTTTTTAATATAGAATTAAGCAATACACTTGTCTGGTGAAAAAGTATTCATTTATTCCACATTAATTCGTACAAACATCCTTTAACACATTTATGTAAATGGGAATACAATGTAAATTGATGCAATTAGCAATAGTACACTTGACTAAAATATTTAGTAACGTATGTATTTAGCTAGATTTTTATTGTTATTTTTCATAAGATTATTTTTATTTTTAAACAATTTATATAACGAAGGCCACGATTTATTATTTTAGTGTAAGAACGAAGTCCATTGAATTTTTTTTTATGCACTAGAAAAAGGTAGAAAGAAGAGCATAATATAAATAAATAAATAATGTCAAAAATATTTTATATTTACTACAAAAATAATTTAATTATGGAAATGAATGCTTCATTACTATAACGATAAATTGGGTTTTACAAAAATATCTACCAGAACTATTTTTATTTGCCGCAGCAGTTAATAATAACACTGGTCGACAAAAAAATCATCCCCCAAAGACGAATAGTTGAACTTAATGCATTTTGATGTGCTAAATACTAATCTGCTTTCAGTTTTTTTCCATCAGGTCTGAATTTTTTTTTTTATGGGCGTGCCTAATATTTCGCCCATAGTAAGGCCATTACTTTAGTATATTTCCTCATAACTCAAGAAGGGTATGTACGATTGACATAAGTGATACTAAAAATATCTTAAAATCATCCAAACTTAATTTTTTTATGAGCTCAATAGTTTCGAAGTTATTTTGAAATAAGTGTCAAAAAAAAAAAAAAATTTCATGCAAAATTTTAGATTTTTTTGTTTCTAAAATTTCTTTTAATAAATGAAAACATCAAAAATGTTGCGAACAAAATAAGGCATGTATCGCGTACTGATTTTTTTTATGGGCATGATTAATATCATCACCTTATTCAGTGGTCACATTATAGAATTCGAGAATGGTTTGTCAAATTTAGGCTATAACTCAAGAACCGTTTACACGATTGTCTTCAAGCTGTATCAACAATATTTTTTATTAGCTCAAGAATTTCAGAGTTACGGATCAAAATTTTCACCATTTAAAAAAAAAAAAATAATAATTTTTTCGCTACTAATTACCGAATAACTACGGAAATATCAACTGGAAAAAAAAATTATGTAAACTCAGCTCAAAGACAATTTAGATCACTACATATTGGAGTTTAATTTATCTTAATTGGACAAACCGTTCTCGAGTTATACAAGTGTGATTGCCTAAAGGCGGGGTCATAGTAGTCATGATCATAAAAAAAATCAATACGTGATAGAAAAAAAGTAAAAGCTGATTCTTATTTAGCACATTAAATTTCATCTAATCCACCTATTTTTTTTAAAACATATTTTTTTTAAAACATTTTTTTTTTTTGCCCACTAGTGTATTTCCACTTATCTGTAGGTATGCATAGATATCCCAACTTAACTGTGAATCCAATCAAGATTTGTGCATCAATTTTTATGATACGTGGCTTTATTTACTCGTAGTTTTGCCAGCTTTGAAATAAAGATGATAAACTGAAACATTTTTGATGTTTTCACTTTTAAAAAGAAATTATAGTAAAAAAAAAAGAATTCTTGAACTTAGCATAAAAAATCTTTTCGGACACTTATTTCGAAATATCTCCAAAACTGTTGAGCGGATAAAAATTTGTTAGTAGAACGACTTAAAGCCAGTTTTATTCGACATATTTTGGTGTATTATTTATATAAATCGTGCATATAGGCGCAATATTAGACTCGCCCATAAAAAAATCTCGAAAAAAAATGAAAGCTGATTCGAGTTTAGCATGCGAAATTCCATCTAGTCCACATATTTTTTTTTATTTGTTATAGTGGTGGGAGACCACCAAGAATAAAATTTAGACAGGGCTGAGGAGATTTATAAATGATTCTTAATGCAGCTGAACTTACTTATGTACAGTACTGTGCAGAATATAAGCAACAAAATTAAGGTTACCCTAAGTATTGAATTATGTTTTAAAGTTTCAATTTTACAACAAAACTAATTCCATAACATTGTTAACACATTTGGGTATTAACAAACATTTGTACTTTAGAAGATGTGATTTTCTTTCTTTTCGAAAAAAACATGAAAAATACTGTATGTTCTCTATATGGAAGTAAATGACAGTTTTGTAGTAAAAATATCTGAATACATCATTATTTAAACATATTTTTGTTATGTTTTTTTTTTTACTTATAGTTGTTTTAATAAGATTTATGATTTGCGATAATATGTCTCGTTCCAATAAATTTTAAGTTTATTTGGAATAAAAGAAATGGAAATTAACTTTGTTTTATAATTCAAATTATAGAATACTAACTAATAAAGGTATACAAAATTATTTTGAAAGCATAATTTTAAAAAATATGACTTTTCAGTGCATGTAAAAGGACTTCCGCTAAAAACTTCGTTCAGTTATTATTAAAAATAAAAAGGTAACATGCTATAAAAAGGATTTGTCTTTATAGATATGTAGATTATATAGTCTCTAAGATTAAATATATACTCTGTTCAAAGCTCATTGAAAGCATTTAAAAAAGTAACAGACTAAGCAATATAACACTGCTCACTGAAAAGCTTATTCAAAAAGGTAAAATATTTTACAACTTTTGAAGGATTGTATTAAACGTAATTACTTAAAATTATTGCTGAAAATGTTTTAACCATGTGGTGAAATTTTCAGATGCATAGAGCATTGCATCTGAAAAGATTTTTTTATGCGACTTCAAAATTAATGCAGTCCAAAGTGTTGTGCAGTCAAGTCAACAAATTCATGTGGAAACCATTCTAGATAAATTAATTAGCAATTCAATCGTATTAAAACTGCTTAATTTTACAGAAAATATAAAATATAGATCAAAATTAAACAAAATATCAATAAGTTGCTATTGTAATGCACACTCTTATAAGAAGATTGTAATGTTTTATTCCAGTTAATGTTCTTTAAACGTTTTTGTTTTTCTAATACTTAAATCTGTATATAATTTCATAAAACTATTTTTTATTTTTTTTTTTTTGTAAACCAAATATTGTAAAATATAAAACCATAAATAGGTTTAACCTAATGTTGTTGTTTTTATTCTGCACAGTACTGTATATATTCAATAGTGCGATAAAATATTAATATTTAAATAGATTAAACTCTTATTGCAATTTAATAAATTTAAATTGTTTTGCAATTTATTTATATTACAACTTAATAACTATTGAATTAAATTATTAATCTAATCAACATTTACATTCATAAGATATGTATATAATTTTCAAACACCATAACAATTTCCTCATTGACAATTCTATAAGTGATACGAAAGGATACAATTTTTGTGTAGAAATTCGCTAAAATGTATTACGATTTACCTTTATTCCATTGCAATATTAAAATTTGGAAATTTATCGGATTTATAGAATTCGAGAATTTTTATCGCACCGCACCAGTAATTATTGTTGTAGTATTGACAATTTTCGGTCAAGTAATAAATTTCATAAATATATGGCATGATTTAAGTGTCCTAATTATGGGTCTATTTATGACGGCCATTATAACTAATTCGCTTGTTCGAATTGTGGTTGTAATGAAAAATCAACATAAATTTATAAAATTTATGCAAGAAATTGAAAATTGGTATAAAGAAGTTGAGGTTTGTGAAATAAAAACAAATAACTTTATATTATATTATTTTTAAAATATGTAGTATCTATTACAGTTTAATAATGATATTGTAGCCTGGTCTATACTTAAAAAGGTACCAAAACGTACTGCAGCCATTTCCAAATTTAGTTTGACTTTTGGCAGCTTTGGAGGTGTTGTAACAGCTTTAATTCCTCTGTTGCTGAGTGGTCGTTGTAAATTCTTATTTAATAATTGGATTTATTATTTAATTTATTTAATTTATATACTTTTTTATATTTTTAGCACATCCTTATTCAGTTTATGTATTCGGCTTGGATACTTTGAAAAGTCCTTTGTATGAAATAATTTACATCGTTCAATGTTTTGTTGTAATGCCATTTGTTGTCTGTAGCTACATACCCTTTACGAATCTGTTTATTTCATGGCTTTTATTTGGTATAAATATTATACAAGTTTTACGCAAAAAGTTTGAAGGTTTGCCAAGTGGAAATGACCCAGAACAATTGAAGAAATTAAAAGCGTTGATTAAGTATCACAAAAGAATTATAAGGTAAAGATTTTACTATTATTTAATTAACTAAAATAATTAAAAACGAGAGAGAAACTATAGTCGTTCCCTACACCACTACGTATGAGACGAAAGTGTGCCCAATTGTAGACCAACACTTTTACTCAATGTAAAATAAAATATACAAATGTAGAACAATGCGTTGATACTAACTTCTACATGATTTTATGTCCTCTAGGATGTTTCCCGAAAGTGGATATATTTTATATGGGATCTATAGTAAATTATGTACCGCTTCTAATAAAATTTGGCAATGTTGTTTCTACTTATATAAAACTTATTTGTGTCGAATATTAAATTGATAGTATTATTCGTATGGGATTTATGATGACAGACAGACAGACAGACAGACAGACAGACAGACAGACAGACAGCCAGATGGACGGACGGACATCGTTAAATCGACTCAGAAAGTGATCCTAAGCCGAATGGTATATTTTAAGTTGGGCGTCCGTTAATTTTTTCTATGCGTTACAAACATCAGCACAAACGCATTATACCCCAACCACCTATGGTGATGTAGGATATAAAAATATATAAACCAAACTGTAAGCCCATATTTTAAATCTGTGAAATTGTTTGAATTTTGAAAATTTATTTGTGTACATGAGAACCGTGAACTACAGCTTTGAAAATTTTAATATTCTTTTTTGTTACATAACTATATGACTCAATAATAAAAAAATATACAAAAAATATGTATTTAAACAAATGTTGTCAAATTCTCAAAACCTTACAAATTGTAATAAAAACACAACAAACTTTCGCAGAATCATATAATTAGTTTCTGCAACACTTTTATTTTTCCTAAAACTAAAAAATGTATCCCTTCAGGATAAATACTATTGAGATGAATTTTGATAGTTTTTATGTCGTGCTTTGAATTTGCCCAACCAAAATCCATATAACATTTTGATCTTATACTGCTGAACTGTGAAATTTTCACTAGTGTTACAAAGTTTATTATAACATTTTGAAATTACTAATCAATTTTATTTTGTCTTCCAGATTTGGTCAAACTTTAGAAGATTTAGTTTCATTTGTGTGTTTTGTTGAATTAGTACTATTTACCATGATGTTATGCGTTCTTCTGGTGTGTGTTTTACTGGTAAGAACCTTAGAATTTAATAGATCTTTCCTCTCCACGGTTATGTAACATAACAATTTCATTATTTAAAGGTGGATAGTGCACTTTTCCAGACAGCTACTGTGATTTATATAATTTGTATACTTTATGCTCTATTTATATCATATTGGCATGCAAATGAATTTTCTTCAGAGGTGAGTCTAGGAAATTAAGTATATAAACCTAAAAATAACTTAAGTTTTAAAAACTATTATTTTTTTTACTTTTTTATCCAGAGTTTAAAAATTTCGAATGCAGTTTATAATATTGATTGGACTAATTCTAGTCTGGAAGTGCGTAAATGTGTATTAATTTTATTAGTTCGCAGTCAAACATCTTTAAAGGTATTTATTTATATTCATAGAAAAATGTGATATTTTTATCTTTGTAGTAAATATTTTAATATTCACTTATATTTAGATCTCAGCTGGCGGTATGTATCCCATGACTTTGGAGGCATTTCAAGCTCTACTAAATTCGGCATACACATATTTTAATATGTTGCGAGGTTTTATGGCAAAATAATTTATATTTTAAAGGCATTCGGTTGAACACTTTATCACAAAGTCATGTAGACAATCACATATACAATCAATTTAAATTTGTATTTTTTATAACAAAACACAATTGATACACAGAAGCAACGTTTGTGCCACTTGGCAATATTTTTTTTTTTTTTTTTTATAAATTCCTAGACATTTGTAGTAAAACTATTATTTTATTATATTCTTCTACATTAAATACATGTGAGTCACATTATCTGTTAACAATTTTAAATACAATAGAATACTATACTATATATACAATAACGTAGACACATAAAAACTTACCCGCGCGTCACATGAGTACCACGGTTAAAAACACGCCCCCATGCAGTACATCCAAAGTTTATTCTATGGTATATTTGACGTAACATGTTTTGAATTTGGCGAAATTTATTTTATTTTTTATTTTTGAACAAAAAAAGATCTAAAAATAAAAATATATATATACAAAATTAGAAAGATGTTAGTACAAAAAATAAACACATACAAATGCACATAGAGATTAATGTTTGTTTTATTTTTTAAAAATAAAAATATTAACTGAACTCAAAATATATTTTGAGAAATTATACATACATATTTCTAGAAATTGTGGGGGTAAAATTTTATAAAATAATTATAATAATAATAAATTTTAATTACTAACAAATTGAAATAATTTTATGTGAGATAACGGAATGTCTTGTCAATGATAGATAAGCAATTATGGGTTACAATTACATGATAATATGAGATATTTTTATTGTATGAAATGGTAATTTATCTCTGAGGCACTATTTCGCTTTAAATTTAAACATAATAAGTTTCTATAACATATTCAACCTTTATATTGTGAAAGCACGAAAAAATAATGAATTAATTGTTTATGAAATATTGAGACAAAATGTTTACTTATATAAAATATTGAATATATTATATTAAAGACATTTCTGAATGTTAAAACAATTTTCCGGAAGGAAATGTATACTTGAGACTTATTCAAAATAATGGACCCTTATTGTATCAATTGCAATTTCATTAAATTATATTTAAAACAACATTTGAATCGATAAAGATCAGTACACTTGAAAGGTCGTTATATACCCCAACTATAAGTATATAGTGGTGTAGGGTATAAATACTTAGTACTAAAGAACAGCGATGGATGACATCCGTGTTATCAATATTTGTGCGACACCTAACATTGCTATGTTCTTTTTTTTGTTTGCATTTCATACAAAGGCATTTTAAAATACGAGCAAACCCTGCCAACATTTTCTATCCAAAATTGAACTAAAAAGTAACTTCAAGTTGTTAGATATAGCAGAATTTGATATCATTTTCTTATCCAAGAAGTGTAACCGTTCGGGAAGAAGTGTGCAGCAGTTCTTATACTTTTTTTTATAGAGCTTTATTTGGGTGTCGAACTAGAGTCATTTTTAGTGATGAATTTGGACACTTTTTTTGTCGAAATTCTAACAAAATATTCTATCCAAATTATCACTAAAAAGTAGAAAAAATATGTATAATTTTCATATCCAAGAAGAGTCACCGTTCGGGAAGAAGTGTGCAGCAGTTCTTATACTTTTTTTATGATAATATTAAGTGCTTTATTTGGGTGTCGAATTAGAGTAAATTTTAGTGGTAAATTTGGACATTTGGAAATAGTAAAAAAATATGTGTAATTTTCCTATCAAAGAAGTGTCATCGTTCGGGAAGAAATATGCCGCAGTTCCAATACTTTTTGGATGACACTATTTAATGTATTTTTTGGGCATCGAAATGGTATCATTTAGGAGGGAAAATGTAACATAATTTTAGTTTTACTTGAATTTTTGCCTCACTTTATTACTTTCTAAATTTATTTCCATTTTGCGGAAATTTCTTTAAATTTTTATTTGTTTTTTTATTTAGCTTTTAATTTAAACTTCGATTATATGGCTTTCAAAGTAAGACGTCAACTAAATACCACCGTTTTTTTACATTTTTCGAAAAATCGAAATTAATGTTTTTTTGTTTTTGTAAAATTGTTTACGATCAGAAAAATAACGTTTAAAGAACACAAACGGGAAACAGTTTTTGCTAACTTTATATATATCCAAAAACTATCTTTTAAGTGACTTTTTCCACATTTTAGTTAGTAATTTATTTGTTATTTGTTTTTGTAAATTTGTTTACTATCAGGAAAATAACATCTTGAGAGTAGTAATGGGAGACAGTTTTTGGTAACATTATTTTTATCCAAAAACTAACTTTTAAGTGACTTTTTCGACTTTTACTTAGTACGAAAAATGTATAATAAATAGATTAAAAGTAGAAATTAATGTAATTTGTTTTTGTAAATTTGTTTACTATCCAGAAAATAACATCTTGAGAGAAATAATGGGAGACAGTTTTTGGTAACATTATATATATCCAAAAACCAACTTTTTAAGTGACTTTTTCGACATTTTGTTAGTACGAAAATTTTATAATAAATAGATCAAAAATCGAAATTAATGTAACTTATTTTTGTAAATTTAATTACTATTCAGAAAATAACATCTTGAGAGCACTAAAATGAGTCATTTATCTGATAGTGGATAAAACTATCACCCAATTGCTGGCAGGGAAGCCACACACAGACACCATCATAAAAATTAAATGTCACACATGAACGAAGAAAGGCATTGTACGTTTGAAGTTACTTTGTCTCACATGCGACACATGTGACACTTGCGACATCTTCGCATTTTATATGATATATCTTAGGTAGGCAATTACATTACATAAAGGAATTTTGTGTGTGTTTTTTGCTTTAAAAAATATTTCCATAACGAAATAAATCCATACTTTTTAAATTAAGTTATAAGAAACTAATATTAAAAAACGAGTAATATTAAATATTTATTGTTTTAAGGGAATATGTGGTTTAAATTATATTTATGTAAATTTATATCTTAATTATATGTAAGTTGTTAGAAAATTTAGAATGTTATGGAAAATTAATGTAGTATTTCTAAATATAAATTTTGTGTTGGACAAAATTAACTTTAATAATTGTTTTTTATTTTAAAAACTACTTTAATTAAAATTAATATTTTTCCACTTTTGCCAAGTTCCTTAATGTTTAATAAAAATATAATTCTAATATATAATTTGAAATTAATTTAATATTCACTTACAAATTAACTTTTTGTGTTGAATGAATTTATTTAAAATACAAAACAACCGAATTGAACATTTTTGATTTCCCTACTAAAACTTTATAGAAAAAAAGTAAGAAAACACATCAAATTTGCGGAAATGTAAAAAATGTAGAATATTTTTATGGGAACCATGAAATGATGCTAATAAAAGTAACGAAAAGGAAGAAAATACTAATTTTAGTTTTTTCTTTGGATTTTCCATAAACTATATATTTTTTTTTATGGAAAATTGTATAACTACCTGTAACTTTTTAATTTTTTTCATGATTTTTTACATTTACATGTATTTAATACATAAAAATAAGACAACTCCACTCCACGAACAGTACAGGTAATTGAGAGACAATAAAATACCTTTTAATTAAATATTTCTGCAACTCAAAGAAACAATCGGTATAATTAAATAATATTAAAATTTTAAATTTTATTAAGGTAAGTGCACCGGTTGTCGGCAGTTTAACTTTTTTTCTTACTTTAAGTTGTCAGCTTACAAATGAGAACGTAGTCTTTGAAGGATAAATAGATAGATATTACACCTCAGTAAAGGATGTTGTTTCAGATTTACCAAGACTTTTGCTAAAAAATTTTGCTAAATATATATATTTTATAAAAAAATTTCGAATTAACATGTAGTCGACATGTATTTCCAAGTATTCGGCATGTCATAATCCAATAGTCGGCATGACATTTTTTATTAATGAAATTAAAAGTCACTGCACTGAAAATCGTTTTTTTGTGTCCATTATTCTATAAAATGGGGATAAATTTAATTTTTCATAATACTTCGGTTTACTCAAACATATTATGGAAGGAAAATATATATTTAAATTAGGTACAGCATTCCGTTGTCCAAGACCTATATTTAAAGTTATAAAGGGCAAACCAAATTACATAGGTCTTTAATATTGATATCAGTAATTATTTGGACCTATATCTTTGGCCAAATGACTTAAAAAAAGTCACCAATATAGATAATTTGACCATCAAAGGGAAACGATTTCGGTTTACAAGAGAATTTTTTAGGATTTCGGACGAAAAATTTGTTTACAATACATTTAGGTCAATCTAAGTTTCAGCAAAAACTATTTTTAAAGCATTAATTTTGTCACGTTTTTGCAAATATTTGCCTATGATGTATTAAAAAGTTCTCTAGAAGACCGAAATGATAAATTTTTTTTTCATAACAAGTTAAAAATTACGAATGTTTGAAATCATTCTTGAGAAATAAAATGTGAAGCATGTTTGACAAATATACAAAACTCGTGAATTTCATTCGTTGGTATGAAAATTAATATAATTTAAGTATTTTTCAGAAGGCAGCATATCTATTTTTGCAACGGAATTCTTTTGTAGTACTTATGATATTAGAATTTAAATAAAATGAAAACCATTTTACATACCCCAAAGTAGCATGCTATTTCGAGATATCTTGGTCTATTAGTTTTAATAAAATAATAACTAGAAGTCGATGCCGACTTTAGAATTCATGGAAAATGTCGAATTCGCCTGTAGTCGGCAGTCTACGCCGACTATAGGAATATATGAAAAATTTTCGTTCCTAAAGTCGGCAACCACTAAAATATGAAATGCTATAATTTTTCACTACAAAACATTATTTGAATAGATATCTATTCTTAGGATACATTTTTTATAAAATATAAAGTAAATTATTATGAAATTGCCTTTTTAAAATTGGTCTATACACTAATTTTTTTCTAAAAAAAGCTATCCAAAACGTGTTGCTATTGATTGATTAAAAATGCTAGAGAAGTACTCATCTTAGCATAATTTAATCATTAGAACTAAAAATAAGAATATATTAACAATGTAAAATTAAAGTTATGGTAATATTTGACAATCGCTTTTCTTATTTATGTTTAAATTAAAAATTGCCGACTACTGGTAAATGCCGAACTTAGGTGCACTTACCCTATATTTTACTTTTGACAAAACTTTATTTATTTTCTATATATAATTTTAAAAATGTTTTATTAATCTCTATCCAAACTCAAATGTTAACACTATCATACATACATATGTATGTATGTGTGTAAGTATTTCTTGCACTACCTTTGGTGGTAGTTTTTTTATATCTGCACTCAAACTCAAATGTTATCATGCACCACTATACACAAACATTTCTACCATTACCTGTGTGTAGAAAAGGCATATCACAACATTACAACGACATGCGATGGCAGTAAGCGTATTTCGATATGACACTAAATAACACTTTATTAGCCAAAGCACGACATAACATAACACTACATTAGTTAATGCATGTCACAGCACAACGTCAAATTTTTGCGTATGACACTTTTAAGAAAAATGATGTCTTCATGAGCTCAAACTTGCTCGCATTGCAGATAGGAGGACCATGTCATTATAACTGAATCAACCCCATACGAATTATTGCAGTATTAACAAGGCGTTACCTTAATGGGTGGTTCTAACATATCCTCGTCGTCTGGTTTCCGAAAATTTTAACCATATTAGCCGACACGTGTTTAATTAAAATATTAAAATAAAAAAATATGCACTAAATATACAATATCGTTGTATATATCATTCTCTAACTAAATACTCACCATTTACTTTACAATTAGTTTTCTGTAGTTTAAAACACTTGTTTTTAACAAAAAATTATATTTTTATCTGATTAGAAAAAAAGTCGTGGATTTTTGTACAACTAACTCACTGCATAATTTTCAAAAACTAAATAGACTTTTGCTTTCTTAATTATCTAAGAATATTAACCAATTCAGCTTGGTACTGTTATTCCTATGTTTATACTTTCCGAAAAAATCAACTGTACCATATTACCCGAACTTACTCTATTACAAATGATATTTGTTTAAGCTTATAGAATTAATTTCATTTAAGAAAATGGTTTATTCGACATAAAAATTTTGAAAAAAAAAAAAAAAAAAAAAACTGACAGTTCTTAAACCAAAAAAAAAAACCAGATTTGTACCGGTAATGGAGACTTCTGTAAACAAATTCAGAATAAAAATTTTTGGAACTTTAGCTTTCTTAATATTTAGGTAAATATGCTCCTGATACAAATGTTTGAATATTATTTGTAGGAAAACATTAAAAATTTGCTCATTATTTAACCCACATTTAACTCCAAATAAATAAACAAATGATTTTTAAAAATAAATTTCTGTAGCATATGATTTAGTAATTGTTAATGTGACGTATTATACAAATTGTGAATTAAATTTAATAAAAATTGTTATTAAACTGTTATTGTAGTTTAAATATACTTCAGAATAAAGTTCCAAAAAGTAAAAATACATATCGTCCATTCCATGAAAGAACGCCCAAAAATATACGAAGTGTCCTCCGATTTTTATAAAATTTTATACGTATAAGGTCTATGGGTGTCTATAAATATTTCCGTTTTCAGATTTGCTAAATTCAGAAAATTCGCTTTTTCACTTTTAAAAAAATCTAAAAAATCTCAAAAGTATACAAATTTAAATACAAATATTTTTGGGAAGGCTTTGCAGAAATTTGTGATTTAAACGGCGTTTGAATTGTAATTATGTAAGCTTAAACTAGAATATTTTATAAATGAAAATATTTTTTAAAAATGCATTTTAATGCAATTGCATTTTTCAAATGCATTTTTCTTTAAATATGCTATTAAAATTTTTAAATTTTTTAACATAAATGAAAAGTTTGGAATCTTTACATTAAAAAAAAAATCTCAAATTTTTGGGACGGACACACGTACTGTGCATAATTTCCCCTTTTCTTCAACTAGTTTACATTTTTTCATATAAAAATTATATTTTTCTGGTATTATGAGTATTTTGTTAAAAAAAAATGATTGTGTTATTTTTTAAAAAATCCTGAAAAATAGTAAAACTTTATATATCAGACTATTTATTGTTTTAAGTTATAATAAACAATGCATTTTTAAATACACTTTTGAATAATTAAAATTTAATAAATTCGCAACTAACAAAAATGCATCTAAAAACTGCATTTATATTTTTAAAATATTATGGATCGAAGACGTGGTTTTTGAAATGCTGACTAAATTACACAAAAATTATACAATGGCCTTTTAAATACTTTTTAAATTACAGAAATCCATCAATAACTTCAAGAGATATGAATATTTAAAATTGCATACTTTTTATATTTTGTTAACTTTTATAAAAATTTTAAAGAAAATTTCAAAAACAAGAAAAAATTTTAAAAATTTTAATTAATGTTTTTATAAAAATTGGATTATGCATATAAGATTTTCGCGTCCCAAAAATGTGACACTTTTATTTTAATGTAAAGATTCCAAACTTTTTATTTGTGTTAAAAAATTAACAAATTTTAATAGCATATTTAAAGTAAAATGCATTTGAAAAATGCAATTGCATTAAAATGCATTTTTAAAAAATCTTTTTATTTTTAAAATGTTCGTCGTAAAGCCGCCATATGCGAAATTTTAAGGCCGTTTAAATCATTAAAATTCACAAAGTCTTTCCAGAGATATTGCTATTCAAAGTTACATATTTTTAAAATTTTTTTGGTTCTTGAGAAAATTAAAAAGCGAAATTAATTCGCGATTTTTGCAATTTCACAAAACTGAAAACTGAAATTGATAAAAGACTTAATGGAGTTTATGTATACAAATTTTTATCCAAATTGTAAGCTATCAAGTAAAAAAATATACTTTTTCGGGCGTTCTTTCCTGGAATGGTCGATATATATATTTTCTCTACTAAAAAAAATTAGCCACATCAGTCTACAAAAATTCATTCATGAGAAAGTCCATTTAATTATTCCCCTACAATAAAAAAAGTGCAATTTTGTAGGGGGTAAAGTCAAAGATAATGAAATTTCTATTATTCGTACTTAAATATGTATAAATGTATGTAATTATTTATTTATTTTTTACCTCAATGAGTAAATACAAAATTAAAACACTAACCACCTGATTATTTAAGTAGTTGTTAATATGGGAAAATTTTCTTTGGAAATTTAATTGCTAAAATTAATTTTTGTACAATGCTTTTGTTATCAAATATAAAAATAGTTGTGACTATAAATAGCTGGAATATAAAAATAAAAATTGTGATTAATTGTGTGTAAACATAGCGAAAAAAAGTAATTGATTGTATTTCTTTTCTTAGAAAATTTAACCTAGGTTTTTTATTATGAATGGGATTACTTTTGTTATTGTAAGGAGTGACAAGTAATTTGTTTATATTTCAAAGAACTTTTTAATAAAATATTTTATTCACTACTGGAGAATTTTGTTTATACTTAAATTTTCCAAAGGAAATACACATCAATCACCTAAGAGTTTTTAATCGAATAAATATTTGGGAAATATCGGAAGAGTATCATCAATCAATTAATTAGCTTTTATAGGAAATTATTTGGCAAATCTATATATAGATTTACGTTTCTAAAAATAAGTAATTATTTAAATACTCTGCTTAATAATTTGAGGCTAAAAAATTAATTACTTTCCTAATTTTTTTATTACTAATTTTAATTGCGCAGAACTCTCTAAATGTATTTTAGCCCATTAATATATATGTAGGGGAAACTGGCGTATTATGATATATTTTTTGTCCGTTTTGATATGCAATTACTCACGTAGGACTTTTTGTAACTTCGAAACCTGTTAATTAAAATGCTTTGGTGGGGGAGAGTATGACTACAAATTATATCCCAATTTAAGTTTTCTTCTTTATTCCTTCAGCATTCTTAGTAAATTTAATATAATAGAAAAAAAATATAAATAAATAAATAAATAAATAAATAAATAAATAAATAAATAAATAAATAAATAAATAAATAAATAAGAATCAAATCAAATTTAAATATTTGGCAAATTTAACTAACATTTTTATGGATGGACTTAAACCACTTTCAAAATAAACGGCTCATATTGTAAGTTACTATAATTTGGGGTTTTACTATTTTTATACAAATATATACAAATATTGTTATTTATGCCTTACACCACCATATGTGAGGAGTGTAAGGCTGATGTTTGTAACACCCAAAAATCGACTTAAAATCGCTAACTGAGTTGATTTAACGATGTCCGACCGTCTTGCCATGTTAAGCTTGTAATCAAACTATATGTCGCAATACTAAATATTGAAATTGGTCCATTATTTCACCTAATCCCATACAAATGACCCACGGAGAAAAGGTTTAACGTTCATAAAGGCCTTAAATATAGCAATTTTTAATGGAAATCGGTCCAAAATTAACCAAAACTCCCATATAAATCCCTTTCTCGAAAATCACTTTAACGTATAAAAAACTCACACAAATATTAGTTAACAAAAAAAGTTTTGTAGAGAAGAAACCATTGGGCGAAATATTATAAAGATAGATCTATAAATGATCATAGCTCACATGTAAGGCCCGCTTCCGGGGATCACCATAAATTGCGAAAATCTCTTATAAATGTTAGAAGCAACATAATTTAATTACTACACAACATAATTAATGAATACAAGTATCGGTCCATAATATGCCACTGGTGCCATATAGGACCCTACTATATCTTTCATATTTGATTTATTATTTTTATTTATTTACTTAATTTTATTATAAAAAAATTAAAAACAATTTTTAAGTCTCAATAAATTTTAATTTTAAACGAAGAAATAATCGGTATGAGAACGAATGAAATATATGTATATTTCAAGGGACATTCGAAAAAAAAAGAAAATTTGCAAAAACTGCTACATATGCTTGAAATTCTGTAATTTTTTTATTATCTGAAAAGTTGTATACATTTTGAAATTAAGGGCCTGCCATAAGATCTTGAACGAAATTTCGTTCGACAAAAGGTATAGGAAACAATAACAAAATTTTTAATTAATTTGTTGTTTTCCATACATTTTGTCAAAATAAATTTTTAATTTCTAAATTTTATTAACTAATTTATTACATTCATGAATATTTTTTCCCTCAAAATGTTTTCCCTTTCCCTAAATTTGCAAACGTGAAAAAATTCCCCGTGAATAATTTCATGCTAAAATAAAATTCCCCTTATCGTGAATGATTTTTTCCCCCTAGTTTTTTCACTTTTCCCTTTAATTTGTTCCCTTAATTTTTTGCGGGGGAACAGAACAGAAAATGTAAGTAGTTTTTCTTATAATTCGGATATTAAAGTTTACAAAATTTATTTTAAGGGCACGATCCGTTAATAAGACACAAACTGATATATTCTCAACATAAAATTATTGTTATAAACATATTAAAGTACACTTTAATTTGTTATAATTATTATTTTTTACTTTTTTTTTGGGGTTTTTAATTTACTTATTTTTTTTTTAATTTCCTTCTTTTTTTATATTTACTGAGAGGAATCCCACAATTCCCAAAAAAACGCCGAAAATCCCAAAAATGTATTTTTTCACACTTTCGGCTATAAAATCCAAATTTTTCTGAAGTCCCGTAGATTTTGATTGAAAACTTTTAACAACATATTACAGATTCTTAAACTGCATTCCGTTTGCCGATTCGTGCTTTGGGATTTGAGAAAATATAAACTAAATTTAAAACATTCATATAAAATGGGTCGAATTCGGGAGGGTGTGTACCTTGACCATTTGAGTTATTGGGCTTGCTTTTTATATTAGTCTTCTCTGTGAAGATACCTTTCAGAAAAGTATAAAATTATTATATGTTGTTAGAGAAAATTTTATTTTAGAGAAAAAAGAGTGTAGATACTTTTTCGGTAAAAAAAGAAAAAAAACACAAAAAGTCGTAATTTTTTCAAATTTTCAAATTCAGAATCGTTTTTTTTTTTTTTTTTTGGACTCGGTAAAGATATAGACTTCAATTTTTTTTATTCAACATATAATTTTGTTCTTTAATTAACTAAAGAAAAAACAAATCATCGGTATCGGAAACACTAGGATATATATGAAAAAAACTGTACCAAGAACATGCAAAATTGAGGTACTTAAAAATTCAAATGAAAATAACTCAAAAACTATAAGAGATAAATAGGACATGCATGTTTTTTGTAGGTCTTATAAATGCCTACAATAATGTATAAAAATGTTTGAAATTGGACGAGAAATAAAAATTTGGCATGCGATTATAAAATGTTTAAGTCAAAGGTACCCAACTTTAAGCCTCTTTAGATCCGATCGTTCCTCCTTCCAAACTTAATATTGTACACTCCTTTGCTACGCATATACCAAATTTCATGCAAATACAATCAGCCGATCAGAAGTTACAGATTTATTTCCAAAAAATTTCGATTCTGCCCCACTGTGGATAGGGGTGAATATCTTCAGAAAATGTTAATAAAATAGGTACAAATGAGGATGACAAAAAATAAATGCTTTAAAATTAAAAATATCAGTTTTTTTGTGTGCTTATTTTTTTTTTTTTTGGGGAGAATTTAGCCATTTTTATACATAAAATATAAAAATAGAAAACAGATCAAATCTATTATTCCAAAAAAAAAAAAAAAAAACTTTAGGAAATTTTCTTGTGAATTTTAGTGTAAAAGTTCGATAATTGTTACCGTTAATTAACTGAACAAATTAACAGGTTTTGTTTGCTTTTTAACCGGTATCTTTCGGAACATTTGTCAAAAGTTTTTCTACGAGAATAGCACGTGTTTTTATGCGTGTTGCAAAGAGATTTTTCACATCTCATGATTTACAGTCGGTTGAAATAATTTAACTAATTAATATTTTGTTTATTATATTAATTAACTTTAATTTTAAAATTTACCTTGAATTTCACAAATTTTTATAAAGAGGAAGGTGGAACGAACAAGGCCTGCCTGATTACACACATTGTTTATATGGTTGGAATGTATATGTGTTTATGGGGCAACAATAAAAAAAGTAATTCCCCTTTCCAAAACGAAAGTTTTTCAACTATAAACAAATACAAAAAATGTACTCAGCTACTTAAAGATAAGAAAATTATTATTTGTTTATCAAAATAAATTTGTTTTAGTTCCTAGAAATTCATTAAATTAAATTTTATTTTAAGAATAAAACAATTCCAAAAATATGGCCAATAAAAGTATTCTTCAGACACCTTTTAAGGCCAAAACAAAATACAATCATACACACAAAAGAGCAAAAGTTTTTGGTTTATTTTTAAGATTCTTGAAGTACATACATACTTCTTTAATACACTCAGTCTAATGGCTAATTACGTCTATAAATTGTATATGAATTTTGAATTTTTAATATATGTACCTGCCATTGAACTACTTGACTACTTCGTGCTGACTAACTCTACACATTTGTGCTGTTATAAGGGGTCTTTCAAATGATACACTAAAAACTTTTTTGTTTTTTGTTATGAAATTTTGATTTTATTTTTGATAAATGGCCCATAAGAAGTGGTCGTTATCTGCAGAATACTCCAAATTATAATATTTGAACATGGCAACTGCAAAAAGAAAAAAACATGCTAAAATAATGTCGTGATATGCGCATGTTTTGTTTAACAATTAATTCAATTATCTTATTATTTTTTTTATAATTTGTTTCCATTTAGTGAAATGATTACACAAAACAAAACAATGTGTGATTTGCAAATTATGAACCACATGTGATTATGCAAATGATTTTCAAATGGAAATTTATGATTTTCTTTTGCAGTAAACATCGATTATAACCGCTCTAATTGTTTATTAGTTTAACTATTCATCTATTACGATAATTCGTTACTATGGGAGGAACAAACCTATATAGTTCACTAATATCTAATCTTTTATCAAATTAATTAATAAAAAGTAAAATTTTTAAATGTATTATGTAATTTTTATGTTTTTTTTATTCTTTGTGGATTTTTTAAGTTTAGTACTTTTTAAATAATTTAGTAATACTTAGTACAATGATGAAATTAGGCATCAGCAGAATGGAATACGTATTTCTTGTGCTGTCAAACACTTCATCAGAATTCGTAGTGTCTTATTCATTTCGGTTTCGTTGAAATCTAAATAAAACTTATTTTTCCAAATTTCATTAAAAAAGTATCATGTGTACCAAATTTAGTCTAATTATCTTCAAAATTGCAATCTGTACTCAATAAGATTTCACATGGTCAGAGCTGAGGTGTTTTCTAGTTGATTTGGAGGAGGTGGCAAAGTTTATATTAAATTAAAAAAAAAGTATAAACTTTTTATACAAGTATTTGGTATGTAAGAAGATTTTAAGATATGGAGATTGATAATTTATAAAAAAAGTGGACTGTAATTCGATCGCAGAATTTCTCAAAAACTTGATATTTTGCACTTTTACGTTTTTTTTTTTTTTTTTTTAAGTTAATATTTATACTTTAATAAAATTTAAACGAATAGTGACATTTTATTGAAATTTCAGTATAATATATATAAACTTGTCTTAAAATCAGAGAATTAAAAAAACTTCCACTTTTTTTACATGAAGATACCCTAAATCCCATCCGTACTTGAAAAGGTCAGCCTGTCGTTATAAGGGGCGTCCATCAGAAATAGGGATGACAATCCCGAAAATCCTGGGATTTATTAAATAATAAAATTGCAAAGGTTTAAAAAAATTTTTTTAAAGCAATTTAATTTAACAAAATTTAAAGTATAGGTACTGCAGTTAAAATAAAAAAATTTTCAAAAATTTTGTTAAAGAAAATGGTTTTAAACTTAAACAGTTTTTTAAACCTTTGCAATTTTGTTATTTATGCATAAAATGAAATAGTTTAAAAACAAAATATAGTATGTTTATAAAGGGCTTTCATTATATATGAAAATATGAAAAGTGTTTATTTTATATATAGAGATATATAATTAATATAATTTTAAGTCGATCCCGGCTTTACAATTTAAGAGCTTAAAAGTTTGGATTGGATTTGGGGCAGACCTTTGCCACAAGCTCCTCCGGATTTACTTTTCGCATGAAGATTTCTTTTGAAAACATTAAAAAAATGATTTTTGCTGCAATATTATTTCGAATTTTATATGGAATCTGGCGAATATTAAAAAAAAAAAAAATTAGGGGCAATATCAAGCCCGATAAGTTAAAAAAGCTAAAAAAACAGGCTAAAATCAAGGTAAAAGTTTATTTCGATCTGAGTATCTTTTTTTGAGATATTAAGCTTTAATCTTTATATTATCGATTTTGACCTTTGAACTTTCGTAGTATATAAATGTTTTACTTGTCGTTTTTAAGTCAATGAATTTTTCTATTAAATGAAATAAAAATACGAATTTTACAATGTATATTTTAGAAGTTATGAGCAATAAAGTGTGATTACTTTTGAAAAAAAAAAAAATCAACCACTTTTTGATTTTTGAAGCATCATATTTTTGGACTGGGAGTATTCTTTACTAAGAAAAATTGTGATTTGAGAAACATTTGCAATACTTAATATCTGTAGCGAATTTCATTGAAATCGGAGATACCAAATCCGAAAATGTTTGTTTTTTGTCCGTTTTGATATGGAATCACTCAAGCGTATTTTTTTGTAGAGATACAATGACTATCTATATATAAAATTTCTTTTCTGTCATATCATACATGAATTTTTGGCGATTTTTCAAAAAAATTACATACCCGAGATGGCCAGTGTGCATCAAAATTCAGGGAGGGGACTTACATAGAATCTGTGACCAATTAAGTACCGATAATTAAGTTTAGCGTAGTGTTTACTTCTATAAGACATATGTATGCATTATTTATGCACTTTAGTTAGATTGATTCTCAGATATAGGTCTTATAAGGAATCTGTTGTTAGTTATAGACTGATCCTCATAAAATAAACTGTAGTTTCTACTTATATAAAACTAATCTGTGTCGTATATTAACTTAATACTATCATTGTAAAATTCATTCAGAAAGTGATTCTAGACTGACTCATATACATTCAGCTGGGTCGGAGATCAATATATTTATGTGTTACAAACATCAGTACAAACGCATAATACCCTCCATACCTAGGTGTAGGTGTAGGGTATAACAAATTGTAATACCGATCATTGTAATATATGGAATTCTGTCCTTGTTTTTTATTTCTTCTAAAATATTTATTTTAAAAATCATATTTAAAGAATTGACCCCATTTTTAAAAAGAAAAAATAAATATTCAAGATAAAATATTTTTAATAATATATTTTTCTCCACAATTTAAATATGTATGAAGAAAAAAAAAAAACAAAAGAATTTAAAGAATGTACCAACATTTATTTACAAGTACATAAATGTTTTAATATTAAACAATAAAAAAAGAAAAAAACTAATTAAAATTGTTTAAATTTTTATTTTCTACGAATTAACACGTGATAAACAAGCGGTAAGTAATTGTTTATGTGGTGAAAAAACTGGAATAGAGGGGAAATGAAACAGAAATCTTATTTCCGATAACAGTGAAATACGTGTGAAAAAATATCTTAATTTAATTTTTACATAAATAAAATTTAAATTATAATTAGTTTTTTAGTGTATAAATAAAGTTTTTTTTTTTTTTTTTTTTTTTTTTTTTTTTTTTTTTTAATAAATTCCAAACTGTCAACATGTTCTGTATTTTTTTTCTTTTAAGTGGAACAAGATCAGTGACTGAGAACCTGAAACCCGCATTTGACGCACATACATAAAACATCCCAGCGTCAAAATTTGATGATTATTTTATTTGCCGGGTCCAAATATGGATTTGAGTAGGTGTTTTTAATGTTTTAAATGTTCTTGTTGTTTTTGTGATTGTCGATTCCCACCATCTAACGGTAAATACTTGAAAAGTCTTAAATTACCTGTTACGTAATTACGTATACAAAGTACTTTATATATGTGTATGTAATTGAACATTTGCGTAAAATGTCCATATATAATTTTTAAAAAAAATTTATTCATATGGATGAAATAATGTCGCGTCAGATTAAGTTTTTGTGGTTTCTGTGGTATTTGAGAGATTCGAGACATCACCCTTCCGTCCTAACGTCTCTCAACAATACGTTTATTTGTTTTATTTAGTCGTTTGTCTTTATGGTTATTTTTTTTATCATTGGCGCTTTTTGTCATTTTCATTTAAATTTATTGTTGATTTTACATTGTGTATGTATAATAAAATAATTTCAATATGATTATAAACTCATCCAGAGCCGTTAAATTAAAATATTTGTAAATTTATAATTAAATTTAGTTGTTTCATGTTACTCGATTACCGTTACCAAATCAACCATCATTTATAATTGAACTTTAAACATAATGCGTCGTTTTTATGGCCTGGCGACATTTTGCTGCGAATATCTTTTAATTTATTGTTGGAATAAATTAAGAAATTTTAAGTATTTTGTTATCAGTTGCTGCTCTATACTTTAATTGTCTCAAATATTTTATTGAGCACACTTTGCTTTTTTTATCATTCACTTTACAAGTGACAGAAAAGATAGTTACAGTACATGCTATACATTTGACAGCGGTACGTTAATTTGCCAGTTGTTCAATTTGTTATCTGACGTTTAATCAGGTGAGCGTTGTGTAAACGTTTAGGGAGGCATAACTATGAATATCTACCTAAACACCTGTATGGTGGCCTTATTATATATGGATTGCGCACGAAAAAATCCGTGCATCCTCTTGGGCTTATAACTTTTGATGTGTTGAAAAATTAATAATTCTGTTAATTGGTTTGTATTTGCCATTATGGTCACTTGCCATGTGCTAAGTTTCATGGTAATAGTAAAATAGTTTTTTCTTAAAATAGAAGTTTAACAAAAAACACCTAAACACATAATTCAAATTTTTCATGAAATCTTGCATTGGTCACATAAAATAATTGCAAAGAAGGCTGTTGTGCCGAAAAGTATAATTTCTTTGGTCATAATATTATACAAAGAAGTCATGATCACTGAATGGTAACCTGGTAATGGAAGACAAATAGTATCTTCAGACTGTAGGACTCAGGCAAAATAGAAAGGATTTTGAGAGAAATTCACCTCATCTCTGGAAGAAAAGTATCACAAAAAGTTAATTTCTTTGAATCTTTATCAGAAAAGTTGAAAGGAAGTCTAGCCTGAAGACTTGTAAAGTAAAAAAAAATCCTAATAGAAACACAAGCAAGAATTTGGAGGTAAAAAAATAACATGAAAGTTCTTCGGACGAATTTTTTCAGAAATTTTGTTTCTGTATAGTAGACGATGAAACGTTCGTGCAGGGTGACTTTTTTCAACCTCCTAGCCAGAATTCTATGTCGCAGATGATAGAGGGATTATGACAGAAAAATTTCGTGTATCAAAGAGATCAAAATACCCAAGAAATTTTTTGATTTGAGAAGTCACATGCATACGCAGGAATGAAGCACTTCATTCTTGAAAAATGTTTGCATTAACACAGAAATAGAAGTGAATGAGTGCCTTTGGAAAAGACTTCTCCCTTTCCTAATAAAATTCAGTGTATCCCCTGTTTTCTGGCCTGTTCCCGCTTCTTCTCATTACAACAAAACAATGGAGTTTTAACAAAGAAATTGTAAGAGTTTGTACCGATAGAGGCTAATCCATCAAATTGTCCGAAACTCCGAGCAATTGAAAGATATTGGGCTTTAGTAAAAAATAATTTAAAGGACATTAAAAGCTCGGCATAAAATGAAACGGAGTTTAAAAATAAGTGGACTTATTCGAACAAAAAAACAAACGAAACACAATAAAAGCTTTAATTCTGGAAAAGGTCAGATATTTCCTTAAAAACCAACAGGATCTAATTTATTTTTTTATGTTTAGAACTTGAACATAACAGTCATTAATAAAAATATAGCTTTCAAAAAATTTCGCCCACTGGTTTAGTTTCTATAAGCAGATTTGCATGCACGGATTTTTTCGAGCGCAGTCCTTATAACAATTAATATTAAGTCAAGTATATGTTTCTCTTTCAAAATAATTTACATAAATAAGTAAAGCACTTTTTTTTTGTTGTATAATTCGAATTTTGCTATCATATGGACATATAATGAAAATGCATACAAGTTTGAGAAATGCGAGATTGTGGAGGTGATTCTAATTACATTATGCGGCAAAACGAGGGTCATCGCGTGGGAGCGGAATAATTTCATTTGGAGTTTATAGGTGTAATAAATCCTCCAAAGAATGAAGATTATTATCTTATATGATTCCCAAAATATTACATCTCAATGCAGAATCAAAACAGAATCGAAATTTTTTGTAAATAAATAAGTTAGATTTATAAAAAAATTTTATATAGGAGTAGCAGGGGAGTGTAAAATTTTAAGTTTGGAAGAGGGGCCCCACATAATCTTTAGGAGCGGAGCTATTAAGTATCACTGACAAAGAAAATTCTTCACCGCTTGTTAAACTTTTGTCTTGCGATTTCAACTACCTCAATTTTCAATTACAATTCAGAAAAAAAAAAACATATTAAAATAATATTTCCGTTTTAGTTTCAGAAAATATCAATTGAAATTGACATTCAGAACTAATCAATTGAAAATGAGACTTTTTATTTAGAATTGAGAAAAGCTTATTCAAAATTAGATTTTCTATTTACAATTAAAAAAAAAAAAAAAACTATTTAAATTTAAACTTTTTATTTCAATTTTAGAAAAAAACAATTTAAAGGAAAATTTTCAATATAAAATTCAGAAAAATACAATTAAAATTAAGAAAAAATTAAATGAAATTCAGAACTGTAATAAAATTTGCATAAATTATGATTTTATATAAAATAATTGAAACCTCGCACTCCAAGTGGACAACATAAATCAAATTGACTTTAAATTTTTTCATCATACAAATCACTTTTATTAATGTTTTAAATTTTATGAATTTTTCTCAATTTCAATTATTCCTATCTAAATTTAAAATAAAAAAAAAAAATTATTTCATTTGTTCTTTTCCGAATTTAAAATGTACAATTTAAATATAAATTGATCTTATTTGAATTTAAAATGTAAACCCTTATTTTATATTGTTCTTTTTTAAATATGATATAAAATATTCATTTTCAATTGTTCATCTCTGAATTCTAAGTAGATAACGTCAATTTCAATGGATTTTTTTTTTCTATATTTTCTATAGAAATTCTAATTTTCAATTAATCTTTTCTAAAATTTTAAAGAAAAATCTTATTTTGAATTGTTATTTGAGAAAAAAAAAATAATAATAATAATAATAAAAAAATGTAAAATCTAATTTTCAAATTATATTTTCTAAATTTTAAATCGAAAATCTAATTTTCTATTGGTTCTTTCAAAATTACTCTTGAAAATAGTGTAGAGGTCTAAATAAAATAAGAAGAATATATAATATTTAAATTAAATAATTTATATGTTTTTTATTTCGAATTCTATTGAAAAAAGGTGCCAAAAACTAGAACTTCAACAGACTATAAAACCATAATTCGAAGTAACTATCTTGTAAAAGACTAATTTGCGTCGGAATTATTGAGGCAATTTTTACTTGTTGCACTGTGTTATTAAGAAACCATTCGCGTGCCCCTGTAATTTAAGGCAACATATTTTAATAAAAAGTTTAATTATCAATAATTTATAAATATATGCTTGTTCTTAGTAAATTATATGTGAATTTATTATATGATTTTATAGTCCATTAATTAACACTCGAATACAAACATCTTATCTTTACTTATTGTTATCGCACAAAGTGTACGTAATATTAAAACGTTTTATATTAGTACCAAAATATTATGAAATAGATTTAAAAAAAATAACAAACAATATAGGTATATCTTTTTTAATATTTTTCCTATGATATACTGATTAAGTGATTTCTTTTATTTTGAAAAATATAAAGAAATCACTTAATCTGTATGAAAAACATTTCATGCTAATAGAGCAAAGCGAGTTCTAGTGTCTTAAATTTTTTGTATTGTTAAATAAAATTTATATAAATATCATATCAGACATAAAATTAACGTTACTTTAAATCAAGTTTACGAGACTAATTAGAGCCCATTAAATGTGCAAAAAAGGTTTAAACTAATTTCTTTTTTACTTTAATTGTTTGTATAAAAATGTCTAGGAGTTATAGTAAATTTCCAATGAACAGTATCGAAAGAATGGAATATAACTATAGTGGCGCCAAACAATTGTTAAACGTGGTAAATCGTTAAAATAAAAATAAATTAATTCCTCAGATCCAGATTTTTTCATGGAATTTATATGTATGTACATTAGAGGGGGGCCCAAAATGAAAAGTATCGATGTTCCCAGCTCAAATGGAAATTTTCTTCATTCTAAGATACCGTTTCTAAAAATTTTCGTCCTGAGATTATCCTTTCGTGAGCTAGATCAAAATGAAAATAAGTCCTTTTTTGGATTTTTCGGATTTTTTCTTATTTCTCCCAAAGGAACAATATGAAAATTTGATATCGAAAGAAAGGACTTTAGGGTGCGCATTTAATGACTTAATAAAAATTTAGGTCCAGATCCAAATAAGTCCAAAATCTAGCCATTTTTCACAAAAAATTTAGATATTTGAATTTTTTATAAAAAAATAGGACCAAAATATTATAATATAATACTATAGCGGTTGTACCGAATCGGAATTTTCCGTTTTTTATTAGAAATTCTTAAAACATAAGTTCTTTCATATATTAATATTGCTATATTAGATGGATTTCTATGAATATATCAAAATACACACAATTTTATAAGCTTCTATAAACAAACAACTAAATAAATTAAGTTTAAATGAAATGCTCACAAAATTTATGCTAATAAGGGTATTTGTTTACAATTATGCCCGCTAAGTAACAGAGATCGAATTTTTCTTTGTAATTTACAATAAAAAATTACTATCCTTAGCATAAATTTTCTGGGTATTTTATTTAAACTTAAATTGCTTGTTAATAGAAGTAGAAAAATACGCGTATTTTGATCCTCAACTTATACAAATCCTTCCCATATAGAAACATTTATATATGAAGGAAATTATGTTTCGAAAAATTCTAATAAAATTTAAACAAGTTCGAAAATTTAAAAACCGTTTCGGTATAACTACTAGAGAATTAAGGAGTGAGATCGAAAAATTCTTAACATACATAATATTCAATAACTTGGAAACGGTTGATCTTAGAGTTTTCATTATTTTTTTAATCATTTGATAATTTAGCACAGATCACAGAAATATGGTTCTAACCACTAATTATAAAATTGTGGACCATTTTTGAAAACCCTTTCTTTGGATATTTGATAGTTGCTTCAGTCACTTTTTTGGAACAGTGTGCACATCTTCTGTTAAAATTTTCGGTATTTTGGGACACCTTTTTTGTGCTCTTGAATTCACTTTTCACAAGAGCTCAATATCTCTCCACTGGTCTAAGCTATGGACAATTTTGAAAACTGACCTCTCTTGGTACTAAAACTATGTTATTGATTTGGTACCACTCCAGAGCTTTCTTACCGTAGTGACATGATACCAAATGGGTCCAAAAATATGCGGACACGTTGTGCTTTCTTAAGTCTTTTTTGCAAATATTCCTTTATGCATATTTTGGTATTTATAGATCCGAATGTATCAAATGACTTTCCTGTTTTGCCGCAACTGCAAAAAGCTTGTCATACCATGAATTTTGTAAGAAATTTTTGCTGCATTTGGGTCTTAAATTTATCTCCAATATTGCTTTGAGCATTAGCAATAAAAATTTTTGAGACACAAGCTGCAAAGATTCTGCCAACACCTACGTTTCTTCGTCAATTATATAGCTTGAGTATTTTTGTATGAAATTTGGTTTTAAATTCCGAGTCCTATTTTTGGCTTGTAATTTTTTTTACAGAATTCCAGTTTGCTTTAAATTTTCGCACCAAATAGTCGAAGCACTGAGGAAACTGAGCTGATTTTCTACCAGATGTGTTTGGAGTTACTTTCAATATGCCTTCAATTTTCTGGCCTTCCCAATATCATGTGGTCCTTTTTTCTTACCGAACTAGGTTTCACATCGATAGTCAAATTCTCCTGATACTGTTAAATAACATTAGAAACGGTTTTACGGACGACATTTAATTCTGTGGCCAATTATTTGGATTCTTTGAAATTTTTTAATAACTTGTAGGACGTAAATCTTTTTCGTCACTTATTTTGATGAAAATAAGGACAAATTAACGTGGTTGTTATTAAAAATAATAACTGAAGTATTTTTCCATGATAACTAGATCAAACAAATGTTGAATATTGATTCCGAAAAAAGTTATGAGGCAAAATGTGTGTTAAAAATTTTTCGATCTCACTCCTTATATTGTATTATTTTGGTCCTATTTTTTAAATTATTTATCTGTAAAAAATTCAAATATCTAATTTTTTGGTGAAAAATTGCAAAGTTTTGGACTTATTAGGACATGGTCTTAAAAAAAAAGTGTTTTTTTTGCGATACCAAATTTTCATATTATTCCTTTAGCAGAAATATGAAAAAAAAAATCCGAAAAGTCCGAAAAAAGGACCTAATTTGATTTTAACCTAGCTCAATTGTAAGAAAAATATTTAAAAAAAAGTTAGCAAAAATATTAGTCAATAAACAGCCATTTTAGTACAATATGCAAAAAAAATTGTCGATATTTTTCTTAAAAAATGTATAAGAATTTTATAATTTTGTTCCTTTTATGGCAAAGATATTAAAAATTTGCATTGTAGTTAGTGCTGTTGATAATATATAATTTTCAAAATTTTTCGAAAAAATTTTTCATTAAAATGTCTTAAAAAGTCTTCTAGCGAAACAAAATCCCGTAGGAAAAATTTTTAAAATATTTTTTCCATAAAATTACTCATTTTTTGACACCCATTTCGATTAAGAAATCGAAACTTTTTTTGACCAAAATGTATGGGACCCATGATTTTTCAATCGCTGGTAGAGAACTGGAGACCAATTTTTAAAATCTTTTAAATATTTTTTCCATATTAAGCAAATTTTTACGCATCGTTTGAGGGGTCTTCCTACATCGAAATCTCGAAAAAGGCTTTCCTCCGGACACTCTAATGTACATATGTATATTTAAATATAGTTTTTAAAAAGTATGTATATTTTATCGGAAATTCTTATTAGATATTTCCACTGACCCCATATTAAAATTTAAACTTATAATTTAGAGCAGAGCAAAAAAAATATGATAGTAAATATAGTATAAACGATCTGTCGATTAATTGACTTAAAAATTCGAAAAAAAAATATATTTTTGACAGATTTGTTCAAGAACGAAGACCGTAACTTATATTGGAGCTTCAAAAAGTCCAAAAACGCATTTTGGCCGATATCTCGGTTAATACCGGCCAATAACTCGGTTTTTTATAGACCGATTTGGTTGATTCAAAAAACTAAATTTTAGACAAATATTTGTGAGCGTTCAAAGTCTCGTATACTAATTGACCGATTTTTTTTTTCATTTATGCAGTAAAAACATATGCTGAATTTTCCTCGCGAGAACGAAGCTTTTATAGAAAAGCCGATAACAAAAATGAACTTCGGTTTTTTTTTTTTTGCGATATATCGGCTTTTTATAAACCGATTTTGCTTATCTTTATTAGCGTTATTCTAAGGAATATTTTTACAAGTTGATGTGCAAACCATATATGTATATTCGATAACTGGGACTTTCTAAAAACTGATTTCAACAGACAGTCGGACAGTGGGACATTGTTATATCGACTTTATCATCAAATAATACTGTAGAAATTACAAACCGAATGACAAACTTATATATACCCTTTACACCTGTGGTGAAAAGTATAAAATCTATTATTTTTTCATACTATATTCAAGAACTATTGGTTCAGAATTTTAATAGGTGGTATCTTTTGAATAATTAAAGTTATAGTTTAACAATTAATTTATTTAACAAATCAATACTCTATCCGTAATCCATATATAGTATAAATACTAGTTGGTTTATTTAGTGGCCATTGTAATGCTTGAACTTCATTCCAATAATCTTTATTATCTAAACAAAAAAATTCCAAAACTAAACAAATGTTTTTATGATGTTTTTATTTTAGTTAATTAACTTTGTTGTTATTATGCTGGTAAATATGGAATACACTCATAAGTAATAGAATAACAATCGTTAAGAGCAAATAAAATATTCCAATACAATTTAATTTAATAAAAACAAATACTAATAACAATTAATACAAACAATAAAATATGTGTATTTTCCAATGTTTGTTTATTCACTTGGAAAATTTTCCATAAATTCTCCATCCTATTAATTTCATTGATCTGTTTCGCATTCATTCTTTTATTACTCGAAATCCCAGTTTGAATGTAATGAATCAATGAGTCGTGAAAATGAATTAAAATTGAATTTTCCATTTGTATTCTACCACCACTGAATGTAGCATGTTAAAATCACGTTTTAATAATGTAAAAATTTTTCTGGTATTAACCGTTCAATACGTGTTTTAAACTATAAAAAACGCTTATCATTAAGCTCGTGTTCAAGTCATTAAAAAAATTAAAAATCAAAAAACAAAAACAACTTGTTTAAGTTTTATTGAGAAGTGAATATTTGCACTGTTTTATTTTTTTAATTTACGCCAGGGTGTCGCATCTTATGTAGACAGTAGACTGGTAAGTAAATAAAAAAATAAAAATACAATAGTCATAAAGTAAATAATTGTTATTTGAAGTTGACTAAGTCTACAAAGATTATACGCTATTGTGCATTTACAATTTCTATATTTTTATCATGGAAAAATGCAGGTTTGTTTCCCCCGATTTTCTTGAAATTATGCAGACATTTGATTCTCGAGCGCACAAATGAATATTTCCAATTTAAATTTTAAAAAACTATTTTAGATTAAAAGCGAGAGAGAAACTGTAGTCGGTCAAGACCGACTTTATGATACCCTACACTATTGTGTATGAGGATAAAAATTCGGGAAGTGGAATTATGGTATATCTGTGTCCACCTTTACTAAATGTAAATGCGAATAATGCGTTGGTACTAACATATATATGATTTTATGCCCCTTTTTGGCGGAAGTGGTTTTATATGGGAGCAATGGTCAATTATAGACCGATCGGCATGAAATTCAGCACAAAGTTTAACATTTGTACAGAACTTCTTTGCACCGAATTTCATGACATATGTAAGGCAGTTATAACTACCCCTATTCCAAGAGGACATTTGTATGAGGACTGGGTGAAATAATAGACTGATCATAGCCAATTTCAATAGGCTTCGTCCTTGTGTCAAAATAACTACTCATCGATATAACTTTAAAATTGCGACCTGTACTTTTCTCACAAGGTTTACATGGACAAACACACAGCCGGACGGACGGACATCGTTAAATCGATTCAGAAAGTGATTCTGAGTCTAACGGTATACTCTGAGGTACGGAGCCGATAATTTTTTCTGTGCGTTACAAACCACCTATAGTGGTGTAGGGCATAATTAATTCATACGCAAATTTTGTCTCGTCACATATTTATTCCTTCTTTTTATATATTGATGGCTAAACTGAATAAAAAATCAAATTAAAGTAGTTATCTTATTATAAATAAGTAATTACATATCGGGTTATAAATAAGTAATCACTAAACTACTTCAATGTAATGTAAACGGTATTTTGTTGTCATCGAAAAGTAACTACATGCCATTACCAAGTTTTTGCTGAGATAAGTTGTGGGCATTTAAGCTATAGAATTACCACAGTTATCAAAATCAAAATTAATTTAATTCATTTTACTTGTGGATCCTCCTATACATATGCATCAAATTTTATACAAATTGTTAACCAAAGGTAAATTTTTTTTTAATTAAAAGTAAAGAAAAGTGTTGCGTTTTTTTTAATTTTAAAAAAACTAGACCTTTTGGTCATTCGAAAAACTAAATTAAATTATTCAGTTAATTTAACAATTTTTAAGTTATTTTGAAAAAAAAAAAAAAAATAAAAAAAAACTTCTGCATTGGAAATAACTTAAAACCGAGAATTCGCTGACATTGAAAACCAACATAATTCAAATAGGATATTTTTATTTGGAATCGGAACAGTGGAAATAAAACAAAATAGTAATTATCTTATATCTAAAGAACGATAACAACGAAAGTCTTAAAATTTTTTGGTAATAACTTTCTTATCAACTTTCACATATTAAATAAAGAACTATTAAAGCAAAAGTTTTAAAATTGTATAGGAATAATTTTCTTCTCATGATCCATAACTGAGATATTTATTAAGGCGGACAGATTTAGATGAAGTGTTAACAATGTAAATCTTAGTTATTGCCTTTCTAAGGGACTATTGAAGTAAAAATCTCAAGATTTTGTGGAAATAATTTTCTTGTCAAGTTACCCAACTAAGGTGAAAACAGGTAGGGTAGGTTTACATTAGATAATAGCATACATACAGAATGAATATTTATTATTGGATATAAAGAACTATTTAACAGATTTAATTTTTGTTTTGGCCAGATTCATATTAATCGTGTATAAATTAGTCCGAAATGATATACAGTGGTTTCCCGGTTTAACGAATACTCAGTTAAACGAATTCGCGATTTAACGTACGCCCAAATTTTAACTTTAATTTTTAGTACTCGATATAACGAATTTTTCAAAAACATGCATTTTGAAATCTATAAAAATAAGAGAAAGTAAATAAAACACATTTCTCACCCTATTGAATGAGTACTACTCTCCCCTTTTATGCAAAAGGAAGAGAATTAAAGATTTTCGTTTGGACAGTATTTTTTCATTTGAAAACTATATTCTAAATAAAAACAGAAAAAACACAAAGAAAAAATATATTACAAAGCTGTTATTTTTTTCGAGAAAAATATATATAATTTTACTATTTTTGAAAGTCAAAATTTTTGTTACTGAAGGTATGATTTTTTTTCAGAAAATTACTTCGTTTGTCGAAATTGTAAGCTGTTATAATTTTTTACAAACGTTTAAAAAAAAAATATCGAACTATCTAATCTAAATTAAAAAACTACCAAAATCAACATTCAAAATTTTTTAGAGGTTAAAAAATTTTAGCTTTTCTTTTAAAATTTATAATTTTCGGCCACTATTGAATGTAGGGTAAGCGCTCAGAAAGTTTCAAAATTACACTTACGCGCTCCCTTAATATCCAGTCTTTCAAAAAATGCAACAAATATTGAACTTTTTAACATATAAAGTTACTTTTAATTTTTTTTTTTTTTTTTTTAATTAAAATTTTTGAGATTTTTCTAGTTATGGAATTGAGATAAAACAAAATTTTCTTTTAGCATAATTCATAAAATTATGGAAAATTTTACCATATTTTTCCAGATTATATTTCAAAAGTTATAAGGAAAAAACGCACAAAGTCAAAGCCAAAAAAGAGAAATAAGTATATTTAAGTCATATGTTTAAAATCATAAGAGTATAGTAAGCACTCTTGAGGTGGACCACCTTAGCCCACTCTAGCGTCGTCCATGCTCTAGCTACCCACTGCAGCCAAAAATCATCTCAAAGCTTAATTCCTCCTCTATCAATAAAAATCCGCGATTTAAAACCTATAGACTTATTGCCATTTATTTTGCAAAAGTCCCCAGCGTGCCATGGTATTTTAAGTACTCGCAATTATTTCGTAATGGTAATGGTATTTTAGACGTTTAGACTAAATATTTTTTATTTGACGACTGAATTTTGATAATATCGGTCCAGAACTACAAAATACAAATTTAATGTGTTATAAGTTCAGTCTAAGGAAACAAATTTTATTAAATATTTAATTTTAATTTAATTCAAAATATTTATTTATTATTATTATTATTTTGAAATATGATATAACTGTAATGTTATGTGAATGGTAATGATAAATTGTCTTGTTTAGTTTAGCAGTAAAGACAGGCAACCTTCCAAAAAATGAAAATAAGTTTTTAAGAATTTCGAAAATTGTTTATTGACACGTTTTGTGAAGTGTACAAATCATTTATGAAATATTTGTTATTCCCTATATTTATACTTAGGCCCGGTTTTATACTTCTCCCTTAGTATATACTTAAGTGTAAACTTAGCTAAGAAACATTTTCAAATAAAGAAAAAAAATTTTAACTTAAGTACGAATTCGCCACTAAGTGAGCAGTACACAGTGGGGCAGAATCGAAATTTTTTGATAATAAATCTGTAACTTTTGATCGGCTGGATGCATTTGCACGAAATTTGGTACAAGCATAGCAAAGGAGTTTACTATGTTAAGTTTGGAAAGGGAAACCGACCAGACCCCTCAGGAGCGGAGCTAAAGGGGCTCAAAGTTGGGTACCTCTGACATGCAAATTTTTTAATCGCTTGTCAAATTTTCGTTTTTTGTTTCATCCAATTTAAAATATTTTTATACAATATTGTAGGCACTGATAAGACCTACAAAAAACAATTTTGCATGTCTTATTTATCTCTTATAGTTTTTGAGTTATTTGCATTTGAATTTTTAAGTACCTCAATTCTGCATGTTCTTGGTCCAGTTTTTTTCATATATATCCTAGTATTTCCAACCGATTTAATTTGTTTTTTCTTAAGCTAATTTAAGAACAAAATTATCTACTGAATACAAAAATTTGAAGTCGATATTTTTACCGAGTCCAAAAATAAACGATTTTGAATTTGAAAATTGCAAAAATTACAACTTTTTTTATTTTTTTGGCCGAAAAAGTATCTACAAGAATCTATAATATGTTGTTAAAAGTTTTCAATCAAAATCTACGGGACTTCGGAAAAATGTTGATTTTATAGCGGAAAATGTGAAAAAACCCATTTTTGGGATTTTTGGCGTTTTTTTGAGAATTGTGGAATTCCTTTTACAAAAATCATAAAGTTTTTTTCACTTTCTCATTTTATGCAATAAAGTCTACTTCCACCGAAAATTTCGTTAAGATATCTCTAATAACAAAGATTTTATTACAGATAAAATATTTAGAGTTTCTCATATCTATCTCTAACAATAAAGATTTTATTACAGATAAAATATTTAGAGTTTCTCAAAAAATCACTTATTCACAAAAATTTTATTTTAATTTCAAAAATCAGAAAAACTATAAACTCGATTTTTTTCATCTAAATTACATTGCTTAGCTGAAATAATTCTTCGTTATACAGAAAAAGATTGAAATCAATATCTTTTACAGAACCGAAACTATGCCACATTAAAGTTTATTAATTCACGGTAAATTCCAAAAACATTGTACTATTGTGGATGTGAAAAAGCCATAACAACATAAATAATTTATTATCGTAGCCAATGTTCGAATGTGTGTTTGTGCAAAAATGGAATTTTCCGTGACTTAATAAACTTTAAAGTGGCATAGTTTCGGTTCTGTAAAAGATATTGATTTCAATTTTTTCCTGTATAACGAAGAATTATGTCAGCTAAGCAATTTAATTTAAATGAAAAAAATCGAGTTTATACTTTTTCTGATTTTTGCAGTTAAAGTAAAATTTTTGTGAATAAGTGTTTTTTTGAGAAACTCTAAATATTTTATCTGTAATAAAATCTTTATTGTTAGAGATATCTTAACGAAATTTTCGGTGGAAGTATTCCCACAATTCCCAAAAAAAACGCCGAAAATCCCAAAAATGGGTTTTTTTCACATTTTCGGCTATAAAATCCACATTTTTCCGAAGTCCCGTAGATTTTGATTGAAAACTTTTAACAACGTATTACAGATTCTTAGACTGCATTCCGTTTATCGATTCGTGCTTTGGGATTTGAGAAAATATAGACTAAAGTTAAAACTTTCATACACTGAAAAAAGTAATTTCAATGAATGAAGTACATTAAATGAAATTCATTAATTTTTTTCCAAAAAATTATTAACTTAATGTAGAAATTCATTGCTTCAATGAAAATATTCAATGAAATTGTTAACGCTATTATGGACATTACATTGAAACCATTCATTAAATTTATTTCTTATTACAATAGGTAAATTAGTTAATTGATTTAATGTATTAGTTCATTGAATTAATTTATTCAATGTACTAATACATTGATTTAATTAAGAAGAAGCATTACACAATGAACATAAGCATTGAACCAATGATAAATTTCATTAAATTATATTAAAATAAATGATTTCTAACGGGAAATAAAGTAAACTGAAAACAAATACAACTCAGTTTTCTTTTATCTTTTAACAAGAAATGACGCGTTTTAAACAAAAGCAAAAAGTAAAAAAATGAGTGTTATATTAAAAACGAAACTAATTAAAAACTAAATAAGATAAATCGAATTATTAAAATACATAAATATAATTTATTTGCAAAGGAGAAGTCGAGCAGCATAATTGAATACACCAAATTAAATTAATTACCCAAAACAAGAAATTTGGAGACTTGCCTTCATAACACGTAAGTTTAATAATGTTTATGATTTTAAACAGTTTTTAAATATTACATTTCATTTATATTTATGAAGATAAAACCACTAAGACACAGAAGAATGTGTTATTAGCCTTAAATACCAGGGTTTCCGAAAATATTGCGATTTCAAAATCAAGAGGATTCGATTCGTAAGTATACATAAATATATGAAATATTTTAATTGAATTCTTTATAAAAATATATTACAGACTAATCAAGATTTGAATGCTACATCTGGTGATCGTCAAAATAAGGAAATTTCTATAGACCAAAAAGATTTAAAGGTAACTAGTTCAAATTTTTTAAGCAATTGAACGAATTTTAAAAATTTTATTTATAAACTTTCTTTGTTAAGGATAATGCTGTAGTTATATTAATGTGACATCTAAATGGATATTCCATACCATCATAGAGCAATGTATAGGACAACAGGAATTACTATATTATTATAAATAACAAAGCAAACACGATAACATCTGTAACATGCATTTTTTTATTTAAATTTTTTAGTGAAATGTAATAATTTTATTTTTATATTTATATTTAATTTTTGCTTATATTAACTCAATATCATATACTTTAATCATTTAATATAAAATAAAATAGAAACAAGAAATACAGAACACGCCTATTATTATAATACATTTTTAATGTATAGTTTCATTGGGATAAAATATGAGTTCATTGAAACCAATGTACTGTTCACTGAAATTATTTATTTTATTTAATGAATGATTCAATGTAAGAATAAATTTAATCAATGAACTTGTACATTGAATTATAATATTAATGTATGATAATTCATTGTTTCAATGAACCTGTACATAGGGTCAAAATTAGTGCACAAATTCATTGTAGCAATGAACTTTTTAATTGTATTTATGTATCTTTTTGGTTCAGTGTATAAAATAGGTCGAATTCGGGAGGGTGTGTACCTTGACCGTTTGAGTTGTTGGGCTCACTTTTTATTTTAAAGTCTTCTCTGTAAGATACCTTTAAGAGAAGTATATAATTATTATATGTTTTTTAAGAAAATTTTATTTTAGAGAAAAAAGAGTGTAGATACTTTTTCGGCCAAAAAAATACAAAAAGTTGTAATTTTTAAAAAATTTCAATGTCAGAGGTACCCAACTTTGAGCCCCTTAAGCTCCGCCCCTGAGGGGTCTGGTCGGTCCCCCTTTCCAAACTTAACATTTCAAACTCCTTTGCTATGCCTGTACCAAATTTCGTGCAAATGCATCCAGCCGACCAAAAGTTACAGATTTATTTCCAAAAAATTTCGATTCTGCCCCACTGTGCAGTATAAGACCGGGCATTAATTTCACTTTTATATGCTACAAATAGATTAATTATTTTTATATAACCACATTTACGTTATAGGGTATAACCGGGGAAATTCCTTGAAATTACTGCGATGTCGCGTGCTATAATATTGAATATAAGAGGCATTTTTATTTTAGCTTTTACTTTTTTGCGAGTGATAAGAATGTTATTATTATTTTCTTAAGAATTGTATGTTTTTGTTATTAAATTATATTTAATTTAATAAAATTAAATACAAAATGGGTTTATTTGTTTACAAGATGTTATCTGCAGAATTAGAGCAACTTCCATATAAATTTAAATGTTTTCTTTAAAACAATTAAAACAAAAACCTTTAGTAAAAAGTTTATGGTAATTAAAAAAATTTAAATAAAATAAATCATTAAAATGAACTAAGTAAGTAATATAATTATAGTGACAATATTATTTAATTTATTTTTTTTACTTCGAATATATTTAGTTTACATTCAAAGTAGGTGTGTTTGGTTTATATGCATAGTGTTTGACAATGTGTCATGTTAAACAATTCAAAACCACCTGTAAAAGTTTTATATGCGTTCATAGTACATACTACGTAGACTTTGGTATTTAATGATTATGGTCTAAAGTTCACATTAAAAATGACACGTCATGTTGACATGTCTTGTTAAATGTTTCACTTTAAATAAAAAAAATATTTGTATTTTGTATTTCTATAATTTATTTGCATGTTAAATGAGTGACTATTGACTGAGATAGGTCAGTAACACTATTGGTTTTGTATTCAAGTTTTTAAATTCTTCTGCTGAAATTTTATTTATTATGAAATAAAACAAATCAAGTTTTAAATTATGGGGACTTTAGTACCATGCTGGGAAATACCTAGTGAACTTTTAAATATTCATATTCTTTATTGAAATTTTGTCTAATCATCATTAGAGATATTCGTAGGAATTTGTTTTATTTTAAAATGATTTGACGTTTTTATCTAATTGCCTTGATGGTTTTACTTCATTGTCTACTGAATTTATAATTAGAGTATTTTTACTTTCTGTTATATTCGTTATATTTTCGATTTAGAATAAAATATTTTTTGAAATTTTTTCTTCATTTTAATAATTTACAAAATGTGTTCAATTTATGTATATAGAATGCAATTAAAGAAGAGATAATGTCAATAAATACTTGTTTTAAAACTATAATTTTCAAAATAGTTTTTTTTTTTTTTATTAACCACTAATTATTCTTTTATTTGTTCAGGCAATAAACACCGTTTAATAATATTGATGAATTTTTTATTTGTTATTACGAATAATATTTAAAAAGGTTTTATAATTGTTTTTGGCTTAAAATTTGTTTTTGTTTACAAAAAGTATTTATACAATATATTTATTGTACAAAGAATTTTGCGGGTCAATAAAAAACAAAGCGTATATTTTTATTACGACGATGTTTTGCGATGATTTGAGAATAATGATATTGCTGATTATTCAATTGATTGATTTGATGTTGAAACGCAATTCACACCAACATACGAACGAGTGCGAGTATCTACATATTATTATTATTAATTTCATTTAATTTCCCCCATATGGTGGCTAAATTTAGATTAAAAAACGCATTAAATCTTTAAATATTTATTAGCACCAGGCCAGACTTAAAAAAAGAGACAAACAAAAAAAAGCAATATTAAACACTCTATTTATCCATGATCAGAGTGATTAATTTATAAACAGAAGGGCTATTGAGAAAAAATTGTTGTTATTATTAATGCGATTTTACTTTTATTGTATTTATTTAACATAAAAAGTATTTGTTTTTTAAGGTGAATATTCATTAAATTTTATGCTTAAAATATCAGCTAGAAAACTTTTGTGGGTTCTCCCCAATAACAATTCTTAATTTATTATTTCGTTTTTTGTTTTATTATTAAACTTAACATTATTGAGGTCTGTTTAAAATGTTTTTTTTTTTTTTTCGTATTTTATAAAAATGTGTGTAAAGCTCAAGAATTTATTTTCAAAAGAAATCACCACCACAAGTTTGCATGCAAGTCACGAGATATCATATGGACATATTAGTAGCCTTAATAATTTTATTTAGATTTTATGTAAAAACCCCAAGTTTTTTCTGTACATTTTACTTCGTTTTTTTTTTTTTTTTTTTTCTTTTTGGTTATTAAAATCTTTGAAGAAAAGTTTTTTCATACTGTTTCTAGGGGATTTACATTTTGAGATGTTTAACAAACATGTGTAATATACAAATTTGTTAAATTAATTGCAAAATATATATTATAAAAACTAGTTAGTAATGTAGATGTGCTTTTATATTTTCGAAGTAAAACAATTAAGAAAGATATAGTCCGCCAAGCCTGACCATATGATATACATATGTATAGGTTATGTGGCCAATTGTGAAACTAAACTTGTATTAGGTGTAATGCATACCCAGCAGTTTTTTCGGTGTCAATTTACCCGCTTTTGTACAGTAAAGTTCATTTGTGACTACCCACCTAACTCATTTAAATGTGTACGTTTTTTTATACACCCTAACTTCGCATATTTTGTGAGCGATAGTTAAGCTATCGCACCTTTTATTGACTCTTTAGAAAGCGTTGGGGTGGCGATAGCACCATTTATTGACTCTTTAGAAAGCGTTGAGGTGGCGATAGCACTATTTATAGGTAACAAAAACGTCAAAAAAGTAAATAGTTCATCCATTGGCAGTACAGGTTGGGTTACTTGACTAACTGCAATAAATACATGGTAGGACATTTGGCCCTGATGCATCTTTTTTAGACGTCTGTAGTGCCAAATATCAATTTATTGACTCCTTGGTGCTTAACAGAGTCTTCAGTATTTTACTTTGTAAGAAAAAAGTTAATAATGTTTCTTTTTTATGTTATGCGTACTATATTAAACACGTGGAATACATCCAATAGAAATGGATTACCTCTCAATTATTTTATATAATAAAAAACCTAGTCTAATTAGAATTTTCAATTTATTAAAGAAATCAATTATTCTGCATTTGTGTTTTTTTTTTTTTTTTTTTTTTTTGACTTTTTCGTACTAGTCACAATATCGCCACTTTTTGGTCCTTTGGTGGCAATACACCTAGGACATCCCCATGTTAAATTGACTAGTCAGGTGATTAGTAAAGTGACTAGTGGTGCCCTAATGTCGTCAGTCAAGTAACTGGTTTCGGACAGTCATCATTGACTGCAGAGTATTTTTATAAAACATTCGTATGTGTTATGTATTATGTTGATACTAATATTTATGCTTATGAAATGTATGTACTTTAAGGTGATTCCCGGAAGTGGCATTATATGGAAGATTGAATACACAAGAAATTAGCTGTGCAAAATAATAGTAGCATTGATTAAAAATACCTTTAAAAATAAAACTGCTTGATTAAGTTTTTCTTTTTTTGGCATATCTTGTTTATACACATTAATATTTTGTGGAATAATCCTTATTGGTCCTTTGAGCGGCGCAGCGGCGGGCACTGAGTCCACTAATAACCCCTGGTCCTCTCAATGGGAATATTTTTCCAAGTTGACTGCACTGACGTCCACAATTCCTGCAAATTTCCCGGTTTCTTTTTAAAAAGAGCATCTTTGACATCTCCCCAAAGATCTTCAATGTAGATCAGATATGGAAACTAAGTCGATTACTCCAAAACATCACTTTTATTTTCGGAAAACAAGTTTTTTTTTGACAATTTACTCGTTTCTTAAAAAAATTTTCCTGTAAAACACCCATTTGAGTGGCATATTCTTCTCTGAATAAGACAACATAACTGTTCTTACTATTTCCACATACATTGGGGCATCCATATTATCTCTTATCCGAACTATGGACATTGATATGAAGAACATCCCCAAATGTTGATTTTCCCAACATAGTGCTTGAAGGACGTCCGCGGACTTCAATATATTTTGTATCACACTATTTGTTATTTGGTCAAGTCACATATTTTTTTTTTGTCCCATTCGTCCCATATGCACCAAAAAGAACTACTTTGGACGCATTTGTGTAGAGAATGTGCGCCATTTCGTTTGCGGCCAGTCGGAGTAAAGTATCGCGAAATAAGGGTGAATGCGTAACTGTCTGTAGTTTAGAATTGGGACTTTCCTATTGTTTTTGGAGATATCAAAAAGTAGTTTACGCATCTACTTTCAGCTCTAAATCCCCTTTTGCCTTAGTGAAAGTCACAAATGTGTTTGGGTTAACCATTCGCTTTTTAAGCGTAAAGTCACTTAGACGACTTTTTTACACGCGAGTTCTTGTTTATTGGTTTGGATTGTATTTTTTTAAGTTTTTAATAACTGTGGGAGAACATTACACAAAAATTTTGGAGAAATTTTTATGTTTTACCTTCAGAAAGTATTTTTACCAATAAAGTACTGTTGCTAGAAATACAGTGCTTGCCGCCACCAATTTTAAAATTTTTTGAAAGCAAAATTTCACTGTATGTACAGTACACGCATATATAATTTATTAAAAAACCAAAAGGATTCAAAATAATAAAACAATAATACTATTTGCCAATGTTTATCATTTTGCTACTATTATTTTGCACAGGCAAAAACCAAGCAGCTTAAGTAAAATAACGGTAACTTCCGAAGATGCATAGAAAAATAAAAATAATTTTTCTTATAATTATTGTCCCTGTTTAAGGCTTTTATATAAATAGATAGTTTTTGAATTCCTTGTCTAAGAATTGAGCAGCAACAAAAGCTCCAAAGTATGTTTTAGTGCTACTATTTTTTTTGCACACAGCTGTATATGAAAGCTATGTTCATGTTACGGTATACAGGCATAAATATTTTACTTTAATATTTTTTTTTAATTATTTGAATAATTTTAAATGTTTGATCAAATAATTCGAACAATTTAAATTCCCTAATTAATCTGTAATTGTAATTTAAAATTTTAATTATAAATTACATATTGTGCATGTAATATATTACTGAATTTAATCATTACTCTAAGCCATAAATAGCTCGTTCCGTTCATTCCATATATTCTGGTTCCTTATTGATGGGAAGTCGAAATAAGTAATAACGTACGTCGTTTCGTCTGGACAAAGAAAAAAAAATAAATAAACTAAACCATCAGTTTTTTTACTAGACTTTTTTAGTCGAGCAATAACAAAAAACGCAATTCTAAGAGAATATCAAATTACAAAAAATTGCTAAATCTAAAAAAAGAAAATAAAAAAAAAATCACAATGAAAAATTGTATAACAATCAATCTATAATTGGCTTTATCAGTCATATTAATTCAACCGGTGGAATTTACATATTTACATTTATGTGGGATATACAGTGGTGGCCACGAATTTAAGACACGACATGTAACGAACTAAGTTGTGATAATTATTACAACCCTGCAATATAAAATTAGATTTTGTTAATTTTTCAGTGTACCCTGTAATGTTAAGATCAATTACCGTTATTTGGTTTTGTTTGTGTATACATTTTGTTGCTGTTTTTATTATATTTTCGTAAAAACGTGCTTTTGAAGCTGGTCACGAATTTAAAACATATAAGAAATATTTGGTTTTTAAGTGATTTTTTGGTGTTTTTTGAAGCTAAAAGGTAAGTAATGAATGTTTTATTCCATTTAATGTTAGAATACATCAAAATATTTAGTTAGAAATGGCCAGAGGTACTTGGAGTTCGGATGCCGAGCGAAAATTGATCCAACAAATGAATACTGATGGAAAAACAGTAATGGAAATTTCCAAGCTACTAAAATGTTCCAGATCCAAGATTTACAATGCACTGGAACACATCAAGCAACATGGCACTACCAAAAATGTCAAACAGCACCCTAGAGCCCGAAAAACTACACCCAGGGAGGATAGCTTAATTTATAAATCAGCTGCTAAAGATCCTTTCAAGAGCTCAAGTAAAATTAAAAATGAGATTTCATCGGATTTTGGTATTAATATATCGTCCAGGACAATAAGAAGACGTCTGAATGAGAAGAACTTACGTGGGTGTATTGCACAACGTAAACCACTTGTGTCAAAAAAAAAAATATTAAATCCCGACTAGCGTTTTCAAGAGAAAATCTCAATAAGCCGATGACATTTTGGAAAAATATACTTTGGAGCGACGAGTCGAAGTTTTGTCGCTTTGGTTCTGATGGAAAACAGTACGTATGGCGTCCTCCAAACCTGGAGCATCACCCAAAGTACACCCTTAAAACGGTTAAGCATGGTGGTGGAAATGTCATGGTGTGGGCAGCATTTTCCTGGCATGGTGTAGGTCCCATTCAGAAGATTATCAATAAAATGGACCAGCATATTTACAAAAACATACTGACAAGCATCATGATACCATTCGCTGAAGACAACATGCCTCTAATGTGGAAATTTATGCATGATAATGACCCTAAGCACACTTCACGCCTAGTGAAGAGTTGCTTAGAGGAAAATAATATCACAGTTCTGAAATGGCCAGCTCAATCCCCGCATCTCAATCCAATTGAGAACTTGTGGAATGATGTTGAGGAGCATGTACGAGCAGTAAAGCCAAAAAATTTGACTGATTTATGGGAAGAAATTCAAAAGGCTTGGTATGCCATTCCAAAGGAGCGCTGTATGGCCTTAGTTGAAAGTTTACCCAGGAGATGCGCTGCTGTGATTCAAAATAAAGGATTTCCCACCAAATACTAATATTGTTTTATGAAGCTGAGCTTTACTTTTGTGAATTAACTTTTATTTTGCCTATGTCCTAAATTCATGACCAGGCTTAAACTTGTATTAATCTGTATAATATGTAAATAAAAATTGGAAACTAAATATAGGTAACAAACTATTGTTGATTTTTTTTCATAACATTACTAGGATCTTTAAAAAATAACATGGATCTAAAATTTGTTCGATAAGATGTAAAAATTATCAGAAATATATAAGTGAAATGTCGTGTCTTAAATTCGTGGCCACCACTGTAACTGTAGATAGTGCACTGAGGAGGAAGAGGCTCATGCTATAGATTTAGGTGTTTTGATTCTTATTTTTTTTAGAATTTGAAAGAATTAAGAAGGACAAGTCCATTAAAGATCTTGAAATATATAAAGGCAACAAACATACATATAAAAAGTAACACGATAGTCGAGGGCCCGAACGAATTGACAAAGAATCAAACAGTCACAGTTCTGTTTTATCCTCTTTCTACCTAACGTATGATATTTTAAATGTTTTATAGTTTCAGTATTACAGTATTTTAGGGTGACAAAGAAAATTAAAATTTTTTCTATACTAAAAATAGCGATTTTATTATATTTAATATTTTGATGCCTTTTTAACCCAAATAAATTTTGTTGGTCCATAAAATTGTAATTTTAACCTAAGTGAGAATATTAAAAGTTTATTTAAGAGGATTTAAGCTAAATGTTGTATCGAACATTTAGTTTTTATGAACTCTCATTGAGTTTACAAAAGTTTTTATATGTATAGACATCTTTAGCTTTTCTAAAAACTGGGAAAGGTTTTCTGATGATCTGGCATAAGCAACCAGTGAAATGCGCATAGAAACCAGCTTATCCCACAACAATAAATTTAATTATTAAAAATTAAATTTTTAATTTTCGAAGTTCCCTCCGCATTTTTTTTAATAATAGCTCATATGTATTTTAATATGGTCGGTTTTGCCTATAACTTTCAAATTTATCTAACTAATTTTCTTCTCTTTTAGTATTTTATTAAAATATGAAAATTTACATAAATTTACTTTTCATTGAGAAAAATATTCATTATCTAAAGTTCCCAAGATGTATACGTGATTTCTGCACGTAAAACCTTATTTTAAATAGACAATATAGCAACTCATGCAAATAAATCCATTTAAATATATATTAATGAATAAATTTAAATAAAATAAATATGTAGATATTTTATAGTCCAGACAATAGTTTTCTACGAATTAATACAGTTTCAAAGAAATTTTAATAGATAGTGTAAATAATTAATTGAATGTATGTAAGTAAATGTTAGTTTTAAAGTTTTTTTTTATTAAACAGAAAAATGAATGTAAATACATAAATAAAAAATAATAGAACAAATTTCCTTTAAGTGATAATTGGAAAAGTGAATTTGTTTTCTATTTTTTATGCTAATAATTGTTTTCAAATCTAAAAGTAAATAAATTGCAAATGTTGCTTTAGAATTAAATATAATTTAAAAATTCTAACAGTGACAATGTATATTTTTCGGCAACAAAAAGTAAAAATAGTTATGTGGTTCTTCATTACAAATTATACTTTGAACATAAATTATTTATTTGAACATAAATCTTAAATATTTGTGTGAAATATTCTTAAAATACATATAAATATTTTCATATGTATAAGAAATTTGTGCGCGCTAAAATCTGACATATATATTTATACTTATGTACATTAGGGCTATAACTTTTTCACTTTTTTTGCAAATATCAAAATGTCCCTAGGATAGTCGAATAGGCCATCGAAAATTATTTAAACAAATTACTTTTTACCGGTTTTCAAAAAAGTTCACTCAAAAAACGCGGTAAACTTTGGAAATCAATAATCCCAATGTAACAGCGAAGCAACATATGCACACAACATGGTATTAAATTAGTACAAAACATTTATCCTTTATGCAAAACAATATCCACGTTAAATTTTAAGTTTATGTCTTTTAATAATTAAAAACAACATTTTTCACTTCACTATTTTACTCTATTTATTAAATATTTAATTTTTTTTTTTGTTTAAAATGTAGAAACTTTTTTTTTGGGTAGATTTTAAAAAATCGTTTTTGTGGGTGAGGTTTTTATTCCAAAATTACCCGAAAAAAATTGTTTTCGTAAATAACACAACATTCGCCATCGCGTGGTGCTAGGGCCAAAATTTGTTTATATCCCTAATGTACATTACAGTGCCTTGATTTGTATGGGGACAAAAAAAGTTGCAAATGTACCCCTCTAGAATTGAAGTTTTATATGTTTTAAGCTAATTCCCAAAATATGTCTGTTCAATTATTTAATTTACGTGAGCTGGACCATTTTTAAAATACCTCCAAAAATGTGGTTTTCGATCGACAGTATACATAGTTTTTAAATTTTTGTCAAAAAAAATACAACATATGATAGAAAAACGACGTCTAATACATATAGAGTAAAAAAATTTTTAAATTTGTTTTCATTCTCGCGAAATTAAAATTTTGGTAAAATTTTTAATGATTTTATTTTAAATAGTATTTTATAAAAGTTTGAATATTTTGGACATTTTTCATCGTAAATTATATTTTAGCGCATCATTGGAAAGCTCTCATTAAATACTATTGATACGTGCATTCATTTAACCCTTTAGTTGCACTAATAATATTTTGGGATTTCCGGCCCATAATTGGTTAAGTTAATTTTAACGGCAAATAAATGATAAGTTAAGGATATAAATGTCCCCAAAAACATAATAGATCAAAAAAGCTGTAGATTCGTTTCAAATAGAGGCTTAATTTCAAAAAATCACTTTTATTCGATTATTTTCGCGGTTTTAAATGAACTTGTTATGTTTTTCATAAATTTATCCATACTTAAGCGTAATAAGTACTTTCATGCGATTTATTTGCAAAAATTCTAAATTTAACCTTTTAGGAACTAAATGTATAATATTGACTCTCTAGCTCTTAATGGGTTAATTTCGTCTAATCTTCAATAGTAACAGGATAGACCTTTCCTATGGTACATAAAAACATTTTGAAAAATGTCCGAAATATATAAAATTACAAATTCGATCGAAGAAAATATGATAGAAATTGTAAGTAAAATCTTAATATTTCGCAACTGAAAAGGGACATAATAATAATTTAAATGAATATTCATGGTCATAGTATGCCTCTTTTATAATTTGAAGTAAATTTTCTTATAACTAAAATTTTGATAATGATATGAAAAAAATACGTAATTTTAGAGTTGTTTTGAAAATGGTCCAGCTCACGTAAATTTAAAGATTGAGAAGTAATATTTTGGGAATCATATAAGAACATACTAATTTTCATTTCTAGAGGAGTACATTTGCAACTTTTTTTCGTAAGGCACTTTAATGTACATATGTATGTATATGCCAAATTTCATTGAAATTATGATTGAAATGATCCCTAATCCAGGAGAACATTTTTATGGAAGAAGGTGGAATGGAAGACGATCAAAATCAATTTCAATAGGCTTCTTCTGTGTAACCAATATCTTTTACTTTAAGGTGGAAGTCAAACAACTTGATTCTTTTTTGGTGTGAGGTGTTTTTTTTTATGACATGAAATTGGTACAATTTACTCTGTAAGTGACAAAATGACATTCCTAATTAAAAGAGATCTTCTCAGCTCGGTGCTATAATTGAGAAAATCCATTTTTAAAGACATTCCAGTACGATAACTATATGAAACGAGCTGTAAATTCGCTACTCTTAACTCCCGTGAGAACATTTTTAATAATGGTGTTGTGTCGCCATTAACAACAATAAACTTTTTAAATATTTTAGTTAAAAAAGTACCAAAAATTAGAATAAAAAATAGGATTTTCGAAAAAGTACTAAGTTTGATATATTTCTTATAAATAAGATAATATTTTAAATTTATTTCTATTCTTTTTGTTTGGAAAGTTCGTAGGGTGCCAATAAAGTACAAATTTTTAACATCTTTAATGTTAAATAGTTAAAAAATTACCAAATTATTTCTATTATTATTTTTTAGTATAGAAGAATGTAACTAATAGAACTTGAGAATTCTCATCCAAAAATAACATCTCTAATTTCAGGTTTTTAATATTAGAATAACAAACAAAAATATCAGAATAAAGAAAAAGTATAGAATAACGAAAATGTACCACAAAATCCCTTTTAGGGATTCTAACTCACTCAATTAGGGCCAGATATCTTTAATTTCATGTTTTTATAAAACATAAATGTGTTTTTTCGGTACTTCTTGGTACTTTTTTCACCCATGGAAGTATCAAAAATTTTATTCCCATGAATATCTAAATTATAGTGGTATCCCATATTAAAATATTCATTTGTATATTTCAATAAATAAAAAAAATATCATATGAAAAAAAAACAAAAAAAGGTACGATTTTTACCCCTTAAATGGTGGAATTTCGAAAAACTACCAAATTTTTGTTTATCATTTTTTGATAAGTTACGAATACGATGTAAATTTTATCTGTATGTTGACTGGTTTAGAAGATACATATGGTACCAAAAAAGTACCAAAATGCAGTTTTTAACTCATTTTCTCCCTAAGAGCCGATTTCCAAAAATGAACTAGACAGCTGTCCGATTATTTTTTACATGAATAACAATAATTATTTAAGTTTTTTCGTATCTCTATTAGTTCAGGAGAGATATAAAGTTACCGATTTTTCCCGTTTTTAAACTTTTTTACCCGTCTTAGTGGATCTGTATGGAGAGAAACCTACCTACGTTCCAAATCTCGTCTCTCTAGCTTCAGCCGTTTGGGATGATGAGTCACGTCACGTTTTATATAAATAGAATATATAGAAAATATTGTAAAATATGCTCTGGAAGAAAACAATTTGACCAACACCTGACATCAATCTGAATATGGAGAGCACAAACAGTTTCTTTATTTTTAGGAAACAAATTGCTTAAAATATTATTTTTATTAAATATTATTAAATTTTTAAAAAACTAGAGATTGCAAAAAATTGTTTTGCCATGTTATGACCATCACTGTATATATATATGGACCGTACTGTCACACCCCTTTAATATCTTAATTATTAATTTTTGTTTAACTTGCAAAAAAAAAAAAAAAAAAACGAGACTTTTCTTATTGAAATGAACTTGTGAAATCACATGATTTAAACATTTTATTTTATGTGTCAAAATTAGAAAAAAATTTGTTTATTTCAAAATACAAAAAAAAATATTTTTGCAAGTGTCACATGCACATAAACAAATGTTTTCAAAATTAAAAACAAATCTTTTGAAATGTCACACAAGAATTCAAAGAGTTTATTTTAAAAGAAATTTGTTTATAAATAAAATAAGGCCATAAAACATTTTAATATGCCATAAGTATGTATATATTTATTAATAAATTAAAAAGACGCTAAGTTATATAGAAAATAACTGTTTTTGTGATAGTTTATTAACTGAGAAATTACTTTTTTCCTTTTGTTAAATTTGTACTTTTTTGAGAAGTACTAAATAATAAACCAAAGTTCACTTTCAGTAACTGAGTTACATATGTTTACCAAAAAAATACCTCTGTCAAATAATTATATGTGCAATATTTGTTTTCTGGTTTTTATATATTCCAAGAGTGATATACATTTCTTTGGTTTACAATTTTTTTCATTCTTACCTAATGTCTCTATTTGCAAAATTTTAGGTTCCTCTTGGCATTGTATTTAAAGTACCGTTAAAATAAACATATCATTCTCTAAATTTTAATAGAAAATAATTATATGTGCAAATTGAAATTTTTACTCAACAGACTGACATGAAGTCCACATTTTGAACCGTTTAACCAATTAAAGTTATTTGGGGAATATTTAAAATGATTAGACCTAAAATACCCAAATTTTTTCATTAATTTTTTTTTATTTTTTTTTATTTATATCCAAAATATGTCACCAGGTCATGAACTGTCAGTTGAAGTGCTGAAATCATTAAAGTAAGACGACAGTTTATGTAAAATTCCAAAAAATGGTGTATACAGAAAATGTTTATCATAATACTGTTGAAAATTTTTAAAAAATCTGAGAAATTGGTATCATTCTAGGAGCGGTAACCCATAATCAATTGCTGATTAGCGGGGCTTAAGGACATTTTTCGAAGAAAAACAACATGTGTTACAGAAAAATAACGGCCAAATAAACGGGTTTTAATAATTGGATGTGAGCATAAAATAATAAAAGAGGTTTTAGATTAAAATTATGACCTTTGGATGGCAAAAACATAACTAATAGAGCGGTACAAAAATCCACACGCAGGATTTTATGATAAATATAATTTTTTGGTTAAAAACTTTAATTGTACCATGAGTTCATGTGCATAAGGGATGAAAAATATTATATTTAAATTATCCAAGTGTTTATCAAAAATATTACATGTGTATTCGACGTCTACAAAAGGCATGCTTGAAGCGTAATCATAGTGTCGAATCGCACATAATATAAGTAAATTTTAGTTCTAGATTGAAGTTTAAAATATTTATTGGACATATCTAAATTAATTCACAGCACAACATAAATTTACTGGACAAAAAATCCAATAGCTTCGTTGATGAATTTCCTAAAAAAAAAATAGATTTTTCAGTAAATTAATGTGACGATGTTACTATATCGGGCCTCAAAATCGGGTTTTAAGTCACATAATATTATATTTCTTCAGCGACCAGTAATGATCCACAGACCTTCATGACATAAGAATTTCCAAAAAATACTATATGCTGAGATATATTTAGATTCAGAGCTATATGACAATATCAAATGTTTCAAATTGATTTTGTATAAGTATACTACAGTTTTGACCTATATATATGTAAAGAAAAAAGGACGAATCTGTATAACGAAGGATGCATCTGGTAACGTTATATTAGGACAACACAATTCTTTAACAACTTTAATGAATATTGAAAATTAACTTTATTTAAATAAAGGATGTTAATAAAATTCTTGTCGTGCACATATAATTATTTTCTATGAACAATTTTAAAATCAATTAAATTTTGCCACAAAATACACATAAGAAATAAATTTTTCATTTGACTAATAAAGCTCTAATAAACATTAAAAATATAAAAAAGATTTGAATTTGAAAATCCTATTTTTGAAGAAAATAAATTACTTTATAGGTATGCACATATAATTATTTGACTGGGGTATAAAGATGGGTACATACATATACCTAAACATATATAATTGATTTTTGGATGGATTCGAAAAATATCGTTAAATTGTTTAAGAGATTAATTTTAAATGTATTAACCTATGAGGGCCACTCTTCGATTCGTTCCAAAGTTCACATATAAAAGTCAAGGTTATCGACAAAATTCATAGTAGTAATTCAATTAACATAAATGAAAATACTCTATTTCTGAAACAAATATATGTAGTAAACTAAACAAACTGGGAACTAACAATACTTCCTCATTCCAGTGTAGGGTTTCCAATTATAAATCAAGTATAATACGTGCTATGGAATGTCTAAAATGTTGGAAAATAATTTTGAATATTTTAAGGTCATGATCAGATAATTTATTCAGTTTTAAAATAAAATAAACATTTTTGACCTTTTATTTTAACTAAATTTAGGTAAGTGTGAGTATGGAATTTAAATGAATTTTTAAATGGATTTAAATAAAAATGCCAGTATATTTAAAGTTTATTTAAGTTTTTTTTATTAATTTTTTTTTCTTCTTAATTTTTTTTAAACTTAATTATTTAACAATGTTTGTATGTATTTATTTAAATGCTTACAAAAAGCTAACATAACAAAAATATATTTTCTTAATTTATAAACAACATTTCAGTATTTAAACAATATTGCTATTATTTTATTATACAATATTTATAAAATTTTATTACAATTATTTTTTGTTTAGCTTTCAGTAAAGTTCAATAACATTATTTTTATTAACATTTCATAATGTTTTGTATTTAGTTAGTATATTTTTTTATTTAGCTTAATAATTAATTATAATTAATTAATAGTTATTTAAAAAAAAAACTGTCTGGTTTTCTACCATATAGTTTTCAATGTCACATTTTGTAATGAGATTTTACTTGACTCGATTACAGATAACAAAAAACTTAACGTTTGTTAATGATTTTCTATGTTTTAAATATGATATTTTAAATGTTTAATATACAATTCTTATGTATGTAGTAAATACATTAAATAGATTTTGTTTTAAATGCAGCTGTGTTATAAAGTTTAAATAGCTGTTTGGTTTCCTGGAGATTGTTGCTGCCCTCTGCTTCTTTGATGGTGTTGCCAGACTGCTCTATTACTGCAATTTTCTTCTGCCTTAAAATCCCTCCAGTATTTCCTTGTATTTTATTTGTTTTTATTATAATTTTACGTAGATTCTAGATAAACTGCCTTAAACGTCGGTTTGGTATTAGTAGTTTTTATTTGTGATGAAAAGTAATCCAAACGTTTCCAGCGTTTTACTCTCGCTTTTGTGTAATAACGGGATAATCAAATACTTTTACTTTTTGGGTTAAAGTAAATCCCATTATATGCAAAATAATGTCCATAATTTTAGAATTATATATAACTTAAGCTAATTCACACGTTGGGCAGCTGGACGATGGGTTTTTGTGGTGAATCCCAGTAAGCTTCACAGAAGTCCACTAAGAGGGATTCCAATTTATTAAGGCTTTCCTCGCTGTGATCACCAGTCCAAGTTTTTTGTACTAGACAGCATGATTCAATGGTAGTTTTGCCTAAAATGCGGCTTAATTTAATGGGGCAATCTACCTTGATGACATAAATATCATTTTCATAGCAAAAAGCTTCCAAGAGCACTTCATGCATGTGTGTAGCAGAGTCGCCATCCTGGGGTACGGCCATAAGACAGAACAGGGAGCCTTCAGCAGCTTTGGAGAGAACTTTAATGGCTGCTGATAAGCCAACTATGACACGTGACTCGGTTTGTGCCTTGAGTAAGGCATTCTTAACAGTGCGTCCAATTTTAGCGTAATCCATGTTTGAAGCATTGTTAAGATTGGATGTGTTTAGGTTGTTGTTGTTGTTGCTGAGGTTGTGATTGTTGTTGCCAATTGTTAGGGGGCCTGCCATGTTGTGATAGGATTGGATTTGCATAGCTTCCACGACCATATTGTTATTTTCAGTTAAAATTAAATGTTGCTCTTGAGTATCAATTTTTGTAATTTTTTTAATTTCTTTGGCAAAAGCACTGATTTTTCTTTTTTATAATTGTCTTTTAAGTAAAAGTTCTTTCTTTTTTATTAATTAATAGTATTTGCTTGTCTTTTGTTTTTTTATTTTTATTATTATTTAATAAACACTTGTTGTTGATTTCTTATCTTTTGTTATTATTGTAATTATCTATGTATGTTTTATATCTCTTGTATTTTCTTGTTTTATTTTTGTAATTGTTATGAAATTCTTTTCGCGCTTTTAAATTTGCTTGGTCACTTAACGCGTTGAAATTTTGCTTAGCGTTTGCTTTTATCCGTGTGTTTCAATTTTGAGTTTAAATTTCACAATGAATACTGTTGCTCCACTGGGTGCTGCTTTTATACCCCAACTCTCTGTGCGCATTTGATTTCCATTGAATTTCACAAGAAATTTTGTTGAAAATAAGCTTTTTTTATTTAATTAACACTCTTTAACTCTCTTAAGCAAACATAAAAACACACTCGCACACTCTTTTAACTCTTGCTTTCAATGTCTGTGGGGGATTTTGGGGCTCTCGCAACAATTTCAATAGAATTCCCCATAATTAGCGTAAACTACATTTTTATAACATTTAAAAAATAAATAAAAAAAATAATAATAAGTAAACGTCTAGTATACGTTTTTATAAAGTTAAATGAGAAAATATGGTTTATTTATTGTTGTTTTATTTTATTTATTCTCCCTTTAAATTCGGGAGGTAAAACCCAATTTCGTGGTTTATTAATTCACTACAATTTCCGCGTATTTTTTACCCTTTTTTTTTTTTTTTCAATGTTTAAATTTAAATTCTTAAAATAAGAAAACAATAAAAAATAATTGTATATTATCAAAAAATATTTTTATATTTGTTTATAGTCTAAGAACAATAACTTGTTTTATTTATTATTTAATAAATATTTAACTTAATTTAAATTTCACTTATTTAAACAATTCTTTGTTTTTTTATATTTTTTTTATTTAATTTACTTATGTCTGGGTTTCTTTACCTGATTTTGTTTAGTGAAATTTTAAATTTGTTATCTCTTTTTTATTATAATTTAAGATTATTAAATTTCATTTTTTTCTCTTTTCGCTCTTTAAACTCAATATGAAAAAAAGTAAGACAAAAGATAGTTAAACTTTTAGATAACGACTGTAAAAAAAAAACATGATAATGAAATTATCAACAAGTGCTTGCATGATCATGTTTGAACAAGCATTATTAAATTTTGATATGAAATAGTACAATGTATGCAACAATTTTAGATTTGTATTTAGAAATTTAACTTCTTATTGAATTAATTTTTTTGGGTGTGTGAATCTTTAAAAAATATATTTAAAACTTTTACCTTACTACAGCTTAATTTAGGGAAAAATGCTAAATTAACTAATATCTACAAATTTATTCAATAAGATTAATGCAGATATCTTTCGAATTTATTTTCGAAACATCAAAGATCTGAAAAATAAAGTACAGCGGGTGTCATAAATAAGTAAACAAACTCATCATTTCTATTCGCTTTAAACAGCGGCAAATGTAACGGTCCATTTTTAAAAATTTACATGTTTTTGATGAAGTCAACTTGTTTTCTTTGATGACAAATTTTTCGAATATTATTATTATATTTTAAGTTTCTTTCTAGCGAAAGTTGGAAAAAAGTCGTTTTCGGGCGAGTTAAAAATAAGTAAACAAGTAACCTTTGGCTTAATTTTTTTATTTATTATTATTTTTTTTTTTTTTTTTTTTTTTGTTAAAAGTAAGTGAAGTTTATGGTTGCAGAATTATTTTAGCACAATAGCGGAAATTATTTATTATATTATGAGAGAAATAAAAAATCACTTTTCCGATTAAATTAGAAAATTTGATAAAATCAGAAAATTTTAATTTAACTATATTTTCGACCTAAAGGATGGCAAATAGCGCACAATTAAGTATAGGAGAATTAAGAGTAACTATCACACATTATCTTTAATAAAATGGCCACTTTATTTTCCAGGTGATTAAATGCTTCAAACACAATGAACGCGTTGACCGCAATTACTCTCGTAAACGCATAAGAATCACAACAAAAAGAACAGATAATTTAGCTTTAAAATCATATGCTTTCTGATCCAAAATTCTTATCAAAACTTATTCCGAAAGTCCGAAAATTATGGTCTGAATTTACAACTCATAGAAAAATGTATGAAGAAGGAAAACATGGTCTAGCTGTACAGAAAATTGTATATAGTATAGTATAATAAATCTCCAAAATTTGATGACGTTCTATGCAGATTATGTCTAAAAATATGAAAAATTTAGAAAATAAGTCTCTGGATTGAATAGCCTATGATTCCCATGAGATATAATGTAGGCTATATGTACGTTTAGCTCTAAAATGTTTAAACTTTAACCTTTAAGTATAGAAAACCAATACTTACGTTTTGGAAATACATTTCTATTTATAAAATAGGAAAAAAAGTAGTACACAAAGGTAAAATAAATTCCCAGATTAACCTTAATCTGGTAAAAGGTATAAAGTTCCAAAAAGTTATTGTTTAATTTTTGTGTATTTTATCCTATAGTAGGAAAATTCACCTATGAATTAGGGTGAATTTGATTCAAAATATATAGCTGAGGAAGTAATTAACATTTCAGAGTGACTTTCTCAAAGTCCAGATCTATCACCATTGATATTGTGATAAATTGGTGATAAACAAATAGTGTTCCATAATTTGACCGAAGTGATGGGCTAAATTATTACTGAGACCCCTATATTTGCTCCAGAGATATGCAAAATATATGTAGTCGCTATGCCAACAAGTTTGGCGCTAATGTATTAAAGTATAGGCGGTGGCCGTGGCTATTAAAAACCGTGTTTACTTATTTATGGAACATCGGCTTTTTTGACTTCTTTAAAAAGAATCATATTCACTAAGTAGTGGTGTGCTGAATTGAATCTTTTGCTGTTTATTTTACTAACAAGACATTCACCTCTATCATGAATACTTTTTCCCTCGAAATGTTTTTTTGTTATAATTTTTTTTTTTTTTTTTTTTTGGGTTTCCAAAAATTAGCTGAATTATTTTGCTACAAAAAAGTTAAATAGTACAATAAACTAATGTTGCAATCAAACTATCACTCCAATACTAAATATTTTGCTTTGTTTTTTTTTTTTTTTTTCACTTTTCTTTAAAATAGTAGTATGTACGTGTATATTTTTGAAAACAATTTTTTCTTTGATTTTTATTTTTTTATTTAATTTCCTTCTTTTTTTACATTCACTAAGAACTGATAGTGGGTAAAATTTTTCACGGGAGATTCACGATAGCATTTTTCCCTTCGAGGGAAAAATTTTATGGGAACAAAAATTCCACTAAGACCCCACAAACGATGCGTATTAATGTGCCGAATATGTAAAAAATATTAAAAAATTTTAATTAATCTTTTGCTCCCTATCGGCGATAGAATGTCACGGGTCTAGAACTTATGTCTAAAAAAATGTATTTTTTTCTCGAAATAGGTATCAAAAATTTTATAATTTTGGGCCATTAAAAAATGTTGGTACATAAACCTCCATTTTAGTACATCATGCGACAAAAGTTCAATATTTTTTATTGCAAAATTAATAAAAATTTCATAATTGTATTCCATTATTAAAATGGTGCATTATATTAAGTATGGCCTATAATAAATTATTTTCAAAAAATTTGTTCACCAAAAAATAAGCGGAACAAAATCCCATGGGGAAAATTTTTAAAATATTTTTTCCATAACTCAGTTTATAAATTATTTATTTTTAAAAACGTAAATTAACCAAAGTTTGCAGATAATATGTAGAAGAAAAATGTGATCCCAGTTCAACCATATTTTTATTTTATCTCAACGATTTTATTGTTATATACACGCAAAGAAAAAATATGGTTCGGGTGACCATAAACTAAGAGCAACATACTATGATTGTAATATATGATCCCAGGTTACAATAAGTATATTTGTACGTAATCATTTTTCTGATTCCATTTAATCATTTTCTCACCATTTAATGATTCGGTTTAATCATATTTATAACTTTTTTTTTATAATATTTCTTCCGATTTCCCAATTTTTTTACCATTTAATAATCCCATTTTATCATATATATAAAAGAATTTAATCATTTAATATTCCCATTTTACCATATATATAAACGAATTTAATCATTTAATAATCCCATTTTATCGTGTATATAATCCCATTTTATCATATATATAACCCACTTTTTGTAATACTGAATATATTTAAAATAAAGCACATTTATCTGAAATTTTTATTTATTTATTGAGAATATTGAACAAAAATTTTTCAGGTATAAAAATTGATTAATTTTTAATTATAAAATTATAAGTTATTAATAGTTTTTTATATAATATTTATACTCTACATATTAATTTTTAACATATATTTACATATTCATTGTTTAAATATTATTTATATATTATATTTTATAATATTTACATAAGAATTTAAATCAACAGTTTTAAGTTTTCTTTGGTAATGCAAATATAGCCAATAGGATTTGATTATAAAATTTCATTGGCTATAGAATAAATATTAAAAAATAAAAATCCTCATAATCCTGCTGAAAGGCTTGAAAATGTGAGTTGAATCCATGGTTTGAAAGCCTTTGACCGCAAAGATAGTAAGATTCATTAGAGCAATATATGTGGTTTATATGACCAAATAATGGAACGTCATTCTCATACATTTCAATATGGAAAACCATTCCTGCATATCTCAGAACAGGACATATTTTTCATTTATTTTTTTATTTTGTGGTTTTATTTCAAAATTTTTTAAACTTAGAACACAAATAAATTGAACACTTTTCTAAAAACACACAGCTATACCGTTTGCCTTCTAACAAACTACTGAACTTATATACAAAAATGTGTATTCAATAGTTATGTAGAAAATAAATATGATTAACGATAAAAATACCAGAGACCGGATTTTAATACTAAAAAAACAATCTTTTTATATTTATTTCAACCGAAAAACAATCTTTAATGTTAAAAAAATTATAAAAATCCATCATGATTTTTTTATTTTCATCAATATTTTAATTTTTTTCATCATGATGGAAATAAAAATATAAATATCTTTTGTGATATTTATTTCAAAAGTTGAAAATTATTTTGAACTTTTTTCATCGGATGGAAAAAATTCTAAACAACAACAATTTCATTTGAATAAAAAAATATATATTGAAAACAAAACAAAAGTATGAATAAAAAAAACAATCATTTGAAATTTTTTTCGAACTGATATTTATCGTTAAAGATATTTTTTTTTTTTTCATCATTGATGGATATTTATTTTAAAAATAAAAATCCCTCACATATTTTTTTCAACAAATGAAAAAACATTTTGAACATTAAAGATATTTATTTTGATTGAAAAATAAAAATAAAACGTTTTCGGGTGCTTGAAAAATACAAAGTTGTGTGAAATCAAATTATAGTCAAAAACAAATATTTTATATTTAAGGAAAACATAAACATATTAAGAAACAAACATTCAACAGTTGTGCATAAAAATACAATAGTTGTGTGAAATCAAATTATAGTCCAAAACAAATATTTTATATTTGAGAAAAACATAAACATTTTCAAAAACAAACATTCAACAGTTGTGCAAAACAAAATATTACTTAAAATCAAATAAAAATATTAGCTAAATGGTTGTAGAATTGACTAAATTTGTAAAATTAACTTAATGATTATAGAATTATTGTATTTATTGTATTTATTCATAAATATGATTACATATAAACATATTTAAAAACATATTATAATTCAGTGAACCATATTAAAATTTTGATTGTGGGTAATCATTAAATGATAAAACAGAATCATAAACGTTGCTATGATGATCACAGTATATTTAAATCAACGAATAAACGGCTATATAATCATTGAATAGTTGTGATGATCATGCTGTAACCATGTTTTTTCTCTGCGTGTACCTAAAAGCAATTTCATATACAGGTTTCATTGTGTACCAACCATATTATTGTTATATTCACAAATTCAAGCCCACATATGAACCATTATATGGCTGCAGCGCAACCATTTTATAGTGCTATATACATAATATAATTTACAAATAACTATAAATACTAACGATAGTATGACAATGTTCGATTATGTTTTCTATAAACCATATTTTTTCTTTGCGTGTACTACAAAAAAAATTTTAATAAAAAAAACATAGTTTTAAATTTTTTCGCAAATAGGAACTTCATTTTACTAAATTACTTCTTCATCATTAACTCAAAAATCTCTTTTTTTTTGTATGAGCGATATAGATATATCTCAGTATTTATTAAAATTTGGTTTTTAGAACAGAACTATATGTATTTATGTTTGACATTTAAATGTAATTTATCATTTCAAAATCCTCATTTTTAAAAATCATTTAAACATTAGTTTTGCCAATCCCAATACTTTTACGACAGCTTTTATTTATCTTTTATATATTTATTTTGCATAAACAATTACATTGCAAAATTTATTTACATTGTATGTATGTATATATATATATATATATATATATATATATATATATGTATATATATTTATAGAATGTTTGTACCCATAGTAATACAACAAAATTAAATACATACATATGTACATATATTTTCATTCTTACCTATTTACACTCTTAACTAGGTATTATGAAATATGTTTGTAGTTAAATAATTACCTAGATATTGTTTCCAATTAAATTTTGGCCAAAAATTAGATTAAATAAAAGCACGTGTGAAATGATAATAAAATTTTCTAATTTTAGCAGTTGAAATAAAAATAAGAAAATCTACTATATTTATAAATAAATTTTAGAAGCAAATTCCAACAAACAGTTACGGACATAAGTTAAATTTACGAGTATTTTTCTTATCAGCATGAGTGTCAAATATAAATTTTCAAAAACAAAGTTCTAAACAAACCGGCTTAGTAATAGAAAATATAGGGAGTAATATGTCTAAATAAGTAGTATTTCAAATATTTTCCATTAAAAATTAAACAATTAAGGTTAAAATATTCATATTTATTAAGTAATAAAAATAAGAATATTATTATCAATGATACGAATTTTAATTTAAATGTTTTCTGAATACCTAGTAAAATAAAATGTTTATATTTTGTTTTTCAAAGAATTTGTAAATTCTTTAGCCTTTTACATTGATTATTAAGTAATAATCGTTAAAGTGAAAAATGAAAAAAAAAAAAAATAAAAAAATTATAATAATAATAAATATATGTTATTTTTTTATTTTTCTCTTATCAAATTCAATAGAAATTGACCCTGGTCATAATATTTTTAAGAAAATTGTATTTTAAGGAAAATTTTATTTTAAAGAAATACAAAAATAATTTTATGTTGAAAAATTATCACATCATTTGCTGCCAAACACTTGTTTTCACGGGAATCTACCAAATCGTCACGTTATTTTCGAATAATCACATGTACTGAAGCAAAATAAAAGACATTTAATATTAAGGGTATTCACATTATATGATATTTATTATTTTATTTATTTTTTTTAATTTTGAAAAAGATAAGAAAATTAATAATGTTATTAAACTTATTTCAAGATTTTTGTATTACTGACTAATAAAACCCGTTTGGAATTACATTTATTATCAGCTTAAATTATTTAAGAATAATATTTATGAAATTGTTTACAAAGTTTCTTTTAAGAAATAGCATTTATTATCAGCTTAAAATATTTTATAATTCATAATAACATTTTTATTTACATTTACTTTAGGGGAATACCCGTATTTTATTATTGCAACGATTGTTGGCGTTATGCCAATTTTAAGACAGGTTGACTAAATTTAATTTATCAACATTTGTTGGCAATGTATTTCTAGTAATTGTATATATTTTTTCAATTGGATGCTGCCCCACATCTCATAGGTACGAACGATTTTAAAAGCAAATTTTGTCTACCAAGAAATCATAAACAAATTTGACGTCAACTTAAATATAGAATTTATGTATGTTTTTTAAGACATTTATGAGTATTTATAATTAAAACAAATATCATTAATTACCTAAATGCTAAATATTTAAGAACTTTTAAAATATTATTAATTTATTTATTCGATAGAAACAACAATGAGCAATATTTGGCAGGGGGTATTTACAAATTAAAAAAAAAGTTTTATAGTGAAGATGACTTTAATAGAGAGCAACGATTCAAAAGAATTAATTCGATATAGTATATGTTTTTGATCTGATTTGCTAAAATTTATTAACAAGCAAATTTGTTTTTATTAAATTAAAAACAAAAAAATCTGCTTTATCTATCGATTTCTTATATTCTTTAGATTTCCAATAATATTTTTTTGATGTTAAACACTTTTCTTTTGTTTCTTTAGTGCACAGTGGGGCAGAATTGAAATTGATTACTAATCAATGATTAGTAATAAATCTGTAACTTTTAATGGGCATACCCCTCAGAAGCGGAGATATTATGGCTCAAAATAGAATACTTCTAACTTAAAACTTTCGAAAATAAAATGTTTTAAAAGAAAGTTTTTGTAGAAACTATAAATGTTTACAGGTTTAGAAAAAACCATTGGCAAACTCTTTGGAACATTTAAACTAATAGAGTGTCCAATATGATATTTTACAAGGGTATTGACAAGAGTTGTGTTAATATTATATAATATTTTAATACTGATAAAAATTTAATTTTTTAGAGATATAAAGGTTTAATTTTTTAAGTATAATTTTGACCTTTGAACTTTCGAATTAAATCAACTTATTACATATCATTTTGAATCTTCAAAATCATACTAAAACTAAAATTGTATTGAGTATAGTTGAAAAGTTATAGTTAACTAGATTTTATTTTATTTTGGTCCATAACTTCTAAACTAAATGAGTTTCGAACTTGAAATTTTAAGTGCGTATGAAGAAAAGTTTCGACAACATTATATGAGGAAAATAAAAAATTTTAGTAAAAATGTTTTAAAATTTTTTTATCTTCTGACACTAACGTCGATTTGTGGTTTTATTCATAACTATTTGTTCATACAAAATATGTTCGCCTTTCATTTTTATCAATAAGCGTAAAAGTTGTGGAGGTTTGAAATTGAAACTTAAAAAAAAAAATCTTAAAAATAAAGCTATGACTTTATCAAAATCGAAACAACGCGATTTTATAGAACTTCTTAAGGTACTACAGCACATATCTTGGAATTGTTAGCTGAAAATTAAATGAATATCAGGTTTAGTTTGAAAAATGTAGTCGTTTAAACATTACTATTCATAATAATATTCCAAACAAAAAGCTCGATTTTATTATTATTATTATACTTTTTTTAGAGCAACATATTTAACTTGTTTCTTGTTTGATGATAATATTTATATCTAAAATGGATTTTGTCTTTCAAAATTTTAACTATAATGCGAAATATGTGGGCTTAATTTTTGAGGTTAAGAACATGTTTTTTTAAGGTGATTCTTTAAAAGTATTTTTCGATGATCATAAATCATAACTTATATTAAAAAAATTCGGGACAAAATTTTGAAATTTGGTGAACCTTTTAGAAATTGCATAAAATTATTTCATTAAAAAATTTTTTAACACCATTTTGGCTACGACATGTCATTTAATAAAAAATCCAGTTTACGCGATTTTTTGGAAAATTTCTATTAAATCGGAATTTGTCAGTAGCGAAAAACATATTTTTACAAATATTTACGCCAATTATATGAAAGTTTGTGGAGATGCTATACCATGTCTGATTTCCAGACATCAACGAGCTATACATTAAACTGTAGAATTCTGCCTTCTAAATTTAAATTCACTGAATAGCGCAAATTTCCTAAAAAAAAACTGCAAAATTTCGAAAATTCTAAATTTTTGGTTTCATATATAACTTTTCAACGGATAGTAAACCGGATACTTATTATATAGCAAATGAGTTTCCTAAGTCTTGTTTTTTGGCTGGTTAAGGGTTTAAACCAAAAAGTTGTAAATTGTCAGTGCAAAACTAAAATGAATCCAAAAATCCTCGAAAGTTTCAACACAGCTTTTGCACATTTTTTGGTTTTAAATGCAAATGATTCAAAATTAAGGATTTTTGTTATATTGTAAGATCTATAAAAAGCAATCAACATTTTTCCTAATTTTAAAACAAACTTTACAAATATAAGACATTTGAAGTAGGTTTCAAACAATTTCGGAATTTTTTTGAATTCCTCATATATTTTTTTTAGAATTTTAAAAATACCGTTTTTTGAGATATTTGAACTTTTTGCGTAAAAAACTTTATAAATATCGTTATAAAGGTAATATGTATCTTTGACTTTAATATGACACCAAAACTACATATCTAACAAGTATAGTTTAGAAGTTATAAGCAATTAAACAAGTACACCTTTGTAAAGTTTTTAGCTTTTTTTTCGTTTTTAAACGTCATATTTTTTGACCATCAGTGCGCTTCAGTAACAAAAAACAACAAAATTATCGATTTTTCTATTCTGTAACACTTTTTAACGACAAAAAAAAAAAATATGTAACTAGAAAAGCAGAAAGTATATGTACATTAAAGTGCCTCACGAAAAAAAGTTGCAAATGTACCGCTCTAGAAATGAAGATTAGTATGTTCTTATATGATTCCCAAAATATTATATCTCAATGTTTACATTTACGTGAGCTGGACCATTTTTAAAACACCTCTAAAATTACGTATTTATTTCAATATCATTATCAACATTTTAGTTATAAGAAAATTAACTTCAAATTATAATAGAGGCATACTACGACCATCACTATTCATTTAAATAATTATTATGTCACTTTTCAGTCGCAGAATATTACGATTTTACTAACATTTTTATACCCTACACCACCAAAGGTGGTTGGGGTATTATGTGTTTGTGCAGAAGTTGTAACGCAGAGAAAAAATCATCGGGCCACCACCTTAAAATATACCGTTCGACTTAGAATGACTTTCTGAGTCAATTTAAGGATGTCCGTCCGTCCGTCTGGTCGGCTGGCTGGCTGGCTGGACGGCTGGCTGGCTGGCTGTCCATGTAAAGCTTGTGCGCAAAGTACAGGTCGCAATTTTGAAGATAATTTGATGAAATTTGGTACATATGCTTTTTTCAACACAAGGACGAAGCCTATTGATTTTGGTTATGATCGGCCCATTATTTCACCTAGCCCCCATACAAATGTCCTCCCGGAATAGAGTTTTAACACTCATAGATGCCTTAAAAATAGGAATATTTTAATGAAATTTAGTACAAATAAGTTTTATATCAAAAATTCGTCTGCCAAATTTCATGAAGATCGGTCCATAACTGACCATAGTTCTCATATAAACACCTCTCCCGAAAATCACTAACGTGCATAAATCCCATACAAATGTTAGTATTATGTTAATATTTAACACAAGTAAGTTGTATATAAGTAAAAACAAAATTATGTGGATCGAAATGGTGTAGGGTATTATATAGTCGGGCTTGACCGACTATATCTTCTTCTCTCGTTTATCATATTTTCTTTTTTCAAACATGTAATTTTAAATATTTCGGACATTTTTGAAAATATATTAGGTTATAATGTACTATAGGAATGGTCTATTCTGTTACTATTGAAGATGACACGTAATTAACCCATTAGAAGCTAGAGGGTGAATTTTATGCAATTAGTTCCCAAAAGGTTAAATTTGCAAATTTTTGCAAATAAGTCGAATGCAAAAACTTACTACACTTAAATATTGATAAATTTGTGAAAAACATAATAAGTTCATTTAAAACCACGACAATAATCGAATAAAAAGGAGTTTTTTAAATTTAACCGCCATTTTACACCAATTCGCAGCTTTTTTGATAAATTTATGCTTTTGAGGACTTGTATGTCCTTAAGTAATCATTTATTTGCCGTTAAAATTAACCAATTATGGACCGGAAATCCCAAAATATTATTTGTGTTAAATGAATGCACATATCAATAGTATTTAATGAGAGCTTTCCAGTGATGCGTTAAAATATAATTTACGATGAAAAATGTGCAAAATATTCAAACTTTAATAAAATACTATTTAAAATAAAATCATTAAAAATTTTACTAAAATTTTAACTTCGCGAGAATGAAAACAGATTTAAAAAAAATTTTTACTCTATATGTATTAGACGTCGTTTTTCTAACATATGTTGTAATTTTTTTTGACAAAAAGTTAAAAACTATGTATACTGTCGATCGAAAACCATTTTTTTGGAGGTATTTTAAAAATGGCCCAGCTCACGTAAATTAAATAATTGAACCGAAATATTTTAGGAATTAGCTTAAAACATATCAAACTTTAATTTTAGGGGGGTACATTTGCAACTTGTTTGTCCCCATATTAATCAAGGCACTGTAATGTAAATGTGCACACTTTGCAAATAATTCCCATATTCTATTTTATTTCTACTCCTATTTAAGTCTTCTGTTTATATTGACAGAGCTGCCATACGAAAATAAAAGTTATCTACCGTTGTTTAAATGTACATAGTGAATCATATAATCGTTACTACAAACAAAAAAAAAAAAGCCATCGACATATTTATCGATTGTCGAATGGAGAATTGCACTAAAGAAATAGACATGAGTCTAAAATTTTATGATTTGAGAAGCTCTTCCAATTGCCAATATATGTATCTGTATCCGATGTATCCCATATCTGTCCGTAAATTGTAAACTATGAATGCCTTTTCTGCAAAATTCCTTCTTTGTTTTATGACGTACTTGAAGTAAATGTGCGATACCCAGCAAAAAAGAAACTGAAAAAGAGCTGAAAAAGTCATGAATTTAACATTGTGTTGACATTGGACATACACGCAAAGAAAAAACATGGTTGGTCAAATCATAATCGGTAACTATCATTAATGTTTAGGTTTATGATTCCCTCAATCATATCAGTTATTATACCATTTTGTGAACATAATATTGTCCTATCCAATATTAATATAATATGGACCTCACAATCATAACATTTATATGTGATAGTCCTCACAGCCATACTGCATAAATATAACATGATCCCTATATTAAATATTATAATACCCCCAATCATAATACTATGCATACGGTTCAAATGTATTTTTATTTATTATTATTATTTTTTTAATTTAAATTTTGCGAATAGAAAATAATTAAAAAACAAATACCACAGCCTTCACTGGACGATTTCGTTCAAGAAAATTCATTCACACACCTAAAATAAAATTGTAGAAATACATTTTTTTATTATTATTTTTATATTTGACCGCACTGAATTATTGATACTTATTTTACTTACCGAAAAATATTTCCAATTTGAAATGTGGCCATTGATGATTTGCTCCGTCAGCACTCCGTGGATCTCGTTATTAAAAAATAATAATAAAGTTTTTTAATAAAAATTTTGTGAAATTTTTTAAACGTTTTTTTTTTTCACTTTACGTCCGTCACATTTAAGATTTCATTACTGAATGAGTAAATTATTTCGAAAGAGAGATAACAATAAAGACGAGCATATTATTGTCACCCCTCGCATTAAAATATTACATACAAATATTTCATTGAAATAATATGTTAATATGAAACATATTATTCTTTTAGTACACCGACTTTATATTATTACAAAGTATCATATGTTAAAATGATCAGAACAAAAAATAATTGATTCAGCTTAGTCTAAAACACAATAATTTTATTGTGTTAGCCATATAAACTACTTAGGAACATCACTTGATTTCCGCGAGCATTTCGGAATCATGTTTTTTGTTTGCGTGTAGTGGTGGAAAAGAGCTGCAGAAGTTCTCTTTTTAACACATTCATACTGATCACAATGATGTATTTGAATCAGTTTTCCGAAATTTGGTTGCTACTGCTTTTTTTGTTTAGAAATTCAAAAATAACTGTTATTTTCCGTCCATGAGAATAATACATATTTTAATAACAAAAGAGAACATTTTAAAAAATTTAAAACCTTGTTTAATTTTTCTTTTTTAAAAATTTCAAGTCAAAAAACTCATTTAAAATATTCTAGATCTAAGAGTGTTATATAATCAAATATTTATTCTCGCACATTCGTCTTAAAGAAATGTATTCTTAAAAATGACTGCTTTTAAACTCGCTTGATTGAAAGGTCCTTAAACTTAATACATGCTCTTAGTGGTTCAAGGAATTATGTAAATTTAATGCAATTTATTAACCATTCTACAGTGTATATTCAATATTTGATTTAAATATTATGACTTTCTTTAGTTTCCTCGATAAGCGCAAGCACAAACTTTACTTCGCTAGACCTTGACTATATTTTATTTATTAATTTACAAATTTCAACATTCTAGCTGTAAGCCAAGTAAACTTTTAGACGTGTTAATTATTGTGTGAATCGAAATGTGAATGAAATGATCTGGTAATGCACGATTTATATATTCCGCAGCTGTTCGAAATATTACACAGCGACAGACGTATTGAAGCGCAAAAAAGAAATATTTATTAATTTAAGAATTACTATGTTTTTTTATGATTAAAAATATGCAAACATGTTAAAATCTAAATAGACTATAACTTGTAAACAAATAATCTATTATTTCTGTTCAAATAAGAAGAAATTACGATTTTTAATTTATACAAAAAAAAAAAAAAAATATCACGTTATTAAACTAGAGAAAAATGTTTTCGATTAAACATATTTTTCACAACAGTGGCAAATCTGAACACTCATAAACACCGTGATTTCATCTTTTAATTTTTATTATCTCTAAGTTACAGCACTCAAACACGGTTAAATACAAAAAAAAGTCGTTTTAATTATGGTGAATACTTAAGTTGAAATCTAATAAATTTAAAGGAAATGTCCACTTTTAAAATTAAAATAGAATTTATGTTTTACTTTAAAAATAGTGGGACATTAACCCTTTTCGCAATATAAACTTTATAATTTTTTTTTAAATCTTACGATATGTTAAAATAAATTAAATCTAAATTAATGCACGTCGTCAAAATGTGATAAGAGTTAAACGAACTCTCTATCAAATTTCAGTAAAAGTTATTAACTTCATGTACAAATAACAACAAACTCTATCGCCCGTAAAAAAAATTATTCGGCCTAAATTGTAGAAAAACAAATTGCAGTTAAAAAACAAAATAAACTACTACAACACTATCTTATCAGCTAAAAATGGTCAAGAACCTTTTCCACAATTTCATGCAAATAAACATGGAAATACTATAAAACACTGACCTTTCTGTAAAGTTTAATGGTAAATAGTTGGGCTAAAAATATTCATGTCGACTCAAAGAAAATCACGGTAAATTGTAGTGAATTTGCTTTCATTTGCTGGCCCAGGTGCATTCACCTTTTAGTCATTATTTATTAATAATACAATTTAGTTAATAAACAAATATGAATAAATCTTTGTTTAAGTAGTTACATTTATTTTTATTTTTTTGGTTTATTTACGGTTCAATACACTTTTGGGGGAGACCAATAAAAGTTGTTGTGCGCGATCGTTGTTATTGCGCGCCAAAATTTACAATTTAAATTTGTACAAAATCAAAACAAATACAGAGAAAATATAAACAATTATTATATGATCAAGAGAAATCAAATTACTACATACATATATAGTTTTTATATATTTTTTTTTTTATTTAATTTGAAAAGGTAATTGAACTTTGATTGCAATTTAGAACTATACTATTATTGCCAAAAATATCAGCAAAAAATAAAATAAAATAAAATAAAAAAAAATTATACGTAATAAGTATTTTACACTTATTTTGTTTCATGTATAATATCCTAAATTCGAATGATATTATTGTTCTTATAAGAAGTCAATACAAAAAAAATAAAAAATAATAATAATAAAAACAATGGCAAAACCGACCGCATTAAACCCTTATGTAGTGGTTATGATCCATTATGAACAGTGATTTTCGAAAAAAGTTTATATGTATATGGGATTTGTAATTGTTATGGACCGATTCTTAAAAATTTAGAGTGATTAAGGGAGACATAAAAATTGTTTTAATTTCATACTAAAATTTATATGGAATTTATTTATCAACATTAATATACATTTTTTTCAAATGCACTTAAAACAAGTTAGTAAGGTTAAGTCAGTCAAGTCCGACCATATGATGCAATACACCATTCTGTATGTGCATCAAAATTCAGGTAGGGATCTTATATAGTACCTGTGGATCGTTACCGTTAAATACATATGCATTATATTATGTATTAACTTGATACATTTGTATGGAACGTGATTTTTTGAAGAGGGGTGTATATGGAACTATGGTCAATCATATTATCTGGCACACGGATTTATATTTATATATAGAAGTTACTTATGCAGAATTTTATTAAATATCGCAATATTTAAGGCATTTATGATCATTCAAGCCCTATTCCGAGAAGACATTTGTATGGACCAATCACAACCAGTTTCAATGGGATCCTTATTTAACTCAATGGAAGATCATGATCTATCTTTAAACTTGTGACCTGTAGTTTGGTTACAATAGCTGTGTTCGCGTACCTGATATTTTGTGATAATTATCACAAAATGGTGCTGGAAGTTGCTAAATCGCGTTCGTTTACTTTAAAAATCTTGCAACTGAGAGCATGAGAGAAACAAAATTTGACAGTTCATTGCTAGAGAATTTGATGAAAGTTGCTGGCTGTTTTTCTTTCATCAATTTCCATCAGAAAACGAGAAAAAAAAGGTATAGTCGGTCAAGACCGACCATATAATACCCTACACCATTATATATGACCATAAAAATTCGGGGAGGAGACCTATATTAGATCAACACTTTTACTAAATGTAAAATAAAATATACAAATACGGAATAATACGTTGATACTAACATCTACTTGATTTTATGCACTTTAGGGCGATTCTCGGAAGTGGGTTTATATGGGAGCTGTGGTAAATTATGGACCGATTTTAATAAAATTCGGCAACGTTGTTTCTACTTATATAAAACTTATTTGTGTCGAATATTAACTTGATACTAACATTAGTATGGGATTTATGCACGTTAAAGTGATTGTCGGAACAGGGGTTTATATGGGAGCTATGGTTAATCGTGGACCGATCTTCATAAAATTCGGTACAAAGATTGATACTTATACAAAACTTCTTTGTACTAAGTTTCATTAAAATATTCTTATTTCTAAAGCATTTTTTAGTGTTGAAACTTAATTCCGGGGGGTCATTTGTATGGGGGGTAGGTGAAATAATGGACCGATCATAACCAATTTCAATAGGCTTCGTCCTTGTGTCATAAAAGTCCCACCTGCCAAATTTCATTCAATTATCTTCAAAATTGCGACCTGTACTTTGTGCACAAGGTTTACATGGACAGCCAGCCGTCCAGCCAGACGGACGGACGGACGGACATCGTTAGATCGATTTAAAAAGTGATTCTGAGTCGATTGGTATACTTTAAGGTGGGTGTTGGATAACGTTTTCTATGCGTTACAAACATCAGCACAAACGCATAATACCCCAACCACCTATGGTGGTGTAGGGTATAAACATATGTTAAGCAAAACACTCGTATGAGTGTTGTTTACAAATGTAAACAAAGAAAATCAAAATATAAAATTTAAATTATACGAAAAGTTAGAAAAATAAATGTAATAAAATATTAAACAAATACTTACAATTTGTTTAGATTTATGTTACAAAATTAGATAAAAATTCATTGATAACAGCCGTATTAAAAAAAAAAATGTAGGTTTGATAACGAGTTACTAACTTTTTCTTATGGAAATTTACATACAAAAAGTTAGTAACTCGTTATCAAGCATAGTTTTTATTTTCTATTGAAAATCATTTTAAGAAATGCCATGTTAGCGTTTTTAGTAGGGTGATCGATTATTCGACTTTTTGGAGAAACCGGTTTTCGAATAGTTCGAATAGTTGGTATTTTGAAAAAACCGGTTGCACTTTTTTAAATTCAGAAAAAACCGGTTAACCGGTTTTTTTGCAGAAGTTAATATTTCTACCAAAAGACTACATTTCTTAAAGAAAAATCAATAAATATTATGATGTTCAAGTTAAAATATATTACACATAATTATTTTTGGAAATAACTATTAATCCAATAAGAACGAGAAAGAAATAGTCGGTCAAGTTCGACAATACCCTACTCAATTATGTGCACCAAATTTGGGTAAGTGTCTTCTTTTCTAAACCTGTAGAATTGTGGGCCAATACTATGTTCAATTATGGACCGATCTTCATGAAATTCGGAACACAGATTTTAACTTATATGGAACTTACATGTGTAAAAAAAATTCTTACTACATTTAAGAGATTTATGATCGTTAAACCCCTTTTCCGGGAGGAGGATATTTGCATGGCGCTAGTTTAAATAATGGAACGATCATAACCAATTTCAACACGCTTCGTTCTTAGACTATAAGAAACCTGTGTGCCAAATTTCAAATTTAATACATGTTCAAAATTGTGACCTGTATTTTAATTAATTAATTAATTATTTTTTTTATGAACAGACAGACAGACAGACAGACAGACAGACAGACAGACAGACGGACGGACGGACGGACGAACATCATCAAATCGACTTAAAGACGATTGGAACAAATTAAGGTGGGTTAATATGATAAGAGCCAGAATCAATTTTACTGAAACTTTTCTGTAGGAGAAACTTTTTCAAAACAAAATCTTTGAAAAATTAAGAAAATATTGAATAAAAAAAGACTAAAACATTCAAATTAAGTGTAAAAATATTACAGGTTTTACAATTGAAGTAATTATTACTAATTTATTTATTTAATATTACAATAATTAATTTCGTTTTAACCTTAAACTATATTTTTAAAACATTACAAATAATACTCTAAAAAATATTCATAAATTTCGATTCAAATATCAGTATTTAGTACATGTTTTTTGAAATAAAAAGCTATTTTTAAAACCGGTTTTTTGTGTTTAAAAAAACCGGTCTATTCGACATTCGAAAAATGAACATTTTGAAAAAACCGACAGCACATTGAGAGAAAAAACCGGTTTAAAAACCGGTGGAAAACCGTATCGATCACCCTAGTTTTTAGTTAAGGATTTGTAGCTTTTTTTATTGTTTTGGTTAAAATTATATTTTAATGAATCAACTTTTAATTTAATGTATTTAATATTTATAACATTTTACTTTTATTTTGTTAACAAAAAAGTATAAAATTACTATGTTTTCATTTTTATTCATAGATTAGCGTTTTTTTAATTTAATAAGGGACATTACTTTTTGTTGTTTACAAACAAAAACCTGCAAAAGTTTGCAAAATGTTGTTCGCGTACTTTTTTCAATATTTTTCAATTTGAGAGTAATTTGATTTTTTCTCTCTTAAAAAAATTAGCTGGATAAATCTTGCTGGAAAGTACGCAAACACACCTAATGTTAAAGTTACATAAATAAATTTAATTGTAAAAAATTCAATAGTGGCTACATAAATTAATCAGTGATAGCTGATTGAAATCAAAGCTAATCCAGAAGATTAATAAAAGATGATTTCATACACATTGAACTTTAATGGAATTTGAAACGAAATTACAAGTTATAAATTTAGTAAATACTATTGAACAAAGTTTTTTAAACAAAATTTTGCTGATAAATAACAAGTGAAAATATTATATTCGAATCTATATACCTACCTATATACCTATTTGTACAAAATTTCATTGATGTTTTACCTTATATGCAAGGTGGACGGTTAAGTGGGCGGATCACGCTCATTTTTAGTTTCCGACTTGATCCTTGAACTATCTGTATAAAATATCGTTGTTTAAGGAATATCAGTCGAAAAGTATGAACTGAAGTTACAACGATTATTAACCGATTTGCCTATTACCAAACCAAACTTATATAAGACAAATAGTTGAGCCAGATTTCGTCCCTCTAGGTAGTCTTCCCCGAGTTCTATTCTGCTTTTAACAGACAGACATACGGACAGTTATAACTTGATCCACTCAGAATCTTACCAGGATCTTGAACATACATATATACTTTATGGAGTCTTAACTGATTTTATCAACATGTTAGGAACTGAATAACAAACTTAATATTCCTCCATGCACTAACACAACTACAGTTTCAGTCATGGTTACCTCTGCACTAAACATACCCTGCGGTAAATTTGTGTTAATTGCACTAATGGACCGAATTGACACCTAACTTATCACCAAAGTTCCAGTTGACACCACCACAATCACTAAATATCAATTGAGAGCAGTAATGCGCAAGCTGCGTTGCGTAAGCAGCATTTGTAGTCTAAATACGCGAGTCAGGAAATTTGAAAATTGCGCATCTCAACTTGAGAGTCAATTTCCAACAGGCATGTTAAGTGCGCAATTAGCGGCTCGCGGGAAATAACAATCTGTGTCTGAGTGGTTAAAGTTGAAGAATATAAAACGTAAGATACCGTCAGGAGAACGTGGGTTCGATTCAGGGTGCCGCCATCGACATTAACGGAAAATTATGAAATAAAAATAAATATAATTTTAATAAAAATAAATAATAATAAAAAAGAATTTGGATCAGTCCTGCGACCTGTCCTATCCCAAGGGGCTAACTAGCCACCTCCATTGACAACACCATGTAAAAGTGACAGGTTCTACCCATATAAAGTTCCGGAACTGGAACCGGTCACTAGCCCTGAGAATCTGTCACGTGATTAGTTTTCAACCGGTTCTCTTTCCTCTAGGGTATCTTTAAGATAATAAAATATTGGTTTTAGAACGGAAAATTTTAATTACATATTAATTTTATGGAATTGAGAAATTTTGGAGAATTGTATAGTAATGACATTTTTTCTCTTAGCGCCAAAAGCAAAGATGAATTATGAACAATAGTAAGGGAGATTGATACTGGATTTCATCAGAATCTTGTAAGGCATTATTTAACTGTATGACTAAATAAACCTTTTTAAGATTTTAAGTATACATATCTTCCGTGTTGCTTATTATAATTATTATTAAAGGCTGCCATAAAATAAAGCATTGTAATAGAAGCCACAAACTTTTTTGAAATCTTTGTATTTAATTTTTTGTTTTCGTTACTGCATATTTTAAATAATTTAAATTTATTATTTTTTTTTTTTCTTTTATTAAAATTTGTCCTTCTTAATAATAAAAATTATGACGATTTTAATAGATTTCTTGGTAGACAAAAAGTGATCTTGAAAATCATTTTTATTCCAATAAAAACTGGGACATTCTCGATACGTGTCAGTGTAAGTATTTTTCATTTGTTCTCGCTGAGATCACATTTATCTGTTAAATTGTCTCCAAATTGGCATCCAGCCAACTTAATAATTTCGTTTCATTTATAATGAAATTATGAGTGTTTTTGGATTTAGTAAATATGTATAAAGTAAGTAGATGATTCCGTTCATTCATGTGAAAATGAAAAATAAATATTTTTAAGAAAATTCTATGATGATTTTTATGTCAAAAATATAAATTATATATGGTTAATTCGGAAAATTAATGTATAATATTAGGATGAATTTAAAATAAGAATGGAAATGTAATAATAATTTGTATTAGGAATGATTTAAATTTCAAATTAAATGTTTTTTTAAAAAAACGTGTTTCAAATTTTAAAATAAAATCATATTTAAATTATTTTTAGGGTCATTTAAAGCAAAATATAAAAAATGTGTATTGAATAAAATTCAACTGCATGTACTACGTGTTTAAATCGATAAATTTACTTTTATGTCATAATTTTTTTATCAAGAACACTTGTTAACAAATTGTAGCAATAGTGAATACGTTAGTGAATAATATTTTACTTTCATATGCATTCAATTATATTTCTCATTGTTTGAGGTAATTAAACTTTCGCAGGAATTCCTCGAATTCCTGTATAATTTGCGTCAAATTAAACATATGTTTAAACGAGAGAAAAAGATATAGTCGGTCAAGCCCGACCATATGATACCCTACACCATTGTGTACATTATAATTCGGGGAGGGGTCTTGACTTGGAGTCAGATGTGGACCGATACTCATAAGTGTAAAATAAAACATACGAATACAGAATATTATGTTGATGCTGACATTTATATGAATTTATTCACTTTTGGGTGATTCCCGAAAGAGGGCCTTATATGGGAGCTATGGTAAATTATACACCGATCTTTGTAAAATTTGGCACTATTATTTATGTTTATATAAAACTTATTTGTGTCGAATATTAACTTGATACTAACATTTTAATGGGATTTATGCCCGTTAAAGTAATTTTCTGAAAAGGGGTTTATATGGGAGCTATGGTTAATTATGGACCGATCTTTTTAAAAATCAGCACACTTATTTAGACTTATATAAAACTTATATGTTCCAAATTTCATTAAAATATTGCTATATTTAAGGGATTTATGATCGTTAAACCCTTTTCCGGGAGGACATTTGTATGGGGGCTAGGTGAAATAATGGACCGATCATAACCAATTTCAATAGGCTTCGTCCCTGGACTGAAAGAAACCTGTGCGCCAAATTTCATTGATTTTGATTCAAAATTGCGACCTGTAGTTTGATTACAAGGTTTACATGGACGGACAGACGGTCAGACGGACAGACGGACGGACGGACGGACATCGTTAAATCGACTCAGAAAGTGATTCTAAGCCGATTGGTATAAATTAAGGTGGGTCTTAGACCAATATTTTTGGGTGTTACAAACATCAGCACAAACGCATAATACCCTCCCCACCTATGGTGGTGTAGGGTATAAAAAACATTTATTGTACCAAAGAATGCCTCGGTACTTATTATTATTTTTGTATTGTTATATTTTAGAATTGAATTAAATTGAATTAATGATGAAAAATATATGTAAAATATATTTTTTAATTATATAAAGATAATGGTACTGAAATCAAGCCAAAATTTTAATTTTTGAAGATTTAATTTATTTTTAATTTTAATGAAAAATACGAAATTAAAATTTATTTGGGATCACTGTGCTATTTTTGTGATGAATGGAATACATTCGAGATTTAAGAATCTGACAGATCTAAAACAGACCTAAGAGATTTTTAATTACAATAATAATATAATAATATATGAAGCGAAGTAATCAATACCTTGATTTTGCGTTCAGAAAGAGATGACTTTGAGGGAATACACAGTGGGGCAGAATCAAAATTTTTTCGAAATAAATATGTAACTTCTGATCGGCTGATTGGATTTGCATGAAATTTGGTATAGTCGTAGCAGAGGAGCGTACAATGGAAGGGGACCAAACAAACCTTTCAGGGGAGGAGCTAAAGGGGCTCAAAGTTGAGTACCTCTGACATACACACTTTTTAATCGCTTGCCAAACTTTTGTTTCTCGTCCGATTTCAAATATTTTTATACATACATATTGTAGGCACTGATAATTTTGCAAGTTCTTGGTTCAGTTTTTTTCATATATATACTAGTGTTTCCAACCGATTTTATTTGTTTAAAGATTATTAAGTCACGGAAAATTCCATTTTTTGTGTATTTTTGCACAAACACACATTCGAACATTGGCTACGGGAACAAATTATTTATGTTGTAATGGCTTTTTCGCATCCACAATAGTACAATGTTTTTGGAATTTTCCGTGACTTATAAACTTTTAAAGTGGCATAGTTTTCTGATTTTTGCAATTAAAGTAATATTTTTGTAAAAAGTGTTTTTTGAGAAACTATAGATATTGTATCTGTAATAAAATCTTTGTTATTAAAGATATCTTAACAAAATTTTCGGTGGATGTAGACTTTATCGTATAAACTTTATCGTCGAAAATTACAAAAAAGGATTTTTTCATATTTTCGGCTATAAAATCCACATTTTTTCCCGTAAATTTTGATTGAAAACTTTTAACAACATATTACAGATATTTAAACTGCATTCCGTTTGCCGATTCATGCTTTGGGATTTGAGAAAATATAGACTAAAGTCAAAACTTTTATATAAAATGGGTCGAATTCGGGAGAGTGTGTACCTTGACCATTTGAGTTATTGGGCTTGCTTTTTATTTTATAGTCTTCTCTGTGAAGATACCTTTCAGAAAATTATAAAACTATTATATGTTGTTAAAGAAAATTTTATTTTAGATAAAAAAGTGTGGAGATACTTTTTCGGCCAAAAAAAAAAACACAAAAAGTCGTCATTTTTGTATAAAAATATTTGAAATCGGACAAGATACAAAAGTTTGGCAAGCGATTAAAAAATGTTTATGTCCCTTTTTTTCCTTATTTTTAAGAAAACAATTTCCCTCCATTTATCCCTCCTCCTTAAAATCGCTATTTTTTAACAAAAACTACAAAAATATACAAAAAATATTTTAAACAAAGAACAAGAACACTGAAAATATCCATTAGACAAATTAAGATTTATATTTTTATATAAGTGTGTATGATAATATTGTATTTTTTGCTTTTTTATTTAAAATTTGTGTCGTTTTTTGAGATAAATTTATACTTATTAAAAATTTTTCACTTCGGCTAAAATTTTCATTAAAAATTCCCTCAAAAAGGGAATACTCCCTCCATATGACATCACTGATTTAAACTCATGTTAAAAGTTGGAGAGAACATGTACTCACGAATTTGGCATTTTAAATTTATAATTTTTATGAAAATAAAATTTTTTAAAAACAACATATTTTGATAATTGCAAACATAAAATTTGCCAAACTAATATATAGTACAGGTAAGTCAGATCAATTTATATTAGGCGGGCAAATATATTCGTTGAAAAATCGTTGATTATATTTTCGTGAATAAAGTCGAGTTTTTTGATTGAATTTAAATAGTTTTTTGTAAATAAAATAATAATTTGTTATTGAACGAAAATAAAGGAAAGTTTTATTTTGATTTAGTAATTTATCACTATACTTAACCCTGTGTTCTTTTTGTGTTATTTTTTGGTAGCCTCAGGTACACATTTTTTTGCTACAGTACACATTTTGTTGGCTCCAAATTTCTGGACACCCGTGCCACAGTCGCTGGCAAACAAACTCAAAACAGGGTTTGAAAATTTAGTTTTTAAAAGTTTCTTACAGCAAAACTTCTAATTTATAAACTCATATCTTTTTAAATATTTTTACCGCAAGATTCATATTGAACCAAAATCTAATGTGTTTGTACCAAAATATATGGTCAAATGAAAAAATATCAGCCTCACTAAGTAATAGTGGTAATGGTAAACAACTTTCCACTAAAATTAATTAGTGGTAGAGAAAATTTTTTCAGCTCAAGCCTAGTGCAACATTTTTTTCTTCACTAAATACCATCCTCCACTAATGTTAGTAGGACTTAGGAATTCTTGACTAAATTAAATGATGACCTAAGGTTTTTTAAACTTTATTTACTAAATACAAATCCCCAATTTTAAATTTAAAATTTATTTTAAAACATATATTCAGTGTTGCCAGTTTAGCCTATTTATTTAGCTTTTAGCCTCCAAATTTTCGTTTTAGATTCTAGCCACTTTTATAGCTTTTTGGTTTATAAAATAGCCTTAAAAAGGCTAAAATTTTAGTATTTCATAGAGTATTCATGTAACGCTATAAAATGACTAGTTTTTGCACTGCACATATGGTCAAAGGTATTCCAAATAAACCGCAGTATTAATTATTGAAAAGATAAAGATTTTTTTCATTTCTTTAATTTAGTTTTTTGGTGAATATGAAATTTATTAATACTATTTTACCATACAATAATTAAAAAAAAGATATAAATACATGCCAAAAATTTTACTATTCTGAAGTTTATTCAACTTAATAGGAAATTATAAATTTAGAAAAAATTTATTTTTTTCATGCATACCACTGTGTTGTCTCCGTTTCTGATGCCCCTACAATTGTACAATCTTATAAATAAAAGCTAGTTATACCAAATTTGAACCTGACGTTAAAATTATTATGTAATTTATGAACTCTAAGTGAATTTCGGGAAGGACTTTATATGGACACTGTGGTCAAGTATGGAACAATTCCTTTGGAATTTGGTAGAGTAATTTATAGTTACCAAACATGTAGTATTGCAAAATTACGTCAATATCTGACTATATATATGTCATATATAACCACTAAATATCTATTCCGAGAATATCTTTGTATGGGAGCTAGGTGAAAATATGAACCGATCATAACAAATTTTAATAATAATTTTTCTTGTGTTAAAAAAAACATTCATACCAAATTTCATTCAATTATTTTAAAAGTTGCGAAATGCAGATCTAAAAAATTCAATGATCCATCACACATTTCAAAATAGTTTAAAATCGAAATTCGCAAAATTTTACAACAGAATCTTTAAGGTGTATGTAAATTCTATGGATAATCCTGGATATTTATGTTACTTTTTTGCTTTAAAAAATTGTAATACTTAATCAAAAATACATATGTATATCAATTACTAAAAACTGTAAAAAATTAAAAATAGAAAAAATTCCAATTAAAAAATTCATAAAATCAATTAAGTGCATGATTGAATGAATTAAAAATTTGAATGAGAAATAAAATCTTAAATTTTATTCTTATTTTAGTTTTATTTGAATATACTATTTATTAAATCTTGATGCAAAATTAAACTGTGTTAATTGGATATAAATACAGTAAAAGCTGCCTTAACGGACAGCTCCCATAGGCGGACAGCTCCGTTAGGCGGACAATTTTTTAGGTCCCATGGTTTAGGTGGCATTTTTAGAATAAATTAATCTCCGGTAGGAGAACGCTCTCTTGGGCGGACGCGGACACATGTTTTTAATGAAAACATCTCTCGTAGGCGGACAAAAATCATAAAAAGTAAACGAAATGTACTAAATATTATATAATGTAATGCTTCTTATTTTCATTTTTGTCCGTGTTTGTATTCATATCTCATCTTTATTTACATTTTTTGAAGTTACCTTACCTTTTTGCTTGTTTTGAGCAAAAACTTGTTTTTTAATTTAACTTTGACTTTTACACTTGATTAACAATTCTTCATACCAGAAAAGAGAAAATGAATCTTGATCCATAAAAACCGATGCTGTTCCAGTTATTTATGTCCTAAACACAGTCTTGATGAGAACGCAATGGCGACAGATTCCAACAAATCTTGACAACTTTTTTGTAAACGGCATAGAAATTCTGCACAGCAAGCAGGGCGATATTGTCATCAGCCATATAAAAAAATGTAATTGGGCGCAGCTTAAGATCGAGGCCAGGCTACCAACGTCATTTTCCCATGTTAATCCTGCCAATGAAGACTTTGTTACCAAGCTTGTGCTCAACATGCTTTTTATTTTTAAATTTCGTGGAAAAATCATTAGTAAAAATGCTGTTGAAAGAAGTCTGACATTTTTTCGCGTACGGAAAAATTACTATATTTAGAAAGTAAATTTAGGAAAATGGTAGCCATAAATTCATTAAAATAAATAAAATTATAATTTATAGCAAATAATGTCTAAATAAAAATGCAAAACGTCATTTGCCGAAGAAGCAAAAGAAAAAAGAAATTAAAATTTTTATTTTTGCTTTAAAATTAATGCAAAAATAGATAAATCATAAAACACTTTTTAAATAAAATTTTTTTATATGTAAAAAATTTTACGACTGTTTCGTTCATGAAGTTAATGTTACGATTATTTGACTTTCATCAATACTGATGTAATTTTTGGAGATGTGAACATGAAATTTTTTATACATTATAAACCAGTAAATAAAACCAACATTTGATGTTTAAGTGGTTACGGCCTTTGCATTTTAGTTGACGATATATATGTATCAATAAGAATATGTATATTTAAAAGTTAATTCGTTACAATCAATCTTGTATGTTGGAATAAAAAGATATTGTACGGAATTAGCCCTTGTAAACAAATATTATGTACTATATCCCATAGGCGGACATCTCCCGATAACGGACAAATTCAGCGTGACGATCGCTGTCCGCCTATGGGAGCTTTTACTGTATTAATAATTTTTTCTGTGTTATTCAAATAAAGATTTGTATTTCATACATTCCAATGTTTAATTTACATTCACATATTTCAGAAAACAAATACTAGACCATTATTTTTATATCTTGCATTAATAATGTTGTGGACATAAACATTTGAAGATTTTTCCCCAATATCCAGATCTATCGGTATGAAAAAGTACTTAAGGCCGTATTACGTTACGTTCTTTTGATTTGTAAAAATTATTCACATGTATAATATAACCAATATTATAATTGAAAATTTATGACGATTCGGCAAAATATACCATATTCCATAAAAAACTCTTTTTTGAATTTTTTTAACCTTAAGTTGTTTTATAATTTAGGTGACGATATGTTTTTTAGATAAGATTTATTCTCGTTAATTCAAATCATCTCCCTTAAAAATATATATATGTATATGTATCTCATACAATTACAAATAAAAAGCTTGCATACATAGATTTCAAAAATGTAAACATCAGTTTAGAAACAACTGCTTCTATGCCAGAAGAGCTTTTACAAACTTACATTCCACTTGCTATGTACATTTTTCAAATAGAAACATTGACAATTTGTATTCAAAAGTACGAATAAATTGGTTATTTATTGTATATTTCTGATGCGAGCGATGTAAAATAAGACCAAGGTTGAAATTAAAATAAACTACAAATTTCGAAATATTGTAATATATATTTTATTTTTAGATTATAAACTTTTCATCTTTCTTTAATTTACTACTTTAAATCTCAAGAAAGTTATATATTCATTTTAGTTCCTAGCATTTAATAGAAAATATAAACTATTCCACCCTTAATTCAAATTTTACTGAGTCTGCTACACTCCATGAACTGAATACTGTTGTTAGCAAAGTGAATTTTGTGGATACCGGTAGAATGTAAAGTTTAAAAAAGCTCTTGTTAAAAGAGAGCAGAACATGTGGTTCCACATTTACCTTTACATAAATACAGCTGTTAATACATAAAAAAGGGTTGCCATAAATTAATGAAAATAAGAAAAATACGATTTAATAAAAAATGGGAAACAATTTAATAAAAATACTATTTATTACTTTAACTTTTTTCGTGTTGTAGTAAATTATTTTAATGTTAAATAAATACTTTCTGTTGATACTCAGTTATAATATAGTTGATAGAGCTTAGAGTCTTTACACAGAAAAAAATATCTCAAGATTTTTGTAATTTATGTACATAGTAAGAATTTTAGGAGTTCTGTGTTCAACACAACACGGTAATGAATATATATTAAACAATAATACAACGACTTAAATAGTTTATAGTTATATTGAATGCTCTTTACGGTTTTCTTGCTTATGAAATGTACCCATATTAAGAATATACTTAAATATGGTAAAAAAGAGGTTAACAAATTTTAATTATTACGACAATATTATGCAAATAAATTTCACAAATACACTGATTTGGATGAAAAGAAAAATATAATAATCTTTATTAAATTATTCTAAACTCTCTTCATTAATTTAATTTGTTAGCTATACTGTATGAATTTTTTTATTTTAATTTTAGACAGGTTTATCATAAGACAAACAAATATATATGGGCAATTATCAAAAATGTTTGATTTTAGCCCTTCAAAAAAATATTAATATTTTTTGATGGCACAATAAAATCCTTTTGTATACATATAAAGTGACTCGAATGCATGTAGAATCAGTTCGCGTTAATCATTTCATGTGAGGGGCGCGAAAGTTATAGCGGTTTAAAGTTGAACATATAAAAATTTTTACAAACTAGAAGTTTATGTACAATTCTGGTTAAAATTACACATAATATCAAAACCTACTGAGTTATTTAAATAAAATTTTCGATATTTTCAATGTTTGATGGTATTAGTGCAGCATATTTTAGGGTTTCCTAGTAAAATTTTCCTAATCAATCCTAATCAATTATATTTATCGCCACTCTTATATCTATATATATCTAATATTTGTTTAAATTGCAATTTTCTATATAAAAATACAAAAACAAAAAACGCAATTTTTGCATAATTTTCAAAAAGTCCATAAAATTCTTGTTTTAAATTTATTTTTAATGCTCCTCCGATTTTGTTATGTAAAATGACAAAAAACGAAGTTCACGCAGTAATCCAAGCAATTCCATATGAAAATGTGCGAAAAACGGACTTTGAAAAATTTTCGCACTTGTTTTCCAAACTTTGATACTATCTACTACGTTGACTATTTCGGGCATATCAACGGGATATAGCGCAAAATACGCACAATTACAACAAGTATCAATCTCTATCCCAAATTTTGTATTGGGTTGAGGGGCGTACAGGCTGCGCCCAAAAATCTGAAAAATTTAAAAAACCAAAAAATTTTGTCATCACTGCCCTGTATTTAGTTGTTGAAAGTCTGTACAACAACAAAGACGATGCAGAATTTGTGTACAAAGTCCGATTATTTTATTTATGATAGAGTAAGATCAAAAAGTATAAACGCGCGAACAAAAATTGTAGAAGAATGGTAAAAACTTAAGTAGTTTTTATCAGGATTTCTATATTCTTGAACTTTGAACAACAATCATGATTAGAAAAAGAAACCTATTGTGCTAAAATTTTGCACTGTATTAGTTTCAAGTCTTGTGAGTTCAGATCTGTAACTAATTTGTTTAAAATATCATTACCACAAAACTTATTAATTATTTAAGTCAGTTTCAGCCAGCTTAAAAATTTGTGATAATAGCCCAACAACTTAAGTTGAGATAAGCAGATTTTTTAATTAACATGCCTAACAGTAATAAAGATTTTTACGACTATAAGTTTTGGAGATAAAATAAATAAAATTTTTTGATTTTTTAAAAAATTTTCTAGCTCTTCTGAAAATTTAAAAATTTTTTAATAAATTGTTTTGCGAAAAGTCCACAGATATATTCCATGGAATAGTTTTTTTTTTAGTTAAAATTAATTAGTTTTTCGATGGCAGTTTTGTATAAAATTTAAGGTTAATTAAATGCAATTTCTGAAAAAAATATTTCGTGATAATGTACAACTGTATAATTATACTAATATACAAATGTATAATTATACTAATATACAAATGCATAATACTGGCCTAGCTTACTCCCTTTTAATAACGTTCTGTTTCACATAGTTTTCGTGCTGGCGTTATTCTTCCAATTTCTTTTTTTCCAAAGATATACAATTTTGATTCGGCGAATTCAGTGGTGTATAGTTAGTTTCTGAGAAAAACCACATTTATCCGAAATTTTCAAGTTTGAAAAACAATTTACAAATTTTGACCTTTTGCATAAAAATAATATAAAAATTAAATTGAAAAAGATTCGGCTGTGCCGAATCTTTGATACCCTTCACCATCTTACAGTCAAATAATTAAATTTTCGCCTTAGCGTATGCTTTCATTATTTCATATTTATAAATCTACATTTTTTCAAACTACGAAAATTTGTATACGAAAATAAAACAATCATATTAACCTTTGCTTTTAAAAAATAAACAACAACAACAATTCCATATTTATTTATTTTTGTATGAGTGTATATACAAGCTGACTGCATATACAAAGAACAACAACAACACTGTTATTCATTAAATTACTGCTGTTGCTAACTAAACTACTTGCCTATACAAAAAACAAAAACGTCACTAATAGTCATTACAATGCTTAATATATATGTTTGTGTGTGTATTTATATTTGTTTTAGTTTTTGGCCCATAACTCTGTTGATTATATAAAATCTATAAGCTTAAACAAGGGCTTCAAAAAATCAAAAATGCGTTTTGCCCGATATCTCAATTATTATGATCGGATTTATTTAATTTTTTTTTAGCAAAAAGCAAAAAATCAGAAAAAAAAATGTCCAAGCCTTCTTTGCAAAAACGAAGCCCCTAGTGTATACAGAGGCTTCAGAAACTGGAAAACCGGTTCTAAAAACCGGGTTTTTATGCATATCTCCGCAAGGTTTGAACCGATCTTGCTGAATTTCAATAGCAAAATTCTCGAAAGCATTTCCAATCGTTTGATATATATATATCATATATGCCAGTTATCGGTGGGCTTCATAAACGCCATTTCAACCGACACACGGACGGCGAACCAGGTCCTATCGTCATCGCTTCTTACAAAGATCCCGAAAATATAAACCTTTTTGCTTACCGACGAAAATTGTGGAAATTACAAAAAGGGATGACAAACTTATATATACCCTTTACACCTGTGGTGAAGGGTATAATAATATCTATTTATTATACAATTATATCAAATATTCGCCAAATTGATATTTTCTATATAACCGAAACTAATGCTGTTTTTCTTAAGTTTCTAAAGGCATATAATTCTAAATACTTTGCTGAAGCTTACCCTTTTGAAAATAAACCTTAGTATGTTTTATATACTAAATACTAATATTTGGATGAAAATTTATGAAATAATTTTTAATTGATTAATATTCATAAAGTTAATTTGTAATTATTTTTGATAATAATAAATAAATAATAATAAAAAAAATAATAAAAAGTTTGTAAATTTAAAAATTTTATTATTAATGAAACGGCTAACATTTGAATGACAAATATTTTCATTTAATTTAATAACGAAATAATTGAATTAAAAAAATAAGTCAATTAGACCAGTCGAATCCAGTAGCCGAATTCTTTAAAACGAAATATACTCCCACCAGTAAAAAATAAAACAAGATAAGGTACTCATTTACCTCCCTAATTCACTTAAAATCGTTAATATTCCCTATACTATTTATTCGATTGCAAAGATTAAGGTGTCAATTAAAGGCTCTTAAGGGCGCATTTACAAAAATAAAATAAAAATAATATAAAAGTTTCATAAACACAAATTTTTAAGTATTTTGTAATTTCTTGTGCAAAAAAAAATTTTTTTGTCCAAATAATTTTTTTTAATAGCCGGCCTTCGGTCGGGCGGAATGGTTTTTAACTCTGTGGTATGTCCAAGAGCGGCTTCGCTAACGTAATTCTTCCTTTTTACCTTTTTTATAATGAAAATTTTTTTGTTACGTGTTTCTTAGGGAAATTCGATTTTCAAAGCCCTATAACTTCCAAAATATTTATTTGCGGTCAAAAATTTTTACACCATTATATTCACCGTTAAAAGTACTATCAATGGCAAAAAAAATCAAATAAATCGGAGCTGAATCAGGGTGGTCTATTTATATTTAGATAATTTGTAATCTTTCATAAGCCAATCAGCAAATATGGTAAGTATTAAATATTGAATGTAGGGTATTTTTCATATCCCGCTAGGAATGCTTTCAAAAATAATTCATGTCAATCTTTTTCATCTCAACACTTCACAACGTTTCACCAAATACAGATTTTTTCTAATAAAATATATACTTGAAAGATTTACCCCAAAAAAAGAAGTATTTAAGGTTGTTTTTTATAATTCTTTCCCACTCACCTGGACAAAAACAAACGAAAATTAAAGAAACAGCGCACAATAAAACTCACACAAAAGCAACAAAATGAACGAAAATTCAACTCCACAAATGACTTGTAAATTCCAAAACAATACGACGACAGCCTCAACAGACGGTCGATGTGATTTGTACCGCTAGAGAACTTGAAAGCGAAGTGCTGCTGTTGTTAGTTGCTGACACTGTGTCAGTCGAAAAAATGTCTTTAAAGTGAAATGTCGGAGTGTAACGAACATCGTTGCCGTTGAAATAAAATTCATAAGTTTTTCTTCCGCTTGAAGTTTTTGTTGTTTTTTTTCGCAGCACAACACGATACAAAATCACATTTTTATTGATTAAACAAAAACAACAATAATAAAATTAAAATCAAAACAACGGTGTTGTATAAAAGAAATTAATAAATAATAAAAAAATATAAACAAATTTAAAACTAAAACGTTTAAAATAAAAAATTACAACTATCTTGGAAGTGACTATTAAATGAAAATAAAAAGTGTAGTGAAATTTCGAAAGACTTTCTCAAACATGGATTATTTGCAACAATTATATGCCCGTCTATTTGGTACAAATCCTGAAGACATTTCCATCAGCAGCAATAGCAGCAACAACAGTGGCAACAATACAACAACAAATAACCTGTAAGTTTTATAAAGTGAATGAAACACATTTAAAGCAAATAAATGATGTAATAAATCAAATGTTTCATTTAACTTACTCTTGCCGTTTTTATTATTTGTCTTTTTTGTTATTGTTCTTATTTTATTTTCTGTGTTTTTTAGGCCACGTAAAGTGGTGGCATTTGGTAATGTTTTACTAGATCATACCGCTCACATTAATGATACAGAACTGCTGGATCGTTACAAATTGTCTTTGAATACGCGAGCAGAAATGGATGTTGAAACAATAACTAAAGTCACGGCCGAGGCCATTTCTGAAAAGTAAGTAATAAATACACACATATTTTAATCTAGTCTGTTTTTTAATATTCTATTTAATTTTCCGTTATTTTGAATTTTAAATTTGATTATTATTTTGTAGAGAAGAAGATCCTCATTTGGGTGGTTCCGCTTTGAATACTGTTCGTATTTTAAAGACTTTGGGTACTGAACCAATATTTTTCGGAGCCGTGGGAGATGATAAACAAGCTGGAGTTGTTACTGATCTTTTGCTAAAGGATGGTATGGAATCAAAGTAAGTTTTGTTTGTGTATTATAAATTATATTTTTAAAATTAATTAAGACAATCATTATTTATTTAAGGGTATGAGAGAATATTTTTCTTAAAATAAGATTATAAGCGAATATTTATAGAAAAATAATTCTGTGGCTACATAACTTAAGATATGTAATAGATAATATGGGTAAAAAAGAAAAAAAAAACTTGTTTTTCCTTCTTTAAACATAAATAGCTGAACTTGATTGAATCTGCCACAAAATCTAAAAATCAATAGAAATGAATTAATGCATTTTTCTATTTATTTTCTTTTTGAAGAAAATAAAATCATATTTACGTGTTAAAAAGATATAAAATATAAATATTGCTACTGTTGGTCTGGCTGCCCTGTTTCCTATTTGAAACTAAAAATAGGAAGGACAATATTTTTAATTTAATTAGTTGATCAATTGGTTCAAATTTTACAAAATTTCAAAATATAAAAAAATAATAGGATGTAGATTTGTATTACCAATTCTTAAACATAAATTAATCATAATTTAAATTACGTCTTAAGAAAATGATCTTAGTGTGAATTTATATGTATTTCTTTTTTCAATTTATATATATTGTTATATAATTTGCTATAAAATAGTCTCATCGTTTTCCTAATTGGTTTATGAATGTTCAAGTACATATTCGTTTTTTTTTTTTTTAAGAATTAGAGAAATGTGTGGCGTATTTATTAAAAAACTTGTTTTAATCCCGTTTGGCAGAAATTTCTAACTCGTATTTGAATCAGAAGTTATTAATAAAATGTATACTTAAACATAGGTTCAAAAACATCTTCACAAAAGTTTTTGAACTCTTTAAAAGTAATTATTATTATTTACTTTTTTATGTATCTATCCTTTAAAATTAAGATAAAGGGTATTAAAAGATTCATCAAAGATAAAATACAAATATACCTAAAAATTCACTTGTTTTGTTTATTAAAAACTTTATGTTATTTTGGTTTAACATTGAAATGACCTTTCCTTGTGCCAAATTTGGTAAACATATGTGTTGCAATTAGGTATTTAGATAATAATATTCGAATGCTTTTCTATGTTAGATAAGAGGTCAAAATTACCTATGCCATACAATTTATAATCACAAGTATAATATATCCGTACTTAAACTAAGTCAGAGAATATGCAAACTTAAAATGTAAACTATTGTGGGATGTTATTGATAAATTTTCCGTCACGCAAGCTAAATTATTGTTTTATCCATTTACTGTTGGTTGTACCGACCTAAAACTTTTTCAAACATTGAAAATTTTGTAAGTAATAGAATGAAAAAATGCATGTAACTACACCATTGCAGTTGGATATTTAAAACTGTTTAAAGTAATTTTTTATTTTGTATATGAAAAGCAAGAGCATAAATGATGTTCATTATACCTTTTAAGTTAAATTAGTTTTCAGCCAATTCTAGTATATAGTTTTCCTTTAATAATGAGATCCAAAATCTTAAGAAATATGTTTTTAAATATAAAAGATATAGTTATAATTTATATTTATGTATACAACATATAGAAGCACTTTTATATGAAATGGTGTAATTTTATTTTATTATGGAAATATACACAGTAACTAGAATTTATAATATTGCACCCACAACAGTGAAAACAGCATTGCCGCTTAAATGTGTATCTTAATTACTTGTAATTATCTTAACAATTGTTGTCGTATTTTTAATAATGTTGATTTAATTTAAATTCTTATTTATTTTTATTAAAGCAATTTCAGATTACAAACCATTTCTAATACACCAACGGGACGCTGTATTTGTTTGGTACACAAAGACTCCTTGGCATTATATGCAAATATTGGTGCATCATCAAAATTTTCCATTGACTATTTAGAAAAGGTACAGCAAGAGGAAAATTCTTTCTTCTTAAGAAATTCCGGCCGTAAACAAATATTCTATATAGAAGGTTTCTTTGTGCCACATCGCCAAGAGGTCATCACATATATAGTTAGTAATTTTATAAAGGGAAGACGACGTTTGGCTGTGAATTTAAGTGCTGATTATATAGTGAAATTGAACTATGATCACATGATTTATTTGATTAATAATGCCATGTTTATATTTGGCAATAAGGATGAGTTTGAAACTTTGCGAGAATGTTGGGGTGCCAAAAATATAGAGGAACTAATAAGGGGTATACTGGAGTATTCTACAGGACCTAAAATCTTTGTTATGACAAAAGGTGCCGATGGTGTTGATTTGATAACAAATTATGAGGATGAACTCTCGCCACCGGGTCAACTAACATTTCAAATATTTAATACACCAAGAGTTGAGAATATTGTTGATACCACTGGTTGTGGTGATGCTTTTGCTGCCGCCTTCCTGCATGCCTGGTTGGAAAAACGTATTTTAAGTGAATGTATACGTTTCGCAAGTGATATATCGGCCAAAGTTGCCACACAAGTTGGTTGTAATTTACCTTAAGCTTTTTATATTCAGACAGACTCTTGATATAATTCTCTACAAAATTGATATTGGCTTTAAATTAATTTATTATTTGCATTCTTTACATTTTTTTTATTAAACTTTTAAAATCTTTATTTTCTTATATGAAATCGAATACTCAAGTATGCGAAAATAGCTTACATTTCAAATATTTTCAATATTGAGTTCATTTTAACAATTATGTTTATTTTTTTTTACATTTTTTGTTTATTTTTGTATAGTATCAGTAGTAAGTAGTTGCTAATTGTGATACAATTCATATTTATTCATAATTTCTTTACATATTCACACATTTATTTCTTGACTCATACATACAAACATACTTAATAGCGGTCTTAGTTCCATAAACTCATTATTTTTATTTTTGGCTTAGAAATTCCATTTAAAATAAATAAAAAGCTGGCTTTGTACTGTTTAACTAAAATTATTTGTTTATTTTCTTTGTTCGAATTAGTCACCTTTAAATTTTGTAAAAAAGTATGAAGGTAACATCTCTAATTAGCTCTTAATATCTACTATTATTATGAATTTTAAAGTACACAAGAAACGCAAATAAAATATATTTTCAGTGCGTTAACTTATTATTAAACATTTGTTTTCAGCGAAGATTAAACTAATTTAAATTCAAGGGTTCTCCTACCATTAATAAATGCTTTATTTTTAAACAAAATTATATTTATCAAAAATATTTCAGAACTGGAATATCCGTTTTAGATTTCCACAATTTTATATTCTACACCACCACATAGCACAGTGGTTTAAAAAACACTAGCGGGTCAGGGGTAGTGGGTGGCCCTCCAAAATTGACTTATGACTTTAACTTTTGAACCGTTGGATATAAAATTTCATATGGTCAGAACTGAGGTGTTTTCGAGTTGATTTTGAGGAGTACAGGTTCCTAGCGGGTCAGGGGTGTAGTGAGTGGCCCCCCAAAATTGGCCATCTCGGGTATGTAATTTTTTGAAAAATCGCCCTATATATAGATAGCCCTTGCAAATAATACGTTTACATGTGCAGTAGAGTATCCAAAAAGCCGAAATTTTTTGAAAACCGGTTTTCGGTTTAACCGAAAAATCTCATTTTAGAAAAAACCGGTTGCCCGGTTTGAAAAAATCGTGTTTCAGTCATTTAAATGTTTTAACAAGAAAATAATATTGTTTGAAATTTTTTTTTGTAAACAAAAGCCTAAATTTATTCGTACATACAACTCCTACTCTGCAAAAATAATAAATTTTAATGTAAGTAATTCCAAAATAAAAGTTTTTTTATTCATGTAACTTTAGAGAAATTATTACTATTTTTTAATTGGAAATTGTTCTTACATTTTTAATTTATCTTATCTAAAAAGTTTTCTTTAATATTTTATTCCTATTCCTGGTATTTAAAAGTATGTTTTTCCAAATAAAATCTACCCTACAAAGATTTGGAAGATATCTTCCTACAAGATATTTACGCAATATTTTATTTTTATTATATAGAAGAAAATCATCAGTTTAGAGAAAATTAGGAAACAAACTCAAAAAATAGATAAAATTTTTATTTTTTGTCATTTACAAAATAAAATTTATCATCAAATTATCGCCCTTTTTTCAGTAAGGGGATTATCCCCCCGCAATAAATTGATGATATCTCATTGAAATCATCTAGAATAAAATAACGCAATACATACTTTTATTTTTCAGTCACATTTTTTCATTTGTCGAAAAATTATTTAGAAATTAAAAAAATATTGGAAATTATATGTCTCTTAGCAAAAAAATGTATATTTTATGTGAGCGTTCAAATTTTACAGGCTTTATGATGTGACGATATATAAGCATGATTTACAAGATGGTAAAGCATTGTTTATCATATTATTTATAGATTTCTTTAGCCATTTGTTATTTATACATTTCTTAGCAATAATATTATTATTAAATCTTCCGGAAGATTATCTGGCGTTATCGTCCTTTTTTCACATAGATGATTATCTAGCAATATTGCCCAATTTTCTTCCAGTCGTATTGATTTCTTATTGCTTAGATGTATCGCCGGTGACGCACAATCTCTCCCGATGGGAGAAACTTCCGCAATACGAATATGAACATTGCCGTAATAAATTTTTTCTTCTAAGCAATACGATTTCGAATCATTTTCGTATTACTTTGCTTGTAGGGTATTTTGTGATTGAAATACTTATAAGTGAGCACGAAAAAACTAGTGCATACAATTTTTGTCATATAGAACCATTGGTATGTTTTTTTATGAAAGCGTGTTTTAAATTTCTTATTGTAAGCTTTTCTTCAAAACATTTGTTGTGTATGATGAACAATGATGTACAAATTTATTGAAAATAATTTATTATAGGCCATACTTACTACAATGTAGCTTTCCAATATTTTACCCATAAAAGGAACAGAATAAAAAATTTTAATACATTTTGCAATAAAAAATCTTGAACTATTTTCCCATGATGTACTAAAATGACGATTTATTGTTTTTAATATATTTTTTTTATAACATGCTCAATCAAGTTAAATAAAATGCAGTTTCAAAAAACAGGTTAACAGCCTTTAAAACCCCGGTTTGAAAAAAAAAAAAAAAAAACGAAAATGAGAAAAAACCCGACATCGTTTGTAAAAAACCGGAAACCGGCAAAAAAAAATTATTATTTTTTTATTTTTTTAACAAATGTGATGTTACGTTATTTTGAAAATCGTTGCCTTCGTTAATATAATCGTTATTTTTTGAGCTACAAGTCTGAAAATTTGTGATCACACGTATTTTGAAGAAATAAAATATATTTCATCAAAAACACAAATTTGAAAATTTTAATGTTACGTTGTTTTACGTTTTCGGTGACGATATGTATATTAAAGTTTATTACAAAGAAATTTTGTGATACTTTTTTAACCCAAAAATATTTTTTGGTCTATAAAATTCGTATCTCTTGAAATTATTTGACGCCCTACATTTCCTTTAGCATTACAAACAGCCCTAATTTATGCTAATTGCTTCCAATTTCATGCTATCCACACGATGTTACTTAATAAAATGTTTTGACAAAATTCACCCGATTTGAACTATCAACTACATTTTATTTTTGATTCCATTAAGGGAATGCATCCTGGGATTTCCCGTCCCGGGATTCCCCGGAAACTTACAAATTTTCAAGTTCTGATTTCCCGAGAATTTTAAAAGCACTTAAATGAAAGAAAAATGCTTGAATTTTAGCAAAGTATACAAAGTTTTTAAACAAAATTGGGCTTAAAATCCAGCTAGAATCTTTATTTTAACGACAATTCCATTAGTAAGTTTTTGTTAAAATTTATTAAATAGTTTAATTAGGATGACTTTCTGGCATTCATATATTAAGCATTCTATACGTTATAAGTAGTCAGTAGTATAGACAACATGCAATTTGACAACATTAACATTAAAAGTAAATAGAAAAAGTAGGAAGTGAATCCTACAAATCCTTACTTATTCATATAATTTTCAACTGGAAATCTACAGATAATATTCTCTGTTATGTAAGAGAACGTCTTAACGTTATAAAGTTCTTTTTTTTTCAAGTAAAAAAGCAACGTTTAAATTGGATTACGATATTGAAGCTACAAAAAAAATTAATACTGTTTGAATCACCTCTAAGAGTTTCGGAAGAAGTGATCATCAGCCAATACTTTAAGAATTATAAAATTCATTTTAGTGGACTTTAAATAAATTTAAAATTTATAATGATTCTCGAAACTTGCTTAAAATAAATATTTTGTTATTCATTTTCTGATATCTCTATTTCTGCTGTAAATTCGACATTGTTTTGTTTTTTATTTTATATCTTTTAAATAAAAATAATAATATTGCTTAAAATTGTTTCGATACCCACAAAAATCGTTTACGATTAGTCGAATTTCATTTTCTCGCTACATTTAGAATCCGGTTTCAAATATGCTAATGATAAGATTCATATCCTATTTGGGTCTCAGTTGTTCAACTAATGAGAGTAATGATAATTATAGTTTTTAGTCCGGAATCCCGGGAAGTCGAAAAAATGTTCCCGCTTTCCTGGGAAATCAAAAAGTCCGGGAAATTGCGATCTCTAGTCCCAATAATTTATTTTTATAATTATTTATCGCCTTTCTTACAGAGAAAACAGTTTCATTGTGGCAACCGAATTTTTTGCCAATCGAATTGGGACACCCATATTTTATGATTAACACAATGCCTAAAAATCAATTCGTTTATAATATTTAAAAAAATGTGTTTGCATACCTTTAGGCTTATCCAATTAAAACAACATTTTAATATTAGTTTTTTTTTTCTTTTAATAATTTTTATTATAATTATAATGAAAATAGATACATAATATACCTCATGGATTAACAAATAAACATAGATATGAAGCATTTAAAAAACTCAATTGAACAAAAATTACTCAAAAAAGCACACGTACTACAATTGTTTTTGTTTTCACACATTCTTACACTTAGGTCTTTTTGATAACCGACTTAGATTTTTGACAACGGAACTTCATATCTATGTTATAATCTATGATATACCTCTTAAGTATTATATAATATTTCGACAACAATTACGATAGCAGCATTGAATGAAAATAATTTCAGACAATATTTAATGGATGCAAGGTTGATAACTGCAAAAGGACATTTAAAGAAGGATAAGAGAATTTATTGTCAGCCAGGGCAATCTATATAATATTTCAGGACTTGATAAAAGGTTGCGAGACAACCTTTTATCGCAATTTTTCTCTGACCTTTTCATTAAGAAATCCTAAAACAGGAGACCAGAGAGACAGCTGATATTGACACTATGTTTTTACCTGCAGAAATAGGAAATTGATAGTAATAAAACAGCTAATGCGTTGATAATTAAATTATATTATTAAATATGACCGAATTTTTATAAAATTAATATGTATTGCAACTTAAAATATTATTAAACTTTAAATTATTTTCATACAAATAATAATCAACAATAATTCATTTAAAAGTATGAATTTACTGCCTGTTTCTCTATGTCGAACGAAAAATTCGTTTCGAATAAATGTATAAAAAACAAAAACAAAATTTTAAATTTATTTGTTGTTTTCCATACATTTATTCGAAACGAAATTTTCGTTCGACATAGAGAAACAGGCAGTTAATTCCAATTCATTTCAACTTATTAAAAATAAATACACATTGCTTTATACAACTAATTTTATAATTGCAAGAACTTTAATACAACTATAATCATAATTTTTTTTTATAATGAACGAAAATATATTGAAGTACAGTGAGACCTCGATTATCCGTAATGGTCGGGACCGGGAGCATTCTGGATAACCAATTTTCTCGGTTAATTGAGTAAACATTTTGAGTAGTATTTTTAAAAAAATTTTATTTATATAATTCAATTATTCAGGGATTTAATGCAAATGTTTTAATAATATAAGGAAAAAATAATAATTTTGGAAAAAAACAGTGAATAATACATAAGGGTTTCATTTTATGTAGTTTCTTAAAAAAAATCATATAATGTTGTTTGTTTCTTCTTTTTCAAATTCATATTTTCGTTAACTAGCTTTTCATGAATGCAGTAAACTTGGATTTTACCTTGCTCTGTCTCATCTTATTCAAACGAGGGAATTCCCCTTTTTTGTTTATTCACATTGTATTTGATTGTTCAAAAGTAATCGAAAAAATATGCTTAGAATCCCGGATAATAGTGGTAATCACTATCATAACAAACAATTACAAATTTTCTTTCCCGGATAATCGACGTTGGTTAATCAAATCATGGATAATCGAGGAACCACTGTAATAATATTTTAATATCTACAATATAAGGAGTGCGTTCGAAAAAATATTAACATATATAAAATTCAATAATTTGGAAACGGTTGATCTTAGAGTTTTCATTATTTTTTTTTTATTAAATTGATATTATATTGCAGATCACAGAAAAATATAACTTTTATAATTCTAACCACTACTTATGAAATCGTGGACCAATTTTGGTAATCCTTCCATTAGAGATTTGATAGTTGCTTCAGTTTCTTTTTTGGAACAGTGTGTACATCTTCTTCTAAAATTTTCAGTATTTTGGGACACATTTTTTGTGCTCCTCAATTCTTTTTTCACAAGAGCTCAATATCCACTGGTCTAAGCTATGGACAATTTTGAAAATTGACCTCTCTTGGTACAAAAACTATGTCATTGTTTTATTACCACTCCAGAGCTTTCTTACCGTAGTGACAAGATATCAAATGTTTCCAAAAATATGAGGACACGTTGCACAGTGCTTTGATCCCATACAACGATGGGACAAAAATAGAAGGAGTTGTCGTACCAAATTGAAACTTGGTACACATATTACTTTAGGCTTAGAATGAATAAATACGAAGTTTTGAAAAAATTGGCCCAAGAACACGCCTACCTCCCATATATCCCGAAGTTAAAAAACTAATTTTTTTCTAAAATACTGATCTGAACTTTACCAAAATTTGTGGCAGCCATTAAAAATAAATTGCTTACACGTCTTCTAATTTATTTTTCAATCGGAGCAAGGACACGCCCACCTCCCATATATCCTGAAACTATTTACTTTGATTTACTTCGTGAATACTGGTCAGAATTCCACCAAAATTTGTGATTGCAGTTAAATATAGATTATTTATGATTCTGCCAATTTTTATTTAAATCGGAACAAAAACACGCCTACCTCCCATATGAGAAAAACGCATATCTGGCTAACACACCGTTTTTAATTTTCTAAAAATAGAAGGAGTTGCCGCAGAAATTTGAAACTTGGCACATATATTACTTTAGACCCAAAGTAAATATATACAAAGTTTTAAAAAATTGGAGCAAGAACACGCCTACCTCCCATATATTTTGAAATATATGTAAACGCATTTTCTTCCAAAATACTGGTCAAAACAGCATCAAAGTTTACGATAGCTATTGGAAATGGGTTTTTTATGGGTCAGACAATATTCTATTTAATAGGAGCAAGGGCCTCCCCCAAGCCCAATAATTTTTAAATATTATTTTAATTTTTGCACCCACATTTTATGTTCAGTAAATCATTAATTTGCCTAATTTCGCCCGATTTTCGGTCCAACATTTTTATTTTTTTTAGTTTTCAATATTTTATTAAATTTTAAAGCAATGTCGATTTAACAACACGAAATATTTCAACATAACGAATTTTATGACTTTTGTGTAATAGAAGGAAATTTATAAATTTTTTGAATTATTATTTTTTTTAGTTGTGGCAAAAAATAGGACGCAATTCTTCTTTTATATATTAAACGAGAGAAGAAGATATAGTCGGTCAAGCCCGACTATATGATACCCTACACCATTTCATATTTACATAATTTTGCTTTTACTTATATACAACTTACTTGTGTTAAATATTAACATAATACTAACATTTGTATGGGATTTATGCACGTTAGTGATTTTCGGGAGAGCAGTTTATATGGGAGCTATGGTCAGTTATGGACCGATCTTCATGAAATTTGGCAGATTTTTGCTGATATAAAACTTATTTGTACTAAATTTCATTAAAATATTCCTATTTTTAAGGCATTTATAAGTGTTAAAACTGTATTCCGGGAGGACATTTGTATGGGGGCTAGGTGAAATAATGGGCCGACCATAACCAAATTCAATAGGCTTCGTCCTTGTGTTAAAAAAAGCATATGTACCAAATTTCATCAAATTATCTTCAAAATTGCGACCTGTACTTTGCGCACAAGCTTTACATGGACAGCCAGCCAGCCAGCCAGCCAGCCGACCAGACGGACGGACGGACGGACGGACGGACGGACATCGTTAAGTCGACTCAGAAAGTGATTCTGAGTCGAACGGTATACTTTAAGGTGGGGGTCCGAAGATTTTTTCTCTGCGTTACAACTTCTGCACAAACACATAATACCCCAACCACCTTTGGTGGTGTAGGGTATAAAAACAATACTAAATTTTAGAATCAAGCAAACAAAATTGTATAATTTTTTTTAATACTCCATCGAACTCATGTAATTTTTGTAATAAAATTTAAAAATTCTCTATAATGAGCGCCATCTGGAGGATTTTTAACGTAATGTTTTAGGTCCAAAAATATATTTTCTATTCCTTAGTTGTTTTTTAAATTTCGGAATAATTTTTATAATTATTTTATTTTAATTTAGCAAAATAAATTACGTCAACATTGAGAACACTTTAAAATTGTAGTAAAAACGGAAAATAAGAAACTTTTTCAATTAAACTTTTTTTAAAGTTGTGGCAAAAAATAGGCTTTAACTATTTTTTAATCTATTAAATAACTATAAAAACTTACATAAACCGTAAAAAAAAATTGTATAATTTTTTATAATTTTTTTATATCCTTCACCAAATTTAAGGAATTTTTATGTTTTAAGTAAAAACGAGAGAAGAAGATATAGTCGGTCAAGCCCGACTATATGATACCCTACACCATTTCGATCCACATAATTTTTTTTTTTACACATTTGTACAATTTACTTGTGTTAAATATTAACATAATACTAACATTTGTATGGGATTTATGCACGTTAGTGATTTTCGGGAGAGGAGTTTGTATGGGAGCTATGGTCAGTTATGGACCGATCTTCATGAAATTTGGCAGACGGATTTTTGTTGATATAAAACTTATTTGTACTAAATTTCATTAAAATATTCCTATTTTTAAGGCATCTGTAAGAGTTAAAACTCTATTCCGGGAGGACATTTGTATGGGGGCTAGGTGAAATAATGGGCCGATCATAACCAAATTCAATAGGCTTCGTCCTTGTGTTGAAAAAAGCATATGTACCAAATTTCATCAAATTATCTTCAAAATTGCGACCTGTACTTTGCGCACAAGCTTTACATGGACAGCCAGCCAGCCAGCCAGCCGACCAGACGGACGGACGGACGGACGGACATCGTTAAATCGACTCAGAAAGTGATTCTGAGTCGAACGGTATACTTTAAGGTGGGGGTCCGACAATTTTTTCTCTGCGTTACAACTTCTGCACAAACACATAATACCCCAACCACCTTTGGTGGTGTAGGGTATAAATATGTGTAAATTTGAGCAATAATATATGTATACATATTCGAAACACTATATTTAAAAGATAATGACAGTTTTAATTTACCAATATTCTGAGGTATTGAAAAAACGAAATTTTGACGCATTTTATCGAAAAATGAATTTTTGAAAAATTTTTTTCTAAAACAGTTTAGAACCAGCTTTTTGGTTCATTAATATTGGCTTTAAATTCTCTGACTTTAGCGCCCTCTAGTAGCCACAAAAATAAATTTTTCTAAAAAAATCTTTTTAAATTATATGATCTATATTGTTACCTTTCCAAAAACGTATATTTCAACTCAATTTGAAAAATGTTTTTATTTTGATTTTTGTCTATGGAACAAAGCACTGTGCGTTGTGCTCTCTTATGGAAGGAAGAAGTTTTTTTGGCAAATATTCCTTGACGTATATTTTCGTATTTATAGATCCGAATGTATCAAATAACTTTTTCTAATTTGCCGCAACTGCAAAAAGCTTGTTATACCAGGAATTTTATAAGAAATTTTTTCTGCTTTTGGGTCCTAAACTTATCTTTAACATTGCCTCGAGCATTAACAATATAAAAGTTTTGACACAGAGGCTACGAAAATTCTGCCAGCACATACGTTTCTTCGCCAATTATAAAGCATGAGTATTTTTGTATGAAATTTGATTTTAATTTTCGTGTCCTACCAATATTCCTATTCTAAGCTTCCAAATTTTTTGCAGCATTCCTGTTTGGAACTTTTTGTACTTTATATGTTTTCAACTCCACATTAGATTTAACTTTTCGCAACAAATTGTCAGAGCACTGAGCTAACTGGGCTGCATTTCTACCAGATGTGTTTGGAGTTCTTTTCAATATGCTTTCAATTTTCTAGCCTGCCGTTTTTTTCTTCCCGGTTTCCTATCAATGCACAGACAGGCATTTTGGCTGAAAACCTGGCCAAAATTATTAGAAGTGTTTTTTGAGTTAATGGCTGGAATTTTTTGATAGTGTTAGTGTTAATTAGGCCCAAGGATGAACCCAACTGATTTTGGTTCAAATCGGTCCGTGATTTCGCCTAGCCCCCATACAAATTCCCCTCAAAGTTGCACTTATTTACACATAATTATGGTAATTATGCAACAATCATGATAAAATTTAGTTCTGTGTACTAAGAAATCATGGTGTAAAGTTTGGTGAAAATCGGATCACATTTGACCCTAGTCCCCATATAAAGTCCCCTTTAAAAATTCACGTTTACGCTTATAAATGGCTTAAAAACATCAGTATCGTGATTCGGTATGAACGTGTATTATGTAAATCTAAATCATATTACCAAATTTTGTCGGTCCATAATTGCCCCTAGGTCCAAAATAAGGCCCCTTAAGAAAATATGTTTAGCAATTATAATTGGCTTAAAAATTTTATTACTCGATGAAATTCGACATGAACATGTTTAATATGAATGTGAATCATTTTACCTGATTTTATTATGATCGGATCATAAGTGCCCCTAGGTACCACATACGGCCCATTAAGAAAATCAAACATACATCTCATATTGTTATAATAGTCGATATATGTAATAAAGTTTTTAAAGTTCTATGATAATTAATATTTATTTATAATATTTATTTTATTATAATTTTCAACTACCTTGACTTTTAAAACTCCTCTTTTCTTGGAAAATGTGTAAAAACCCCTTTTTAATTTGTGATTGAATTCTAGGTACGATAATATTTTTGTACATTTTTAATTAAAAAAGGTAAAAATTTCAAAAGAAACATGTTTCTTAAAATAGAGATTTCATATTTTATTGCGGTATATAACAATTTTTGAGCACTTGCTACTTTCAGTTTTAAAAATCTTGTTTCGTTTTTTTGGTAGAAAAAGGGTATTTTTTTTTTTAAATTTTTCAAAAAAAGTAAAATTTTCAAAAAATCGCCAAAAATAATTGCGCAAACTTTTTTTCTTATTTCCAAAAGTAGAGATTTCATATTTTATTACGGTTATAACAGTTTTTGAAAACTTGCTACTTTCAGTTTTAAAAAAATGTGAAATTCTTATTATTTTAACATTTTGAACGAATAATTTTAACATTAATATATGATATATGATATATATATATATATATATATATATATATATATATATATATATATATATATATATATATATATATATATATATATATATATATATATAAATCAATATAAAACCTCTATTCGATGAACCACAAAAAAAAAAATCATATAAACCTGTTAAAATTTCAAAAAACACCAAAAACGCATTTAATTTTCTTCACTTTCCTGACTTTGACATCGTCTCAAATCTACAAATCTCAACTTAAAGACGTGAAAATTCACTATATAATGCAGAATTTTGTTGTCTATCCAACTGCAGACTCAGTTTCTTAAATTTCTTTAAATTCATTTTTGCCTTTTTGGCTAGCTTTTCAGGGTAAATGCCGCTTAGTGCAATGGTCAAATTCTCCTGATACTGTTTAATAACATTGGAATCAGTTTAACGGCAGAAATTTTATTTTTTGGCCGATTATTTGTAGGACCTATTTGGATTTTTCTTTAATTTTTTTATAATTTGTAGCACGTGCATCTTTTTTGTCACTCATTTTGATCAAAGTCACAACAAATCAACATGGTTGTCATTAAAAATAATAACTGACAAATTTTTCAATGATAACTAGATCAAAAAAAAAAAAAAAAATATTGCTTCCGAAAAAAGCTATGAGTCAAAACGTGTGTTAAGATTTTTTTGATCGCACTCCTTACTTTGTACTTATTTAACTGAATTTTTATGATAGTAATCATTTCCCAATAAATCTTTTTTCTGTGTGTATATATTGAAGATTTGTACAAATTGAAAGCTATATATAAATACAAAAACAAAATCGAGAATGCTATATTCGGCTTAGCGGAATTTGTATACCCACCATTAAATTTTTTATTTCATCGCCCTAAGCGGGCCCCTTCGAGCACTATACTGATTTCAACAGACAGACAGACGGACATTGCTAGATCAACACAGAATCGATACTGACCGACCCAGAAAATATATATATATATACTAAAAACAAAAAAATATTACAACCGGAATGACAAACTTAAAATACCTCCATCTTTTTTATGGAAAAAACTTGAAAAGAGGTACGTATAAAGCAACGAGATGCCTTCAATTCTATTGATTTTGCTTTAAAAATTTTACCAAAAACAACTATTAAAGCAAGTGTTTCTTTTGTAAATCTTGTTATTCGAAATTCAGTACACCTAAGAAGACTAAAACTACCTCTAAACGCCATCCGTAAAGCAAAACCATTTTAGTTTGCTCGTGCAAGTTTAAAAGCTTATACAGCTTTTAATAAGATCAGGAAATTTCAAAGAGATTGACTCATTAGTTCTATTTTTATTGACTGAATTGTATTCACTGATATTAACTGAGTTTTTACCAGGGAAATCACAAATATGCTTTAAAAAGTGTTTTATATGCATTAAAAGTATTTTAAAAAGCGAAAAATATGTTCAAAAAATTCAAAAATATGTTAATATAATATCATAGTAATTTGTAAAAAATAAGTTTTATTTTATCATGCAAATGGACCCAACTAAGTTTAAATAAAAGTATTAATTCCACAATAATCAGAAATATTTATATGGAATTTTACTACATAGTTTTCATAAGAAGAAATAAAAAAGTTGTTTATATGTAAAAATATTAACATATCAACTTTTATAATTTAATCGACAACATCTAAATTTCGAGTGACTGTTTAATTCAATAACAATCTAAAAAACTCGCTGTAATGATTCAAAATTTCATGCTACAGCCTGCATTTAATACCAATACTTGTATAATAAGTAAAAAATCTATACCCCAAATTGAGATTTTGGTCCATGTTAAAAAGTACATGAATTTGATTGCTTATAACATCCTAACAAGTCATAGTAGGCTAATAAATTATATGTCAAAAATGTCAACGTTTTATTCTGAATAAAAAAGCTTATGTTAATGTTAAAATTAAGTTATATCGCAATAAAGATATTAATTACTTTTAAGACTTTTTTCAGCACAAAGATCAAAGTCGTTTTACGACCGATCGACTAAATTTTTGCATATATGGGAAATTCTTCAAACTCGTTTACTTTTGATGTTCCAAAAAATTTGGAAAATTTTTAAATAGCACATCAACGATATTTACGGAACGGCATCAATGTTATGGCGGTTTAAGATAAAAATTTATAAAAAAAATTTCCAAAATTCTACTTTTCGTCCTAAATCAAAAATTGTTGCATTTATGTACTCTACAATGCCGTATCTACAATACAAATTAAAAAATATCACGATAAGTTAAGCATGCGTGGATATATTAGCGATTTAATAATTATTAAACCTTCTTAGACCTTAGAAATTTGCAAAATTCAGTTTTTAGTGATATAGTCTGGTTCATATTCATCCATTTATTGCAAAATTCATAATTTTTTTTAAATAAGTATTAAGACAATGTCATTTATATGCACTTTTTAATTGCACTTACTCGAATATCTAAAGTTGCATTAAATGCAAAATCGTACTTTTTTTCGAACGCCATATTGATTTTGATATAGGGTATTAAAGCAGCTACAGATTGACATACATTATCGCCAATTTTGATTAGCGCCTTGGGTGTGCCTCGACTATTAATGTTAAACTAAAAACATTGCGTTCTTAGCCCATGAAAATCGTTGATGAATATTTTTAGTGAAATTATATTTTTTGCGTAAGTAGAATTTTATACAGGAACTTATTTCAGTTTAAAATTGATTTATAACGTCCAACATCCGCTATAACAAAATATGCAATATTGCTGAATTCTTTAAAATAGCTATACACGTTTAGCAAATTAATATTTTAAAACGCCACAATGATTTTTAAATGTCATTTGGAAACCTTCTTTGATAACGCTATACTCTAGCTTCACTGAAATAACGTTGCGAGTGTGCCTCGCAAGTTTGGGTACCTCCAGCAGCATTTCTGTTGAGGGCACATTAACGAGATATACAGTGAACTCGCGGTAATGTGAACATCCAATATAATGAACTATCCACTAATGAGAACACTCAGGTTTTTATATGGGCGCTCTAAATAGTGAACAAAGTTTAATGGCTCTAAATAATGAACAATTTTTTTTTTTTTTAAATTTTTGGGGTTTTTTAATTTGTAGAAGTATTTATTTTTAATGTTGGGAATCCCCGAATTAATAAATACCATAGTATGCCATTATTTTAAAGGTATTTAATGCTAGTCGCTTTATGTAACTTGTTGCGGTAGGTTCGTGAATTTATTTTTAAAATTAGTAATGTCTAAAAACAGTCGAAAGTTTTTATCCTTAAATGAAAAATGCGAAATTTTGGAATATTTCAAAAAAGGATCGAGTGTTACAGTGTTAAGTAAAAAGTTGCAAAATCAATGATATGTTCAATAAAAAATAAAAAAGACAATATTTTAAAATGTGTGAACAATACGTTTTATGGACCCGGAAAACGCAAAACATTACGATCTTCAGAGCTTCCAAAAATGGAAAAATCGCTCTATAAGTGCTTTATTTGCATGCGGAATAAAAACCTCCCTGTAAGTGGGTTGATGTTGAAAGAGAAAGCCAAACAAATTCACAAAAACATAAGTGAAAACGGAAATGACTTCAATGCTCAGATAAGCGGTGAAAAACTTTCTGCGCAATCTCAGTTCGTAAATCCTTTTAAAATTAAATTGAAAGCAAAGATAGAAGATTTGGGTTTATCCAATGATCAGTTGTATAATGCCGATGAGTCTGGTCTATATTGGAAACTTCTCCCACAAAAGACATATGTACGTCATTGGAGAAAAGCGCTCCAGGTGCAAAAATGGAAAAGCAAAGGATAACATTTTTATGCTGTGCAAATGCGTCAGGATCTCATAAAATAAAACTTTTAGTAATAGGAAAATCGAAAAATCCTCGCAGTTCTAAAAATTGTATCTGTCCCGTAAACTACAGAAATTCAAAGTCTGCTTGGATGACTTCTTCCATTTTTAAAAAATGGTTTCACAACTGTTTTGTGCCAGAGGTAAGTAAACATGTAAAAATAGTTCAATTGGGATTCTTACTGTTTTATTTTTCATTAAGGTGACAGATTTTTTAACGAAGAAAGGATTACCAGTAAAAGCTTTACTCCTAATAGATAATGCCCCATCCCATCCACCAGAATCCGACCTTAAATCCGAGGATGGTTCTATAGAAGCTATGTTCATGCCTCCAAATGTAACGGCTCTGATCCAGCCAATGGATCAAAATGCAATTAGAATCACCAAACTTCATTATAGGAACAGTCTTCTGGCAACAATTATTGCAAAAGAGGGGGATTTGCTTGAATCGATGAAAAAAATCACACTTAAAGAAGGAGTTTCTATTCTAGAGGCATCCTGGAACCGAGTTGGTAAAGAAACTTTATCTAACTGTTGGAAAAATATTTTGAATATGGTAAATGATGAAGACGATCCTGAATTTAATGTTCCTTTGAGCGTTTTAAAAGAAAAGTGGCAATCAGAGGTTAGATCTTTAGAAAATACTGTTGCAGATCTTCTACAGACATTGTGCCCTCAGGAAGTATTTACTGCTGTAAACATTAGAGATTGGATCAATAATCCTTCTGAGGACGTCACGCCATTTGATGAAAATGATTTAATTGAAGAGTCCGACGATGATGACGACTGTTTTATTGAAGCGCCTGAAAACAACATTAAAGCCAAAGAAGCTGTCGAAATTTTTAACAAAGCTGTCCAATGGGCTGAATTTCAAATGGTCGATCAAACTGACATTAAAGTATTGAAAAAAATCAGGGAATTGGCGGTAAATAAGCTGGTCGAACAAAAGAAAAAACAGAAAATAATAACCGATTATTTCCATATTTAATTATATATGTATGTACCTATCTTTTTTCATTGTAAATTTTATTTATTTTTTTGTCGTAATGTTTTGATTGTTTTTTATGTACATACTACGTATGCACTATTTACAAAATGGATTTTTAAAAACTTTTTATGTTCCAAATAAATTACAAAAAGTTTTTTTTAGTAATCTTTGCATTTTCATTCCTTGCAGAAATGATTTTTAGAAAGAATAACTTAGTAATATATATATAAAAAAATCACAATCGAAAATGTGAACAAATTCGAAAATATGAACTACCCCGACATTAATTAGTTCACATTATCGAGAGTTCACTGTATGTCAAGAGCTATTAGAGTCTGTTTTGAATTTTAAAATATCCGAAACGGCGTAAAATCCCCAGTGAAAAAACTGCAAAATTTTAAAATTGTTTAAAATTTGGTTTCACGACTTTTGCACAACACAATTTGACACTGGCACGCTAATTAAATCCATGCTGGTCCCTTTCTACAAGTGTTTATAGTCAACATTAAAAGAATTGGACATTTATGCTAAAATCTGAGACTACAACAATTAAAAGAAATAAAAAAAAAACTTGTTAGTTTCAAACACTTTTTTTTTTGGAATTTTTGACTTTGGGTGCTTGTCAGCACCACATGAAACCGTTTTAGGTCTTGATTTTTTTTCTGTTACAGTAAAAAGTTTTGTTAACATAATTACATCAAAATTTATTAAAAAAAGTCAGAATTTAAAAAAAATATTTGAGGTTGAAAGTCGGTTTCATAAAGGCAAACGTAAAAAGAGAATTGCCCATATATATTATTTTTTTAGCCCCATCTACCAGAATCTGCTGGTGGAGCAAGCAAAATAAAAAATTCTGTATTCATGGGTAGTCTAATTTACATGTAATTTTGCACGACTTTTATAAAAAGAAAAAAAAAGTTCTTTAAGACTTTTTATCTGCGCTCCGAGGATATGTATTTTCAACGTTTTATACACACTCTATGGATTTCGTTATAATACGACACAGTTGTTTCAGTTTGCATCAAAATTTAATAAACATATGTATATTAAAATGCCTTGAGGACAAAAAAAGTTGCAAATGTTATATTAAAGACTGATATGCTTTAAACTAAATCCCAAATTATTTCGGTTCAATTATTGAATTTACGTGAGCTGGAAAATATGGTTTTCGTTCGACAGTATACATAGTTTTTAACTTTTTGTCAAAAAAATTACAACATATGATAGAATGAAATTGAAAAAAGATTCGGCTGTGCCGAATCTTTGATACCCTTCACCATATTACCATCTTACTATCTTATCGACATCATATTACCATATTACCGACAAATAATAAAATTTTCGCCTTAACGTATGCTTTCATATTTTCACATATTTAAATCTAAATTTTTTTCAAACTACGAAAATTTGAATATGAAAAAAAAAAAACAATCATAGCAGGCTTTGCTTTTAAAAAATAAACAACAACAATTCCATATTTATTTTTTTATGTGTGTATATACAAACTGACTGCATATACAAAGAACAACAACAACACTGTTATTCATTATATTACTTCTGTTGCTAACTAAACTACTTGTCTTATAGGCAAAAACGTCACTAATAGTCATTACAATGCTTAATATACATGTTTGTGTATGTATTTATGTATATTCTTAACAGATATGTTTCAGTTTTAAAAAATAAACAACAACAATTCCATATCTATTTATTTTTGTACAGACTGCATATACAAAGAACAACAACAACACTGTTATTCATTATATGACTGCTGTTTATAACTAAACTACTTGTCTATACAAAAAACAAAAAACGTCACTAATAGTCATTACAATGCTTAATATACATGTTTGTGTGTGTATTTATATTCTTAACAGATTTGTTTTTGGGCCATAACTCTGTTGATTATGAACGAATTTGGTTTATTAAAAAAAACGAAATTTTATAAAAACATTTATGACTGACCTATATAAAAATAAAAATCTGTAGCTTGAAAAAGGGCTTAAAAAATAAAAAAATCGTTTTCCCCGATATCTCAGTTATTACTGAACCGATTTATTTCATTTTTTCAGAACAAAAATTCAGAAAATAATATCCGAGACCCCTTTAAAAATTCGAAGTCCCTGGTATATACAGAGGCTTCAGAAACTGAAAAACCGGTTCCAAAAACCGGTTTTTAAAGCATATCTCCGCCATTTATAAACCGATCCTGCTGATTCAGAAAACCAAAATTTTACAAAAATATTTGTGACCGATCTGTATAAAAATAAAAATCTATAGCTTAAACCAGGGCTTCGAAAAATAAAAAATGCGTTTTGTCCGATATCTCAGTTATTATTGAACCGATTTATTTAATTTTTTCAGAACAAAAATTCAGAAAAAAATGTCCGAGACTTCTTTGTAAAAACGAAGTCCCTAGTATATACAGAGGCTTCAGAAACTGGAAAACCGGTTCCAAAAACCGGTTTTTTTAACATATCTCCGCATTGTATGAACCGATCTTGCTGAATTCCAATAGCAAAATTCTCGAAAGCATTTCCGATCGTTTGATATATATACTATATATGTCAGTTATCGGTGGGCTTCATAAACGCCATTTCAACCGACACACGGACGGACGGACGGACGGACGGACGGTCGGACGGACGGACGGACATGGTCCTATCGTCATCACTTCTTACAAGGATCCCGAAAATGTCAACTTTTTTGCTCTCCGACGAAAATTGTGGGAATTACAAACGGAATGACAAACTTATATATACCCTTTACACCTTTGGTGAAGGGTATAAAAACGATGTCTAATACATATTGATCAAAAATATTTTAAAATTTGTTTTCATTCTTGCGAAATTAAAATTTTTAATGATTTTATTTTAAATAGTATTTTATTAAAGTTTGAATTTTTTTGGACATTTTTCATCGTAAATTCTATTTTAGGGCATCATTGGAAAGGTCTCATTAAATACTATTGATATGTGCATTCATTTAACCCTTTAGTTACACAAATAATATTTTGAGATTTCCGGTCCATAATTGGTTAAGTTAATTTTAATGGCAAATAAATGGTTAGTTAAGGATATAAATGTCCCCGAAAGCATAAATTGATCAAAAAAGCTGTAAATTCATGTAAAATATCAGCTAAATTCAAAAAATTAATTTTTATTCGATTATTATCGTGGTTTTAAATTAACTTATTATGTTTTTCATAAATATTTAAGTGTAATGAGAACTTCCATGCGACTTATTTACAAAAATTTCTAATTTAATTTTTGGGGAAGTAAATGTATAAAATTGACCCTCTAGCTCTTAATGGGTTAATTACGTGTTATCTTTAATAGTAGCAGGATAGACCATTCCTATGGTACATTAAAACCTAATATATTTTGAAAAATATCCGAAATATATAAAACTATATGTTTCAACAATGAAAATATGATAAACGAGAGAAAAAGATATAGTCGGTCAAGCCCGACCATATGATACCCATATGATACCATTGTGTACATTATAATTCGGGGAGGGGTCTTGACTTGGAGTCAGATGTGGACCGATACTCATAAGTGTAAAATAAAACATACGAATACAGAATATTACGTTGATGCTGACATTTATATGAATTTATTCATTTTTGGGTGATTCCCGAAAGAGGGCCTTATATGGGAGCTATGGTAAATTATGGACCGATCTTTGTAAAATTTGGCACTATCATTTATGTTCATATAAAACTTATTTGTGTCGAATATTAACTTGATACTAACATTTTAATGGGATTTATGCCCGTTAAAGTGATTTTCTGAAAAGGGGTTTATATGGGAGCTATGGCTAATTATGGACCGATCTTTTTAAAAATCGGCACACTTATTTAGACTTATATAAAACTTATATGTTCCAAATTTCATTAAAATATTGCTATATTTAAGGGATTTATGATCGTTAAACCCTTTTCCGGGAGGACATTTGTATGGGGGCTAGGTGAAATAATGGACCGATCATAACCAATTTCAATAGGCTTCGTCCCTGGACTAAAAGAAACCTGTGTACCAAATTTCATTAATTTTGATTCAAAATTGCGACCTGTAGTTTGATTACAAGGTTTACATGGACGGACAGACGGTCAGACGGACAGACGGACGGACGGACGGACGGACATCGTTAAATCGGCTCAGAAAATGATTCTAAGCCGATTGGTATAAATTAAGGTGGGTCTTAGACCAATATTTTTGGGTGTTACAAACATCAGCACAAACGCATAATACCCTCCCCACCTATGAAACATAATAATTATTTAAATGAATATTCAAGTTCTTAGTATGCCTCTTTTATAATCTGAAGTTAATTTTTTTATAACTAAAATTTTGATAATGATATTGAAAGAAATACGTAATTTTAGAGGTGTTTTGAAAATGGGAACCATATAAGAACATACTAACTTTCATTTCTAGAGGGGTACATTTGCAACTTTTTTTCGTGAGGCACTTTAATGTATATTAGTATAAAAATAAAATAAAGTGTAAGATTTTATTTTTTATTTAAATTTTTAGTTCATTGAATCATCTACTTGATTGATTTAATTAATTTCTTAATTGGAACTTTTTTTGTTTTTAATTTTTTATAGTTTTTAGTAATGAATGATGAAATTTGATGAAAGGTGCAAATTTAAAAAAGTTTTTAATTGAATGAAATATTTACTAATATATTTGATGATTGGTGACTCTTGTCTGTGAAAATTTATTTTGGCTAGATTGATTTCAGGGAGTACGCCAATATGATTATATTGTATTCTTTTGCATGTATGGTGAAATTTGAATTTTAGCTGGTAACAAGAAAGAGTCTTCTGGTTAAACAACATTATAAATTTAATTAATTTCTTACTAACTTAATCGCAACAAAATAAAATTCATATAAGAATTTGTTTGCACATAAAAGCTATTTTAATAAAATGGTGGTAAAACGAGGGGAACGTTTAAACATATAAAAACCTTTTAATTTAACGGTTAATGTTTACAAAGCACTGCTATTAAATAAAAGCTTTTAAAGCTTTCAAACAAACTTTAGCATATCGAATACACTAACAGAAAAAATAATTAAGTAAAAGAAATTGTGTTGTTGATGTTGAGGCTGCTTAAAGTTCTGTGGTTAAAAGCCACAAATAATTTTATATTTAATTATAATTAAAACATTTCTGTATGGAAGAAGTTTGTTAAAAAAATTTCAGCATTTACAATCAGTTTATAATAAACCATTTAATTGAAATAACATCTCCAATAAGAATTTAAAATTAATATACATACAAGTATTGTTTCATATTTATAAATAAACTTTTGTTATTTTTAAGAAAATTATATTAATACTAATCAAAATCATGAAACAATCATGGAAATTATCTTGCATTCCTACAAAAAATTGTACTGATATGTAGGTGTATTCATTATTATTTTTTTAAATTTATAATTTTAATTATTTAATTAAATTTTTTTAAACCATAGCAAAGTTATAGCTTTTGGCAACGTTTTAGTGAGTTATACCGCATATTTAGAGGATACGAAACTATTGGATCGTTATAAATTGTCTATGAATACAAAATGCGAAATCGATATTGAAACATTATCTGCAGTAACTGCAGAGGTAAAAGTTAATAAGTAAGTACAACAATTAACAAAAATATGTAAAAGAATTATTAGTTCGTAAATTTCAACAATTCTTGTTGCTTTTTATTACAATTTACGAATATTACTATATTAATAAATTATAAATTATAGTTTTATAATAAGATTAATTTTTGCCGGTGCGCTTTGTTCCCCATTTAATTCTAATCCTAATATATATTATAAAAATGAAGTGTAAGTTTGTTTGTTGGTGCGTCAATCACGTCTAAACCGATTTTCACGAAGTACACACAAATAGTACCAGTGCCGGAGGTGGTTATAGCCTATGAAAGATCTCGATTGGATGTTACGCCGACTTTTTTAAAACTCTTAAACGGCTGCACCGATTTTCACAAAATTTGACACACAGATAGTACCAGTTCCGGTAGTCATTATAGGCTATGTAAGATCTGTGTTGGATGTAACGCCCACTTTCTAAAACTCTTTAACGGTAGTAAATATTTGATATCGCCTAATAAGGGGTAGCGAAGCGCACCGGGTTACGCTCGTGTTTAAATAAATATTTATCCGAACCTAACCGATAAAGGTTCTCATGAAGTTTGAAGTCTCTCACTGTAATGCCATAGTGACTATTTTTTTTAGTTTTGTTAAAAAAAAAAAAAAAAACGTGAAAGATATAGTTGGTCAAGCCCGACAATTTGATAACCTACACTAATGCGTTTGTATACTAAAAAGATTTCCGAAATTTTCGAAAATGGACTTAATATCGGACCTTAAAAAATCTCTTAAATATGGAAATATTTTAATGAAATTTGGCACATTTTAGTTCCATATAAGTTTAAATCTGAGTGACTCTTCAGAAAATCACTTTAACGGACATAAATTCCATTAAAATGTTAGTATCAAGTTATTATATAATAAGTTTTATATAAATATAAATTATAGTGCCAAATTTTACGAAGATCGGTCCATAGTTTTACCTAGCCCCCATATAAAGCCCACTTTCAGGAATCACAAAAAAGATGTATATTAATATAAATGTTAGTATCGACGTAATATTTTGCATTCGTATGTTTTGTTTTACACTTAATATAAAAAAGTGTAAAAAAAGATCTCTCCCCGAATTTTGATGTACACAGTGCTGTAGGGTATCATATGGCTTTACCGATTATTATTTTCTTGTAGAGCTCCGGTAGGCGGACAATTTTTTAGGTCTCGTGGCATCGGTGGCATTTTTAGAATAAATTAATCTCCGCTAGGCAGACGCTCTCTTGGGCGGACGCGGACACCTGTTTTTAAAGAAAACATCTCTCGTAGACGGACAAAAATCATAAACGGTAAAAGAAATGTACCGAATATTGCATAATGGGAGGCTTCTTAATTTCATTTTTGTCCGTGTTTGCATTAATATTTCATCTTAACATAAATTTTTTGAATTAACAGTCAAACACGGTTATAACGAACTCGAAGAGACCAACATATTTAGTTTGTTATGAACGTAGTTCGTTATATCCGTAAGTTTAAAAAAAAATATTTGTTAACAAAATACACGTATTTTATTAACATACTAATATTTGGAATTAAAGCGCAATTCTTTCCTTTAAAAATGGGAGGTATTTATGATTTTTAAATATTAATGACATATCAGGAATAATATTTTTTGCATTCATCATTCATTTCACAAATGTCAAATTGAGATTAATTATATTTTTATACCCACCATCAAAAAGATGGGGGGTATATTGATTTTGTCATTCCGTGTGTAACATGTCGAAGGAATCATCTAAGACCCCACAAAGTATATATTTTCTGGGTCCTGGTTAGATTCTGAGTCGATCTAGCTATGTCCGTCCGTCCGTCTGTTTAAAGCAGGATAGGGCTCGAACGGGACAACGTAGGAGGACGAAATTTGGCATAAATATTTGTCTTATATAAGGTTTGTTTGGGATTGAAAATGGGCAAAATCGGTTAATAAACAAAAAAGTTATGGGCTGAAAACTAAAAACACAGGGTGTCCGTATTATACTTTTCTGCTGATATTTCTTTAATAAAAGCATGTACGACAACAAAATTTTTATGTATAGTTCGGGGATCGATATAAGGTTTGTTTGGGATTGAAAATGGGCAAAATCGGTTAATAAACAAAAAAGTTATGGGCTGAAAACTAGAAACACAGGGTGTCCGTTTTATACTTTTCTGCTGATATTTCTTTAATAAAAGCATGTACGACAACAAAATTTTTTATGTATATTTATTTTTATTTATTTTTATTTATTTTATTTTATGTCTATGACATAAAATGTCCTTACAGACATTTTATAATAACGTATACAAATTTACAATTAAATATAAGTATAAAATTAACAAATTAGTTTAAGAAACTTATTATAGATTTTTTTACAATATCAGGACTTAATGAAAAATCGATAAATCTGTACAGTTGGTTGAAAGTATTGCACATTCTTCTTATTGGATCAGCATCGGCATAATTAGATCTAAAAAATGTCACCATTAAGGGAATAAAGTTACGGGAAGGACGTCGAGGAATGTTGAAAATAATTTCATTAATTAAAAATCCACAGCAGATATCACCATTAATTACATTTAACAAAAATGATACATTTAACATAGTCCTGCGGCTTTTTAATGTAGGTAGTTTTATAAGAGCAAGACGTGCAGAGTAAGATGGCAGATTGAGCGGGTTAAATTGTAACCCACGAAGACAAAATAACAGGAATTGTTTTTGCACCGATTCAATTGCATTGGAGTGACTTTCATAAATAGGGTCCCATATTACAGATCCATATTCAAGAATTGGGCGTACAAGTGATGTGAAAAGGGTTTTCGTAATATATGGGTCATTAAATTCTTTTGCCCAACGTTTTATATATCCAAGTGTACCCCTGGCTTTATTTATTATAGTTGTTATATGTGGTACAAAATTTAATTTAGAGTCAAAGAGAATACCCAAATCCTGAAAATTTTCTACTATTTCGACTTGGTAGTCACCAAGAAAATAATTCACGGTTAAAGGGGTATTTCTGACAAATCGCATTATTTTACATTTCTTTAAATTTAGTGCCATTTGGTTGATATTACACCATTGATATAAAGAATCCAAGTCCTTTTGAAGAAGTTTACAATCCATAATTTGATTAAAGCTCAAAAAGACTTTAACATCATCTGCATACATTAAAATATTTGAAAACTTTATTACAGCGGGCAAGTCGTTGATAAATAGTGAAAACAGCAGTGGTCCGAGATGACTACCCTGAGGTACACCAGAAAATACTTTTATACATTTTGAAAACTTGTTTCTGTATCGAACAGTTTGAGTTCTGCCAGATAAATAAGAATTTAACCAGTTAGTACTTAAATTAGTAAATCCCATCAATTGTAGTTTTTTTATTAGAAGTAAATGATTTACTTTATCAAAAGCTTTACTGAAGTCAGTATAGATGAAATCGGTTTGTTTCTTTTGAAAAAAGCCACGATTTATTGCACTTGTAAGTTGAATTAGATTAGTTATGGTGGAACATCCTTTTTGAAAACCATGTTGATACGGGGATATTAGGCACGAAACTTGATAACACAAGTGATCAGTAATAAATTTTTCAAAAAGTTTAGGAATTGTACTCAGTTTTGCAATACATCTGTAATTTTCAATTTCAGCCTTATTACCGGACTTAAATAAAGGAATAATATAGGATTCCTTCCAAATATTCGGTATATATCCATATTTAATTGATATATTAAACAAAATTGTCAACGGAATGGCTAGAGCTTCAGCACAATTTATTAAGATACAACTTGGGATTCTATCAGGACCAAAATTATAAGAGAATTTCAGCTTCTTTAGACCATCTAAAACAGTGCAAGAATCAAGATATGAAACAGTTATTGATTGCCCTTCGACCAACTTATATGGATAGTTGACAGTGTTATCATAGGGTAAACTGGAGTATGTTGTTGCGAAAAAATCAGCAAACATATTACTTATAATTACATCATCACTTGATGCAGTTTGTTTATAAATCATTGTAGAAGGATAACCAGTAGTTTTTTTCTTCGAGCTGATAAATTTATAGAATGTTTTTGGATTTTGATTCAAGTTAGATTTAATTTTATTTAGATAACGTGTGTAGTAAAATTTGTTTGATCTAGTGTATTCAGCACGACATACAGAATATTTTAGATAGTCAACAGGAGAACCAGAACGTTTAAATATTTTGCAGAATTTATTTTTTTTATTTTTTAACATAGCCAAATGTTTATTATTCCATGGTGGCCCAGAGAATGATTTAAAACATTTTTTCGGAATACATAGATCCATAAAGGAGAATATTTTATCATAAAAAGCGTCAAAAATCTGTAGCAGAGAACTAGACGAACTTGAAACAAGTGATAAAATGTTATGCCAGTTTGTGTTTTTAATAAGTTGATTTAACATATAATAGTTTGACTGCTTGAATGAAAATACTTTTTCAGCTGTTGTAGAGTTCGACGAAGTACGTTCTGTTGGTATAAATATAGTCATTTCAATTGTAGGATGATGTCTGTCTTCTGGAAGAGTTATAGGAGTGGATCGTTTGATATAGCATTCCTCCTTATCATTTACAAAAATTAAATCCAGTATTTTAGAATAACTGTTTAGAATACCATTTATTTGAAACAGGCTTATGTCGTATAATATGTTAAAGAAATCTTTCCAATCTTCTTTTAGTGTCGTTTGAACGTAATATTTATCATCAGACAAGTACTTCCAAGTTATAGATGGCATATTAAAGTCACCAGTAACAATAAAAAAATCATTTTCATTAGCTAAGCGAGAAACAGATTTAATAGCTTCAGCATGTTGAATATAAACAGAATGTGGCGACGAAGGAGGGATGTAAGAGCATGTTACGATTATCTTCTTATGCTTAAGTTTAATAATCACAGAAATAAATTCAATATTAGGCGATGAGTTAATCTCAAGGAGTTCAGAAAAAAAGTTACTGGATACAGCTATAAGCACTCCACCACCATAAGTACAGCGATCACGACGATAAATGTTGTAATTATTACAAAGAATTTCTGTATTAAGATAAGTATTGTTAAGCCAAGTTTCGGTAAATACTATGATCTGGTTATTAATGTTAAAACTTTCAATAAATAAATTTGACATTTTTTTTGACATTATAGTTCGAGGATCGATATAAACTCGGACACCATGTGGGCGTGGTCCGCCCACTTTACCACCCACCTCCCATATAAGGTGAAAATCAACGAAATTGTGTTCAAATAGTTCAAGGACCAATGTAAACTCGGAAACAAAAAATGGGCGTGGTCCGCCCATTTTACCGCGCCCTCCCATATAACGTAAATTTTGAAAATATTGAGCATAATGACAAATGTAAATCAGTTGAAAGAACTATTTAGTTTTCACCACATCAAAAGTTATAAGCCCAAGAGCATGCACGGATTTTTTCGCGCGCAGTCCTTAATTCGTTTTAATAGTACTTACCTACATATATTATTTATTTTTATTTGCTCAAATTTTGTCATAGCTTCTATCTTTTCATATCTCTGTTCTATTTTAAAAGGTTTCAAAGTTAGTCTCATACTGTTATCGAAAGATATAAACAATTAACATCGCATTTTTATAAGGCAGCTAGGTTTTTCCCTTTTATGCGATAATTAATTAATATTTACTTTCAATAGGGCTATTGAAAGGTTGGTAAAAGTTATTCCTATATAACTTTTATATAACTTTTTCTGTAATTGTTCTTAAGATATATTGTATATTTCAAGAACTATTACAACAATACATACGTGTATATTACAGCAAATTTTCGTTATAATGTGTGTACCATTTCCTATCCGTCACATTTTCATTCTAAGTTTGAAGGTGGATGAGAAATCTATTTCCGTAAAATTTCAAGTCTTTAAGTCTGATAAGACAGTTATTTTTTAAAAATTACAAGTTTTTTTTTGCGAAAATAAGTAATATTTAAGTTATGCAATAATTAATATTTTCTTTGTATTTTCAAAATATATGAAGGCTGTTGCATTGCAATATATTTTTATATCTATTTTTAGAGAACAACACGAGCCTAAAATAGGTGGATCTGCCATGAATACGGTTTGTGTTTTAAAATCATTGGGAACGAATGCTTTGTTTTTTGGTGCTTGCGGTGAAGATGATCAATCTGAAATAATGTACGAGCTTTTGAAAAATGCAAATATGGACAGATAGTAAGTTTATATTTAGTTAACTTTTCTTAATTTTGGTAAGTCATGCATTCATCTTTCTAAATGCAGCCATTTCAAATTGCAAACTGTACCCGAGACCTCCACAGGACGTCGTATATCATTGGTCCATAAAGACTCCAAAGCTATATACACCAATAATGGTGCTTCAATTCAATTTACTAGATCTTATTTACAACAGGTCGAAGAAGAAGAGAACAGTTCATTTCTTAGACCTCTAAATCGCAAACAGATTTTTTACGTTGAAGGATTCTTTGTGCCTAAATGCGAAGCTGTCACTACATTTTTAGTGCGCCATTATCTTAAGGGCCGTCGATACTTGGCTCTGAATTTAAGTGCTGACTATATTGTAAGAATTAATTTTCCTGATATGCTGTTTTTGGCCAATAATTCTCTGTTCATATTTGGTAATAAGTCAGAGTTTGAAGCTTTTCGAGAATGTTGGGGTGCTAGGAGCATTAAAGATTTGGCTATAGGTTTAATGAATGAATCAAAAATTCCCAAGATCCTTGTAATTACAAATGGTGCTAAAAGTGTTGAAATGATAACAAATTATGTATGTGAGAAATCCCTACCCAGTCTTATAACATTTCATTCATTTAATGTTACGCCAGTAGAAAATGTCACGGATACTACCGGTTGTGGTGATGTCTTTGTTGGAGCTTTTTTACACGAGTGGCTAAATAAAAGTTCACTTAGTCAATGTGTTCGCGTGGCAAGTCGGCTTGCAACGAAATCAATTAAAAATAATGGCCGTTGTTCTTTTTATGAAACTTCATCTAATGAAAATTAAGTATTGATTATGATTTACATTATACATAAGAACTTGAATATGTCTTAATATTTTATTTTAATTTTATATACAGTATAATAATTATGATTTTATTGGAATCGTAATATTATATCAAAAAATTATTAAAAAAAAAAAAAAAAAAAAAAATCCTTAAGTAACCATTAAATTCATAGTCACTTTTTGAGTCGATCTAAAGATTTTTATTTGGGTTAAATGGGTCAAAATGGTTCTTAATTCAGAAAAGGATGATATTAAAATTTTGATGATCACGTTCTTTTGTTTCTATTTATTAGTTAGTAAAAAAAAATGCATTTTTAGAATACAAAAATATTTTTGGCAGAATGGCAATGTTCGTCCGTTCGTCCATACATTTGGGATAAATGGGTCGAAAATGACATTTAATTCAGGGAAAGGTGATATCAATACTTTAATATTTAGATTTAGTTTTTATATTAGTAAATAAGTAAAAAATATTACATTTTTGGAATTTTAAGACTTTTTTAAAGAATTCAAATGTCTGTCCTTCTGTTTATTAACCCTGGAAGGGCTTCGATATATTTACCTTGAAAAGTCCTCAAAATTTTTACTTTTTCAGAGATGGTGTCACATAAGTACCCTTTGTGTTAGTTGTGTAAAAAATTTGGAACAGGCAGCATATGTTTTTTTTTTAAAGGCGTATATCCTATAATTATCCTAGCCAAAAAAGAGTTTCAAAACAAATGTTTTTGTATACTCTATGCATATTTCAAATTTGTGATGCTTTTTTGCATTTTTACAGTACCCTTTAGTAGTTCAGTGTTTTTTTTTTTTTGTTATCAAATCTTAATTTTCTTTTTCTACAATTTACACTATTCTTATAAATTTACCTGGAGATAGGAGATTTTCGAAATTTTTACGATGTTTGGTTGTTATATTGGGAGTAGAACACAATCGATATGACATTTGTCGCTAAACTAGATTAAGGAAATTTTATAAAAAAATGTTCTTTAATTGTTTTTAACGCATTTTTTAAATAAACTATTAATATAATTAGTTTCATGCAGAAAATGTAGAGTAGCGCCGATAAGTCTTGTTTTAGTGAGATATTTCATTGCATGTTAGGTCGAAAACATCAATCGCGTCCTTAGGTTTTATTATAGAACTCATAAGATGGTGTCGATCTGTAATCGTTACGTTACTTTATAATATTGCTTTATTCAGTCTTCAACATGAATTTTCTATTTGATTAGCTTCCTCATCATCATTGTGTAATGTGTAGAGTATTCATTTTACTCGACTTTTTCATTGTTCGAATAATCAAATAACTCGAAAATGCAGTTTTTAAGTTACTCGAATAATCGAATAAATCTTTTAAGTTACTCGAGTTGTTCGATTAATTTATACCTTAAAATTTTACTCGACTTTTCAATGCTTATCAAAAAAGAAATCTTAAAATAAGAAATAGTCTTTCCAAATTAATATAAAATTAAAATTTGCGTAAATATTTATGAATATTTGTTTCTTTTGCTTTGATAATGCCGTTGTTTCTCTATATTTAATATGTTCATTGATAGTTAAATAAATAGGTCTAACAAATTTGGTCTATCAATTTGAACCAAATTTTATATTAAGGGTAATCTGAAGTGCTTTTTGTAACATTTTTGTAAAATATGATACCCATTTAAAGGTAATTATCAACACTTTTGATAAAAATTGAAATTAATGATGAGTTTTTATAATAATAATTTGCGATTTTGTCTCATAACCTCACTTTTTAATTTGGGCACATACTAACCTATGTACAACAACTTTTGATAAAAATTAAAATTAATGATGAGTTTTTATAATAATAATTTGCGATTTTGTTTCATAACCTCACTTTTTAATTTGGGCACATACTAACCTATGTACAACAGAAGCTTTTAGTTATAATAAAAATGTTTGCACAATATTTTTTAGTATCGAAGATCTACTAAACCCAGATTTATTTTGGGTATAAGATTTTGGAATGTTTTATAATTCATTGTTCAATTATGTTCAATATTTAAAAGGTAATAAGATGATAATTTTAAGATAATTTACTCTTATTTGTTTTATAATGATATCATGACTATGTTTTAGTTCAATTTTGTGGAAAAATGTTTAACAATATCAGTGTAAAAATATAAGAAATTATAATAAATTAGTCAAATATACATTTAGATTGAACTATTCACTTTTCTCCATTTAATGGACAAATTTATTGTAAATTTAAAATAATAAATGTAAAAAAAAACACTCAGTATATATTTTACATAAAGAATTGCGAAAATATATTTATTAGTTTTTGAGTTATTGCATTTTGAAAATGATAAAAAGCACTTTGAATCATCCTTTTTTTAGATAAAGTGGTTCAGCTTTTCGTAACATAAAGAAAGAGTTTACATGCTAAACTTACTTTTAAATACAAATTACTTCTATATTACAAATTTCATTCAAACCATCACACCAGACTGAGCATTTATTGGTATATAAACTATGTACTTTCATTCGTAGAACCTTCCTTCAATTTATTTCTTACTATTTATACCTATTAAAATTATTTGAATTTTACTTTATAATTTTTTAAAGTGACGTTTATATTTTTATTTAATGTTTGTAATTAAAAAATTACCTTTAACTACGTATTGTAATTTAGGCATATATTTGGTTCTTTTTACTAAATACAATTTTTTTTTTAATAAAATTCCAATTTATGGTACCACTTTTAGATTCGAAACATTCTATACAAATTTTGAAACATTGTTTTTAAGCTAAACTTTTTGGAAAACTAAAATTATAACATCCTAAAAACTAGTTAAGAAAGCAAATATTTAAAATATTTTTTTACTCGAATTATTCGATTAAGCGGCATAATTTGCTCGAATAAAGTGTTACTCGAAATTCTTGATTTTAATTTAATCGAACAATTATTTTATTTTCATTTGTCGATTAATCGAACAAACAATATTCGAGTGAATACCCTAGTAATGTGACAAAAAAATACACTTACATATGTGTTGTTAAAATTATTTCTGGAAGTCATATTGTATTTATTTTCCCCCAAAAAATATATTTTACACTATAGGAACAAATATTAAATACACTGCTTTACTATATTTACTAAATTACTTTATCGCAAAAAGTCACACTAAGTGCTTCGTTAGTCGTTTCGACTAACATGGTTACTAACTTCCAGACCGCTCACAGCAACGCGTATATGGGATCTTGCTTCTAAACTCTAAATTTTACAGCTATGCCTACATTTAAGCTGTTTTTGTATTGTAAATGTACTGGAGTTTTTTCGAAAAAAAATAAATTTCTCAAATCGGGATACATATGAGAACGATTTTCATATTGTTAAAGTGGATAATATGTATTATTTTTCAGACAATTTTCAGAACAAATATCCTGTAACATTTTAAGTTGCATTCCATGATAATTGAAAATTATTGTATTTTAGTAAATTTTCAAAAAAATAATAAAAATATTAAGACAAAATATAATTTACAAATACTTAAAGAGAAGTTCACTTCTACACCTGAAGTTTATGGTTCCATTTTATATTTTTACTTTAAACAAATTTTTATTTAAAATAAAATAAGTACACTGAATGTTGATGAAAATTAAATTTTTTACTATTTTTAAGCAATGTAAACAAATTTTAACTTTAACAGTTTCTTATAAGAAAACAACACAACTTAGCTTCAAGATTTTAATTGATATTGATACCTAATTTTGCCTATTTTTGTTTTTCGGTACCCAACTTTATTACAAAATTTTAAATTTCAAAATTTTATTAATCGCCACTTTTGACACATTTTATCTCAACGTGCAACGATTAAACAATTGTGCTATGAAATTGACATCCCTAACGTAATTTGATATTTTTTGTGTTAGTTCCTTTCCCTCTAGGGTAATTACTGTTTACCATATTTTTATTCTCAGTGCCGACATAAATAATGTGGCAAACTTGCCATCGACATCCATAGTATTGGCTTAAGTTCTGCAAACTATATCTTATAAGACCCCTAGAGTAAAGAGAACTGGTTCAAAACTAGTCACGTGACAGGTTCTCAGGGCTAGTGACCGGTCCCAGTTCCGGAACTTTATATGAGAAGAACCTGTCACTTTTTCATGGGGTTGTCATTGGAGGTGGCTAATTAGCCTCTTGGGACAGGTCACAGGATAGGTCCTAGGACAGGTCCAAGAGGACAGGTTCAGCAACGATTATTGTAATAAAAATTTTATAAAAATTCGGTAATTGTTTACTTTTTAAACATTATTTTTATTGTCTTTATTAAATTATGTTTATTTTAAATTTATAATTTTTCGTTAATGTCGATGGCGGCACCCCGGCTCGAACCCATGTTCATCTGACGTATGTTATGTTTTATAGTCTTCAACGCTTACCACTCAGCCACTGATTGTTATTGCGCGGGAGTTGCTATTTGCGCACTTAACGAGCATGTTAATAGTGAGTGTGTTTGTGTCAACTGGTTCTCAATTGGAACTTTGGTGACGAGTTAGGTTAGGTTACAAGCCACTTGTTATTTTTCAAGTGCTTTAAATCAATGTGTGAACGGATAATAAAAAAATACTGTTCTGTAGGTACATAAAATCACAAGCACGGAAAAATTCGAATTTCGAACTAAATTTTAAGTTTTTCTTCACTATTATAAATATTGTTCGGAAATTTAAAAATACAATTCACTTTTTGGATTAAATTTCTTTTCTTTACACAGAAAAAAAGTACATATACTTGAAAATTTTTTTCATAAATATTAAGAATATTTATTGACTTTTCTTCCAAAAAAAAAAAAAAAAAAAAAAATACATTTTATCGGAAAGAACTGTCGAATAGATAAAAAAAGCCTGACTATAAATTATTAAATTATGAAATTATTTTTTCATAGCGATAATCCCGAAGCATATTTTTATACCCACCATCAAAAAGATGGGGGGTATATTGATTTTGTCATTCCGTGTGTAACATGTCGAAGGAATCATCTAAGGCCCCACAAAGTATATATTTTCTGGGTCTTGGTTAGATTCTGAGTCGATCTAGCTATGTCCGTCCGTCTGTCTGTCTGTTGAAAGCAGGATAGGGCTCGAAAACCAAAAATGGGCGTGGTCCGCCTACTTTACCGCCCACCTCCCATATAAGGTGAAAATCAACGAAATTGTGTTCAAATAGTTTAAGGACCAATGTAAACTCGGAATCAAAAAATGTGCGTGGTCTGCCCACTTTACTTCCCACTTTTCCGCCCCCTCCCATATAACGTAAAATTTGAAAAAGTTGATGGTGGGTATATAGATTCGGCCGGGTCGAATATGACATTCGCGCTTGTTATATTTTAGAGAATACTATGCCATATAATTTATTACACAATGAAAGTGAAACTTGTACAGAATTGCACAGCATAATGAATTTATTTTTAATAATATTAAAATCATATGTATAAGAGATATACGAATCGTTTTAAATTTGAACATTTTTCAGAATAATCAACATTTTTCAGAACAAACTGAGTACCATAAGTTAGACATAGATAACTGTTTCCTTGAGATTTATTTGAAATCTTCCGGAACAAATTCGCTTATAGCAGATTTTTAACACTTTTATTTTTCCTCCTCTTTATAGTTGAAGCTGTAACTACCGAATATTAATTAATTCATTCTGTTATTCAAATTTATAAAAAGTGTTTTATCGTTCATTATTATGTCGCAATGTCACTTAACGTAAGTTAATTGTAGGTTCATACCTACCTAGCCTAATAAACGTTTTTGCATAAAACTGTTAGGAATTTAGCTTAACAATTTTTTGTAAAGCTGTGTTAAGTATTTTTGAATACGGCCGTAAATGTTCAAAAGCAATATTAATGGATATCAGTGTTGCTAGTTTAGCCTTTTTAAGGCTAAACCTACCCTTTTTATTTAGCTTTTTATCTTCAAAATTTTCGTTTTAGCTTCTTTTTTCTGCCTTTTTATTCCTAATTTTATTTTTACAGAACCATCAATTTAAGCATTTTTGTGTATTACTTCGCACAAAAAAATCGATATTATTTATATTTAACGAAAATTTTCGCCCGAGGCGCTTCATTTTACAAAAATATAATAATTATTTTTTGACAAACTTTATTATTTATGTTTTATTTACAAATTCACTAAAATATCTTAAGTACCAAAGAAGTACCAAAAACTAATGAGAACAAAAAAAAAAAAAAAAAAAAAATAAATAAATACGTTTTTAAATAAAACTATTAGTTATTTTCTGGCTTTTTTAAAGTCTAATTTAGCTACTTTTTTTCTCAAGTCCTTGCAACACTGATGGATATTGAAATATTTGTATTGAGTCAACAAGTGCAAAAATTCAAAAATCGCATTTCTTAATATTTTTCAGTGGCACAAATGGATATGCTATATAAAGTCTTATTTTCGAAAATATTTAATACCATTATCCTTTTTGCACAGAAATTTGTAGATACACATATAGGTTTCATATAAAATTTTTCAATTGATTTTTTGTCTGTCATGCAAATAACACTAGTCGACAAAAAAAAAAAAAAAATCGTGCTCTTTACAAAAAAAAAAAATATGCTAAACTCGAATTTGCTTTCAGTTTTTTCCATCAGGTCGAGATTTTTTTATGGGAGCGTCTAATATTGCGTCCTAAATAAGCCGATTACTCGAGTATATTTCACTATAACTCGAGAACGGTATGCACGATTTATATAAATGATACACCAAATATGAGGAATAAAATTGGCTTTATGTCGTTCTGCTATCAAATTTTTATCTGCTCAATAGTTCAGGAGATATTTCGAAATAAGTGTCCGAAAAAATGTTTTTTATGCTAAATTCAAGATTTCTTTTTTTTTTTTACTAAAACTTCTTTTTAAAAGTGAAACATCAAAAAAGTTTTTGTTTATCATCTTTATCTCAAAGCTGGTAAAACTTCGAGTAAATAAAGCCACGTATCATAAAAATTGATGCACAAATCTTGATTGCAATCACAGTTAAGTTAGGATACCCATGCATACCTACAGTCAAGTGGAGAAACACTAATTTTTTTTTGTCTTAAATAAAAAAAAAAAAGTAGATGGATTAGATGGAATTTAACGTGCTTAATAGGAATCAACTTTTACTTTTTTTCTATCACGTATTGATTTTTTTTAAATATCATAAAATAAAATCCATACCTGATGGAAGAAAACTGATAGCAGATTCATGTTTAGCACATCAAAATGCATCAACTCCAACTATTCGTCTTTGGTGGAGGAATTTTTTGTCGACCATTTTCGTTTCTCCACTAAATAACATGTTTTTCAATTTTTTTAGCCTTTACATTCGGACTAAAATAAGAGTTTTTTTTTAACAAGTTTTGACGTATCTTAAAATTTTATATTCGCTTTGATGGAACTTTTCTGGCAATTTTTTCCGTAAAATTTTCTTTCACAAGACAAAGTCAAACTGTTTGCGGGCCTACTTCATTAAAAATTTCAGCCAAAATATACTTAAAAAAAAAAATGAAGGGGATCTTTTTAGCCAATACAATAATCTTGTTTTCTGTTTCTAGCGTTATTTTATGAGCTCTAATACTAGTTTGTTTTTAAATAAAGTATTTGGACAAAATGTAGATTTCTAAGCCCCTATTTGCTATTTCAAGCAACGACTTTCAAGTTTTGTCTTGTTTTGAACCATTTTTCTGTCCTAATTGGTACAATGATTACTTCTTCCTATTTTTTTTTTTTATCAGAATACTGTTTTTTATATTTTCAACCTAAATACAACTGTTCTTATCCTATTATGTAAAAACAGCAAAGAAAAGGACAATAGAATTCGACTTAATCTGAAAAAAATTACAAAATAATTAACTGTTTCTGGTATTTTAATCGAAAATGTATACGCATAGAAAAAAGTAAAAATTGACTTCAATTACGAATTCATTGATATGTTAACTAATTTTTGTTTGATTTCAAAATGATTAATAACTAGAATAATTGATTTTATATATATATATATTCATAAATAGATGTAATGAGCTGAAAATTGTGCGAAATTGACTTAAATTTATTTTATTTCTATATTTTTATAAACAAATTTTTAATTTTTCTTTATGTTTTATTAAGAACTGTCAATTTATTTAAAAAAGAAATTGTAAGCCAATTAGAAAATTAATTATATTAATAAATAATATAATTAAACTCCAATATAAAGTTAGTTAATAATTTTATAAAAAAAAAAAATAATAATTTAAAATATTTTTTTCTGTGCATAATAAATTTTAATGCATAGATATATTTGCCATATTTTTCATTGAGTTGGCTTAGTCAGATCTAATCGTTTAATAAAAGAAAAATACTCGGATTATTTCTTAAGAATTTTCAAAGTTATCGCCACTATGTATCATCCTACAAGGTATATCTATTATTTTGAGCAGATGTGTATATCATTGAAAAGCTTTTAACTAAATCTTACGATTAAAATAGTTTAATATTTATCAAGTATGAATTTATCGTAATTCTTCTTTGTCCTTATTTACCTGGTCATCTCCTTGGGTATTCGAAAGATATTTGGTTTGTGAATAAAACACTATATTTTTTATCCGCATACCAGTTTAAATTATTTACACAGAGAAATAACGGAGATATTGATTTTTTTTCCGGAATTTACCACCTGCACTGTGGCAATGATAACTACACATTAGACTTAGGAAAAATAATACACAATAGAATATAAAATTTGGGCAAAATATGATGATATATGATGAAATATTAACGTATGTATCTAATCCATTACTAGTCTTGAAATATTTTTTAATGCTACATAAATATGTAAATATTTAACAGAAAGATTTTCGCAAACCTTTTTCACATATTACTGTAAAAAGAAAATTGATTAGGGATTTGAAAAGTATTTGTTTTGAAAAAAAAAAAAAAAAAAAAAAAACACATAACATATACCATCACATAAAAAATAAATAAGTATGTGTACACATTTGTATATACATATTATGATTCTTGTCTATAAAAAAATACAGAGGTGGTCGCAATTTTAGCCCACTTATCAAGTAATTCTTTGACTTAATTTTATTTATAGAGAAATCGAACGTTTTCTTCCATAGAGATGTAAATCGAATCCTTAAAATGATGGTAGTTTACCATGATTTTCATGACGTATAAAACTATTTCTATTAGACGTTGCATTTTAAGGATTTTAGCTGCCTATTTCTTGTAATTTGCTATAATTTTACACAACATTTTTTTGTCGTATGTTTGAATTTATGATGAAAATAAGAAGCTTAAATACAAATTGATTGATTTTTGTAAGGATATAAACAGTTATTGATTATTCGTATACCATGCCCTTAAGGAAATACTGTGAGAAACATTTTATTTTAAAAACAAACGTAAATGTTTTAGAGTTGTGCAATTATTTTTTGTTCAATTAATCGACAATTTAAATTCAAATAATATTTCGATTAAATTAAAATCAAGAATTCGAATAAAAATTTATTCAATTCGATTTTAAAGATTTTCAGCCGTATTCACAAAAAAATAATGTAAGCTTGATAACGAGTTACTATCTTTTTGTATTTAAATTTCCACAAGAAAAAGTTAGTAACTCGTTACCAAACCTACATTAATTTTTTTGAATACGGCTGTTTATTATTATTTTTTAATTTGTTTGAAAACAACTGTTGAACATTTTTATAGAAAATTTACAATCTTATAGTGGTGTCCTAATTTTAAATTAAAAAAAAAGTTGTATTTGTTGAAAAGAACCGAATATCAATATGCCAAAGTGTTTCAATAACAAAAATCATACAAATCATTAGATTTGTATACACTTAAAAAACTGTAATGTAAAATTTCAATAATGTAATTTGTGTTTAGAGGTGATAAAGAAAAAATATTCACTTTTTGTATTAAATGTTTTATAAGAATTAAAATTGGAGGATTGATTTGGAAATACATACTGTTAGTTCTACGAATGATTCATGCTGATTTGTACAAATAAAGAGTTGATATACCATAAGATTCTCAGAATCACAAACCATCATCAATTGGCTTGTGATATTGAAGAAATTTGGACTTATAAATAGTTCATTATGTAATCTTAAAATTTGTGTTAAGAATCGCTGAACTTCTTTATAAAAATTAAAACAGGCCTTTTCATTTAATTATCAAAGAATTTATAAAATATAGAGAAACAATGAATTTATGAAAAAAAATTTAAAAAGTATTGTTTTGGAAAGATTATTACAGAAGAGTTGTTTAAACCTTTCTGGTGAATGAAGTGAATTTAGAAATATTTTTGATTTTTTTGTTTTCTTTTTTAACGCGTAAAATTTTTAGGTATAATTTGCACGAATAACTCGAATAATTTAAAAATTTGATTTATCGAATAATGAAAAAGTTGAGTAAAATTAATACTCTAGTAATTTACAATTTTTATAAATTTCATAAATGTCTATTCATTTCAATAATAACAATTTCCCATTATTTCCATAGTTACGATTCGAAATGTAAACATCACATTGACATTTGTGCTTATTGTCTGCGAATGTAGTATTCTAAAATTGAACATTCATTATCTGATACAAAAGATATAACTTATACATACGTTTGTATGAATGAGTAGCAACATTGATGAGATGCATTTGAACTGATAAAATTATAAATAGGAGGCATACAACATTAGTACATTCTCCAATATATGACAATAGACACCCATACTCTAGCACATTCATTTGTACATGTTTGACAAATACAAAACTCATACAATAAATTCTTTTTGACAGACAAATGCATGTAGTCCTTGTCCTTATTGCTGTAGTTGTTGGACGATTGTTGTATGTACGTTATCAAATTTTTACTCATTTTAAAATTTTATATACATTAAGGTGCGTTCCTGGAATAAGTGTTACCCACATGTGAGAGATTTATGATTTTTTCACAAAATTTGTTCGTAAGTTGGACTATTTTTAAAAAATGTTTTTTTTTTTTTTTTTTTTAATTTTTGTATTATTTTAACGAATCACGGTAGGAATGATCGGAAAAGCTTTACTTGCTCGGTAAGCCAATAAATTACATTGCAAAAGTTTGGTAACTACTTAAATTTCGTGTGAAACTCATGGGTCAAACAGTACTATAAATAGTACTTATTATGAAAATTACAACAAAATATATTTTGTACTTAATAGCATTAGAATTGTGGAGATCTTTAAAACGTAATTTTATAATTTATGGCTTTGTTTAACGTTTTATAATCAATAAAAAATGTAAGAATTTTTGAATTCTTTTTGTATTTAACTGTTAAAATTATTTTTTGTTTTTATTAGTATTTTTGTAATTTTCGTAAAATTTAAATTCAAACGGGTAGTTTTATCTAAAGTAAACGTTTGATACCAATATTTACAATGTTTATGTAAAATTTGAAATCAGTTTGAATGTCTAATTATTAGAAACTGGATGAAAATTAAACAGATATCAACATCTCATATAGAGTATCCAAAAAACCGACTTTTTTTGAAAACCGGTTTTCGGTTTATCCGAAAAATCACATATTAGAAAAAACCGGTTGATCGGTTTTGGACTTTTGAAAAAACCGGTTAACCGGTTTTCAGTCATTTATAATTCTTATGAAGAAAATATTATTTTTTTTAAACAAAAGCCGAAACTTAATAATAATAATTTTTTTTTTTTTCAAAATGAAAGTTTTTTATTTCACATTATAATTTTTGTGAAATATAAAGGTATATTACACACAAAAAAATACGTAGGTAAAAATTCCTAAAAACTTGGTATAAAATTATCTAAGCAAAAGGGTAGAATGGCAGTTACAAAGTTTCTTAGGTAATATAACTATAAATTTAGGTGAGTTCTATGTTCGAAAATTTTCCTAAAATTTTTGGTAAAACATCTTAATCATATGGAAAAATTACCTATGATATCAAAGTAATTTTATATAATTATTTTTGGTAATTTGCTAAATTTCTATTATTTGAATCAAATTCCATTTTTCTTGTGTATACTAACTAAATTAAATAAGCAACAATAATTTATTTGATTTATTTCTTTATTAATAAACTAAAAAATATTTAAAACTCAAACTAATAATAACAACCGTTGACAGATTTTTCTGCATTAGAACGCGGTTAACCAAGATTCGCCACATCCAACACGATAATTGCTACACATAAATAAATAAGGTAGATATATCTACAACATCTTATTGAAATTATGAATGTGTTAAATTAGAACTTACTGCAAAATCTAATTTTTCACCATTTGCTATTAACAAGCAAAGTGCTGAAATATCGACGATGACCAATTCCGTTATGTAAACAATATATCAAGCTATTTTTTTTTTTTTCAAAATTTTTTATTACACAGTGGCTACTTGCACTTTTGAGGGTATCTCAGTCTAACAGCTTTATCATCTAAAGCAGTTAGAATCAAAATCTCATGTCATCACTTAAATTCAGCTATTGATGTATGTACATATTTGCAGCGGATTCAAAAAAAATAAACCTCCGATTGTAGGCCTGAAATAAAACCAATCGATTCTTGATCTTTAAACGAATTTTTAGATTGTAACTGCATTAAGAATTACCATTTTCAATTGAAACACTTGCAATAGATTTTGTCTTTGTTTTTCTAACATATATGTATATAAAAATATTTTAATGTTTTTATGAAATGAAAAGTTTAGTATTACATTTTCAAAAATTTTTTTTTATTTTTTTGACATATAAATAAATAAAATGGTAAACATTTTTTTCGAAGAAGATATCTATTGTATTAGTAAAATTAACTCGGATTTTAGGCAACATATTTTTTATAAATAACTAATTCACTTAGATAATAAAACTTGATATTTTATTTCCATACAAATAGTAACTACCTAAGCCGACTTAGAAAATAATACCTTGATTATTTTTTTGTGTGTAGGGTGGCCCCCTTTAATATGGAGGAAAATAAAAGTTTTTAAATTTTCAGTTTCACCCCCTAGAAATGTTCGAGTAGCCCAAAAACTATAAAATACAGTTTTAGATTGATTGAAACAAATTTAGAGGAGGCTCAGAGATTGAAATATTAAAAAGTTTAGTTTTTTTTATTCTGCTCAACAAATTCATTACATTTTAAATTTTCCTCGTTTTCATTGAATTCCACAGTTTATCACCTTTCTAAAATTACCAAAAAACAAAATTGAACAACTATTAATATCATAGTTATTAAAATAAATTTAAGTAAAACACGTAATTTTCGACCAAATACACCCCAGTAAAATAAGATTTCATCCAAAACTTTAGGGAGAGAAACGAAATTCGGCATATAGTTTTGTCTTGGTATCTTATGCATCATGTCAAAATTCTGCGTAAGATATTCACGGTCGAATTTCACAAAAATTTCTTGTTTTGCATTTAACTCACCTACGTCTTTTTCACTATTACAACAATTTTGGATAATAAAATTATTTACAGTGAAAGTAGAATGTCAGTAGAGAACTATATGCCAAGTTTCGTTTCTATCCTTCAATTTTAGATTGAAGTTTTATTTTTCGGGGTGTATTTGCCCGAAAATTACGTGTTTTTAGTAATTTTATTTTAATAACTAATAATGTTGATTTTAGGAATTTCAAAAAGCTCATAATGTGTGGAATTCAACATGATATAAACCCATTTAAAATTATTTTTTTATGATCGATGAAAGGAAAAACATTTTAAAAAGTAATCATTTTCAAGATTTTTATCGCTTTGAACCACCTCTAATTTTTTTTTAATCAGTTTTTGAACTTGGCATGTACACATCTGCTCAAAATAATAGATACACCTAGTGGGATTACATTAAAGTGACGATAACTTTGGAAAATTCTTTAGAAATACTTCGAATTTTTTCTTTTAGTAAAAAATATGATCTGGCAATGATCATATTGTTTAACGAAAAATATGACAAGTATGTGCATAAAAATAAATTTACACTTACGTTTTCGATTTACTGTGAGCGTCAAAAAAAGTAAACAGCTCATTCCCTTTTAAACGAAGCCTTGTGAGAAGTAGATAAATAATGATATAAAAAAAGTGATATGCCAAAATTATTTGGTAATTAGGTAGGAATTGAACTCATAAAAACAATTTGCGAAAATAAATCGGAATAACGATATAATTGAATTTTTAAAAAAATATACCAATTTTTACGCGTCAAAAAAAAGTAAACACTTGCACCTTTCTTTTATAAAAAGGTCAGCAAATTATAAAAGTGAGAGAAGATCTTAATTTTTTTTTAGTTTAGGTTCTAGGGAAGGATCAAATTATAATCTTAAATGTGTTTCTTGCTTTAAAACGAAGTAAAAAGGTGATTGTTTAACAATAGAAAAACAAACTCCAATTCAAACTCGAAAATAATATCAGATTTATATGAAAAAGGAAAAATCCTCGCGTGAAATTGGAAAAATTGGTTCAAGAAATTATTGCGGAATAATATATAAATATATCAAACATCATACTGCAAATAATTTTCCTCGGGCAAGATGGGCAAATTATTTACAGACACAGAGAAAAAAGCTGAAAAGATAGCGTTAATTTTCTCTTATTATTTTAGGGATAGTACCATTTTAGGAACACTACACAAAAAAGACTTCCATGGAAGAACACCACGTAAGAGCACTGCATATCGTAAGCCAGCCAAACTAAATGTTTGAATCTCGCACAAAAGTATAAAAATTAGTGTTAAACCTCCAGGTAAAATCTAGGAAACCGTTTTACTCAATGACGAAAGTAAATTTAAATATTTGGTGCCAAAAAAACACGAAAAATATTGCAAAGATGGAATGAAGGCGTCAATGTCACATGTGTGGTTGAGATAGTTGAACATGATCGAGAGTCGGTAATGGTCTGAGGACGTCTGGAGGCTGAAGGAATCAGTAATTTCATATTTATAAAATCGACAATGAAATAGAAGATCATATAAATAGTTTTAAACATAATATGGATCCTAGTGTGCGAAAATTTAGCTTTGCACAACAGCTTATTCCAAAATGACAAAGATCTCAAGCATTTTTCCATAATTGTGAGGGAATGGTTACTTTTTGTAATGCTCTGAAGTCCTCAGACTTTAATCCAATCGGCCATTTGTTAGATCATATTGGCAAAAAATTAGAAAAAGTACCATTATTTGCAGTTATCATCCCTAGCTGGCATTATAGAAAGAGTAACCCAAAATATCACCAAATTTTGCCAAAAAACTTGTCGACTAGTTACCTAGGATATTAAAGGATATAATAAAGTCAAATGAAAAACATACAAAGTATTAAATACAATTTTTTTGTATTTAATTATAAAACTGTTTACTTTTTTTTGACGCCTAAAAAAAGATATTTATTCACAAAAAGTGCATTATTTTTTAATGTGCTGCTGTTTTTAAATTTTTTTCTTATGAATTCTAAATTTATTTAGTTACCAAACAAATGTGCATTATTCTTTTCTACATAGCATTTTTAATCTATATATAAAATAACTTTATTTTGAAGGATACTTGCTGTTTACTTTTTTTTGACGCTCACAGTAAATACCAAAAATTGTTTCTCATAATAATAGATACAGTTAATTTATTTCTAATTTTTTGTATATTCCCAATAAACCAAACGATATTATAACGATATCGAAGCGATATTATCTAGGTGATAAAAATTATCACTAGTGATAATCGTTTTTAAATCTAAAATGATAGTTTTTACGGACTAAAGTGTACCTTTCCTTATGATATCGTTTTTCCATAAAATTATGATATCGTTTTCGATATCGTAATTTCCAAAAATAACGATAGTAAAATCGTCTCTACCAAACTTTGTTCTGAATGATTTTAGTATTAACAAAATATATTTTTTTGCAACCAAATACTTATGCTAAAGATAACTGTAAGGAAATATAATATGCTGAAATAAGAAAAAATCCTAAATACTTACAAAAAATCAAGACAATCATCATACACGACATTCATACATATTTTATGCAAATATCATCAATTGTAATATTTGCAAGTATGGTTATTCCTAAAGCATATATTTTAGCAATTTCGTACCTCAAAAATTAGGTCAGACCATTCAAATATGTGAATTAATCGTCTTTGTATTTCCATTTATTCTCAGTTTATTTATGTTGTTGAAAATTTTTTAATTTTAATATTTTTATTTTGAAGTTTTTTCCAAATGTTTTTTTTATTTTTTATTTTATTAGAAACAAAATTTTGGAAATTTAGATATCACAATAATATCGTTTTCAGCAATACGATATGATATTATAATCGGCACCTTAGATGATATCGTTCTATGGTTTATTGGGTTAAATCAAATTCTATTGTACTTTTTTGATTATCTTTACATAATACAATAAGAAATGTTTCATTTGGGTTGAAAATATTATGAAGAAATAGTATTCTGACACAGAAAATGGGAAGAAACAATCAGTGCACCAAATAGGAGAGAAACATGGTTCAAACAAAGCGAAAACTGCAAAGTCGTTGCTTGAAATGGTAAAAAGAGGCTCAGAAAGTCATCTACGTAAAATGCATTATCTAAAAAATAAATGGCATAAACTCGTATTAGACCTCTTAAAGAACCTCAGAAACGGAGGATTATTGTATTGGCAAAAAAGGGACCCCATTATTTCTTTGAAAGCTATTTCCGCTATAATTTTTAATGAAGTAGGTCCGCAAAAAGTTTAGTTTCGCCGTCTGCAAAACAAATTTCCGGAAAATATTGCTAGAAAAGTCCATCAATGCGTATACAAAATTTTAAGATACTGTTAAAAATTTTTTAAAATAAAATTACTTTAGTCCGAATGTAAACGCGGAAAAAATGGAAAGACATAATATTTTTTGGCGAAATGAAAAATAATTTGTTAGGAAATAACTTCCAAAGAAGTATTTGCCACCCTGTAGGGAAAAAATTCCACGTTAAATTCATAAATTTGACTGTTTCAGAGTGAGGTTGAATGATTTTTAGGAATGATTTTAATTCAATTCAAATGGTCCTATTTATCAAATTGATAAATATAATAAATGAATATGGGAACTGGAATATATAAGGTATTGCACAAAACGAAGACGAACTCTTTTCGGACCTATTCCATCAAAAATTTCAGCTGAAATAGCCTTCAGAGGATAGAAGGAGTCTGTTTTTGCCTAAAAAATAATCCTTCTATCTGATTTTGGGGTTACTTTATGAATTCTATTATAAGTTTCAATCGCACAAATGCATTTTATAGATAACGTAGATATTTTCCTAACCCCATACTTGCAATTTCAAGTAACGATTTTCCATTTTTCTCTCCTATTTGGTGCACTGATTGTTTCTTCCCATTTTCTGTGCCAAAATACTATTTCTTTATAATATTTTCAATCTAAATGAAATTTTTCTTATTCTATTATGCAAAAGTAACCAAAAAAGTACAATTCGATTTAATATAAAAAAATTAGAAATAAATTAACTGTATCTATTATTATGAGCAACAATTTTTGGTATTTAAATCGAAAACGTATGTGTAAATTAATTTTTAAGCACAGATTTGCCATATTTTTCATTAAAATATCATTGACAGATCATATCAAAACCGAAACCGACGGTACTTGCAAAAAACCGGAAATCGGTTAACCGATTTTCGGTTTTGGATACTCTAATCTTATACCTTAAAGCAGGTAAAAATTATAAAAATTGAATTTTATTTAAAAATAATATTATGAAAAAACCTTGAAAAATCGGATATATATTTTATGGACTATAAAATTATTAAAGGCATTCTTGGAGATGTTTGATATGCCAATGGACATGTGTTGCTATGAGGAAAAATATAATATTTTCCAAAATGTAATATTAAAAAAAAAAAAACGGTTTTTAATTACGGTGCAGCTCTTGAAGTGTCATCTGAAGACTAGAAAAATTTTTGGAAACATTACAAAACATACTTGGGTTTATTTTCAGAGTTTATTTTCCTCTCATAGGGATAGAGTCGCACTAATATACATAAATACATACATATCTGTTACGTTTGTGTGAGAATATTTTTGTCTGTGTATTGAACTTTATTGGTATCGGTTAAATCACGTACAACATTAAATCTGCTGTTAATTACATGATATTAATTTTCCACACAATGTCCATCAAATGAAGAGGTGCCCAACAATATTAATAATTTCTGCAAAATTAAATATGGATTACGGTGGAAAATAAGTTTCAGGTACTAGGTTAATATATTTTAAAGAACTGCTCTTTTATACCCACCATCAAAAAGATGGGGGTATATTAATTTTGTCATTCCTTGTGTAACATGTCGAAAAAATCATTTAAGACCCAAAAAAGTACATATTTTCTGGGTCCTGGTTAGATCTAGCCATGTCCGTCCGTCTGTCTGTCTGTCTGTTGAAAGCAGGATAGGGCTCGAACGGGACAACCTAGGAGGACGAAATTTGGCTCAAATATTTATCTTATATAAGGTTTGTGGCATTGAAAATGACAAAAATCGGTTAATAAACAAAAAAGTTATGGGTATGTTGTATAGCTTTCTGCAAATTTTTGCGAATATCAAATTCACAGGGTTCAGCATTATAGGGCATAAAAAAAATATTAAGATACGCTGTATTAAATTTTCGGGATCATTATAAAGGTATCCGCTCCGTGTTGAAGTTTTTAATTTAGAATTTTTTAAAATTCTTTTTATTATTTTTACTAGAAACCAAATTATATTGTCTTACTACATTTTTTCATCTAAAACGGTGACTATATATTTTGGTTTTTTAAATTAATTTCAAAATTATTTTTTAAATATGATGCTAAATGAATGTTTTAGTCCATATTGATATTAAAACGCATTTTGAATAAATTATTCGTTATATTTGGTGGTTAAAAATGCTGATTTTTATAAATCTTTTCAACTAAACAAAAACTGACAAATTTTTGACCAATATGATTTAACTATTTTATTTTATAATGGTTAATATAGTACCAATTTTTATTACTAAAATTAAAAATATAAAAAAAATCTCAAATGGTTTTAGAAATTACTTTCGGTGAAGAATGATTTTTTTTTTGTCGAATTAACATTAGAAAACGGTTTTTAGTATCTCTGTGTTTTTTTTTAGTTAAAACAAGAGCGAATGTTATATTCGGCTTGGCCGAATCTAAATACCCACCATCAACTTTTTCAAATTTTGCTTTATATGGGTTGTGGGTGGTAAAGTGGGCGGATGACGCCCATTATATCGACCCTCAAACTATTTATACAAAATGAAACGGACACCCTGTGTTTCTAGTTTTAACCTATAACTTTTTTCTTTATTAACTGATTTTGCCCATTTTCAATACAAAATAAACCTTATATAAGATAAATATTTATGCCAAATTTCGTCCTCCTACATTTCTCCGTTCGAACCCTATCCTGCTTTCAACAGACAGACAGACAGACAGACAGATGGATAGACGGACGGACGGACATAGCTGTGCAGATCGACTCAAAATCTAACCAGAACCCAGAAAATATATACTTTGTGGGGTCTTAGATGATTCCTTCGACATGTTACCATCTTTTTGATGGTGGGTATAAAAAGTTATACCGCTAGTGTATATACTTTATTGCTCATAAATTATAAATTATACATTGTAAAATTCTAATTTTATTAACTTTTAAATGACGCGTACAAAATTTAATTACTTCAAAAGATCAAAGGTCAAAATCGATGATATGAAGATCAAAGCTGAATATCCCAAGTTGGAGATTTTTTTTTGGCTTAGGAGTTATGTAGAAAAATATGTATGCAAAGAATTTGCAAGTTAATTTAATAAAATGAATTAAAGTATTTTTTTATGACCTCATATTTAAAAAAACTTTAATTTTATATATGAAATTTGACTAGTTTGCATTCCGGGTTCCCAGATTTTTTTCGAGTCATATCCCCAAATAGCGAATTTTCATCCTCAAAAATCCCAAATAACTACTTACATTATCCCCAAAAATCCCCACTAAAATCATACCTTTATTTTAGATATTAGTATAAACTACATTACCTTTTATTTGTGCATCAATATATTTCTTTCTAAATAGTCAATATTGAAAATCAAAATTTCATAGAGATTTTCAAAAAAATAAGATTTTATGGAAATATTTTTAAAATTTTTATAGTTAATGCAAAGATCGAAGACTACTTTTTTATATCTTCTTAAGAGGTATGAAAATATGATTAGTCAAATTACATTGCTTTAATTATTTTTAATACACTTTATTGTAATAGTAACTTACAGCTTACTATTACAATAAAAATATTGGAACATCAATTGCTCAAAAATTACTTTCATAGCCAATCCGTATAATAATCATTTTTTCGGAGATTTTAATAATTTTTTGAACTTTGTAGTAAATTCAGTACTACAGTATATTATCTTCAATGCACTGCTGTTGAAAAATGTATAGTTTTATCTTACTAAAATCTTCAATCGTTTTTAAGTTAAAATGGAATTTAAATGAAAAATAAAATAAAAATCTTTAAAAAAATCTCTAAGCCTTTAAAAATATCCCTAACAAATCCCCTAATCCCTATACCAAAATTTTCATCCCCATTTTCGAAAACAAATCCCCTAATCTGACAACACTGTTTGCATTTTGTTACATAACTTCTAAAGTAAATTTTGACATTTTGCACGGGTGTGTAAACATATTTTCTTTTTCTTTTTCATAATTTTAAAAATACCGTTTTTGAGATATAATGATTTGATTTTTTTATGTCTACCTTTGACCCTCGAACTCTGATGAACCAAATTAAGCAAATATTGTTATAAAGGTGATATCTTTATTATGAGACTAAAACTAGATATTAAACAAGTACACGAAAAAAAATTTGCAAATGGTTTGTTCTTATAAGGAGTGCGATCAAAAAAAATCTTAACATACTTTTTGTCTGATCTTTGAAAAATATGTCAGTTATTATTTTTAATGACAACCATGTTAATTTGTTTGAGTTTGATCAAAATGAGTGACGAAAAAGATGTACGTTCTACATATTGTTAAAAAATTTCAAGAAAATCCGAATTGGTTCTAAAAATAATTGGCCAAAGAACTAAATGTATGTAGTCAAACTGTTTCCAAATTGGAAATTCCAATGTTATTAAACAGTATCAGGAGAATTCGACAATTGATAGGAAACATGGCTCGGGAAGAAAAAAGGTCAACATGATATTGGAAAGGCCAAGAAAAGCATATTGAAAAAAACTCCAATCACATCTGGTAGAAATGCAGCCCGGTTAGCTTAGTGTTTGATATATACAACTTTTTTTTTTAGTCGAGGTATATTAAGATTTTTTTAACATTTCTTGCTATATTATCTTTATTCAAACTTATAATTTTATATATTTCGGACACTTTAAATGTAGCATAGCACAGTGGGGCAGATTCGAAATTTTTTGGAAATAAATCTGTAACTTCTGATCGGTAAAATTTGTGTAAAAAAGTGTTTATTTCAGAAACTATAAATATTTTATCTGTAATAAAATCTTAACGAAACTTTCAGTGGATATAGGCTTTATTGTATAAAATGAGAAAGTGAAAAAATCTTTAAGATTAAATCCGAAAAATGTGTTTTTTCACATTTTCGGCTATAAAATCCACATTTTTTCGAAGTCGCGTAGATTTTGATTGAAAACTTTTAACAACATATTACATATTCTTAAACTGCATTCCGTTTGCCGTTTCATGCTTTGGGATTTGAGAAAATATAGACTAAAGTCAAAACTATCATATAAAATGTGTCGAATTCGGAAGGGTGTGTACCTTGACTGTTTGAGTTATTGATCTTACTTTTTATTTTAAAGTAATCTCTGTGAAGATACCTTTCAGAAAAGTATAAAATTATTATATGTTATTAAAGAAAATTTTATTTTAGAGAAAGAAGAGTATAGATACTTTTTCGGTAAAAAAAACACACATTTTTGCAATTTTCAAATTAAAAATCGTTTATTTTTGGACTCGATAAAAATATCGAATTCAAATTTTTTTATTCAATAGATAACTTTGTTCTTTAAGTATCTAAGAAAAAAACAAATGAAATCGGTCGGAAACACTAGGATATATATGAAAAAAACTGGACCAAGAATATGCAAAATTGAAAATTCAAATGCAAATAACTCAAATTTGAAAATGGACGTGAAACAAAAATTTGGCAAGCGATTAAAAAATTTGTATATCAGAGATACCCAATTTTGAGGCCCTTTAGCAACGCCTCTGAGGGGTCTGTACGGTCCCCCTTTCAAGCTTAACATTGTAGACTCCTCTGCTACCCATATTCATGCAAATCCAACCAGCCGATCAGAATTACTGATTTATTTACAAAAAATTTAGATTTTGACACTGTGCATTGGAATGGTACTGAAACATGTGGAAGTACTTATTTCTCTTGTGAAAAACATACTAAGTTTATTTAAAACCGAGATAATAATCAAATTAAATATATTTTTTAAATGTAGTCATAACTTCACACGAATTAATAATTTTTATGATAAATGCTTTTGGAGACATTTATTTTCTTAACTAGTATATATTTGATATAAAAATTAATTTAAAAATTAACCAATTATGGACCGGAAATCCCAAAAATTACATGTACAACTAAAGGGTTAAATGAATACATATATTAATAGTATTAAATGAGATCCTTCAAATGATGCTCTGAAAAATAAATTTCGATGAAAATTAAAATTAATTTTGCTGAAATAAAAACTTATTTAAAAAATTGTTTTACTCATTAAGTATTAAACGTCATCTGTCTATAATATGTTGTAATTCAAAAACGAAACATTTTGGAGATTAGTTTATAAAGTATCTATCTTTAATTTGGGGGCGTATATTTGAATTTTTTTTTTGACTTTATACAAATCAAGGCACACCTTTGTAAAGTTTTTAGCATTTGTTCGTCATGTTTTTTGACCGGAAACGGGTATGAGTCTAAAAATTTAAAATTTGAGTGAATTTCATCGGAGATGTCAAGTCCGATTGCTGTCCGTTTTGACATGGTATCACTCTAATACTACCATTTGTATGGAATTAAGTCTGTTAAATTAATGAGGTTCTTAGACAAATATTTTTGGGTCTTACAAAAACATAATATACTCCTATTTTATAATATACTCCTGATGTATGTATGGTGGTGCAGACTTTAATTAAACCCAGTAAAATTATTATTTATGTACGTAGTTGTTGTGTGAAGATTCCAAATTATCAAGTAGTCAAATGAGTTCACTTATCTTACTACGAGAACGATTTATCCAAGACATGGTTCCAAAGGTTCCCAATCACTGAAACATAATTAAATGTGTTGCATTTCAACATATATAACTCCTTTCTACTTCCTACATAGTTAGCACATAGAGTAGGGGGGTGAAGTTGATGAAAACATTGATGTTTATTTTAAACATTAAACAATGAAATTGAAGGGGTCGAAACACAATGGCAGCAACAATGACAGATAAAGAAGGCCACTCTAATACATGATACACAAGTTCAATGTGTTGAACAAACTATTGAGTGGTCACTGAACGAAGTAATTAATGTCATCATGTGGTTTATTGGTTTGTTTGGAACTTTATTTCAATAGATGTGCATAGAGAAATACTCCTACAAGTACACAACAACATAAAATGACAAGGTGAACAATAGAAATGTTAAAGACAAAAAGGAATTTTATTTTTTTTAACAACTTTAAGAATTTAAGGTCATTTTTTAGAAGGATACATGTATGTGTATAAGGATGTATATGCTGTAAATATTGCTATCATTATGATTGTTTTAAACGGTCGTTTTATTATTGAAATAATAAAAATTAAAACAAAGGCCACTAAATACGGTTTAATAAATAATAACGAAGGATTATAACCAGACAAGTTGGTAAACATTAAAAATATTTGAAAAATATTGTCCTTTTTTTTCAAATGGCAGAATGTGTAGAGCCAGTGGCATCATTTGTTGTTATTTTTATCTGCCAGAATATCTAAAGAATTAGTTTTATGATTAAAGTTCAAGAAAGAAACAGTACATAATATTTATAAGCTGTTTCTCTATGTCGAACGAATGCTTTCTTTCGCCTTCTAAGCGAACGAAAACTGATTTGGGTTTCTCTAACTCACTTCTATGCGAACAGTGAGTCGAACGACAAGTCGAAAGAAAACGTAAATGTTTTCATATAAAATTGGGTTTCTGTATTTCGAACGATAAGAACAAAAATGTCAAAATCAGTCACTTGCTATTTTGCTTTCGACTGGTTGAATTTTTTAATGAAAAATAGGAAAAATACCTGCCAGGACATTGCAAATGTTCCTCAATCATGTTTATTATTCATTTTGAAAAATTTTGTATCGATAAATGACGATTTTGTATCTAAAAAGAATTTCTAAAGAAATTTTAAAAAATTTTTTATTTTTTAATTTTCTTAAATTATTTTATTTTTTCTTGTTTATTTACTTGGTTGTATCTATGTTTAAACAATTTAGTAGTATTTTTAATATTTTTACGAAAAAAAGTTACTCTTAAAGAAAAAAAAAAATAAAACAAAAACAATACGAAAAGACGTAACTCCATGCGAACGAAAGCGTAGGAAATATAGAAACCCAAATTGATTCGAATTCGTTCGACTTGATTTCGTTCGCTTAGATTTTCGTTCGACATAGAAAAACAGGCTATTAATATCCTTACAGCCGTATTACAAAAAAAAAAAAAAAAACCATTGTTAAAAAAACCTTAAAGCTTTGATTCGCTTAATGTATCTTTAGTTAACCATTGTTAATTTTAAATATTTATTTTAAAGTACTCTACTCAACTCTACTTTACATTACTCTGTGTAAATTGTAAAAGTACTTTCTCAAAAGCACATATTTCCGAGTTAAAGAATTTTAAACTTTAAAAGTCTGTATCCAGCATGTGTTTTACTATGTGGCAAATAATTTTGGCTGTATGTTTTGCAATGTCAAAAAGATAGTAGGACATATAGTCTGGATGAAGAAAAAAAAAAAAAAAAATCAAAAATACAAAATTTCAGCAACATCAGCAAATATTATCAGAACTCGTAATATAAAAATAAAAGGAATAAACATATATGAATGAACATACGAATGAACTTTAATACCACTTACTGAAGTGTTATGCCACAAAAAAGCACAAAGGCAGACAAATACAAAATCACACAAGTAGACACAATGCGACACAATACTCATACTTAAGTTAGTATTGGCACAAACAGAACAGCGCCTCAAAGGACATTGCACATCCTTATGAAAACAAATACAATCAGCTGAACATGTGCGAGTATTTACATGAAGCTGCTTAAAACAAACAATATTTTGTGCAAACATGGACACAAATGGACGGAAACAAAAAACCGCAACCGAAAAAGAAACAAAAATAATAATAATGGTCCTGCTGTGGCACTCACTTACTAAATGGTTGGTTGTTATTGGTCTCAAAAAATTCAAAAATTAAATAAAAAAACCAAATAATGTCAGTTACAGATGACAGATATTGTTAGGTGTACTGTTGTTACTGACGTTGCTGTTGTCCATTTGTTTTGCCAAAATAAAACTCTTCCCTTTACTGTTCCCTTTGCTAGATGGAATGCCAGGGCACGTTAAGTACGCATAATAAATCATTATAGTAGTTCCGGTAAAATTTTGTATTTTCCAAAAATAATCTTTGTGAGAATTTCTGTTTTTATTTGAAAATGCAAAATAAATGTATTAATGGGAGTGTAGACATTACATAATTTCAATATTACATTTTCAACAGTATATGTAACCAGATTTTATTCGGTGACCAACCTAATACACTATTGGCTATTGTCACTTGCCATTTTACTGACCATTTGGTAAACGATAAGAAGTTAAAAATGGAAGACAACAAGAGCATTTTTATTGAAATTTTGTAACCAGAAAAAGTAGGAATTGACTACGTCATAGGACATGCTCATGTTAAAATACTGGTTATGTACCTTGTAGGGTATTCATATTGTTCGATTTTTCTGATGTTCGAATAAAACGAATAATGCATTTTATTTTGTTCGAATTGCATTTAAAATTATTGGAATTATTCGTCGATTTTAAAACATTTTTAAAAAGTTATATTTTATGATAGAGTCATTAAATTTTTTATTTACAATATTTGGTATTGTTAATTTATCTACAAAAATATAAAAACAAAACATAAAAACAAAATTCTGCACTAGAAAACATTTTTAAGAATTTTTTAATAAATAATCTAATAATATCACTTTAATTGAAAAAAAAAAAAATATTCGTTTTATTCTAATATTCGATATACAATTATTCGAATTATTCGTTATTCGAAAAATATCAATTTTAAATTCTTCAATTAATTATTCGTAAAAATTGTACGTTTAATTCGAATAAATACCCTAGTAGATAGTAAAATAGTTTTTGTATGAATCCTTTTTCATTGCTTTCGGTACATAATAATTATAAAAAGTTGAATACATTTTATGTATTTATTTCATTAGTATTTAAATTTTTAAAAATCAAGAAGGCTTGAAGAAAATAATATAACACAGGGAAACGTTGATTCTGCGGCACGGGGTTTCTAAGTCAATTCGGATACACGTTATTAATAAGTACTAAGCCTCTAATCCACTTTTTTTGAATTGACTCTAGTTCTCGCAATAAATCGCGATTTATAAAATTATGGAGGTTGAACCATATATTTAAGCATATCTCGAAAACGAATTGTCTGATTTTGTTATAAAAATACCTAAAGATTTTAATTAACATTATATTTAAGTCATTCTTACATAACTTTTAAATATGGTCAACAGTTATGGAGATATTAAGCCCATCTTTTGAAAAAAAAATTAAATTTTATACAAAATATAAAGATTTTTTTTTTTTTTTTTTTAATCGTAAAAATTTAAAAGTGTCAAAATTTTATTTCTTATTCATAGAGACACATTTATTACGAATAAAACAAGATATGCTTCATTAAAATCAATGCCTAAATTTTGTAAATTAGAATCAAGTTACATAGGAAAATTAAAAAAATATGATTTTGTGATTTTTTTTTTCATTTTTTGTTTTATTTGCACCAAATTTATCTTTACGACTAAAGAATAAAAATTTGAATATTTGACACTTTCGAATTTTTATGATTTTTCGAAAAAAAAAAAAAAAAAAAATTTTCTTGAAATTTTGTATAAAATTTAATTTTTTCTCAAAAGATGGGCTTAATATCTCCATAACTGTTGATCATATTAAAAAGTTATGTAAGAATGACTTGAAGATAATTAAAATTTTTTTTGTATGTTTTTTTGAACAATTCGCGACAAACAAATCGCGAGAACTACAGTCAATTCAATCGCGAGATCTACAAAAAATTCAAGAAAGTGGATTAGAGGCTTAGTACTTATTAATAACGTGTATGTGAATTGACTGAGAAACCCCGTGCCGTAGTAATTTTTTCTCATTTTGTAACTCTGTGTAATTTTTTCATTTATATTTTTATTTCACACAGAAAAAAAGTACATAAGTTTTAAAAATTTTGTTCATAAATATTAAGAATCGAACATAACTTTTTTTCCCAAACTTTTTTAATAAAAAATAAAATTTGTTTCATAGATATTATTAAATTGTACTTAATGAATTTTGCAAAAATTTTGATTAATTTTTATAAAATTCTAATGAAAATGCTAAATAAAAATAGTTAAAATATAATATATGGCAATTTTTCAAGAAAAAGTTGTTAAAAAATATTTAGAAATTTGCACAAATGCACACATCTACATAATTTTATTAACAAGCGTTTCTGTTCTGTTAAATGATCCCAATATGTAGCTAAAAATAAATTAAAACTAAAAATTTCCTAAGAAAATTTCAAATATTTCTTTACAAACCCAGCAAAAACTTTTTGGTTTTCGGTAGTGACTTATTAAAGTACTTTCCTGGAAATGAGTCGTCATTATTGTCTTCTCTACATTACATAAATAAGTACTTTTAATAACATGTTTGTTATTAAAAATAATAACTGAAGTATATTTCTATGATAACTAGATCAAAAAGAGTTTTTTATATTGATTCCGAAAAAAGTTATTAGGCAAAATGTGTGTTAAGATTTTTTCGATCTCACTACCTAGTTTTTCTTTAACAAGATATCAAAAAATATTTTTTATGCTAAAATAAGTTTTGTAACTTTGAATATTAAGTGCGAGATGGTGTACTGAGTAAGACGTTAGTTATTAAAAACGAATAGTTAATATGGCTCCAAGTTCAAATCTCACTGACTCCAAAATTTTTTCGTTTTTTTATTTTTATTTTCTTTTAGGTACATATTTTTGAGTATCCCTAGAGTCTAAAAATAACTACATGAATACATGGACAACACGAACAAAAGTAATTAATTATTGAGGCAAAAAAAAAGTAGTTTATTTTTATTTCCAATTATACCTGCTAGCTTACCAGGAAAGAAAAGTTTTTGCTGGGAAGGAAAATCTATATATATAAAAGTGTAACGTGACTGACTGATTCATCATCCCACAGCCCGGATGAAGTTAGAGAGACGAAATTTGGAACGTAGGTAGGTCTCCCACCATATAGATCCACTAAGACGGGATTTTTGGAAATTCGAATGTTTAGGGGGTAAAAAAGGGTAAAAACGGGTAAAATCGGTAACTTTATATCTCCAAAACTAATAAAGATACAAAAAAAGTTGAATAGTTATCGTTATTCATTTAAAAAATAATTGGACCGGTGTCTGGTACTTTTTCGAAAATCGGCCGTTTTAGGGAGAAAACGGATAAAAACTGTATTTTGCTACTTTTTTGGCACATATGGTGCCATCAACAATCAACTTACAGATAAAATTTATGTCGCATTCATGACTTATCAAAAAATGAGAAATACAAATTTGGTACTTTTTAGAAATTCAAACGTTTAAGGGGTAAAAATCGTACCTATTTTGGTACTTTTTCATAAAACCTTTTTTATATTTATTGAAATATTCATATGAGTATTTTAATATGGGATACCACTACAATTTAGAAATTTATTGAAATACAATTTTTAATACTTCGATGGGTGAAAAAAAGTACCAAATAAATAGGTAAAGACGGGAAATTAAATTTTATTCAAACTTAATAATGAATTTTCAATTACATTAAACATAGAAACATGAAATTAAGAAAATTTAGATAGGAATTCACAAGAGTGGAATTTGTGGTAGTTAAAGATACATGGTCCTGTGGGTAAGAATTCAAGAGGATGGACTTTGTGGTACTTTTTTCTTCTTCTATTGGTCCTTTTTTGCATTTTCTGTAATTTTTAACCTAGAAACATGAAATTAAATACTCATGAATTCTTTCCAACATCGGGTTGGAAAGAATTCGCAAGGAGGGACTTTGTGGTACTTTTTCGCTCTTCTAATGGTACTTTTTGAATTTTCTATAATTATGAACCTAGAAACATGAAATTAGGGATATGTGGTCCTTAGTTAATGAGAATCCATAAGAGGGGACGTTGTGGTACTTTTTTGCTATTTTAATGATACTTTTTGAATTTTCTATAATATTTAACCTAGAAATATGAAATTAAGGACATGAAGTACTAAGTGAATGAGAATCCATAAGAGAGAACTTTGTGGTACTTTTTCGTTCTTCTAATGGTACTTTTTGAATTTTCTATAATATTTAATATAGAAACATAAAATTAAAGATATTTGGTCGTAAATGAATGAGAATTCATTAGAGAGGACTTTGTGGTACTTTTTTGTTCTTCTAATGGTATTTTTTGAATTTTCTATAATATTTAACCCATAAAATGAAATTAAAGATATGTGGTCTTAAATTAATGACAATCCATAAAAGAGATTTTTGTGGTACTTTTTTGTTCTTTTAATGGTACTTTTTGAATTTTCTATAATTATGAACCTAGAAACATAAAATTAAGGATATGTGGTCCTAAATGAATGAGAATTCATTAGAGGGGACTTTGTGGTACTTTTTTGTTCTTCTAATGCTACTTTTTGTATTTTCTATAATATTTAAAGAAGAAACATGAAATTAAATATGCATGGTCCTATGTGAGAAAGAATTCACAAGAGGGGTCTTTGTAGTACTTTTTTGTTCTTCTAATGGTACTTTTTTAATTTTCGGTAATATTTAACCTAGAAACATGAAATAAAGATATGTGGTCCTAAATGAATGGGAATGCATAAGATGGGACTTTGTGGTACTTTTTTGTTCTTCCTTTGGTACTATTTTAATTTTCTATAATTCTGAATGTAGAAACATGAAATTAAAGACATGTGGTTCTAAATGTATGAGAATCCATAAGAATGGGCTTTGTGGTATCTTTTTTCGTTCTTCTAATAGTACTTCTTGAATGTTCTGCAATTTTCATCCTTAGAAACATAAAATTTAAGATGTTAGGTCCTAAGTGAATCAGAAACCTTAAAATGGATTTTGTAGTCCTTTTACTTTATTCTAATATACTTTTTCGTAATTCTGATATTTATTTTTCATTATTCTAAGATTATAAACCTGAAAGAGATATTGCTATTTATAGATGACATAACACCATTATTAAAAATGTTCCCAAGGGAGTAAAGAATCTTAGTTTAAATTTATTATATAGTATAGTTTTTATAAAAAATTTCCGCTAACGAAGTAGCGGGTTTACAGCTCGTACTAAATAAAATTAAAATAATTTGTTTAAGTCTGTCTTCTTGACTTTTGATTCATATACTTAGAAAAGATTCATATACTTAGAAAGAAATTATTCTTAAATATTATGAACTAAAATCAATGAAACTAAATTTTTATATTTATGTACAAACTTTTTTCTGTGCATATGAAAATGTTTGAAATTTTATTTAGGAAATTTTTAATTGTATGATTTTCAGCTTTTAAAAACATTATTTTGACCCTTATTTTTAAGAAGAATTAAATAAACCATGAAACAATTAAATTAAATAAACAATGAAAAATTAAATTATTTCATGTTCTTGTACACAAATGCTAATAAAAATCAAAACAAATTAAGCCATGTCATCACCTTCATTTTATGTATGTAAAAATGTTTTCTGTGTACGTAAATACATACGTAATACTATACGTAATAGTAACCCATTAAGCTAAAGTTGCCCACAGAGTTTTAGCTCTCTGATAACAATGCGACACGTTTAGGACCTGAGGTTGATGAGAAAGTTATTTCTACAAAATTTTAATGCTTTTGCTGTAAAAGTTCTTAAGATAAACTTTTATATCCTACATTATGGAGATTGTTGAAAAGATAATTCCTACAAAAGTTTGAGACTTCAGATGTAAAAAATATTTATTTAATATTTTCGTTGCATATTTTATATATTTTCGTACCATGGGCAACATAGTCCTACCATGGGTGTGACATCCAATTGAGATCTAACCACCTCCAGCACTGGTACTATCTGTGTGCCAAATTTCGTGAAAATCGGTTTAGCCATTTAGACGTGATTAATACACAAACAAACAAATTTACAGGTCATTTTTATAATACTTAAGTATATAAGGATTGCTTATATTTTTTAAATATACATTCTTGTTTATAAGCGTTTTCATTCTTGATGAAACTACATTGCAAATTACTTTTACGCTTCTAGGACCGTTTTTATTAAACCGTTTTAGTATTTAATTGTTTCAACAATTTAAATACATTAAGCTAACGTCCAAAGTAAGTACATATGTAAATTGTTCAATCTTTTTTTGGTTAGTATTACATTTGAGTATAAAACCAAAATCAATTGTAGCTGAAACCTATAATCCAACCACTGTAATAGTGTAACATTCAATTAGTAAAATTGGCACTTTTACTACTCTAATTGGCAATTTTGCCATAACGACATCCTTGCCACTAAAGTGGCGAACAATTTTAAATTAATTTAAAATTTACGTATTCCCACACAGACACACACTCACACATACACATCTAAACACACACAAATGCTGTGTTGCAGCATATGGAGGCGTCAATTAGTGGTTGGTGTACAGAACCAACAAATACTTGAAGATATTTAAGTGAGAATATTTTGTTAAAAACTTTCAATTGAAATACAAATATTATTTGACACTGATTGCCTTCAGCTCTTGTATTTGGCAGACATAAGTATAACTTGGCTATTTCCGTTTCCTTAACATCATCGTTTGTACGTACGAATTGTATTGTTCTGCGGTTTGTCTTCAATTTTTAAAGTGCGATAAAAAAAGACATCGTTTTTATTTCATTTTTATTACTAACTTGCAATTGCCGCCTTTAGAAGATGTTCGAAGACAATCCTATGTTAGCAATAAATGTTAAATTGTGGAAATATCTCTCCGTCATATTTCCGGGTCGTGGAAATCATTGGCGTGTTTATGTTTTTGTGTTGCCCGTTTGCGTAATGAATGCAATGCAATTTGTCTATTTGTTTCGTATGTGGGGTGACTTGACACCATTTATATTGAATACATTTTTTGCGGCCGCTATATTTGATGCTCTTTTGCGGACGTGCCTTGTCATTATCAACCGGGATAAATTTGAATCATTTATTCTGGAATTGTTGTCGATGTATAAAGAAATTGAAGTAAGCGTTTATTTTTTTATATTTATTTATTTAGTAAGTGGAAGGAGTATTGTTCGAGTGATAGCGAATCAATTTAAAATACATAAATATTTAAATTAGTCAATATTTATTTGTGCTATTGTTACTTAAATGTCTTTTTTAATGTATTAGTTTAGAGAGCGGGGGAATAGGGGTAATTCTATATTAAAACGGATAGAAAACTGTTATTTTCTGATTATTGGATCTATTGGAAGTGTTTCTTATATAATGAAGTTTTAGACTCAGGGCCCTTTCCAGGCCAAAAAAGTGACATTTTGAAAAATTAAAAACGAGTCGATTTAACAATGTCTGCCTGGCTGGCTGTCTGTACATGTAAACCTTGTGAACAAAGTACAGGTCGCAATTTTAAATATATCTTGATGAAATTTGGCACGAATAGTTATTTTAACACAAGGACGAAGCCTATTGAAATTAGTTATGATCCTTGCATTATCCCACCTAGCCCCCATAAAAATGTCTTGACGGAATAGGGGTTTAGTGGTCATAAATGCCTTATATACGGCAATATTTTAATGAAATTCGGTGCAAAAAGTTTTTTTAAGTAAGTAAACTTACAAGTTAATATCTGGTCTATGTAGGAGTTCCGCAAGTTCGCTAACGCAGAAGCGGAAAAAATGCTAATCAGTAAATAAAAGGGTATGAATTGTGATTTTTTTTATCTTTCAGTTTAAAATTTTATTATTTATTTTGCTATGGAATTACCCATAAGTAAATTTGTTTTTCTCTCAGTTTAAAATACCAAAAAATTTTTTAAAAATACGCAAAATTTAAAAATTTTTAATTTTTTTTGCTAAGAAAGTTAAATGAAAATAATTTCAGTTTCTTCTCTTGAATACGAAACTGAATTCAAACACATACATAATATTATTTTGTTCCTTTATAGCAAAGCAATGATATTTATGCCAACAATGTTTTAAAAGACGCCACCATATCAGCCAGGAAAGTATCAATTTTCAATTTAACAGCATCCTTCTTTGATATTGTAGGAGCCTTAATATATCCTTTGTTGTGTGAAGAAAGAGGTATGTATTGTATACTTCCTATGAGTATAAATAAATATGCAGTGAGTGAATTTCGTTTCTATATACATATGTTTTTTAGTTCATCCATTTGGTGTTGCTTTACCAGGTGTTGATATGACTGCATCTCCAATCTATGAAATATTTTACATCATACAGTTTCCAACACCTTTAATTTTGACGGCCATGTATATGCCATTTGTTAGTTTATTCGCTTCATTTGCCTTATTTGGTAAGTCGGCGTTAATGATTTTGCAACATAAACTTAAAAATCTTTGTGCGAACAACAAAACTGAAGAACAACAATTTGAGTCTCTAAAGGAATGTATTGCGTATTATAATCGTCTGGTTAGGTAAGTTAGGTGCAGTTTATATGATTATATGATATTTAAATTTTAAATACTCGCACTTACATAAAATATATAATTATAATACAACTTCTCCACTCTAGATATTATAGTATGTAGTATATTAAAGTGCCTCACGAAAAAAAGTTGCAAATGTACCCCTCTAGAAATAAGGATTAGTATGTTGTTATATGATTCCCAAAATATTACATCTCAATGTTAAAATTTACGTGAGCTGGACCATTTCTAAAACAACTCTAAAATTACGTATTTCTTTCAATATCATTATCAAAATTTTAGTTATAAGAAAATTAACTTAAAATTATAATAGAGGTATACTACGACCTTGAATATTCATTTAAGTAATTAATGTCTGTTTTCAGTCGAGGAATATTAAGATTTTACTAAAATTTTTTATCATATTTTCTTTTTGTTCAAACATGTAATTTTATATATTTCGGAAAATTTTCAAAATATATTAGGTTTTAATGCACCATAGGAATGGTATATCCTGTTACTATTGAAGATAACAAGTAATTAACCCATTAAGAGCTAGAGGGTAAATTTTACGCATTTAGTTTCTAAAAGCTTAATTTAGCAATTTTTGAAAATAAATCGCATGGAAATACTTATTAAATTTAAATTTTGATAAATTTATGAAAAACATAATAAGTTAATTTAAAACCGCGATAATAATGTAATAAAAAGGAATTTTCAGCTTTTTTGATCAATTTATGCTTTTGGGGACATTTATATTCATAACTAACCATTTATTTTCCGTTAAAATTAACTTAACCAATTATGGACCAGAAAACCCAAAATATTATTTGTGCAAATAAAGGGTTGAATGAATGCACATATCAATAGTATTTAAAGATATTTCCAAAATATTCAAACTTTAATAAAATATTATTAAAAATAAAATCATTAAGATATAATATTGTAAAATCATAAAATTTTAAAGTAGAAAAGTCGTAAATGACTCTTCATTTAAAAAATTAAATTATTGTATAGTTATAATGTCGTTATTTACCAATAAAGAATAATCTATCTTCTATATATATAAAAGAGTAACGTGACTGACTGACTGACTGATTCATCATCCCACAGCCCAAACGGCTGAAACTAGAGAGACGAAATTTGGAACGTAGGTAGGCCTCCCTCTGTATAGATCCACTAAGACGGGATTTTTGGATATTCGAATGTTTAGGGGGTAAAAAAGGGTAAAAACGGGTAAAATCGGTAACCTTATAACTCGCAAACTAATAATGATACAAAAAAAGTTGAATAGTTATCGTTATTCATTTAAAAAATAATTGGACAGGTGTCTGGTACTTTTTTGAAAATCGGTCGTTTTAGGGTGAAAACGGGTAAAAACTGTATTTTGGTACTTTTTTGGCACCATATGTATCTTTGAAACCAATCAACATACAGATAACATTTATGTCGTATTCATAACTTATCAAAAAATGAGAAATACAAATTTGGTACTTTTTAGAAATTCAGACGTTTAAGGGGTAAAAATCGTACCTATTTTTGGTACTTTTTTCATAAAACATTTTTTTTAATTTATTGAAATATTTATATGATTATTTTAATATGGGATACCACTACAATTTAGAAATTTATTGGAATACAATTTTTGATACTTCGATGGGTGAAAAAAGTACCAAAAAAAGGGATAAAGACGGGAAATTACATTTTATTCAAACTTAATAATAAATTTTCAATTACATAGAAACATGAAATTAAGAAAATGTAGATAAGAATTCACAATAGTGGAATTTGTGGTACTTAAAGATACTTGGTCCTGTGGGTAGGAATTCAAGAGGATGGACTTTGTGGTACTTTTTTCTTCTTCTATTGGTACTTTTTTGCATTTTCTGTAATATTTAACCTAGAAACATGAAATTAAATACGTATGGTCCGATGTTGGAAGGAATACACAAGGGGGGACTTTGTGGTACTTTATCGTTCTTCTACTGGTACTTTTTGAATTTTCTATAATTATGAACCTAGAAACATGAAATTAGGGATATGTGGTCCTTAGTTAATGAGAATCCATAAGAGGGGACGTTGTGGTACTTTTTTGTTATTTTAATGGTACTTTTTGAATTTTCTATGATATTTAACCTAGAAATATGAAATTAAGGACATGAAGTGCTAAGTGAATGAGAACCCATATAAGAGAACTTTGTGGTACTTTTTCGTTCTTCTAATGGTACTTTTTGAATTTTCTATAATATTTAACATAGAAACATAAAATTAAAGATAATTGAATGAGAATTCATTAGAGGGGACTTTGTGGTACTTTTTTTTGTTCTTCTAATGGTACTTTTTGAATTTTCTATAATTATGAATCCAGAAACATGAAATTAAGGCTATGTGGTCCTAAGTGAATGTGAATCCATAAGAGGGGATTTTATGGTACTTTTTTGTTCTTCTGATAGTACTTTTTGAATTTTCTAAAATATTTAACGTAGAAACATGAAATTAAGGATATGTGGTCCTAAATGAATGAGAATCTATAAGAGAGAACTTTGTGGTACTTTTTCGATCTTCAAATGGTACTTTTTGAATTTTCTATAATATTTAACATAGAAACATAAAATTAAAGATATTTGTCCTAAATAAATGAGAATCCATAAGAAGGGACTTTGTGGTATCTTTTTTCGTTCTTCTAATAGTACTTCTTGAATGTTCTGTAATTTTCATCCTTAGAAACATAAAATTGAAGATGTAAGGTCCTAAGTGAATCAGAAACCTTAAATGGATTTTGTGGTACTTTTTCTTTATTCTAATATTTTTTTTCGTAGTTCTGATATATATTTTTCGTTATTCTAACATTAGAAACCTGAAATTAAAGAGATGTTATTTATGGATAAAAATTCTCATGGTCTATTAGTCACATTATTTTATACAAAAAAATAATAAAAAAATACTTTTATAGTTTTTTAAATTTTGAACGTGAAAGATGTTAAAAATTGGTACAGAAATATATCAAACCTGCCTTTTGTACTTTTCGAAAATCCTTTTTCTTTACTGCAATTTTTGGTACTTTTTTAGGTAATATATTTAAAAAGTTTATTGTTGTAAATTCCGACATAACACCATTATTAAAAATGTTCCCAAGGGAATTAAGAATATTAGTTTAAATTTATTATATAGTATGGTTTTTATTGAAAAATTCCGCTAACGAAGTAGCGGGTTTACAGCTCGTAATAAAATAAAATCATTGAAAATTTGACTAAAATTTTAATTTCGCGAGAATTTTAAAAAATTTCAATATGTATTAGATGTCGTTTTTCTATCATATGTTTACTTTAAAAATGGTCCAGCTCACGTAAATGAAATAATTGAGCCGAAATATTTTGGGAGTGAGTTTAAAACATATCAAACTTTAATTTTAGAGGGGTGCATTTACAACTTTTTTGTTCCCATACAAATCAAGGCACTTTAATGTATATGTGGGATAAAAGGGGACATGCATGTTCAAATACCTTAAATATAAGGAATTATTTTTTGCTGTAAGTATTTTCTCTGATTTTTGGTTCAATGTTATAATGTCAACAGTTGCTTAAAGAATTAATTTAAAGTGTTAAAAAATTGTAATACGTATCACTCGCAAGTCTTCTGACCTAACTTATACTCCAGGAATGTCCAAATTAGCACCAAGATTTTTACTTTATGACGATTGTGAATACATAGAGACACACTCTAGTGTTTATGAAATTGAAAAGAAAAGATAAATGTAAAAAAGAAAATAAATAAAATTCATTAATTTTGCATCTGAATTATTTTATTCAATTTGTATACCCACCATCAACAAGATGGGGGTATATTGATTTTGTCATTCCGTGTGTAACATGTCGAAGGAATCATTTAAGACCCCATAAAGTATATAGTTTCTGGATCCTGGTTAAATTCTGAGTCGATCTAGCTATGTCCGTCCGTCTGCCTGTCTGTTGAAAGCCGGATAGGGCTCGAATGGGTCAATCTAGGATGATGAAATTTGTCCCAAATATTTATATTATATAAGTTTTGTTTGGTATTGAAAATGAGTAAAATCGGTTAATAAACAAAAAAATTATGAGCAAAATACTAGAAGCACGGGGTGTCCATTGTAGCTTCATTTCATACTTTTCTGCTGATATCTCTTAAACAAAGGCACGTACGATATCTAAAAATGTGCGTGGTCCGCCCACTTTACCGCCCACCTCTATGTAACGTAACGTAAAATTAGAAAAAGTTGATGGTGGGTATATAGATTCGGCCGAGCCGAATATAACATTCGCGCTTGTTTTTATTTGTTTTTAATAAAATTTTTAATATATATTTTGGAAACAACTTTATAAGCGCTTAAATGTAAATTATCGAAAGTTTTTGTTAGGAATGGGTTTACTTATTTTTAAACTCTGTTTTATTTTTTATGCAGCTTTAAGTATTCTTTGAATAGTTTTTACTATGACCCAATACATTTAAAATGGATAGAGTTCTATAAAAATTTTCTCTCTACACGCAGACCTTAACACTCATCTCCCCATGGTTAAATAAGTGTTAATTGGAAAATTCTTGATTTTGGCAACTTACAATTTTTGTAGCACAATTTCTTGTCTAAACTTGTCTATATTAAGTCCAACCACTGTCGGACTCTTTGATATGTAATCAAAGAGTTTAGCTTAGGCGGAGGTCTGTTGTGTTCCTTCTTCTCAAAAACAAAACATGAATGACTAATTTGTTCTACCTACCTACCTACCAAAAAACTGCATTTCCCAATTTACCTGCCGACATGTCGACAAGTCTTTTAAATTGTACGTTTGCATGTATTTTGTTAAATTTTCATTTTAAGAAAACTAATTATGCTATTACTACTAAATTTAGCATACTGTTACTGAGTATATATTCAAATGTAAGCAATCACGAATAGTAAAAGTTAGAAGAATTTGCATGCGCACTTCTTATTTAGGACAAAAGAAAGCTTACAGATTTAAAAAATGGCGAATGATCCCCTATATGAATAATGCCATATGATTTTGAATAAATTTATATCTTTGTTTAAGTTACAAATTTATTTATATTTATAAGAAAAATAAAATGAAATTAAATTGATAAATATTTATTTGAATATTTTTAGTTACATTAAAAATTTCAACTCTCTCGTTACATACATTGTCTTTATTGAGTTTTTGCTATTTGGAGCCATCATTTGCTCTCTATTGTTTTGCATGAATATTGTAAGTTTGATTAAATTTGATTGTGATAAATCTAATGATGAATTGTTTTTGTTATTGCCATATTTAGATAGAAACATTTACTCAGATTATATCAATAGTAATGTACATATTGACCATGATGTATGTCCTTTTCACATACTATTGGCATGCAAATGAAATGTTAATTGAGGTAAGAGTATAAATCCTTATGATGTTAAAAGTAAAATTTAATTAATTTCAATCAATTTCAAAAATATTTATAATTATAGAGCATCAAAGTGTCGGAGGCAGCTTATTCTGTGCCCTGGTATTATTGTAGCAAACGTTTTCGTAAAACATTATTATTGTTCATAATAAGAACACAAAAGCCTTTACAGGTAATTTAACTTATTATAAGTAGACACAACATTTATATTTATTTACATATTTACTGTTTATTGTTCGTTTCAAAGATAATGGTTGGCAATATTTATCCCATGACTTTGGCTACATTTCAATCTTTGTTAAATACATCTTATACATATTTTACCATGTTGCGGGGTTTGTACAATCAATAAATGGTATGGATTTGCATTTGGCCTGCAACTAAAAATGGAAAATTTAAATTATCTATTATGACTACTACAGTAGATTTTATTTTATAGTTTAAATGCAATTTTAACTTTTTCTCACTTTCACCAAGTAGCAAAATTATGGTAGAAAAGATTTGAGAAAAGAAAATAACACTTTCAAATTTGTTTCTGGCACTAAAACTATATAAACGTTTAAAATAATGACACTCAAATTGTTTTATTTGAAAATTTAAACGAAAAGGAGCATATAAAAATTACTCTACTTAGAAATGTGAGAGATGCTTTTTCTTCTTTTAAATTATTTGGTCAAATTCATTCATACGATACAATGTATTTAGAACAGAGCCAAAAGCACAATTTACAATTTGTGGTTTGGCAAGTATTTTTTTTAATTCATTGTTGTGTATGAATTAATTACACTCGGAAAATGTTGTTGGCACGATAACCAAGAATATGCTTTAAAAAATATTTTATGCGTATCAAGACTCTGATTTTATACACGAAAATAAACTTTGTTTCAACAATTTGTATTAAGTAATTCAAATTTATTTATTGTAAATCTAACGACTTAATCAATGTCGTTAAATTGTACAGTAAAAGTTAGAAAGTTTATACCTTACTTATAAGTGTTATCTTTAATTATTACAATACTACTCTTGATCCTTTATGTACTTATATATGTAAGTGAGTCGAAATAAAAATATCTAGCTGTATGTTAAATTACACTTTTAGAAGTCTGCCCACAGATAAAAAATATGTAGTTGAACATGTTCAGAAGCCATATAACATTTTAAAAACGTTGATTTATTTCCGTTAAATAATTCAGTGCATTTTTTTCACACGGAAATAATAATGAGTCACCACTTTTTAGTCTTTACAAGAATCTAACAATTTCTAGAACCAAAATAAATTCTGAGATTAGTTGTAGTATATCATTTTATACCCTACACCACCATAGGCATAGAACCCTAATATGCTTATGTTTGTAACGCATAGAAATAAATTGATATAACGATGTCCGTCCGTCTGGATGTCTGGCAGTTCATGTAAAGTTTATACACAAAGCACAGATCGAAATTTTTAAGATATTTAAATAAAATTTTTACATGAGATGAACCTATTGTTATTATCGGTCCACAAATGTCCCCCCCCCCAGAATAGGGATTTAATGATCATAAAAGTCCCAAAGGATCGGCCCTTAACTGACCATTTCCCATTATATATCAATAAAATTAGCCACAGGTCCAATATAATTCTCCTCCTCGAATTTTACGAACATATATATCATATAGTTTTACTTGATTTAATTGTATCCAGTGCGCTTTCCTATCCTCCTAATTTTAGGTTTAGGATTAACACTCCGCCTGTATCTACCCGTCCTATTTTTATTTCAATTGAAAATAGTGTTTTTAACTCTTTTGCTATAATGGTCCTACCATCCCATTTTCATCTTAAATTATGGATCTTAATGAGTTCCTACAAAATAATATGACTTTTCCAATCTGTTTTTTCTTAAGATAATATTTTTGCTGTGTAATGGTACAATTAATAGGCAAACACATTTCCTGTAATCCCTTTTACGCTCACACTAAACATGCGACTTTTATGGAAAATATATCATTAAAAAGATATTTTCTCATAGATGTGCAGAATATAAATTTTACTAAAATTCGTTCAGTATTTAATAAGTTATAAGCGGTAAAAGTTACTACTCATAAATATACCAAGAAACTGTATATATTTGTGTACTTTTTTTATTTCAATACTAGGGGTAGCGAAGCACCCTAGGTGTACTCTCGTATAGTTAAATGTTCGTCAAAAATCTCAAATATTCTATTAACATTGTTCAAATTCTTATGTCATTATTTGCATTAATCTTTATACTGATACAACAAAATTTGCTATACAACACAAAAATCGCAAAGAAATTATTATTATTTTTTTTTTTTGCCGAAATACGCAAAATTAAAATCTAAAATACATCGAAATTATCAGAGACATTGACATAATTCTTTATTATTTTTACTTTATTTATAAAACAACATAGTTTTGTCCAAAAGTTTGAAATTTATTTAACAAAATTATAAAAAATTGGAGTTTTGAACAGTCATTATACAAATTAAAGTTTCCTTATCAAACATTATATTATCCTTTAGGAATCAAAACATTTAGTATTTATGGTTCAAACTTGACTATAAATGTTCAAAATTTTCCTATATAAATGCATTATACTAACTTTAGAATCGATGCGGCACGATCTTTCTAATATTTTGCACACAGAGTTAAAAATTCGGGAAGGGGATTTTTATTAGACCTTTGGCCAATTGTAGACCAACACTTTTACTAAATGTAAAATAAAATATTCAAATACAGAATAATGCGTTGACACTAACATCTATATGATTTTATGTACCTTTGGGCGATTCCTGGAAGTTGGTTTCTGTAGGAGCTATGGTAAATTATGGACCGATTCTCATAAAATTTGGCAATATTTTTCTAGTTATATAAAACTTATTTGATTGGAATCTAAACTTGATGCTAACATTGGTATGGTGCTAGTTGAAATAATGGACCGATCATAACCAATATCAATAGGCTTCGTCTTTTTGTCAAATTAGCTATCCGTGGTAAATTTCATCAAGATATCTTCAAAATTGCGAGCCGTACTTTGTTCAAAAGGTTTACATGGACAGACAGCCAGCTAGCCAGCAAGACGGACATTGTTAAATCGACTCAGGAAGTGATTCTGAGTCGAACGGTATGTATACTTTAAGGTTGGAATCCGATGAGTTTTTCTGTGCGTTACAAACATCAGCACAAACGCATAATACCCCAACCACGAATGGTGGTGTAGGGTATAGTATTACTATTGGTGTACGGTCGAACTTCGAAAGTTGGCTTTTTTAGAGCAGTCATATATACATATATATAAATGATCGTTGGATTAATTGCTGCAACCATAATATGATTACGGTGGTTGATTTTTTAATAACAATATAGTTGCTACCATTACATAATTATTACAAAATCTATATTTGATGGAGTATTCAGCAATATTTGCTTCATGAACAATTCTATATTAAATAATTTCTTTACGTGTAAAAAGTTTTTTATGTATTCTGTAAAACAAACATTTAAATAAGTAGTTAATGCGTGTAGGTATGAGGATTCCATATACAAAGTTGTTGGCCACTTAAAGAAATTATGGCATTTAGCTTTAACGTGGAATTAAAAATGCATTAAGTTTAAGTTTTTTCTTTTTATGAGTTTAACTCCAGGCGAGTGATAAAACGTGGTTATTGGCAAATTCAGTTCTGTTATATGTTAATGAAGAAAGAACAAGAAGCTAAATTAATGCTACATTGAAGATTTTAAGAACTTTTACATATTTCTAGATAGAAAGTGCGGATTTAAAATTTTTAAACAGACCTAGAGGGAAAAAAATGAACACAAAACATGTCACGGGTTCAAAGTGATAGGGACCGGTTCTAGTTCTAATACTTTGTATGAGCTGGACCTGTCACCTTAACATCGCGTTAGCCTAGAAGGGAGAAATTCACCTTTCTTAACCAGTTTTGGGACAGGTCACAGAACTAACCCAAAAGGGCATATTCAGTATTAATAAATATAAGGAGTGAGATCGAAAAAATCTTAACAAACATTTTGCCTCATAACTTTTTTCGGAATCAATATTCAAAATTTTTTTTGATCTAGTTATCATGGAAAAATACTTCAGTTATTATTTTTAATAACAACCATGTTAACCCTTCGTCATACAGATGTTTCAATTATCACATTCGTAACAAATATGGTCTGGCCAGACCAGTACGGCATTTCTATATATTTAAATGAAAATTTTGATGATTTTATTATTTTATTACATTTGTATAACTATATTCTACCATCACTACCACAAATCTTTGCAAGATATAACTTTTCTCCACCGATACACTTTATGCTTTTCTCCCTATTTTGGGTCTAAAAACGCATACAATATTTCTTTTCAAACATTTGATGTTTTATAGGTATTACTCTCATAAGACAAAATATCAACGAAAACGTGGAAAATCATAAAATAATGTGTGTAAACTGATGATATTTCAATTTAAAAGGATTTAATTAAATAATATACAATATAAAACGAACGAATAGCATCGTCAAACTATATAATTTTCGGTACAAAATATAACTGGTCCAGCCAGACCATATTAGGTACGAATGTGACATGTACACCAATTTATCCTTATAACTATCATTGTGTTATTTTTATCATTCTGTTTTTTCATAGATCGTTAGAAAACAAAATTGTAGGAGGGTACCTGGATTTTCAGGTCTCTAGCTAAATTATAAATATATGAAATTTACTTTTAAATCTGCAATTGGTCTGGCCAGACCAGTTTGTAAAACGAAGGGTTAATTTGTCCTTATTTTCATCAAAATAAGTGACGAAAAAGATTTACGTCCTACAAGTTATTAAAAAATTTCAAAAAATCCAAATAGGTCTTACAAATAATTGGCCACAGAATTAAATGTCGTCCGTAAAAACCGTTTCTAATGTTATTAAACAGTATCAGGAGAATTTGACTATTGATGTGAAACCTAGTTCGGTAAGAAAAAAGGACCACATGATATTGGGAAGGCCAGAAAATTGAAAGCATATTGAAAGGAACTCCAAACATATCTGGTAGAAAATCAGCTCAGTTTTCTCAGTGCAAAAAAAATTACAAGCCAGAAATAGGACTCGGAATTTAAAACCAAATTTCATACAAAAATACTCAAGCTGTATAATTGACGAAGAAACATAGGTGCTGGCAGAATCTTCGCAGCTTGTGTCTCAAAAATTTGTATTGCTAATGCTCGAAGCAATGTTGGAGATAAGTTTAAGACCTAAAAGCAGCAAAAATTTCTTACAAAATTCATGGTATGACAAGCTTTTTGCAATTTCGGCAATACAGGAAAGTCATTTGATACATTCGGATCTATAAATACCAAAATATGCATAAAGGAATATTTGCAAAAAAGACTTCTTCTTTTCTTAAGAAAGCACAACGTGTCCACATATTTTTGGACCCATTTGGTATCATGTCACTACGGTAAGAAAGCTCTGGAGTGGTACCAAATCAATAACATAGTTTTAGTACCAAGTCAATTTTAAAAATTGTCCATAGCTTAGACCAGTGGAGAGATATTGAGCTCTTGTGAAAAGTGAATTCAAGAGCACAAAAAAGGTGTCCCAAAATACCGAAGATTTTAACAGAAGATGTGCACACTGTTCCAAAAAAAGTGACTGAAGCAACTATCAAATCTCCAAAGAAAGGGTTTTCAAAAATGGTCCACAATTTTATAATTAGTGGTTAGAACCATAAAAATTATATATTTCTGTGATCTGTGCTAAATTATCAAATGATTGAAAAAAATAATGAAAACTCTAAGATCAACAGTTTCCAAGTTATTGAATATTATGTATGTTAAGAATTTTTCGATCTCACTCCTTAATACAATTTTGAAAAAACAAATTGGAAATTGTTTTATTTTTGTATATTTTTTATTTTTTAAATATGGCGGCACCCCGAATCGAACCCAGGTTACTTTTACATATCTCATGTTTTATAGTCTTACACGCTTATCAATTATCCACACATTGTTATTGCGCGCAAGTTGCTAATTGCTCATTTAACAAGCAAGCTAAAAATTAGCTCTCACTGGCTAAACTTGTTCTCAACTGGAATTAGGTGTCAATTGGTACTCAACTGGTACTGAGGGACCGGTACTATTGCACCAATTTCCAGCAGGGAGTAGTAAAAACGGCAAAATTTGCATGTTGTATTTCAAACTTTGAAATATAAAACTAAATTATATTTTTAATTCTTTCTTCGGATAAATTCAATATTAATCTAACATCAATAATTAAAAGCTGAAACGACCTGATCTTTATGATTAAAAAATATTTATAGTGGATTCTATTCTGAAAAAAGTTCTTTTAAATATTTAAAATTATGTTTTTCTGTTCTGTTTATTAAGTTATTCAGAAAAGATTTTCAGACATTTAGTAAAGGTAGAACATTCATATAAGAAAATATATTAAAAATAAAATTCTATAAAGAAAGAAAGAAACTCTGTCTTCTTGTATCTTTGCTTAAAAGTGAAGGTGTTATCGATAAGAGTGTTTAAGTTCATGATATCAATAAACGGTTTATGTTGTATTTAATGGATATTTAATTAAAGCTGCTTCTTTACATCGCAACAATGTTGCAGAAGACAACTGCATTACAATATATGCATAAGTTACTACCAGCACTGATTATGGCTTAGAATATACAATAAAACCTGAAAAATAATATGAAAATATGTAATATGGATGCGAGTTTTTTAAAAATAATTCAAGTAAACTTATGAATATGAAAGGATGACGGGAGTGTCATGGCGATGATCATAAATTAAAGTGGCATATTAATACCTGATATTAATGTCAATTAGCAAATATAAATAGCAACTATAACAAAACTTGAATATAATTGTTTTGAGGCAATTAGAAATACAAAGTATTCTACAGATATTAAATATTCAAGAAAAATGTAGCTTAAATGTTTGCCATACAATTTTTTAATTGTTTAGATATTTATCAATAAATATTTTATACATGTATGTAAGTATTTAGACAGCAGCAATAAGTAAAACCCTTGAGACATTCTTTTTCTGTATGTAAAGTATATTTTTAGTATTTGTTACATGGATATTTTGCTCTCATCAAAGTTTTGAAATTTGTCGTTATACATTAAAAATTTGATTTTTTGGGAGTCTGTTGTCATCTTTGAATATATATACATTAGAGTGCACCAAAATTTACCAAATTTTGACCGCAATTCTCCCTAGAATCTTTCATTGGGTTGTAAAAAGACACTATGTGAAATATTAGTGAAATTGGACATCGCTAAGCCGTGCCGCATCGGAACAGAAATAAACATATAAGTAGATCCACACATGAAACTGATGCTTATATGTATATAAATTTTATGCATAAAATATAGCTGTAAGTAAAATATCTTACAAAGTTTTTAGTCATTATGTTGTTATTTATTTCCTATTTTAATAATAAATTTTAAATTGAATGAAGAAAATAGTATATAAAATACCAGAAACATATTTCCGAAAATATGACGATAATTTCAGTACATACATTTGAATTATTTGAAAGAAATTGTTTAGTTCAAAGGATTTTATTTTTGGAGTTATACTTAACTCTCTTGCTGCAAATAAACGATATAATAATTTACTCATACATATGAATGTGTATGTTAAACTATTCAATAAACTTTGTTGGTATTTTTATCACAATGGAATTTCATTCAAAGTTATACATTTTGTTAGATATTAATTTTATAGGGAACAGTACTAATAAAGAGTTAATACTTTATGGACTAAAAGATGTAAAAGTTATACTTTGTTTATATCCAGATCCTACCAATGTTTTTTTTTTTTTTGGTAAAACTATTGTTTTCTTTTGTTCCTAAGCAATTTTTTTTGCATTAAAGAAGTGCTGCTTTTCATTTGTTTGGATATTTATTTGAGAAATGTTTTATTTGAAAAAATATTATAAAAATAACAAAAAATTCTTTTAAGTATCTATTCTGTTTATACATGTATTTACATACATAGTATATCTTCATTGTACAACATCTATACATATTATAGTGCTTCGATTTGAATGGGGACAAGAAATATAAACCCCTTTATTTGCGATTTAATCTATTGAAATCCGAATGTATAAAATAAATCCTTTTGCAGGTACCTTTATGCTAATATATGCTGATAAATTTCCGAAATATATAAAATTACATGTTTAGATGAAGAAAATATGACAAAAAATTTAATAAAATCTTAACAATCCGCGAATTAAAAGAGATGTTACAATTATTTTAATGTTTTTAGAATTTGTATTATTCGGGCTCAAGTTCATTGAATAATTGTAGAAAAAACAAATAACAACAACAACATTGTTCATTGCTACTTAATAAGTGGCTAAACAATAACAATTATACATTGCTTCATTTGCTACCTAACTGATTGTAATGTTCGCTAAATGTTTCCTTCTTGACAAATTTTATTTAAAATCTGCAAAAGTATATTTCTACTACGAGAGCACTGGAGGAGCCTTTGATGCAGCTGCTAGCTTCAGCCGGTTGGGGGATTCGTTGTGCCTTGTAGCAAAAAACAAATTCATTACATGAAAAAATTTTATTATAGACTACTTTCATTTTTAAACAACTTCAAACAAACCCCACTAATATAGGTGACAAATACTATTTAATTTTATTCTCGCCTAGCTTTATCAATGGAACTCATAGATAGAATTGAGCCCTGGCAATAATTTTCCCTCCCTATCCAATGTTCTGAGTTTTGCTATAATCTAACTGTCAGAACCCCTAACATAACTAACCCTTAATGAATTTTAACTCATCCCGTTAAGAAAACAAGAGATTTAATTTAGAACTTCATAATGCTCAATACAAAAGATTTATTAAAGAAATCATTTCTTTAGGAAATTATTAATAGAAATAAAGTTATGTTTTACATTAAACAAAAATTCATTATAATTCGAAAAAAAAAAAAAAAATGCTATAACAAAGGGCATATGTTAACAAAATTAGGAATTAATTAGAAAAATTAACATTAATAATAAAAAAAATTAGAATTTAATTAAAATTTGTATGAAGGTGCATAACAGTTCGGTATATACCCTGACTAGTATTTCTGATGTTTAAACGTAATATCGTTTGTTTCGATTCAAGTTGTCTCAATCAACCGATGAAAAGAAAAGAAATAATAACTAAAAGAAGATGTATTTAAAAGTGTCAAAATTTACAAATTTGTAAATTCATTTATAAATAATAAACAATGATAAAAGTGATCTTAAAAAATTTAGTTGTTGTTTCTTTTCTTTTGTATTTTGTTCTTAGTTTATTGTTTACGAGACAATCGAATGGCAAGAGAAACAAAATAAGACTAAATGTTTTCTTTTTTATCAATGAAATAAGATAATCAATGAAATATGATAATCAATGAAAAAAAAAAATATACTATTACAACTCACCACTTTTACTCCTCGTACGATGAAGGCCTTCAGCATAGAGACGTCTGGCGAAGTTAATAATAATTAAATTTGTTGATGATGTTTAGCTTAGATTTTTTTTCTTGCAAAATTATTGTCGAAGACGGGAATATTTAAACGCTAAATTAGACTTAAAATTATTGAGAAAAATTTGTTATATTATTATGCAACTTCATTAATACTTATACACTGTTGTTTAAATAATTATTTGAATCCAAAATTATTTAAATTAAGTGATGAATTTCTAGGACTTTGTTGATATGACGTATATTAGGCTGATGTAGAATAGCGTTGATTTTATAAAAAAAAATTAATTGTAATGATTTTCCAAAGCGATTTTTCCTTGCAGTTAAAAAGAATTTGGATATATGATTATAAAAAGATTGTCTTCGTCTTGCAAAAAGTGGTTGTAAATTGCCAGTAAACGTGTTTATAAAATATGCAATAAATGCGATATTTAATGGTGGAATAGGAAATTTGTGATTATAAGCCAAATATGAGACCAGGAAATATAAAACCCGCAGTGCTTCGGGGTGGTGATTGATGTATGAAATTTTCAGCTGGCTTTATGGTTGGTTAGGTTAGGTACGCCAGGCTGTAGTATATGTACTCCGTTTCGCAAATTGCGGTACCAAGCACTAAAATATAGTATTTTGCACGGAATTTATAAAAATAAATAAGAATTTGCACTCTTCGAAGATATATATTTAAATATTTACCTTTGGGTTGGTCGTTGTGCTATTTAGGAAGACCTAGTCTCCACGTGGACTGGGCCAATTAGGCAATTTTACCAGATTTGGAAAAAAATGTATTGTAGCCTTTAAAAGACTATTCGAATTTGAATATTTTATTTAAATAAAGAAAAATATGTTTATTTAAATATTTACTTTATAGACCAAACAAAAATTAATTAATTCCTTAAACACAAGGTTATGTAACTAATTTTTATGTAAAAATTTTCTGTTCAATTCACTTTTACGAAGATGTTCACAGTTCAGATTTCAGAAGAAAAAGAACATTCTGAAAATTTCCATTGCCCCATGAAAACTTCACCGCCGTTTTTACACAAGAAAAAATTAATAGAACAATATAAAAGAAACACATAACATATGAAAACGACACGGGCATACAGTCTTATCGACTGCTCATATGTCTGACTAAAGAGTGGCAATGCCTTTTTCATTATGTTTTCATCACTCTACTTTAAGTGGACAAATATATGTAAAATTAATATAATAATATCACCATATCCAAATCACAAGTTCTCAGAGAATGGTTGTAGTAATGTTTTACTTTATATTGTATATTAGCCGTGTATTTTAAATTTTTGTAAAATTTTACATTTTACTTTACATACATGTGTGTTTCCGCACTGATTAAGTAGAGACAAAAACCTATTCATTTCTGTTATATTAATTTATAATTTAACCCTCCTGTCTAATAAATAATATTATTAACATTATGAAATTTAAATAATGATCTACAAAAATACTTTTAGAAGCAAAAAAAAAAAAAAAAAATGAGATAAAAAAAATGTTTGATTAAACAAAAAGCTCATTACATGATAGCTTTAAAGCATATAAACAATAATAATTGTAAAAGGAGAATACAAATAATTGTAAAAAGCTTTATCGTAAATCATTCGTCTAACTTAATAACATTTAGGACAAGAAGTCACAGATTCCATTTCCTAAAAATTGTAAGTTAAATAGATGATGTTTACAGAGAACACCACGGTGGGACACTGAAGAGTGCTGATGACGGTCCTGGCTGACTAGAAAATGCATTCCATTCTGCCGAGTGTCCAATAAACTTTTACAATGTATTCTTCTACAATTATTCAATGAACTTGAGCCCGAATAATACAAATTCTAAAAACTCTATAAATAAGTTCAACAAAAATTACAAAACAATTATTTTAATGTTCAGCCCACGAAAATGAAAACATCCGGATGTAATATTTTGTAAATCATGTGTATAAAAACCTACTTATCTAGATTTTTAGAGGGGATATATTTTGCAACTTTTTTCGATAAGTCACCTTAATGTTTATAGTTCATGCAATATTTATGAATTCCGTTCAAATAAATCAACATTTTAACGTATATTTGAAAGAAATATTTAATGGTAGAATATATCTATATATACATACATATTTGTGCTAACAATGAAAATAACCCTCATTTTGTTACATACATTCATATATATATATATATATATATATATACATATATTTTCATAAATTTTTCAAATAACTTTATTTATTAATATAAAATACAAATATAGTAATAAACAAGTAAAAATGTTGCTCTTTTCATCGATTTTTTTATTTTTTGATTTTATTATGATATCTAATTTATTAAAAAGCTATACACTTTTTTTAACTTCTTATTAAATAAGAAGTTAAAAATTATTAGCGTCAAATCGTAAATCACGAAAAAATGGCCAAATTTAATTAAGTTATGTTTAAAATTACAATCTGTACAAAGTTTACACGGGTATTGTTCAATTTGTTAAAAAAAAAGATATCACTAGTTGTTGCAAAAAGTGATTTCATCATGTATACAGAAAAAAGTTTATACATAAATATAAAAATTTAGTTTAATTGATTTTAGTTCATAATATTTAAGAATAATTTCTTAAATACACTGCTTTTCAATAGAATAGGTTCAAGATTTTCGTTACATTAAATCTCTTGTTATTTTTAAAATAATAATGAAAATTAATATTTTTTTCATAATAAATTTTAAAGTCCTCATTTCTAAGATATTTACAAGCACAATAAATTTAAGTAAAAACTAGGGCAAGTTTTTCAAGCTTTTCGCTTGGAAAGTAAGCATTTGCATATTTTTTATATGAATTTCTCAAAAAATGCTTGTTTTTAAAATTTTGGCATAAATTTGCATGTAATGGAAATAAAAATTAGTTTTCTTAACAAAAATGCAATTTTTTAGTGATTTTTTTGAGTTCAGTCAAATGATTTCTAGAATTTTTTTGTGACTATTTTGAGTACGTTGTAAAAATTGTAAAGAAAAAATTCAGACATGTCAAATATAACTAAAAATTAATATATTTTTATAAAAATCGAAATCTATCAGAGATTGAAAGTTAAAAAATGCATATTTTTTACATATCAATATATAAAAATGCATAAATACGTCGGTTTTTCTATACATATTCATGCTATTTTTGCATATTATCCCATTTTTTCGTGCTTCTTCAAGCGCATAATTTAGTTTTTTTCATGCATATTTAAACTTGCCCTGGTAATAACTTATTACGATTTTTCATATATTTTTTTTTTCCAACAAGAGGATTTTTTAGGTAATTTTTTGTTTCATCTGAATAGGTTCAACGTTATTTATTCAATAAAACAACAAGATGTATTGAGTTCTTTTTTGTTTTGTTTTATTATTCGGAAATTATTAATAACGAGCTGTAAACCCGCTACTTCGTTAGCGGAACTTTTTTATAAAAACCATACTATATAACAAATTTTAACTAAGATTCTTAACTACCTTGGGAAAATTTTTAATAGTGGTATTATGTCATCCATAAATAACAATATCTCTTTAATTTCAGGTTTCTAATCTTAGAATAATGAAAAATATATATCAGAATTACGAAAAAGTATATTAGAATAAAGAAAAGGACCACAAAATCCATTTTAAGGTTTCTGATTCCTTACATCTTCAATTTTATGTTTCTAAGGATGAAAATTGCAGAGCATTCAAGAAGTACCACAAAGTCCCCTCTTATAGATTCTTATTCACTGAGCACCACATGTCCTTAATTTCATGTTTCCAGGTTCATAATTATAGAAAATTAAAAAAGTACCATTGGAACAACAAAAAAGTTCCACAAAGTCCCCTCTAATGAATTCGCATTCATTTAGGACCAAATATTTTTAATTTTATGTTTCTTGGTTAAATATTATAGAAAATTCAAAAAGTACCATTAGAAGAACAAAAAAGTACCACAAAGGCCCCCCTTATTGATTCTTATTCATTTAGGACCACGTATCTTTAATTTGATGTTTCTGGGTTAAATATTACAGAAAATTCAAAAAGTACCATCAGAAGAACAAAAAAGAACCACAAAGACCCTTCTTATGGATTTTCATTAACTAAGGACCACATATCCCTATTTTCATGTTTCCAGGTTCAATATTATTGAAAATCGTAAGAACGAAAAAGTACCACAAAGTCCCCTCATGGATTTTCATTAACTTAGGACCATATTTCCAAATTAAAAATTATAGAAAATTCAAAAAGTACCATTAGAAGAACAAAAAAGTACCACAAAGTCCCCTCTTGTGAATTATCATTCATTTAGGACCAAATTTCTTTGATTTTATGTTTCTAGGTTAAATATTATAGAAAATTCAAAAAGTACCATTAGAAGAAAAAAAAGTACCACAAAGAAACCTCTTATGGATTTTCATTAACTTAGGACCACATATCCCTAATTTCATGTTTCCAGGTTCATAATTATAGAAAATTCAAAAAGTACCATTAGAAGAACAAAAAGTACCACAAAGTCTCTCCTCTTGAATTCTTACTCATAGGACAATGTATCTTTAAGGACCACAAATTCCACTCTTGTGAATTCTTATCCACATAGGACTACATTTACTTAATCTTATGTTTCTAAGTTAATATAATGGAAAATTCATTACTAAGTTTGAATAAAATGTAATTTCCCGCCTTTACCCCCTTTTTGGTACTTTTTTTTTACCCATAGAAGTATCAGAAATTGTATTGTAAATTATAGTGAGATCCCATATTTAAATACGCATATGGTTATGTCAATAAATATAAAAAAATGTTTTATGAAAAAAGTACCAAAAATAGGTACGATTTCTACCCCTTACACGTTCGAATTTCGAAAAAGTACCAAATTTATATTTCTAGTTTTTTGATAAGTTATGAATACGACATAAATATTATTTGTATGTTGATTAGTTTCAAAGATACATATGGTGACAAAAAAGTACCAAAATGCAAATGAATAACGACAATAATTCAACTTTTTGTGTATCTTTAGTAGTTTGGGAGTTATAGAGTTACCGATTTTACCCGTTTTTACCCCCTAAACATTCGAATTTCCAAAAATCCCGTCTTAATGGATCTATACAGAAGGAGACCTACCTACGTTCCGAATTTCGTCTCTCTAGCTTCAACCGTTTGGGCTGTGGGATGATGAATCAGTCAGTCAGTCACGTTACTCTTTTAAACATCTTGTAATTGGTTCATTTACAGCATAGTTGGTTCTATGAAAAGTATCATCAAATATACGGTTTCTTCTCAGGTCTCTTGGTGGATTATATAAATTAACATAATCATTTAAATCAGAACAAGTTACTTGACCAGATAAAATATTATAAACAAACATGATACAACTGTAAGATCTAGGGTCATATAATGTTTGTAAACCAAATAACTTTCTCCTAGCATCATAGGAGGGAACATTAGGCCATAATAAAAATTTAAAAATCATTTTTGTAAAAATTTTTTGAATGCGCTCTAATCGATCTGATTCTTTTTTTATAAAATGGACACCAAATTATTGAGCAATATTCTAAAATGCTACGGACAAATGAAACATACAATGATTTAAATGTAAATGGGTCACTAAATTCTTTTGAATTTCTCCTTATAAATCCAATCATTGAATAAGCTCTAGAACTGATATAATCAATATGATGATTAAATGATAACTTTGCATCAAATATAACTCCCAAATCTTTAAATTCAACATCACGCTTAATAACTGTGTCATTTATGGTATAATTAAATATAATATGATCCAAACGACGAGTGAATGAAACTATACAACACTTTGTAACATTAATTTTAATATCATTATCAGAACACCATTGGGACAAACGATTTAAATCGGACTGCAATTTTTGACAGTCATATATATAGTCAGTTATATATATAGATAAGAATAGTCTTTATTATTTAATTTAATCTAAAAAATTATATTTGGAAGAGACTTATAAAGATTTTCAACTTGTAACAAAGAATGTTTGCTCCAACTTTTTTTAATCTCTACAGATAATGAATTTTTGTGCCTGTATTATCTGTTCGACTCATAAACATTACGTGACAGCAATTTCCATACATTTTCTATTATATTAAGCTCGAGAGAGTATGATAACCACTGTTAAGTGGTAAAATTTTGACTTCGAATTCTTTGTTTTCATTGTCGAACTGGAATGTCCATGAAATGAATTAAAATAGTGTATAAAATGTTAGAACTTCTGTAAGTTTTTTTCCGTAATTCTATGCGTAGAAAATCGAAGTACAATTGTTTCATAACATGAAGTAGCACTCTACGTCATTACACTTCCTTCGCATCTTTATGGGATACATAATTAGCATCCTCTTTCCATGTGTTCACGGGAAACGGGAGTCGTTTACTTCACGAATGGCGTTTAGAGATGGGTTCTTTATAATTTTTAGTCTTCTTAGGTGCACTAGATTTCGAATAATACGTTTTACGGTAAAAGACTATTCTATTGTCCTATTGTTTTTAATATTTATGTGTAAAAATTTGAAATTTCGAAATTTTTTGTTAAAAATTGCAAAATTTTGGACTTATTTGGACCTGGTCCTAAATTATTGTTATGTCATTAAATGCGCGCCTCATAGCACTTTCTTACGATACCAGATTTGCATATTATTCCTTTGGCAGAAATATGAAAAAAATTCAAAAATCCTGAAAAAAGGACATATTTTCATTTTGATCTAGCTCACAAAAGGATAATGTCAGGACCAAAATTTTGAGAAACGATGTCTTAGAATGAATTAATTTTCATTTGAGATGGGAACATCGACACCTTATTTTTTCTCCATACAAACGGAGCCACCCTAATGTGTATATGTGATGCAGAATGGCATCAAATTTGTGCAAATTTATTTTTTTGGAAAATTGGCATTTATTGCTAAAATTTTCTAATTTAACTTTTTCTATTTAGCATTTTATTAGAATCTTATAAAAATAATTCAAAATTTTAGCAAAATGTTTGCAAAATTCCTAAAATTTTCATAATGAACAATTTAATAATATCTATGAACCAAATTTTATTTTTTATGAAAAAAGTTTGGGAAAAAAGTCATGTTTGATTTATATTTATGAAAAAAAAAAAAAAAAAAATCGTAAATATATGTACTTTTTTTATTTTCTGTGTATGTTTCAAATAATTTAGTACTTGAAAGAATTTTAAGAAAATATATATTTTTTATATAAAATATATATTTTTTTTTATTCCATAATGTGTGCAGTATTAATATCTTCAAATTTTTTGGCTAAAGTGATATTGACGCAGGAAAATCAGCGACACTCATACACTGTCAATGACTCTTATTTTCATTTTACATATACAGAGTGGGGCGAAAAACTGTAACTTTTAATCGTAAACTTTAAAGTGACATAGTTTCGGTTCTGTATTACGAAAAATTATGTCAGCTATGCAATGCAATTTAGATGAAAAAAAATCGAGTCTATACTTTTTCTGATTTTTGAAATTAATGTAAAATTTTTGTAAAAAACTGGTTTTTTGAGAAACTATAAATATTGTATCTGTAATAAAATCTTTGTTATTAAAGATATCTTAACGAAATTTTCGGTGGATGTAGACTTTATCATATAAAATGGGATAGTGAAAAACACTTTAAGATTTTTTGAAGAGAAATCCCACAATTCCCAAAAAAAAAAAAGTTGAAAATCGTATAAAATCCACATTTTTCCGAAGTCCCGGAGATTTTGATTGAAAACTTTTAACAACTCATTGCAGATTCGTGCTTTGGGATTTTAGAAAAAATAGACAAAAGTCAAAACGTTCATATAAAATATGTCAAATTCGAGAAGGTGTATACCTAGACCGCTAGGGTTACTGGGCTTGTTTTCCACTTTAAAATCATTTTTGAGAAGATACCTATGTTGTTAAAGAAAATTGATTAAAATTAATTAAGAAAAAATATTTTATAATTACATTGTTTAAAAGTGGAATTGCTAAAATTTTTGCGTTGCGTAAACTTCCGAAAAGAGTTTTAACAGCTTGTTTCATAAAATGTTACCCATTTTAATTTAATAAATCTTGTTCTACATTAACTCACGTCCTTGAGCTTACCACAATTATAAATTAAGGTTTATTGGAACCAATATGAGTCGAAAATCATTGATTAAAGAAGTAATTCTAGAACCGTTCCATAGAATGGGTATTGGATAGTTAATACTTCCACAGAACTAGTTCTGAAGGTGCCAATTTCAAACAAAAATCATTGGTCGTAACGCTAAAGTTGAACTAGTTGAAGAACTAATACGTTTTTTCCTGGGCAATTTTATATTGTCGTCCTATAAGTAAATCAGGTAGTATCTATTAAGTCTGGCGATTTGTGTATAATATTAAAAATATGTAATTTTATATGACTTTCAACAATAAATGCGTTCATAATTGAATCGAATGAAAGTATTAACTAGCCATAACCCATTCTATGGAATGGTTCTAGAATTACTTCTTTAATCAATGATTTTTGTTCGAAATATTCACATTCAGAACTAGTTCTATAGAAGCGTTAGAGAACGGTTTCAGAACCATTTTTTTTATTCTAATAGGCTATTTCCTAAAGACCACTTTTAAAATCAATTTAATTTTTTATTTATTTTTTGAATTTTTGAAACTTTTTTATACAAGTTTTTTAAACAGTTCTAGGAGTCATTTGAGAATCAGACTTCTCAGAAGTGATGCAGAAGTCACACAGAAAAAGTTCTTAAGCACTAGTTCTCTAAAACGAATTTAGAATCATAATAAAGTTCTACTCCATTTGGTAAATATTGGTTGTGATACCACTAGTTCTGAGTATGTTATTAAAGAATCTGAAATGGTTCTGATTACACCAGTTCTATTACTGATGATTTTAGATCATGTTCTAAAATTGTTCCTGTTAATTTTTTTGCAATTTAAAATTTAGTTTTTCATCAAAGAAAGCATAGAAAATGGTTATTAATATAAAAATACTCATTTATGATGTTGTGGATTTTTTGACGATTTTAAATAGTCAATTTGACTATGTATTTAAAATTTGATTTTTTTCTCAAAATTTTGCTTCATATTTATCTGGCAACTATTCCACATTATAGTTTTTAATAAATGTACCCAGCAAAAACTTTGGTTGCCATGTAATGAGTTAAGAAGCTAATATAATGACTCTTCACCACTTACACATTAGCTGAATAACACATTATTTTAACCCGGTGATGACATTAGGGGCAACTACTTACCCTAGAATATTACAAGTAACCATTTTACGAAGTCATTACAAAAACTCATTACTTTCAACCAGTTCAATAACTCGTTGATTTTAAAATATTATTAAAGTCATTATTCATAATATAATAGGAACTATTTATATTTTAGGTTACAAATAACTTATTAATAATAAGATATCATAATATAAAAATTATTATACCAACTAAAAATCTTAACATTAATTCAGAAATACAAATTAATAACTAATTTCAAACTACTTCATCAATGATAATTTTTGTACAACCAAGAAACCAAAATGACATCAATGAAATCCTTTCAGCTTTGCTAAAAATAATGTTTGTCCATTAACAAATAATGTAAAATGATGTTAAGTAAAAAGTTACTTACATTTATTTGAAACAAGATTTCCAGTAAGTCCTGACATACAAATAATATGTCTCTTCACATCTATTTTAAAACAATGAATCATTTGCGACCATTTCGAGAAGAAACAAATTTTTTTCAATGGGAAGTTCCCATTAATCAGCTATCATTTAAAGTGTTGAACGTGGACATTTTTCTGGTCTATCTAAACATTTTTACTCGATAAATGAATATTTAATTATGTTACTTACGTTTATTTGGAGTAGATCTTATCAATGCGGTAAGGCGCCTTTTTTGATGGAGATAATTATGACCTTCAAAAGATAAATTGTGTTCTATAATATTAAATGCAATATTTATTAATATTATATACACTTACCATTTTTTGCTCCTGATATTTCGCTATTGGCTATTGATTTCTATTATTTTAAAAACTGATTTTTATTTTTTATATTTTTCTTAAATAAAATTAATTTATGAAATATGTTTGACAAATACAATATTGACAAATACTTATTAAAACCACAAACCAACTTATTCCGTATTCAAACCCTTTATTCGAATTAAATATTTTTACAAAATTAATAAAGCGTCTATAACAAAAATTGCAAATAAATATTTTTTTTTACTTAGCTTGCATAATAGTCACTCCGCCGGGTATTATTAATGTTTTTTTATTTCTTTAATTATATATTTTTTTTCAGCAATTTTTATCTGTTCCTTCTATGAATCTGTCCATAAATGAGTAATTACTACTTCTTTATAATGCAAATGGTATGTTGTTGTCATTGAAAAGTAACTACATCCGTAACTACATGCCATTACCAAGTTTCTGCTGGGTATGTTTTGATTACCTGGCTTGTTACCATTTATTGAATAAGTATATTAACTTTTTACATTTTTTTTTAAATTATTGCCTTATATTTTCTGTACAAAAATGGATTTTTGGTCAGTGAGTATTATATTAACACAAGGCAACAAAATCAAAAAAATTTTGGAGGTTTTAAAAACCACTATACAATTTTGATGTATTGTGGTTTCAGTAGTACAAATATGGTCCAAATTTTAAATTCTATGAACTTGCTATTTTCACGTAAAAAATATATTTTTGGTTTAATTTTTTTATTATAACTCCGAAACTACCGAGCCGATTGAAACGCAATATATGAAGGGATTATGAAAATATAAATTTTTCTAAATTTATTTTAATAATATCGGACTAAAACTTTTTAATTATGTGGAAAAACGCCTAAAAAAATTTGTAATTTTACAAAAAAAATAAAAAAAACCTATCCATAGAATTTAAAATTTGGTCCATTTTTGGACTACTGGAACCATAATACATCCAATTCTTTTGCTGATGACCTGTGTAATTTATCGGAGTCGAAAGATGTTTTAAAAATAATATTTATTTAAATAGTTATGTTATAATAATTTTTGGAATTAGAGATCTATGACAGGTATAAACTATTATGGACTGATCTAGCACAATTGTACAGTGTCGGGGTAATAGTTTATAGTTACGAACATTTTAATTGAGGATTTTATTAAAAACGAACGCCAAATTCATTTGAGTTTCTCTAACACAGTTCTATGAGAACAATGATTATTTTTAATATTTATACGAAAAACAAAAAAAAAAAAAAAAATAAAAAATACTGGTCGTAAAAAATGATAAAAAAAATGAGTATTAAAAATTTTCATAAATTTTACGAGTTTCTGTTTGAGATATAAACAAAATTAATAACTTTAAAATATTTAAGTCTATTAAATCATAAGTTGTTACAAGAAATTATGTTTTTCTTTGTACTATTTCACCACCGAAAATTTAATTGTGTTAGATTAATTTCCGAAATACATTAAATTTATAAATCTATTTCATAATAAACTTAATACAATATTTAAAAGCATTTACACACAAATTCTTGTTTCATATACAATAATATAAAAAAGACGAAATGTTTAATCAAAGATTCTTATCACATGAAAATGTAAAATTCTTGTTTACGAAATTTTACAACTCTAGTGCCATTCCATAAATGCCTCTGTGTCTGGAAGTTTTGACTGGCAAAAGGAATAAAAATGCCAAAAAAGAACTGCAATATACGAATAAACATATATAGATTGTATGTACTTGTATTTTCATACAGTAATACGAAAATACTTTGCATGTGAACACACATATTGGTACATAATACTTATACATACACTGATAATATGACGATGATGATAACGAGAATATGTGAAGGTTTATAGAAGCACGGGAAGGAACAAATATGTTTTTGCTTATATAGATATATAAAAGCAATGCAACACACAAACATTTACATAAAGGTAAAGTAAAACTCAAACAGAGGTACAGTTTATAAATATATTAATTCACTGCACAGAGAACATATCGCTAAGTTCACCAGAAGAAATCGATCTCTCTCTCAATAATTTTGATAGAAATCTAAAACTTGCTGCTGAACATGCTACCTAACCCCCCAGACAATACAGATATAATAGAATTTATTCTACAGATGTCGAACGGCGCTTGACTGAAAAAAGAAGAGTTCGAAGAGAGTGGCAACTCCACAGATTCCCTCAACAGAAATCGAAGCTAAAAGAATGCCAAAAAAGGCTTATAAAACTTTTGGAGTATCGAAAAAATGCATCTTTGTGTAAATATCTGGAAAAGTTGGATGCAACGCCTCAGTCAGATTACTCACTATGGCGAGCTACAAAAAAACTCAAGAGACCTGTTATAAGTAAACCACCTTTACGTAATACAAATGGTGGATGGGGAAGAAACGATACAGAAAAAGGGAATCTGTTTGTTAGTCATTTAAAGAATGTATTCACCCCGAACGAATCAAATAACATAATTGAGTTGCCACCTGTTGTGCCCCATTTCAGAGCAGTTGAACCCCTTTACTTTGAGATTCGAGAGATCGACAAGGATATTATTGATTTAAACTCCAAAAAGGCACCAGGTATTGATAAAATCAGTAACCAGATGCTTTTGGAGCTACCCTGGATAGCATTAAAAATAATACTTTATATTTTAACGCTATATTACGCCTTGAATATTATCCACTAGAATAGAAAGTGTCACTGATTACCATGATACCTAAGCCAGGAAAAGATCACACAAAAGTAGAATCGTATAGACCCATTAGTCTATTATCTAATATGTCTACGCTATTTGAGAAGCTCCTAATGAACAAGCTATAACCGCTAATAAGCCAATGTATATCAAATCATCAATTCGGATTTAGAAGAAAACACAGTACTATCCAACAAACACACAGACTTGTAAATGTTATAAAAAAAAAAAAAACTTTTGAAGAAAAGAAATATTGTTCCGCTCTCTTCATTGATGTATCGCCAGCCTTTGACAAAGTGTGGCATGACGGCTTGTTATATAAAATAGAACAAAATTTACCCATAAATATACATACATAACACAGCAAAAAAAAGTAACTGATAAAGAGATGAAAAAGTCATGAATTTAACATTGTGTTGGCATTTGAAGGAAGTACTTACTGGTGCAAAAGAGCTGCAGAAGTTCTTTTTTTAACCCATGGTTGTCATTGGTAGGATGTTCTTCTTTTATGCTTCTTATTCATTTCTTTTGAAGTGCTTCCTTTAAAACTATGTTTATGAAATTTTTCAGTTTTAGCCTTATTAAAAGATAATAAAAATGCATTAAAATGTATAAAATTTTAATTTTCTTAGAAATTATTAACCTTTTTTCTAGCTAAAACTTTTATTTATTCAAAGTTTAAAATATGCACTTTGTTCTACTTTTGAAGTGGTGAAAATGTTCTTTTTTGGAGGCTCTTGATATTTTTTTTTGCTGGGTAAATTATATAACTGGTCGGACATTTTTTCTTAAAGAAGGTGACTTTTTTTTAGTACCCCTCAGCCTATTGAAGCAGGTGTGCCCCAAGGTAGTGTACTGCGCCCTGTGTTGTATCTGATATATACCTCCGATATGCTAACTAATAGTCAAACTCATACATCAACATTTACAGATGATACAGCTATTTTAAGCACCCATGAATGCACACAGGAGGCATCTCGAATTTTGCAGAACCATATATTTGATATTGAGAGATGGCTAAAAAATGGAAAATAAAAATAAATGAAAAAAAAAATGCACACATATAACATTTACCTTGCTTTGGGAATCATGCCCACCTATCCTAATAAATAACCAAGTAATACTCCAGCAATCGGTGGTTAAATACCTTGGAATACATCTCGACCGACGCACAGTGTCACATTTGGCAGTTTTAGAACGACAAAAATCCAATTTTTGGAGATATTGGTCTGAAATTGTATATTCTGTTAGTAGATAAGGCCGTAAACATTCCCACTAAAAATGGGCGGGTAGAATCACTGCCACTCCCATACTGAAAAAAAAATAATTTATTTGTATGAATTTCCTGCATATTTTTTGTAAATTTTATTAAAATAAGGGATATTTTAAAAGTAGGCGTGGCAAGATCTAATCACATCAATCATAGTGTAATACTTGTATAACAATTTTTTATCCATTATCCTAAGATGTTTAAATAATTCTTAAAAAATATTTTCATCATATTTTTTTCTAATATATTAAAAGATCGCAAAAAGTCGCAGCCGAAATTCTCAAATATAAATTTATAGATACCATTTTATATAACAATCGTATTTTTACATTGGAACTCGTTGGAACTTTTTTGTTCTAGTCCATTAAAAATGGAATTTCCCAAAAAATATATTTTTTAATAATATGATTTCTTTTAAATAAAAAGCAGTGTGTTCAGTATTTATTTTTTAACCTAGCAAATTATAACAGAATAATTTGGATACATTTATTATTACATGCCAAAAAAAATCATATCAATATCTGCAGTATTTACTGAGATATATGAAGTTAAAGTTAAATATCTTCTTTACAAAAGTTGTAAATAAAATTAAAATATTTTTAAAAGTTGAATCTTTGAAAGTCCATAATTCGCGCTATAGACACTTACAAATACTTTTAGTATTTTTTCCATAATATAGGTTAGGTTAGGTTAAATGGGCTGCTGTAACTATTGGATACGAAACAGCTCACTTGGGTCCTATTGGTCCCATTGTGTTACCCTTAGGATCATGTGGAAGTTTTACATGCCCTCAAAGAGGTTCGGATCGAACCAGCATGACGCACATATAAAGGATCTGATCTGTCTTATGTCAATCATAGACAGATCAGATAACGCATGCAGAAACGGACTACCAAGTTCCGTAGCCCTAATACCTGCAAGAGCAGGACAGTGACATAGAAGATGTTCCACTGTCTCTTCCTCATCCTCATCTAAGCAACTTCTACAAAAGTCGTTATAAGGGAGTCCTAATCTCCTAGCGTGCGCACCGGCTACCCATAATATATAATATGTTTACTAATAAATGCGATACAAATTACTTCAATTAATAAGCTTTTATTTTCGTATTTTTGTCGTTCTAATTTGGATAAATGTGACACTGTGCGACGCCTAACTTGATGCAAAGTTGACCCAAATGAAATTGTAAGCACTCCAAATAAATTGGCTAATTCGCAGAAATTTTATGCTCAGTCTAGATTGTAAACTACTCCTCTATAACTCAGTTTTAAAGTCAATATGGACTTATGGGGTACGGCCTCAGCATCAAATATTGAGAAAATACAGAGAAGCCAAAACAAAATATTGCGAACTATAACCGCAGCCCCTTGTTATGCACTATGGTTTCAATGACCACTTTTCTTGGCCAAAATTACCAAAATGGAAAAAAAACAGATTGTCTTGTTTGAAATATGATTTGAGTGAAAATCAAAGCAATTTAATGTATTTATTTTGTATTCCAAAAATTTAATTAATTTTTACACTTTTTATGTATCAGAAGTAAAGTCATTACAAAGGAAATTTTAACATATTTATTTATTTCCGTTGAGTTTTTCTTTACCGATTTTCACCAAAAACTTTCAGGTCTAATGAAATGTAAAATGTTTTACGAATCCAATTTCATTTTGTGTTTTATAAAACAAACTGTATTTTTCTAAGATGATAACAAGTTCTAACTAATTTCGTATTCAATTATAAAAGTACTTATCCTAAATACTATTTTCCATAATAAACTTATTTAAAAAATTGTTGTATTCATCCGGTTGATAAGAATAAACACCGCAGAACTGAGCGGAAGTTAAACTATATGCATTAAAATCGCTTTTAGTCCGACGTTGGTTGGACTAAATAGATATTAAGATTCAGATTTATGATTTGTTTAATTTTTGTTAGTTCACTTGACTTTTGTGAAAATTCAATAAATAAAACTACTGATAAAAAAAAATTATTTAAACAAGTAAGAAAGTTATAGTCGGTCAAACCCGACAATATGAAACCCTCACTATTGCGATTGTGCATTGAAATGATTTCTGAAATTTTCGGAAATGGACCTAATATGGGGCATATCCTTATAAAATAACTTAATATGATTTTTTATTTGTGTCAAATCATTTATGTGAAATTTTCGCCAGTTAAAGTGATTTATTAAAATGGGTTTTATATGGGAGCTATGCCTAATTGTAGACCGATCTCCATGAAATCGATTGAATTTTGTATAAAAGATATTCCTACCGATTTTTTTTTAAATATGAGTATATGTATGGGGGCTAGGTGAAATAATGGAGCCAACATGACCAATTTCAATAGCGTTCATCGTAATGCCAAAATAAACATGCTGCCAAATTTCATCAAATTATCTTCAAAATTGCGACAAGGTTTACATGCACAACCAGCCAGACGGACGGGCATCGTTAAATCAACGCAAAAAATGATTCTGAGTTGACTGCTAAACTTTAAGATGGGTGTTAAGCCCAAATTACAATTACGCGTAGCAACAGTATCAGCAAAAATTATCAGCTGTTCACTGTCAGTACAACATGATGCTGCCGTTATAATTACAATTAAGCGTAGGCAGCCACAATTTACAACTGCCACCTAGCTTTATTCTACTTGTGTATTTTAGCTTCTCATTTATTTGCTCACTCTCTTTGTCTCGCTCTCAATCAGAATGCAGCGCAGTGAATTTAGAAACAGGGTTAAATAAAACAGCACTGCAAACTGCTGCTGACCAAATGTAATCAACACCATAACAAACAGTGCTTTCTAAATTATCAGCTGATTATGTCAGCACAAACTGCTGCTGACTACGCGCAATTGTAATTTGGGCTTTAGAATATTTTTCCTGTGTGTTACGAATATCAGCACTATGGTGATGTAGGGTATGAAAAGAACGATGTAATTATAAAGATCATATCGTCAAAAAGTTTTAAGACTAAAAAGCTGTATTAAGACCAGGATTGTTTTTCATCTTTCGTAGAAGATAGTTTCGTTTCTGATGCTCCAGCCATTGATACTTCTTTTTAGTTTCCTCACTGAAGAATCTATTGACAATGTTTAAAAGAGATGTTATGTAAAATTCCTGGTGACAAACACATTTATTTTATTATTAAATGATATGTATTAAATAATTTAAAATTAATTCTTTTGAAGACTGAAAAGCTAGGCAAACAACAATATCCCAAGTACAACTCTAAGTAATGCAAATAAAAATTGTTTCTCCAATACCACTTATAAAATATTTTTAAATTTTTTATTTGTATATCTGACAAATGCAAAGTGAAATGAAACGTATGTCTGCCTTAAAGGTAGAAATAATATTCGTATTTTTATTTTCAGTTTTGCTGTTTGCTTAAAAATGTTTGTATTTAAATATAAGAAGACTGTGTGGAACTTTCCATTTTAATTTTTGAGTTCAGTTTGAAAAATATTTGGAAAAGGAAAATGGTAATATGAAAGTATGTAGGTTTGAGTATTTATTGTACTTAGTATATGTTTGTGTGTTTGGTATCCGTTATAAAATTATATTCGTATATTTTGTTTTTCTATTTCCTATGTAGTTGGTGTTGTTGACTGCTTCAGATATTTAGCGCCCGAATATTGTTTGGCACTGATTTTATGCTTTAGTAACTTCAATATCCTTACAGCAAACAAAAGTAATAATAATAACAACAACAGTTACTTAAATACACAACGACTGCCTGTCAGAATGTAGCAGGAGCAAGTGTTGCTTTTCAACCTGAGGCTCATCGCAATCGTATTCGTTGAACATTTTTAAAGTGTTGCAGAGGGGATTTACAACAACATTTATTGTTCCACAAAATTTAAACGTTAAACTTATTTAATGTTCATGTGTGTGTATGTGTATGTGGGAGTATTTGTGAATACGTTTGGGTGTATTTAAGTATATATATGTGTATTGGAGTTTATTTCATATTTCTTTCATGTTTTATTTCATGTATGATTAAGGATTTTTATATTTATTCTTTGGTTAACAAGCTCAGCATACATTTTATAATATTATGGAATTCTTATTTTTTTCGACAACAATAAAATATATAGACGATTTTATTTTGTAATAATTTTTATTGAAAGCTAATAACTACATATTTTTATAAGTTAAATTGGCGCTTAAATATTCATATTGCTAAAAAAAGTTCTCTTGGTGTGTTCTTCATTTTAATAATATTTATTTTTTTTCAATTTTCAATATCGGAAAATCAATATGGAGCTTATTATAGATCATTAAGACCCTGTTTCCTGGGAGCTGGCGATTATAATGCTAAGCATACATTCTGGGGATCACGACTGACTAACCCGAAAGGTCATGTTTTGTTTGATACAATTTCTAAAATGGGATTGAATGTAATTTCGAGTGGAGAACCTACATATTGGCCTACTGATCCAAATAAAATACCAGATGTCATCGATTTTGCAGTTGTAAATAATTTTTCATTGGAACTTATTCAAGTGGAATCTTCATTGGAATTATCTTTAAATTATTTACCCAATTTTGTTATTCTATTTAACCCCCGAGAAATTGTATCCCCCACTGGTAATTTAGCGATATCAAACACAGGAATTAACTGGTTGAAATATAGAAAATCACCCTTATTACGAGTGTCGTAGTCGTGATGAAAACCTGTCGTTTCCTCTAATTTCGTATTATGATTGTCGTAAACAAAAAAAAAAAAAAAAAAATACATGCAATTAACATCGAATTTGTCGTTTTAAACGACTACGACAACGACACTCGTAATAAGGGTGAATATATCAGCACTCACTGCACAGGAAATATATCGCTAAAAACTCGAGAAGAAATCGATCTCTCTCAATAATTTTGAAAAAAGTTTAAAACTTGCTGCTGAACAAGCTACCCTAACCCCCGCGACAAAACAGATGCAATAGAATTTGTTCTGTTGATGTCGAACGGCTCTTGACTGAAAAAAAAAAAGAGTTCGAAGAGAGTGGCAACTCCATAGATCCCCTCAACTCAAGTCGAAACTAAGAGAATGCCTAAAATGCCTTAATAAGCTTCTACAGTATTAAAAAACTGAATCACTTACTAAATATTTGGAAAATCTAGATGCAACACCGTATACAAATTACTCATTATGGCGAGCTACAAAAAATTTAAAAATACCAGTTTTAAGCAGACCTCCTCTACGTAATACAAATGGAGGCTAGGCAAGAAATGACGGCAAAAAGGGGAATCTATTCGTTAGTCATCTAAAGAGTGTGTTTACCTCAAATTTATCAGATGACATAATAGAGTTGCCACCAGTTGTACGCCATTATAGAGAAGTTGAACCCCTTTGTTTTGAGATTCGAGAGATCGAGAAGGCTATTGTTGATTTAAACTCCAAAAAAGCCTCTGGTATTGATAAAATCAGTATCAAAATGCTTTTGGAGCTACCCCGGATAGCGTTAAAAATAATACTTTTTATTTTCAACGCTATATTACGCCTTGAACACTATCCACCAGAATGGAGGGTTTCGTTGATTACTATGATACCTAAGCCAGGAAAAGATCACACTAAAGTAGAATCCTATAAACCCGTCAGCATGTTATCAAATATATCAAAGCTGTTCGAGAAGCTATTAATGAACAAGTTGAACATAATAATGAATCGAACTGATTGCATCCCGAATCATCAATTTGGTTTTAGAAGAAAACATAGCACTATTGAAGAAACACACAGACTTGTTAATGTTATATCCAAGGCTTTTGAAGAAAAGAAATTTTGTTCTGCTCTATTCATCGAAGTTTCGCAAGCTTTTGACAAGGTATGGCACGAAGGCTTGTTATATAAAATAAGAGTAAATTTACCCACAAACACACATAAGCTATTTGAAAGTTATTTAACTCAACGGAAGTTTATTCGTGAAGAAGGAGACTTCCTAAGTTCACTTCAGCCTATAGCAGCAGGCGTACCGCTGATATGCCAACAAATAGTAAAACCCGTATATCAACATTCGCAGACGACACAGCTATACTAGGCGTTCATGAAAACCCCCAAGAAGCATCTATACTCCTGCAAGATCATGTGTATGATCTAGAAACATGGTTAAAGTAAACGAGTAGAAATGCATACACATAACCTTCACATTTAGGAGAGAATCATGTCCAACAATTCGAATAAATAATCAAGTTATACCCCAACAAACGGAGGTTAAATACCTTCATGCATCTAGATCGACGCCTTACATGGAAAACGCATATTGAAGCCAAGTTAACCCAAATGAAGTTGAAAGCTCTTGAGATTAACTGGCTCATTGGAAGAAATTTTAAGCTGAGTTTAGATTGTAAATTATTGCTTTACAACACAATTCTAAAGCAAATATGGTGCTATGGTATTCAATTATGGGGCACGGTTTCAGCTTCTAATGTTGAAAAAATTCAAAGGCGCCAAAATAAAATTTTAAAAACAATTACATCTGCCCCATGTTATGTAAAAAATTCGAATATCCATAAAGATCTCGGCGTACCTCTGGTAACTAACGAAATAAAGAAGCACGCATTAACGCACCTAAAGAAGCTTGAAGCACACCCAAACTCACTTGCTCGTAATATATTAAGGAGTGCGATCGAAAAAATCTTAACACACGTTTTGCATCATAACTTTTTTCGGAATCAATATTAAAGGATTTTTTTTATCTGGTTATCATGGAAAAATACGTCAGTTATTATTATTTTTAATAATAACCATGTTGATTTGTCGTGATTTTTTTCAAAATGAGTGACGAAGAAGATGTACATGCTACAAATTATTAATAAATTTCCAAAAAATCCAAATAGGTCCTACAAATAATTGGCCACAGAATTAAATTTCTATCGTCAAACTATTTCTAATGTTATTGAACAATATCAGGAGAACTTGACCATTGATAGGAAACCCGGTTGGGAAAGAAAAAAAGGTGCACATGATATTGGGAAGGCCAGAAAATTGAAAGAATATTGAAAGGAACTCCAAACACATCTGGTAGAATAGCAGCCCATTTAGCTCAGTGCTTTGACGATATAGTGCGAAAATGTAAAGCTAATGCACAGTTGATAACATATAAAGTCCAAAAAGTTCCAAACATGAATGCTGCAAAAAATTTAGAAGCCAAGAATATGAGACGGAAATTAAAACCAAATTTCATACAAAAATACTCAAGTTGTATAATTGACGAAGAAACGTATGTGCTGGCAGAATTTTCGCAGCTTCTGTGTCAAAACTTTTATATTGTTAATGCTCTAGACAATGTTATAGATAAGTTTAAGACCCAAAATAAGAAAAAATTTCTTACGAAATTCCTGGTATAACAAGCTTTTTGCAGTTGCGGCAAAACAGGAAATTCATTTGATACATTCGGATCTATAAATATCAAAATATACATCAAGGAATATTTGCAAAAAAATACTTTTCCTTTCATAAGAGAGCACAACATGTCCACACATTTTTGGCCCGATTTGGTATCATGTCAATTCGGTAAGAAAGCTCTGGAGTGGTACCAAAACAATAACATAGTTTTTGTACCAAGAGAGATCAATTTTCCAAATTGCCTATATCTTGGACCAATGGAGAGATATTGAGCACTTTTGAAAACTGATTTTAAGAGCACAAAAAAGGTGTCCCGAAATACTGAAGATTTTAAAATAATATGTGCACACTGTTCCAAAAAAGAGACTGAAGTAACTATTGCATCTCTAACGGAAGGGTTACCAAAAATGGTCCACAAGTTTATAAGTTGTGGTTACAACTACAAAAGTTATATTTTTCTGTGATCTGTAATAAATTATCAATTAAATAAAAAAATAATGAAAACTCTAGGTTCAACCGTTTGCAAGTTATTGAATATTATATAAGTTAAGATTTTTTCGAACGCATTCCTTTAGAAGTAATGGTTTTAAACTTTGCTTATTTTCCTTTAGTATAAAGCGTGTTCTTTTTGTTTGAAAATAATATGTTTATACTATGCCCAATTCATTACCTCTGCCATATCGTTATATCGATGTACATATGTTTTAAATATTTTTATATTATTTTATTCTGGCTTCAAAAATTTAGGGCCTCATTTTGTAAAACGAAACGTTCTCAAACGTTCAATACTGGGATGAAAAATACTGGGAAATTTAAATTATTTCATACAAGTTTTTTCATTAGTTTCAAAAATACCAACGATATAAACAAAATTCAGCAAAAATAAGTTTTATTAAAAAATAAATCCGAGTGCAAAATTTTACGAAGATTGGTCCATACTTAAGCATAGCTCCCATCTTTCGATAAACACTCGCATAACATACTCTGCAGGTCAACAGAATTGGTTGAAGATTTTCGTTTCATTAAAACAAGAGTTTTAAAATAATAAAAAAAATAAAAAATTTTTTCATAATAACTTTTAAAGTTATTAATTCTATGATATTTACAAGCAAAATAAATCCATCTCCGATTTCTATGAAATTCACTACAGATATTGGCAAAAGGAAGTGCTTCTCAAATCGTAAAATATTATACTTATGTGCCTTTCCGGTCAAAAAATATGACAGTTTAAAAAACGAGAAAAAACTAAAAACTTTACATAGGTGTACTTGGTTTATTTCTAATAACTTCTAAACTATTCATGGTAGATATTTTCCATATTTTAGTTCCATATTTACATCAAAAGTTCAAAGGTAAAAGTTAGACATATATAAATCAAATCATTACATCTCAAAAACGGTATTTAAAAAAAAAATATTAATAAAAGAAAAATATAATAAGTTAATTTAACTCATTTAGTTTAGAAGTTATGGACCAAAATAAAATCTAATTACTTATAACATCTGAACTATACACAATAAAATTTTAGTCTTAGTATCATTTTAAAGATGGAGATATTTCCTTTAAAATGACATGTAATAAAATAAAATTAGACTTACAAAAATCCTTGACCCTTGAACTTTCGAAGTAAATAAATTTTACACATGTCATTTTAAAGTCAATATCTTTTTCTATTAAATTAAATAAAAATTTGAATTTCACAATTTAAAGTTTTGAAGTTGTGAACGAAAATCTTGAACCTATTCTGCTGACCGGCAGTGCACTATTGTATAACTTTAACATAAGCAAAAATCATAATATTCAATTGCATAAGGATCTGTCTATAAATGGCCAAAAGTCTCATAATAGGTCCAATTCCGAAAATATTCAAACTTTTTTGGAGGTAGAAATGCAATGGGCTTGACCGATTATAACTTTCTCATACTTTTACTTCTTTTAAGAGTAAAATATTGTATTAAAAAGTTGTTATGATCCATCGTAAATTAATTTAAAACAATTTTTTTACAAAAATGCGCTAAAAAGTCCAATGGTGAATTAAAATCCAATAGGAAAAACTTTAAAATATTTTTTCCATAACAAGCTTCAAATTAAAGAGGGAGAATGTTATATTTGATGTGGTCTTTAAAATGGGTGGATCACGCCAATTTTTTGTATCCGAGTTTACATTGGTCCTTGAACTATTTGTATAAAATTAAGTTGATGTTTACCTTATATGGGAGGTGGGATGGATTACACTAATTTTTTGTTTCCATGTTTATATTGGTGCTCGAACTATCTGTATAAAATTTTGTTGTCGTACATAGTTTTCTTTAAGAGATATCTACAGAAATGTATGAACTAAAGTTACAACGAACACTCTTTGTTTCTAGTATTTTGCCCATAACTTTTTTATTTATCGACCGATTTTGAATACAAGAATCTTACAAAGACTCTGAAAATATATCTTTTATGGTGGGTATACAAATTGTTCAAAAAATGTTGTAAATTTCTCATAAGTTTTCTGTTTTCTGCGAATGAAAATAAAAATTTCAATTAGAGTTACACTGGATCATTCTTAGTAAAATAAATTTTCTTATGAAATTATTTTCAATTATTTAGTTTGAATTTAATTGATTTTTTTTTTTATAACAAAATTTAAATACTTGTGTACGAGTAAATCTCATAAATTAGATTATTTGAATTTATGTAAAATTTTACCAAATTTTTCCTTATTTTGCATTTATTTTTATCATCAAATAGTTGAAGGTGAGAATTGGTCTAAAAAACAACAGTGAAAATGGGAGGAAGACTAAAGAAAGGGACTATATTCATACATATATTTCAACATTAAAACGTTTATTTTTTATATAAATAACATCTTGTTATTGACTCAAATGTAGAGGGGAATGAATGACTTTGTTAGTCAAATTCATTGGAATGTAGTTTGTTTGTTTTTCTATGTGTCTGTCTGACTGTCTGTCATTTATTTAGTTTACCTTTATCTATGTTTATCAACATCAGTGTATACCCAGACTATGTTAAAATTGTTGTTTTATTGTAAAATATATACACAGGCATTAACAAATACATACGTATGTATATAGGGATGTACGTTGACATACTTACATTTTAGATTGTCACTGTGTCTGTTTGTCTGCGATAATGATGCAAAAAGAGAGATAAATGTTTTTGTAATAAAATTATGCACATACATTTGCCCAAGGATATGCTGGTCTCAATTCAACTAAGAAATGTAAGTGTGAGTTGTTGGGTGTACGTTTGTATTTTTCATATCCAACAAAAAATAAAAAAAAAAAAAAAAAAAATACTTTCACTTTCCCATTTCCTTTTTCCTTGTGTTTGTGTGTGTGTATGTTAATAAAGCCAGTATTCAGTTCTATATAGATCTTACCTACACACACCATTATAAACCATTATTTGTTTCAGTTCAGTTCAGTTTTTAAACTTTTTTATTTCATTTTGTCTGTTACAAAAAATATAAAATTCCTCTGTTGAGGATTTTTTTCTTTGTTGGCTTTATACGATAAAAAATGAAAATATAAAGTAAAAAATACTTAAAGTTTGTTTTATGACATGTGGCCCATAAAAATTCTCAAAGAATCATCTCATCATCTTAATGGCTTAGATGTGATTTAGAAAATTTTATTTGCAAATCATTTAAGCATAAATTTTTTAAAAATACATAAATATATTTAATCTTTACTTGTTGATTATTCTGTTGCGTCGTTAAAGTTGTTTTTAAATATTTATGGGGTAAAAACAAATTGTTAAAAAGAAAATAAGCGTTGTTATTAAATGATATATTGTTAAAGAGAATTTGGACTTATAAATGATTTTGTAATTTAATATCTACTAATATAAAAAATACTAATATGTGAGTTCAAATAAAATGTAACATACGTTTTTTGTAATAACTTCGAATGCTGATAATCTATATACATCTATATCTATATATTTATATAAAAATGAATTATATGGACCGTGAATCGTAAAATTAAAATAGAGCGGTACGAAGCGGTACCCTTCATAAAAATAAAGCATTAAATAAACTTAAAAACTATTTCAGCAAAATAACGAAATTATCTATCTCATCAGCCTCCAAACATAGAATGAATATGGGACTGATAGTACTAGGGAAAATGGTACCCCTATAAAACAAAAATATTAAATATCTTAAGAACTATGAATAATAATTGAGATGAAAATGGTAACGAAAGAAACAGTGGGATAGTATCTCCCATGCAAATAAAATACTAATTATGCGATAACTTAAATACTGTTACAGCAAAGATCTCAAAATTTTACGGAAATGTCTTTCTCATCATCCTCCAAACATAAAATGAAAGTGGGATGTATAGGACCAGGGGGAATGGCAACGGAAATATTAAATATTGTATATCTTAAGAATTTTAACTGAAAATGTTTAGACCCACCATCAAAAACGTGGGGGGTATATTGATTTTCTGATTCCGTATGTAACTTGTCAAAGGAATCATTTAAGACCTCATAAAGTATATAATTTCTGGGTCCTGGATCGATTCTGAGTCGATCTAGCTATGTCCGTCTGTCCGTTGAAAGCAGGATAGGGCTCGAACGGGACAACCTAGGGAGTATTTATCTTATATATGGTTTGTATTGTATTGAAAACAGACAAAATCGGTTAATAAACAAAAAAGTTATGGACAAAATACTAGAGACATAGGGTGTCCGTTGTAGCTTCATTTCATAGTTTTCTGCTGATAACTCTTAAACAAAAGCATGTACGACAACGAAATTTTGTACGGATAAGCTGGGGGTCAATATAAACTTGAAAACCAAAAACGGGAATGGTCCGCCCACTTTACCGCTCATCTCCCATATAACGAAAAATTTGAAAAAGTTGATGGTGAGTATATAGATTCGGCCGAGCCGAATATAACATTCGCGCTTGTTATATCTTTGAACGTTGCACAACTATTACAATTTAAATGAAATTAAAAAAGGATTCGGTGCCGAATCTTTGATACCCTTCACCATCTTACTGACAAATAATAAAATTTTCGCCTTAACGTATGCTTTCATACTTTCACATTTATAAATCTACATTTTTTTCCAAACTACAAAAAATTTAATACAAAGAGCGTGTGCCAAACGGTAGCAAAGTTCTGTGGAAATTTTAAATTTTCTTATGGTGAAAAAATTGTATAGTTTTGCTGTGCCAAATGAAAACTTTTTGCCGTGATAAATTTTGACAAAATCGTTAACAAAATTTTACAAAACTTTAAATAAAATTAATATATTTTTAAAAATTATTTGTTTTAAAGAGAAAAATAAAATACAATTTTATAAAATAGACATTAAAAATCTCAAACAATTTCAAATTATTTTAATTTATTAAGTATATTACGACTTTTAAATTTGTCTATTCTATTGTCAAAAATGTATGTAGCCCTATGAGCTAGTGAAATTTTATTCACCTCATATACTTCAAAATTTTACTTTTCTACATACTTTGCTACCGTTTGGCACACACTAAAAAAAAAAAAAAAAAAAAAAATAAATAAAAAAATAAATAAATAAATAAATAAATAAATAAAAAGAAATAAAATAATAATAAACAATCATAGCAAGCATTGCTTTAAAAAATAAACAACTACAACAATTCCACATTTATATATTTTATATGTATGTATGACAAACTTATATATACCCTTTACACCTGTGGTGAAGGGTATAAAAATAAAATTTAGCAGATTCTTTTTTTGAGACTTGTAAGTTGAAGTCTTTAATTTGTGTTTTTTTTTTTTTTTTTTTGACAAATGGAAGAGAACAGTTCTATGCACATGTTTTGTGAAAATAAAAAAGGTTATATATTCCAAAATTTCTGAATGTAGGTCAACGATTCAGACGTATATTTCTGAAAGTATCCTACAAAGGAAGGACATTTGTATTTTTACATTTTTTTCTCGTAATTGTTATAATTATTTTAGAATAAAAATTATTTTATATTTATAATATATTAGCGCCTTCAGCAGTATGAAGATTCATGCATAATGTCATTGAAATTGGTTTGGTAAATAATTTTTCATTAATGTTGTTTACGGTTTCTTAGTTATCGGGTTATGTTGTTATACAATCAAAATAACCTCCGTGCACCGTAAAACCATTTTTTTTTTTGTTCTTTATCTGGTTATTTATACGCAATCAACTATTTTGTGTTTTGTGAAATCTAATAGAAGCATAATAAACTCTTTTTTATAAGCATTTAAGAAGAAGCAGATTTTTAAAAAATTTATAAACAAGAAATTGGGTTGATTATCATAGTTGATTATTGTATTTTGTAGTTGTTAAAATAACCAGATAGCCATATAACCCGATAACCTAGCGCTCCACTAAGCGGCATTTACCCTGAAAAGCTGGCCAAAGAGGCAAAAATGAATTTAAAGAAATTTAAGAAACTGAGTATGCAGTTCGATAAACAACAAATTCTGCATTATATAGTGAATTTTCACGACTTTAAGTTGAGATTTGTAGATTTGAGACAATGTCAAAATCAGGAAAGTGAAGAAAATTAAACGCGTTTTTGGTGTTTTTTTTGTTGAAATTTTAATAGGTTTATATGATATTTTTTTGTGGTTAAACGAATAGAGGTTTTATATTGATCTTTTTTTTTTCATTTGAAAGGTATGTTGTTGTATCAGTGTTGCCATTTTAGCACTTGTATCAGTGTTGCCATTTTAGCACTTTCAGTGCTAGATTTAGCATTTGAAGAGGTTAAAATGCACTGGCAATTTATAAAAATATGCTAAATGCTTTTAGCACTTTTTTACAGCAATTTTTTATTAAATACTTTTGGATTTTTTTAAGGAATTTCTTAGTAAATTTGACGTTATTAATTGTCAGTTTTAAAATATATATAAAATATATTTTGACTTTATTTTCCAATATTACTCTGAAGAAAACATTTCTATAAGTTGTCATTTGAACTATATTTTACTAGAAACATGGGCCACAAAAATATTAATTTTTCTTCACAAAACAATTTAGCATTTAGCTGCTGTAGAACAATTTAGCATAATTTTTTGGACGTTTTGGAGCACTTTACCAATTACATCTTCTGGCAATACTGCTTGAAATTAATAAAAAACACACAAAAAAGTCAAGGCTCAACTAAATAGAATACTTTCGCTTCAACTGCGACTGACAGCTACGCAACGCACAAATTATATTAACCCAGTCGTTGTATTATTTTGTTATTAAAATTTTATATAATAAAATATATGGATGTAAAAATTAAATTATGTTCTCAGTTGAAATAATAAATTGCACTTTAAAATTTCTTACTCAATGAAAAAAATTAAAATAAGAATAAAACAACTCACAAAATATATTTACGTACTTCAGCACTTCAAAGTTGAACATTTTTTCATCTTTGAAGTACTTCACGCAGAAGTTTGGCGTACTGATTTGGTTCCGCACAATATAAATGCATGTATTTAACTTAGCTGTCAGTCGCAGTTGAAGCAAAAGTATTGTATGTAGTTGTTCCTTCAGTCTCGCACGAGAATTCAAGCAAGAATTTTGTGTTACTGCTTGTTACTTGAGATGCACTCAAATATTAATATGATTTTTTATCTCTTAATTAAACAACTAACTTTTTTTAATTAAAAAATAATATTTAATACAATTAATTTTTATTATAAAATACAAATTTGAAATAATCGTTCGTGCTGAATTAAATTTAGTATTATTTGATATTTTTTAATAAGAAATTAAAATCCTAAATTATTAATATATCGTTATTTTTTTTTTAATCAAAGAGTAGAAGAAATAAACATTAAATCGTAATTTTTATGATTACTATGGTAATTGTTGTGAACCCTGGTTATTACTATTCAAATTCTAAACTAGTAACGTGTATTTCCACTTACAAGTCTTGAATTGACGAAGAAACTTACAAAATTAAATTACTATAAAAATTATGTTATTTTTTTTGGTGTATAATTTCATAATGGGACAGAAAAACAAAACATACACAAACATAATTGTGAGTGTATGAGTGTAGAGATCGCTGGTGTAGTATCTATAAAAAAGTAGAAACAGGAAATTGTTTGTTTATTTACTAAAGGAGATGAAATACGATCGCGTTTGTTAGTGTAGGGCATAGCATATGTGTTTTGTTGTTTTAAAAGTAGAATTACTTTAATCAGCACCGAACTAGTTATACCTTTTTTAACGTCATATGAGCTTATATACTTTCAGAATATCAAATTTATATTTTAAAAAATGATTTGTGTAGTTTTGTTACTTATGTATTCAAAGTAACAGATGTTAAAGTTAAATATATTAATTAAATACATAAAAACAAAAATATAAAATTATATCCACTTGAAAAAAATATAAAAAATTATTTTTATTTTTTCATTCATATAAAATTTGTCACAAAAAAAAAAAAAAAATTAGATTTATCTTTAATGATTTTGTTTTATTCTGTAAAGAAAATGGAATTATATTGAAAAAATATCTTTTGTAAAAAATATTTAATTTGTATATACCTACTATATAAAAAAATTGTTATGACAAAAATAAATAAATGAATAAAAAAAAAAAAAACAACTTTTATTTCCTGCCAAAAAATAACTTTTATATATTAAAAAAAAAAAAAAAATTCAGTATTTTTGTTTAAAAAAAAATTTAAGTCTATAAATTGAAACATTACTGTATGAATATTTTTTTCTTTTTGTATAAAAAAAAACAAATAATAACTTTTTGCTTAGAAAAAGGAAATCAAAAAACTTCTTTATTTTTCAAAATACATATATAATTTAAAAATAAGTTTTAAAATTTAAAATATTAATATTATTTATTTCTATAAAAAATATATATTTTAATAACAATTTCTTGTTTCGAATAAAATACAACTCAAAAGCTTGGAAAAAATCACAAAATAATTTTTTTCCGAAAAAAAGGAAAAACTTTTATTTACTATTTAAAAATAGTAATAAAAAATCCAAAAGATGGAAAAAATATGTACTTTTAAATATTAAAAAATTTAAATATTTTTTTAAATACTAATTTTTAAATTTAAAAATTCTCTATAAAAGCTTTTTTTTTAAATAATAATAATAAAAAAACAAATTATATGCACATTTTATGAAATATATAAAAATATAATATATAAAAGTGAAATATAACAATTATTAGTTTATCAAAATATAACTATAAAATATAAATTGACAACTTCGAAATCATACAATAATTTGTCACGTCACTAAGAAAGGTATAAGCACGTCGGTGCAGATCAAAGTATTTCTACTTGTAAAACAACAAAACATATATGCTATGCCCTACAGTAATATTAACGTTCCTATCTTTTCCATTTGTAAATAAACAACTAAAATTTCTGTTGGCACTTTATATTTTAAAATAAAAGAAACAAATATTATTTGTTTCTTTCAATTTGAAATAAACATCTTTATACATGTACAAATATATATGTATATGGCTGTGTGTTCTTATTTGCATTTCTTTACAAGAAATACACACATGTACAAACACATATATTTAAACTCTTTCTCTCTCTCTCTCTCTGTTTTGGTGGTGGATTTTGTTTTGATTTTAACGATTGTAGTTAGTTTCATTTTTTAAGTATTTTTAAGTTAAGTATTAAATAATGTAAAATTAATATTATAAATAAATATTAATTATCATAGAACTTTAAAAACTTAATTACATATATCGACTATTATAACAATATGAGATGTATGTTTGATTTTCTTAATGGGCCGTATGTGGTAGCTAGGGGCACTTATGATCCGATCATAATAAAATCAGGTAAAATGATTTATATTCATATTAAACATGTTCATGCCGAATTTCATCGAGGTAATAGAATTTTTAAGCCAATTATAATTGCTAAACATATTTTCTTAAGAGGCCTTATTTTGGAGCTAGGGGCAATTATGGACCGACCATAAAAGAATTTGGTAATATGATTTAGATTTACATAATACAGAATTTCATCACGATACAGATGTTTTTAAGCCATTTATAAGCGTAAACGTGAATTTTTAAAGGGGACTTTATATGGGGACTAGGGTCATATTATACAGTGATTTCTTAGTACACAGAATTGATCCATGCTAAATTTCATCATGATTGTTGCATAATTACCATAACTATGTGTAAATAAGTGCAATTTGTATGGGGGCTAGGCGAAATCATGGACCGATTTGAACCAAAATCAGTTGGGTTCATCCTTGGGCTTAACTAACACTAACACTATCAAAAAATTCCAGCCATTAACTCAAAAGACAAAACGCCTGTCTCTGCGCTCGTTGTTCACGATCATTAATCAGTTATAGTGCGTATACTTAATACAACTGATTTATATTAGTCATACACATACATATGTCTTTGTTGTGTATTTTGCTTAAAGATTTCAAAAAATTATGATCGTTATTTTGGGTTTATCACACTGTGTGTGATATGTCAAAATAATTATCTAAGACCCCTTAAAGTATGTGGGGTCTTAGATAAATCAGTTCATATACGAAATATTTATGCTTTTTTTTTAGAAGAATAGAGTGTCTAGTATGTATAAAAAACTGTTAACCGAAGACTGGGTGAAATTAAAAATAATAATTTTTCGTTTAACTGTCTACAAAAAACTGGTTAACTGATATTGAAATAAATAACATCATTAGAAGCTTAATAATAATAATTTGGTAAAAAAATATTAAAAGGTGTAATTTCAATATAAGGTCTTAACCCAGCACAATAAAATGAAAAGCGTTGTATATAAATTTAAACCTTTATTGGTATTTATAATAAAAACTGTAACTTCATTCAATTTTTTTAATGCAATTTAATTATCGAAGTTCTGAAAAATTAAGCAGAAAAAATTTTCAAGGCTGGAAGAATTTTCTTTTTATAATTTTTATTCACTATTTCTGAAGTTTTTCCGTTAAAAAAATGTTTAAAAATTTTTATGAATTTATGCAAGTAATTAATAAAAATAATTTTTAATTGATTAAATTGTGAAAAACAGATTACATTTTTCTGCTAAAAAGACACTTATTTTTAATTATATATTAATAATTATTAAAAAAAAAAATCGATTTGGATGTTGCCATCGACATTACAAAAAATTATAAAATAAAAATAAATATAATTTTATACAAAATAAAAAAAAAAAATAAAAAATAATAATAATAATAATAAAATGTTTAAAAAGTAAACAATTTTTATTATATTAATTGACTCTGAAGTTCTCAGAAATTTGTTTGGAAAACTTAACAAATAAAAAAAATCTTTCCCAGAAGTTTATAAAAGTTGATAAAAGCATTTTCCAAAGGCGATTATTTCCAAAAGAAATAAAGATTTTGTGTTAATTTTCTAAAATAGCAAAATCTATATTCGTTAAAGAACGGTATAATTCGTTAAATAACGAATATAATTCGTAAGACCGTTGCGCGGTGCCTAATCCTTAATAAAACAATCTATGCATACTGAAAAAAGTAACTTTAATGAATGAAGTACACGAATGAAATTCATTAATTTATTCGTTGTTTTAGTGAAAATCTTCATTAAAATTCAATGAACAAATTAACGCTATTATGAATAGTATATTGAAGCCATTTATTATATTTATTTTTTAATAAAATAAGTAAATCAGTTGTTTGACTTAATGTATTAGTTTATTGTTTTAAAAATATAAGTAGTATACGTAAAAATATTTACTCAATGTATTAGTACATTGAATTAATTTATTTAATGTACTAATACTTTGATTTAATTAAGAAGAAGTATTACACTGTGAACAAATGCATTGAATCAATGAAATTTTTCATTAAATTATGTTGGAATAAAAATAACACAGGGAAACACTAATTCTGCTCAGTCAATTGGGATACATGACATTAAGAAGTGCAAACAATCTAATCCACTTTCTTTTAAATTGACTCTAGTTCTCGCGATAAATCGCGATTTGTAAAATTAAGGAGGTTGCACCAGATATTGAAGCTTGAAGTTTTTAATATGGAATATGGAGATATTAAGCTCGTCTTTTGAGAAAAAATTAAATTTTACACAAAATTTAAAGAAACTATTTTTTCAAAAAATCATTAAAATTCGAAACTGTCAAAAATTCAAATTTTTATTATTTAATCATAAAGATAAATTTGGTGCAAATAAAACAAGATATCTTTCATTAAAATCAATGCAAAATCACAAAATCATTTTTTTATTTTTTTAATATTTCCATATAAATGAGTATTTTTACTAATTTGTGAATAAAATCAAAACTTAGGCACTGATTTTAATGAAATATTTCTTGTTTTATTTGCAACAAACTTATCTCTGTGAATAAATAATAAAAAATTGAATTTTTGACAGTTTCGAATTTTAATGATTTTTTGAAAATTTTCTTGAAATTTGGTATAAAATTTCATTTTTTTTCAGAAGATGTGCTTAATATCTCGATAACTGCTGACCGTTTTAAAAAGTGATATAAGAGCAACTTTAAGATAATTTTAATTAGAATTTTTTGATATTTTTTTTTTTTAACAAATTCAGACTAGCTCATTAATTTTACAAATCGCAAGATCTATAAAACAATAAATGACGCGTTGACCCCACGAACACCCTGTTACCAGTCTAGGCTGAGAAATACAGATTAATATTGAGTCCAGTTAAATAGACATCACGACTTCATTACGTAGGAGTTCCGCGGTATGCCCATTCAAATAAAAATCGATAGTCTATATTAAAATTCACTAGTATGTATGTCAAAACCGGCAAAACAAATAAATTTAATTTAATGAAGCTTATTAGAGGATTTAAATTTTTAATTTATCAAAACTAACTTTAAAATGAACGTCGCGACGTTAAATATCTTATAGATTTATGTATGTAAATAAGAATACTTTGTGTTCACTCATGTCTGAGTTCTAAAACATCTTACATAAAATTTGCATTTAAAAAGACTTGATTTTGAAAGTATTTTCGCACTCTTTCATTCCTTTCTTTTGCCTTATAGGTTTGGGTCTAACGAATTCATTGAAACATGAAAGAAATCTTATTTGCGTTTGTTTCCATTGTTGAAAGAATGAAAAAGAAATCTGCATAAAAATGCCATGAAATATTTTTAGCAGCAAAAATAAAAAAATAAAGAATAACGTTTGTTATGTTTTTGTTAAATTAAAAATTAAAAAAATATGGTAAATAAATATACACAGATGGACAAAAGTCACCGTCATTTGTCTTTATGTAAGTTTGAAGGGCCTCTGCGCCCATAAAACAAATGATATATAAAAATAGTTTAATTCTGCATAAAATATGGTTTATTTAAAATGTTTTTTAGTTAAAATAATTTTTCTTTCATTAACCTTATTAACAAAAATAAGTATTTATTATTTGAAGTTCATATTTCGTGTGGACAAAAGTCACCGTCACTGCATCTAAATATTAAAGAAACTTTAAGAAATTTCGCTCTTACCAACACTTCTGTCTAAATTCGTGTAATATGGTAACTTTAAGACTGATCTGTTAAAATATTAATAACGGTACTTAATTTAAAAAAATTGCTAACGCCACTTCTATTAAAAATGAGTGAAAAAAGAAAAGAAACTACAATTGAAGAAAGAAAAATTATTTTAAGTGATTACAAACAAAATAAAACGATCCGGGAAATATGCACATTGGTTAACGGTCACGTACCACTATTGCTAGAATTATAAAACGTTTTAAAGACGACCCAACATGTGAGTATCAGACAAGAAGTGGACGACCACAAGCACTATCTGTTCGGGAAAAGAGGGAAATAGTAAAAATAATTAAAAAAGAGCATAAAACTTCATCGTCCGAAATTGCTGCAATGTTAAAGGAAAACACTGGTACAGGTGTTCACCCCCGTACTGTACGTCGAGTGCTAAATTCTGCCGGGTATAATGCCACAGTTTGCAGGAAAAAACCGCAGATTAGCAAGGTGAACCAAATGAAACGCCTTTCTTTCGCAAAAGAGTACATAAATAAAGGAATAGATTTTTGGGATAAGGTAATATTCTCTGATGAAAGCAAATTTTCCATATATAAATCAGACGGACGTGTTTTGACATGGAGAAAGAAGGAGGAGGCTTTGCAGGAAAAACACATTCAGTCGACTGTTAAACATGGTGGTGCTGGTGTCATGGTATGGGGTTATATGTCGGCGGCTGGGGTTGGGGAACTAGTATTTATTGATGAAGTGATGGATAAAAATATTTATTTGAATATCCTTAAGGATAACTTGCATAAAACTGCTCAAAAACTTGGCATTGAATACGACTATTTCTTCCAGCAGGATAATGACCTTAAGCACACGGGGGAAATTGTTCGATTATGGATCTTATATAACACCCCTCACACTCTTAAAACTCCTCCTCAGTCACCCGACATCAACCCAATAGAGCATTTATGGGACCACTTGGATAGACGGATTCGAAAACAACACATTACTTCCAAAAATATGCTTAAAGATAAATTAATGGGGGAATGGGAGAAAATTGATCCGGAAGTGACGAAAAAGTTAGTACATTCTATGCAGAAACGTTTGCAAGAAATTATTAAAAATAATGGCAAGCATACCTCATATTAAAATAATAAAAGTTTTTAATTAACTTTACCTGACGGTGAATTTTGTCCAGTAGTTATATGAACTGTTTTGTATATTTTTAATTTGTTTTTTAATAAGTAAAAGAAAAAGGAAATAACTCCTTTATATTGAAAAAATATTTGAATAAAATATACTTTTTGTTTAAGTTAACCATTTTTATATTTCAATTGTTTTCTGAGCATGGGGAGCCTTTAAACATTGTACATAATAGATGACGGTGACTTTTGTCCATGTGTGTACATATTTTAAAACTACGTAACTTATATTATATTTAATTACAAAGGATGTTTAAATTTATTAGTGGTTGTCCCTTTTTATAATAAGTTTTACAATTTTTTAAACATTTATTTAAATAATTTAAAGACTCCATTACTCTACCGTAAATGTAAATGTAAAAACGTAAATGTAAAGGGAAACGTAAGTGGATGATTACTCTATAAACGTAAATGTAGCTAGTACTTTGTTGTTGTTTTGTACACATGAACATCGGTGATGTCAATTACACATATTTTCAGTGGATAAAATTCAAATTGAAAATCGCTAAATTTGTTGCTTTGTATTTCAGCGATTTGTATACAAAACGAAATTTGTGCTTTTATGACAAAAATTTTGAACTTTAAATTAAATATTCGATTCTACGTCTTATTTAAATTATTTCAACAATTTTTTAGTGAAGAAAACAGCAAAAATAATTGTCCAATTGATAAACCTTTTACAGCGATTTTTTACGCAGATTTAGTATAATGAAATATAAAGCTGTCAACACTGTTGTTACAGCTGTCACGTAAAAACGTAGAGCGACCTAATTTGATTAGGTTGCTACGTAACATTTACGGTTTTTAGTACACATACACACATAGCTCTCATAAGCAAAACGTGTCAGCTGATTCGCTACATTTACATTTACGGTCGAGTAATGGAGCCTTAATTCTCATCGCTGTTTAATAAAAAAAATTTACAAACCCTTTTTAATTGGTTGCGCATAATGAAAAGTCATAATATCCTGGCTATAAAAATATTTATTTATAAAAAATAATACTTTTACTGTCAGAGTGATAATAAGTCACTAAATGAAATAAAAACCTAAAATACTAAATATTAAAATCTACAATTAAACTAGTGGAACACATGCGTACTTGAGTGTAAACATGTATTATTTCATGTGTCGCATAATATATAGATCCCATTAAATATACAGCATTACTTAGGTGCTATGGTTATTTAGCTTTCGTGTCGATTTTCCTGGAGGGATGGGCTTTTGACGGCTTTTCGCAACATAATAACAAAGTTAATATTCTCAGGTTTCTAGACACTCATGAGTACTAGGAAATTTACAGAAGGCTTCGGTTCTTTAGTTCGGCCTTGATCTCTTTTACCGAAAAAAAAAAAAAAAATAATAATAATTAATAAACTATTTTATAGTCTTTCGCAGACCTACTAAAATGTTACTAAGGACCTTTAGAAGTTGGTGGGGCCTTCTTTGGGAACCCATGTCCTAGATTATATATGTTCTAAGTTAATAATAAGAAGTGAGATCGAAAAAATATTAACACATAAAAAATTAAATAATTTGGAAACGGTTCATCTAAGATTTTTTATTTTTTCTATTTATTGATATTATATTAAAAATTACAGACCACTGCTTATGAACTCGTGGACCTTATTTGGTAACCCTTCCACTAGATATTTGATTTGAGCTTGCCCATCTTTTTTTTAAAACTTTCGATATTATGGCACATTTTTTTTTCACTTCAATTCTTTTTCCACAAGGGCCCAATATCTCTCCACTGGTCTTGGTTATAAAGATTTTTAAATTTATTGCTATGGACTTTATTGAGTTATTTCTTATGTTTTATTGCTTCTAAGGCATCACACTTTCAATCCTTTTTATTTGATTTTTCTATATATGTTAACAGCAATGAACTAAAAATAATAAGAAGTAAAAATAAATTATATTTTAGGCAACTTGCAAAAAATGAGCTGAAAATTTGTAAAATAGTATAGTCCACTTTATCCCAATATATTTTTACCAAATTACCCCAATTCCATATATTTATTTTTTTTATATTTTAAGCAGAAGTCTGTAAAAGCCTTATATTGTGCAATTGAAATAAGTTAAATATGAGGTATTTTATATTGTATTCACCGATTTTAAAATGTGCTTGATTTAAATAACGTCGGAAACATCAGCACTTAGAAAAACGTTTGTAATATATTTGCATGGGGTTTAATAGATGAACTATAATTTTGAAATTTAGTGCAATAACGGCAAACATAAACCAGTTTGCCGTTTTGCAAAAAAAAAAAAAAAAAAAAAAAAAGGAAATTTTTCTTTATTACACTATACCCCACAATATCCCACTTTACCTACAAAAATTATTTTGACAATTCTTCATATTCTATCTGTGTAGAACTAATTTATAATATTTTTCTGCAAAATATTACAGGCGAATCCACAATAATTTAGTTTAACGCCGTAGGGTTCGCACTTTAACTGTAATAACAAAAGACTTTCTTTAAAAGGCATACAACGTTTTGTGTCATTTTTTTGTAATGATTTGGTCATTATTTTCATCGACCCTTTTTCTGGTCATTTTAAAAACATAGAACATTTTATCTATTCATTATAATTTTCATCATTGTCGTTGAATATTTCGTTTTGTCAATGATATTTCCTAATTTTCCGCTTGTGATTTTTTTTTATCATTCATTTTAAATTTTTTATTTTTTAATTTTCTTCTCAGTGGTTGGTCAGAAATGATGTCCCATAATCGTCATCAACATTATCATGATGATGACACCATCACAGTCTGTCTGCGGTATGTTGTTTTTGTGTAATTATCTGCTTATAGTCAATGTTCTCGTAATTTTTTCTATCTCTGTACTTGTGGTTCTTCTTCCAACTAAAAGGATGTTTATTTTTCGTTATTTTTAAAGTTTTTTTTTTCATTTTCTTTTTATTTTTATGTTGAATGTGTATGTGTTAGTGATAAATTTTGGTTTTGTATTTTTTTTATGTTATGTAATATAGTTGTCATTTTAGGTCTGTTTATATATTATTGTATTTTAACATTTAAGCAGCTTAAGTTTAGTTTGATACCATAGAGTATTTCACATTTCCTTTTCCTTTTGGTTGTTTTATGTGTTTCTCTTTTTTTTTTTTTTGCTACAATTGCAGATTCACTTTTAAAACGAATGTAATTTTAGTTCATTTTAATGAGTATTTTAATGATAAAATTAAGCTTATTTTTTGCTTTCTAATTAGTTTCATTATAATTGCTTAATATTTTAGTTAGAATTTAAGGAAAATAGAAAAACAGTTTGTCTCTTAAAAATATACACATACATACATACATACATGTACAATGAATTTTTTTGTAGCGTATGATTATTATTTAATTGTTAATTACTTATACGAACGTTAATACTTATGTATGTATGTGCTTACGAAAAATTCAAAAGGGACTTAATATGGTTGGTAATTTTGTATATAAAAAGTTGAAGCATACATAGGTATGTACACATATACATATGTAATCTGAAAGTAATTAGTATTTCTAATTAGTTTAAAAGACATACTACTTATTTGTTGTGTTCAGTATTTGGTGATGGGATTAAAATTAATGTTTAAGTTAAAACAATTATTGCAATTATTCTAAATGTTAAAATATTTAGTAATTAGTAATCAAAACACTACTACTTGCTAATTAATTGAAATAACTTTCGGTTTTTCTTATCTATTCATATTCATTTAATTATATGAGGAGCCGCAGAACAAAACGTACTTTTTTGCATTTTTTCAGAAATTGAATTTTGTTATTTTTGTATTCAATGGGTTGAACTCTACCAGAAAAAAAATTTGTTAGGATAATTTTTTAATTTTTTCTGCAAAAAATTCTTTGCAGAAAAAAAACGTATTTTTTGATTTTAAGAGGTATATTTTTCTAAAGAACAAATATTTTTGTTAGTTATTTTGGTTTACAATTTTTTGCAAACAGTATTTTTAGATCATTTGATATATTCATGAAAAATATTTTCTTTAAACACGAGAAAATTATAAATTTTCTCAATATCTTTTTTACAAAACTTATTTTCTTACATTAAAAAGTCCTTTGATCTTACACATAATTAAGATTTGTTGTGGTGTATTGATGTTGTTCCATGAATTTTACGGAAAGGAAAATGCTTCTTACCATTTCCAGTTTCAAACTGCTTTGTAAGGGAATGAAAAAATTAATTCTTATTTCCCAGTTTTGCAGCTCCTCATATGAGAGGGTATATGAACGATAAGTCTACGAATCAGGTCTCTTTAATAGAGTTTTATTTTGCTTCATTTGTAATAATGGTCAGTATCCATATTAGAAAATCAGAATCTTTAGTTTTTCTGGGCATTACAGAGTGATGTCCTTTGGATTAAACATATATTTCGTGTGTCGAAAGAAGCATTCAAGTGCCTCGGAATTTTTAAATTGTGTAAAACACATTTCATACACAGAGAAAACAGATTGGTTGGGGCAACCGAATTTTTAGCCAACCGAATTTAGTCGGTTGCATGAACTATCTTATAATTTGATTGGCATTGCACTATATTACGGTAGTCTCAACCAATTTGATAAATGTAATTCGGTTGCGATAATATTAACTCCAATAAAAAAATACTCACATATATATTAAGCCTGCTCAAATAAAAAGAAATGTGTTTTTTATTTGTTTATATATTCATTCGTACACACAGAAAAAAGATGGCTTGGAAAATGATTCTCATTACACAATTTCAATCAGTCTAATAAAAATTTATTCTTAAATATTAAAAAGTTATAAATGTAATAGTATTGCTATATTTAGAACAATTAAACTATCGTTGTAACAGAATTGAGGTTTTAGAAACTGTTAAGAAAGTTGAATGAATCGATTTGAATTTTATTTCAATTTATTTCTATAATTTGGAAAAAGCAACTGAATTTAATTCATTACTTTATGTATTTCTCCTATATGTTGGTGATTATAATAAAAAGTTAGTATTCTCAATTAATATATTTTTATTTTCTCGTTGACATTCGTAAAAAGAATTAAATTAAATACCAAATTTTAAACACAGTATACAATAAATTATAATTCTGTTTTAAATATTAACTTTTGCTGATACTTATAAAAAAGGTTTGTAGGTTTCCTGTCTCATTAACCACCGGATATTTGTGCATGTATAAATCTGTGTAAATTTATTATCTTACGTTTAGTTTAATATCTGGGTTTTGCAATTTTTTCAGGCTTCAAACAAACAAAATCTATTCCTTATCACTACTAAATACGACAAATTTCATCTATCAAAACTGAAATAAGAAACAGAAGATACAAGAAGATTCCAATATCAAAAATTGCTAACTATATTTCCCTTAATCGATCGTTAAGTTCCTATAGAAATCCGGCAAACTAAGCAGACAAAAATCAATCCAGATGAGAGCAATAAAACATGAATTTGTATGTAATTTCCAAAAGCTGTTTATTTTTTTGTTGCTAATTTTTAAAACATGTTAAATTATCTTGTATTATGTGGATTTTTTTCTGTTTATATATTAAATAAAAGAAAATTTTAAAAAGTCTAAATTTTAAATATTTAATTCACAATAGTGCCTCTCCCATTAGAAACAAACTATTACGAGAACCGAATACATTCAGTTATTACAACTAATTTATATGATAGTTCCTGCAACCGACCAAATTCGATTGGCAACAAATTCGGTTGCCACAATGAATCTGTTTTCTCTGTGTATATACATTATTCACATACATATACTATGTACAAGTGTAAGTTTTTTATTTATACTTAAATACAAAGAAGTGGCTTCCAATATGTATTTTCTGCAGAAGAAAAGTTCTGATGCACCGTCTGAATTAAGTAATAAATGTAAAAACATTGATGACGCTAAGAACAATAACCATATTTTAATAAGTTTGCAAATAAAAAATTACTAAATGTACTGAAATTTGTTCCTCACCATTATTTTAATCCGCTACAATTCCAAACTTAGTACAGACAAAATGCACCAAGGGATACTGTTGAAGCTTTGACTGCCTTTATGTATAATCCTGTGAAAAGACTTTTGAATAATTTCCGAAATAACAAGTTGTCGGACAACAAATATAAAATATGTTCAATACGTTAGACCTTAATTGCCTGAAGGATTTTCAAAGGTATCCAATTTAAGCGAACTCCGTTTTGTTGATATCTATACAAGGAATAAATGTAATAAAATCCATAATACTTCGCATATATGTAGCTAAATACTTACTCTATATAACAAGGAAAATCTAATCTTCCTATGTAATAAAGTTTTGGCATAATTTTTCTTATTTAGTTTCTTGTTAGCTTAGTATTTTATTAAATATTTTTTATTTAATGTTTATTTTTCTAAAAATGTCAAAAACAAAATTGTTTCTATGGGATAACCATTCAATCGGTTCAGAATATCGAATTGGGTTTTTAATATTATAATCGCAACTGAATATAAGGTCAGGGAATAAATTAACCTAATACAATAAAATTTTTGATTGCAAACGTAAATATTTTGGTTAAAAATTTAAACACAATTCGGCCACATGTGCCAATTTCGATAAAATTATTTTAATTATACGTAAATTGGTTAAACTAACTAAATTTACAGTTGTGAGAATGTAAACTCTATGGCAATTATGTTTCTACTATTATAGGTAAAGAAATTCTTTTAAAGGTTAATTTTGTCAATTATATAAACAAAATTATAGTTATTTTTATTAAATTTTAATGGCTGTAACCATTTTCCAACTAATCTTTTTTCTGTGTGTACCATTTGATATTTTTATCATCTGATCGAAAAAAGAATACAACTCTCATGTATGTCACGGGGATTCAAGGACTATTTTGGAGTTTCTCGATTGAGTAAAGTAGAAGGCAAAGGTGCTTATCGGTGTAGTAGGGCATCCATCTTTATTGATTCATTGGACAATCTTCGCAATATGGGTTGTGTTTCATTGTTCTACCGATACTACAATGTGATATACTTCAATGAAATAAGCCAACTTGTTCTCGATACCCGTCTAATTCTACGAAATAATCCTTTATCACAAATGTTTATTGTTGATAAATCAATGGATGGCATAACACAATATAGAGAAATCATACCCCCTCTAGAGGTCTTTTCTGGCACTTAAAATTTGGAGAAATTTTAATCTAACGTTCTATCCTCCTTCACATAACATTTTTTCTTGTACCTACAAAATGCGCTGAATAGGGGACGTTCCTTGAGTCTAGATGTCCAAGAAGATGAGTTACAGTCTCCTCCTTATCGTAGAAACTCCTGAAGAAATCGTTATGTATTGCCCCAAATCTAAGAGTATGCATATCAATAAAGCCACTGTTCTAGAGAACTGCCACCAATAGATATAGTTTATTCTCTCGAAATGCGATACCATTATAGATGGGTTCGAACTGAGCTCCGTTCAGAGACCAGACAAATTGACAAGAGCAGAAACTCCTTCTATGATCGTTTGCCTCGCTAGGAATGAATACCCAATTACAATTTATGTCTCTGAGTCCTTTGAGTGCAGATTGTACTGTAAAGGATGTCTCTATCCACAAGGAACCGAGCAATCCTACTTGCAGCCATCACTTTAACAAGTTTCGTAATTTTTTAAAGGTGTCAATTTCAAATATAACTTTTTAAAGGAACAATATATTTGATTCTTACATCAGTATAATTTAGAATTTTTTACATAATCCAGGAAATGTTTTGAAAAAATTTAAAGGTCGTATTAAACCTGCCAAGTTAAAAAAATGCTGGAAAAAACATTTTTCTTATTCATTTATTTTGTTTTATTGAATCTTTCTTTTTAGAAACTTACAATGAGCATTCAAATCTTAACCTAAAATTTAATTAATATTATTATTGCCACTGCAATATACAATAAAAAGTGTGCATTAGGATATTTATCTAACTATATCTAGTATATCAATCCTTCTTAGGCGCAGTGGTGTTGTATCTCCTCTCTCTTGTGGGAATATTGAGATCCTTATGGATATTATTATTATTATTATTCCTGATATAACATGGAGCTCCTGTTATTTTCTTCAATATTTGAGGAAAAGGCTGTTCCCTATTGTTTATTGCTACCTTATACAAGATAACCTTGCATTCCAGATCCAGAGATAACCGTGGTCCAATTAACTAATGTATTTGAGCAGATTTTATTTTAATTTGTGTAACTTTTGCATCCACATGATGGGTCCATGTTAGTCGGCGGTCAAGGTGAGTACCTAGATACTTTAATTTGTGCTGTTTGGGAATTATGATATAGTTAATCTGAATAGGAGGCAACTTTTCCTTCGTAAAGTGAACGTGATGTGAACACATTTCACAGGATTTACCCTAATTTTCCATTTATGAAGCCATTTTCCAACTCGTTTATATGAGACTGAAGTTGTTCTGTTGCAGTTACAGGGTTTTCATGTATACTTAGAAAGGTGTGTCATTGGATGGGCATATCTGATGTGTATAGTATATATAGGAGAGGTCCTAAAGTACTACCTTGAAGTACACCAGCTGAAAAAATTAATGAATTTCATTTAACGTACTTCATTCATTGAAATTACTTTTTTTAGTATATTTTGTGCAAAAAGTTAAACATAACTCCAAAAAGTTTCAGACAGGAATGCTGCAAAAAAAAAATTAGAAGCCAAGAATAGGGCACGGAAATTATTATAAAATTTCATACAAAAATACTAATGTTGTATAAGGGACGATGAAACGCATATTTTTCGCAGATTCCGAGTCAAAATTTTTATGTTGCTAAAGCTCGAGGAATAGTTGAAGAGAAGTTTAAGACCCAAAAGCAGACTAAATTTCCTAATAAATCCTGGTATGACAAGCTTTATGCAGTTGCGGCAAAACAGGAAAGACATTTGTTATAGTGGGCTCTATATATACCAAAATATACGTCAAATAATCTTTGCAAAAATATCTTCTTCTTTTCATAAGTGAGCAATGGGTCCACATATTTTTAGCCCGATTTGGCATCATATAACAGTAAGAAAGGTTAATAGTGTTACCAAAACCATAACATAGTTTTTGTACCAAGACAGGTTAAACCTTCAAATGTTTCGGAGCTAAGACCAGTAGAGAGATATTGGGCTCTTGTGAAAAGAGAATGGTGTCCCAAAATATAAAAGATTTTAGAAGATGTGCAAACTGTTCCAAAAAAGTGACTGAAACAACTTTCAAATCTCTAATGGAAGGGTTTCCGATAAAGGTTCACGAGTTCATAAATAGTGGTTTCAACTGTAAAAGTTATATTTTTCTGTTATCTGTAATATAATATCAATTAAATAAAAAAATAACCCTAAGGTCAACCGTTTCCAAATTATTGAATTTTACATATTTTAAGATTTTTTCGATCTCACTCCTTATATATGAAAAATAAAATTTATATAAACACTACCAGGACATTTTTAAAATTGTATAAAATTTGAACTGTAGAATGTTTTATGGTGTAAATACCTTCAATACTTTGTATGTTAAAATCTTGAAATCTTTGAAACGTAATGGCATCTCTTAAAGAATATTGTGGCACACTTTTCATCTGTATTAAATTCTGTTAAATTTTGAAAAAATATTTTAATAAAGAAAAAAAAAAAAAAAAAAATAATAACATTTAAAAATACTTTCCTTTATAAATTTTTTGAAAGATATGTATTATAAAAAGTTAAACTCTGGTAGTAATACAAAGTAAAATAGAGTAAAATCCTCTATAATAATGTTAATATTGTGTAAATATGTATACAATTATAATTTAAATAAGTGATATTTGAAATATTTGAGAATTTTTATACATTTTCAACTTTAAATAGCAATACTTTTTGGTCTCCATTCACACCAAAGGATTTCTAATGCTAAATTGTTGACTTTTGTTTGTTCAAAGCGTTGTCAATCGGCTATGAAATGAAAAGTCTAAAAAAGGAAAAAAATTCTATGAAAAAGATATTCGAAACATACAATTTTATAGTGATCAGAAAGTTCTGTTCACCGAATTTTTGAACAGACTATTCATAGGAAAGCAGATTTAAACTAGATAATATTTATAAGGAGAAAGAAAAAGCTTAAAAGGGGTTAAAAACTGTTCGAATACAAACTTGGCACACTGTTAAAAAATAAATAAAAACAGATGAAAAACATCAACAAGTACGACAGAGAATGAGATTAAAAATCTGTTTTATAATGTCATAAAGTTTTGTTGCCTATAAATATGTTTTGTTGCCATTGCCGACACCGACACAACCACAGCGAGTTAAACATTTAAAATCACCTACAGAGAACTTAATGAAAAACAACTCATGCCACAGTGTGGAAGAGCTAAAAGACACCTGTAAAATTGTAATCATTAAACACACACACACACACGTACATAAATTTGCTGTAGTTTGCCTAGTTAGTGTTAACAGGACTATGAAGTGGTTGTTGTTATTATTGTTGCTGTTGATATTGGGACTTAAGTGGCGTATACTTTATTTTCTATTATGAGGTGTCAAGTACTACAGAAGATCACTACTATACATACATACTCGAAATTTATTTATTTATGTTGTTGCTACTGCTGTTATTGTAGTTGTTGTAATTTAACTTAATATTCAGGATTTACCAAGAAATAATGTTGTTGATGTTGGCTACGAAGCAAGACTTTAGCATAACAACAAAGTATTTAAAACAAAAACAATAACTTGTGAAAATGAAAATATCCTGCTGTTAATATGAGTGTGTATGTGTGTATGTGAATTTGATGGTGTAATATTATATGTAAATGAAACCTTGTGCTGGCTTTTAAATGAAATAAGATAGGAAGGAGCCTTTATTGTTCAAAAGCAAAAATTGCAATAGTATTTTGTGTGAGTATTTTTTTTTATCCTTTTGTATACAATTTCATTAACTTTTTAAATGGTTGAGGCCATAAATTACCAAGTGTTGGCAACAATAGTTAAAAAAAACAAGTTAAGGAATATTAGGCGACATTTAAATTTTATTCAAATATTTTCAATTTCTTTTGTTGGTCCCTTATAAGGGAAGTTGGTGTTGTTGGCATACACTTCCGTTAGGCTTTTGGTTTTTATGGTCACTTTTTTTTATTAAATGTCTAGTTAAACTGCTAAAAAATACTTTACTTAGATTTCTAAGAAATTAAAGGAAATCGAATCACATTTTACAAAAGTGTTTTTTCTCCATTGCAAGAGTACTAGTATCTTTTTTATAAAAAATTCGAAGAAGTAGTAAAAGAACTAAACTTCTACTACAAAAATAAAACTAAGTTCATAAATTACTTTTAGTATCCTTGGGCATATTTAAGTCTCACCTACGGGTTTTTTATTTTTTTATTTTATGCTATAGCACCTTTATTTTACTTTTAATTTTGTTTTTGTTGTGTTCTGAATTGGGCAGAAGTAAAAGTATGTCTCCCATTAAAATTGTTAGTAGCTAAAGTAGCCAAAGGCAGACAACAATATAAACAGTAGGAAAAGAAAAATATGCAAATTAGTCGGAAATGTAAATGTAGCGTCAACCACACAAACAAACTCCAACAACAATAAGGCTAACAAAAAAATGTATACATTCAAAGGAATAATAACAATCACGAAAATATCCTCAATAATAATACAGTGTTACGAGCACAAAAACTTATTATTATTACTATATATTATTATTATTATTATTATTATTATTATTATTATTATTATTATTTTCATTATTGTAATAATATTGGCGAAAAATATACGAATCTACAAATGAATCTACAAATATCTTTTTTATATTTGATTTATTTATTCAATTTATTTCATATATCGTCCATTTAGGGTTTTTAATTTCCCGACATTTTTCAACTCCCGGGAATCGGGATTTTGTTTTGGTCATTCCCGGGAATTCCCGGGTATTCGGGAAAAATACAATATTGTTCTAATAGTGTCAAAACTAAACACAAAAAACTATATTTTACATATAATTTGCCCACAAATATATAAATCTATTTCTCAATTAGAAATATATGTTTGAAGACTACTTTTAATATTGTACTAGAAGAATTGCTAATAGATATTGAAAATTGTTTTCTATAAATACTTCTGCTGGATAATTAGTAAGTAAATTTATTTATAAATCCCATAAATATTTTTCAGATTACTCGGAGTTGTACTCGATTTTGTGTATATTATTTCTTGTTGATTTGGATTGAGAGAAAATTGTAAATTTTTTTAAATTCTTGTTTATCCCAGCAAAAACTTGGTAATGGCATGTAGTTCCGGATGTAGTTACTTTTCAATGATAACAACATACTGTCTATATTAAATGAAAGTAGATTAGTAACAACTTACTTTTAACATGATATCTAATCAATTACTGGAAATCAGATTTTTGAAAATGTAACTTAACATTTATTTATTTTTTGTGTGTCATTAAGCAAAATGTGTTCCTACTGCATTTTTAGGGCTTAATTCCTATTTTAATATGTAAGTATCCAATATTTACCACAAATTTTCAATCATATTGAGGTCTGGCGATTGTTTAGGGAATGTCGTTAAATTTGGACGTTTATATATTAGCAAATTTTGCACAGTACCAAATTTGTTCTTCGGATCGTTATCTTGGCAATATCAAAAATATGATAATATGCCCCGATTCTCCGCTCTCTGCAACAAAATATCCTTAAGAATTTAAAGGTATCTTATACTGTCCATTAATGCTATGATAATGATACCATATTGTTTTTAAAGTTTCTACCTACTGTATAGCTATGGAACTTCAAACATGAAAATATGTTCTACATAAAATATGCTTTGAGCCAGTGTATGTATATTTGATTGACATTTGAAAAATAATTTTTAAATAAAAATTTTATTTAGCAATTTGTGTTTGTAAAAATACATATAAATCTTGAAAATAGATATAAAACATTTGTAAATTGGGGCATGTTATTCAAAATAGCTATTTCGCTTGTAAGTATATGTTCCTCTACTAAATTAAGATAAATCCCAAGCATGTTTTAAAGTTAGTTAGTTCTTAGATTGCAACATTCCTTCGATTGCAATAGTATGGCAGATAATTATAAACGGAATACCGTTCCCAGACAGAAAAACAATCTAGGAGTGGTAAGTACATAAAATCATTAACAATATCTCTCACATGGACTTAATTTTAAATCCATTTAATCAATTAAGTGGAGAACAGTTCGATTTACCCCGGATGTCATGCTAATTTTATACCAAGAGCTATACCCTTCAATGATACATTATTGTCTACATTGCAGAACGTCTTTAAATCTTGGGTAAGAAATCTTTCACAAAACTTATTGTCAATATTCATTTGATAACACTTATTCATCATTCTTTTTAGCTTATTTTCACCAATTAATCATCTGTTAAAATTAAAACGCAATGCTAATAAACTCAGAGTTATCAGTTTTTACAAATTATTTCAAAAGCATAAATACAGAAGATGGACCGAAATCGTTTTTGAGAGCATTCCTAAATGCACATGTATATTAAAACGAATTGCCAGAAAAAATGTTGTTATTCCGCAAAAATAAATCTTGGTATGTTTTTTAATGTTTCTCAAAATATTTCTGGTCTACTGATGACTGCACCGGTTTTAAAATACATAAATTGAAAAATCGGTCATTAGTAGACCAAAAAAATTTGAGGAACGTATGTATTTATTGTATTTTGTGTTTTTATCGTTAATAAAATTAATTTAAAAAAAGTAAAAATAAAATGTTTTATTAATCACAATAATTATTTGTAACTGATAATGTAACTAGTTACTATACACTTGGCTAATAATGACTTCAGTAATACTTTAAAATTAATGAGTTATTGAATAGCCTCAAAATAATTAGTTCTTGCAATGACAACTGGGTAATGGCATCCTGAAATGCCTTCTTTTAATAATAAAGGGTAAGTAGTTTCCTCTAATGTCATCACCGTGTTAAAATAATGAGTTATTCAGCTAATGTGTAAGTTGTGAAGAGCCATTATATTAGCTTCTTAACTTATTACATGGCAACCATAGTTTTTGCTGGGTAAGAAATACGTAAAATACGATACATTTGTTGATTTGTGTAATTGTTTATTTTTTATTTTTAGAGTTCATAACTTAAATTTTATGTAGAGAATTTCTTTAGATCTCCCTTATTTCTTTAAATCTCCTTAATTTTTTTCATACACGTTTTTTAAAATTAACAAAATTATGTATACAAATATTTTCGAAGTGAGATGAAATAATGATTTAAAACAACTAATGCAGTATCTGTAATATCAAATAATTGACTTCTGAATATTCTATAATAGAAATACCGTTTCGCATTCCACAAATGTTGGTCTAAGTCAGTAATGCATTGACAAAATTTTCTAAGATAAAGAATTCCATGCTGTCAAACAAATTCGTATTTTTCAAATATTTTGGAAGTGTTTTAGTATTTATATACATGGAACTGAATTCACCACAATATTGTATTTGCTTAATTATGATAAAAGAACGTTTTTTATGGAATTTTTGATTTTTAAAAATGGAAAATTACGCATTTTTAGTAGTTTTTAATTCCCGGGATTCCCGACGAAAAATCCCGGGTATCGGGAACTAAAAAATTGCCAAAATTCCCGGGAAATTCGTCCCGGGAATTCTTGGGATAAAAACCAACAACATACAACTTTAAATAACAATATTTCTGGGAAGGCTTCGAGGAAAGTAGTGATTTAAACGGCGTTTGAATTGTAATTATATCAGCTTAAACATAAATATTTTACAAATATAAAATATTTTTTAATAATGTGTTTTAATGCAATTGCATTTTTTTAATGCATTTTTCCTTAAATATGCTATTAAATTGTTTTAGTTTTTTAACATATTTGGAAAACATGGAATCTTTACATTAAAATAAAATTCTCAAATTTTTGGGACGCACACATATACTATGCACAATTTCGCTTTTTCTTCAACTAATTTAAATTTTTTCATATAAAAATTTTATTTTTCTGGAATTATAAGTAGCTTTACATATTTTGTTACAAAAAATGTATTGTGTTACTTTTTAAAAATTCGTTAAAAATAGTAAACCTTTATGTTTCAGACTAATTATTGTTTCAAGTTATAATAATCAAAGCATTTTTAAATACATTTTTTAAAAGTAAAAATTTAATAAGTTCGCAATTAACAAAAATGCATCTATAAATTGCATTTATATTTTGAAAATGTTTTGGAACGAAAAGGAGATTTTGGAAATGCTGACAAAATTACACAAAAAAATATAATGGCCTTTTTAATACTTTTTAAATTACAGAAATCCATCGATAAATTCAAGAGATATGAATATTTAAAATTGCGTACTTTTTATATTTTGTTAACTTTTATACAAATTTTAAAGAAAATTAAAAAAACAAGAAAAAAATTTATTTTTGCATGAGAAATTGGGAATATATTTTTGTAAAAATTAGATTAGGCATATAAAATTTGACACTTTTATTTTAATGTAAAGATTCCAAACTTTTCAATTATGTTAAGAAATTAAAAAATTTTAATAGCATATTTAAAGAAAAATGCATTTAAAAAATGCAATTGCATTAAAATGCATTTTTAAAAAATCTTTCTTATTTTTTAAATTTTCGTCGTTAAGCAGCCATATGCGAAATTCAAAGGTAGTTTAAATCAATAAAATTCACAAATCCTTCTCAGAGATATTGCTATTCAAAGTTACATACTTTTGAAATTTCTTCGATTTTTGAGAAAATGAAAAAGCGAAATAAAATCGCGAGTTTCACGAAACTTAAAACTGAAATTGATAAAAGGCTTAATGGAGTTTGTGTATACAAATTATTATCAAAATTGAAAGCCATCAAGTAAAAAAAATTGCCTTTTTCGGGCGTTCTTTCATGGAATGGACGATATACCTTTAGTTTTAGATTAAAATTCATTTTTCTCTAAAGAGAGGAACTCAAAATTTAAAATTTTCAGGAGAGGCAAGAAATTGTTTTTTTTTTTTAATATATTTAGAAAAAAAAATTGCTTTGTTTTGAAAGAGTAGAGAAAATGATGCAAGATTTTTACAGTGCGTAGATATAACCGCAACACAGTGTGCGATTTAAAAAATTAAATGAAAATAATTATGGAATTTCTGAATGACTGTTTCGATTGCCATGAAATTTCAGAGATAGTAGAGGTGAAAGCGAGTTTAAGTTTTAAACTTGGACCATATAGACTACAGGGGCGAGCACACAAAGTCCCAAAATTGGATATCTGGGGTATAAAATTTTTAAAAACCATTCTGAAACCTTATATCTGCTAGTCAAGATCTACAAAAAATATCCTCGTATGAATATATTCTCTCTTTTAGTTTAGGAGATATTAGGCTTCAAAGATTCAAATTTTTACCTTTAAGCCTGCATTGGTAAAGTTTTTCGCTACAGTGCACGTTGGGGAAAAATGTGTCAAAAGTGGCGCTTAATTGAATTTTAAAATTTAAAGTTTTGTAGTAAAGTTGGATACCGAATAAAAATAGACAAAATTATGTGTCAATATCAATTAAAATCTTTAAGCTGGGTTGTGTTGTTTTCTTATGAGGAGCTGTCAAAGTTAAGATTTTTTTTTTTTTTTTTTACATTTTTGAAAAATAGTAAAAAATTAAATTTTCATCAGTTTTCAGTGTATTTATTTCAAATAAAAAGTCTTTTAAGGTAAAAATTTAAAATGAAACCATCAACCTCAGATATTTAAGTGTACTTTTCTTCAAGTATTTGTAAATTATATTTTGCCCTAATATTTTTGTTATTTTTTTGAAAATTGTCCTAAAATACACTAATTTTCAACTTTCATCGTGCGCATATATAACCCGATTTGAGAAAATATTTAATTTTTTTTTCAAATAAACTCTAGTAGATTTCATACAAAAAAATGCTGACATTTTCTTTGCTTTATTGCACATTGAACAGTGGGGAAGAATCGAAATACATAAATCTGTAACTTCTAATCGACTAATAAGATTTGCATGAAATTTCACACAGGCATAGCAGAGGACAGTAGCATTTTGAGTTTAGAAGCGGGATTTAATATTCGCATCAGGAGTGGAACTAAAAATAGAGTGCAAGTGTCATGGAAATTGTTTAACCACTAGGGAATTTTTGTTCCTTACCGGATTTCCAAGATTTTTATATCACTTTAAAGTCCTTGATAACTCCTTTAGAAAACATGATTACTTATCTTATATATTTTTCGAGTTTTATATGTACATTTGAACTTTCAAAAATCTCAATTTTACAAGATCTTGGTTAAGATTTTTCTATATATAGACAAATATTTTTAACCGATTTTATTATATTTTATGTAGTTGGTTAAAAGGCAAAATTATCTATCGAGCAAAGAGTCGTTTGAGTCGTTATCTTTATTGAGTCAAAAGTTAAACGATTTTGAATTGGAAAGTTTGTAAAAAATAACAAACAGACGGACAGATGGACGGACATTAAAATTCTTTCAAAAATATTAAAATTCGAAAAGTATTTTTTTCCACGTCTAGATTAATATAAAAACCAAATTTGTATTTCACATTTCCCTGAACTCAGCCTCTTTCTCGTTCCATTTTAGCCAAATTTATAGACGGACGGACATTACCGTTCTGCTAAAAAATATATGAAAGTTCTAAAACTGAATTTTTTTAATTAATAATCAATAAGAAAATAAAACGTGATCATTAAAATATTGATATCACCTTTCCCTAAATTAATCGCCATTTTCGACCCATTTTACTCCAATGTGCAGCGGGTATAATTTTAAATTGTTTTTTACATTTTCCTTATTTCATTAACTAAAAATAGCAAAATTGTGTAAAAAAGGTACTTTGAACTTTCAAAAAAAGTTGTTTTTTTTTCCCGTTTTTTAGCAAAAAAGTGGTTCCTGTTTTATAAAAATTTTCTTAAGTAATATATATAACACTTATATTTTTCTGAAAGATAACTAAACACAAAATATTCTAAAGGAAAAAAAGACATTTTATACTAGAATTTTGCAAGAACCAGGGTTTCCCAAATTTGACCTATTTTTTCAACAAATTTCGAATTTTCGCTTTAATTTCTAAAATTTCAAAGTTGGAATCAAAAAAAGGTTATACTTTTTATATAATCTAAAGTGTCTTTAAATTTTTTGTGATAGAAATTTTTGTTCCCCGATATCATTTGGAAAGATATAGCAAAAAAAGTAAAAAATCCCATTTTTGGAAATTTTGTGTTTTTTTTTTTTTGGAAATTGCAGGTTTTTTGGTAAATGTAAAAAGTGTATAGCGCTTGAAATTAAGTATCTACTTAGGTGTAAAATCCATTCAAAAATATTTGCTTAGAAGAATTTTATTGCATAATTAAAAATTAAAAATATGCAAAAAATCACAAATCCATTTTTTTCTTAGTGTTTTTTGCAAAAAGTCTTTAACAAATTTTTGTATTGTAAATATTTTTATATATATTTGAAAATAAGACAAAATTTACATAAGTCATATGCAAGTTTGCCTTTTTTAAATGCCAATTGCCTTGTTTAAATTGTTACCATGTGAAATGCTATTGTTTTTTTTTATCTATTTTTATTATTATTTTTTGAAAATAGTTCCGTTACGTTACACTGTGTTATGGTATTTGAAGCAAAACAACATAAAAAATAAATAAATTTTTGGGGTGAGAAAAGGTGCCATGAATTTTGCATAAAATTAACAAGGTTAAAAAAATTAAATATACGGACAACGAATCGTTTTCATGTTGGTAATTCAAAGTTAACCATCGTTTTCATTAAAGCAGTGACTATTACAAACATTTTTATACCTTCCACTCTTTTGCTCTATTTTCTATAAACGACTGAGGCCGTTGCTATTTTTAAAAGAGCACAAAAGTAAAGGAAAGAGAAAAAAGGGTAGTGTTAAAATAATTGAATTCATATGCATCAATGGTATGCTTTTATTAATATCCAAAGGTATGTACTTGTATAGGTGTTTCCATATAAACACACACACACACACACACACACAAACAGAAATGTAGCAAATACATACATATATAAATTGTGTATATTTGAATGTTTGCTTGCGGTTAAACAAATTGCAATATACGAATACATTCTCATGCTTCAACGGAAATTAAATACAAAAAGTCCTTTAAAAAAATTTACCTTAATGTGTGTGTGTGTTTTTCTCACATGCGTGTGCAAGAGTGACATTCATTTAAAATAGATTTTCAATTGCGGTTTTTAATCATTTTACATAAATTATTTTAATGAGTTTCAACATAAATTAAATTAAGAGTATTTACGCTTGTTGTTTTTGGTTGTGTATTTTTTTTTTCATCGATATTAACACATAAATACATATAGTATATGTTTGTGGGGTAATAAAATGGTTTAAATGTTATTTTTTAATTAATTGATGTTAATTTTTTTTATTTTTTTAATTGTACATCAGTTTTCTTTTATTTATAGCACATTTATGAGGTAGGAAGAATGGAAATATACAATTACTGGTAGTAATCGTATTAGTCGTTGTAAGGCAATTTGTGAAAAGGAAAATTTTGTTTAATTGAATATTAATTACCTCTTATGGTTAAAGTTAAATGATAAATTATACTTAAAATTGTGCTTATTAATTGGCTTTTCGATATTTCATACACAACACAATCGGAAAAATTAGAACTAAAGAGACATTCTAAAATACTTTATTTTGGATCCACAAGGCATACCACTCGCATTCCAACATTATTTCCTTTTTTGCACGGCGTGTCATTGAAGACAAGCCTTTCCTTTATCCCTTCCGAAAAGAAGCGAGTTTTCAAGGACTCTTAGATAAATACATATGCTCTCTTATATGCACCCAGAGAAATATCAATCACATACGTGTTGAAAACGATACCATTCTGTGTCAATAGTGAATCTACACCGTATGTGTTCAAAATAAACACTGCGTGTTCAATTCTTATTAAAAATCGATACCTAAGTTGAAACCATTTCGGTATCAAATTGTTAAATTACATATGTTTTCTACTAAATTTGTTAACGAAAGGTATTAAAAAGCGGTTACCATAAATTACCAATGTGAGCACAACCGTTGTTGATTTTGAATCGAGTTTTTTCCCTTAGTGTGCAATGCTATCACAAAGGAGTTTATATATATATATATATATATATATATATATATATATATATATATATATATATATATATATATATATATATATATATATATATATATATATCGACCATTCCAGGAAAGAACGCCCGAAAAATTATATTTTTTTACTTGATGGCTTTCAATTCCGATAAAAATTTGTATACATAAACTCCATTAAGCCTTTTATCAATTTCAGTTTTCAGTTTTGTGAAATTGCAAAAACTCGCGATTTAATTTCGCTTTTTAATTTTCTCAAAACCCAAAAAAAAAATCAAAAATATGTAACTTTGAATAGCAGTATCTCTGGGAAGACTTGGTGAATTTTAATGATTTAAACGGCCTTAAAATTTCTCATATGGCGGCTTTACGACGAACATTTTAAAAATAAGAAAGATCTTTTAAAAGTATTTTTTATTTGTAAAATACTAATGTTTAAGCTGATATAATTACAATTCAAACGCCGTTTAAAAAATAAATTTCCGTAAACCGTTCCCAGAATTATTTGTATTTAAAGTTGTACACTTTCGAGATTTTTTAGATTTTTTCGAAAGTGAAATAAAATCGCGAATTTTCTGAATTTAGCGAATGTGAAAACGGAAATCTATATAGACAACCATAGAACTTATACGTATAAAATTTTATAAAAATCGGAGGACACTTGGTATATTTCATGGAATGGACGATATATATATATGTATATATTATAAAATTGAGGTGTAAGTTTGTGTATCAATCACGCCTAAACGGCTGAACCGATATTAACTAAATTTGACACACAGTTAGTACCAGTGTCGGAGCAGGTTATAGGATATATTAAATCGCGATGCCTACATTTTAAAACAATTTTCTAAATTTATCACGTTACTTCTGAAGAGATTTGCATGAAATTTGGTACATATGTTGCACGTCATTGATTCTATTCAAAAATATGTGCCTATTGTTCGCCACGTCCACTTTCTACTTTAATATATGTAAGTCTACATTTGAGTCGTCATTACCCAAACCCAAACTACCATTGTTGGCCATTCCCACGCCACACCCACCTTCGACAATAATCCTTATATACGAGGACGCCCTCTTGGAATCAGACCAAGATGATGTCAACGTCACAATCATCCCAAAAGACACACATGGTGAAGATAACGCAAGTTAATCTTCACCATTCAAAAGCTGCTTCGGCTGCGTTGCTCCTCCGAATGGTAGAAAAAAGAGAGGAGCTAGCACTAGTCCAAGATCCATGGATCGTTGGAGACAGAATTTGCGGACTACATGCGGATACTTTTAAGCTGCTACACGCTACGGGGTCAGGTAGGATTAGATCTTGTATAGTACTCAGTATCTTAATTCTTTCTGATTTCAGTGATGAGGATACTGTAGTGGCGGCCAGGGAGACAAGTGCTGGGGTCATATATATTGTCTCCAGCTATATGGCATATGACCAAAGCGTCCTACCACCAAACAACAAGGTTCGCGAGATAACCAAGGCAGCTAAAAAGAACAATATACCGCTCGTAATTGGAGCTGATGCCAACGGCCATCATGCTGTTTGGGGAAGCTCCTACACTAATACAAGGGGTGAGTCTTTATACGATTTTATTATTTGTAGTAGTTTAGATATTCTAAACATTGGTAAGGAACCGACCTTTGTAGTAGCTAATAGAAGGGAAGTTCTCGATAGTCAGTACTAGGCACTCTCATATGATTAGGGACTGGAGAGTCTCCAATTAATGCTCCTTCTCTGATCACTTATATATTGATTTCAATATAAAAGTGATCAGAGAAGTCGGTTTACCCATGGTTAAGCCATTTCAGAATAGGAGGAAGACAAATTGGACTGAACAATATAATATTCTGTCCCAGCTCCTCCCTAATCTCCCAAACGCTGACAAATGCATTTGACACAGCGACTTCCGTTGCATGCAGACCTAAGGTCTGTAAAGGTAGGAGTAAACCACACTGGTGGAATGTCGCCGTTTATTTAATGAGGCAAAACGACTAGGTAACTGGTCTTCCTATAAGTCCTCAGTGAATAAGTTTAAAAACCAGATAAGAAACGCGAAACGCAAGTCCTGGAGGGCTTTCTGTAGCGGCTTAGAAGGTCACTCCGAGACTAGTCGTCTTCGTAAAATTCTGGCATCATCACCTGCTGTCCCCCCTTGCTCCATTTAAATCCCAGGGCCCAGATGGCATTATACCTGCTGATTTGCAATATAATGCGGATATAATAATCCCTTGGCTAATTCGGATTGCTGAGTATATCCGTTCTTATATCCCTGAGTCATGGACTAGATGTACAATGCTCTTCATCCCAAAAGGGGGGAGGACCTCTCACACGAGACCGAAAGACTTTAGACCTATTAGTCTGTCGTCCTTCCTCTTGAAAACACTGGAAAGGTTGATTGATCTTCATCTTCGTACTGCAATTAACCCTATTATCAGCGTCTCAACATGCCTATATGAAAAGCAGATTTGTTGAGACTGCATTACACTCGCTTGTAGGGCACATAGAAAACGCTCTTGAGTATAAGGGGTTTGTATTAGTTGCCTTCCTGGACATAGAGGGGGCTTTTAATAATCTGACTCCGGAGTCTATAAAATTGTCTCTTGAGGGACTGAATGTCAATCAGTCGTTAATTAGCCTCATATGGAGACTTCTAACCAATAGGGTTATAATATCCAATATGGGAGCATCTACCATTTACAGGATAGCAAATAGTGGTACTCCGCAAGGAGGAGTTTTATCTCCTCTTCTTTGGAATATCGCCCACTACTCAGGGAAATAGATTCTCTGAAGTTTAAGACTGTCGCTTATGCGGACGATGTCGCGGTGGCTGTATCTGGGAAATATCTGGATACTATGTCACAATGCCTGCAAACTGCTCTAGGCCTACTTAGTGTGTGGAGCACTGGATTGCTGGTGCGCATGCTAGGAAATCAGGGCTCCCTTTTAACGACTTCTGTAGGAGTTGCCTTGATGAGGAGGAGGAGGAGGCAGTGGAGAACTTTCTATGTCACTGTCCGACTCTCACTGAAATAAGGACTGCTAAACTCGGCAGTCCGATTGTGTATATACTGTCTGATCTCTCTGATATTGACATCAGAGCGATCAACTCTTTTATACATGCGACAGGTTGGTTCGATTTGAACATAGTTTCGGGCATGTGAGTTATATCACAAGATCCCTTAGGGTATCACAACGGGACCAAATAGGACCCACGTGAGCTGTCCTGTAATTGTTCGGGCAGCTGCCCATTTAACCTAACCTAAGGAGTATTACAGTGAAAGTTTTAAAAATTTCTAGCAGTATCAAGTATCAAGTTATTTTTTTTTTTTTTACAAAAAAAAAAGTTTTTTTTTTACAAAAAAAGTTTTTCTTTAAGTTTCTTCAAAAGACAATTTTGGAAATTGTTGTACGGTGTAATATAGGTAGTATTTGGTCTTCGTAGTTAATAATCGTAGAAGATCGTTGATTAATATTAACGATATGTCATAAAAAGATTCCTTGTATGATTAAAAAACACTCAAAATTACGATATCTCGACTAAAGATGGTTTATTATTTAAAGTTGATAGAATAAAGTAATAATAAATTATTTAATATTTTTAATGTAATAAATACACAAATATTTACATATACTCGCTCTTGTGTATTTATTTGTACAAGTATATTTATGTCTGCAGAAGTGTGTTCAATAAAAACAATAAGATGCCGATTCCCAATATTGGAAACAGTAATTAAAGTGTGACGGTCAACAAAAGTTTTTCTTTTTGCATCCAGTAACGAAGACAAGAAACAAACAACTCAATGGTAGACAGAAGGAAATTTAAGCAAACATATTCCTACTGCAAATAAAATACCATGTCTGTAATATTACTATTCGGCACACACTATTGTTATAACTTCCAAAGTGCTGTTTGTGCTCACTGCAATATTTTCAAAGAAAACATCATAGAATCATACTTAAAAAAAATATAAGAAAAAACAAATAGTTAAACACATCTCATCATATGAGTATTGTGTAAATAAAACAAAAAATAAACTTTCTTTTTATGGCAGACATACAGGAAAATCCTTGTCTGGGAGTGGTTTGTTGATTGCTTTACTACTTCTAGTTCAACATTATTTGTATGTATTGTCAAACTGCCTTATAAAAATACATACATTTTTAGTTATTTCAAATATTTTATAACTGAAATGTAAAATAAAATTGAAATTGTTTAAAATAGCAACAAATGGTAAAATAATATTATTTTTTAATTATCCTTGCTTTTTTATTTCATCCTTTTATTACATTTAATTTATTTACGACAAAATAGAAGAATATTTCTTAACGACACTGAATTTTAATCCTTTTTTTTTTTCCTAAATACACATACATATACTCGATATGAATACATTCAAATAATAAACAATACTTCTTCCTTGTTGGGTGGATGTGGATAATTAAGTTCTCAATTACCATCATTGGTTACGAGTCTAAATATGTTGGAGTACAATACACAGAACTCGTTTACATTTCAACAATACAATGAACGATTTTTCATGTTCATTTATGTATTTATTTAGGAATGGTAATACTTCATTCCATGTTCAGACGAATTCACATACATTTGCATACTTATATTCCTCTCATACTCTTTTGTAATAGAAATAATCGTAATAACAATTGTAGTAAGAAAGTAAGTATTTGTAGCTAACATGCGACAACCTTCTGTTTTTTGTTAGTGCATAAACTCAAGGACTATTTAAAGTCGGGTGGTGGTGGGATTTATTTTGCGACTTTTACAGAAAGTCATTTATTTAATTTACTACTTACTTTTCAACGTACTACTCTATACCATTATAAATATCTAGACAGGTAAACATGTTTTTGACAAGTGGTAGTGGTCGACTTTGTATAGACTTAAACTTATTGTTAAAATTTGGATTGATCAGTTTAGATCCAAACTTGAAATAAAACCCGGTTGAGGTATTGTGATTGGATTTTATTGTTACTCTAAAAATGTTCATGGTCATGGATGATAATAAATATAAAAATTACAATCATAAAACGATTTAACTTTATTGTATTTTTTAATATTGTAAATGAAAAGTTTATTATGTTATGATCCTGTTTCGTCACATTATTATCAGATTTTTCAATATTATGATTCGATTTGATTATATTATACATTAGAGTGTCCCGTAGACAAACATTTTGTAGGAAGACCCCCCAATCGATGCATAAAAATTAGCTTGCAAAAAACTGCAATCAAAAATATTGCATTGTATCCAAGTTATTCCATAAAGAGTATGAAAATTCATCGAATTTACCTCACAAAAGTATTTGAATTTTTATCATTTTTGTATTTAAAAATGTCAAACAAAATAAAAATTGGAGAAATTCATGTATTTTTTTACTATCACAATTAATTGTTTACTAATTTATTTCCCCAATTTGGAGTAAAATTTTGGGGGATTTTTCGTCCAATTTTATATTTAATGGACTTAGAAGGTTGATTTAGGAAGAACAAGCCTATTTTTCTTCTATAAATGACAAATACAATATTTTTTTTGTCATTATAGTAAAAAAAATAATAAGGTTTTAGTTCCTTATAAGTTTTTTTGTTATAACGCCATATACGAAGGGTCCAAGTCGTTAATTATGAGACATTGCACCATTAAAAATAGAATACCTTAAATATCAAGCCCACTTTGGTACCCTACGTATCAAAAATTTATTTCAAAATGTTGGGGAATATCTTCCCGATATATAGCCAATTATAAATTTGGAGACTAAAATACCTGACTTTATGATATAGCTCCAAAATATACCCCGACATAATTGTACTTGGGTTTATTTTTCTAATTACTTAGCCATATTAATTTTGGATCAACAACTTGCACTCCAGAAATGTTGGAGCGAAAAATTTTCAACTTTATTTTCATCAACATAGATAATATTAACAGAATACTAAACTTTTTCGGATATTTTTACCTATTTATAGTTTCCCTATACCTTGAAAGTCATATAGTTATGTAACTTAAAATATACCTCTTATCGCTTTTTATACTATGGCACCAATTTCTTTGTATTTTTGTAGCCGGTATCCAAATCTCCCATTTAATAACAGCTAATACCTACAGAAAAACAATCTGAAAGTTATGTTAAAATATGTGGACCAATACTTCAGTCAAATAGGCTCAATGTTAAAGATTTTTAATTTTTAACAACATAATGAAAATTTTTACGCCGCTTGGAATATTATTTGGAACTTTTGCAGTAAAAATTATTTTTGGAAGACATGACAAAGTCCATTTATATTTCCAAATAAAACAAATTAAATTTAAGAAATAATTTAGGAAAAATTACCCGATTATTCCAATTTTCCCTTTTGTAAGATACATGTAAAGAAACTTCGCTTAATTTCTCTAAAATTTTACCCCCAAATTTATAAAAAAAAAATTGGTAAACGCTTAACACTAATACTTAATAACAATTAATATAAAAAACATATCTTTTTTGCCTTTTTTTGTATTTTAAGTATCTTCAAATATAAAAAAATTAAAAAATTCAAATACTTTTGTGAGGTACCTGAAATGACTGCACGTGTTATTTTTCTCAATTTCTCGGAAACGATTCAACATTTTGTGCTACTTTTAGCAGCATTTGGTAGAAGACAACTCAGGCAAAAAAATCCCATTCATAAAAAAAATATTATTTTTTATTTACCTAATTTAATAACTAAAAATAACTTTTTTTTTCATTTAAAAATTCAAATTCACTAACTTATGTGAGACACTGTATATGCATGTATCTCGCTTATTATCGTACATGGTTGGATGTTATTACAACATTTTTAAATCATAAAATGTCTAACAATTTGGCTGCATCACATTTGTATGTATCATCGTTAGTTATAGAGTTATAGCACATCTTATGTGCTATTTAATGTTTTTTTTATTATACGCTATATTTCAGAACTATATAGTAAAAGTGTAAGGATAATTATACAAACCATCTTCTAAATATATATGAATCTAGCTTTTATATTGTCGAAAACTCTGTTCCTGGTCTATGTTAAAGTTTCCGCAAGAGTACATTTTTAAATGATATATGCGGATATTCAAACTTTATGAAAACAAACCTTTCATTAGGGTAACTGATCTTATGTTGCATTCTCTGGTAATAAAAAAGATATTACACCAAACAGGGACCTATGGCAGAGCCAATCTTGGCGGCATGAAAATATAGATCACGTTTAGTTCACAGACAGTTCCAAACAGACAACGGTTTTGGTATATTTTGGCCAAATTTTCAAAGACTCTTTAAATCTTCCAGGCTGTTTTAGGAGATCAGGTCTAAGATGGTTAAGGACTGTGTCACAGTTCTTAATAAACTTGGTTCATACAGCAATTAGGCAGTGTGCTGGGTACCTGGTCATGAGGACCATCTATGTAATGAAAGGACAGATTGTTTGGACAACAGAGTAAGCTACGACTATTCATTGTGCCTGAACTTTTTTTTATATTCTAGTAGGCTACGCACAGTGTTTTGATCCCATACAACGATGGGACAAAAATAGAAGGAGTTGTCGTAGCAAATAGAAACTTGGTGCACATATTACTTTTGGCATAGAATGAATAAATACGAAGATTTGAAAATATTGGCGCAAGGATACGCCCATATATTCTGAAGTTAAAAAACTAAATTTTTCCTAAAATACTAGTCTGAACTTTACCAAAATTTGTGCCAGCCATTAAAAATAGATTGCTTATAAGTCTTCTAATTTATTTTTTAATCGGATCAAGGACACGCCTACCTCCCATATATCTTGAAACTAAAAAACGGATTTACTGTGTGAATACTAGTTAGAATTCCTTAATTTGTGATTGCGGTTGATTATAGACTATTTATGAGTCTGCCAATTTTTATTTGAATCGGAACAGGAAAACCCCTAACTCCCATATATCCTGAAATGAACATAACTCATTTCTGGCTAACATACCGTTTTTAATTTTATAAAAATAGAAGGAGGTGTCGCAGAAAATTGAAACTTAGAACATATATTACTTTAGACACAGAGTAAATATATGCAAAAATCGGAGCAAGATCACGCCTACCTCCCATATATCCTGAAATGTGAAAAACGCATTTTCCTCTAAAATAATGGTCAAAACAGTATCAAAATTTGCGATAGCCATTGGAAATAGGTTTTTTATGGGTCAGGCAATATTTTATTAAATAGGAGCAAGGGCATACCTACCTTCCCCAAGCCCTATAATTTTTAAATATTATTTAAATTTCTGCACCCACATTTTATCATTAGTAACTTATTAATTTGCCTTATTTCGCCCGATTTCCGGTCCAACATTTTTAGTTTTTTTAGTTTTCAATATTGTATTAAATTTTAAAGCAATGTCGATTTAACATCACAAAATATTTTAACATAAAGAATTCTTTGACTTTTGTGTAATAAAAGGAAATTTAGAAATTTTTTAAATTACTATTTTTTTTAGTTGTGCAAAAAGTAGGAAATAAGTTTTCTTTTATATACTAAAAAGCAATACTAAATTTCAGAATCAAGCAAAAAAATTTTATAATTTTTTAATACTCCATAGAACTCATGTATTTTTTGTATTAAAGTTTAAAAATGCTCTATAATTAGCGCCATCTGGTGGACTTTTAAAGTAATATATTAGGTCCAAAAAATATGTTTTTCTATTCCCTATTTGTTTTAAATTTCGGAATAATTTTTATAATTATTTTATTATAATTTAGCAAAATAAATTACTTCAACATTGAGAACTCTTTGAAATTGAAGTAAAAACAGAAAATCAGACACTTCTTCAATTTAACTTTTTTTAAAGTTGTGGCAAAAAATAGACACTAATTATTTTTTAATATGTTAAATGACTGTAAAGACTTACATAAACCGTAAAAAAAAAATTTTATAATTTTTTATAATTTTTTTATATCCTTCATAAAATTTAATGAATTTTTAGGTTTTAAGTAAAATATATGTGTAAATTTGAGCAACAATATATATTTATTCGAAACACTATATTTTAAAAATAATAGTAGTTTTAATTTAAAAATATTCTGAGGTATTGAAAAAACAAAATTTCGACACTTTTCATCAAAAAATAAATTATTGAAATTTTTTTTCCTAAAACAGTTTAAAGCCAGCTTTTTGGTTCATTAATAGTAGCCATAAAAATAACTTTTTCCCAAAAAATTTTTTAATTATATGATAATTATATGATTATTATTTTTCTAAAAACGTATATTTCAACACAATTTGAAAAATATTTTTATTTTGATTTTTGTCTATGGAACAAAGAACTGTGCTACGTCGGGGAAAAATTGTTCGTGGGTGTGATTCGCCAATAAGTGGGATTATATATCTGGACACAGGCAGGCCAAACGATTTTTTAAACTAAACAAGCGCGAATGTTACATTCGGCCCGGCCGAATCTATATATCCACCATCAACTTTTTCAAATTTTACGTTATATGGGAGGGGGCGGTAAAGTGGGCGGACCACGCTCATTTTTTGTTTCCGAGTTTACATTGGTCCTTGAGCTATGTGAACACAATTTCACCTTATATGGGAGGTGGGCGGTAAAGTGGGCGGATCACGCCTATTTTTGGTTTCTGAGTTTATATCGACCCCCGAACTATGCGTACAAAATTTCGTTGTCGTGCATGCTTTTATTGAAGAAATATCAGCAAAAAAGTATGAAACGTACACCCCGTGTTTCTAGTTTTTAGCCCATAACTTTTTTGTTTATTAACCGATTTTACCCATTTTCAATACCAAAACAAACCTTATATAAGACAAATATTTGTGCCAAATTTCGTCCCCTTACGTTGCGCCGTTCGAGACCTATCCTGCTTTCCACAGACAGACGGACGGACATAGCTAGATCGACTCAGAATCTAAGCAGGACTCAGAAAATATATACTTTGTGGGGTCTTAGATGATTCATTCGACATGTTACACACGGAATGACAAACTCAATATACCCCCATCTTTTTGATGGTGGGTATAAAAAAAGTAAGTCCCAAAAGTTGATATCTCTCAATGAAAGCGACATTAGAGTATTAACGGGATATTTCACAAGGCATTCACAAGGTATCAACAATATTTTCCAGACAATATGGGTAAGTCTTGTGGGATTTCCCCTTCTGGGGGACACCAAAGATAAATAGTCTTAGAAAGTTCATATTGTCGCCGCTGTCCTGCTAGAATGTTCAGCTACATTCGTAGTTTATGTCTAGGGCTGTACAAATAATTCGTTTTGGGTCGTGGTATATTGTTCATTTTGTATTTTCAAAATTCTTTTATTTTATTTTTTTAAATTGGTTTGTACCATTACAAAATAATTTATCAACCTTAACATACTCATACATTGTCGAGTAGGGTGGAAACTTTAGAAAAACAAAATGAACAATTGTCGGCATAACAACAATAACTCATGAACGATGAAGTACTTCTGTGAAAGTTTTAAAACTTAAATGAATATAATTTTACTGCTATGAATAATTTATACAAATCGGATCAGTTGTTCTACCTCAATATTTGGACCATTGATGAAGGTGCTCGTGGAAACAAACAACTAATACAAACTGTTGTGAAAAAGTGTATCGTATAACGACAATGAGCAATGGTAGACTACTATGAATGTATGAATGTATTTTGTAAGTGTATGAGAGGATTATACTGTATTTGCATATTTTAATTATTTAGATTGTGTTAAGGACACGAGTTGATAATATATTAGATATAACAACATATAAATATATGTATATAGATATAAACAAATATATACTAGATATAGCAAGAGCTGCCTGCTGTCTTTCCGCCGGAAGCTAAACCGCCATTGATGCTAACCTTTTTTTTTTTTTGTCATTCCTTCTACGTTTTGCTTGCTATTTTTTCTTTCTATTTTAAATTGTAATATAGAAGTTTGTTAAAACTTTTTTGTTGTTTTTATTATTACGGTTTTGTGGAGTTTTGGTTTTGATATCAAGAGAACTTAATTAAAACCAGGTGTTTTTACTTTTATAGCAACAACAAACTCTTTATTTTGTTTTATGACCCATCTCCTCCTGCTGTGCATTATTGCTCACATATTGATGTATAACTTTAGGGAAGGATGTATAAGAGTGTATTTGTATATTTGTTTATTTATCTGAGTATATGTTTATTAATGTGTGAATATCTACTAGCAAGTTGTAAAAATTAAAGGCCTTTATTCCATCTGTCTTTAAAAATATCTTATTAATATTACTTACCTAACTCTTATTTTCCTTAGTGTCCATTGATATGACAGCCAAAGACACAAAACGTTATATTAATATTCTTATAAATATAATGAATAATATAAAAATAATAAAATAAGCCCTTTTCAAAGGCCTTATTACACTCTATTCTCCCTGTACTCTTATCATGTGTTTTAGTTATTGTAGGTATGAGTATTTTGTACAATATCTTTAATAGACATCAATAAACTTTTTTTTAAATAATATACACATTTATCTAGAAAATGTTGTTTTAAAAAAGTTTTTAATTTTATATACGAATTTTACACCAATTATAAGTTGTACGCTTTTTATTTTAAATGATAATGGAGTATATAATACGAATATATATTCCGTAGGTATTACAGAACCAATAAATACAAAATTCTGTTAAGCTATTTAAATATCTATAATTATTTTAAAAACTTGCTCCATAATTTTTCTCAAATTAACTATTATAATTAATGTTACAGTACTATTATAGAATACCTAATTTTGACTATATACAATTTTCTTCTCCATTTCATTTTTATTGATAATGAAATTTACTAAAATCGTGTAAAATCATATTTGATGTTAAATTTTAAGTGCATTTAAATGCATAATACACAGCGTTTTTACTAGGGTGATCGACTCGGTTTTCCAACCGGTTTTTAAACCGGTTTTTTCAGTCAATGTGCTGTCGGTTTTTTTCAAAATGTTCAATTTTCAAATGTCGAATAGACCGGTTTTTTTAAACACAAAAAACCGTGTTTAAAAATACCGTTTTATTTCAAAAACCATGCACTAAATATTGATATTTGAATCGAAATTTATGATTATTTTTTTAATATTCATAAAGTATGATTTTTAATGGCTTAAAAATATAGTTTAAGATTAAATAAATAAGTAATAATTCTCCTTAATGTAATATTTTTGCACCTAATTTAAATGTTTTAGTTTTTTTTTTTATTCAACGAAGAAATTGTTTTGCAAAGATTTTGTTTTAAAAGAGTTTCACCTGCAGAATCCTTTCAATGAAATTGATTCTTACTTTTTTCATATTAACCCACGGTTTCTGTTTATGCTAAGTAAATGTTAATATCATTTTTGATGATTATTTTCTTAAAATTTGTATACCCTACATGCCTATTATGCATTTGTACTGATGTTTGTAATACCCAAAAATATTGGTCTAAGACCTACCTTCATTTGTACCAATCGGCTTTAAGTCGATTTAACGCTGTCCGTCTGTCCATTCATGTAAAACTTCTAATCAAAATACAGGTCGCAATTTTGGTTTCTTATAGTCCAAGAACGAAGCGTGTTGAAATTGGTTATGATTGGTCCATTGTTTCCTCTAGCCCCCATACAAATAACCTACCAGAAAAAGGGTTTAACGATCATAAATCCCATGGTACAATAATACCAGGTAACAGTATAAAAACAGCTTATAATTTTTTGCTGCTTTCAATTTCGCAATATATCTGTTAAAATTTGTTTACATTTACAGTTTGTTTATATTAAATACAGTGAGGCCTCGATTATCCGTAACGGTCGGGACCGGAAGCATTCTGGATAATGAATTTTCCCGGTTAATGGAGTAACATTTCAAATTCATATAATGTTTTTCAAATTCATATTTTTCTTAGCTAGCTTTTCATGAATGCTGTAAATTTGGATTTTACCTTTCTCTGACTCATCTTATTCAAACGAGGAAACTCCCCTTTTTTGTTTTATTTATATTGTGTTTGATTGTTCAAAAGCAATCAAAAAAATTATGCTTAGAAACCCGGATAGAGATAATCACGGTTAATCGTTGCAAAAAAAAAAAAAAAATTAAATGGATGCAAAAAAAGAAAACAATTATAAATTTTCTTTCCCGGATAATCGACGTTGCTGGTTAATCGAGGCCCCAGAGTAATATACACGTGCATTGTTTTTTATATATTTTGTTTTGCTTTTTTGTTTTTTTCTTTTTGACATTAAGGAAACAAATTAACCAACAAAAATTACTGTTGTTGTTGCCTTGTTGTATTTGTTGTAGCGATACTGTTACCTGGTATTATTGTACCATGATAAATCCCTTAAATGTAGCAGTAATTTTTGCACATCTAAGTTCCATATACGTTTAAATCTGTATGCCGAATTTTATGAAGATCGGTCCATAATTGACATTGTACTGGTCCACAATTCCACAGGTCTAGAAAAAAGACCCTTTCCCGAATTTTGATGCACACAATGGTGTAGGTTATTGTCGGCCTTGACCGACCATATCTTTTTTTCTCGTTCTTAATGGGTTAATAGTTATTTCAAAAAATAAAAAAGATTTATTGATTTTTCTTTAAATGTAGATTTTTGATAGAAGCATTAACCGGTTAACCGGTTTTTTTCTGAATTTAAAAAAGTACAACCGGTTTTTTCAAAATACCAACTATTCGAACTATTCGAAAAGCGGTTTCTCCAAAAAGTCAAATAATCGATCACCCTAGATTATACCAGTTCTATAACAAAATAAATCAATTTTATTTATTTAAAATTCATTGATAAAAGAACAAGCTAAAATTTTGATAAATCTTTGTTGATGTAGAAAAAATGAATGTCATTAACAAAAATGACAGCCATAAATAACCATTAGTTAGTTATTAAAAGCTACTTAAAATCATGCATACACATTGAAGATAAGAAATTTCCAATGAATTAATTATATTTTAATGTGATAGAAGACGGCAGCTAAAACTAGTTAGTGCTCTTTTTATAGACACCTATATAAATAATTTCGATCACAAACTACATAAATTAATGTAGTTTATCTCAAAATTATGTGAATAATGTTTATAAATATAATCTTGTAATCAGTGTTGCCAGGACTTGAGAAAGAAATAAGCTGAACTAGACTTTAAAAAAAAGGTCAAAAAAGGCTAAAAAGTATTCTTTTAATTGTTGCAATTGAACTCGAGCCTAAATAATGTTTACATTGAAAAATCACTCGAGAAATTACATAGTTATAAGCTTTCTTGAGATACAGTTTAAACATGTGCAATACACCCTCAAAATTTCGAGTTATTCGCAATATTCGTTATAACAGTAGTAGTTATAGTTCTTGAAATGACTATTAGTATTACATTTATACACTAACTATAATTCTAAAATACCTGCTTGTAATAATATGAGCTAAGTACCCAGTTAGCCCAGTCTTTAAGACATCCTCGAGAATTGGTACACGACAATGTTAATCTTAGACGACATATTCATGACAGCTAGAACAAATCGTTAAAACCTTTTTCAAACGAGTGTCACCAAATTATATTTTTTGCCACGCCTAAAAATACCGCCCTTTTTGTTTTTTGTATATTGTGTCGCAATTTTAAGGCCGATCGCAACATATGGCATATCGTTTATGACATGGTTTGAAAATAGCTAATGACCGACTTTGTTCTAGTGAAAAAAAAAAATAAAAAAATGTATATGGGCAATTCTCATTTTACGTTTACATTTAAGAAACCCACCTTCAACTAAAAATATTTTTTTTTAACTTCTGATTAAATAACTTTTGATGAAATTATGTTAACAACACTTTGTGATATACGGAACAAAAATTCAAGATCTGAAACGGTTCCATATGGTGCCGGCAAGCACTCAAATTAAAAAAACCTAAAAAAGTGTTTGAAATTAACAAGTTTTTTTCCTTCTTTTGATTGCTGTAATCGCGGATTTCAGCATAAGTGTCCAGTTCTTCTAATATAGGCTATAAACACTTGTAGAAAAAGACCAGCACAAATTTAATTAGCGTGCCATTAACCAGTGTCAAATTGTGTTGAGCAAATGTCGTGAAACCAAATTTTAAAAAAAAATATTTTTTTTAAATTTACGCCGTTTCGGGCATTGCAGAATTCAAAATGAAGCCTAATAGCTAGTGAAATTATACATCATTTGACGATTTTACATTTAATTCAACTTTAGAGATTTAATTAAGTGCAAATAAAAAATGTACACAAATGAAATTGTCTTATGACTTATTTAAACAGAAAAATGAATTTTGCAATAAATGGATGAATATAAACAAGACAACATCACTAAAAACTGAACTTTGCTAATTTTATAAGAAGGTTTAATAATTATTAAATCGCTAATATATCCACGAATATCTAACATATTGCGATATTTTTAATTTGTATTTAAGATACACCATTGTAGAGTACATAAGTCCAATAATTTTTGATTTAGTCTATAAATAGAATTTTGGCAATTTTTTTTTATAAATTTGTATCTTATACCTCCATAACATTGACGCCGTTCGATAAAAGTCAGTCATGCGAACAGATCTGTATTCCACTAGAGCCAAGGAATATTGGTACTAAATATCGTTGATGTGCCATTAAAAATTTTTCGAAATTTGTTTAAACCCCAAAAGTAAACGAGTTTGAAGAATTTTCATATTAAATTTTCTGTTCTTAGTTAGAAAATCAAAATAGAATTTATGTAAGTATTAAATTTTCACCACTTTGTACAAAAAAGTCTTCTTTTATGTTAAAGATTCACTTCTTTTTGTTTAAATATTTTTATTCTGGAACAGTGTAAATACATAGAAAATAGTGATTCGATTTACGTCGTTTCAGTTTGATTCGCAATTATTCGATTTCCAACGACGCAGACCAGGGTCACAGTGTAATAATACAAAAAATTTTTTAAAAATTCTGTTTTGGGTATTTAGATGTTTTTATTAATTAGATTTATTAAAAATACCTGAGGAAACAATATAACAAATGAAATATTTAAATTTACACTATGAAAAAACTTCGGTGAAGATGTCAAACTAATTATACAAATTTTAGGAAATCGAATGATAATATTGACTTATATATTGATAAAACTGGGCTTATAAAAGATAAATAATGGACGAAAGTTTAGGCCTTGTCGAAGCCTATGCTTGTTGTTATAGCTTGAAAAATGTAAAAGTTAAGTGCAATTGTAGATGAAATATACAAAAATATACCAAAGCTTCTGGGAAAGATTCTAGTGTAAAATTTCTTATATTAATCAATTTTGATTTCCTGTCCTAAGCTTTTACGTTAGTACTATACGTCATTGGAAAGAACAGTTAAGAGCTTTTAATCAAGGTACAAATGGTTGATATAGCTGAAGAAATGTAAAAGTTAAGTGCAATTGTATAGGAATTTTTAAAAAGTATCCAAAAAAGGGGATTTCAAAAAAAAAAAAAAAAAAAAATGAACCCCCTTCCAAACTTAAAATTGTACATTCCTATGCTACGCCTTTGCAAAAACTAAATAAATCCAACCAGCAGATAAGAAGTCACAAACTTATTTCCAAAAATTGCGATTCTGCCCCACTGTGAAGTACAAGCAAAGTAGTGAAAACCCATTATGTAAGCTCCTTAACTTATTACATAGCAACTAAAATGTTTACTGGGTTTGTTTTAAAAAATTAAAAATTCTGTCAAACTTATTTTTTATAATTCGACTGTGGTAAAAAAAGGTGAGTGTTGGAAATATATTATCGCAAAATATAGTTGGAGTATGTTACATAAATAAAAATATATAAAAAAATGTTATGGTCAATGAAATGATAACCAACCAAAGTGTAGAAAAGTTCTAGAAAAAGTGTAATTATTTGAAATTTACTATGCGTTTTGCAATTATAGTCATATGTTCTAGTTGTCAGCAAATAATAGAATAACAAAACATAAAAAATAAAAAAAAAAATAAAAATATTTGTTTTTACAATTAAATATTATTGGTTCTTAAACTTCACAGTAATTTGAGTACCATATGGTGCTCTTTAGTTAAATATGTTAAGTTTTCTAAAAATATAATTTTATTAAAAAAAAAAGTGATTTTGATTTATATTTTATATTTATTTTATAAATTTTTGAACTAAGTAACTACAATGTTTGCTATGTTTACCTGTATACGAAAATTATTATTTTTGATATTGGGGGCTACCCATCACGTTGGCCCTATCCGTCTTATTTTCATGTTATCAATGCAATATGATAAGAAAGTAGTTCCCACAAAATTTGCTCTCACTATAATAGTTCTTTAGATATGTCACTAAGAATTGTGCCACAAATACTATTTCCCTAGGTTCTTCCCATTCCATTTGCATCTGAACTTATGGCGGCTGCAGAGAAAGTTATTTTTACAAAATGTTAAAACTTTTGCCATATTAGTTCCTAAGATATACGATACATATTTAATAATTTCTTTGTGTGGGGTGTACCATTTTCCCTGGTCTTATCCGTGCCATTTTCATTTTAAGTTTGGTGGTTTATGAGAAAAATATTCCTGTAAAAGTTTAACAGCCGTATTCAAAAAAACTTAACACAGCTTTACTAACCATTTATACGCAAAATTCCTTAATGTTGTATTCAAAAACGTTGATTTGCTTACTATACCTTTGGTAAAGCCTTGTAAACTTTAAACATTTTAATAATGGTTCGACCCTACTTTAAGACCATTTTTTAAGATTATTTCTGTTAAATTTTTCAAGAAAAATAAAAATAATGATACATTTTTTGATTCATTTTGACAAAAAAGGACGTATTTTAAAATGTCCGAATGTTAAAATCTGTAATAAATAAAAAATGTTTCAGAATATCTATTTAAAAACATATTAAATGAATTCCGGGACAGAATAATATTTTCTGTAATTATTTTTAAACTGTATACATATTTTAAACTATTTGAATTAAAATCATACACATAAACAAGAAAAAGTATATTGTGTGTGCTTTTGGATTAAAATATCATTATTTCGGCTGCCGGCAATGTTCGCCACAATCGCATATGATTAACATTTTTATTATTTGTTGTTTCCACGTAAATCTAAATAGTACATTAATATATACACGTCTTAGATTAAGGTGTAATTAATCTATCATATCAACTCCGGTTTAAAATTTATGCATTTTAACAGAAAAACGATAAAAATAGTAAAATTTTATCAAAATTTCAACAAAAATTATGTAAACAAAATATGAAATAGTGATGCTGATTTTATCACAGAATATTCGTTATTCGGATACATATAATTACATCAAACAAAAATTAAATAAAATTGTTTCTTTTATACATTAGTATATTTATACAAGCAAAAGAAAGGCTTTTTCCAAAATAAAAAAAACTTATTTATCATCAAAAACATACTAGAACATCAAAAATAATAATATAATAAAACAGTTAACGAATAATTTATTCTTACTGCTAACGACACTAACAATAAGAATGGGAGAGAAACTGAGAAGGGTTGCCTACATAAACAAAAAACTGTTTATTAGTTAATTTAGATAGTAAATAGTTTTTTGAATACAATTTTCTTAATAAATGCATTAAGAGCCAAATTGTGTATTAGCTAGTATGTATATAAAACATTAATTAAAATTTTTTTTTTTTTTTTAGTACGGTTGTAAGTCTTTTGCTATAACAGCAAACTAAATTTAAAAATTAGTACATTTTGTCCAAATAAAAGTTCTATTTTTTTCGAAATAGGCTACTGGTTCATTTTGTCTCTAATTTATCTTAAAAATATTTAAACAAAATCTGATTGTGCTATGTATTGTAAAGTATTTTTGAAAACTACCCTGCAGTCAAAGGTGACTGTCAGAAACCGGTTACTTGACTGACGAAATTGGGTCACCACTAGTCATTTTACCTATCACCTGACTAGTCACTTTAACATGGGGATGTCCTAGGAAGGAGTGTATCGCCACCAAAGGACCAAAAGGTGGCGATATAGTGACTAGTACGAAAAAGTCAATTCATACTAGTCCTTTTACTAGTGAAATTGAGTCAGTCACCTGACAATCTTTTTAACTGGTCACTTTACTAATCACCTGACTAGTCACTTTAACATGGGGGTGTCCTAGGAAGGAGTGTTTTGCCACCAAAGGACCAAAAAGTGGCGATATTGTGACTAGTACAAAAAAGTCAATAAAAAAAAACACAAATGCAGAATAATTGATTTTTTTTATTAATTGTAAAATCCTAATTAGCAAGACATTTACTACCGATATCGTTAATTAACGAAATTTTTCGGTTGTTTTTGATTTTGCTATTCTCTACTAAAGTTAGCGATTTTTTTCGTAAGTATATTTTAACGACAAATATCGATAGAAATGATAGAACGTCATTATTTGAAAAAAAAAATTTTAATTTTAATTGGATTTTTATTTAAAAACAAAACAATTGTCTTGAAAAAAATATGAAAAAAGTGTAAATATCATATAAATGTGTGCAGATTTTTCCAACAATTAACAATTAAATATGTATGGTATGTTGTTGGAAATATTTTTAAAATTAATTTAATGTTAAATGTTTCTTATATTAGACCCAGTTCATTAAAAATTGGCTTTAAACTTAAAAATAACATAAATATGGAAACTTATGTTTAAAAACTCGTTAATATTTTTCGTTTAAATAAATTATTCAAATATTTTATTTCATCTAAAAATACCAACTCTCACAAAAGTTCTAATATTTGAAAAATTAAATTTTTTTGCAAATAAATTAAAATTTTCTAAAAAGGAGAAATTTATAATAAGAATCAAAATTTTTAAAAAAATCTGAAATTTTTCTTAAAATTTAATTTTTTATTAAAAATTAAAAATTTTATCAAAATTATGTATTTTCAGTAAAATAAATTTTTTCACTAAAAAAAACTTTCACTAAGAACTGAATGTAATTAAAACTTAATAACAAATCAGTTTCAAGATTCTAAAAACTCAGTTATAAACTCCCATTTGAATCTCTACATTTTTGCTAAAATTCAGTAAAAACATTTAATAAACGAAAACTTTAACGAAAAAAGAATCGCCACCTCCACGCTCACCAAAGGGTCAATAAAGTATAAATCGTCACTTCCACGCTCTCAAAAGAGTCAATAAATGGTGCTATCGCCACCTCAGCGCTTTCAAAAGAGTCAATAAATAGTGCTATCGCCACCTCCACGCTCACCAAAGGGTCAATAAAGTATAAATCGCCACCTCAACGCATTCAAAAGAGTCAATAAATGGTGCTATCGCCACCTCAACTCTTTCAAAAGAGTCAATAAATAGTGCTATCGCCACCTCCACGCTCACCAAAGGGTCAATAAAGTATAAATCGCCTCAACGCTTTCAAAAGAGTTAATAAAAGGTACGATAGCTTAACTATCGCTCACAATATATGGGAAATTAGGGTGTATAAAAAAACGTACACATTTGAATGAGTCAGGTGGGTAGTCACAAATGGACTTTACTATGCTAAAGCGGGTGAATTGACACCGAAAAAACTGCTGGGTATTTAAAATTTATCAATGTAGTTTTCTCATATTTTAGTCAGTTTTTAAGTAATTCAATTGGAAATAAGTCAAACGTAACATCATTTAACTCAACCTAGTTTTTATTAATTTATTTAAATTAAATGCATTTAACTACTCAAATTATTATGCGAATCATATGTTGGTACTCAACATCAACAAAAAAAATCGAATCAAATGCACATTCAACCATGAATTTAATATTCGTAATTGTTCATACAAATATAATTAAATACTGCTCATAGATAGATGCTAAATGCAGCTGTATTTTGTACAATATTGAAGTATTTGTTTATTTTGTCGTATTTGCTTATATTTTTAATAAAATATTCAATGAAAAAAAGCTTTACTGTCATTTAATAATAAAAATTGCAAAGCATTTCCAAAATGTTCAATAGTAAGGCATTAAGAATTCATATACATACTCTCCTTCTATATACATACACACATACATACCCATGTATATACACACATACATACATACATACATACATACATACATACATACATACATACATACATACATACATACATACATACATACATACATACATACATACATACATACATACATACATACATACATACATACATACATACATACATACATACATACAACATGTATTTAGTACATTTAAACAAACAAATAAACAAACAAATAAAACATAAAAAGGACATGAAAAATGCCAATGTTCTGGATATTTACGCAGGTCATAATAAAAGTTGTTGGGTATTTTTTTTATTTCTGTTTTGTTTTTATTATTGTTGTTTTTCTGGTATAGTAGTTGCATCCGGTTGCAATGGTAATGGTCCACTGATAAGGACGTGCAGAGGAAATACGAATATAAATTTTATTTTATCTGATAATTTGTATGAATGTTTATACTTTCGTCTGTTTGTTTTGTTTTCAGTTTTTATTTATTTGAATATTTGCAAGGATATACACATACATGTGTTTATATTTGATAGGGATTGCATTTAAAATGAAATAGATTGGGATTTAAAATGTATGAGTATGTCAGTGTATTAATAAAGCAGGAGCTTGTGAGTGTATACACCCACACGTAAATATTTCTTAACATTATTTTTCCCAGTCCAAATAAGAATACAAAAGAGTTGTACAAAATTTTAAACAAAACAGGAAACGGAAATGGCAAGTAATAAAATATAAAATACGTGTGTGCAAATATAATATTGTGAAAATATGAAAAACTTTTCCAAAAAAAAGTTCTTTTTACATTTTTACAACTTTATGTTTTTTTGTATACAAAATTATGAACAGTTTTGATTATTTTACTTGTACGTGTACCTCATATTGTTGTCTGTCTATTGTTTAAAACTGTACTTACTATGTATAAATATTTGTGTATGTGTAAGTATGGATTTAATTTATCAATATTGCATCACCCATCTTATGTAATGCAATAAACAGCATTCTGTTTTGATCACTTGTAATTTCTTTCAACACAGCTTGCAGCACACTTTCTTAAAATTATGATCTGTGTCTCAACGAATATGGTGGTATTTACATACATAAAGTTGCCAGATTTTATGAAATGACTAATTTTTTTAGGGATAATATTTCATTGTGATCTTTGTTTTAATAAATAATGTTAATGTTAAAATTTTTAATGCTAAAAGAAATTTCTAGTTCATCGATTTAAAAAAAAAAGTCGCTAGTGATTTTTTAAATCTAAAAAATAGTTTTTTAATCAGATACATATAGATCGCTTTAACCGCTAAAAAAATATAGAAAGGAGTTCATGTTTTATGAAAATAACTAGTAAATTTTTAGAAAGAAATAACGTAAATATAAACAAAAATTAAATAACTATCATCCTAAAAGATGGGGTATATTGGTTTGACATTCCATTTGCAACATATCGAAATATTACTTTAAAATATATACATACATACATATATTTTATATTCTGGGTCCTCGAGAAATTCTATCATGATATAGATATGACCGTCTGTCTATCTGTCTGTTGAAAGCATGACAGGGCTTATGGTGGACTACCTAGGAAGAAGAAATGTTAAAAATTATTATGATATGTTAATCAACTTGTTCGTGCTTTTAAAACATATTTTATTTTCACTTGTATTAGATATTTGTTTTTCAAATATATTATGTTTATTCTAACTATTTTATGGTAAGTAATTTGCCTCAATAAAAGAAATACTTCACTATAATTCTCATTTAGTTCATAAATGAATAAATCGCTGTTGCGCTGACGAAAAGTCCTTTGTGTTTTTACTGCTTTTTAGGAGAACAAAAAAGCGTTTTATTTTGTTAACTTACAATTACCCCTATTATGTATGTCGTTGTCGACAGCAAGTCACGTCGACAAAACAGAAATGGTATTTGTGATGTCAATATTGACTACAAATCTCAATATTGACAAAGTTTTGTAATTTTCTAAGTCGATTTAAAGTCAACGTCGAGTTGAAACGACTCTGATTTTGTCGACACATTTTTTGATGTCGACTCAGAATGAAAGTTGGCAAAATTAAGGAAAATTCATAATTTTTAGAATGAGGTGTAATTATTTCTTTATTTAAAATAACTTATGTATCCTTATATTTATGCCTTACTTCACCATAAGTGGTTAGGGTATTATGTCTTTGTGCAAATTATTTACCGCAGAGAAAAAATTTTCCGACCCCAACTTTAAAGTATACCGTTCGACTCAGAATCACTTTCTGAGTCGATTTTTCCATATCCGTCCGTTCACCTGGTCGGCTGGCAGCCCATGTAAAGCTTGTGCGCAAAGTACAGGTCGTAATTTTGAAGATAAATTGATGAGATTTTGTACATATGCTTTTTTCAACAAAAGGACGAAGGTCTCTTGAATTTGCTTATGACCGACCCATTATTTCACCTTGCCCCCATACAAATTTCCTCCCTGAATAGAGTTTTTAATCTCATAAATACTCTAAAAATAGAAATATTTTAATGAAATTTATCACAAATAAGTTTTATATACGTATCTGTATGCCAAATTTCTTGAAGGTCGGTCCATAATTGAGCATAGCTCCGATATGAACCCTTCTTCTGAAAATCACTTTAACATGCATTAAAATAGATAAAACTTCGCTTTTTTAGCAAAAGTATTTAATAAACACAAAAATACATTTATATATCTTATATACACTAATTTATCTTGCAAAAAACACATTATTGTGTAAAAATTTCAAAATAAAAGTAAACAATTGACACAAATTATTTAGAGAAGATATTTATTTCCTTTAAATTATCGATAACAAGTCGACGTCACACAATACTATAAGAAAATACGAATTTAGTGTCGAGGTGATGTCGATGTCGTCTTTAAGTGACAACGACTACGAATTGACGACGACGTCGACAACGACTTACATAATAGGGGTGAATATTTTTTAATTTTTGTATTTTCCATTGAAATATTTAAAAATTGTTTGCATTAAAAAAATCGATATCTTTTGACGTTCGCGAATGTTAAAATAAATTAAAAAAATCTATGCATGTGATTTTTTGTTTAAAAAAACCTTTAATTTTTTGTTTAATATTTTTGTTTAGTTGTCTATAATTAATTTTTATTGTATATATAGATGATAAAACCGGATCTTAATATGACAAAATCAGATCATATTGTTTTAAAACCGCCACTATCATTTATAACTTATTTGTGTTAAATATTAACTTGTTAAAGTGATTTTCGGAAGAGGATTTTATATGGTCAATTATGAACCGATGATTTTGAAATTTGTTACACAGATTTATACAGATTTATATGTAGAACTTATGTGTGCCAAATATCATTAAAATATTGCTAATTTAAAGAATTTCAGATCGTTGAACTATTACTCTAGGAGGACATTTTTATGGGGGCTAGGTGAAATAATGAACCGATTATTACTAATACAATAGGCTTTATTTTTGGACCATAAGAAATTTATGTAACAAATTTTATTAATTTATGTTAAAAATTGCGACCTGTACCTTGCTTACAAGGTTTACATGGACGAACAGACGGTCAGAAGAACGGACTGTGATTGGTTTAAATTAAGGAGAGTCCTATACCAAACATCAGCACATACGTATAATACTCTCCGCACCTGTGGTGATGTAGGGTATAAAAAATGGTCTATAATATGATAAAGTCAGATCATTTTATGGTTATAATGATTTTATTTAAACTAAAAATATAATTTATAGATTATGCCTACAAAAACAATATATTTCCTCCGCGTGTAAATTGCTACTCAAAATTGCTTTTATATTTACTATTAAGTAACTAATGGGTTATGATGGTAGTGGCAATAAAGGATACAAAATTTTAAAATTAAAACAAAATTTTGGCTGGGTAAAAATATGTTTTTAAAAAGATTCACCCATTAGATTCTTTTTCGTGAAACTAATTTCTGTTAAATAAATTAAATATGCAAAATTTCCTTTAATCTATATTAAAGATATTTTCCAATTAAATCAAAATCAAAAATGTAGATGAACATACCTACATAAAACAAAAATAGGATGGTTAATCAATAATAAATATACAGGTTTCAACTATAACGAGTAGTTAGCATTTGTGTTGAAATCATTTACGACCGAGTTTTTTTATGTATTTTTTCTTGATTTTGAAAAATTGAATGAAGTCTTATATCTTATAATGTTTCTTTATACATTTTGCATAGTATATATCAATGCCATCCAGTCATGGTCATCCATGCCGATAGAATGATTTAATGCAACATATTTAACAAGGGTATAATTACGAAACCATTAGATGGATATTAAACCACACAACTTCTCTGCTTTTATTTTTTTTTTCGATACTCCTTCGTGTAGTTGTATGTACAATTTTATGCAAATGCAATGATTATTCGAATATTAATTTTGTTTTTGTTCCCCTTTTATCGTTGTTGTAATGTACATTGATGTTGCTGAATTCTTTACTCACTAACATGCACACGAATTAAAATTATTACACTGATGTAAAAGCAGACAACACCTTTACTCAAACAACAATCTTTCAGATATACATATGTATATAAGTAGTATAATGGAATGAATTCATTTCGAAATTATTAATATGAACAAATAATAAAAAACAGATGTTTAATTTTGAAGAAAAAGGTTTTAATTAGTTGAGCTGATATTTTTTGTTAAATATGTAAATTACAAACCTGATTTTTAAACAACAAACAATACTAAATTATTAGATATCTTTAATACATTCATTTTTAATGCTCTGAATTTATTTACAATGCATTTGCATATGTTTTTTTTTTTTTTTTCCTAAAAATGTAAATAGAATTAATTATTTTACAACCCTGTATTTTAGTAACTACATGACAACCACTACACTTGCTATAGCTTTTATTTTCAGCTTAGATACTTTTACTGCCACTATTGTTTTTATTATTGGAAAATGAACAACTAAAAAAAGGCAAATACTTTGTCATTTGGATGAACATTAGGAGGGGTATTAATAAATCGTTTGCATTATGCCCTTGGTTATGACATCCTGCACATTGTAATTACATCACATAAATATACTCTATGTATATATGTACCTACATACAAACAGTCAAACAACATGATCGAATGGTACCACTAGCATTTTCAATTGTTATTTAGTTAGAATTCGTCCTTGTATAATATTTTTGTATGTCTGGCATAAAATAGTAAAAATTGCATCAACGAACTGAATTAAAATTAATTTCACAGATTTTATCGTCCATATCAATGGCTGTTATTTTACCAAAGAGTGTTCGAATGCATCTGGACTTGACAGTAATTTATATTGTTTAACATACATTTTTTATTATTTATTTGTATCTATTTATTATCTTAAATATATTGTGCTTTGTTTTAATGTCTACAAAGAGAAAATTAACCGAAATTTAAATACATGTTTGGGATTTAAGGTAGGTATTCTTTTGTGTAACAAATCATTGTACAATATACACTTATTATAGCGTTTATACGCACCTCTTTTGCCGTATAAACGGTGAGTTACTATTTATTTGCAAGTTAGTAACAAACGAAGGATAATCGTGGTAAGTGAAACAAATTGCAAATAAAGCGAACGCTGTTGCCACTTACTTTTACGATCATAGAATTTTTGGCGATAATAGTATTTTTCCAACCCGGCCGGACAAATAAGAGAATATATTTCTTTGTGCAATTTACGTATAAATAGTGAGTTATTTATTTGCAAGTTCTTTTGTTACGCATAAACGTAACATATCGTCCCTGCGCTGACTAAATTACCTATGTAAAAATTTTGAAAATTTTTTTTATTGCTGCATTTTGATCCCTTACTAATTATACATATGACTACCAAAGCATTTGTCGATATTTCGACTAGTTTAGGATTTACAAAATTACCTATGTAAAACCATATGTAAAATGCTCCAACAAAATTACCTATGTAAATGATTTTTCATACAAGTTAATATTATTAATATTCTTAGAGAAAATGGTAATATTAAAATTTAAACAAAAAATATTTAATATTGTATACTTATGATATGCCGCCTGAAAGTGTACATCCCAAGACTAGTTACACCAAAATTAATTGACACAGACTTACGTCAACTAAAGCTTTGATGATGACTGTCCGTCTGTCTGTCTGTCTGTCTGTCTGTCTGTCAGTTTCAGATTATTATAAAGTTTATTATTTTTTTTTAATAATCAGAATAGGAAAAAGCTCGGGAGACCGTACTCTCAATGTCATCTGAGCGATACCTATTATATGTTGGATTTCTTTTAATCAAAAATTAAAAGTTGTGTATAGTGTTGATCGAAAACAATATTTTTGGAGGTACTTTAAAATTGGTCCAGCTCACGAAAGTGAAATAATTGATTCCTAATATTTTGGGAATTAGTTTAAGACATATAAATCTTTAATTTTAGAAGGGTACTCTTGCAACATTTTTTGTATTCGCACAAATCGTCGCACTTTATTGAGTTCATGAATTTTTAGTAAATCGTTAATTGTATCTTATTTAAAATCTTTTTTCTGAAAATCATAAAATACGGGTTCATTAATTTTTCTTTAGCTATCGTTTGATACATATAACATTAATATTGGTGAATTTACTTTTTAATTTTTTTTTTTGAAGATTTTTCTGGGATCATCAACAAATTACCGTTTAATAGCATGTTCCAATTATCTCAGGAAGTTGAAATTTGACCAATATATTACTAATAATACCTCCTTCGATAATTTAAACTTATATTTAAATGAACTTTAGAATCTGCAAAAAGAAAAGCACAATAATATCTTAACAAAAAATTGCTCCACAAAATTACTTATGTAAAGCTTTCGTTGATTTTCCCCAAAACGCGCCAAAAATTTCATTATTTTTCATACAACACATAATTTGTGTTACTAAGCCTATTTATAAACGAAGAAAATTTGTACAAATTTAGCGAAGTAACGAAGAAACTGCAAAACTAAACAGTTTTTCAGCTTTCCTGAAAAGTTATTAAAAATTACATAGGTAATTTAGTCAGCGCAGGGACGATATGTAAATGTACAAACAAGCTCTCTGTCTTCGCCATTAAGTGGCAGTATGAAAACGACCTCGGAGTAGACAATAAAATAGAAATTTTATTTAAGTGTGATGTTCAGGTAATGTTTAAATTGAAAGATTCAAAATAATTTTAAAACATCATGTTAAATTTTTTTCAGTGCATTTGAAAAAAATATTAATACACCCGCTTAGCTGTGTACTCGCTGCCGTCTCAGCGAAGACTTAATAAAAAAGCGTAAGAATATGTGTTAGGCTCTCAGCACAAATGTGCTTTGAATGGGCAACTATGTTTTAAATAGTGTCCTTAAATCCGAACAATGATGCTAATGATAGTACATAAAAATGTACTTCAAAAAAGTTTTATAGCGTTTTCTTTTCTGGCTAAAATGTTGCCTTTATGCCCCCTTTTGTGTTCTATTCTGAAAAAAATGTAATATTTTAAATGGTTCTGATGTTCTTTTCTAATAGTGCACAGTGGGGCAGAATCGAAATTTTTTGGAAATAAATCTGTAACTTCTGATCGGCTGGTTGAATTTGCATGAAATTGGACGAGAAACAAAAATTTGGCAAGCGATTAAAAAATTTGTATGTCAGAGGTACTCAACCTTGAGCCCTTTTAGCTCCGCCCCTGAGGAGTATTTACGGTCCCATTCCAAACTTAACATTGTACACTCATCTACTACGCATATATGTACCAACCAGCCAATCAGAAGTTACAGATTTATTTCCAAAAAATTTCGATTCTGCCCCACTGTGTAGTGTTGCCTTTTAATTAAAAAAAAATTAGAAACTTCACCAAAAATCCAAAATTTCACCAAAATTCTAAAATTTCACAAAAAATCAAAAATTTCAACGAAAACGCGAAATTTCAACAAAAATTTAAAATTTCACCAAAAATCCAACATTTTACCAAAAATGTAAAATTTCACCAAAAATCTAAAATTTCACCTAAAATTCAAATTTTACCAAAAATCTAAAATTTCACCAAACATCCAAAATTTCACCAAAATTCTAAAATTTTACCAAAAATTCGCCAAAAATTTAAAATTTCACCAAAAATTCAAAATTACACCAAAAATTTCCCCAATAAATTAGTTTCATCAAAAATCCGAAATTTCACCAAAAATCCAAAATCCGATTTCTCTCGATTGAATTAAAAATAACACAATTACAGAACTGGTATCAGATTATTTGTCCTATTGTAATCATAAAAAAGGTACCATTTTATTAGGATGAAAATGTAACACAGTAAAAAGTTAACATCTTTCTCCAGAAAAGAAAAAGCTATTAGTAATTCTGTAATCTATAAATTATATAAACCGTCTGTCCGTTTGTTGAATGCAGGATAAGGCTCGAAAGGGACAACCTAGGAGGACGAAATTTGCCTCAAATATTTATCTTATATTAAAATTGAGCAAAATTGGTTAATAAACAAAAAAGTTATGGGCAAAATATTAGAATCAAAGGGTGTCCGTTGTAGCTTCATTTCATACTTTTCTGCTGATATCTCTTAAACAAAAGTATATATGATAACGAAAGTTTGTGTGGATAGTTCGGGGGTTCACATAAAATTGGAAATCAAACATGGGCATGTTCCACCCACTTTAACGCCCATCTTCCATATTAGAGCCCTGCAAACTGTGTCTTATAAGGCTGTACAAGCCACTTGATATTTTTCAAGTGTTGTTATCAGTGTGTGTGCGGAGTAATAAATACTGTTCTGCAGGCACTTAAAACCATACAAATACTGCGTGTGTGCTTCAACTTTATGAACAAATCATGAGTGTGCTATGATAGCGACCAAACAAGCCTCTCAAAGGCTTGTATAAAAAATACAAGCCTTTTGACCACTTGTTTGCTTCAATAAGGAAAAAAATTGTGTTTTCTTTTTTATTAAAATTATATGTGTGTGTGTGCGTTCATGACTGTATAAAGTAATTTCGTAAGTAAAACAGTCGTTTAAAAGTATTGTTTATAAACTTATTGTTATTTACGATCAAATAAATTATTAATGTTACTAGTTATAACAATTTAAAGAAACATGCCTATTATTATGACCTATTATTAATAAAAAAAATACATGAATTTCTCCAATTTTTATTTTGTTTGACATTTTTAAATACAAAGGTGATAAAAATTCAAATACTTTTGTGAGGTAAATTCGATGAATTTTCATACTATTTCTGTAATAACTTGGATACAATGCAATATTTTTTATTGCAGTTTTTTGCATTATAAAGTTAACAAATAGACAAATACAATTCAGTTAATAAATCTAGAATTATGTTTTTTTAAATCACTTAATTAAACCGTTTTAATTATTAATTTAAAAAATTCAAATACTTTAGTGAGACACTGTATATGGAAACGAATTTGAAAAATGAAAAGACATTGTTCTATATTATTTCCTTTTAGTTTTAAAATAGAATGATTACTTAGTAAATATAAATTAAATGCAATAAAATCTATCATAATATAAATAAGTACAATTTTAAAATTTTTTATAAACATACAATTAATTATAAGACTAACTTTATTTAAAATATAAATAAATACTAAAGATAAAAATTTTCTAACTTACATATGTAACTGACAGTTTCAAATGTCAACTTTAATTTTTTTACTTTTTTAACTCTTAATAAAGAGTATTTTTTAATAACTTTATGAATTCACCCTTTTACATTTATTTAGAAAAGAAGAACCAACAATAAAATATAGACATACTGTATATATGTGTGTGTATGCAAGAATATTTATAAACAACCACTTTTTACACATTATGAAGATTTTTTGCCACACACAGCAACTACGTATTACAAAAAACAAACAAATCATTAAGCCCACTTGAAATCTTTAAATCATTTCTCAACGTCTTGTATGATTTGCTTTTTTTTGCCACACCACTTGCACCACTTGTTTACGATAAATGATTTGAACGCACGGATTTGCAGTCGCTCATACACAGTACACACTTGCTTTGCTTCGGGCAGCGAACAGTACGAACAGTATTTATTGTTGTTTTTGCACATGTTGGCTATGAAAAACACACTTGAAATTCAAGTGTGTTTGCTTTTCAAATCATCTTGCGCAGGAGACTATTCCATATCATGTGTAACTTCAACGAAATTGTGTACAAATAGTTCAAGGAACAATGTAAACTCGGAAACAAAAAAAAGGGGCGTGGTCCGTCCAGTTTACCGCCCACCTCCCATATAACATAAAATTTGAAAAATTCGGCCGATTCGAATATAACATTCGCGTTTGTTTATTATCTTATCTTGTATCATTTATAGTTATACGTTTTCCCACCAAAGAGTTTTCCATAATCTTGACAGGTTTCCAAGTTACAAAAATTCCTATGTCAAGGGGCTATAATGCGCACTCATTGGGCAAAACTAAGTCGACGACTTTAAATTTAATGGTGTTAACTGTTTTAAAAAGTTTGCTCTCTTTAAAATATATCTTAAACTACAATTTCATAAGTAAACTACCAATTGTGACCAATAGCCAACTTTAAAAATAAATAAATATGTACATTAAAAGTCGGACTGAAATTGATTGGGGTATATAACTATTTATATATATGTCACGTTTTATTTCTAATTTTCCATTATTAACTATTTAAAAGAAAATATCGCGAATACGAGCGCTCACTTAGAAAAACGTTTGCTACAATTTAATTAGAGATTTAATAGTAGTTTCAGTCATCTTGCCATCTCCTTTTAAAATCTTAGTAATTTTGGCACACCTTTTTTATGCTCTTCAATTCTCTATTCACAAGAGCCCAATATCTCTCTACAGGTCTTAGCTCCGGAAAATTTGCAGAATTGACCTCTTTTGGCATAAAAATTTATTTCTTTTTGGTACCACTCCAGAGCTTTCTTACTAAAGATGCCAAATAGGGCCAAAAATATGTGTACAACATTGTGCTCTCTTATCAAAGGAAGAGAGCACATTCTTTGATGTATATTAAGGTATTTGTAGAGCCCACTATAGCAAATGACTTGCTTCTTTTGCCGCAACTGCATAAAGCTTGCCATACCAGGAATTTTTTAGGAAATTTTTTCAGCTTATGGGTCTTAAACTTGTCTTCAACATTTACTCAAGCATTAGATACATACAAATTTTGAAAATTTTTTTTTGAAAAATCTGCCAGTACAAACGTTTCGTCTTCCATTATACAACATGAGTATTTGTGTATAAAATTTGATTTTAATTTCCGTGCCCTATTTTAGGCTTCTAAATTTTTTTGCAGCATAAGTTTAAATTGTACTAAAGATGTACACCATTTAGAGAAACGAGGTTGGCTTAAACAATTAATGTAAATTTTTTAATTGATTTAAACCATGATAACATAACACTCCCAAGTAGTAAATGTAAATTTTCCTACGCAAAGTTCTTTATCTAAAGTGGTGCAAATAATATTCTACCAAGAAGTCATTTTCGAGATATGCTTCAATATATATGCAACCTCCTTTATTTTACATATCGCGAGAACTAGAGTTAATTAAAAAAAGTGGATTAGAGGCTAGGTATATATTAACACACCATATATCCGAATTGACTGAGGAACACCGTGCCGCTGAATCAGTGTTTCGCTGAGTTATCTACCAGCTATTAAAAAATTTTATATATATGTTCGCATATTTAAGACAAAAAAAAAGGACGATATCTTTCTCAATATAGGCCTTAAAAATTGCAATATTCAGCTTGTTATGGGAAAAATATTCTTAAATTTTCCCCATAGAATTTTGGTAAACTATTATTAATACAAAAAAAAAAAAGGAACACAAGTATTAAATGTTCATATACTTTGCAGAAAATATACCAACAATTCTTTTTCAATATTCTAACATAATGACCGCTTATAGACTAAAATTTTTGCAAATCATTTGTTTAATATTGTCTTCCATAATAAGCTCAAATTTACGTATTTTTTGAGACACATTCTTAAAGAAAACACTTATTTTTTATTTTTTTTTTTTTGCCAAAATATACTAATGTAAAAGAAAAATCAAAATATTTATGGGCACTTCTCTTTTTACGTTTGCCTTTATGAAACCGACCTTCAATCTCAAATTTTTTTTTAAATTCTAACTTTTTTAAACAACTTTTAAAATTTTGCAGTTTTTTCACTGGGGATTTTACGCCGTTTCGGATATTTTAAAATTCAAAACAGAGTCTAATAGCTCTTGAAATTATGCATCATTTGACATATATCTCGTTAATGTGCCCTGAACAGAAATGCTGCTGGAGGTACCCAAACTTGGAGAGAAAAAAACGTGAATGGCTCCAAGGGGAGCCTTTTTCGCGAGGCACACTCGCAACGTTATTTCAGTGAAGCTAGAGTATAGCATTATCAAAGAAGGTTTCCAAATGACTTTTAAAAATCATTGTGGCGTTTTAAAATATTAATTTGCTAAACGTGTATAGCTATTTTAAAGAATTCAGCAATTTTGCATATTTTGTTATAGCGGATGTTGGCGTTATAAATCAATTTTAAACTGAAATAAGTTCCTGTGTAAAGTTTTACTTACGCAGATAATATAATTTCACTAAAAATATTTATCAACGGTTTTCATGGGCTAAGAACGCGATGTTTTTAGTTTAGCATTAATCGTCAAGGCACATCCAAGGCGCTAATCAAAATTGGCGATGATATATGTCAATCTGTAGCTGCTTTAATACCATATATCAAAATCAATATGGCTTTCGAAAAAAAGTACAATTTTTCAGTTAATGCAACTTTAGAGATTTGACTAAGTGCAATTAAAATATGTATATAAATAACATTGTCTTATGACTTATTTTAAAAATTATGAATTTTCAATAAATGGATGAATATGAACAAGACTACGTCACTAAAAACTGAATTTTGCAAATTTTATAAGAAGGTTTAATAATTATTAAATCGCTAATATATCCACGCATACCTAACTTATCGCGATATTTTTAATTTGTATTTTATAGATATAGCATTGTACTGTACATAAATGCAATAATTTTTTATTTAGGACTCCAAAAAGAATTTTGGCAATTTTTTTATAAATTTTTATTTTAAACCACCATAACATTGATGGCGTTCGGTAAAAGTCTGTGTTCCACTAGAGCCCAGGAATATTGGTACTAAATATCGTTGATGTTGATTTAAAAATTTGCGCCTTTTTTTGAACATCAAAAGTAAACGAGTTTGAAGAATTTCCCTTATATGTAAGTAAGTATATTTGTATCTTTTAAATATTTGATTAAAAATATTTATTAGTATAAAAAATATCTAAGCATGTAATAAATAACTAGAATTAAGGGAATTACTAAATAATGACGTCATTATCTTTAAGCTCAATGTTTAAGTTCAAAAAGAATTCTCTTATGAAGAGAATACAAATTAGAATCCAAAGATGTTAAATATTTTAACAAATATAAATTCATAGACGAACAAATAAATTAATCAGTTTTAATTTATAACTCTGACAATAAAGACGATTTTAAACGGCTATAAAAACATTAAATCTTCTTAATTATTTATGTTTTTTTTACCAACATCTATCTTTTTTTTATTTTGTTATTTATTGTTGTTATTATCTTAAGTTCAAACTAGTTTAACTACTATAAAAATGGAAATATGGAAATATTGTAAGATATAAACTAATTAATAAACAAAAAATAAAAACAATAATAAAACTATTAATTTTTAGTTATAATATTAACTTCTTTGACTCAATTGGTCCATGGACAATGTGATTATTTGAAGCTGTGTAATTCTAGATCTGCAAACATTCAACAGTACTCTCAGGTACCAAAAAGTAAGTATATGATACATTTCATACAATTTAAAAACTAATTCAATTAACTATAATTCCATTTAAGTTCAAAATCCACATAATCCATATATAAATTCAAACTCAGAATCCACTAGAGCTCCAGATTCGTTTAATACGAAACTCTTTGAAATTATGACAGTAACAGCTCAGCATCAAAACTTGGTATATTCGCCAATATCACTGCAAATACTTCTATCGTTTATCTACACAATATCCGATGGAAAACTTTATGAGGAATTAAAACACATATTATCAGTACCAAATGATCGTATTTATGTAGCTAATGAGATTCGAAAATTAATCAATTCTCCCACCTTTAACACACCACCAACTACTCTTGTAATGGCCAATAAACTTTATTATGATCAACGATTTGGTCAAGTAAATGATAATGTTCGTAATGTGGCTTTTACTAATTTTGCCAGCGAATTGGAACAAATTGATTTTCTCAATGCTAATAAAGCTGCTTCTATTATAAACTCTTGGGTTAGTGATAAAACTCATCAGTTGATAAGGGACATTGTTACACCCTCAACTTTAACACCAAATACAAATGCAGTTATATTGAATTCATTATATTTCAAAAGCGAATGGCTTAATAAATTTTCAATTTATGATACTAGTCTGGGACAATTTTATGTCAACAGACAAAGTCATATCTCTGTTGAAATGATGTCAACTGAAGATACTTTTCGCTATGGAGAATTTGATAGCTTACAGGCTTCAGTGCTAGAATTGCCATACAAAACATCCGATTTAAACATGATGTTGATTTTACCTATAGACATAGATGGTTTATCAGCTTTGGAAAATAAATTGTCACATTACAGTTGGGAAACGTTGTCTCAACACCTGAGACCGGAAGTTGTATCGGTGAAGATGCCAAAATTCAAAATTGATTTGGATGTTGATATGATGAAAATTTTACAGCGGGTAAGTATTGACATTTTTTTTGGAGAAACTTGTCATATATTTAAATATTTGAACTAAGTTTAAATTCTTATTAAGGAGTGAGTTCGAAAAAATCTTAACACACGTTTTGCTTTTGTCGGAAGCAATATTTCAATTTTTTTTTAATTTTTTTTTGATCTAGTTGTCTTTGAAAAATTGTTCAGTTATTATTTTTAATGACAACATAATTTGTTGTGAGTTTGGCCAAAATGAGTGATGTAAAAGAAAGAAGTACATGCTAAAATTGTTAAAAATTTTCAAAAAAATTCAAATTGGACCTACAAAAAATTGGCTAAAAAATTAAACTGTTTCCAATGTTATTAAACAGTATCAGAAGAATTTGACAATTGATAGGAAACCTGGTTCGGGAAGAAATAAAAGTCCACATGATATTGGAAGGCCAAGAAATTTAAAAGCATATTGAAAAGAGCTATAAAACACATATGGTAGAAAAGCAGTCCGGTAAGCTTAGTGCTATGAATATTTGCTGCAGAAAATTTAGAAGCCAGGAATAGGACACGGAAATCAAAATTAAGAGACACAAAAACGGTGTCCCAAAATATCAGAGATTTTAAAAAGGAGATGGGCAAACTGTTCCAAAATAGTGATTAAAACAACTATCAAATCTCTAATGGAAGGTTTACTAAAAAAAGTTTACGAGTTCATAAGGAGTGAGATCGAAGAAATCTTAACACACATTTTGCCTCATAACTTTTTTCAGAATCAATATTCAAATTTTTTTTGATCTAGTTATCATGGAAAAATACTTCAGTTATTATTTTTAATAACAACCATGTTAATTTGTCCTTATTTTCATCAAAATAAGTGACGAAAAAGATTTACGTCCTACAAGTTATTAAAAAATTTCAAAAAATCCAAATAGTTCTTACAAATAATTGGCCACAGAATTAAATGTCGTCCGTAAAACCGTTTCTAATGTTATTAAACAGTATCAGGAGAATTTGACTATTGATGTGAAACCTAGTTCGGTAAGAAAAAAGGACCACATGATATTGGGAAGGCCAGAAAATTGAAGGCATATTGAAAGGAACTCCAAACACATCTGGTAGAAAATCAGCTCAGTTTTCTCAGTGCTTCGACTATTTGGTGCGAAAATTTAAAGCTAATGGGAAAGTTGATAACATATAAAGTTCAAAAAATTACAACCCAAAAATAGGACTCGGAATTTAAAACCAAATTTCATACAAAAATACTCAAGCTGTATAATTGACGAAGAAACGTAGGTGCTGGCAGAATCTTCGCAGCTTGCGTCTCAAAAATTTTTATTGCTAATGCTCGAAGCAATGTTGGAGATAAGTTTAAGATCCAAAAGCAGCAAAAATTTCTTACAAAATTCATGGTATGACAAGCTTTTCGCAGTTGCGGCAAAACAGGAAAGTCATTTGATACATTCGGATCTATAAATACCAAAATATGCATAAAGGAATATTTGCAAAAAAGACTTCTTCTTTTCTTAAGAAAGCACAACGTGTCCGCATATTTTTGGACCCATCTGGTATCATGTCACTACGGTAAGAAAGCTCTGGAGTGGTACCAAATCAATAACATAGTTTTAGTACCAAGAGAGGTCAATTTTCAAAATTGTCCATAGCTTAGACCAGTGGAGAGATATTGAGCTGAATTCAAGAGCACAAAAAAGGTGTCCCAAAATACTGAAGATTTTAACAGAAGATGTTCACACTGTTCCAAAAAAGTGACTGAAGCAACTATCAAATCTCCAAAGAAAGGGTTTTCAAAAATGGTCCACAATTTTATAATTAGTGGTTATAACCATAAAAATTATATATTTCTGTGATCTGTGCTAAATTATCAAATGATTAAAAAAATAATGAAAACTCTAAGATCAACCGTTTCCAAGTTATTGAATATTATGTATGTTAAGAATTTTTCGATCTCACTCCTTAAATAGTGGTTAGAACTATAAAAGTTATATTTTTCGATGATCTGTAATATAACATCCATTTAATCAAAAAACAAAAAATAATCAAAACCCTAAGATCAACCGTATCCAAATAATTAAATTTTATACATGTTAAGATTTTTTCGATTTCGCTTATTATTATTTTTTTAACTAATTTAAACATAATGTATATGGGCAATTATCAAAAATTTTTGATTTTAGCACTTCAAAAATATATTAATTTTTTTTGATGGCACATTAAAATCCTTTTGTATACATATAAAGTGACTCGAATGCACGTAGAATCAGTTTGCGTTAATGACTTCATGTGAGGGGCGCGAAAATTATGGCGGTTTAAAGTTGAACATAAAAAAATTTTTACAAACTAGAAGTTTATGTACAATTCTGGTCAAAATTACACATAATATCAAAACCTACTGATTTATTCAAATAAAATTTATGATATTTTCAATGTTTGATGGTATTAGTTCAGCATATTTTAGGGTTTCCTAGTAAAATTTTTAAAAATTTTCTTTTCAATAAAAATAGCGATTTTTAAAAACTTGGTGAAAAATTTGGATCGAATCTAAGTTATTTCTTCATATATTGATTGAAAATATATTTTGTTAGAGTTTATTACATAGAAACGCTTTTTAATGTTGTGATCCTTTTTTAACACAAGTAAATATTTTTTGGTCCATAAAATGTTTATCTATCAAAATTTGTTGATGCGCCTCCGAATTTTCATTAAGCATAAGAAACACCTTTCTAATTATGTCAATTATATTCAATTTCATGCTGTCCACACGATGTGCCTTAGCAAAATGAGTTTTGACAAAATTGTTCCGTTTTCAATTATCAACGACATTTCACTTAAATTTATGATCCCAATCAATTATATTTATCGCCACTCGTATATCTATATATCCAATATTTATTTTAATTGCAATTTTCTATATAAAAATACACACAAAAAAGTGCAATTTTTGCATAATTTTCAAAAAGTCCATAAAATTTTTGTATTAAATTTATTTTCAATGCTCCTCCGATTTAGTTATGTAAATTGACAAAAAACTAAGTTCAAGCAGTAATCCAAGCAATTCCATATGAAAATGTGAATGTGCCCCGCAAAAAACTGACTTTTTGAAAAATTTTCGCTCTTGTTTTCCAAACTTGGAGACAGTCTACTACGTTGACTATTTCGGGCACATCAACGGGATATAGCGCAAAATACGCATAATTACAACAAGTATCAATCCTTATCCCAAATTTTGTATTAGGTTGAGGGGCTCACAGACCGTGCCCAAAAAACTTAAAAATTTAAAAAACCAAAAAATTTCGTCATCATAAGTTTACTACCCTGTATTTAGTAGTTGAAAGTCTGCACAACAACAAAGATGTTGCAGAATTTATATACAAAGTCCGATTAGTTTACTTATGATAGAGTAAGATCGAAAAGTGTAAACGCGCGTACAAAAATTGTAGAAGAATGGTAAAAACTTAAGTACTTTTTATCAGTTTTTCTATATTCTTGAACTTTGAACAACAATCATGGCTAGAAAGAGAAACCTATTGTGCTAAAATTTTGCACTGTATTAGTTTCAAGCCTTGTGAGTTGTGAGATCTGTAACCAGTTTGTTTAAAATATCATTACCACAATCCAAATCAATATTCATCTATACAAAACAAATCCTATACAACAAAAAATAATGTGCACAAAATCTTCTAGTTCAATATTACTTAAAACAAAAAAGTGGTCTTCAAACATATATTTTTAATTGAGCCATAGATTCATATATTTAAAGGTTGGAAACCGATACCGTTATAAATACCGATACCGATTAAATACCGTTTAAAGTTGGTTACCGTAACTGATACCGATACCGAAATTATTATTTTGTTGAAAATACCAGTATTCAAATACCGTATCCCTCTGTACCGGTATATACCGGTAATTTAGTTTCGGTATTTTAAAAATATATTTTTTTCAACAGAATATGGTATTGTAAAAATATTTTCTCATATAATTTACTTGAGAAAATACAATTATTTTTCATGTAATAATTATAAAAATGTTATTTTAAATAGGACTTCTATTGTTTGTTTCTTGGCTATATCGTTTGCAATAAATATATTTTTAAAGATGTTTAAATGCCTTTAATCTAGTGCGACTTCACTTTGATAAAAAGTCTTAGTGCGAACACAAAAAATATATGGGCATTTCAACTTACGATATGCTCTCAATTATTTGTCATATGATGCCCATGAACGTATTGTTGAAATTAATGATTCTTAGTTAACTGTTTGATATTGGCTTCTATGAAGATGCTCTCCTTAATTTTGGTTTTCCAAAAGACCGAAAATTTTCCTTCAGAAAGTTATAGCTTGGGCTATCTTTCCTTGTCATTGGTATGGACAACATCCGGAATTAATCTCTACAAATTTGTCAGACCATATAGCATCATGTTCCAATCACCATAGGAAGTTGATATTTTTCGAAAACATTATTTCATAATTTAGGTACATTAAAATATACGATACATTGATTATTTTCAATAACGTTGATGGACTACCCTATTGAAGCTACAAACAATTTTATACAATTTTTAAGTGAAATTCCAGGAAATAGAAAAGTCCTGGAAAATTTACTTCTGAGCGGCTTCAAAGTTTGAATTACATTTTAATTTCTTAACTTTAAAAATTTCTAGTGAGTAATTGGGATAATGGGGAGTTATGGCCTTAAATAGTACTTTATTGTTGTAGCAATATTTCTCCTCTACAAAATTCCTCGGCTGTAATTGATATATTAGCTCATAATAAAAAATGTAATTAACAAATATGTAATTTAATAATTTTTTTCTGCGAAAGTAAAAATTATTATTTAGAAATTTAACTATTTTAAGTTTTTCCTAGTTTTTTAATAATAACGATATTTACCGGTATCTTAGTTTCGGTACCGGTATACCGATATCGATATAATTTAAAATACCGTTATCGATACCGTTACCGAAATAAAATAAAATTTAATACCGATACCGTTATTCGTTTCGGTTTCCAACCTTGATATAATTGAGTGCAAACTATATGAAAAATTTAGGTTTTTATGTTAAGTTTTGATATTTTTTTTTAACAATATTGTATTTTTCCCGAATACCCGGGAATTCCCGGAAATGGCTAAAATAAAATCCCGATTCCCGGGAGTTGAAAAATGTCGGGAAATTAGAAACCCTAGTTATTACATCCTTAAATATGTATTGCCTAATATATTGATGATGAAAAATTTAATTTTAATTACATGATTTTTAAGTTTTGTGGTTTACGTTTTTCAAGATTTAAATTTTCTGAAGCCAAAAAAACGTAACATCAATAAAAATTTTAGAAAAAATATAATTAAAAAGATTTCTGATAACTTTTACTCAAAAATTTGAATAGCTATTATATTTTTAATAATTTGCAATCTAAATTTGTAAAAAAAGAAAATAAAAAATTTTATTTTTTTAACAAATGTGATGTTACGTTATTTTGACTTAAAAAAATCATTGACTTCGTTAATATAATAGTAATTTTTTGAGCTACAAGTCTGAAAATTTGTGAACACACATATTTTAGAAAAATAAACTATATTTCATCAAAAACACAAATTTGAACATTTTGATGTTACGTTGTTTTGCATTTTCGGTGACGATACGTAGTTATTTTTTCATATATATTAAATGTTTTAAAAGTGCAAAACCACCTATCTTTCTTTAAAATTATCGATATTGCAAATTATTAAAAAGAAATTATATAAAAGATTTAGTCGTAATTTTAAATTTTATGGTTTATTACTCCCATATTTTCGAGATTTTGAAAATGTTAAAGTCTTTTAGGGGATATGTAGTACAAGTTGAAGACGTGTAGCGTTTTTGTAGCACTATTCCTCCTGTACATAGAAAAAAGTATTGCCATATTTTTTTCAATTAATATAGTTGTTTTGTTTTACATAAAAATTTAATTAATTTCTTCAAGCTAAAATGAAATAAAATAAAAGAAACAGTAAAATAAAATTCAGCTAAGAGTTTTTATCATTTAAATTTTTAATTCATCCCATCGATACTTGTTAATGTTGACCTGTATAATTTGTAAAGGTAGTTTTCCGATATCTATCCGTTATTTTCGTTCAGAATTTAGGAGCTTTGACGACATTCTGAGAGCAATGATTTATAAAGTCGATAGGCAAATTTATATTCCAATCTTATTTCTATTCAATACATTGGTTACCATATATAGAATATATTTTTTAGTAGCTTCTAAATTAGTAATGTCAACATTTGTGTGTAGCTAAATTTTGCAAAATATGACACTGTGTTGCGGCCATTATATATTTTAAAAGCAAAATTTATTAGCACTAAAATACTATCAACTAAATATTTTCTTTCTTTTTATGTAGATGGGTCTCAATGCTCTTTTTAATAAAGATGGAAAAATAAATTTATTTGATAGCCAACAGTATCCAATTTCAGTGGATCAAGTTAAGCATAAAACTTATATCAGTGTCAACGAGGATGGTACGGAAGCTGCATCGTCAACGTGTAAGTAACAAAACTATATATATAATATAATTAATACAAAATGTTTATATATACATGTTTTTTTTTTTTTTTTTTATTAAAAAAATAATATAATTTTTTGTACATTTTAGTTGGAAAATTGGTACCGTATTCCTCGAGTCACAATATGAAACATTTTGTTGCAGATCATCCTTTTGTATTTGTAATTAGAAGTGGAAATGTAATTTTATTTGTTGGTCATGTGGTAAAGTTTTAATATGATAAAGTACAACAATAAATACATTTCGAGAAATATTACTGAAGTTATTATTAAAATCATTTAAATTAAATAGACTATAGTTTTTCAGAATTGAAAACTATGCATGGTTTTAAATAAACTGTTGTTACAAATGTTATTTAATTTTCTAATATATACCGACCATTCCAGGAAAGAACGCCCGAAAAAGTATACTTTTTTACTTGATGGCTTTCAATTTCGATAAAAATTTGTATACATAAACTCCTTTAGGCCTTTTATTAATTTCAGTTTTCAGTTTTGTGAAATTGCAAAAACTCGCGATTTAATTTCGCTTTTTAATTTTCTCAAAAACCAAAAAAATGTCAAAAGTATGTAACTTTGAATAGCAATATCTCTGGAAAGACTTTGTGAATTTTAATGATTTAAACGGCCTTAAAATTTCTCATATGGCGGCTTTATAACGAATATTTTAAAAATAATAAAGATTTTTTTAAAAATGCATTTTAATGCAATTGCATTTTTCAAATGCATTTTTCTTTAAATATGCTATTAAAATGTTTGAATTTTTTTACATAAATGAAAAGTTTGGAATCTTTACATTAAAATAAAAGTGTCAAATTTTTGGGACGCGAAAATCTTATATGCATAATCCAATTTTTATAAAAACATATTCCCAATTTTTCATATAAAATTAAAATTTTTTCTTATTTTTGAAATTTTCTTTAACATTTTTATAAAAGTTAACAAAATATCAAAAGTATGCAATTTTAAATGTTCATATCTCTTGAAGTTATTGATGGATTTCTGTAATTTAAAAAGTATTTAAAAGGTCATTGTATATTTTTTGTGTAATTTAGTCAGCATTTCCAAAACCACGTCTTCGATCCATAATATTTTAAAAATATAAATGCAGTTTTTAGATGCATTTTTGTTAGTTTCGAATTTATTAAATTTTAATTTTTCAAAAGTGTATTTAAAAATGCTTTGGTTATTATAACTTAAAACAATAAATAGTCCGATACATAAAGTTTTACTATTTTTCTGGATTTTTTTAAAAAATAACGCAATAATTTTTTTTAACAAAATTCGTAAAGATACTCATAATACCAGAAAAATATAATTTTTATATGAAAAAATTTAAACTAGTTGAAGAAAATGGGAAATTATGCATAGTACATGTGTGCGTCCCAAAAATTTGAGATTTTTATTTTATTGTAAAGATTCCAAACTTTTCATTTATGTTAAAAAATTAACAAATTTGAATAGCATATTTAAAGAAAAATGCATTTAAAAAATGAAATTGCATTAAAATGCATTTTTAAAAAATATTTTTTATTTATAAAATATTCATGTTAAAGCTGATATAATTACAATTCAAACGCCGTTTAAATCACAAATTTCTGCAAAGCCTTCCCAGAAATATTTGTATTTAAAGTTATATACTTTTGAGATTTTTTAGATTTTTTCAGAAGTGAAAAAGCGAAATAAAATCGGGAATTTTCTGAATTTAGCGAATCTGAAAACGGAAATATTTATAGACACCCATAGACCTTATACGTATAAAATTTTATAAAAAGCGGAGGACACTTGGTATATTTTTGGGCATTCTTTCATGGAATGGACGATACATAATTTGTATAACTTTATGGATTCTTATAAAATTTTATAAATAAACAAAACCATCGAAATTTTCGTTATTTAATGTTAAATCATAAAAATGAATTATATTAAAGTAACAATCTTCATTATTTTAATCGAAATTATTATAACACACACAATATACAAGCAAAATATATTACTTATTTGATTAAATTAATAAGAAAACAAAGTTGATATCAGATTGTTTCCAGCTTAATGCATAGTCATAAATTATACAGACTCCTATACTCAGACAAATTTAATATTTTCCTTAACTTTTTTTGCAAGGAAAAACGTTTAATTAATTTTTACTTGTTTATGAAAAACATAAATTATTATGGTTATTAACACCAAGAAAAACGAGCGGAAAAACCAACTTCCGAGTGTAACATGTGTTTATGCATTAAAATACGTACGTACATTATATATATTATATACAAGTATATATAACTTAGCATGTAAACAATATATGCTTATGTGTGCGTTGTGTAATTTGCAATGTATCATAAAATAAACAATAGATTCATAAAAATAAATATTTGTTTGACAAGAATACAAAGTTACATTTATTTCACTTAACAAACATTGACCCCAAACACCAAACACTACCTCCTACCACATTACCACATCATTCATTATTATTAGCAGACCTTGAAGGAATGAATTAGTTTAATGAAATATTGGCATACTTTTATACATACTTTTAGGAGATACTAAGAAATGAATTTGTTAATTTATAGTTATCTATAAAATATATAGGATGGATGTTTTTTATATATTAATCGTATTTTCAAATTAGAACTCGTTGAAACTTTTTTGTTCTTGTCAATTAAAAATAAAATTTCAAGTAAAAATATATGTTTTAATATAAGGATTACATTTAAATAAAAAAGCTGCATAAGTCTTAGTAAATACTACAGATATTGATACGATTTTGGTGTTTAATAACACAGAAAAAATTATTATCATATATTTTTCAATTAACACAGATGTTTAATTTTGCATCAAAATTTAATAAATATGTATATTAAAATAAAACCAAAATAAGAATCAAATTTAAGTAAGATTTTCTTCTTTAAATTTTAAATTCATTCAATCATCCACTTAATTGATTTTCTTAATTTTTTAATTGGAATTTTTTTTTTTTTTGTTTTTCATTTTTACGGTTTTTGGTAATTGATATAATCATTTTGGTGAGAGGTGCAAATTTAAAAAAAGTAGTTAATTGAATGAATTAAGGAGTGAGATCGAAAAAATCTTAACACACATTTTGCCTCATAACTTTTTTCGGAATCAATATTCAAACTTTTTTTTTGATCTAGTTATCATGGAAAAATACTTCAGTTATTATTTTTAATAACAAAGATGTTATTTTGTCCTTATTTTCATCAAAATAAGTGACGAAAAAGATTTACGTCCTACAAGTTATTAAAAAATTTCAAAAAATCCAAATAGTTCTTACAAATAATTGGCCACAGAATTAAATGTCGTATCAGGAGAATTTGACTATTGATGTGAACCCTAGTTCGGTAAGAAAAAAAGGCCCACATGATATTGGGAAAGCCAGAAAATTGAAGGCATATTGAAAGGAACTTCAAATACATCTGGTAGAAAATCAGCTCAGTTTTCTCAGTGCTTCGACTATTTGGTGCGAAAATTTAAAGCTAATGGGAAAGTTGATAACATATAAATTCCAAACTGGAATTCTGCAAAAAAAAAAAAAAAAATTACAAGCCAAAAATAGGACTCGGAATTTAAAACCAAATTTCATACAAAAATACTCAAGCTGTATAATTGACGAAGAAACGTAGGTGCTGGCAGAATCTTCGCAGCTTGTGTCTCAAAAATTTTTATTGCTATTGCAAAAGCAGCAAAAATTTCTTACAAAATTCATGGTATGACAAGCTTTTCGCAGTTGCGGCAAAACAGGATACATTCGGATCTATAAATACCAAAATATGCATAAAGGAATATTTGCAAAAAAGACTTCTTCTTTTCTTAAGAAAGCACAACGTGTCCACATATTTTTGGACCCATTTGGTATCATGTCACTACGGTAAGAAAGCTCTGGAGTGGTACCAAATCAATAACATAGTTTTAGTACCAAGAGAGGTCAATTTTCAAAATTGTCCATAGCTTAGACCAGTGGAGAGATATTGAGCTGAATTCAAGAGCACAAAAAAGGTGTCCCAAAATACTGAAGATTTTAACAGAAGATGTTCACACTGTTCCAAAAAAGTGACTGAAGCAACTATCAAATCTCCAAAGAAAGGGTTTTCAAAAATGGTCCACAATTTTATAATTAGTGGTTAGAACCATAATAATGTGATCTGTGCTAAATTATCAAATGATTAAAAAAATAATGAAAACTCTAAGATCAACCGTTTCCGAGCTATTGAATATTATGTATGTTAAGAATTTTTCGATCTCACTCCTTATTTACTAATATATTTGATAATTGAATTTATTTTTTACTTTTTTCTGTGAATAATATTCAAATTATTTAATTATAATTTGGATATTATTATTACATACCAAAGTATTAATCATTTTCAACAGTTTATAAAAGGTTTTATTAAAGGTTAATAATAAATTTTGAAAATTTATTATTCATAATCACTTTTTTGTTTTATAAACATTTAATGAAACTTTCTAAAATTGTAAAATTTTATTGTTGGTGAGAACCTACTTTAACAGTTTAATAAAATAAATTTTTAGAAATATATTACTTTTTTGGCAAATTGAATGCATTTATAAGAAAGTTTTGTATAGATTTAAACATATTACTTTATATTTCGGTCTTGTTGTACAGTTCCATAGAGTGGAATTTATAACTGCATAAATTATTTTACACAGACTCCGGATAGTAATTAGAATATTGTTTCAAATACAGTTATTATTTATTGCAGTTGCATTAAATACATATTTTGCAAACAAATTTAAAGTATATCTGAACATTATATTTGTTCTTTTTGCTTATTTAGAGTAAGACTTAATGCACTTGTACTTTCTTTGTTGCTAAAGCCAAAAAAAAAAATCATATAATTTTAAATCCACCACCAATAAAAACTAATCTACTATCTGGCCAAATACTAGAAAAACTAGTGTCCATCGTATCTCTAGTTGATGCTTTTACGCCGACATCTCTCAAACAAAAGCCTTTAAAATTTTCTATAAAAGTTCAAGGATCAATGTAATAATGAAAATTAAAAGTGGGTGTGATCTGCCTACCTTCCATAAAAATTGTCATTGAGTTCTTCTATTTGTTATTGGGTCTATTAAAAGTGCATATACCAATTAGTAAGTGTTATAGTTGAGCTTATAGTCTAAAATATAACCGTAAGAAAATATTCAGTCAACTTCCATAAACTTTGAAGGTGTTTGCTATTTACCACTAATGAAAAAGTGCTAAGGCTCCATCTGCAAAGTGGAATGTGGGAGTGTTGTGTTTAATGAAATAATTTCATTAGCAATAATTTCTTAATTGCAATCACTGTTCCTTTTTTAAAAATAACTACTTGAAAATATGTAATTTCTTGATTTAAATTGGCTCATTATAATTTAACATACGAAAAATTCCGTTTTCAATAATCATAGCGCTTTATATATTAAATTTTGGAATTCAGGCTTTGAATTATAAATGGTTCATTATGATTACACCCTGTGGTCAGTTGATAGACTACGAAGGGGTTTTTTTATAAATAATTCATAAAATATGAATAAATATTAATAAAAAACAAAATAGGAAATTCGTGATGTACATAAAATCAAAACAAAATAATTATTCAAGTACCTAAAATATTCCACAAATTAATATACCAAAAAGGCCATGAATCCCTTTGCTTCTATAAGTTATTAAATTGTTTAAGCATTATACACATTTTCTAATAAAAAAAAAAAAAATATTTCTTTGTAAAAAAGACATGAAAAAAAGAAAAACCTAAATGTTTTTTTAAATTACGAATAAATTTTCAGTATTTTATTTATCACTAATGGGAAATTGAGAGAAAATAAATGTAGCATTGCCAGAACAAAACAAAAACTGTTTAATAGTTATTGAACAGTTTTCAATACATTATGAATAATGTTCTTTTTATAAGAGGTTAATAAGGAAAAACAGTTTAATATCTATTTTGTAAAATAAATCCAAAATAAGAATTTATTATGAATAAGACCGTTAGTATTTACTAAGATATATGCAGTTAAAGCTAACATAAAAACGAGAGAAAAAGATATAGTCGGTCAAGCCCGACCATATGATACCCTACACCATTGTGTACATTATAATTCGGGGAGGGGTCTTGACTTGGAGTCAAATGTGGACCGATACTCATAAGTGTAAAATAAAACATAAGAATACGGAATATTACGTTGATGCTGGCATTTACATGAATTTATTCACTTTTGGGTGATTCCCGAAAGAGGGCCTTATATGGGAGCTATGGTAAATTATGGACCGATCTTTGTAAAATTTGGCACTATCATTTATGTTCATATAAAACTTAATTGTGTCGAATATTAACTTGATACTAACATTTTAATGGGATTTATGCCCGTTAAAGTGATTTTCTGAAAAGGGGTTTATATGGGAGCTATGGTTAATTATGAACCGATCATTTAAAAATCGGCATACTTAGTTAGACTTATATAAAACTTATACGTTCAAATTTCATTAAAATATTGCTATATTTAAGGGATTTATGATCGTTAAACCCTTTTCCGGGAGGACATTTGTATGGGGGCTAGGTGAAATAATGGACCGATCATAACCAATTTCAAAAGGCTTAGCCCCTGGACTATAAGAAACCTGTGTACCAAATTTCATTAATTTTGGTTCAAAATTGCGACCTGTAGTTTGATTACAAGGTTTACAAGGTTTACAGGCTTAGCCCCTGGACTATAAGAAACCTTTGTACCAAATTTCATTAATTTTGGTTCAAAATTGCGACCTGTAGTTTGATTACAAGGTTTACATGGACGGACAGACGGTCAGACGGACGGACGGACGGACATCGTTAAATCGACTCAGAAAGTTATTCTAAGCCGATTAGTATAAATTAAGGTGGGTTTTAGACCAATATTTTTGGGTGTTACAAACATCAGCACAAACACATAATACCCTCCCCACCTATGGTGGTGTAGGGTATAAATACTCTTGTTTAGCACGTCAAATTCGGTCTAGTCCATCTATTCTTGTTTAAGGGAGGATTTTTCTGACGACAACTTTTATGTTGCATAGTTTTATCTATTAAATTGTGCGAAATTGTTGGTAGTTTAAAGCTTGAATTACTATATGTATGTGTAACTACAACTACTCACCGGTAATACCTAAATATTTAAACAGATAAAAATATTAATTATTTTATAGGATACATGCAAAATATTATATGACGCCTTTTGGAATATATGTTGATCAAAATTGATATCATACCAACCATTTGGGTTTGTAAGTTGCATTTAACTTATATAAAAAACCATTAGAAGATATTGGAATTTGTCTTCATGATCGTTTATTTATCTAAACAAGCTTTTTAAATTTTCCTGAATTAAGTCTTTAACAAAAATTATTAAATAATTATTGTATTATAATAATATCTTAAATGGGACACTTAAAAATATCATTTAATACTTTCATTCTACTGACTACTTATTTGTTCACAATACCACCTTAAGAAAACATAGCCGCATTAAATATATTTAATAATTTCTATATCATAATGAAGAAAAGCATCGTAAATAAATTTTTTTGTGTAGATATATTTAACTTTATTACTCTTATTTATTAGCTAAATTTAGGTAGTAGTGGGTGTGTGTGAAAACATTTAGCACCCTCGATAAAATTCTGCACATACATACTATACATCTATAACATGACAAGGTCCATTTATATATTTGTTTATTTAGTTGTTCATGTTTAGTGTTTTAAGCAAAAACATGGCCAGAATATAAAGCATCTTTAAATAGTTTATTTAAGGTTTTTACTCATTTTAACCATCTTACGGTTATTGTTGCAAATGCATTTTATTTAGGCTAATGGGCGAATATGGAAAATCTAATTAAATATTTTTTTCTTTGGACTTAATACTATGAAATGTTCGTAAGTATAAATAGTAGATATATTACGTGTGTATAAGGATACATAGAGACAAAAACAAATGTATCATATAATTATTGTTGGAGTGTGATACATTGTGGGGAATTTTTAAACATATAAGTATGTATGTCTTATGACTAGTATTCAGGAATAGTATTCCAGAAGGCTTAGAATGATAATGAAACAAACCAGCAATGGTCAGCCACAATAAAAGCTTCTAAACCTCAAATAATCGTAAAAGTAATTTTATTTCACTTATTTTTTCCGTTTGTATATTATTTGCTTTGTTTTTGACCATTGCAACTTAAGATAGTACATGTGTATTTGTATAGTAACATTAGTAGTATTTTGTTGATAGTTATATAGTTGTAGTTGTATTCGTAAAAGCATATATAACGATTATTTGAGGACATAAAACTATAAGCATACTCACACTTACTAATGAATGTAGGTAATATAAACAGGATATTGTCATTGGAATGCTTAAGTCAAACATACACATATACACATACATTTCTATACATATATAATCAATGTTCATTTTAGAAGGATTTTTATGCTATGCTTTAAAATACGTTTGTATGAGTATGTGTTTATGTTTATATTTATTCGTTAGATTGTCGCAAAAGTCGTAGTGGCCGTAATCATAGTCTTTGTCCCAAAATTTATTTATTTTCTGCTACTTACTTCTTGTTGTTGTATTCGAAGTTTGGGTTTATTTATTGCATTGTCGTCCGGTTGTGCAAGTGGCTATTTCACTATCGCTTTATGGTCGTTTGCAATTGGGGTCGTATATTATTATGAATTTATGACATCTTAGTTCTTTTGTGGTTTCTGCACTTCATACACACGATAATTTTATTTGGTATTGGAATTTAAAAAAAAGTCGACTTTGCTTTCATTCTTCTAGTAACAAATGTTTCAAATTGAGTGTAATGATTCAATTAAGGTCTGCTGGACAATAATATTTTATTAGTTTCATTAAGAATATTGTTAATATTAAATTTATATCTGCATTTAGTTTAAATGTTTATTAAAAAGTTTAAACTTTTAAATTAATATGTACTTAAGAGAAAATGACTTGGAATTTGTAGTTAATATTTGTGAAATTCCAATTGAAATCGAACTAAATACTGAGAAAATTTCAAATGAAAATGAGAATTTAAACTTAATTTTAAGAATATTTAAGATTTTTAATTTGAAATTGAGAAATGTAAATTGAATAACTCATCTATAATATAAATTTCAAATGAAAATTCATAGTTTTTTTCAATTTTATCAACGTTTATTTTATTCCCAATGGTTAAATTTTTCCTTCACCATTTTTAAAATTTTGGCTCTAATAGTTAAGCGATAAATAATGTTTACTCCAAAAATAATTATTATTTTGTTTGTATGGAGGGTACATTCCCTCTGCTCTGATTCCAAAATAAAGTAGTCTATATGCTTGAATTATGTTGGGTTTTTAAATTACCCAGCAAAAACTTTGCTTGCAATGTAATGAGTTAAGAAGCTAATATAATGGCTTCTCAGTACTTTCACATTAGATGAATAACTCATTATTTTAACACGGTGATGTCATTAGAGGCAACTTCTTACTCTATATTATTACAGGTAGGCATTTCAGAAAGTCATTACTTAGATGTCGTTACAAGAACTAATTACTTTGTAGCTTTTCAATCACTCATTAGTTTCAAAGTATTACAGAAGTCATTATTAGCAAAATGAATAGTAACTAGTTATATTGTCGGTTACAAGTAAGTACTGAAGTATTGAAAATAAAAAGCAGATAATTTTTTTTTTTTTAATTTATTTATTTGAAAATATGCGGAAATCAGGATTTTACATACTATTTCATACCATAGACTTGGAGTTAATTCTTGAAGCGCATTCTTGTGACCCGTGCAGAAATTGAATAAAATTCCGGACCTTACTGACCTACCCCGTCTGAAAAATTGTTAAGAATTTAATACGTTTAACAAATTGTTTTAAGATAGCCAATGAATTTTTCTTACCTTTATGTAATTGTATTTCCTAAATTGTAATCGCTTCAAATTTGTTGGCTGTTGAGTTTAAAGGTGTTATAAATTTGTGCCAATGTGCCTAAGAGAAACAATACAAATTAGTGGATATTTTTTAATAATATTCTGATACTTACCACTTTTAAACACTAATAATTTACCAATAGCCTTTTGAAATAAGAAATTGATTTTTGTAAACATTAACAAAAACAATTTTATTTTCTTGAATTTATTTTTTTATGTCAAGAATTTTTAATTTTGAAAAATTTGACAAACATTTTTTCAGACACAAAATTTATTTAGTACACAAGACAGTAAAATTAAATGAACAATAACACTTTTTGATGTTAATACAACATTTATAGATAATAAAATTTCCTACAAATTTCCTCTAGTACATTTTTATACTTCTTTATTGGTTTAAGAGTTATACCGTATTTTATGTTTGATGTAGTATTCTACATAAACTCAAATTACAGAGTTCATGAATGAATTCATGTACGTATAAAGTGGCCAAACGGGTTTGTTTCGACTTCACCGGAGACTGGTGTGTTTACGATTAATTATTTGTTTAACAAATAATTAATGTATTTTCATATTTTACCCACTTTTAAAATATATAATTTTTATAATATAAATGAAGAGATAGATAAAAAGTAACATTTTCAAAAATCTGATCTTATGTAACTGATTACATATCAAGTTAAAAGTAAGCAGTTACTAATCTACTTTCATGTAGTGCAGAAAGTATGTTGTTATGATTGAAAAGTAACTACATCCGTAACTACATACCATTACCAAGTTTTTGCTGGGTTATTAACTAGTTAACAACTTTAAACATCATACATTAAATGGTAATAAAATTGTCTTGTTACAATGAAAAATCCAAATTTTATTTATACACAGTGTTGCCAATTTGGGGTTTTCAAGGCTAAATCTAGCATTTTTATTTTGATTTTAGCCCCAAAATTTACGTTTTTGCTTCTAGATTTTTTCTTAGCCTTTGTGATTCTCATATCCTTATTTGCATTTACTTTTTACTGAATCGTCCATTTAAATATTTTTGTGTATTAATTCGTAAAAAAAATAAGGTTATTTATATTTAAAAAAAAAAAATTTAGCCTGCTGCGCCTCATTCTGCAAATTAAATACAACTTCAATCATTTTATGGAGTTTCTTTATCAATAGCACTTATTTTATGTCAATTTTTCATTGGATCATTTTGTTGGCAGCCGTTCTATGTTCTATGTTTTATTTATATTTTTTTTTAATATCTTTAAAAGAAATATCAAAAACTAAAGAGATTAAAAGGAAAAATAAGTTTTTAAATAAAAAAATATTAGCTTATTTCTTGCTTTTTTTTACCATTTAGCCTTTTCTGACCTTTTTAAATTCCAATTTACTCTCTTTTATTTCTCACCTCCTGGCAACACTGTTTATACAGATTGAATACCATCAATACCAAAACTCGTGTATCATATAATAAGCGAGATATGTATATACAGAAACTGGTTTTTGTGACTTTTCTTTTTACAGCACCAAAATGCCAAAATTTACTTCCTTCCGTCAAATTACTCAATACATTTTTTTTTTTTTTATAAAAATTTGAAAATATCTTTATTACCATGTTTATTTTAAATTTATTTTTTTTCACAATATTATTTGGTAATTTCTCATTTTCATTTCTAGGGCTTATATTCAAAAAAGGCTATCGATTTACTGCTAATTCATCCACTAAACCTCATACATTTTTATACCCACCATCAAAAAGATGGGGGGTATACTGATTTTGTCATTCCGTGTGTAACATGTCGAAGAAATCATTTAAGACCCCACAAACGCCTATGTGATGGAAATCACACGATTGTCATTTCACATGCGTTTTGAAAATCGCCAAATTTATTTCAGCATGTGTTGCAGCTCACGCGTTTTACTTGTTCGATTTCTCTCAATTTGATCAGCTGTTTCTATTAAATCACTTATGTATGAGAAAACAAATAAGAAAGAGAATAATGGATTAAATTTTAAATTTCATATTTTTGCTTAAAATTGGCAGAAAATATTACTATTTTTTTTCTAAATGAAAAGAAAGCATATTAAATTTTATTTGTACGCCATATTTATTGTTTTTTGAAGCCATGTTTAAGCAAAATAGACAACTTCACTTTGGTATAAGCATGCGATTTGAAATCGCCTATTTTCTTGTGATTGTGAACCACATCACACCTGTTATGCGATTTGACATCGTAATCGCCAATTTTATGCGATATGCGATTCTCATCACATAGCCGAAAGTATATATTTTCTGGGTCCTGGTTAGATTCTGAGTCGATCTAGCTATGACCGTCCGTCTGTCTGTCTGTTGAAAGCAGGATAGGGCTCGAACGGTACAATGTAGTCTTGATAAGGTTTGTTTAAAATCGGTTAATAAACAAAAAAAGTTATGGGCTTAAAACTAGAAACACAGGGTGTCCGTTACAGCTTAATTTCATACTTTTCTGATGATATCTCTTAAACAAAATCATCTACGACAATGAAATTTTGTATAAATAGTTTGAGGGTCAATATAAACTTGGAAACCGAAAATGGGCGTGGTCCGCCTACTTTACCGCCCAACTCCGACATAACGTAAAATTAGAAAAAGTTGATGGTGGGTATATAGATTCGGAACATTATAACATTCGCGCTTGTTTAAACTATTATTCGCGATGTTATGGTGGATAGCTCTTTTTTTCTTAAAATATTTTAAATATATATGTGTAATAAAATGATTAGAAATATAATGTTTAGAAAAATATACAATCTTTTAGATTAATATTTTATAAATCATGAATTAAAAAGCGAAATAATGTGGTAAGCAAGACCATCTTCAAACGATGCAACTGTAAAATATCAAACGGAAATGTGTTAATAATTGGGGGAACAAAACATACTTTTTTGAATTTTTCGAAAATTTTTTTTTATTATTTTTATATTATATGGTTGAAATGAAATGTATAGACAAATTTTTGTTAGGATAATTTTTTCCATCTTTTTCCACGAGAAAATTCACTCGTATAAAATCGTTGCATAACAAAAATTTTATTTTTGTTTTATTATTTCTTTTTATATCTACCATCAAAAAGATAGGAGATATATTGATTTTGTCATGCCGTGTGTAATATGTCGAAAAAATCATTTAAGACCCCACAAAGTATATATTTTCTGGGTCCTGGTCGATCTGAGTCGATCTAGCTATGTCCGTCCGTCTGTCTGTTGAAAGCAGGATAGGGCTCGAACGGGACAACTTAGGGAGATGAAATTTGGCTCAAATATTTATCTTATATAAGGTTTGATTGGTATTGAAAATGAGCAAAATCGATTAATAAACAAACAGTTATGGGCAAAGTACTAGAAATACAAGATGTCTGCTGTAGCTTCATTTCATACTTTTCTGCTGATATCTCTTAAACAAAATCATGTACGATAACGAAATTTTGTACAGATAGTTCGAGGGTCGATATAAACTTGGAAACCAAAAAAGGGGCGTGGTCGGCCCACCTCCCATATAAGGTGAAAATCAACGAAATATTGTACAAATAGATATAGATTCGACCGAGCCGAATATAACATTCGCGTTTATTCTCACGAAGTCTTGATACAAATTTCCTCCCGGAAAAGTGGTTTAACGATCATAAATCATTTAATTTAGCAATATTTTTATGAAATTTGACACATATAAGTCATATAAGTTTGAATCTATGTGCCGAATTTAATGGAGATCGGTCTATATTTCACCATAGCTCCCATATAAACCTCTCTTATGAAAATCACTTTAACGGGCATAAATCCCATTAAAATGTTAGTATCAAGTTAATATTCGAGACAAATAAGTTTTATGGAAATGTAAATAATAGTTGCAAATTTTACGAAGATTGGTCCATAATTTACCATAGCCTCCATATAAGGTCCACTTTCGGGAATCACCCAATTAATTCATAAAAATATTAGTATATTATGTATTTGTATATTTTATTTTACACTTAATACAAATATCGGTCTACAATTGGCCACAGGTATAGATAAAAGAAAATCCATAGTATAGGTTTTCATATGGTTTTCATATGACCGACTACATCTTTTTTTCTCGTTTAGAAATAAACTAAAAATAACCTAAAATAAAGTAAAAAATAACCTGCTTATAACTTGTGAACCGTTGGAGATATGTATCTACATAAAGTTTCAATTTTCCAGAGATGAGGTGTTTTTGAATTGACTTGGGAGAGCTGTATTTTGCATTACATGCATTTTCGTTAAGAATTCTTTTGCAACGATTACAAAAATTATATAGTTCTAACAAAAAGAAGTATATTAGAACACAGAAAAAAGTAAAAATGGACTCAATTACGAAATTGATAATATTAATTAATTTTTAATTGATTTTGCTCCAATCATCAAAATGATAATATTAATAACTAGAATAATTGATATTATTATTACTTCTTTTCCTTAAATAGATGTAATAAGCTTCAAATTTTTGGAAATTTACTTAAATTTATTTTATTTCTGTATTTTTATAGACAAACATTTGATTTTTCTTTATATTTTACTAACAGCTGTAAATTTATTAAAAAACAAAACTGTAAACCAATTAGAAAATTAATTATATTAATAAATCATATAATTAAATTCCAATATAAAGTTAGTTAATAATTTTATTAAAAAAATATTTGAAATATTTTTTTCTGTGAAGTGAAAGAATATTATCACTTTTATGGAAAATAACCCCAAAAATGTGTTATTATTTTTTGAAAGTTTCAACTTCAGATTAATATAACTTTTTAGTGGGTAGATATATTTATATTCTTGCAGTAACATTATTTTGTAAAAAATCCAGTGGTTATTTTCCAAACATTTTAGCGTCCAAATTAAGGCTATCAAGTTTTTTAAAGAGATTTAGAAAGACTACATATATGTACGATTTGTTTACATTCATAAATGAATTTTTGGCAAATTTTTAAAGAAATTACATAACGTAACCTAAAATGCAAAAGGCCGTAACCACTGAAAAGACAGATGTTGGTTTTTTACTGTATTATTATGCACTAATCCAAACACATCTACACAAAAATTTCATATTCATAGTTCGGGTTCACACACAGCAATTTTTCTTGCCACAATTCTGAGTTCGTAGGAAAGGGAGAAGAAGGGAATTTTAAGCTTTTACACTTTCTTAACCTCTCTCGCATACAAAGACAGAATTGCTAAAAAAAAAATTGCTGTGTGTGAACCCACAATCTTCAAAAATGACATCAATATTAACAAAAGGCCAAAACATCAATTTCATAAACGAATCCGTTCTGAAATTTTTTTCCATTTATGAAAAATTTGGTTAGAAGATTGTTTCATACTTTAAGTGAACGATTAACAAATTTTACTTAATTGATTAATTTTAAAGCAAAAAATTAAAAATTTTGGTTACGGCCTTTTGCATTTTTATAATGTTTTTTGTTTCTGGTGTTAAAAATGAAAAAGTGTGGTTACGGCATTTTGCGTTTTAGGTAACTATAAGCTTCTCTGACAAGATTAAGTTTTAAGTGCTTCTAAAATAGTTTTTAGGTATTTATTAGCTAAACCCTTACCTTTACACTCAATCAAAATGAAAGAAAAAAACTGTTGGAATCATTTGTTAAATCATTTAATTTTATTTTGAATTTATATACTATATTTTATAAATATAATCTTCTTAATTTTAAATTACAATAAACTTGGTTTAAAAATATGTATGATGTTTTTCTTTTAAAATTTTATATATTTTATAATATAAAATTTACTTTTATTTTCTTAATTCTTTTATGTTAAAGATTTTATTATTATGGGTTAGAATAAATTAAATATATTTTTCAATTGAAAAATAAATAAATACTAATTGAAAAGTAAAGACAAAATTAAAATGGGATTTATTATTAAAATACTTAGATTTAATTATTTATTAAACAAAAAAATATTGCTTTGCCTTTATCATTTTTAGAATACTATATGTATGTGATTATAAATATTTTATGTTTTATATGTATGTTTAAATGTATGTATTTGATTTTATTATTTTTATAAATCCTTAAAATTATTTGTATGAATAATAGAATTATTGAATTTAAAGATTGTACTTTTTACTTTGTATTTGCTTTGTTTTGTTTTTTTTTTTCATTCGTTTAGTTTAAATCTAAATTTTATAAATAAATTATAGTTAGTTGTTGTAAATATTTAAGTAAGCACATTTATGTAGAAACTTTAATCCTTTTATTACTAAAATATCATTTAAATGTATTATATTTATGTACTTACTATATGAATGTAGGATAAAATTATGTAATTTTAGTAAAATAACTTAAACAACTAAAAATTTTATAAATAGTAGATTTGGTGTTTATATATATTTTGTTTTAAACTTAGCTTTTAAAGTGTTTGGAGTATTTATTTGAAAATTTAATTTGAGTTAAAAATTACGCTTTATGCAAGAAATATGCCCTACATCATAAAGAAACTAACACTGAAAGAATCTGCTACTAAAGGCTGAACTGTTTCTAAACTTTAACATACACTTAATCCTTAGTTTGCGTAGAAAATTTCAAGATTTAAAAATAGACATTTCCTATTATTGTCTATGTTAATATACATACATTAATTTTGAATTCAAACTCCTCGATCTTTAAATCGTGTCATTTCAGAATTTGAAAAATAAGACAATATTAACAACGAGGTATTGTCAAATTCATTCTCTAATATTCCATTGTATTTTTATTTATCATTTTAAAAATTTAAATTTTGAAATTTTACAAAATATAAAACTTAACTGGAAATTATTATAGATAACGATGTTTTGATTAAACTTTAAATATTAGTTTAATTTCCTCAATGATTTTGATTGTTAAAATTTTATTAAAATCCAATTCGTTTAAGGTGGTCTAAGTGTATGTTCCTTGTGAGAAAGAGAGACATGTTATTATTGTGTTTAACAAAAAATATTTGCTGCAAGGCATAAGGTAGCTGCATAATTTAACCAAAAGAACTACAACAACAATATAAAAAATAACCTTAATAAAAATGTAGCATATATCGTTGCCTATGTTGCTACTAAATACACACTTTCGTACTTCTTCCGTTTAATATATACATTTACAAATCGCATAAATTATAGTGTTTAAGATGAGAATTGCGTAGAGCAACCAACCTTAACTACAAAAACAACAACCAGTTTAGCTAATTTCAATTTATGTATGTTCGTATTTATCAGCAGTTTGTGCACGCACTCACTTGTAAATCACGAAATAATACAGTTTTTATCTTTATCATTGGGATCCGAAGACTTGCGCTTGCGATCATATGCCAAGGCGTCATTGGGTACATAACTAACGCGTACGCCACCATAATGACGGCGCAAAGGTATTTGATACATATAATCTTCAGAACTCGAAGAACTAGATGAACATGTTGAACAAACACTAGAAGCATCATCGGAGTCGTCATCGTTGGTGCCTACAGTAATTTGCGATGAATGATGGTGACGTGTTGGATCTAAACCAGCTGTTTGCAGTATGGAAGGTGGACCCTGATACGAAGAAGAGAGTGGCTGAGCTGTGGCATATGTATCGGCTCGAGTTGTGGAGTTGGAACGATGACCACTGCCCGAACGATGAGATTTACGACGTCTTCGTCGTCTTGAAGAATGTCCACCGTTGCCACTGTGGCGATGTTTTTCAGTTGTATTATCATTACTGCGTTGAGTGCCAGCTCCATTACCCGAGTAACTGCGCGAACGTGGTAAAGTATCGGCTGGTATACCCTCAAAACGTACACCTTTCTTTTTGGGTTCACCACTCATGGGTGAGGAGGATGATGCACCACTCAATATAGAGACAGGATGAATAGGTTGATGCGCTGGATTGGATTGTGTGGATTGATGTGAAAGTATAGAACGTTCTCCGGCAGAGGCTGTAGGAGAACCCATGTGATCTGGTGGTAGAGCTGTAGACGCTACTGATAGATTTGGTGTTGGAAGATCTGCTATTTCAGAAGGTGGTGGCGAGGTAATGCCATGTGGCATATGTTGACCATAATCGGAACCATAATGTTGTGATTGTTGCTGTTGTAAATTGGCTGGATTTTGTTGAGGTAATGTTGAGGAATTTCCTGGTTGTGACAACTCAGGCATACTGGAGGTTTTAGCATTTTCTAATTCTGATATTTGATGTAATTGGCGTTGCAAATTATAACTATTGGCACCTGTTAGTATGGGTTTTGTGGGCCAAGCACTTTCCAAATTTAAAGACATTTCATTAAAATTATAGGGGCCATCACGTTTAAGTTCCATGGGCTTTGGCATAGAGTGATTAAATTCACCGGGTGATGTCAAGGGCGACATGTTTTGTGATGAGGATGAAGCCAAACCACCCGAAAAGTCTGTAAAATCTCCTGCTGTATGTTCCATATCTTTGACCACACCTGCATCTGAATCCGAGGTAGGATAACTTTGTTTAGCGCCATCTGTATTCGTTGCTATACCCACTAGACCACCACTGGAAGCATTGCTACCAATACCCGCTGCTATTTGCTGACTTTGCAGCTGATACATGGCTTGATTGAAGTTTTGTTGATGTTGATGCTGTTGCAAGGGTGACATTGGCGGTGAACTTGATGCATGACTGCTGGGTATACGTGTTTGAGGTCTTACCCGTTGAGTAGGTGGTGTTGGTGTTGTATACATGCCAGTACCCGAACTATCCGAAGGTGTTGGTGGCTCACCTTTACTACAGGCAATCGAACAGTAGATGGCTCCACGTCTGGGTAGAAACGCACGTCCCAACAGTGAACAACGACATGTATTGCAAGAAAAACATTCATCAGTTGCATGCCAATGCTGCCCGTCATGACTCATTTGCCCTTGATCTACACCAATGGCTTCGCCACAAAAATCACAGTACTCCGCGAACATTGCATCGAAACATAATAGACAATAGGGTTTACCCTCCCGCATTATATACCTTTGACCACCCAATTGTTTTTCACATTCATGGCAAGCAAAATGATTCATATGCCAGGCACGTCCTTCAGCTTCGGTGCATTCATCTGCCAGGATAATCTGTAACGACAAATAAGAAAAGTTTTTATGTATTGAAGAATAAACTTTTTTTCCTTTTGCCTTCAGTGACTGAGTTTGCTATAAACAAAAGTTAAAATACTATTAAAGGTGTTGTGTTGTGAGCAGCTTATGTGCCAGTTGGAATTTTGTTAAAAGTTCTATATCATTAAGTTTTTGACTTGAGGATAATGGAAGTATTTGTTTCTTTTTGCTTGTATATAAGTGATATACATCGATTGTAAACAGTGGGACAAAAAGGGAAATAACATAGAAATGTTGCTTTCACTGAACATATGCTTTGAAGTAAAATGGTGGATTATACCTATTGCAGGTGTTACTCAATTAAAATTTTTCAGACTGAAAAATTCAAAAATATGACATTTTGAAAAAAAAAAAAAAATAAGAATTCCTTTTTTGCTCACAACTTCAAAACTTTTCATTGTAGAATTAAAATTGTTATTTCATTTAATAAAAAAAAAAATACTTTAAAATGACGTATTAAATTAATTTATTTCGAAAGTACAAAGGTTCAAATTGATGATATAAATATTTGGGATAAATATCTCAATAAACGGTATTTTTAAAATTCTTAAAAAATTTATCCTTCATTCCACGAGAGACTTATAAAAAATTACAATTTTTTTACGGGGGATCATCCGATATTGTTTTAATATATTTGTTAGCATATAACCTATGGAGGTTTTTTTTTTGCTTAATATGTTTACTACATAGTACATTTGCAATTAATTTGGGACGAAAAGATATTATACCACGAATAACAAAGGAGCTATGGTCAATTATAGACCGATCTCCATGACTCTTAAAGCATTTATGGCCAATAAACCAATATTCCGGTAGGATATTTGTATGGGGTCTAGGTGAAATAATGTACCGATTATAACCAATTTCAATAGGCCTTTTGTAAAAATATCTATTCGTGTCAAATTTCATTAAGATATCTTCCAAGTTGTGACCCGTTCTTTGTTCACAAGATTTACATGGAAAGAAAGCCTGCCAGACGGCAGGACCCCCACTTTAAGGTGGGGGTCCCTTGATTTTTTCTTTGCGTTACAAATATCAGCATAAACGCATAATACTCCAACCACCTATGGTGGTGTAGGGTAAAATAAACTCAAAAAAATTAAAAAAAAAAATCTTTTTGTATGAAATAATTTAAAAAAATATTTTAATTTTTTTTCTTTTTTTTTTAATGGGTTCCAAAATTGTATTTGCATTAAGAACGCATTTTTAAATGATACTATTATTTTTAAAATTACACACTTATATAGGACATATTTATTTTCGATATGCAATTTAGATCATTAAAATCCGTTAAAAACTTATATAGATATTGATATTTAAAGTCACCCACTTTTCCAAATTTTTTAACTTTTCGGAAAGTGAAAATCGTGAATAAATTCGCGATTTTGTTTAGAAATTCAAAGAAATAAAAATGGAGATATTTAATATTTAATTGACTCCATAGAGGTGCGTATGCTAATTGCTTTTTTTTTTTTTTTTTGTATGTAAAAATTTAAAATTAACAAAGTATTTTATTATGAGCACATATTAAACAAAAAAAAAAAAATAATAATAATAAATAATTTTATATTAAAAATTTGACTTCTGTTTGTATTTTGTTAGATAACCTCTAAACTAAAGGAGAGTCCAATATGAAATTTTGCACGGGTCTGGACAAGAATTGTGTTAACTATATATAATTTTTTAGGAATTTTGAAAATATCATTTTTAGAGATTTATTTTTTAAAAGACTAATTTTTACCTTTGTACTTACAAATAAAAATCAATTTACTACATATCATTTTGAAGGCAATATCTTCGTTATAATTATACTAAACCAACAATTGTATTGTGCATATTTTATAAGTTATAAGTGATTAGTTTTTATTTCGTCCATAACTTCTAAACTAAATGAAGATAAGAAGTTACGTCAACATTATATATATCTTTTTCGAATTTTTAAAATAACGTTGTTTTTTTTTTTTTTTTTTTTTCTCAGATATAAAGATTTGATTTGTATATGTATAATAGTGTTGCCAGAAAATTCTCGATGTCATCTTTTAAATTCCCAAAAATAATATTCTAAAATCTGCTAAATACAAAGTTTTGCTTTGCTAAAATTTAGTTTAAAATTTATTATAACAAAATTTTATTGATACAAAATACATATCATATCATTCCAAGAAGTATCGCATAAAAATATTTTTTATGTCTTCCGATTTTGCAAATATTTGACCTACGCATATCCTATAGAGCCATGTAAATATCTCCTTTTTTTTTTTTTTTTTTAATTTTAAACTTTGAAAAATATGCAAATTTATTTACGATTTCCATTTTCCGAAAAAAAAAAAGGAGATATTTACATCATCAATATCTCTATAAGTTGTCAACGGATTTCAATGATTTAAATTGCATATAGAAGATGAATATATACTCAATAAATGTATTAATTTTAATTTAGGCATTAATTGTGCAAATCCAATTTAGAATGCATTTTTGAAAAATTTCTACTCCTTCGATTTTAATTTTATTTTAATATTTTTTAACATATAGCAATACTTTTACAATAAAATGCGAAAATTATTGTTCTGGGACAAGATAATCTACTATTTTTTATAATCAAGTATAAAAATATCGGATAATAATAAAATTTACATATTTTAAAAATATTCTATTATGACATATTCTCGTATGACATATTCCATTCCAAATGTTAAATATTTGTGATATTTTACATTTTGTTTAATAAAATTTAAAATGTTGTTTAAACAGATCCATAAATATTGAATAAATATAATGCACGAAAAATTTTACATCAGCCTTTGACAATTATACATATTTGGCAAGGATAGAGCAAAATTTTTTATAAAATACTACTAAAAATTTCCTTCATCTTATTTCGACATTTGTTTTTAACATAACGCTAAATAAAAGCTCCACTTCAGCATTAGAGAAGGGTAAAACTAATAAAGATATTACGAATTTAGACAATTGTTCGAATATGTTTTCATCCATCGAATTTTTGATAGAATTTTTTATTAAATATATTTTTAATATTCCTTCGATTTTATTGAGTAAAATAACAAAAAACTAAGATATTTTATGAAACTGTGAATATGCTTCGCGAAAAACAGACTTTTCGCACTTGTTTTTGATTATTCGGGCACATCAACAACATATATAGCGCAGAACACACACAATTACAACAAGTATCAATCCCTATTTCAAAATCCTAATCCCTCACAAAAATTTTTAAAAACTAAATAATTTTGTCATCATCGAGTCTTGATGATAAAATTATTTAACTATTAAAAGTGTGCTCAATAACAATAATGATGAAGAATTTATGAACGAAGTCCCATTAGTTTTTATAAGATCGAATGAGATCAAAAAGTATAAATACGTAAATTAAGTGTAGAAAAATTTTAAAAAATTAAGAAAATTTTAGGCCTTTTTCTAAGTTTTTGAACTTTGAATAACATTAAACATAATAAAATTAAACCCATGGTGCTAAAATTCTGCACTCTACTAGTTTCAAGTCTTGTAAGTTCAGATCTGTAACCTGTTTAATTAAAATTGTAAACAACAAAATTTGAAAAAATAATAAAAAAAATATAAATGCTAAAAACTGCTTTTAGTAGGTCGATTATGCTAAAAAGCATTTATCGGAATTTTTCAAAATAAATATGCAATTTCCCAATCCATTCTGCCAAATCTAGCAGAAAAAATGCTAAAATGGCAACACTGATGTTTAATTTTAACATTAGAACTTTGATGTAAAGAAAAAAAAAAAATTATAAATATCGTTATGAAGGTAATATCTTTGTTTTTAATATGAAACTAAAACTAGATATCTACCATATACAGTTTAGAAGTTATTAGCAATTGAACAATACCTTTGGAAAGTTTTTAGTTTTTTTTTTTTGTTTGTTTTTTAAACCATCATATTCTCGGACTGGAAAGGGATATGAGTTTAAAATTTTATGATTTGAGAAAAACTTTCAATTTCCATTTAATGAATTTCATAGACATAGAAGATGTCAAGTCCGATTTTTGTTCGTTTTGTCTTTATCACATAAAAACCAATTAAAATTCACACTTTTTACTTCAGAACATTTAAATGATTTTATTTCGGCAGTAATTTAAAAACCAGTAACAATTTATATTGTATTTTAAAACTTTATTTGAAAACACTTTAAACTGATGAACTTTTGACTTGTAAAAGTCTGATTTCAGACTAACATTATAATTAATACTTATTTGTGTTTCCAACACACTTTAAATAAATATAATACTTTCGTAAACTTACCTCATCACAGGCTGAACATCTTGGCTTTAAAGTTTCTGCATGATGACGCCCACAATACAAACGTCCGTCACGATGAAAGTAAATAAGATCGACAAGTAACTCACGACATACACAGCAAACAAAACAGCCAGGATGCCAAGATGCATTTGGACCCAAACGGGTTGCAAAGACAGCAATGTCACCGGTTGAAATTAAATCATCACACTGTAATTGGATTATAAGAAATTTAAAAGAATATTTTAATCATGTCTTGGCTATTTTTTTATACAAATAAATTAATAAAACTACCATAAAACATTAGGATTTAGAGAAAAAAACAAAAAAAAAAAAAAAAAAAAAGAAAGAAAGTATAGAATAGTATAGTGAGTATTTGTTATAAAACACTTTAGAATTTACTAAAACTTTTTTACATTCTAACCAAAACAGTCAATGTGAAAGTAAGAAAAAAACTTTAAAAGTTGCATTAACTATTACGCAGACAGATGGACGAATGGATGAAATGACTGTATTCATAGCTCTTGTACATCAAACATACAAATACATGAAATAACTAACTTGGTGTTTATGTAGAAAATCTTACCAAGTAATGTGTACAATACAATTACCCTCTAGTTAGCCAGGTCATGTCTTAAGGTGTCTTTCCGTTTTTTTTATCGCTCTTCCTCTTTAGCTTTCTTCTACTTTTATTAACAAAGTCAAGTTTAAGTTTGTTTGGCTTCTATTACTTATGTTGCAAGTATTAGTTGTCTTGTTGTTTACTTTTTGTAAGTTTTTATTTTTTTTTTGTTCTATTTTGTTCTGGTGTTGACTTGTTCTCTCTTGTCATTTCATTACAATTCTTAGCAACTTTGTTAACATTTCTTTTTCAACTTTTCAAGTAGGTGGTATTGGTCATGTTTGTAGAATGAATTAACAAAAAAAAAAAAAAAATCCAAATAATACATGTCATTGAACACTTGCTACATTTGGTGACAGTTAAGACTTTAGTTGTGCCACTTACAATTAGTGCTTGGACACATGTTCCACTACAAACATTCATTGTACAATCTTGAGAAAAGGAAACTTGTATTTACACCCATGAAATTAGCTTAAAATTACTAATTGCATTTAATCCGACATCCAAACTGAATTCAAGTTGTTAAAAATAAACTGTTAAGTCGAGGTCTAAACAAGCATTTAGATAATTTTTACATATAAATCAAGTAGGCGTGAGAGATTTTTAGACATGGTGGAATTAAAAATTCTTATACAGTGGGGTTTGGGTTACAATCGTCATACGTTTTCTATTATATAAGTAGTTTTATTAATTAAACCTTTACAGCTTTTTAATTTTTTCTTTTATTTGATTTATATGCTTAAACGTTGGAGCTCATGTAATGAAAACCTCTTTATTATGTATTTTTATTAAATTTATAAATACCTGGATTGCTTGACAATTCTTAATGTGTGTATAGTTTCAGAGAGAGAAAAAAATTAAGTTTTCTAACAGAAGTTTTACAGAAATATTAGCATCACATAAAAGTAACAGATATTTAAGTTCCTAAATAATTGTAGATTTCGGATAAATAGTAAATGTTGCTCGAAAATTTCCATTATATCATTAGTAAATTTTTTCAAAGACCATTCATACGATAACATTTCAACATGTTTCTTTTAAAAAAACATGAACATTATTATAGAAACCTAATAAGGACTGCGCACGTAAAAATCCGTGCATACAAATCTACTTATAGAAACTAAACCAATGGGCGAACTTTTTCTAAATTATATTTTTATTTAAGTTCTAAACATAAAATAATAAATTATTTCCTGCAGGTTATTAAGAAAATATCTGACATATATTCTGAAGTACCTTCACGTTATTTTTTTACCTCCAAATTCTTGCTTGCATTTCTATTGGGATTTTTTGTACTTAATATGTCTTCAGGCTCGATTTCCTTTCAAATTTTCTGATAAAGATTTAAACCAAATAACTTTTTGTGACATTTTTCTTCCTGAGATAAGGAACATCTACAGCCTGAAGATACTATTTTTCTTTCACTACCAGGTTTTCATTTAGTGACCATGACTTCTTTGTATAATATTATGACCAAAGAAACTGTATTTTGTGACACAACTGCCTTCCTAGCAATTATTTTATATGATCGACGTAAGATTAAAATTTGTATTTATGTGTTTTGGTGTTTTTTGTTCAATTTGCATTTTAAGAAAATATAGTTTCGCTATAACCATGAAACTTAGAACATGACTAGTGAGCGTAATGGCAAATGTAAACTAGTTAACGGAATTATTTATTTTTCACCACATCAAAAGTTAGAGCCCAAACACAACCTAGCGGATTATTTTTTTTTATATGAAGATTTGACAACTAAAACAACACAGCGGAATCCGCTGGAAATTAAAATCTATTTTAATTTCACAAAGGATTCTCAAAAGCTCTCATTTTCTCACTCTCCCTCTCTGTCAGTGTTGCCGTTGTTGCAAAATGAATGACATAAGTTTTCATTAAATTTATATAAGAAAGAAAGAGATAGATAGATTTTCCTTTTATTTTTTATGTATGGAATTTAAGAGAGAAAGATAAATATTTTTTTATATATGTAGTTTTGTTGTTGCCAAACACAAAAAATATAAAGAAACAAAAACAAAATATATATGTAATCCGCTGCTGGATTCCGTCTTCATTTAATTTGCATTTTTCTCTTAGAGCGGAAAACAACGTTGAAATCCGTTTGGTTGTGTTTGGACTCTTATAAGCCCAAGAGTATGCACAGATTTTTTCGTGCGCAGTCCTTAAGTAAACCTTCTAACAGTTTGATCCAACTTATGATGTAGCAAAGACCACAAGGTTGAAAAACGTTGTCTTGGAACAATCATGTTTTTTTTACTTAATATCATCGGTATCTTTTTTTTTCCCCCCCAATTTAACGGTGCAACAATGAACTATTTTATATTTAGGTTTCAACGAAAACCAATTAGATAAAACAACTAAAACGCTTTGGAAAATGCTTCAGAAAATGGGTAATAGGGGTTTAGTGGTCATAAATACCTAACATATCAACATTTCAATGAAATTCGGTGCAAAGAAGTTTTGCATAAGTGTTAGTCTATGTGCCGAATTTCATTTATCGGTCCATAATTGATCATAGCTCCCATATAAAACCTTCTTTCGGAAATTACATGAACGTGTATAAAAAACATACGAGTGTTAATATCAGGTTAATATCTGACACAAATAAATTGTATATAAGCTGAAAAAACATTGCCAAATTATATGAGAATTTGTCATAGCTCTCATATAAACCCACTTCCGGGATTCGCCCTAAAGTGCATAAAATCATATAGATGTTAGCAGTTTATATTTACTAAAAAAAATGGCCAGAGGTCTAATATAAGTTAACTTCTCGAATTTTTATATTCATGGTGTAGGGAATCAGTCGGCCAAGACCGACCATATGTTTCTTACTCCTATTAAATATATAACTCTGTATGAAGGTACAAGTCTGTAACTCTTTGGCTGATCGGACATCTAGTAAAAAAACCTAATTCAAGTAAAAGTAAAAACTTTGAAAAAATATTTTTCTTATATTGTTTTTTGAATTGTGGTTTTTATAAGTAGCACAAACAAAAATATGCATTAACGAACATATTCAATGCTTTTAAAAGCGGAAAATATGCACTTAGAATAAAAAATATACTATTAACTTTACGAAAATTTGAATTTTTTGTTATTTATGCTAAAAATCAGGGTTTGGGTGTAATCATTACTTTAAGTAATCTATTACATGCACAATTACAATTAACCTGTAATTTGTAATTGGAATTTTGAAAATTAACTTCGAAACGTACACAGAAAAAAGTAAAAATGGACTTCAATTACGAAATTTGTAATATTAATTGATTTTGCTCTAATCATCAAAATGATAATATTAATAACTAGAATAATTGATATTATTATTACTTTTTTTCCTTAAATAGATGTAATGAGCTGAAATTTTTTGAAAATTTGCTTAAATTTATATTAATTCTATACTTTTATTAGAGTATTCATTTTACTCGACTTTTTCATTGTTCGAATAATCAAATAACTCGAAAATGCAGTTTTTAAGTTACTCGAATAATCGAATAAATCTTTTAAGTTACTCGAGTTATTCGATTAATTTATACCTTAAAATTTTACTCGATTTTTCAATGCTTATCAAAAAAGAAAACAAAAATATAGCTGAAAATAAGAAATAGTCTTTCCAAAATAATATAAAATTAAAATTTATGTAAATATTTATGAATGTTTGTTTCTTTTGCTTTGATAATGCCATTGATTCTCTATATTTAATATATTCATTAATTGTTAAATAAATAGGTCTAACAAATTTGGTCTATCAATTTCAACCAAATTTTATATTAAGGGTAGTCCGAAGTGCTTTTTGTGACGCTGTAAAATGACTAGTTTTTACACTGTGAAAAAATTATACCCATTTAAAGGTGATTATCAATACTTTTGATAAAAATTAAAATTAATGATAGTTTTTATCCATTTTGGAATAATTTGCAATTTTGTCTCATAACCTCACTTTTTAATTTGGACACATACTAACCTATGTACAACAGAGGTTTTCAGTTATATACAAAATGTTTGTACAATATTTTTAAGTATCAGAGATCTACTAAACCCAGATTTATTTTGAGTATAAGGTTTTAGAATGTTTTATAATTCATTATTCAATTATGTTCAATATTTAGAAGGCATTAGAATGATAATTTAAAATTATACAAATGTATACAGTTTTTAAGATAATTTAGTCTTATTGTTTTATAGTGATCTCGTAATTATGTTTTAGTTCAAATTTGTGGAAAAATTTTTAACAATATCAGTGTAAAAATATTAGAAATTATATAAACTTGTATAATAAATTAGTCAAATATACAATTAGTTAGAACTACTTACTTTTCTCCATTTAATGGACAAATATATTGTAAATTTAAAATAAATAATTCTTTCACCCAAATGTACGCGTAGGAATTATAATTGGCTCTATTTTGAATCAAACCACAATTTCTACTAAAATGTAAAATATTTTATTTCTTCTTTCTTCCTATTTTAGTTATATTTAGTAAAAACACAAATATTATTTGGATTTTTGTTCGTTAGGCTGTGAAAGAATTGTGAAAATATATTTATTATTATCTGAGTTATTTCATTTTGAAAATGAGAAAAAGCACTTTGGATCCTTTTTTTTTAAATAAAGTGGTTCAGCTATTCTTAACATAAAGAACGAGTTTACATGCTAAACTTAATTTTAAGTCCAAATTCGTTCTACATTACAAATTTCATTCAAACCATCATGCTAAATAAACTATGTACTTTCATTCGTAGAATCAAAAATATGTTTTTCCAAATCAAGCTTAAATTCCTTATATATTACATTTATATTAAAATTATTTGAATTTTACTTTATAATTTTTTAAAGTGACGTTTATATTTTTATTTAATTTTTGTAATTAAAAAACGACCTTTAACTACGTATTGTAATTTAGGCATATATTCGGTCTTTTTACTAAATTTTTTTTTAATAAAATTCCAATTTATGGTACCACTTTTAGATTCGAAACATTCTATAAAAATTTTGAAACATTGTTTTTAAGCTAATTATTTTAGAAAACTAAAATTAAAACTTCCTAAAAACTAGTTAAGAAAGGAAATATTGAAAATATTTTTTTACTCGAATTATTCGATTAATCGGCATAATTTGCTCGAATAAATTGTTACTCGAAATTCTTGATTTTAATTTAATCGAACAATTATTTGATTTTCATTTGTCGATTAATCGAACAAACAATATTCGAGTGAATACCCTAACTTTTATAGACAAATATTTAATTTGTCTTTATATTTCATTAACAGATGTCAATTTATTAAAAAACAAAACTATAAACCAATTAGAAAATTAATTATATTAATAAATCATATAATTAAATTCCAATATAAAGTTTATTAATAATTTTATTAAAAAATTATTTGAAATATTTTTTTCTGTGTATGTTTTTTTTTTTTTTTTTTTTTTTTAAATAGTGATTCTATTGCATTAAAAATATGCAAAATTACCGGAAATAAAAATCGAATGTTGATTTTTTTTAAAGCCTTTCGATAAAATATACCCCCTGTTTTTATAAAACGAACGAAAAAATCGTTTCGACAATTTATATTGAAAACAACAAATAAATTTGAAATTTATTTGTTGTTTTCCATACATTTTGACGAAACGAATTTTTCGTTTGTTTTATAAAAACAGGGGGATAATTTTAAAGGATTTAAAAGTGTAATTAAATACATTTATTTTTAATTAGATTGAAATTGTAATTGGAAATTTTCAATTACAATTACTGTAATTGTATTTGAAAAAATATCAATTACAATTACTTGTAATTGTAATTGAAAATGTTTAATTACAATTACATGTAAAGTAATTTAATTGAAAATGTAATCAATAACCCCAAAACATACTAAAAATAACCTGATTTTTTATAGCAATTGCTAAAAGGTATTTACTTTTTAAACTTAAAAATACTCAGAAATATTCTATCAATTTATAACATTAACATTTTTCAGGAATCAGATTAGAAAAACATTAAAATTGATATATAACTAAATTATGCAAAATTTTTCTCTGAAGTGTAAAACATTCAAAATTATGCGCTTAGGAATAAAATAAGCAAAGATATGCCATTTAAATTGCAAAAATATGATAAGATAAGGCTTTGCTATGAAAAATATGCAAAATATGATGTTATGACCAAAATATTTCCTTAAAAAATCGACGCCAAAATTCTTAAAATTTTCTCAAACCGATAAATAACTAATAGTTTGGTTTATTTGAAGCCTAGAAAAAATTATGATTTTTCATATTTTTGGCTGCCCTATTTATAAGTAAAAGAACCCTAATTAGAAAATATATTTCAAATTAAAAGTATCGTGTATTCGAATCAGTGTTGCCAGTAAATATTTTTAAAATACGTACGTTTAATTAAAAAAATCCGATTTTTCCCTACATTCCAAAAAAATTTCCTCTACGAAAAATCCCTACACTTCTTACTCGTCAGAATTAACAAATAAAAAAAACTGAAATTAAAATATTAATTTTATTCATTTATTTGAAAGTTAATATAACAAAAACAAGTATACGAAATTTGTACTTTAAATTATGTTCAGGTGCGAATACAAGTATTTACATAAAATTCAATTATATAGTTCTTTAGAACTATAATATTTAAAATGATTATTTGTACATTTAAAATTAATACAGTTTTCTTCACTACTTTGAAGAAATGATCTTCTAATACAAATTGAGCTTAAACTTATATGACTTAGTTTGTTTCGTTTCTTTGTGCGTACGTCTGTTATTATAGAAAAAATCCTTTCTGCATTTGCATGTGGTAGAGCAAAAAATAAAATTTGATGTGTTTCATTTTTATTATTTTTACCCAAAACTCCTGTGAGTCCATTTTAACAAAATTATTAATTTCGGTTTTAGAGAAATTGTACTCTAATGTTCTCCACTCATGCATGATATCATTAAGATTTAAGTTAAATTGCTTACTTAATAATTTAAATTTATACTCTGATCTTATTTCTCCGAAAACATGCTCTGGATTTAAAAATTCCATTTCCTTAAATATAAAATCAGTCTGTAATGGAAGTCGCTTTTGTATTTCTTCAAGGGCCGTCAAATAAAATTGTGAACAAATATATTTTATTTCATAATCACTTTCCTCTGGAAGTTTTTTCAAAAATTCTTCACATTCGTAACCGACAAATACTTCTGTAATTGGTAATAACACATCTGGTGACCGAACCAAGCAATCAACTTTCAATTCCAATTTTTTAATGGAATTTTGTCCGAGCGTAAAAAAAATGTTCTTTGATTCGAAATGTAGAACATGAATAAGTGTTTTTTTGGATTGAAAAAGTGCATTTATAGAATTAAAATAATTTAAAGCATATTTTAAAAATAATATATATGCTTTTGTACAATAATTATTAAGTTCAGAAAAAATCTGTTCAGCAGATTTAAGTTTGTCTCGCGTACAACAAAAACTAAAATATTCAACTAAAACATTCCAATTAGAATGTTCGTATTTCACGACGTATAGCTGTCATGAAAGCCACCTTGTGGCAGAAACCCGCAAAATCTTACGGTTTTCTTCATTGTACAATTGTTGAAAATATTCAAGTTCTGCGCATAGTTTTGGACTACCAGATATATATGTTCCAATTTGTCTAATTAACTTTTCCGGAGCTTTTGGCAAATTAATGCAAGCTTTATTAGTAATAATTGCAGATGTGTGGCATATACATTTAATAGTTATTGCTTGTGGATTATCTTTTAGCAGTCGTGATGCAAATGAGTTAGTTTTCCCAGGCATAACGTTGGCACCATCGCAAGAAAGACCATGTATATTTGAAAATGGAATATCGAAATTTATAATAGTTTCCTTAAACATATTATAAAGAGATTCGGCAGTACAGTCTGTTCCAACATGAAGCAAATCTAAAAGTTGTAAGTTCCTTTTGTTCATCAAAAAAATTTCACTAGAACGGACATTGTTTTATTGGAAGAAATATCGGTGCTCTCATCAACCAAAACGGAAAATGTGTATGTTTATAATTTTTTTATAAGTTTATGTTTTTCTTCTTCCGCCAATACATTTTGAATTATTTTTGTACATTTGATCCTCCCCAACTTGCAATTTTTTATTATAGAGGAATAAGGGACAATTTCTTTTAAAAGTAGAACTAAATGCTCCACTACCTGTAACGCAACATTGTGTTTACAAAAAAAATAAACTTAGGCGTATTTCAAAATTTGCCACAGGATCTGCTTCTACTGCTCTTTTCTCAAAAATTAAATCAACAGATTTTCAATTGCTTACGGCCACAGCGTTTTTTTGGTGTAATTTTGTCGATGAATGCTTTCTAAGTTCTGATTTTCCACAATTTAAAATTTTTCCACAAGCTTTGCATTTACATTTATAAGGGTCTTCTTTTATTTTGATAAGCCATCCTTTAAGTTCTGACTCGTGCAACCATTCATCCCGTAACTTTTTTTATTTTAACCAACTGGAATTTGGTTAAAATTTCTTTTGCACAAAATAACTAATAAAAATTGCAAACAAATTGGAAGTTATTTTATAAATGTAAATATTTCTTCTTATTTAACTTGCTATTCAACATAAAATGATACAAGGCGAATCTATAAAATTGCAGTGGCGAATGCAAAATAAATACAGTCAAATGGAGTTTATAACGATCAACACTTTTTTTTGTATGAAGTTTGACGGTAACGATTCCACATACATGCATCTAATCAGCTGTTTATATAAAGACACATTAGATTCGCCTTGGATTGATGTTTACATAAAACAAAAAGTGGTGTCAACTTCTTTATCTATAAAAACGGTTATTTTTCAATATTTTTTAACCATGTTAGTAACAAAAAATTGTATATTTTTGAAATTGTGTAAATGAAGAAAAAATACCTAAAATTTAGAGAAAATAAAAAATCTGTCCGATTTTCCCCACGCTACCAATTTTGTGAGAAAAAAACCCACATGTAGGGATTTTTCCCTACTTCTGACAACACTGATTCGAATGTAGGAGAATGTCAGCACTGTTATAGGGGGTGCAAAATGTATTATATAGGTATTTATTGTTTAATGTATATGTAAGAAAAACTCATAATATAATTATTTTAAGTGCCAATAAATGCGTTAGTAATTCTTATATTATATATCGTATTTCATACTTATATTATATAATAAACACTTCTTAAATTCTTTTTGAAATAACTAAAATATCACTTAACTATTTAAAATTAAAGTGAAATTTTAAATAACACCATCATCGTCATAAAAGCAAAATAATATAGAAGTTACAACAAATCGATAAAATACTTACACCATCACAGGGACGTGCACTCATCAACTGTCTGACATTACCACGTCCAAGTGCATCACGTTTACGTTGGGTAGAAAATAAGCGAAGTTCTTTGCGTTCCTCATCCGTCAGCGAGTGACAGTAACGAACCTGAAATGACAGCAAAAATAAAGAGAAAAATGTTGATGAAAACTTTTTTATTTGAAGACGAGGGAAAAACAGTGAAGAAGAAATAATATAAATAAACAAAAAAATAAAAATTTAAATAATGTGCCCCTTTTTGTAAATTCAATACACTGTGTGGAGTTACACATACTCGCGTAGCCATACATTTACAAATGACATGTTTACTGAAACATTTTAAAGAACTATTTATGAAAATACCAACTTTAAATTGCTACCTTACAATGTGGCGTACGGTGATGAAGACAATGATGATGATGATGCTGTTGCTGGTAAACCATCTTTAATACAGCATCATTATCATCATTATTTATAAATTTCGTAGACTAGCATGATTGCAGTTAGCCAACCAGCCCACAAAATATACTTAAATAGAACAAAAGAAAGAATTAAAACTAGAATACGTCCAGAGTGGAGTGCATGCGGAGATGCTGATAGCAAAAGGCCATCTTCAACTGACCACAAAACTATAAGTTGCTCTAACACATCATACACACATGTGTAATATTAAACCATCTTGTATGGATATTTGGTCGTAGTTTGATTATGGTTGCATATGAGTGCGGACGGAGAACAATCATAGTGTAACATGATAGAATAAATTTTGAAAATGTTATAGTTAGGCGTTAGTTTTCTTTTTTTTGTCATGTTTTGTTTCTTTATTTAGGTCTGCTGGTAATGCAATATTATATGTTGGTTGGATATAGACAATTGAGGAACCAGTTGGAAAAGTTTCTTCATTACTTCCTGGTATATTTGAAATGTTTCTCCCAGATGTCTTTATAAGAATCTTTAAATTCGAAAGTGTTGAAATATTAAAGTAAATTTTCGAAATACTTATATCTTCTATATATATAAAAATTAATGTTTGTTTGTTTGTATGTATGTATGTATGTATGTATGTATGTATGTATGTATGTATGTATGTATGTATGTATGTATGTATGTATGTATGTATGTATGTATGTATGTATGTATGTATGTATGTATGTATGTATGTATGTATGTATGTATGTATGTATGTATGTATGTATGTAGAAGTAGGGGGCATGGTACCTCCCATATGAATAAAATGCAAAAATTCGTATATCTGGGAAACTATTGGAGTTGGAATGCTCAAATTTTGCACAAAGAATTTTGACATCCATGAAAACATTTGTCCAATAAATTAGCGGATTATGGGGGTATGGTCCCTCCTATAAAAACAAAATACAAAAATTAGTATATCTGGAAAACTATTAGAGCTTGAATTTTCAAATTCTGCACGGGAAACATCTATCTATTGGGGGTTGGCGAAGCACACCGGGTATTAGCTAGTGCTTTATAAAAGTTTTGCTAACACAGGAAAAAAGTAATTTTAATGCATGAGGTACATTAAATGAAATTCATTTATTTTTTTCCAAGAATTTATTAATTTAGTGTACGAATTCATTGTTTCAATGAAAAGATTTATTATAATTCAATGAAAAAATAACGCTATTATGAACATTACGCTGAAACTAGTCATTAAATTAATTTCTTAATAAAAGAAGTAAATCAGTTATTTGATTTAATGTAATTAGTTCATTGATTTAAAAATATAGTATACATAAAAATATTAACTCAATGTTTAAGTACATGGAATTCGTTTATTCAATGTATTATTACATTGATTTAATTAAGTAGAAGCATTACACATTAAACCAATGAAATATTCCATTAAATTTTATTAAAATAAATGCTTTCTAACGGAAAATAAATAAAACGAAAACAAGAAAACAAAAACAGACCAATTTGTTTTTATCTCTTAATAGGAAATGTCGCGTTTTAAACAAAATGCAAAAATTCAGTGTTATGTTAAAAACGAAAATAATTAAAAAATAAATAAGTTCGAATTATTAAAATACATAAATATAATTGAAAACACCAATTAAATGAATTACTCAAAAGCAGGAATTTGGAAACTTGTATTCTTAACATGTAAGTTTAATAATGTTTATGGTTTTAAACAGTTTTTAGAATATTACATTTAACTTATATTTGTGTAGATAAAGCAACCAAGACGCAAAGGAACGTGTTATAAGTCTCTAATACCAGGGTTTAAAAAAAAAAATATCCTGAATTCACAAACTAAGAAGATTCTATTCAATATAATAAAATTTGATTATTTAATTTGAAATAAAATAAAAACCAAAAATACGGAACAAACCTATTATTATAATACATTTTCAATGTATAGTTTCATTGGGACAAAATATGATTTCATTGAAATCAATATACTGTTCACTGGCATTATTTATTTTATTTAATAAATGTGTTCATTGATTCAATGTAAGAACAAATTTAATCAATGTATTTCTACATTTAATTTTAATATTAATGTATGGCAATACATTTTTTCAATGAACCTGTACATAAGGTAAATAAGGATAAATACAACTTTTTCGTTGTATTTATGTACCGTTTTGGTTCAGTGTATTATCTTAATGCAAAATCTTTTAATAATGATATTTAAAATATTCCTATACTCATTATATTAACATTCAAACGAACTAAGTTTTAATTCTAAATTTCCTATTGGGTTCGTTAACAATACAATTACCAAGTGTGTTAGTTTTAGATAGTTTGGGACAGTACAAAACGGTAGCAGTTTTGCCATTTGGCCAAGACTAGATCATCAGTTATGTTTTTTTTACAATCGACCATGTCTAATGTTCGTTCATATATTCAATGTGCTTTAAAACATTTGAGTTCTATGCAAATTTTCTAACATATACCCAAGAATATTATTCTTGAAAACCATACACAGACCAAATCGGCAGTAGCTAAACGGCTTTTGGCTAAGAGAAGCAGTTGGTCATATTCCCCCGCACAAACACACTCACACGTGTGGTGTTTAGATTTTAGTCAAGTAAAGCCTGTGATTTGTTTGGCAGCTCCGTTGGCAATATAAACAAACAAACAGACGTTTATTCATTGAAGTAAAATTGTTTAAGTTTTTAGTTCAGTTGCTGCTTGCTGAAAATTTCTTTATTTTATTCAATTTTTTATTTTTTATTTCGTTTTAGTTCAGTTTTCGACAATTCACTTTTATATGTGTGAAGGTGTGTGTACATTTGTGTTTTATAGTTGTACTCATGTTTCCATTTCCGGATTTAAAATCACTACACAATTTTTGTTTTTATTATTATTGTCTTCCATATGAACGTACATACATACATATCCATATTTATGTGTTATATATGTGCTATGGTGCGCAGACAATCTGAAAAGACAATTCGGAATGTAAGTTGCGATCGGAGCAAATAGCAAGCACAGTATTACAAAATAGTAAACATTTTATGTGTTTTTAAAACTACCTAGAGTAGGTTATGAAAAGGTCTAATTGGATAGATTATTCTATCATTTTCAAAAATTTAAATACTTCCCTTCCATCTATATTAGGGATATAACCAAATTTTGGCCCTAGCACCACGCGATGGCGAATATTGTGTTATTTACGAAAACAAATATTTCGGATCATTTTTTAATAAAAACCTCACCCACAAAAACGATTTTGTAAAATTTCCCCAAAAAAATAAATGCATTTTAAATAAAAAAATTTTAATATTTTATTAATAAAGTAAAATAGTAAAGTGAAAAATGTTGTTTTTAATTAGCAAAGTACATAAAATTTAAATTCAACGTGGGCATTGTTTGGCATAATGGATAAATGTTCTGTACTCTTTAGTACCACATTGTGTGCATATGTTTCTTCGTTGTTGCATTGGAATTATTGATTTCCAAACTTTACCGCGTTTTGTGGGTGAACTTTTTTGACAACCGCGAAAAAGTAATACCATTTTTTTTTTAATAATTTCCGATGGCCTATTTGACTATGCTAGGGCCATTTTAATATTCGCAAAAAAAATGGAAAAAGTTATAGCCCAAATCTACATACAAATTTGATTAAAGCCAAAACATGTGTATATTTTCGAATAGCTGAACATATTTTTTATTAAGCAGATATGTATCCTTTTTTTAAAAAAAATATTTGTTGGTTACACTCTGTTATATTGTATTTTCAATAAAAAATATCCTACTTAATTTCGGCTGTAGATCTTTTTAATAATATAACATACATACGTGTAGTTCTTAAAAGTATTTTGATAGACACCTTCATCTACTTCAAAGTTTTGTTGGTTTTCTTTTCCTCTTCTGCAAATTATTACTTTCTTTGTCGATTTAACTGTGTCCGTCCGTCCATGTAAACCTTGTAATCAAACTACAGGTCGCAATTTTGAAAATAAATTATTGAAATTTTGCACACAAGTTTCTTATAGTCCAAAAACGTAGCCTATTGAAATTGGTCATACTCGGTCCATTTTTTCACCTAGCCCCCATAAAAATATCCTCCCGGAAAAGGAGTTTATTCATTCAATTTTCTACTTATCATAAATCAAGGTTCATATTTTATTGAATTTTGATTTATAATAATTAGAAAATTGATTGCAATTGAAAGTAAGAATGTAGAATCTATTATACCCACCAGTATACATCGATCTTTGAACTATTTGTACAAAATCTTCTTGTATGTATGAGTATGAACTCCATACTAGACATAAGGTTTTTCTAGTATTTGGCCGATATCTTTTTTTATTAACTTTCAGCCAAATTTCTACAGTTATCTTAGAATATTACGATGATCAAGAATATGCATGATTCCATTGACTTATACTGCATAAATATTATGAGGTTCCAGATAAATATTGTAGCAATATTATAAGTAATTATAACCTTTTATAAATACATACATACATACTTGTAGTCTTGGTAAAGGGTGAATATAAAAAAAGAAATTATTATCGAAGTATAAAGTTTTAAGATTAATTTTAAAACTGACTTCATCCATTTGCCCATTTGGCTGGCTGCTGCTGCTATTCTTTACAACACAAGTAACATACTGTGAAAATGTATGTGAGACTGTGTTTGTATAAAAATTATTTTATTTTGTTATGTCCTGTGTTCTGGTTTTTCTTGTTAACAACATCATGGCAATTCCAATCAATGAAGTTATCGCTGATATGGGAAATTTTAAATTCAGTTTTTGGTGTATGGTTTGTTGTTGTTTTATTTTAAGTTTAATTTTGTTGTTGTTGGCTTTGTTTTAAAAGTTAACTCGTTTGTGGATATTTTTTCCGTTTTGCGTATGTGTACATTCTTATGATTCGTATAAATAAAATGCTCGTTAGTTGTGGGAAAAAATTCATTAGTTAAAAATGTAAGTAAAGTAAGTACTTTGGTCAAATTCAAATAGTCTAACATACAGGAACTACATACATAGTTACAACCAGAAAACTATAAACTTGGTCTTAAAGGTTTAACAGATATAGTAAAAATTACAAAAAAAAAAAAAAAGTAAATCAAATAATTTTGCATTATAATTTGGCCATTGGCCTGCTGCTGCTACTGCATTGAAAATGGAAACTAAAATTGTGGGTGTTTTACTTGCCAAAATGCAATGGAAAATATTTAAAAGTTTAGACCATATTTTGTGCAATTTACTAGTTGGAAGATAAACTAGGATTATGGGCTTAATTTACTGCTACAACAATAGTGTTGTTTTAATTATTGGCTCAACTTACAAGTCATTTCGTGTATATTAAGGATACCCAGTATAATAATACTAATGTAAGTAAGAATGGAGATGATAGCTATGAATATAGTGTAGAAGGTTAAAATTCAAACATGTCAATTATAATTAACTGCATATTAGAGTTTTCCGAAGAATCACTTATTTACAATTCTGACCGTGAAAAAAATGGCTATATCAAAAAAAAAAAAAAAATTATAATAATATTATCCTGCAGGAGTCCACCCTGTTTTTTTTTTACTAAATTCACTAAATTTCTCAAAAAATTAAAAAATTTTTTATACATTACTTATAAGTGTTCGGGGGAATTTGAATAAACTTTATCAATGCAGCACTTTTAAACAATCGTTATTGACTACACTGGTCGACAAAAAATTTTTTTCGTGCTCCTTCAAAAAAAAAAAAAATATATGTGGACTAGATGGAATTTCGCATGCTAAACTCGAATCTGCTTTCAGATTTTTCCCATCAGGTCGAGATTTTTTTTATGGGCGTGTCTAATATTGCGCCCTAAATAAGCCGATTACTCGAGTATATTTCACTATAACTCGAGAATGGTATGAACGATTTGTATAAATGAAACACCAAAATATGTGGAATAAAATTGGCTTTAAGTCGTTCTACTATTAAATTTTTATCTACTCAATAGTTTACGAGATATTTCGAAATAAGTGTCCGAAATTTTCATGCTGAATTGAAGTTTTCTTTTTTTAATAAAATTTATTTTTAAAAGTGAGAACATGAAAAATGTTTATGTTTATCATCTTTATCTCAAAGCTGGTAAAACTACGAGTAAATAAAGCTAAGTGTCATCAAAATTGATGCACAAATCTTGATTTCATTTACTGTTAAGTTAAAATACCCATGCATACCTACAGGTAAGTGGAGATACACTAGTGGGCAAAAAAAAATTTTTTCGTCTTATATATAAAAAAAAATAGATGGATTATATGGAATTTAACGTGCTAAACCAAAATCAGCTTTCAGAGTTTTTCTATCACGTTTTGATTTTTTTTGTGGGCATGACTACTATGACCCCGCCTTTAGGAGGTCACACTTGTATAACTCGAGAACGGTTTGTCCAAGTTTTTGCCCACAACTGTATTTCTACTTAATTTTATGTATACATGGGTATTTTTACTTAACTGTGAATAAAATCAAGGTTTGAAGATACATGCCTTATTCGATTCGCAGCATTACTAGCTTTAAGATGATAAGAGACATTTTTGATATTGTAATTTATTAAAAGAAATTTTAGTAACAAAAAAATCTAAAATTTTCCATGAAAAAGTTTTTTTTGGACACTTATTTCAAAATACCTTCGAAACTATTGAGCACATAAAAAAATTAAGTTTAGCTGATTTGAAGATATTTTTAGTCTTTTGGCGTATCACTTATGTCAATCGTACACACCGAGTTATGGGAAAATATACTAGAGTAATAGCCTTATTATGGACGAAATATTGTCCACATAAAAAAATCCAGACCTGATTGAAAAAAACTAAAAGCAGTTTCGTGTTTAGCCCATTAAAATGCATGAAGTCCAACTGTTCGTCTTTGGAGGAGGATTTTTTTTGTCGACCAGTGGTAGTTAATAGCTATTAATCAGTAGTTGACATCAAAATTTTGAAATAGGTATGAAGCTTGTTGTAGTTTTGCACTATACCTCGTTTATATGTTCAAAATATTCATCGCAGTATATAGTTTCAAAGTTTGGTAAACAAATATTTTCTAAAAATATTTTTTTAAGCCTAAAGCACCCCATAGACACATACTGCATAAGCTCATGCAGTATGTATGTATTAGTAAAATTGAGAGAGCTTTTATATGTGTGTGTCACATATATAGAAAAGCTCTTTCAATTTCTCTAATACATACATATTGCATGAGCTCATGCAATATGTGTCTATGGGGTGCTTAAAATTAACATTTTTTGATAATGGCCCATATACTGAAATAACACGCTCATAATAAGTAATATTTCTTCTTTTTCTGACACTCACTTCGAGTTATTACTCGAAGTTTTTTGGATACAAATATTTTATGTACTTCTGTATTCTGTTCATCAAAGCCATATTGATCTCCGTGATTACATTTCTGAACCCTGATGACCCAGACTGTGCAAGCATTATGTTAACAGTTAATTTAAAACCCTTACAAAATTCGATTTTTTTTTTTTTATACAAGAAATTACTTTTGCTTAAAGCCATTCTAAATAAAATAAATTTTTATTTGAGAATTTTAAATAAATCCAATTTGTCTAATTGTTTCTTTAATCGTAGCAATGAATTATTTTGTTTATTTATTATAAAAAGGAAAATAATTATGTTTTGTAATTGATTTTTACCTCGTTATCATGGGGTGGTAGTTGGTGTAGTAATTGTCTAACTCGGTACTGCTCGCCAGGACTATTGACATATGGCACTTTATCATCCGGTATTTGTGAAAAGTACAAACGAACCTAAAATAAAAAGAAGTTTTAAGGAATTATTACTAGATATAAAAATAAGTATTAAAATAATATTTTATCTTATTAGTAATAAGATAAAACAACACAAAAGGTCTACAACACTCATAAACAATAATATTTTATTTCATATTCATATTTAATATTTTCAATAGTCTAGTTAATTGCCCCGAATTCTTTTGACTTACCAAGTTTTAATATTTGTTGAGGACAAAATATAATCATTATTCTTGAAATGTTAAACAAACAAAAACGACCGGTTTCTTGATTTCTATTTTTTGGCCCAACTTAAAACGATTATTTTTTGATTTTTGTGTTATTGCTCAAAAAATAAATCTTATTACCAATTCATAGGGAGAAATTAGGTTTTTTTGCTATACATTCGATTTAATACCAAAGCTCAGATTTTTTAACAAAAACCTTTATATTTTTACATAAAATCAAGTTTACATAAAATAAAAAATTTTTAGAAGAAATTTTGATTTTTAGAAAAAAAAAAATATGATTTTTATAAAATTTCTTTACAAAAAATCTTAAACGTGGCACAGTGGGGTCAAACGCAAATTTCTTGGTAATAAATCTGTATCTTCTAAACTAATGGTCGGATTAAATTAAAATGTATGGAAGAGCAATAGACATAAGCTTTCAGAAAAATCATCTTGTAGTCGCCCTGTGATAACACAAGATAAGTTACAGGGTGGCAAAGTTGACTACCTGGAGTATGTAAAAGTTTAAAAAAATCTTAACTTCTACAAATGTCATCCTGTACAACTCTTCCATACATTTCAATTTAATCCGAGCAGTAGTTTAGGAGGTACATATTTATCACCCAAAAATTTGCGTTTGACCCCACTGTGCATGGTGTTAAATCGAATTTGTAACAAAACGATATAATTTTTCACTAAGAATTGGTAAAAAGATCTCATCTTTAAGTTGAGCGAAAAATAAAAATCAAAAATAATTATTATTTGTTGAGTTTTATTTTAAAACTCATACGGTCTTATTCATAATAAATTCTTATTTTACGTTTATTGTACAAAATAGATATTAAACTGTTTTCCCTTATTAACTTCTTATAAAAAAACATTATTCATAATGTATTAAAAACAGTTCAATAACTATTAAATAGTTTTTGTTTTGTTCTGGCAATGCTATTTTTATTTTCTCTCAATTTTCTATTAGTGATAAATAAAATATTGAAAATTTATTCATAACATAAAAAAAACATTTAACTTTTTCTTTTATTTCATGTCTTTTTTTTACAAAAATATATTAATTTTTATTAGAAAACGTGTCCAATGCTTTAACAATTTAACAGCTTATGGAGGCAAAGGGATAAATGGCCTTTTTGGTATATTAATTTGTAAAATATTTTAAATATTCGAGTAATTGGTTTGTTTTGGTTTTATGTACATCACCAATTTCTTATTTTGTTTTTAATTATTTTTTAGTTTTTCATATTTTTTTAATTATTTAAAAAAAATCCTTCTAAGTCTATCTACTGAATACCGGATGTAATCATGATGAAAGGAAATAAGATGATTCAATACCTGAATTCTGAAATTTAATATATAAGGCGTTATGTCTTTGAAAAAATGGGAATTTTACACTTGTTTAAATAAAATGCGCCAATTTAAATCAACGAATTGCATTACTGGTAGACCTACATATTTCAAGTATAGTGTTTTTAAAAAAGGAACAGTAATTGCAATTAGGAAATTATTGCTAATGCAATTATTTCATTAAACACAACACTCACACATTCCACTTTGCAGATGGAGTTATTAGCACTTTTTCATAAGTGGCAAATAACAAACATCGTCAAAATTGATGGAAGCTAATTGAATATTTTAATACGGGTCTATTTAAACTGTAAGCACGTTTACTAATATTTTATTAATTAATATATGCACTTTTATTAGATCCAATAACAAGTAGAAGAATACAATGAAGAATTATGTGGAAGATAGGCAGATTACATCCACTTTTAATTTTCATGATTACATTAATTCTTGACTATTTATAGAAAATTTCGATGGCTTTTGTTTAAGAGATATCGGCGTAAAAGTATCAACTAGAGATACGACGGACACTAGTTTTTCTAGTATTTGGCCAGATAGTAGATAAGTTTTTTTTTTTTTTTTTTTTTTTTTTTATGGTGGTTTAAAATTATACGAACTTTTTTGGCTTTAGCAACAAACAAAGTACAAATCCATTTGGTCTTACTCTAAATAAGCTAAAAGAACATAGATGTTTTGTTCGCACAAATATAATGTGTAGATATTAGAGTATTCATTTTACTCGACTTTTTCATTGTTTGAATAATCAAATAACTCGAAAATGCAGTTTTTAAGTTACTCGAATAATCGAATAAAACTTTTAAGTTACTCGAGTTATTCGAGTAAATTATAGCTTAGAATTTTACTCGTTTTTTTTTTAATGATTACTAATAAATAAAACAAAATATAGCTTAAAACAATAAATTAAATTAATATAATTAAAATTTGCGTAAATATTTATGAATATTTGTCTTTTTTGATTACTTGACTATTGTTCATTGATAGTAATATAAATAGGTCTAACAATTTTATATTAAAGTGTGGTTCCAAGGGTTTTTTATCAATGCTATGAAATGACTAGTTTTTACACTAACACCCGATTAAAGGTGATTATCTACACTTCAAAACAATTTAATGTTAAGTTTTTAACCACTTTGAAATAATTAGCGATTTTGTCTCATAACCTCACTTTTCAATTTGGACACATACTAATCTATGTGCTACACAGAGGTTTTCACTTATATTCAAAATATTTGCACAATTTTTAAGTATAGGAAATCTACTAAACCCAGTTTTATTATACCCTTCACCACAGGTGTAAAGGGTATATATAAGTTTGTCATTCCGTTTGTAATTCCCACAATTTTCGTCGGAGAGCAAAAAAGTTTACATTTTCGGGATCCTTGTAAGAAATGATGACGATAGGACCATGTCCGTCCGTCCGACCGTCCGTCCGTCCGTGTGTCGTTTGAAATGGCGTTTATGAAGCCCACCGATAACTGACATATATAATATATATATCAAACGATCGGAAATGCTTTCGAGAATTTTGCTATTGGAATTCAGCAAGATCGGTTCATACAATGCGGAGATATGTTAAAAAAACAGGTTTTTAGAACCGTTTTTCCAGTTTCTGAAGCCTCTGTATATACTAGGGACTTCGTTTTTACAAAGAAGTCTCGGACATTTTTTTCTGAATTTTTGCTCTAAAAAAATGAAATAAATCGGTTCAATAATAACTGAGATATCGGACAAAACGCATTTTTTATTTTTTGAAGCCCTGGTTTAAGCTATAGATTTTTATTTTTATACAGATCGGTCACAAATATTTTTATAAAATTTCAGTTTTTTGAATCAGCAGGATCGGTTTATAAATGGCGGAGATATGCTTTAAAAACCGGTTTTTGAAACCGGTTTTTCAGTTTCTGAAGCCTCTGCATATACCAGGGACTTCGAATTTTCAAAGGGGGCTCGGAAATTATTTTCTGAATTTTTGTTCTGAAAAAATGAAATAAATCGGTTCAGTAATAACTGAGATATCGGGGAAAACGAATTTTTTATTTTTGAAGCCCTTGTTCAAGCTACAGATTTTTATTTTTATATAGATCAGTCATAAATGTTTTTATAAAATTTCGTTTTTTTTAATAAACCAAATTCGTTTATAATCAACAGAGTTATGGCCCAAAAACAAATCTGTTAAGAATATAAATACACACACAAACATGTATATTAAGCATTGTAATGACTATTAGTGACGGTTTTTGTTTTTTGTATAGACAAGTAGTTTAGTTAGAAACAGCAGTAATATAATGAATAACAGTGTTGTTGTTGTTCTTTGTATATGCAGTCTGTACAAAAATAAATAGATATGGAATTGTTGTTGTTTATTTTTAAAAACTAAAACATATCTGTTAAGAATATACATAAATACATACATAGACATGTATATTAAGCATTGTAATGACTATTAGTGACGTTTTTGCCTATAAGACAAATAGTTTAGTTAGCAACAGAAGTAATATAATGAATAACAGTGTTGTTGTTGTTCTTTGTATATGCAGCCAGTTTGTATATACACACATAAATAAATATATAAATATGGAATTGTTGTTGTTGTTTATTTTTTAAAAGCAAAGCCTGCTATGATTGTTTTTTTTATATATTCAAATTTTCGTAGTTTGAAAAAAATTTAGATTTATATATGTGAAAATATGAAAGCATACGTTAAGGCGAAAATTTTATTATTTGTCGGTAATATGGTAATATGATGTCGATAAGATAGTTAGATGGTAATATGGTAATATGGTGAAGGGTATCAAAGATTCGGCACAGCCGAATCTTTTTTCAATTTCATTTTTATATACAGAAATTGAAGTTTGGGAACATTTTACCCATATACTACAATGACTCATCGCCAGACATAGCCAAATAAAGTCATTTAATATTGTACAAATGTATATAGTTTTTAAGATAATTTACTCTTATTTATATTATAGTGATCTCGTGATTATGTTAGTTCTGTTTTGTGCAAAAATGTTTCGCAACTATTAATTTTCTATATAAATTTTATAAACTTGTATAGTAAATTAGTCATTGTCATGATACAATAAATAACAAGGTAGAATTATTAGAGAGAGTTGTCATTTTGAAGTCATGGAAAGTCAAATAATTGAAAAATTTAAAACAAAAATACACATGAAAAAATTTAAATATGTTTCGTTTACATTTTAAATGTGAAAATATTTGTTGGATATTTTGCGAAATTTAACACGTATATTTTCCAAAATGATATTCTGTGCACAATTCGTTATACACATATTAGTTTTTTCACATAAAAAGTTAATTTTTCACAATTTATAATTTTGATATCAAATTAAAAAAAAAAAAATTAAGTGTTCTTTATTTTTTATATTTTATTTTGACTGACATTTTAAGGAAAATAAATTTGAGAACTCTCTCTCTCTCTCTCTAATAATTGTACTTTGTTATTCATTGTATCATGCATAGATTAACAACTAGATATTTATGTGAGAGAAAAAAAACCTAATTCAATTGTCAGAAACCTAATTCAAAATACATGTAGTCACATATATTTTGTTTTTGTATTTTCAAAAAAATGAGTAAATTTTTTGAAAATTTAGTACAGGGTGGCTCTCACATAAACTTCTAGTTCTATTCTATGGTATCATGAGTCATTGTAAAGTTAATTAGAACAACTTTTCTCCATTTAATAGACAAATTTATTGTTAATTTAAAATAATTATAATTGGTTCTAATTTTAAGTTAACCATACATTTTACCCAAAATGTTCAATATTTTATTTTCCCTTTCTTCCTATTTTTGATTTCATCTAAGCCTTCACCATCATATCCTCCACACCAGACTGAGCATTTATTAATATGTTTTTCTAAATCAAGTTTATAATCCTTCAATTTATTTCTTATAAAAAATTTAATATAATTTAATATATATTATTAAAATTATAAAAAATGATTTGAATTTTACATTATAATTGTTTAAAGGGACGTTTGTATTTTTGTTTAATTTTTGTGATCGAAAAACGTCCTTTAACTACGGTTGTAATTTAGGCATATATTCTGTTCTTTTTACTAAATAAATTTTTTTAATAAACTTCCGAATTGTGGTGCCACTTTTAAATTCTAAACATTTTTTGAAAATTTTGAAAATTTTTTGTTTTCAAGCTAAATTTTTTCAAAAACTAAAATTTAACCATTCTAAAAAATAGTTAAGAAAGGATCTATTTAAAATATTTTTTTACTCGAATTATTCGATTAATCGGCATAATTTGATCGAATAAATTTTTACTCGAAATTCTTGATTTTAATTTAATCGAACCAATATTTGATTTTTATTTGTCGATTAATCGAGCAAACAATATTCGAGTGAATACCCTAGTAGATATACTTTAAATTTGTTTGAAAAATATCTTTCCATATGTATTTTATGCAACTGAAAGAAATAATAGTTATATTTGAAACAATATTCTAATAGAATTAGGAGTTATAAATTCTACTTTATGGAACTGTGCAATAAGGCCTATATAAAAAAATATGTTTAAAACTATGCAATACTTTTTTATAAATGCATTCAATTTGCTAAAAAAGTAATATAATTCTAAAAATTTGTTTTATTAAACTATTAAAGTAGATTCTTTGTAATTTTGTAATCGTAAAACACTAACAGACAATTTAATGAAGTGTCTCGTAAATATCCCACCAAATACTTTTAAGACCATTAGCACATGGCATACGAATAAAAAAAATGTAAATCAATAAAAAGAACTAAATATATAAAATCAAACTTTTTATGACAACTCAATATCCTGCTTTATTTTTTGCATTCCTTTTTTTTCTGCAAAATCCCTAGATCTTATTGGTAATTTAACAACATCAAAGTGACTTTTATATTGGAATGACACAAAAGGGAATACAAAATACACATAACATACAAACACACTCAATAAAATATCATAATATCAATTACAGGATTTTATTTCACACAAATAATAAAAAAAAATATAAAATAAAAGAATAAAGTCAATGAAAAAACTGTGGAAAATATTTATTTAGTTCTATGTATTTTTAAAAGATTAAAAAATACATGTGTATGAGTTATATGCAGACGGACAAACGACACTGTATCCAGCATTGGCTGCAGCACTAGCAGTGATGATGGTGGCATGATGAATGAAACCGTTTGTAACCAAAACAACAGCGACCAAACGACCACTCACAGTCTCAGTTACATTCACAGTCCCCAAAAGATTGCAATATAAATTATTACCGTGAATTGTTCAGTGCTGTAAAATAAATCTTCTGCAATCTTGTTTTTCAGTTCTTTTTTTCGTTTTTTTTTTTTTATTTTTGCTCATTTGTTTTTGTTTTTCTGTTTCATTTTTGAATTGTTTGTTTATTACAGTCTGACCATGGCAGCAGGGCTCTTTTTTTATATTTCCCAGTCATGTCAGTCAAATTCATTTTTTGAATAAATAAAATATGGTTTAGGGTTTGTAATATATTTTTTCTCGTTTTTTTTTTTCTTGGTTTTGTTTTTCATTTGATTTTATGAGTCAAGGAAAATTTTAAATCCTTATGGCAGAAGTAATCAAAACAGAAATTTATTAAAAATAATATAAAAAAAAAAAAAACGGTCAAACAGCATATTTGGTCAATTTAAATAAATCCTTTAATAAGGACTTATGTATATATTTTGCCTCCATCATCACTGTACATAAGTTGATTCACTACTTATTTGTGGGTATTTATTTTGTCTTAGATAAAAACTTAAATTTGAAGCGTTAAATAAATAAAATGTTTTTTTTTTTTATAAGGTTTGTCTTTGGAAGAAATTGCATGAAGTACAAGTGGAGGGAATAATTTTAAATAAAATTCTAAAAAAAGGAGAATACTGATTACACTAGAGCTAGTTAGGTCAGAAAATACAGTTTATATTCAGCTCATTAGACCAACTGTAATCTAATTAATAATAAAGCGATCAAAGTTAAAAGGTTACATTCTATATTTTCTAACTAAAACTACTTAAACTACTAAAACTACTTAGTTGATTGTGACATTTAAAACTTTAGTTTTTTACTCTATGCTGAATATATTTTGTATACAAAGTTTATATACAATATATTTTTACTAAGTCAAACTAATAATAAAATATGTCTCATTGAGTTCAAGTATATTTTATGTATAAGACATTTTTAGCTTTCCTAAAGAGCTGGCGAAAGCGAAATGTGCATAGATACTTGCGATTAGTTGATTATTTTACAATTCAATTCTAAAATAAAGTTTTTAATAAAAATAAATTTTCGTGATGTTTAATTTTTGAATATAGACCTAATGAAAATAATGGAGTTTGAGTTCCAAAAAAATAGCACATGTAATAAAAATAATTTATAGGGTAAATAAACTACGCTGTTAGAAATATTTGTACTGTAGATCGAAGATTAGTTTATAAAAATGGAAACTAGATTTTTGACAGTTTTTTTTTTTTTTTTTTTTTTTAATTTTATTTCAAATATTTTATTGTAATACTTAAACTGATTAACATCATTTAATTACACTATGCGGCAAATAGAGGATCATCGCGTGGGGGCGAAATCGTTCCATCTGCAATTGATAGCTGGTAGACAAAATTCGCTGGTAGACAAAATTTTAGTTTTATGACCTTTTAAACTTTTTTATTTTTGCACCAAAGTAGTTTCAGATAAATAGAAAAAAATAATATAAATATAATTCGAACCTCAAATATTTTAACATAAATGTTTAGAGCATTTAAATGGCGATATTTCAATTTCTATTCATTTATCTCTAATAATAATAATAATAGGGGTCATTCTAGTCCGTTTAAAAAAAAATTACATACAAGACAATTAAAACTTGAGTTTAATGGGTTAAAATGTTCTACAGAAATGTTCTACGTCGAATTTCACTAGGGGTCGCCGAAGGTCTAAAGTTCATATGGTGAAGATTGAAAAAAATTAAGTTATTGAAATTATTAGTAATTTTGTTTACGATTTCTACAAAACTTTTAATTTAATGTTATATCTCATTGCCTAGTTTAAGGAGTTTATATAAGAAATGTGGGAACATTTTGTAATTTTCTTTTTTAACAACACATGCTAAGTCTGATGAATTTTTACCTTTGGAGACCCCTAGTAAAATTTGACGAAAAAAATATCTGTAGAAAATTTTAAGCCTTTCATGTCATTTCATGAAAGAGGACTAGAAATGACCCCTTACAAAGTAAGATAAATAAATTTAAAGTTCTAATAAAATATTTCCCCTTTAATACTCTTAATATTTATCTGGGACTACCTTGGTGAAAAAATAGAAAAGTTTAGATGGTGATAAAACAAAAATTTTGCCTACCAACGAAAAATCCTTTGGAGGGTTTATTACACATATAAAGAGCTATCAATTGCAGATGGAATTATTCCGCCCCCAAAATTTCTTTAGTGAATGGCTGGCCAGATGGAGGTGCATCTTTGAAATCGAAGGTTCGTGTTCGTTTGGCACAATAGAATTAGTGTTACCCGATGTATGGGCATCAACACCATATTGTGATGGAAAAAACAGCGGATACTTTTTATATGATCAATATTTAATACTTTATGTAATATGTACTATCAAAAATAAAATAACTATAAACATTTTGAAAAATAATGTCACTTTCTATCTCTGAAGATTATTGTTTCTTTTTATTATAACACTGGTCGACAAAAAAATCCTCCCCCATAGACAAATGTTTGGACTTGATGTATTTTGATGTGCTAAACACGAATCTGCTTTCAGTTTTTTTTCCATCAGGTCAGGATTTTTTTATGGGCGTGTTTAATATTTCGCCCATAGTAAGGCTATTACTTTAGTATATTTCCTCATAACTCAAGAACGGTGTGTACGATTGACATAAGTGATACACCAAAAGATGCGTACTAAAAATATCTTCAAATCATTTAAACTTAGTTTTTTATGTGCTCAATAGTTTCCAAGTTATTTTGAAATAAGTGCCCAAAAAAAATCTTTTTCGTGAAAAATTTTAGATTTTTTTTCTTACTAAAATTTATGTTAATAAATGAAAACATAAAAAATGTTATAGTTTATTAACTTTATTTTAAAGCTGGAAATACTGCGAACAAAATAATGTACGTATCTTCAAAATTGATGCACAAATCTTGATTTTATTCACAGTTAAGTAAAAATACCCATGTTACATACAATTTGGTAGAAATACAGTGGTGGCCAAAAATTTATTTTTGTTTTGAAACAAAAATAGGTGGACTAGGTGGATTTTGACGAGTTAAACAAGAATCTGCATTCACTTTTTTTCTATCACGTACTGATTTTTTTTAGGTACATGACTAATATCATCACCTTATTCAGCGGTCACACTATAAAATTCGAGAAAGTTTTGTCAAATTTAGACTATAACTCAAGAACAGTTTACACAATTTTGATAAATGATACACCAAAAGATGCATACGAAAATTGTCTTTAAGGTATGTCAACAATATTTTTTATTCGCTCAAGAATTTCAGAGTTATGTATTAAAATGTTCAAAACAATTGAAATGTTAACTGGATAAAAAAATTATGTAAGTTCAGATCAAAGACAATTTAGATCACTATCTACTGGAGTTTAATTTATCTTAATTGGACAAACAGTTTTCAAGTTATACAAGTGCGACTGCCTAAAGGCGGGGTCATAGTAGTCATGCCCATAAAAAAAATCAATACGTGATAGAAAAAAAGTAAAAGCTGATTCTTATTTAGCACATTAAATTCCATATAATCCTCTATTTTTTTATTTAAGACAACAATTTTTTTTGCCGACGAGTGTATTTCTACTTAACTGTAGGTATGCATGGGTATCCTAACTTAACTGTGAATCCAATCAAGATTTGTTCATCAATTTTTATTATACGTGGCTTCATTTATTCGTAGTTTTGCCAGATTTAAGATAAAAATGATAAACTGAAATATTTGTTAGTAGAACAACTTAAAGCAACAGTTTTATTCCACATATTTTGGTGTATTATTTATATAAATCGTGCATACCGTTCTCGAGTTATAGTGAAATATACTGGAGTAATCGCCTTATTTAGGGCGCAATATTAGACACGCCCATAAAAAAAAATCTCGACCTGATGGGAGAAAACTGAAAGCAGATTCGAGTTAAACATGTGGAATTCCATCTAGTCCACATATTTTTTTTGAAAGGAGCACGAACAAATTTTTTTGTTGCCCAGTGTAATTAGTGATATTCCAATTTAATATACTTTGATCCTTACTATTAAGAATATTTTTGATATTATTATTATTATTATTATTATTATTATTATTCAAACGTTATTTACTTAGTGTGCTGTTATATCGACCATATTATATTCGGCCGTCCTTTTTGTTTTGCAAATAAATAAAAAGTTGTTCAATTGAATAAATACTAAAATATGTTTAATAAAAAGAATATTAAATGGGACATCGACGAAGCTATTAATAGTGCATTTTTGTTGATTTGGATTAAAATTACTTTATTTAATTTTGTAAAACAGGGATTCTCAATAGTTTCAGCTACATGACTCACTTTGAGATATTACAATTCAAAAACTACTCAACATTTTTGTGTAATAAGTAAGCACACGGTTAAAAGTTTAAAATTTTGTTAAATATTAAATTATGTTAAAATAAATTCAAATGAAGTTCAATTGAAAAATAATAATAATAAAGAAAGTGAGTAAATCTGATTTCAAATGTTAATATCAAATTATTGTTGAACGTAAAAATATGTGTTTTTTTATTTTGTGAATAAATTCCTGTTTCTGAAAATAATTACCAGAGCAACCAAAAATAAGCAAAATCATATTTTTGTTTGGGATCCAAATAAACCAAACATTTAATTATTTATTCGTTTCAGACAATTATAAGAATTTTGGCATCGATTTGTTATGCAATATTTTGGTCATAACAAAATATTTTTACTTCGAAGCAATTTTGTTATATTTTAATATCAAATCTTTATATTAGAGTTAATTTTAGCAATATAAACGACATATTTTTGGATAATTTATACTTAAGAACATATTTTTTATATATTTTCCATACAATAGATATCTTGTGTTTTTAAGTATTTGCAATTAGTGAAAATCTCGTTTTATTGTCACATTCCGATTCCTAATAATTTTCACCTTATACATTGATAAAATTTTTAAATTAATTGATTTTAAGTAAAAAAGAAAATATATATTTTTTAGCAATTCCTAATAAAAATCAAATTATTTTTAGCATGAAGAGTAGATAATTGAAAATTTATACAGAACAAAAAATATATAAAATTATATTTGTTTATTTTTAGTTCGTATTTTTTTAATGGGCGTTTTTTATACGCATAAAACAATTTTAAGAGTATATTTTTGGTTATACATTATTAAACAAGTTCTGTCCATCTGTTTCACTAATAACAAATTATGTAAAAATGTCTATTGGGTGCAAAATTTAAGTATTATATATGTCATTTGAATTATTTAAAATGCTCTAAATTAAGGATAATCTATGAAACTATGCAAAAATATGCTGAATAAATCAATATCAAAATTCTTAAAATTGTTTGAAACTGATAAATAACATACGGTTTAGTTCATTTGAATCCCAGGAAAATATTTAATTTTAATATTTTTGGTTGCCCTGCTCATTATATATAAATTTAGAACCTTGTCTTTAAATATCAATATGTAAAATACTTATTGTATATGAACATTATCTCAACATCAATATATTAATGCTCTGACAGAAACAACTGTGAAACCATGATTATTTACTATTTTTATGGTATATTTATCGTTGTTTGACATTATGTATAGCATTGATAATTATTTTGCAATAAAAAAATATTCTCAATATATTAAAATTATATTTAAATCTTTATTATTCCATCTAATCACATAAAGAGGACGACATTCAAATTGCAAAAAAATACGAAAAAAACATAACTAGTTTTTATTGGAAAATGTTCCAATTATCAACTTTTACTGAACTAATTTTTATCAAGTAGTCGTCACATTTTCTTCATCAGTTGATTTATGTTTCACAGTTGGCCATAACATTCAGACACAAATACATTTAACCATTTATAAATATTGGTCGATGGACTGCAAATGTGCGTACGAATGGGGATGTAAAGATATATTGAGAAAGAGAGAGTGAGATACTAGATAAAGAGATTAATAAATAAAAATAAAAAACTTAATAAATTAACAAACACCTGACATGAAAATATGTTCAAGTAGACACTGGACATTTGTATGGTTACCTATTTACAAGACGGGACGTGTATGGGAACAAAAGTTAGTATATGAATGTGAAAAATACGTGATTTACAATTACACTTAGTGGCTGATAATATTGAGGTCAATGAACAGAAATATATTGCAAGTTGGTTACTTACCTGATCTGGTCTAAGTCCTGGTGGTACCCAAGTGTATTCCTCTAGAGCACATCCGCTATCATCATCTGAGTGGGATTGCCGTTGCATGTCCAAATGTTGACCTACCAAAAAGGGAGGATGAACACCAGCTACGCCAACACCAGCACCAGATGGATGATGTAGGAGAGAGGGCGGTGATGGTGATGATATTGCTGGAGACAATTGATGTGGTGGCTGTTGTTGCTGCTGTTGATTGTGTGAATGAGGATGATGAGGATGCTTTAGAGACGATGTTGAGTATTTGGAGATTGATGAAGATGCCGATGCCGCAGGTGAATATTGTGATGGCTGATGTGGCAATGTATTTGAAGAAGATAATTGTTGCTGCTGCTGATGCTGTTGCATTTGCTGATGTTGTAGATGAGGTGGCAGATACTGATGAGGATGATGGTGATGATGCTGTTGTTGTTGTTGTAGTGGCTGTTGATGTGGTGGCAATGGTGGCAAATGAGATGTTTGTTGTTGATGCTGCTGTTGTTGCTGTTGAAATTGACGTTGCATGGGCAACGGTGATGTCGGCAAACCTGCAACTGCTGAGGGATTGTATAAAGCTCCAGCCGATGAGCTACTTGGCATTTGCCCCGATGACGATGTTGATGAAGACGGTGATGCGACATTACTGTTGCCAAGATGTCTTAAACTTCCCAATGGTGGTAAAGGCGGTGGCGTGTTTGAACTTGCCGCCGTGGTACCTCCTGCACTGGGCGAAAAGTGACGCGGCAATGTTGGTATTTTTTGTAAATACGACACCTGTGATAGCGGCGTTCGACTGATTGGCCTGTAAGACAAAATTACAAAAGATAAAACATAAACGTCATCAGTATTGGTGTTCATGATGTAAAAAATAATACAAAATAAAATGATTAATCAAGGTCAGAAATACACGACTACGACAAGATTAGATAAATTGTCTATTAATATTAAAGAAAATGAAATTATTTTATCTTGTAACAATTTAATTTTAAACGGTTGGACCATAACAAATTGAAACTTAATTAAAACGTACACGTGAGTAATTTTTTTAATTTTAGTTGAGCAAAATTTATCACAAGAACTGGTATTTTAATAAGTTATAAAGTTTCGAAATGCGTTGGAAACGAAAATGAAAATCATGTTTGGTCTTAAAGTTCTCAAACACAAAATTTATTTTCTTAAAATTAGTCATGTATATAATGACTTTTAATTTTACTCATTAAACTTTGATTTATGCGATTAACATGTTTAATCGATATTCATTGCAAGTTTTAAGACGTGTATTGAAATTCAATTAAATTTTATATTAATTTCATTTAGGATCACAACGATTAAATGACTATATATAAAAAGGTTTTAATCTAACATCTAAATTCAATTAATAAGAATTAAAGATATAATAATTATGATTATATAATTAGCAATATGCCAAAACTTTTGTTCTGCGACTTTTTCATAATTCCGTTATTTACAAAATTACCGTTATTTTTAGGTTATTGAAGAAAATCACAATTTTGATCTTCAAATTTTCAGAATTCGACCAAATGATGTTTGGCAACTTTGTACAAAATACTTCTGTGAGTATTTTTGCTGAACATATGAACTCATAATATATGCAAATACAGGGTGTTTTGATGCATTTTTAATAAAAAATGCATTTTGCGCCATCTAGCGGCATTAATTTGTACTAACTATGTTCAGCAATTAGGAAGGTAATTTGAATACCTTTCCAAAAAAAAACTTTGTTTTGAAAATCGGTTGAAAAATAACCGAAAATCAGTAAAAAATGTTCTAAACAAAAACAGTGATGCAAATAAAAACAACAAAAAACAGTAACTTACAGATGTAAACAAGCGCGAATGTTGCATAAGAGGTGGGCTTTAAAGTGGGCGAACCACGCTTATTTTTGTTTCCGTGTTTACATTTGTCCATGAAGTATTTGTACAAAATTTCTTTGACCTTTCACCTTATATGGGAGGTGGGCGGTAAAGTGGGCGGACCACGCCCATTTTTTGTTTCCAAGTTTATATCGACCCATGAAAATTTTGTTATAGTGTATGCTTTTATTTAAGAGAGATATAGCAGGAAAGTATGAAATTAAGCTACAACGGACACCATGTGTTTCTAGTATGTTTCCCATAACTTTTTTGTTTATTTACCGATTTTGCTCATTTTCAATATCAAACAAACGTTATAAATATTTGGGCCAAATTTCGTCCCCCTTCGTTGTGCCGTTGAGCTCATGCTTTCGAAAGACGGACATAGCTAGATCGACTAAGAATCTAACTAGGATCCAGAAAATATATACTTTATGGGGTCTTAAATTAAAAACAGCGTATATGGTCTTAATTACTAATGTATAATTCATTTCAGTAACATAAACTCCCGTTTTTTTAAATATGCACTCTATTTTTTAAATGAATGGGTAAAATTTGCGAAAATAGGCTTTATTGTTTTTCATACGGCACAATTTGGACTGAATGTTATGCCTTAAAAGTCAACATAGTTGTTGATGACAATAATATTTAAATTCTGTGGTGGTGCTTGAAGATTACATTCCCAACAAACCAAATGATATCGTAATGATATCATAACGATATCATTTCAACGATAAAGAATCCCGAGAATGATATCATTCATAATTCTAAAATGATATAGGTTGCTTTCTAAAAGGTACACTCGAAAATGATATCATATTTTTGAAAATAACGATATTAGTAATGATATCGTTAAATTTAAGCAGCGCAATAATTTAGCAATATATTCAAGAATATATACATACACATGCTCCATAATTGGATGACTTATTAATATTCTAAATAATTTAAAATTAAAACGAGATAACAATAATAAACTAAAGTCCATCCTGCTCCAAAAACAGTTCCTCTTTGCTATAAAATATAATATTCATATAATACATAATATAAAATATTGTTTTTCTACAAAAATTTTCAATTTATTTTTATTTTCCTAAAAATATTTGAAGTTTTTTCCTAAGGAAAAAATTATTTCGATATTTTATCATATAATTTTAAAATTATGATATCATTAATGATACTGTATCTTTTCTTGGTTTGTTGGGTTCCTACTAAAAAAATTATATATGAATGAAGGTAAAAAACGCATTTTTTTCGATTTTTTTTTTTTACATTTTCCAAATTTTTTCGTAAACGAAAAATACGATCGTCACGCACCATCGCAGAATTTTAGACTTTGAAGTCATTAATAATTGTGTTGAATGACAAGACATAATATTCAGCCCAATTTGTGCCGCGTTAAATGTTAGCAGTAATATTTTCTCACTTTCATGCTTTGTTGTTGCCATTTTGTTTTTCTCAGTGTATTATTGCAACAATATCCGAAAATGGAAGATTACTACCCAGACTAACTATCTAACTAATAAAAACATTGAGTTTGTAGCTGTTAACATAAATAATGCTTTTAATTCATAAAAAGTTGAAAAATCCAAGTTTTAAAGATCACCCTATATTTATGTTTTAGGACAAGTGAGGGACACCCTAATTAGATATTGAGGTAGCTGACTCTACCCCCGAAGCATTAAAAATCATTTGTCATTCATAGCTTGAAAATGAAAACGTACTTTTTTTGTCATATTGCTATATATGTGCTCGAAAATTAATTTTATTTGTTTTTTTAACAAGATGGTCATCCGACGAGTGCTAACTGTGAAAAACGGCTGCCACCATTAAATTAAGAATAATCGACTTCAACAGCCTGTTAAATTTTTTTGACTAGCACAGTGTTATTATATTACACCCAGAGAAATATCAATCACATACGTGTTGAAGGCAATACCATTCTGTGTCAATAGTGAATCTACACCGTATGTGTTTAACTTGGCACCAAGTTGAAATCATTTCGGTATCAAATTGTAAAATTACATATGTTTTCTATTAAATTTGTTAACGAAAGGTATTAAAAAGCTGTTACCGTAAATTACCAATGTGACCACAACCGTTGTTGATTTTGAATCGAACTTTTTCCCTATAAGAGTTATGTACATATATGTTATATAAACTAAACTCTATCAAGTCTAGAAATATTGTCTTACATTAGTAAAACCATATAAATGGATAGAATTCTTAAGGTTCATATAAAATTTTGCAAAATTTAAATATATAAAAATGTTTAAAAAACTATAGCAAAATTTAATAAATTTTTTTAAAAAAAAAAAAAGGTAAATAAATTTTTATATCATATTATTTTTTGTGTTTTTTCCATATTTGTTTAGTTGGTTTTTAAACCATCGTTATTGCAATAACTCATGTGGAATAACAAGGCGAAACTTATAAAAAAAACTAATAAATTGTGGGAAAATGGACAAGAAGTAGCAATTTTTGCAGGGTGTGTTTGATCAACAAATAAAACTTCAAAGATTTAGAAGCTATAAAATTGCATTTACACATTTGGCTACTATTCAACAATTTTTAAATGAATGAAAAAGAAAGTCAGACATTTCAATATATTAAATAATTGAATATTACAGTTCATAAAAATATATATTTGTGCCTCTTATTGAATTGGGAAAAATTATAAAATTTACTTTTATATAAGAACGGTTATATTCCCAAGTAAGTTAGTGCAGGAGACTTCACCAAAATTTACCTTTGAACTCCGTATTTTAAAGGTTATCCTTGTCCAATTTGTTTTAAAAACTTCAGAATGTATTTTCCGACTTATGTTTTACCTTATTACATAATAATTTTGTTTAGTTGGAACATCAGTTCAAAAAAGTTGACTTTATATATAAAAAACTGCAAGTAAAAAAGCCTTTTTGCCGAAATCCTCAGAATTCAAATAGAAGGCACGGCTTAGTCATACAAGGTATTGACCTAGTTATTTTTTAATTTTATTTTTTATAGCGTTGTATATAAACCTGCAAAGTTTTTTTCGAACTTCTTTCAAATTTGTTTAACAAATTTTTTTAAAGTTTGAAAATGGAGTTTTGAAACGGTCTTAAAATATGTAAACATTTTTTAACCGATCAGGGATAGCTGTTTGGATTATACTGCGGAAACAAAAATGATTTTTTTAGTAATCATAGTTCAATTTGAATTGAAAATAGCATTTTATTTAAACTTTTATCAAAAAATTTAAAATCCGTTGTATACTCCTTACACAAGTGTTCTAAAACATACTAATGGTCTGGTGAATTCGTAATAAAACTAAAAATTTTTAATATATTTTCTCTTTTTATATCTTATTTGATAGATAATTATGTTTAGATTACAATTTTTAATATTTAGGTGCAAAACAATGTATTTAACAGAAATATTTTTCTAAAAACTGCAAAAAGACCAACTTTTTCTCATATAAGCGCACCCTACAAATTTTAGGTCCGACGCGGCATGGGTTAACGATATCCGATTTCATTAATATTTCACACAGTATGTTTTTGCAACCCAAAGAACAATTCTAAGGGGAGTTACGGTCAAAGTTCGAAAGTAGGTATATTTTGGCGCAGTCTATTAGTGCAGCCATTTTATACCCTTCACACAAATGTATAGTACTCGTATATATTAGTGTGGATTTTTATATACAATTTTTGAAATACATTTACAGGACGCCATAAAGAAAAATATCTATTCGCTGCCTCAAAATTTTTATAAAAGCAATTTTTTTAATTTCTTTGTGAAAGCGGAATAACATAACACACTGAAAACGTTTGTACATAATTACCCAATTCACAAAGTATATTATTTGAGTTATTGTGTGATATGTTATTTAAAATAAAACATTTTTTAACATTTTTTGAAAATTTATATAGAAATTTTAAATAACATTATAACATTGTGAAACCTATATTTATGAAATATTTTGTTTAAAAACTTGTAGATTAAAAAAAAATACAGTTTTTATAAATTTTTTTTACAAAATGTTTTACTAAAAACACGAATTTTTTTAGTAAAATATTTTGTTTTTAACTAAACAATCTTATTTTTTTTTACTAAAAATCAAATTTTTCATTAAAAATCCTTTTCTTTTACTAAAATCCTATATTTTCACCATAAATTAAAAAAAACGATTTATCAATGAAAACAAGTCAAAAAGTATAGTCGGTCAAGTCCAACAATACAATATTCTACACCCTTGCGTTTGAGACACAAAACGATTTTCGAGTTTTTCGGAAATGACCTTATGACCAATTGTGGACCTCTCCTTATGAATCCTTGGTACTATGGTTTCTTTTATATACAATTTATTTGTGTCTAATATTATCTCAATACTGTCATTTATATGGTTTTTATGTGAGTTAGAGCAATTTCCTGGTCTTTTAAGGTTTTGCTTGATTATAGACCGATAGAATATGGTATTCTGATTCACTCTTCTATAAAATTTATTTGTACCAAATTTTATTGAAATCGAGACATAAATAAGGTATTTATGATTATTTAAATACTGTTCCGGGGAATATTTCCATGGATGCAAGGTCATACAATGGACCGATCAAATTATCTTTAAAATTACGACTTCTTCTTTGTGGACAAGTTTTACATACACAGACAAGCTAGCCGTGCAATCAGGTAGCATGCTAGGCGGACGGACATCGTTAAATTGACTTGGATTCTGAATTGATTGGTATACTTTGAGATGGGTGTTTTAATATTTAAAAATTGTGTGAAGGGTATAAAAGTCTTACCAACTATAATACCTTTACTAATGTTTTTTATCTATATCAGTAGCAAAATTAATGAAGGCTTCAAACTCCACTGTATTGTAAAATGTTTTCATACTTTTAAATAATTGTTGCAACTACAATGATATAGTAAAATTCTATCCCATATATACAAAAGTACAAAATACGAGTGTTTTGATAAAAATGTCAATACAAATGCGGGCGTTTTGTTAAAAATAACATTGTTTTATGGTCGAAATAAAAACAAATTCATACACGCGAATGCACAGTCGCTTGTAACTAAATACAAACATTGTTGTTGATAGATAAAAATGGATGCATCCATTCGCTAATATAAAATGTAGTTGTGTGTGAATATACAAATCCATAGAAATACTAAAAATTAATGTAGTTTTAACAACAATACATGGGAGTGCATCCATTGTTTATTGTCTGCAACATATCCATGATATAGAAATGTTATAATTTTTTTCTCTCGCCTTTACATGACACATCTAGGCATGTGCTACACGTACTTTTGTACTTGTGTGCAATTTTATTTTTCTTCTAGTTCACTTAACATTTTGATGTGTCAATATTATTTCAGGCGGTTTTTGTGGTTTCAAAGCAATTAAATATGGAATTTCCTGCTATTTTTTTCTCTTTTCTTTTAATTTGTGTTCGATTTTTTTTATTGTGATTGTATGTTCCTATGTAATAGTTCTTCTTATCATCAATTTGAAATTAAAACAAAATAGTGAAATAACATGTAAACATGTAAAATTGTTTAGTTAAACCACAAATTGAAATTTAACCATTTGTAATTGTTTTAAAGCTTCAGGTGTAAAATAGTAATATATTCTGTGGGGGACAATGTGTTTAAATAGCAAAGCTTTTCATTCTACACAATAGCAAAAATATAATTTGAAGATTTGTTTAAATTTATTTCGATGTGACTTTCATCGATATCTTTTCGAAAAAAATGGTAAACATTTAAAAAAAAAAAAAAATATTAAAAAAAAATATGTTTTTGCACTTGTTAGGAATATTTTAAAATGCAATTAATTCAACTTAAAATGTCTTTGAAATTATTTTAAGATTTTGGATCATTGTAAGTAGGGTATTCACTCGAATATTGTTTGTTCGATTAATCGACAAATGAAAATCAAATAATTTTTCGATTAAATTAAAATCAAGAATTTCGAGTAACAATTTATTCGAGCAAATTATGCCGATTAATCGAATAATTCGAGTAAAAAAATATTATTAATATTTCCTTTCTTAACTAGTTTTTAGGAAGTTTTAATTTTAGTTTCTTAAAAAGTTTAGCTTAGAAACAATGTTTCAAAATTTGTATAGAATGTTTCGAATCTAAAAGTGGTACCATAAATTGGAATTTATTAAAAAAATTGTATTTAATAAAAAGAAACGAATATATGCCTAAATTACAATACGTAGTTACTTTAAAAAATTATAAAGTAAAATTCAAATAATTTTAATATAAATATAATAAATAATAAGAAATAAATTGAAGGAATTTAAGCTTGATTTGGAAAAACATATTTTTGGTTCTACGAATGAAAGTACATAGTTTATATACCAATAAATGCTCAGTCTGGTGTAGAGAATGTGATGGTTTGAATGAAATTTGTAATATAGAAGGTAGGACTTAAAATTAAGTTTAACATGTAAACTCGTTCTTTATGTTAAGAATAGCTGAACCACTTTATTTAAAAAACGAGAGAAGATATAGTCGGTCAAGCCCGACTATATGATACCCTACACCATTTCGATCCACATAATTTTTTTTTTTTACACATTTGTACAATTTACTTGTGTTAAATATTAACATAATACTAACATTTGTATGGGATTTATGCACGTTAGTGATTTTCGGGAGAGGAGTTTGTATGGGAGCTATGGTCAGTTATGGACCGATCTTCATGAAATTTGGCAGACGCATTTTTGTTGATATAAAACTTATTTGTACTAAATTTCATTAAAATATTCCTATTTTTAAGGCATCTGTAAGAGTTAAAACCCTATTCCGGGAGGACATTTGTATGGGGGCTAGGTGAAATAATGGGCCGATCATAACCAAATTCAATAGGCTTCGTCCTTGTGTTGAAAAAAGCATATGTACCAAATTTCATCAAATTATCTTCAAAATTGCGACCTGTACTTTGCGCACAAGCTTTACATGGACAGCCAGCCAGCCAGCCAGCCAGCCAGCCAGCCAGCCAGCCGACCAGACGGACGGACGGACGGACGGACGGACGGACATCGTTAAATCGACTCAGAAAGTGATTCTGAGTCGAACGGTATACTTTAAGGTGGGGGTCCGACAATTTTTTCTCTGCGTTACAACTTCTGCACAAACACATAATACCCCAACCACCTTTGGTGGTGTAGGGTATAAAAAGGATCCAAGGTGCTTTTTCTCATTTTCAAAATGCAATAACTCAGAAACTAATAAATATATTTTCGCATATCTTTCACAGCCTAACGGACAAAAATCCAAATAATATTTGTGTAAAATATTATACTGAGTCGTTTTTACTAAATTATAACAAAAATAGGAAGAAACGAGAAATAAAATATTTTATATTTTGGTAGAAATTGTGGTTTAATTCAAAATAGAGCCAATTATAATTCCTACGCGTACATTTGGGATAGATAATTATTTATTTTAAATTTACAATAAATTTGTCCATTAAATAGATAAAAGTAAGTAGTTCTAACTAAATGTATATTTGACTAATTTATTATACAATTTTATATAATTTCTTATATTTTTACACTGATATTGTTAAACATTTTTCCACAAAATGGAATTAAAACATTGTCTCGAGATCACTATAAAACAAATAAGAATAAATTAGCTTAAAAATTGTATACATTTGTATAATTTTAAATGATCATCTTTTAAATATTGAACATAATTGTACAATGAATTATAAAACCCTATACCCAAAATAAATCTGGGTTTAGTAGATCTTCGATACTTAAAAATATTGTACAAACATTTTGTATATAAATGAAAACCTCTGTTGTACATAGGTTAGTATGTGTCCAAATTAAAAAGCGAGGTTATGAGACAAAATTGTAAATTATTCCAAAATGGATAAAAACTCATCATTAGTTTTAATTTTTATCAAAGGTATTGATAATTACCTTTAAATGGGAATCATTTTTTTCACAGTGTAAAAACTAGTCATTTTATAGCGTCACAAAAGTTACAAAAAGCACTTCGGACTACCCTTAATATAAAATTTGGTTCAAATTGATAGACCAAATTTGTTAGACCTATTTATTTAACTATTAATGAATATATTAAATATAGAGAAACAACGGCATTATCAAAGCAAAAGAAACAAACATTCATAAATATTTACCTAAATTTTAATTTTATATTATTTTGGAAATACTATTTCTTATTTTAAGCTATATTTTTTTGTTTTCTTTTTTGATAAGCATTGAAAATTCAAATAAAATTTTAAGGTATAAATTAATCGAATAACTCGAGTAACTTAAAAGATTTATTCGATTATTCGAGTAACTTAAAAACTGCATTTTCGAGTTATTGGATTATTCGAACAATGAAAAAGTCGAGTAAAATGAATACTCTAATTGTAAGCCAGGTTTCAATATTTTTAACGGTTTTATGATACAAGGAATATGAAAAAGAGCTTTTTGTTCAACAGCTTCTCAGTACGTACACATGTATTCTTGAATTTTAATTATTTGTCTTAAAAGTTTAAACTTTCTTATGAGGATTAAAATACTTAATCGACAATATTTTTAATCTACCGCACAGTGTGGCGAAACCACACCACAAATTTGTGATAATAAACTACTGGTCGGACCTAATCTTTCAGAAAATTTATCTTTTAATCACCCTGCGATAACACGAGATAAGCTACAGGGTGTCAAAGTTAACTACTCGAGTATGTAGAAGTTAAAAAGAAGGAACTTCTATAAATCAAGACCGATGTCAAATATTTTTATATTTCTGTAAAGCTCAAAAATAAGCTTACTCAACTAAATTATCTCCTACAGTTAAAAAGATATTTAAGCTATAATTTAACATTTTTGATTGTTTTCCTTTTTATTTCCTTTTTCGGGAGTAAGTCCCGGGGCTTATGAGTGAAAATTTTTAAAAATATTCTGTAATTTGTAATATATTCCGAAACAATATGCTGGACAATTTTTTGATTATCTAAATTCGCCTTGACGTGAAAAATATTCAAAATCAGCATTATAAAATTAGTATTAGGTCTGACAACCCTTTATCTCGTTACTAACATGACCCCCTTAATAAAGTGGTTTTTGTTCGATTTAGATAAAATTAGCCTAAAATTAGCTTCAAGTAAATGTTAATCATTTGTCTACTTAATAGTTAATTTCGGAGTTATTCATTGTAACTTTTTTAATTGTCACAATTTCTTTAACGAAATGATTACCAAGCCTACCCAATAATAAGAATAAAATTTAAAAGCACGTGTAATAAATACATACAAAAAATACTTATGAAAACCATGTAAATATTTTATTTTCCATTTCTGAAAACTGAAAAAGGTTTCACAGCGGGATTCTTTTGGGGCAGAAAATGAAAATGGGAAACAGCAAAAATACAAAACTATGGTAATGGGAAAAACTTTTTAAATTTAACACAGTTTGTGGTGGCTATAATGTCATTGAGATCATTTTTTTCTTAAACGTTTTGTTTATAGCTAAAAGGTTTTAGTAAAGCAAATTTTATTTTAAACAAAAAAAGGCGGCATGCGATATTGCAATTCTGTCAAATTCATTGAACTTGCCTCTAAAATACTTTTAATGGCCATAACCAAGCAGACAGAAATACAAAATCTTATATTTATATGTATGTAGTGCATTTAAGCCACATTATATCAGTTGAAACAGTTTTATTTGAAAATTAGAAAAAAAAAAGAACAAAAGAAAAAAACATTGCAAAGATTGTAGGAGGTGTTGCATTTCACAGTTGCATTTGTTGCCCACCACCATGTGTTCTTTTTTTTCAAACTGTTGTTGGTCGCTTTATTTATTTTTGTTTTTCTATTAATTGTGTCAGACAATTTGACTTTGTCCAAGTGTGGCTATACTTTATTTTTGACTCAATTTTACTTTATACTCCCATGTTTATGCTTTAACTCAAGTTTTGATTTTATATCTGTATTGCAGTCTAGTCAATTTGTGGAGTCTGCACTATTGGAATCATTTGAATTTAAATTTTTATTTGCATTATTTGTCTCTTTTGTCAATTTGTTGTTCATTTTATGCTGAATTACAAGCATAAATTACTGTTACTTACATACACACGGGTACGTTTCGTGATTTGAAAACATTTTATTACTTTAGTTTCCAACTTTAGTTTGGAATATATTATTTTAGTCTTTCGTACTCATATGTCATGTGATGTTTGCCAAAAGACAAGACATTGTTAAACAAAAAAGTGTTATAAATTCATCAAATTTAGACAGATCTGTACATAAGGAGAGTTTATTAAGAGTGATTTAGATGCTATAAATGAGTACGAGTTAAAAAAAAAAAAGAAAGAAAAAGAAAATTCCATTAATTTACATCGATTGGATGGGTCTAAAGGCGAAGATTTATTAAATTAAGCGACTAAATTATGCTCTACAATATGCAAGTTCGTAAGAATGATTTTCAGACAGTATGTTATTGAGAATCTGTGAACATGTGATGTGTAATTCTATGCAGCTTACGAATGCAAATGTTATACTAATATTTATATGAAATTAAAGTACTTTAAAAAGATTTTTTCGATGTAGTTAACTACACTTTTCAACTAATATATACTATATCGACAATTCCATGAAAGAACGCCCAAAAATTTACCAAGTGTCTTTAGATTTTTATAAAATTTTGCACGTAAATGGTCCATGGATATCTATATAGATTTCCGTTTTCAGATTCGCGGAATTTAGAAAACTCGCGATTCTATTTCGCTTTTTTACTTTCTAAATGACTTATAAAATCTCAAAAGCATACAACTTTAAACAACAATATTTCTGGATTGTTTAAATTTAAATTTTTTCATATAAAAATTATACTTTTCTGGTATTATTTTTAAAATATGAGTTTACATATTTTGTTAAAAAAGTGTATTGTGTTACTTTTTAAAAATTCGTTAAAAAAACCTTTATATACTAGACTAATTATTGTTTTAATTTATAATAAACAAAACATTTTTAAATACACTTTTAGAAAAATTAAAATTTAATGAATTCACAATTATCAAAAATGCATCTATAAATTGAATTTTTATTTTGAAAATACTCAATAAGAATACAATGCTTTGTAAATTACAGAAATCCATCAATAATCAAGAGATATGAATACACTGGTCGACATAAAAAATTTTCGTGCTCCTTTAAAAAAAATATGTGAACTTGATGGAATTCCGTATGCTAAACTCGAATCTGCTTTCAGTTTTCTCCCATCAGGTCGAGATTTTTTTTATGGGCGTGTCTAATATTGCGCCCTAAATAAGCCGATTACTCGAGTATATTTCACTATAACTCGAGAACGGTATGCACGATTTATATAAATGATACACCAAACTATGCGAAAAAAAATGGTTATAAGTCGTTCTACTATCAAATTTTTAAATGCTCAATAGTTTAGGAGATATGTCCGAAAAAAAAAACTTTCTAAATTCAAGATTTCTTTTTTTAATAAAACTTCTTTTTAAAAGTGAAAACATCAAAAATATTTCAGTTTATTATCTTTATTTCAAAGCTGGTAAAACTACGAGTAAATAAAGCCACGTATCATAAAAATTGATGCACAAATTTTGATTGCATTCACAGTTAAGTTAGGATACCCATGCATACCTACAGTTAAGTGGAGTACACTAGTGGGCACAAAAAAAATAAAACTTTTTTTCGTCTTAAATGAAAAAAAATAGGTGGATTAGATGAAATTTAACGCGCTAAATAAGAATCAGCTTTTACTTTTTTTCTATCACATATTGATTTTTTTTAATGGGCATGACTACTGTGACCTCGCCTTTAGGCAGTCACACTTGTATAACTCGAGAACGGTTTCTCCCATTAAAGTAAATTAAACTCCAATATATAGCGACTTAAATTGTCTTTGAGCTGAATTTACTTCATTTTTTGTTCAGTTAATATTTCCGTAGTTATTCGGTAATTAGTAGCGAAAAAATTATATATATTTTTTTTAAGTGGGGAACATCCATAACTATGAAATTCTTGAGCGAATAAAAAACATTGAAGACAATTTTCGTATGCATCTTTTAGTGTATCATTTATCAAAATCGAGTAAATGGTTCTTGAGTTATAGTCTAAATTTGACAAACCATTCTCGAATTTTATAGTGTGACCGTTGAATAAGGTGATGATATTAGTCATACCCATAAAAAAAATCTGTACGTGATAGAAAAAAAAATGCAGATTCTTATTTAACTCGTCAAAATCCACCTACTCTATCTATTTCAAGAAAAAAAAAAAAAAATTTTTTTTGCCCACCACTGTATTTCTACTCAATTGTATGTAACATGGGTATTTTTACTTAACTGTGAATAAAATCAAGATTTGTACATAAATTTTGAAGATACATGCCTTATTTTATTCGCAGCATTAAAATAAAGATGATAAACTGAAACACTTTAGATGTTTTCATTTATTAAAAAAAATTTTAGTAACAAAAAAAAAAAAATTTAAAATTTTGCATGAAAAAGATTTTTTTTGGACACTTATTATTTCAAAATAACTTCGAAACTATAGAGCTCATAAAAAAATTAAGTTTAGGAGATTTGAAGATATTTTTAGTACGCATCTTTTGGTGTATCACTTATGTCAATCGTACACACCGTTCTTGAGTTATGAGGAAATATACTACATCATTTCTAGTTGTATTTGAGAAATTTCTAATTATATTTCAGAAATTTATATTTATGCTAATTACATTTCAGAATTTCTATTTGTAGTTCAGAATTTTTTATTTGTAGTTCAGAAAATTCTAAATTGAATTTAGAAATTTCCATTTATATTTCAACATTTTTTAAATATATATTTACATTTCTATTTCAGAAATTTCTAATTGTATTTAAGAACTTTTAGATAGAAAGTGTATGCTTAATGTTTTAAAATACAATTGGAAATTTCGGAAAGACATTTAGAAAATGTTGAAATACAAATGGAAATTTCTAAATTACATTTAGAATTTTCTGAACTACAAATAGAAAATTCTGAACTAGAAATAGAAATTCTGAAATGTAATTAGAAACTTCTGAAGTATAAATATAAATTTTGAAAATATAATTAGAAAGTTCTGAAATGGTGTAGAGTAATAGCCTTACTATGGGCCAAAATTCATCAAGTTCAATTATTCGTCTTTGGGGAGAATTTTTTTTGTCGACCAGTGATATTTAAAGTTGCTTTTTTTATATTTTGTTAACTTTTATACAAATTTAAAACAAAAATTTAAAAAATAAGAAAAAAAATATTTTTATATGAAAAATTGGGAACATATTTTTATAAAAATTGGATTATGTATAGTGGATTTTCGAGTCCCAAAAATTTTATAATTTTATTTTAAGGTAAAAATTAAAAACTTCATTTAAAAAATGTCATTGCGTTAAAATGCATTTAAAAAAAAATCTTTTTTATTTTTAAAATGTTCGTATTAAGGGCGATGTATGCGAAATTCAAAGGCCGTTTAAATCATTAAAATTCACAAAGCTTCCCAGAGGTATTACTATTCAAAGTTACATAATTTTGCTTTTTTTTTTTTTTGGTTTTTGAGAAATTGAAAAAGAGAACTTTTCGCAATTTCGCGAAACTAAAAACTCGAATTGACAAAAGGCATAATATAGTATAAACATTTTTATAGAAATTGGAAGCCTTCAAGTAAAAAATTTTTTCGGGCGTTCTTTCATAGAATTATCGATATATGTTTTTTTGTTTAAATAAAATTAGACTAGATGGAATTTGACTTCTTGAATACAAATCTTTCTTATGGTTTTTTTTTTAAAGGAACAAATTACGATTTTTAATACATTATCAACGTATCAGGATAATTATTTCTGTAAAGTTAAACCAAGTTATCTTTAAAATTGTGACTTGTTTTTTCTTTACAAAAATTTACTTGGACAGACATCCAGATAAACGGGTAACGTTAAATCAACTCGAAAAGTAATTCTGGGTCGATTGGTGTACTTCAATTTTTAAAATTTCCTGATATGTTTTATATAATTTTCTATACATATTTTTCTGGACAACAAAATATTTAACACATTTCGTTTAGTATATCTCTTAAATGTTGTCTTCTATTTTTAATATTTTTTTAAGGGGAACAATTTGTAGTGACAGGTGGTTCATAAAAAAAACCGTCTTGCTCTTTGTACACCAGAGACTAGTAAAAAGTTCTTTATAGTTCTTGTTATGGTTGTTGTATATAGTTAATTTGTGACTAAGTTAAAGTAAAATGAAATTAAAAAAAGATTCGGCTGTACCGAATCTTTGATACCCTTCACCGTCTTACCAACAAATAGTAAAATTTTTGCCTTAACGTATGCTAACATACTTTCATATTTATAAATCTAAATTTTTTTTTTTCAAACTATGAAAATTTGAACACGAACAAAAAAATAAACAATCATAGCAATCACTGCTATAAAAAAAATAAACAACAATAATTTCATATTTATATATTATATGTATGTATGTATGTATGTATGTATGTATGTATGTATGTATGTATGTATGTATGTATGTATGTATGTATGTATGTATGTATGTATGTATGTATGTATGTATGTATGTATGTATGTATGTATGTATGTATGTACAAACAAACTGACTGCATATACAAACAACAACGATAACAACACTGTTAATCATTATATTACTGCTGTTGCTAACTAAACTACTTGTCTACATAAAAAACAAAAACATCGCTAGTAGTCATTACAATGCTAAATATACGATACATGTGTATGTGTATTTATATTCTTAACAGATTTGTTTTAGTTTTTGGCCCATAACTCGGTTGCTTATAAACGAATTTGGTTGATTAAAAACACCGAAATTTTATAAAAAAAATGCGTTTTGCCCGATATCTCAGTTGTTATTGAACCGATTTATTTCATCTTTTCAGCACAAAAGTTCAGAAAAAAAATTTCCGAGACTTCTTTCCAAAAACGAAGTCCTTAGTATACACAGAGACTTCAGAAACTGGAAAACCGGTTCTAAAAACCGGGTTTTTAAGCATATCTCCGCAACGTATGAACCGATCTTGCTGAATTTCAATAGCAAAATTCTCGAAAGGATTTCCGATCGTTTTATGTATATATAATATATGCTAGTTATCGGTGGTCTTCATAAACGCCATTTCAACCGACACACGGACGGACGGAGGGACGGACGGACATGGTCCAATCGTCATAATTTCTTACAAGGATACCGAAAATGTCAACTTTTTTGCTCTCCGATGAAAATTGTGAAAATTACGAACAGAATGACAAACTTATATATACCCTTTACACCTATGGTGAAGGGTATAATAAAGTAATGAAAGACGAACTAAAAGTACCTTATTTTGAAATTTGAATTTAAATAGAAAAAAATTATTACCTTATATTTTCCAATTAAAAGTTGCATCATTTTACCTCTAAATTTAATTAATACATCCAAGCAAAATAAAATAAAAGAAATAGTAAAATTAAAATTCAAGTAATAATTCTTTCTCATTTATATTTTTAATTTATTCAATCATATAGTTAATTGATATACATAGAAATTTTTTTATTTGGAAATTTTTTTTCTCTTTTAATTTTTACAATTATTAGTGAGAGTTTTGGCGAGAGGTGTAAACTTGAACAAATTTTACTTGAATTTATTATTTTGGCATGGATTTTTTTGCATAGCAGCATATTTTGTTTTCTTTTTGTTTCATTTTAATTTTTGTTTCATGGAAAATGACATATTTTTGTATGAAATTTTCTTTTTACTGTTTGTATGAAATTTTCTTTTTACTGAAATCGGATTTTTCAAATCCGATTTCCTTGTAATTTTTATTTTATAAATTTATAGAAATTTTTAAATTTCTTGATACATTGTATACGTTTGTATTTTTTAAAGTACAAAATGAAAACATTTTTGCAATTGCCAATAAAAACCAAATTACTTTTAGAGTAGATAGTAGATAATTTAAAATTTAGCCAGAAAAACTGTATTTGTTACATTTAATTATGTTTGTATATATAAGACCATATTTATTTTAATTTAAGGGCAATTTTTATGCACATAAAACAACTTTTAGAGTATATTTTTGGTTGCCCTTGTAATGTCTTTCATAATTTGCGGAAATCTAAATGCAAAGAAAATTATAAGAATTGTCATTTGCAAAAACTGAAAAGATTTTACTGAGAGGAAGCAAATAATAGTTTTTTTTTTTTTTTTAATGCAGCTAACAATACAACATACTTTAAGGACCGACAGTACTGAAGTCCTTTTTTAATTTTATTGTTGATGGTCATGTTGAACCTTTGCACAAAGAAAAGTGCATATGGCAAACGTTCTAAACTAAATGACTGAAAAAATACTGGTACAAAGAAATGAAACAATACAAATAATGTTTACAACATACCATCACATTCAATTGGAATTCCGTCTACAGTTAAGGGAAAAAGTTATTTTACGATTATCTTATATAATGAGATTTTATTGAATACTAAAGCTACGTTTCGTTAAGACTTAAACAATTTAATATTAGAATATTTATGTGACTGACTGTAGAAATATTACATCTATAAATGCATAGGACTTGGTATGAGATACATAGTATATTCTAGTAATGTTAGTATGAAATTTTATTGTTTTACATTCAGGTTAGAAGTTGTATTCCCTCTTTTTTTTGTCATATTCTACGACTATCTCGTTTGTGTTTGTTATTCCCACTTTGGGGTTTTTTAATAAAGAGCATGTTTGAACATGCAATATGGATTGTCATAAACGATTTTTGAATTGACAATAAAACAATAAAAATTGTTATATGTGAATGGACACAAATACCAAAAACAAAGTTAACTTTATTAAAAGTTCATATACAATATGTTCAGGGGTTACGTAGAAGTAACTATGTATGTAGCATGAAGCAAGCGTTATTCGTCTACGCAATCAACATTTTAAATTGTATTGTCTGTTGTAGGATTTTAATTTTGTTTAAACTCTCCATTTTTGATGAGAAAGTGAAGGTTTTAACATTTCCTGTATAATATTTATAAAATATTCTTTGCGGAGTTTCAAAAACATAAAACACATTTATACTAGTTTTCATCATATTTATAAAGAGCTTTCTTAATATTAAAATATTACACATGAGAATATTATACAGATCTGCTTTATTTTTTTATATTAATTCATAGTGAATCTAGTCAAGAAGAAAGATGGACGGGTATTCTTCGTTTTCAAACTTTCAAAATGGAAACAATTTTTTTTTATAATTATCCAGCTAGACCAACTCAATTTTTATTTCACCCTGGTAGGTACTTTGTAGTCTAAAATATGCAAATTTTTATAACAATTTTTTCTTGTAAGATTTTTAAGTTCTTCCATTTTCATAAAATCCTTAATAAAACCGTACCAACTTAAATGTCCTATTTATCTGGCAAAGTTAGCAAGAAATATATATAGCAACCACTAGATTTAATATTTTCAGGTGGTTAAGTATCCCCCCTGAGGTTATGGTACCCCCTGGAACTATTGTAAAGTGAGACTTGAGATTTTGTGGAGATAATTTTCTTATTCACAATTAAGATTGAGTTTGGGCGGACTGATTTAGGGAGAGTGTTAGCCTCCATACAAAGAAAATAGTAATTATCGCAAAATAACAATGAAACAGAAAGTTTTAAATTTTGTGGCAATAATTTTCGAATTTGTGATGAAAATAGAACGGATAGGTAAAAGTAAATCTTAATTATTGAATCAGGGATGGAAAATGAAAATATTTTTGATATTTATTTATTTTTTATTTAGTGCATAACTCAAATAATGTAATTTTTATGTTCAAATCGAAGAATTAAATACGATACTACCTTAACTACCTTAAGTCCAAGATCAGTTCCTTAAAATCCAGCACTTCAGCTTTAGTTTTGTTAAAATATAATTCATTACCTGATGTCTTTAAAATTTGGATAATTTTTACTTCAATTTGATTTACGGAGCATAGAAACTTATTGTTTTTATTAATGATTATAAATTAATAATAATTTAAAAAAAAAATATTACAAATAAAACCTACAGCTCAAATTTTTCTATTGTTTGCCTTATAAACTTATTTGAATTGTCCTAATTACATGACTAATATTTTGGCACCTCGAAGCCCCAACATTTAGTCAAAGATAGTTGTCATTGCAATTCTACTATTACTTCCGAACACCATGGTTTTTAAAAACATCGATTTCTATTAGAAAATTATTTATATATCTCCAAAATATATTTTCTTTTAAAAATTTTATTTTTAATTTGAATTGTGGAATATCCACCTTATCGTTTGACAGTATCAAATGACTCACGGGAGTACTTCGGTATTTTTGAATGTTAAATAGTATAAAAAAAGTACTATAGTATCAACTTTTCCATCCCTGTATTGTATATAAAGACATTTAATAGCGAAGGTTTTAATATTTTTCTAAAATGATTTTCTTATTAAATTTTATAGATAAAAATAGACTGAACAGATCTTGGGAAAATTGTAACCCCCATATAAAACAAATAATACACGGAAGGTCTTAAGATTTCGTAGAAATAATATTCATATCGAATTTCGAATAAGGGTGTTTAGTAGTAGCCCTATATAAAGTAATTATTACTTATAACATTTATTTTTATTCATATTTATTTATTTTTCGAGGCTGTATGCAAACATATGAATGGCAAAAGTTGTTATACTAATTTTTAGTTGCTTTTTTCTGTTATTTATATTTTGTTTTTTTAATTTTCAATTACAAAAAATAGTTTATTTACAGTAACTAAAGTAGAAAAAAGTTAAAACAATAGAAAAAACATAACAAAATGTGTTATGAAAAATATTTATTTCAACATCTTGATAATAGACAACATAACTTCCAATATTGTTATTACACAAATAGATAGGTGGATACATTAATACAAACACATTGAAAAATTTCGCACTCTTTGGTTAACAGAGTTGACCAATTAATGGAAGGCTGGTTGTTTCTGTATTCGTGCCACACAGAATGAACAACATCAGCTACAAAACCATTAAGAAATGTAACACAACTACAATTTATTCCATATTTATGTATTCTACAATTAACTACATACACATTTATGTTCATACATTAGGGGTATAACTTTTTGTAATTTTCGAGTTAAAAATTTAAAAATTGCAATTATTTAAATCTGAAATTTTATTATTTGTGGTAAATCGGGCTTGATATTTTAATTTTTAGAGTTAATATTAACCAATTAATTAAGTTAAGTTTTTAGTGTTGCACTACACTATTTCCAGTTGCATTTCAGAAGTTTCCAATTATAATTTAGAAGTTTCTAATTATATTACCGAAATTTATAATTTTGCTTCAGAAGTTTCTAATTACATTTCAGAAATTTCTATTTGGAGTTCAGAATTTTCTATTTGTAATTTTGCATTTCAGAAAATTTCAAATTCTATTTAAGAAATTACATCTGTATTTCAAAATTTTCAAATTGTATTTCCGAAATTTTCAATTGCATTTTTGAACATTAAAAATATATTTTTTGTAGAAAAAAACTCTTAAATGCAATTATAAATTTCTGATATAAAATTGGAAATTTTTGAAATACAATTAGAAAATATTGAAATTCTAATGGAAATTTCTTAAATAGGTTTTGAAAATTTCTGAAATGCAAAAAATTCTGAATTATAAATAGAAATTTCTGAAATATAATTAGAAACTCTGAAGCAAAATTTGAATTTTCTGAAATAAAATTAGAAATTTCGAAAATATAAATGGAAACTTTAAAATATAAATAGAAATTTCTGAAATACATCTGAAAATAGTGTAAATATTAAAAACCATAGTAGGTATACATATTTTCAAAAAATCCAAGAAGCCTAGAAACTACATTCGGTGCGAAAAGTTTTCATCCTCAGATGGTTAAAGAAAATGTTTTATCAATATCTCTTCAATATTTTTTGTCGAAAAAAAGTTATCCCTCTAATATAAACATACCTCTGTCAAATAATTATATGTGCAATATTTGTTTTCTGGTTTTTATATATTTCAAGAGTGATATACATTTCTTTGGTTTACAATTTTTTTCATTCTTACCTAATGTCCCTATTTGCAAAATTTTAGGTTTCTCTTGGCATTGTATTTAAAGTACCGTTAAAATAAACATATCATTCTCTTAATTTTAATAGAAAATAATTATATGTGCAAATTTAAATTTTTACTCAACAGACTGACATGAAGTCCACAGTTTGAACCGTTTAACTAATTAAAGTTCAAATTAAAGTTATTTGGGGAATATTTAAAATGATTAGACCTAAAATACCAAATTTTTTTTTTTTTTTTTTAATTTATAGCCAAAATATGTCACCAGATCATGAACTGTCAGTTGAAGTGCTGAAATCATTAAAGTAAGACGACAGTTTATGTAAAATTCCAAAAAATGGTGTATATAGAAAATGTTTATCATAATACTGTTGAAAATTTTCAAAAAATCTGAGAAATTGCTATCATTATAGGAGCGGTAACCCATAATCAATTGCTGATTAGCGGGGATTAAGGACATTTTTTCGAAGAAAAACAACATGTGTTACAGAAAAATAACGGCCAAATGAACGGGTTTTAATAATTAGACGTGAGCATAAAATAATAAAAGATGGAGATTAGATTAAAATTATGACCTTTGGGTGGCAAAAACATAACTAATAGAGCGGTACAAAAATCCACACGCAGGATCTTATGATAAATATAATTTTTTGGTTAAAAACTTTAATTACACCATGAGTTCATCTGCATAAGGGATGAAAAATATTATATTTAAATTATCCAAGTGTTTATCAAAAATATTACATGGGTATTCGACGTCTACAAAAGACATGCTTCAAGCGTAATCATAGTGTCGAATCGCACATAATATAAGTCAATTTTAGTTCTAGATAGAAGTTGAAAATATTTATTGGACGTAGCTAAATTAATTCACAGCACAACATAAATTTACTGGACAAAAAATCCAATAGCTTCGTTGATGAATTTCATAAAAAAAATAGATTTTTCAGTAAATTAATGTGGCGATGTTACTATATCGGGCCTCAAAATCGGTTTTTAAGTCACAAAATATTATATTTCTGCAGCGACCAGTAATGATCCTCAGACCTTCATGACAAAGAATACTGTATGCTGAGATATATGTAGATTCAGAGCTATATGACAATATCAAATGTTTCAAATTGATTTTGTATAAGTATACTACAGTTTTGACCTAAATATATATAAAGCAAAAAGGACGAATCTGTATAACGAAGGATGCATCTGGTAACGTTATATTAGGATAACACAATTCCTTAACAACTTTCATGAATATTGAAAATTAACTTTATTTAAATAAAGGATTTTTATAAAATTCTTGTCGTGCACATATAATTATTTTCTATGAACAATTTTAAAATCAATTAAGTTTTGCTACAAAATACAGATAAGAAATAAATTTTTCATTTGACTTATAAAGCTCTAATAAACAATAAAAATATAAAAAAGATTTGAATTTAAAAATCCTATTTTTGAAGAAAATAAATTACTTTATAGGTATGCACATATAATTATTTGACTGGGGTATATACATATGTATGTACGTTTGTTCACTCCACAAGATCAGCAATAGTGAACTATTGTTATATTTGTGTATGTCTGTGGTATCATGATGGAACAGATGTAAAAAATATTCATAGAAATTGTGAAGGAATGCGCGCGTAAACTTAAACATGAACGTATGTACGAAGTCGGTGTATGTGGTAGAGTCTAACCCAATATTAGTTGCCGTTGTTGTTAACAACTTTGTAACGGCACAAAGGGAAATTAAATATTACGCTACGTAAGTTAAGATTTAAATATTACCAACACTAATAGCATGTTCAATTTTATATACAAACGCTAGCATAATATTGTGTATGAATATATGGATGTTTCCATTTAAGTCTCTTGTTTGTCATAAAATAGGTAACAATTTATTAATAATGACAGTAATAAAATATTATAATTATTAAAGTGCTTTATTCCATATTTTTTTAAATTAGATGCTACTTTTATCTGAGTAAATTATAAAAAAGAACGCTTAGTTTTAAGATTTTTTACTAAGAATTCTGATATTTTTTTTATATCCCCCACCAAAAATATTTGGGATATATTGAGTTTGCTATTCAATGTGCAACATATCGAAAAAATCATTTAAGATTCCATAAAATATATATTTTCTGGGTCCCGGTAAGATCTAGTATTGCCCGTCCATCTGGCTGTCTGTTTAGAGCAGGATGGGGACCGGAGGGGACCACCTATGGGGACGAAAAATTTTTATCTTATACATATAAGGTTTGTTTGGTATTGAAAATATACAAAATCGTTTAATAAATAAATTAGTTATGACCAAATGCCAGAAACACAGGGTTTCCTAGCAGTTGTAGATATCTTTTATACAGAAGCATGTAACTACATTTTTTAAAGATACTTTGAGGTATAATCCGCCCTCTTTACCGTCCACCTCACATATGAGATGAAAATCAACGAAATTTTGTTCAAATAGTTCAAGGACCAATGTAAACATGGAAACAAAAAATAAGGTAGAATTTAAAAATGTTTAAAAGCAGAAAAATTATAAATAACTCGTATAAAAAATGTTGATAAAATATTAAGCTATGGAAATGCTCATATATAATATTTAAAAACTAATACAAACTGCGACAATTCACAAGCTGTATATAATTAGCATGAAAAATAAAAAAATATGTCGCTACAATAACAATCTAAACAATTTGCTTGGAAATTGAATCTTCACACCTCAAAATGGCTAAAGAAGGAAATTGTAAGTTAAAAAAAAAATACCATATTGACCATACAATAACTACAGTGAATTTTTAGTGCCCACACAAAAAAAAAAAAAAGAAAAAAATAAAACTCGTTAATATACAGAGGAAGAAAAAAGATAAAGAAACTGAAACACAACACAAGAATATTGTCAACAAATACTTTCTTGTACATAATACTGAATGGGCTGACTTCACAGTGCGTTTCTGCCTAGAAGTGTGAACTGTCCAAAGAATTGGTTACATATACATATGTACAAACAAATACTTTTACACATAAAAGTAATGTGTTCACTCAAGTGTGGCTTTACTGTAGAACAAGTGTTTTCTTCTTATAAGTATTTCTGAAGATGTTTATTCATCTGATTATCTTCATTATAATTTAACACTTTTAGTCAAAAATTCCTTTTTATCATTATCTTTTATGTGTGTATGTGTTCATATTTGATTGTATGCGTGACTTTGTTATAACAAAGAAAAAAGACATATAAAAAACATAATTACAATAATATTTTTAAAGAAAAAGCAACACTTTTGTGTTTAACACAAAACTATTTCAATACAAATCTGTATATAACCTTGGTCAGAAATATAAAATAATGAAGTTTCCAATAAGAAAATTACGCTTCTATTAAAAAAAACTTATTTTTACAATTAAATTCATTAGCAAAATGCTGTATTCATAGTTATCGCCATTAGTGAGGTATTATGTGTTTATGCACAAGTTGCATCGCAGAGAAAAAATCTCTAAATTCCCCTTAAAGTTCGACTCAGAATCACTTTCTGAGTCGATTTAACGATGTTCGTCAGCCCGGTTGGCAGTCTGTCCAAGTAAAGCTTGTGCGCAAAATACAAGTAGCAATTAAGAAGATAATTTGGTAAAATTTGGTGCTTCTGATTTGTTTACACAAGGACGAAGCCTATGGAATTTGGTTATGATTGGCCCAATATTTCACCTAGTCCCTATTAAAATATCCTCCCGGAATAGAATTTAAACACTCATAAATGCCTTAAAAATATTCATGTTTTAATGAAATTTGGCACAAATGCATATACATAAGTATGAATCCGTCTTCCAAATTTCGTGAAGATCCATAATTGACCATAGCACCCATATGAACCCTTCTTCCTAAAATCGCTTTAACATGCATAAATCCCACCTTAGTATTATGTTAGTATTTAATTCAAATAAGGATTATACAAATAAGACCTTATGATACCCTGGTATCATATGGTCGGGCTTGACCAACTATATTTTTTTTTTAACGCTGACCCCAAAACTAGTTAATTAATAGTAGTACAAACTATTAATTAACTAGTAGAATGAAATTTGGTTAACATATTCACAATATTTGTTGCATGTTGAAAAATTTATAAAAAATAAGGATCAACAACTAAAGAAATCTGTGTCCGTCGTAATTTTTCTTAAACTCATTACTCTAGAAAGAAGAAATTTGATACAATCGTTTTCGATTAATTAATCTGCAAAAAAATGCTAAAAGTCCTAAGAAAATTTTCAATAAAAATCTATGTTCACAATGTAGTTCAACAAATTGCATAAAAATAAAATTGTGTACAAATATGTTATCGTACATGCTTTTGTTTAAGATATATCGGTGAAAAAGTTACAGCGAATACAAAGTTTTTTTTTAGTATTTAGCCCATAACATTTTTCACCCATTTTCAATACCAACAAACCTTATATGAGGAAATATTTGAGGCAGACGAACGGACATAGCCAGATCATTTCAGAATTTCACTAGAACCCACAATGTACTTTATGAATATCTCGAGAATATCTTCAGAGTAATTTTAAGATTCCAATTAGAAATTTGTAAAAAAAATTAAAATCTCATGGAAAGTTTTTATTATTTCTCAATTTTTAACTTTACGCTACTTTGAAAATCAGAGAAAAACGTGTAGATAACCCGTTTTTTGCTACAAAAAAATATTATTTTTAGATAGCCCATTGACAAAGACTGAAAAACGTAGTAATTAAATTTACTTTAGGCTTTAACAGTAATACCATAAATAAAAAAGACAAAACTAAAGAAATTCGAAATCTGCAGATATACATAAGCCATTTTTTAATATAAGCCCTCGATATGTATAAAATTAACACTATGATTACTAGTGTATTCAAAAACCGAAACCGGAAATCGGTTTCGAATTATTCTGCATGCCGGGTTTTTTCTGTCGGTTAACCGGTTTTTTAATGGAAGGTACTTTTTAGGTTTTTCACTAAAACATCCAGTTTTTTTCATTTATTTTATGTATTTTCATAGTGTACATTATTTAATTATATGTAAATATTCACATAGATACAATTTATACCAAAAAGCAAATTAACGAAGAAAATAAAGATATTGAAGATTCATCGGAAAATGAACATGATAACGACGATATCCAAAATACGGAAGCAGTTATCAATATTGATAATACTTTAACAATCTGTTGCGAGGTCGGACTAGTAATTAGAAAATTACATAAATATGAAAAATTCTTCAATAAATCGCAAAAAGAACTGCAAAACTTTATACAAAAGTAAGAAGGTAAACACCTGCTATTAATTTGCGACGTAAAACACAGATGGAACTCTTTGTCAAAAATTATTGAACAGTTTTTCGAGAATCAACAAATGTGTTAATCATGCGTTGTTGAGTTTGGTATAAGTCCCTTTACAAATCTTGAAAAAGATGCACTAGATAATCTTTGGAAAACTTTTCTACCATTAGATATAGCTATTAAGGAGCTTTCAAAAGATTCTCTCTAATGGAGGTTGAAGCAATTCATAAGTTTTTGTATAACAATTTACTGATCGCAGAAGTTGTAAATACACTTACTGTTTATTTAAGTTCAGGAAAATTTCGATGTAAAAATAATGTTTAGAAATACTCGACAAAAACAGAAACTAAGGAATTCGCTGTTGATTTATATAATCGTCTATAATTAAATGATGTAGATGAAAATACAGATTCTGGTAATGATTTTAGTTTGAATTCTGAAAACTCGAATAGCTTAATATGTGATTTAAGTTACACCATAAGCAGCATTCAAAACCCAAAAAAGACCTACAATCGCATTCTTCGTTATATGATTAATTTAAAATATTTAATTTATATTACTTTTTTATATAAATGTTATGAAAAAATAAAAAAATAATAAAATTTTGCTATAAATTTATAATTATTTAATAAAAACCGGTTAACCGGTTTTTTACATAAAACCGTATTCGAAACCGGTTTTTTCAAAAGGAAATTTTTCGAATAACTCAAAACCCAGTTTTCTGAAAATGTCGGTTTTTTGAATACACTAATGATTACTCTGTTTATGCTTAAAAATGTTTCAATTCTTTTAAATAGCATTAGCTAAATCATAGTTTTACATAAATATTTCTTTACGCATGCGTACATAAATCGTTTTTAATCTACATTTTAAGTGTTTCTTTTCTTTATTTCTTAGTTTCTTCCTCTTTCATGTCAGTTTTCTATTGATGCTTTTGCTGCTGCAAATTATGGTGATTCAATGTTAAAAGTGCCGCCTGCTTAAAATCTTAAATGTACTTGAGCGTTTGTAAGTCTATGCTCAAGTAGTGTTGACTATTGGTAAGTGGATACAATAGAAAAAAAAAAACTTTTATTTTAGCGTTTGTGTGTTTCAGTATTATACGTGGTAATATGTCAACATTACTCGTTGACAATTTGACATTTTACTTGAAAGTCTTAAAACACTTTTATAATTTATTTGAATAAATTTTTGTTGTACATATTATATAAATTCTTTGTACTATAATGTGTGTTGGAAAAAAAGAAATCATTATGTGGTAACTATGAAGAATGTAATAAAAGAATAATATTTTACGTGATTTTTTTTAGTTTATTATAAAAGTACATTGTCCTATAAAAGAAACTACTAAATTTGCAATTTTGTTCGATATTTTTACAAAAGAACTAAAACAAATGTGTACTTACATACATACATACATACATATATACATATATACATCCATACATACATCTATACATACATACATATATACATACATACATACATACATACATACATACATACATACATACATATATACATACATACATATATACATCCATACATACATACATCAATATAACTTCTTCTCATTTTGATTCTTTAGTAATGTTTAAGGAGGCTTAAAAATTGATAACATTTCTTTACACTTAATTTAATTGTCAAAAAATTTATTGTGACTAAAATTTTGTTCAAAGTCTACATACTAATTTGCAGAAAGCTCAAGTACTTCAATATTTTACAAATAAAAACTGCAATATTTTTACAAATTATTAATATTACAACAACTTATTTAAAAGACAAAAACCAGCTGGCCTTAAACATAAAATAAATTGAAAGCAACCACTTAATTTTGCATTATTTGTCTTCCTGAAGTAATAACAACACAAAACCCTCATATTATTTACACACATTCATACATGCCTGCGATCGGTTCTTAACTGAACAGTAATTCTTGTGGTAATGACCACTCATGACGGCAGACGACAAATTAAATTTAACACACAATAACAAATACATGTTCCCTCATAGACATAAACAATTATTTACTCTTGATGTCTGCATATGTGTATGTTTGTACATATTTATGTAAATCAACAAGTAAGTATTGAGTTAAAATCCAAAGAAACCTTGTTGACCAAGACGTTCTTGACCATAATGTTATGAAACTATAAAAAAATTATTTTCGTTGAGTGCAAAAAAAACTAAAAAATAAAACAACACAGAGAATAAAACTCCCCTAAAATCATTAAGTTTTAGTCATGAAAAAACAAGACGATGCAAAACATGTGAATTTATTTTCCAAGAATAATGCGTACCTGTGCGGTTGTAACAGGTCTTTTCCTTAGTTTCTTTTATTTGAATGCAAAGTGCATCATGCAAATTCCACCACTAATATGTTGTCATATATTTATGTTGTATTAGCAGCCTTCGATATTTATTTTAAAATACCAACATGTTTGTATGAATGAATGTTCTTGTGTGTATAAATAAAAATATACATACATATGTATGGGTATGACTATGCAAAAATTGCTTTAACACTCTGAGTTGTATGAACAAAGAAGTTTTTTTTCTAGAATTACTGTTATTTGATGTCATAATAAAGCTGAAAAATTTGTATAACTCAAATATTACGAACGATTAGAAGAACGATACTTAAATGGAGGTCCATGGACAATATTTTGCTTCAGCAGAACGGATCTACGTGCAACATTCTGCAAGAATGATTTGAGGGTGTGGTTATCTCTAACGGAGGTTGCGTGAACTGGCCACCAAAATCACGCGATTTAATGGCACCAGACTTTCTTTCCTGGGGTTTTCGGGAGTCGAAATTAATGCTGTTAAAGCCATTATAACCTATGCCACCTCTCAAATAAGCCGATTACTAGTATATTTTAATATAACTCGAGAACGGTGTGAACGATTTATATAAATGATACACAAAATATGCGGAATGAAGTTGGCTTTAAGTAGTTTTTTTATCCGCTCAAAAGTTTCGGAGTTATTTCGAAATAATTTCCCAGATATTTTTTTTTCATGCTAAATTGTTTTTTAATGACATTTCTTTTGTAAAGTTAAAACATCAAAAATGTTTCAGCTAATCATTTTACCTCAAAGCTAAGATTACGAGTAAAACAATCTATGTATCTTCAAAATTGATGCACAAATCTTGATTTCATTCATAGTTAAGTTAAAATACCCATGCATACCTATAATTAGATGGAGTACACTGAGAAAAAAATTAGTCTTAAATAAAAAAATTGGTGGATTCGATGGAATTTATCGTGCTAAACAAGAATCTGTTGCTTTTATTTTGTGGGCATGACTACTATGACCCTGCCTTTAGCCAGTCACACTTGTGTAACTCGAGATCTGTTTGTCCAATTTAGATAAATTAAACTCCAATAAATAGCGATTCAGATTGTTCTTGAGTTATGGTGAAATATACCAGAGTATTGGTCTTATTATAGGCGAAATATTAGACACGACCATAAAGAAAATTCAGATCTGATGGAAAAAAACTTAAAGCAGATTCGAGATTAGCACATCAAAATCTATCAAGTCCAACTATTCGTCTTTGGGTGAGGATTTTTTTTTGTCGACCAATGTTAATCATAAAAACTAATCGTGAATAGTGAAACTAATTGCAAGCAATGCGTACGGCGTTGCCACTTCCTTTTACGTTCAAAGAATTATCTATTAAGACAGCTGTATTTTTCCCATTTGGAAAATACATATATTTATTTATGCAGTTTGCGTATAAACGGCGAGTTAATTATTCGCAAGATATTTTTATTTGCAATAACCGTGCGTATAAGCGTAATATATTATAGATCAACCATCACACAATTTGTCATTTCACATAGGCGTAGCAGAGGAGTGTACAATTTCAAGTTTGGAAGGGCGGCTCACATATCCATATGCAAAATTTTTGTTTCTTATGCGATTTCAAATATTTCTTACGGCTCTCGATAAAGACCATGAAAAACTTGCTTGCATGTGCTATTTGTCTTAAATAGTTTTCAAGTTATTTGTATTTGAAATTTTAACTACCTTAATTTTGTCAAATACTGATTTAGCAATTTTTTTTATAAACAAATCGAGAATACAAATTTAAGTCAAATGTCATTAATAGTTAAAAACAAGAAATTTTTGTCAAAACAGATTTCTCATGGACAGCGCAAAATTTACTAATAATTGATATAATTAGATGGTGTTTTTAATTCTTAACGAAAATGTAGGTTTGCATCAACAAATTTCAAAAGATAAAAATGTTTTGATATTTTTTTTAATTCTTCTGTGAAAACATATTACATTTTATTTAAATAACTCAGTACGCATAAATTTTACAATAATTATACATAAACTTCTAGTTTCTAAAAATATTTAAAAGTTCAACGAAATGATTAACGTGAACTGATTTTACATGTATTCGAGTCGCTATATATTTATGCAAATAGATTTTAATTTAACATCAAATTTTTAAAGGTCGAAAAAAGGAAAGTTTCTTTTTATATGTATATCCCTAAGTCGATATAATTTACCGTTAAATTTATTATAATTTATTATATAGAATAAATAAATTTTAGATTTTTTTTTAATATTATTAAATAAATCCGTATTTATTTAAATAATTCCAAGTGTTAAAATCACTTTAAATACATAATTTTTTTAATATTCACTCATAACTGCCTTTTTATTCAAAATCATGTGAATTGTCTTTCCTTCTTTGTTAATATTTTAAAAGCTCCACTGGCGGTTATCTTTTAAAGACTGTCTTTCTTCTTACGCACAGTCAACTAGGCAGTCAGCAAGTCAGTCACTCAGTCATATTTATAAGTGCATTCAAACTCAAAACTGTCAAAATAAAAATGTATTGTATGCCGGGACATGTGTATGGAAAGCACTTGCGCATTAATTTTACAAGATTTTGTTTTATTATTTTTTTTTTTTTTTTTCGAGTAACATGTAAACTTGCATTAAGCCATTTGAGAAGGCAAACAAACATGCGCTGAAAATACTTATTAATGTAAGTAAATATTTTCAGATTTGTTTATTATTTTTTTTTTTTCTTTTGAAAATCATGGCTAAAATATATCTTACTTAGATATTGCAGTGCAGACGTGTCTATCCACATGTTTGCTTCATTTTTGTACAATAATAATCGATCTTTTGATCTTCAAGACTTTTGTTAATATTTGTGCTCATTTTCTTCCTTCTTTATTTAGTTTTCAGAGTTAAGAGTAGACATTTAGTCTTATTGCTTTAGTAGGTACTTAATGTTGGTGTTAATAAACTTGGAAGCTTTGTGTTTTCTATAAATTGTTAAATTTTAAAGTTCAATGAAATACGAGAGCTATAGAAGCTATTTTAGTAACAAAAATTGCTAGAAGTCAGTTATGTTTATGTTGGATGTTGCAACTGTATATGTAATTTTTTGTACATGTTTGAAATCAAGCATATACGTTGGTAATTTGTGTTGTGAACAGGCATGGAAAATTTCGATTTGCAATGGTTATTGAACTTAATAAATTAACTATAAAAATACCGAAAAGAGGTTAAAATTTTGAATTATAAAAAGATGTTTACAATTTCCAATTCAAAATTTTATTTGGAAAAGATCTTCGCATAATTATATTGGAATATGAAGATTATCTTAAGATTAGTGACGGTGGAGATGATTGCTTTTATTAAATATTTAATTTTCTTTCTCATATTTATTTTCTCTTTGAATACATATATAAAATCTCCTTTTAATTTAATTTCTCTTAAGGGAAATAAATCGACAAATCTTAAGGGAAACAATCGAAACTATGAATATTTTCGAATACAATGAACTTAAATTACACTTGAGCTGCAATTACTAATAGCAATTGATATCACCTTAAAGTATTCTTTATTGATCTTATCATCATAAGCACAATTAATGCACAACTACGTATTTAAAATATCTAATTCATGCTGAGTTTTATACATTTGAATAGACAACAGTTTGGCTACCAAATGATTTACGATGACTCCTGCTATCAGAGTCGCCTTACTGCAAAAATAAAGTAATACATTTATTTAACAGCTAACTTTCAAATATCTAGTAAATCTTCTATATCCACCATCAAAAAAGATAGAGGATAAACTGGGTTTGTTATTCCATGTGTAACACGGATTTTATCTGTTTATTTCGAGATGTTAAATGTATACATTATTCAGAGTTGTTCGTCTGTTAAAAACAGGATAGGATTTAGGGCGGACCACCTAGTGGGACCAAATTTGACCCAAACATTTATTTTATATATGGTTTGTTTGGTACTGAAAATGGATAATCGGTCAATAAAAAAAGTTATGTGCCAAATACTTGAAAAACAGGGTTTCCGTCCAAACTCCAGTTCATACTTGTCCGCTGATATCTCTTATAAAAAAGCATGGACGCAAACGAAAAAATTTTCTATAAATTTCAAGAAATCATATAAACTTGGAAACAAAATATATGCGTGATCCGCCTATTTCACTGCCTCCCAATACCACCCATATAAGATGAAATTTTTAAATTAGATTCAGCCAAACCGAATATAACACTCTTTCTTGTTCATTTTTATAAAGGCCATTCTGCTAATTTTTCTTATTCTTTCCCCTGAATAATACCATAGAAAAAAATCTTCTTTTACTAAAAGTGCGTAATAATAGCAACATATGTACATTAGGGTGGCCTCGTTTGCATGGAGATAAAATATGGTATCGATGTTCCCATCTCAAATGAAAATTTACTTCATTTTAAGGTACCGTTTCTCAAAATTTTGGTTAGCTAGATCAAAATGAAAATAGATCCTTTTTTTCGAGTTCTTCGGATTTTTTTATATTTCTGCCAAAGGAACAATATGAAAACTTGGTATCGCAAGAAAGGACTTTGGGACTCGCATTTAATAACATAACAAAAATTTAGGACCAGGTCCAAATAAGTCCAAAACATTTAATTTTTTCACAAAAAATTTAGATATTTAAATTTTTTGCACAAAAATATTTCACAAAATAGTACCAAAATAATACAATATAATCCTCTAGCAGTTATACCGAAACGGATTTTTTCGATTTTTAATTTTCGAACTTGTTTAAATTTTATTATAATTTTTCAAAACATAATTTCAATCATATACAAATGTTTTTATATGGGAAGGATTTATATGAATTTAGCATCAAAATACGTGTATTAGTGTTATATATCATTTAAAAGCTTAGAAAAATACACATTGAAAGTATGTTTTGAAAAATTATAATAAAATTTAAACAAGTTCGAAAATGTTCATATTGTCCCTTTGGCAGAAATATGAAAAAACTCCGAAAAACCCAAAAAAGGACCTATTTTCATTTTGATCTAGCTCACGAAAGGATAATGTCAGGACCAAAATGTTTAAAAACTGTATCTTAGAATGAAGTAATTTTTCAATAGATCTGGGAAAATCGATACTTTTCATTTTGGGGCCACTCTAATGTACATAAGAAATAGTATACTTTTTATTTTTCTACTTATACATACATATGTATATTTATTTTTTTATTTTAAGTAAATTTTATTATTGTTGCATTTTAGTTTCATTTTCCATACTGCACTTGGTCAAGGAAGTCTTAAGAGTGTAGCAAAATGATGGTTGTAGTTTATTTACGAGCGCATGTGCTGCATGGACAAAGAAATAATAAAGAAAACATAACCGCCAAATATTGTGCAATAAATAAATAAATGTATGTAAAATGAAAATGGAAAGTAAAATTTATGACTATGTCTAAAATGATGTTGTTACGGTAAGAATGAGAAAAAAAGTATAAAACACAAATGCGCTTTACATTTCTTTAGATGTCTATTACACCATACTCTATTGAAATTTGCTAAATTTTATAGAACAGAAAGCATTAAAAGATCCAGGAGGTGTCGCTTACCTTAAAGAAAATCTATTAACGGCGAGCTACATGATGTGTTGTTTACACAGAACGAAGTTTAAATTATTTATAACAATTAAACTTTAGCAGAATTTGTATACATTAAACTTATACTAGGACACATAGCACCGTTTGAATTTTTTCGGTTAATGCAAAACACTTGATGGTAAGAATAAAAATTAGCAACCGAATAGCCCTTAAAAATCACTTGGCCAAGCTTTTCGCCGACAAAACATAGAAGTTCCACAGCCATGGAATTATGAAGCTACACGAAAAATGGCAAAAGGTCGTAGATAATTAAGGAGAATACGTACTTGATTAAAAATTATTTTTAGTAAAAAAAATTTAGTTCAGAAATTTTCCAAAAAAACTCTGATACTTTTATATGACCAAAATATAATACATAAATTGAAACAACTAGCTTTTCCCGGTGAACTTCGATACCCTTTTTAATGTGATAACTAATATTTAATTCATATGGGGACCTAGCCGCCCTATTTTAAATTTAATATGAAAATTGCTTCTAAAATTGTTTGAGACTTTTACTGTAACTCCTTTAGATGTGAGAAAATTAATATTTGCTTTGTAGGATCTAAACCTTTCATCATAAACCTACACACAGAGAGAAAACATAGTTACAGCATAGGGTTGCCAGACGGCCTTGAATGAACTTTAATTTCAAAATATTTTAGAAGTTGTCAAGTTACAAGTTCAAAAGTAATTTGTCAAGTTGAAAACAGTTTAACAAATTACATTTGTATAATTTTTTTTTTTTTTTGGCGATAATCCCGAGGAATATTTTCGTATCTTAGAGAATACAATTGATTCTGATATTTAAAATCCTTAGAGTGAAACCTTTGTTATTTTAAAACCTCACCAATATTAATGCATTGAGACAATGTAATATAATTTGAATTGTGTTGAGTCAATATAAATAAGCTATATCTTATGTTTTGTTAATTTTTTCAAATTACTATTGCATAAAATCAATAGCGTAATTTTTAATATTTTTTCAAGGCATAAACGGATATGCTATGTATGTTAACTCTAATATTCGCAAAAAATTTAATAGAAATATACATTTACAAGCTTTCTTATAGGTTTCATATAAAAAAATAAATGTTTTTTGGCAGAAGTCGATTGTCAAGTTTGTTTTTGAATATCAAGCTCGGTTTTTCAGAAATGTCAAGTTAGATCACAGTTTGAATATGGCATCCCTATGACAGCATGATCACTACAATTATTCAATTTTTGTATAGCTGTTTTTCATTGATTTTAATAATACCGTGTTCATGATAGTAAAATTTATGTTTTTGTTTTATAATTTAATGATTACTCACAATCAAAATTTTAAAATGGTTGATTACAATTATAATATGTATTTAAATATTTTTATATGAGACCATATTTAAAAAAAAATCAGAAAAAAAAAATAGTTAATTCTAGAACCATTTAGTTAAATTTAAAACCAATATTTGTAATTGCTTTTAAGCCATATTTTGTTTTGTACAACTGTTAAATGTTTGTTTTTGAAAAGTTTTATGTTTTTCTCAAATACAGAATATTTGTTTTAAACTATAATTTGATTTCACACAAGTATTGAATTTTTACCTTGGATCATATTTTTGTTCTGCATAAGTATTGAATACACAGTTTTGTGTATCAGTTCAGTAGTTTCTTCGTTGGCAAACAATTTAGCTGTGAGCAATAAGAGGAATTAACAGAATATATGTGAAAATAAAGGTGCATATAAATAGAAAGGTAATAAACTTAAATCTTCAAGTTGCATATACATATTCGTGCGCGGACGAAGAGTTCTGTATATAATTTGTTGAAAAACAAAAAAATTAGATTTCCAGTAAAGTAGTCAAAAACCACAAGGCAGATTGTGTGAGATCAAAGGACTTTAAAATGTAAAAAAGTAAGTTTTGTTAAAAAACATTTTTGAAAAGTGTTAAATTTCTTTGTGTTTTAAGGGTAGTATTTTTGATAAATGTATTAAATGTTCCAAATAGTGAAACAAAACAACAAAATAAAAAAGAAGCATATGAGAAAATTTTCATATTTGTTCTCCAAAAAGCAAATTTTTGGCAGGAAAAAAATGAAAAAATTATCCTAACAAAGTTTTTTCTGGTAGACTTATTAATAACTAATAATTTAATAATTAATATCTTAAAAAAATATTATATCTGAAATATTTTATTTTCAATATTCTCAATAAACAAATGATGAAAATAATAATTTGGAATAAATGTTATTTATTTTGAACATTATGTTCAGTATTAGAAACTCGGGGATTATATATATGATAAACTGGGATTATAACATGCCAATATGAAATTATAACATGACAAAATGGAATTATAATACGATTACATGGAATCAAATTACGACAAAATAAAATCAAAATATATTTCAATGAAAATATACTATGATATTATTAAATTTAATGATGATAAAAGCATCCTATAATATGACAAAATAAGTTTATATTTATCATACATTATACATTATTTATACTATATACATAATGGAACTATTAAAATAAATGATAAATCGGAAGCAATATTATAAAAAATGTTATAAATACAGTGGACGTCCAGTAGTACGAACGCTCTTTATTACGAATTTCCAATAACACGAATGGCAAAATTTTTGCATTGACTACTCTATAGTACGAATAGATAGGCATTTTTTCTATTCGATAGTGCGAATGGTGGTTTGTTATAAGAATTTTTGTTTTATTTACGTATGAATGAAGTTTTTATTATGTTTTTACTTCATTCTTTCGCGGTCATCCACGTATAGCGAAGTTATTGTGAAGTTTTTTTATTTTTAAAAGTGTTTTCTGTTTTTAGCTGTCAAAATGTTGCAAGTAAAACGATGGAAAAAAAAGACAATTTCTTTGCAAGATAAATTAAAAATTATAGCAGATCAAGAAAATAAAACATCGTTGTTTGAAATTTCAAATAAATATGGATTATCCAAATCCACAATATGTACAATCATTAAACAAAAAACGCAACTGCTGGATAATTCCATTAGTTCGTTAAAAAATCGGTATAGACTTACAATTGGTGAATTTAAAAAAATGGAGGATGCATTTTACGAGTGGTTTTTAGTACAAAGAAAATTCCATTTCACAGTCGGTGGTGAACAATTAAAATGCAAAGCTGTGGAGCTGCATAAAAAATTCTACAATGGTCAGTTTTGTGCCAGTAATGGTTGGCTAACAAAATTTAAAAAGCGTTATGGAATACGATTGTTAAAATAGTCTGGTGAGAAATTATCAAGTTCTATAAACTTAAGTGTTCACATTGACACTTAAGTTTATAGAACTTGTTGCGCCATTCGTTAATAAGTTAGCGTCTACCATTATGGAGCATGGGCTATCAAACGAGGCAATTTTTAATGCGGATGAATCCGATCTCTACTGGAAAATGTTGCCAAACAAAACATATGTTCACAGTGAGAAAAATCTACTCCAGGTAGAAAATTGTCAAAGGAGAGATTAACATTTTTAATGTGTATTAATGCTGCAGGAACTAAGAAAACTAAACTTTTTGTAATAGGAAAAGCTCAAAAACCGAGATCTTTTCGAAACAAAATTCTTCCTGTTGAGTACGGAAACTCTAAATCTGCTTGGATGAATACAGCTCTGTTCAAAAAATGTTTTTTTGATAAATTTATTCCAGAAGTAAGTTTTAGTAAATTGTTTTAATGTTATTAATGATTTAAAAAAATTCAAAATATATTTACAGGTAGAGACATTTTTAAAAGAAAAATACTGCCAATTAAGGCTCTTCTAATATTAGACAACGCTGCAAGTCATCCACCGGCAGACGAACTGGTTCATGATACTAAAGATGGACAGATTTGGGTAATGTATATGCCCCCAATGTAACTCCACTAATACAGCCCATGGACCAGAATGCAATTAGGCTCTTAAAACTGCATTACCGTAACAGTTTACTGTCAAAAATTGTATCTTCCAACGAAAATTTAGAAACGTCCCTCAAACAAACCACTTTATTTGAAGCCGTTGATTCCATAAAGAAATATTGGAAGAACATTTTGGGCGATGACAATTTTGAGGACGAGGATGATATTCCGCTATTAGTAGTGCGTGACAGTGAGGAGATAATAGCAATTTTCAAAATGCACAATTTACTACATGCAAATTTTCAAAATTCACAATTTGATTTTCTTGATTTATTTAAATGGAATCTTGATGATCCAAGTGAAGAAATTGGATTGGATGATGATGTCGATGAGGATAATATTTTATTAGTTCCTGACAATAACTCTACAAAAGTAAAACATGCGGATGCAATAAACTGCTTTGACACATATATTAAATGGGCTGTTGAGAACAACATTGAAATCTCGAAAATACTATTATTGAGAAGTCTTCATGAAAAGGCTGTAGAAATCAGTTTAAAAAGTAATAAACGTTGTTCAATAATACAAATTTTTCGGTATTACGGTATAAAGGGCCTGACAATATATAATTCGTACTAGCGAACGTCTACTGTATTATTAAACCGAATCATTAAACGATGAAAAAATTATAAAATAGAATCATTATAATAATTACGTACAAATATACAAATTTTTAACTATAATCATACATTACAATCATAGTATGTTGCTCTTAGTATATGGTCACCTGAACCATATTTTTTCTCTGCGTGTATCCATCTTAATTTAATATCATCAATATATGGCTTCTACTATAATATTTTTTTGTGTGCGCCCTAATGAATATTTTTGTTGTATAGGCCTCTCGATTCGACCAAAAAATAAATTATCATATTTGAATTTAAAGCAAATTGATTTAGCTGTTTGAGAGTTTTAAAAAACGTATACGTAAATCCATATATTCATAACGTGCAAAATTATAAAATTTGTTTTTTTTTTTTTTTTTTTAAGTAGGCGTAAAATGTGGGTGTGACTTCCAATCGAGAACTAACATTGCCAATAACCATTTTCTGACCTCTCGAATTTCGTGAAATCGATTCAGCTGTTAATACGTGATTGATACTCAAACAAACAAATACAATTGTTCCTCCTTTTTATAATATAGATTAGATTATATTAGATTTGATTTGAATTTATAAATTTTACAAATTAAAAAATGACAAATTGTCAAATTTTCAAATAAAAAGTCAAGTTTATTTAATTTTTTTGTGAAAAAGGAAGATTACAATAAACTCAGACGTGTTGTAACATTATTAATGTTACGTGTGTCATATTTTGTTATTATAAGAGTCGGGTAATTTTACAGAGGCTATAGCGTTTTAAAAGCTTTTAATTGTAAAAATCTATCAAAATTTACTGTTTTTCAGCTTATAAATCGGAATGTATATAAATATTTACTAAATTACACAATTTTATAATTGAAATCGTTTTCTTCAAATGAATTGAAATGGTGTATTTATTATATGTGGAATGAACATTTCTACATGAAATATACTCGTAAAGAGCAAAAATTGTAATTTATGCCCGTAAAACTGATTAGACACAACGACACATAAAGCAAAACGTACAAAATAAAAAGTTTCCGATTACACACTACATTCAACTAAAATGAAATGTACTCTCGAAAGTTATTTTCCGCACATTTGTAGACTTAAAGCTGGCTACACTTTGTTGAATTATTTTTGCATTTTTTTTTTTTTTTTATATTCAATTCGATTTGAAATATATGCAAACAATGTTGGTTCTGACTTGTTGAATACTTAAAAATAAAAACTTATTGCTATTGATGTTTTTATGTAATATTTATGTTATCAGGATACCGCATATTGTCTGGACATATCCACGTATGACTTGTAATGTGAGAAATTTATTGGTTTACACAAATATATACCTACTGATTTCTAAATATTTACTTCTATTTCATCTATACAATTTGACAGCATTTATGTTGTTTGTTGACTTACCTAAAAGTAGAAAAATAGAAAAGGAAATAATTAAGATATGTTTTTAATAAAAAAAAAACAAACAAAAAAATAAGAAACTAATAAAATATATTATTTGTCTACTTAATTATACGCATAGCAGTTCATGATAAGTAATTGTTTATAAAGTTTAATCAGGCCTAAACATTTAACTATTTATACTCATATGAATGTGTTTGAGTGTAATTGAAAACATATGTAGGCCTTAAATGCCTCTGTCCATTTGAGCAACACTTTTTTTTTATCTTTATAGCAAAATCATATCCCGCATTAGAGACCAGATTTAAAATGTTTCTTAAATTTACAAACCACTAACAGAGAAATATTTCAAACAGCAAGACTAAAAGCCGCAGCTGTAGCTAAAGTCTGAGTCACAGCTTAAGATATACATACATGTGTATAATAAAAACTTAAGACACAACCAAAGTCAAAGCCGCAGTCTTAGTTATAGCAAAAAGTAGTAGTTGTAAAAACAACAACAACAAGGTCTATATCTCAATATTATTATCATGATGATGATCAGCATTATGGTTACTGATGGCAGTAAAAATAAAACAAAATATAAGATGAAATAAAAAAAAAATATATAAATTCCTGCATTATTTTTTGCCGGTTTTTTTACATTTCATTTATTTATTTAAACATTCATTCAGTTGTTACAAGGCATCATCAAATCTAAAAAAAAAAATATAAAAAAAAACTTTTTCACACATTAAAAGAACGTCAAAAGGCGTTAAGTGTACAAGATTTTCACATGTTTCACTTAATGCATCTTTAAGTAGATGTTGCATAGTTTTTGGTTGCATTTAAGCTTGATTTAGTGCCTTCTATTAAATTGACTTTTCAACATTCATTTTCATGCACACAATACTCGCTCATTTACTCAATCACTTACATGCACAGGCCCAAAAAAAATTGACTGTTTTTTTTTTTTTTCATCATTTTTTATCTTCTACTTTCGAGTTTTTGTATTAGAAAGCAGCAACTAAATGACATGAAAAACTACAAGAGCAGAAAAGAAGCGAAGAAATGTGTTAAACCAGTTAAAATTGTAAAATTGTGTTAAATAAAACATATTTATATTCTTTTTAACTTGACTAAAAAAAAAAAAGAACAGAATACAATTTTGCATTAAAAAAAATTGTAATTAATTAAAAATTATTTGCCAATTTATAACTAGTTTTGTTGTATTAAAAATAGTATAATGAATTGTTAACATAATTTTAAATGTGGAATTTGTATTTGCATTTTTAATGTCTTAATAATCGTAAAAATATTTTCAAAAACAAACAAAAGATTTAAAAGACAAACCTGATTTTACTAAAATATTCCGTTTTGGAATTTTTGCTAGAATTTTTAAAAAGAAATAATTGCCAAAATGTTATTTTATATTTATCGGCTCTTAAAATAACTTTGGACAATTATCTAATGAACTGTTAAAAGTGAATAACGAATTTGTAATCAGAAATAATATAAATCTTGTTTTTGCGGAAAACAAAAGCTTTGACACAAAAACTAGTTTCTTTCAATACATTTAAAAAATATACATATTTAGATATAAATGTTTAAAATATTATTTTACATTTGTAATCTTATTCACGATTTTGTATTTACAACTTAATAGCTATACAAAAATTTGCTAGCGGTAATGGGTCATTTTATATTTGATTTCATTTTTCATTTAAAAGTAATCAATCACTTTAGGTCTCAAATAATTCCTAGACAAAACAAACTAGTTAACAATATTGTTATTAAAGTATTCTATACAATTTTGATTTATTATTTGGAAGATTTTGTGAAGGCAAGAATTTTTCAAAGAAACGGTATTGCCACTTTACCATTTTTTCCGCTAACTGGTTTGACAAATTCCATATTTATTTTGAAAAAACAATTTTTTCGGGTAATTTTGGAATAAAAACCTCACTTACAAAAATGATTTTTTACACCATACACCATCACGTATGTGCAACAAAATTCGGGGAGGGCTCATATATTAGACCTGTGGCCAATTGTTAATCGATACTTTTACAAAGTGTAAAGTGAAATATACAAATGAAGTATATTACGTAAATGCTAACATTTATATAAATTTATTCGCTTTGGATGGACTTATGTGGCACTGTGATTTCTACACACAGAAAAAAGATTTGATAGAAAACAGTTACAACTATATAAATTTAATAAAAATGACTAACATAATATTGCAATTATTAAAAAAACATAATTCCGACAGGTTTTTTACATTTATAACAATTTAACAATTATTGTGTTGGAATTATGATTATTACAAAAGTAAATTTAATTAGAATAACTTATATGTGTTTTCCTATTGTTAGTTTAACTTATTTGATCATCACAAATGAATTTAGTACTACGAATTGGCATCTCTAACCATTTAATTTATAAAGGGAAATAAATTTATGATTAAAAAGGAAAAAAAAAAATAAAATAAATTCAGTGTTTATAATCAAATTTTTTATATTAATATTTTATTGACATTTTAAAAATATTTTCTTCGAAATAAATCTTTTTAGCTAATATTTTAAAACTTTTAATTATAAAGCCATACATTTTTTAATTACAATTAAAATATATGTATACTTGCACATGCCAATTAACGTGGGAGTTTTGGTTGTAAGTATATTTTAATCCTCTTAATAACATGCTAACAAAGATAAAATCCTCTCATGTTTTATAGTTAACCAGTCCTTCGAAAGCAACATTAACTTCTGATGTATCGATGTCAATAAGGTAGCGGATAATTATAAACGGAATATCATTCAAATCAATTAGAATGACAACCTACGAAAGGTAAGAACGTAAAATCGTTAAAAATGTCTCTTACATAGATTTCCTTTTAAGGTCGGTATCATATTTTTTAATCTATGAAAGTCACTGGAAAATAAATAAACTAATCTCGGATGTAATGCCAATTTTGAAGTAAACTGTATACTTCATGGATACAATATCTTCCTTTTATATAATTTATTTACCATTTCTTTTTAGATGATTTTAATCACTTTATCTTCTGTTAAAAGTTCCACCGTGCAAACCAACACTTCACTGTTTACAATTATGTATAAAACTGCATTGAAAAACATCAATTTCTTATCAGGATTGGCCGGAAATCTTATCGAATTTACTCTTAAGTATAAGTATATTTATGTATTTAGTTTTTCATGATATTTGTTATATTTTCGGTTTTTATCTTTAATAAAATTAATTAAAAAAGGTTAAAAAATTGACTAATCATTCACAATAGTATTATAGATATTTTTACTACTAGCACTGAATTGTTTTTCAAGTCAGCTGCGTGTATCGAATACATGCAGTAATAGCAACCGAATTGTGAGTTAGTTGTTGGAACCGACCAAATTCGATTGGCAATAAATTCGGTTGCCACAACGAATCTGTTTTCTCTGTGTACTTAAACAAAACTTATGTATCGAGTATTTACTTGATATAGCTATGGTCAACTGTGAACCAATTTTAATGAAATTTGGCACAAAGATTTACATTTTAGCAAAAAAACAAAACTTCACAATGGTGCTTTTTAAAATAGTCAAAAATGAATAAAATACAACGCATTACAATGTTTATCTCAGAAGCAATTTAACGATTTCTTTTCGATCATCTGACTGACTGTTTACCCATATAAACCTTGTGAAAAAATACATGTCGCAATTGTAAAAACTTGAAACAAGAATTTTGCGGCACTTAAAATTTTTTATGATTTTTTGAAAAACAAATTTTTTGCAATTTTATATAAAATTTCAATTTTTTAAGAAAATTGGCTTAATATCTCCATAACTGTTGATCGTGTTATAAAGTAATGTAAGAAAGACTTGAAGCAAATTTTAATTGGATTTTTTTTTTTTGATTATTTTTTTAATAAAATTAGACCAGAAGTTTTCGTGGTATACTTCATTATATAGTACAACATCCTTAATTTTACAAATCGCAATTTATCGCGAGAACTAGAGTCAATTCAAAAGTGGTACTTATTACGAAAATTAATGTTGTATTTTATTTGAACACACATTTAATTTGTATGTTTTTTTTTTTTTTTTAATTCCAACGCACAGAGAAAGCATTAGTTGGAAAATGTTTGTAGGTACACACAGAAAAAATTTTTTTGGAAAACGGTTACAATAACAAAAATTGCGTAAAAATAACTGATTTTTTATTGCAATTATTAAAAAATTATAAATCCAACAAGTTTTTCGTACTTAATACCTAATTTACACTTACACTTAAAATCTCGTTGGGACGAGATTTCAAAAGAACAAAATCTACCCTGTTTACATTACAAAATTTTAACAGTTGTGTAGATTTTGTTTGTTAAAATTAAAAACACGCACTTAACACTTTTAAATCAACCACATGTTTCACAAAAACTTTTTTCTTTAATTTTAAGTTTATTTTTACAAAATTTTAAATTCAATCGTATTTATTTCTTAATTTTAAAAATATTTGTTTAAACAGAAATGTCATTTTTATTTAGAACATTGTTGCATTTTACTAATACACTGAAAGATAAACAGTGTTGAAAAACGATATTTTCCAAAATCTAATTAAATTTTAGTAGATTTTGGTAAAATCTTGTTAGAAACTAGATTTTGATTTATATGGTATTTAAAATCTAATAAAATTATGTAGATTTAGCTTGAAATCTCATTTAAACTTGATTTTGAGCCAATATAAATGAAGTATGAAACATTTTAACTTTAATTGTAATTAATTTGTTATTATTACAAAAGAAAATTTATTCAGCTGAACCAATATGAACCCATATGAAATTCATTTAACACATTTTATCCTCTCAACTGAATTTTAGTACTATGAATTGGAGTATACAACCATTATATTTATATTAGGAAATAAATATTCGGTTATAATAGAAGAAAACTAAATTCGGTGTTTGCAATCGATATTTTCGTTAGTACAAATATTGACATTTCAAAAAGAAATTATTTTGATAATTTGTGTGTAAATGTTCGCTACAAAAAACATTAAGTTCGAAGAAAATATTTTAAAAGATACAAATAAAGCTGTGATAAGCTGTGACAGTAATATCAAGAGTTAAAACAAGCTATGGACGTTGCACCAGTATTAAACAATCACAGTAAAGTAAAATGGTTAATATACATTGAATGTGTTACATATTATAACATTAAACCACATTAGTTTTTACCGTAGTAAGAGAAAACCATGATCCCAATGGACAATAACTATATTCAAAAAATAAACTTTAAAAGCGAGAATATAATAATTCTTATATTTTGCAAATGGAAACTTAAACAAGGTCCTATTTCACTTAAATTGTTCAATATAATATGTGTGTATTTATATAATTAAGTGCTAAAAATAAATCGCAAACAAACCAGAATTTTTAAAATTTATTTCTAATATTAATTTCAGTACTTATAATCAAATTCTATGCGTTGTTTTCAACTGACATGACAATAAATTTTAGTTGTTCTGACCGAACAACAACTGCTAACAAATATGTTACCTTGACCAATAATTTGTTTGTAGTTTCCGATAAAATTATATAACGAAACGAAATATTCGGTCGCCCCAACTGATTTCTAGGATAAGATATGTGTGTATTTATATAATTAAGTGCTAAAAATAAATCGCAAACAAACCAGAATTTTTAAAATTTATTCCTAATATTAATTTCAGTACTTATAATCAAATTCTATGCGTTGTTTTCAACTGACATGACAATAAATTTTAGTTGTTCTGACCGAACAACAATTGCTAACAAATATGTTACCTTGACCAATAATTTGTTTGTAGTTTCCGATAATATTATATAACGAAACGAAATATTCGGTCGCCCCAACTGATTTCTAGGATAGTTCGTGTAACCAACCAAATTCGATTGGCAATAAATTCTGTTGTCATAAAGAATCTGTTTTCTATGTGTATTAAAATTTCAAAGAAAAAACCAATATTTTGTTATAGTTATTGCAAATGTATTAAGTAAATAGGTTGTCTTTACTTATAATCAAAAAATATGATCACAATAGAAGAATTAATTTTATAATTATATTATTAGTTTATTTATTGAATTTAACTTTTACTCAAATAAGTTCTAAAATTTTAAACTGTAACCAATTATTCCGTTGCAATAGATATAATTTTAGTAAAAAAAATCGGTCATTATAACCAAATCCTAATTTAGTGTTCCTAACCGACTAAAAGAGTCCTACTGAAAGAATTTTAATATCATTTAATAATTAAATTAAAAAAAAAAAACCAATAAGCATTTTTGCTGGTATTCAAGTTGAAACCATATTTATTTCAAGCCTTGTATCCAGTACCAAGCATTGAATTAAAATAGTATTACACTTTAAAGCAATAGCAGTAAAAAGGAAATTTAAATTCCAGACAAATTTATTTTACTTGAAATTTTTTTTATTTTTTTTTTTTTTTCAATAATATTTCATTTTTAAAATACATATTTTTATATTTGAATTCATGTCGGACAGCATTTTTCAAGGCATTGGGCGTATGAAAAGGATAAAGTTGTTATTGTTTATGATTTGGTTGTTGAAGTCATTAAAAATGGTAAGAAATGTTTTTATTAACTTCTCCAACTCTCCATTTACTAAAATTTTTTGTGGCACTTCCAGGAAACATTACTTGTATTGAAATTGGCTATACCCTCCGAGACCATATGTAAAGTGGATGCAGACTTACACTTATGTAAGATAAGAACTAAACTTGAAATCTCTTCGCGTTGTTGTATGTCTGTCAATGTAGTACAGTTAATAAATAAAAATCAATTTACAATCCATAACTTTAAGCGTGATTAAATTCTTACACACAGTTTTACAACATTAATTTAAAACTGGACCATTTTCTATTTAAAATTCCTAGATATTTTATGTATCATAAATTTGGATTGATTTTTTGAATTTGCTTATGATTAATATAAAATAGTTTACTGATTTATTTTTTTTCTCTGTATTGTCAGAGATCTTTTAAAATCTTTTAAAATTATCGTTTTCTTAAAAAAAAAAAAAAAAGTTTAAAGTTGTGTAAATTCTTATATGTTAATATGTTTATGTATAAACTTTGTTTAGAATTATTCAATATAGTTTTAAAATCGTATTATATTAACGTATTATATTCAAAAATAAAAAAAAAAAATAAAAAAAATATATATATTTTTTACTTGGGCAGGTCTTATTTAAATATATATGTTTTATTTATTACTCCAACCGAATTATTTTTATATACAGTTCCATGATATTATTTGGCAATCCCAATCGAATTTGTAAGATAGTGCTTGGAACCGACTAAATTCGATTGGCTAAAAATTCGGTTGCCACAACGAATTAGTTTTCTCTGTGTAGTCAAGGCTTTTGAAGTTGTTCTTTTAAATTATTTGAATACAATTTATTTCAATAAAAGAAATTAATTGTGATTTTTTTAAAAAATGTTATTCTTTTAAAAGTACTATTCCCTTTTTTATGCTGTGTATTAAGATTATAACAAAATTTAAGATAATATTTCAATATATAAATAAGATAATTTCAAAATATGTTTAAAGTATTTTAATATTAGACATTAACTAGTTATATAGTTTCGGTAGCCTTATAATTTCGCTTTATTCATAAGTTGAAATAGAAATTATATTTTATTAAATATTACACCATTTATTAATAGTTAATTTGTTGATTAAAATCATACCTGCTACATATGTATGTTTTACAAAACATCAAATGCTTTCACTTTAATTAAAACAGAAAAGTGATGACTTTACTTAAATAACTGTTAATAATAAATGAAAAATAATTGAAGAACTTCTGACTCAGAAAAAGTCAAAGAAAAATATAATAACAACAACATAGCAAATGAAATAGCTACTACTACAAATAGTCAAAAGCAATTAGAACAAAGTTATGCAACGAGTCTTAAAAAATGTTATTTTGCAACTTGTTGTTGTTTACAGCTGCACCTTTTACTCTTCCTGCTGTTCCACCCTACTCCAATGTCATTTACTCTTCACTTGACCATTTATGGCAGAAATCTTGTAATACAAGAGGATTATTATTATTATTGTTGCTAAAAACGTTAAGCAGAAATATTTTTTAATAACTCTATTTACTCGTTCTAGAGTTCAGTACAGATGAGTTTGAATGGAGTTGAGTCGAGTGCAGTTGACTTGTGTACAATTCTGGTTTAATTAGTTTAGTATTTTACTTCTTATTTTTTTCTCTCTTTCTATTCACTTATTATTTGTGCACGTTTTCTTTGACTGAAATATCACGTTTGTGAAAATTTCAATACAATTTCAAATGAGTTGTTAAGATTTTTTCATTTGTGTAATTTAATAAAGTCAAAGACCAGTAGAACAAAACTGTAGGAAGTATTTTAAGATTTTTTTTATTTTATTTTTTATTTATGTGTAGTGGATATTGATTCAGCAAATATTCTGTTATTTTTAATTACCTTAAGACAATTGTGATTTAGTTTCCATTTTTGTCATCTTTTGTAAAATGATATTTAAATAGAATTATCAAACTTGTTTAGCAAGTTAGTCTTAAATAAGAAAATTTATTAATTTTACTGTTATAAATTATAAATAATTGAGCATCCACATATAATTGCGTACAGTTGAGAAGACACAAAATAGAGGCTTTATTGTTTTTCTATTTTTAAAATCTGATATATAAGAATTGATAATTTCAGATTATTATATATATACTGTTTAATAACATTATATATTATATATATATATATATATATATATATATATATATATATATATATATATATATATATATATATATATATATATTTCTTTTTTTTTTTTTGTTTTAATAATCAGAAGAGGAAAAAGCTCGGGAGACCATACTGTCAATGATCTGAGCGTTACCTATTGTATATTGGATTAAAAGTTGTGTATATTGTTGATCGAAAATAATATTTTTGGAGGTACTTTAAAATTGTCCAGCTCACGAAAGTGAAATAAGGAGTGAGATCGAAAAAATCTTAACACACGTTTTGCCTCATAACTTTTTTCGGAATCAATATTCAACATTTTTTTTGATCTAGTTATCATGGAAAAATACTTCAGTTATTATTTTTAATAACAACCATGTTAATTTGTTCTTATTTTCATCAAAATAAGTGACGAAAAGGATTTACGTCCTACAAGTTATTAAAAAATTATAGAAAATCCAAATAGGTCTTACAAATAATTGGCCACAGAATTAAATGTCGTCCGTAAAACCGTTTCTAATGTTATTAAACAGTATCAGGAGAATTTGACTATCGATGTGAAACCTAGTTCGGTAAGAAAAAAGGCATATTGAAAGGAACTCCAAACACATCTGGTAGAAAATCAGCTCAGTTTTCTCAGTGCTTCGACTATTTGGTGCGAAAATTTAAAGCTAATGGGAAAGTTGATAACATATAAAGTTCAAAAAATTCCAAACTGGAATTCTGCAAAAAAAAAAATTACAAGCCAAAAATAGGACTCGGAATTTAAAACCAAATTTCATACAAAAATACTCAAGCTGAATAATTGACGAAGAAACGTAGGTGCTGGCAGAATCTTCGCAGCTTGTGACCTCAAAAATTTGTATTGCTAATGCTCGAAGCGATGTTGAAGATAAGTTTAAGACCCAAAAGCAGCAAAAATTTCTTACAAAATTTATGGTATGACAAGCTTTTTGCAGTTGCGGCAAAACAGGAAAGTCATTTGATACATTCGGATCTACAAATACCCAAATATGCATAAAGGAATATTTGCAAAAAAGACTTCTTCTTTTCTTAAGAAAGCACAACGTGTCCACATATTTTTTGACCCATTTGGTATCATGTCACTGGAGTGTTACCAAATCAATAACATAACAGTTTTAGTACCAAGAGAGGTCAATTTTCAAAATTGTCCACAGCTTAGTCCAGTGGAGAGATATTGAGCTCTTGTGAAAAGTGAATTCAATAGCACAAAAAAGGTGTCCCAAAATACCGAAGATTTTAACAGAAAATGTGCACCACTGTTCCAAAAAAGTGACTGAAGCAACTATCAAATCTCCAAAGAAAGGGTTTTCAAAAATGGTCCATAATTTTATAATTAGTGGTTAGAACCATAAAAATATATATATATATATATATATATATATATATATATATATATATATATATATATATATATATATATATATATATATATATATATATATATATTATATTTCTGTGATCTGTGCTAAATTATCAAATGATTAAAAAAATAATGAAAGATCTAAGGTCAACCGTTTCCAAGTTATTGAATATTATATATGTTAAGATTTTTTCGATCTCACTCCTTAATTGATTCCTAATATTCTGGGAATTAGTTTAAGACATATAAATCTTTAATTTTAGGAGGGTACACTTCCAACATTTTTTGTCTTCGCACAAATTGACGCACTTATTGAGTTCAGGAATTTTTTGTAAATCATTAATTTTATCATATTTAAAATCTTTTTTCTAAAAATCATGGAATACAGGTTCATTAATTTATCTTTAGCTATTATTTGATACATGTAACATTAATATTGGTGAATTTTCTTTTTCATTTTTTTTTTAAGATTTTTCTGGAATCATCAACAAATGACCGTTTAATATCATGTTCCAATTATCTTAGGAAGTAGAAATTTGACAAAAATATTATTAATAATACCTCCTTCCTGTGATAAAACTTATGCACTTTAAATTATTTTCCGAAGATGGGATTATATGAAAGGCATGGACAGTTTCAACCGATCTTTGTGAATTTTTGCACAATGATGTCATATATATATGTAGCTCACTTAGTCCGAATTTCAATGAAATCTTGATTAATATCAAAAACAAAAATGTATGGATATACTTAAGCCCTTATTTCATCATAAGCTAATTTTTTGGGGGACACTTTGCATTCAGGTAGAAAACTTCATAAATTCATCAAACTGTATTATGATTTTATGAAGTTTTTTCGTCTCCTGTAAAATTGTCTATATGGTTTATACGCAATTATACGCGTCCATGCTTCATTTATTTATTTTACAAATCTTATCTTTAATATTAAACTAAAACAAAATTTTTTTAGTGAAAATTTTTAAATACATAAATATTCGACCAGCTTAAAGAATTTGATTATGCAGTTAAATGTATATCTCAAAAATTTTTTATGTAACATTAAAAGTGTTTAGAAATACCTCCTTTTTTGTAGTACTTTTTAATATGTAAAGAACTAATTTAATTTATGACCAACAATTTACGACCCATATTGTAATTATTAGTCTATATATAACACTCTTGTTCAGTTCAAAATAATTATAAAATTCTTTATAACAAGTTTAAGAATGTTTGTAAGTACTCAGCTACTGAATTTTTATTTTATACATAAATATTTTGACTTCTTCTAATTCTATGTCTAAGTATTCTCTTGTTTTTTTTTTTTTTCTTTTTTGTGATCTTTAAGAACATTTTGCCCTAAGCTATTTAAGAATTATATATAATATGCATGTTTGTATCAGTATGTGATTATAAATAATTATATTTTCGTTTGTTATAATATTTTCAGCTCCCTTATAATTTATATTAAATTCTTATGCAGAAATTATGATACAGTGTTTGAGAGAGTGTGTGAATATTTCATTTGTAGTAGAATAATTTTTTTTATTGCATTTTCGCTTTTTTTTTTCTTCAAGGTATACATTAATCAATAATAATTATATGTGTTATTCATAATAACAAATCTATATTTAATAATGTTGCAACAACTATACAGAATACAGTTTCTTGAATAAGTATTCGTTCAACAATGGTAATTTTTTTCTTGATGCAAATAAGACAAACATGATTGATTTCCGCCAATATGCTTTAAGTTTTGTTCAGAAATATTTGTGTCGGCAAAATAGGTTACAGTTAAAAGAACATTAAATACTTATTAATAGACAGACACTTAATGGTGTTATAACAATACACATTATTTTGTAGATCTTTGAACGATTTTTATATTTTTTATATAAATATGATATGAACAATATTAAAACCTAATAGTTAATAGTAATAAAAATTTTGTAAATATATGTTTAATACCTTAAATGCCCTTCTTATTTGATATTACCAACATAAATCTACATTTATTATATTTTCTTTTTAAATTCATAATTGTCTTGTGTATTTCTGTTTTTTGTTATTTTTTTTGCAACTTGCAATTGTTGCGTGTTTTATAAAAGTTGCGTGAGTTGTTTGTTTTAATTTTTTTATTCTCAATATTTGGACTTCCTCCCTCCATCAGTAATAAACAATCTGGTAAATTTATTCCGGTGGTCTAATTATTAAAATTGTATTAAAACGGAATTTTATTTTTATGTGAAATTAATATTTATATGGTTATTTTAAATATTTAAAAAAGGAAATAACCACTGGTTAATCAATTGGTGGTCAACAAATTGATGGATTAAAAGTGAAACTTAATATCTCAGCATGATACTAATAAGGATTTTTGGCTTAAAGAAATTTTATCTACATTAAAAGAGGCTTAAAAAGTAAAACTGAAACCGTTGGATTAAAAAAAAAAAAAAAAGAAAAAATAAAGTAACAAGAAATTTAACTTTTAAGCAGATTAAAAAATTCATTTGAAAGAGAAAAAAAATCAATGTTTTATTTATTTTATCTAGATAACGCAAAAATAAACTATAACATTTTTTGTATACAATTAGTTCTTACTAAATTTTTCACTTAAAATTCAGTTCTGAAAATGCTTTTTTTATAGCATCCTTTTGAATTTTAAAACGGAAATCTTAAATCTTTAATGACTATTGACATCTTACAAAACCTTAAGAAATTAAAAAAACATATCAGTACTAAAAACAAAACGAAAACTTTTAAAATTAAAAAACTGCGTTCCCATTACTTAAGAATAAAAGCAAAATATCTATGTATGCAAGTAATAAAATATACCTAGATGTCTTATCTAAAGGATACAAGTTTCACTTGTATAACAACAAACAATATATAATTGATTCCAAGGTGTGGTTGCAGTATTTGAAGGTGCATTAAACCCATAATTCACAAAAGTGCTTCATATACAATGTAGCAAGAAATAATTTTTTTGTGTTACATGTATTTTTTAATGCATCTTTATGAACGGGTATTGACAAACTTTGTAACGCGATATGAATTTGTGTAAATTGGAAATGAGAATGATTTTTTGTAACGATACAAAATGTCAATTTGTCAAAAAGAAAACCACATGTAGATTTAATTTACATTTGAAATTTTATCTATGATAAACTGATCTTTGTTTGAGTTAATAAGAAATATTTTATTTTATGCACCTACATATGTACACATACTTGGCTGATTCATCAAATACTTTAACATAAACGTATGCAAAAAAAAAGCAATCATGTTTGTTAAAAAAGAACCATAACAATTGAACAACTGGATGTTTGTCTATTAATGTCCATAGAGTATTTAATTAATAATCTGTATGTTTTGAAGCAAAGTTTAATTTTTCTACTATAGTAGCTCTCATTTATTATAAATATAAACTGCTAACAAACGCCATACAAAATGAAATTGAAAAAAGATTCGGCTGTGCCGAATCTTTGATACCCTTCACCATATTACCATCTTACTATCTTATCGACATCATATTACCATATTACCGACAAATAATAAAATTTTCGCCTTAACGTATGCTTTCATATTTTCACATATTTAAATCTAAATTTTTTCAAACTACGAAAATTTTAATATGAAAAAAAAAAAAAAAAAAATCATAGCAGGCTTTGCTTTTAAAAAATAAACAACAACAATTCCATATCTATTTATTTTGTTATGTGTGTATATGCAAACTGACTGCATATACAAAGAACAACAACAACAACACTTATTCATTATATTACTTCTGTTGCTAACTAAACTACTTGTCTTATAGGCAAAAACGTCACCAATAGTCATTACAATGCTTAATATACATGTTTGTGTGTGTATTTATATTCTTAACAGATTTGTTTTTGGTCCATAACTCTGTTGATTCTGAACGAATTTGGTTTATTAAAAAAAACGAAATTTTATAAAAACATTTATGACTGATCTATATAAAAATAAAAATCTGTAGCTTGAACAAGGGCTTCAAAAATAAAAAAATCGTTTTCCCCGATATCTCAGTTATTACTGAACCGATTTATTTCATTTTTTCAGAACAAAAATTCAGAAAATAATTTTCGAGCCCCCTTTAAAAATTCGAAGTCCCTGGTATATGCAGAGGCTTCAGAAACTGAAAAATCGGTTCCAAAAACCGGTTTTTAAAGCATATCTCCGCCATTTACAAACCGATCCTGCTGATTCAAAAAACCGAAATTTTATAAAAATATTTGTGACCGATCTGTATAAAAATAAAAATCTATAGCTTAAACCAAGGCTTCAAAAAATAAAAAATGCGTTTTGTCCGATATCTCAGTTATTATTGAACCGATTTATTTCATTTTTTCAGAACAAAAATTCAAAAAAAAATGTCCGAGACTTCTTTGTAAAAACGAAATCCCTAGTATATACAGGGGCTTCAGAAACTGGAAAACCGGTTCTAAAAACCGGTTTTTTGAACATATCTCCGGATTGTATGAACCGATCTTGCTGAATTCCAATAGCAAAATTTCCGATCGTTTGACATATATATTATATATGTCAGTTATCGGTGGGCTTCATAAACGCCATTTCAACCGACACACGGACGGACATGGTCCTATCGTCATCATTTCTTACAAGGATCCCGAAAATGTAAACTTTTTTGCTCTCCGACGAAAATTGTGGGAATTACAAACGGAATGACAAACTTATATATACCCTTTACACCTTTGGTGAAGGGTATAAAAATATATTCACTCTTTAACATTTTGTGTTCCATATTAATACAAAGTGCAGCATTATTTTCATGTGGTATACTAAAAATTGCTGCGTTTATTTACAATTTAAAGCAACATACTTAAACAGTATTCAACTTGTTTGTCAAATATATAAACTACAACCTCGTGTTGCAGTGTGCTCGTAAAATTTTGCCGAAAACATATTACACACCAGTCAGTGTTTTCTTTGTTATGCTGGATATTTTTCTCTATTTGAAAATTTGCGCTTTGATTTTTCTGCTATAGTAGGTAATTTAACAGTCTTGTTTTTGCACTTTCAATGCTTCGTGTGTAAAATAAAACACATAAGGGTTGAAATGTAACCTAATGTACATATGGTATGTACGTTTGTATATATGTATTGTGTATGTTCGTAAGTATGTTTATGTTTTTTATCTTTCACACAAGAATGTCTAGCAGCAATGAAATTGTCAACAAAAAGACTGCTATACATTGTACTATAGCAGTAAAATCAAAACGAAAATAAATAATACTGCGTAATATGGGTTCAACAAAATTATGCGTGCGCAACTCTACAGAAATATATTATATTTCTTGAGCAATGGTTTGCCTTTGCTGCTGCAAATTGCATAGACGAGTCACAAATTTAGTAGTATAACGATGTTATAGTGTGGATATTTCTAGTTGTTGTGTATTGTATAAATGAAACATTTGTATATTTATTGCACAGTCGTAAGTGAAAATTTTTTAGCTAGAACTACATATTTAAACCTTGTTTTGAAGTTAAAAAATCTGAAATCCCTTGAAAAAAATATTTTATTATAAATCGAGTTTAGCAGAATCTGCCATAAATACTTAGACATTGCATATTTGAACAGGTAAGAATATTATATTCGGCAAGGCTGAATCTATTAAATGTTACTTTTCAACGATACCAATCACTTATGTTAAAATACCGCGATTTGTTTAATGCCACGTTTGGTATACCTTTGCCCCTTTGTGAATTGTAGTTAAAAATTTTGCATTATCACTAAGTATTAGTGGAAACTGCAAATTTAGTGCCCTACCCTCAACTTTGCTACATAATTTGTAATTATTTTTTATTTCTAACAAAATAACACACGAAAATGTTTATAACTCTTAGATTTTTATATGTATGAATTATTTTAATTCATTCTGTTTTTTTTTTTTTTTTTTTCAAAAATGAACCTATATTAAATGTTGTTATATAATAACGTAGTGCTTTTATATTAATTGTTAGGCGCTACTGAATTAAATTTTTAATTGGATCAAATATCTAAGATTTGTTAAATCTGTTCACACTCACAATAAGTTACAAACAGAGAGATTTGTGAATCTACTTAAGTATAATAAATCTAAACATAATAAGTATTAATGTGTATGAATCAGGGATGTAAAAATTGGTACAATTGTACTTATTTCGATACATTTTGAGCCTGCAAAGTACAATGGTACCAATGACTAATTTGGTGCAATTTGAATTTGCTCCTAATATAATTTTTTGTAATTGCTATAAAAAATCAGAAATTAGAAACCAAAATTCAACTTTAAATGTAAACAAGCGCGAATGATATATTCGGCTCGACCGAACCTATATACCCACCATCAACTTTTTCTAATTATATGGGAGGTGGGCGGTAAAGTTAGCGGACTACGCTCATTTTTGGTTTCCTATGTTTCTAGAATTTAGCCCATAACTCTTTTGTTTATTAACCGATTTTGCCCATTTTCAATACCAAACAAACCTTATATAAGATAAATATTTAGCTAAATTTCCTATGTGGTCCCGTTGGAGCCCTATCCTGCTTTCAACAGACAGACAGACGGACGGACATGGCTAGATCGACTTAGAATCTAACCAGGACCCAGAAAATATATACTTTATAGGGTCTTAAATGACTTTTGGAAGTAAATTGGAATAACAAAACCAATTTACTTCCATCTTTTTAATGGTGGCTATAAAAAAATAAATAAGTAAAATAAAAAATAGGGAAAAAGCTATACGAATATTCTTGAAACCCAGTCTCAGCTTTAAAAAAGAATTTTTGTGTACTTTAAAGTTTTATAAGTATATTTCGGAGCAAAGTGTGAGATTTTGATGATTTAGCATACAAGAAGTCAATTTTTATCGTTGAATGAAAAACGGCTTTATTTTATTTATTATATTTATTATAAATAAATGTACGTAGACAAAAAAAAAAAAAAAAAAAAAAAAAAAAAAAGCAAGCGGGAATGTTATATTCAGCTTAGCCGAATCTATATACCTACCATAAACTTTTTAAAAATTTTTGGTTTCCTAGTTTACATTGGTTTTTTTCAATACCAAACAAACCTTATATAAAATAAATATTTAAGCCAAATTTCATCACCCTATGTGGTCCCGTTCGAGCCCTATAGCTAGATCTACTCAGAATCTAACCAGGACCCAGAAAATATATACTTTATGGGTCTTAAATGATTTTTTTCGATATGTGACACACGGAATGACAAATTCAATATACCCACCATTAAAATCTGACATTTCACATACAATAGCTGTTTCGCGACAACTCGATTCAAAATGAGAAGAAAAAATATAATTTTTTCATTTATATTTTTATTTCATGTGAAAATATTTGATATTTTCTTTAGGAAATTTTTAATTTTTTTATGATTTGAAGAAACATAATTGTGTCCCTTATTTTTTTAAGTAGAATTAAATAAAACCATGAAGCCGTATTAGAAACGAAAGTTTTAAAAAAAGCAGTTGCTTATTTCTGATTCTTCAGCATTTTTAACAGTATATTGATAATTAGGTAAAATTTTGGACCGGAAGTGATTATAAATTGTAAAGCAGTTTTCTGATACCTAAGATTTATTGTCGTAGAGTTTTAATTCGATACCATATTTTTTCAAGAATTTAGAAACTCTAAAGTAATTCTAAAGGGAATGTTATAAACCCATCTTATGTCTATTCAATATATTGACTTCTGTGTATAAAAATATTTTTGAGCAGTATATTTTGAGCAGGAATTTTAGCCTTTTAATTTATCACACTGTGCGAGAGTTCTATGGCATTCCAACTTCAGGTGATCATTTTCATAAGAATTTTTTATTTTGATACAATTTTAACATCAATATTTTAGGTCATCAATAGAAAGGTCTCATTCATCTCAATACTTTTGATATATGCTTTAATTTAACCTTTTAGTTGCACAAGCAATATTTTGCGATTTCCAGTCGCACTTGAGGCACTTTACTGTTTAGTATAATTTAAAAATTCCAATTGACATCCCTGATATGAATATCAATGTATAAATAAAAACATAGATTCCATATGAGCAACTACTATAAACAAATAGATATTTTATCAGCCAAATAATTACAAAAACTTCTCCTTCTATAACTACAAACATATGATTGTGTAAGTATCTTTGTAATAAACTACATATTTATTCTTTGAAGCTGATAGATGAGTGACAGCTACAAGATATGGTGGCCACACGGAAATATTATAAAATGGAAACATAAGTACACATAAGTCTTTGAAATCTTGAGATATATCGTATCAATTTTTACTTTTAAAATAATTTAAGTCTTTTGTTATTTTTGATGTTTTTAGTTCTTTGTATGTATGTGGCTTAAGTCTTTTATAATGAATGCGTGTCAAATATTTCATTGTTGTTTAAGTCTTTTGTGGTATATGTATGTACTCATTTATCTTTACATATAATATGTAAAAATATATGATACGTATAATATTTTTAGATTGTGAAAAGTTATATTTAATTGTTGTCGTATAAAAAATATAAAGTTCTAAAAAGCTATTCATTTAAGAAAAGTACGAGCAAGTATATAGTTTAAGACATTAAAAATATATTACAATACTTTATTATAGCTATAGACTTTACCTAGTTTATGAATTTATCAAAAAGATATTTAATTATTTGCTTTTTTTTAATAACTTCAATTCCTTGCCAATGTATGTAAATTGATTATGGTAATATGGTAACATTAAAACATGTTGTAAATAAAGGCACTATAAATCATCGAAGAACAAAACGAAACGTGCCCTTTGTACACATGCATTAATTTAGATGTTAACTTATGTTTTAAACATAATTTGTATCTTTATTTGGAATGGAATTTAACAAAGATGTACAATTTTTAATATGATTGCGAATGGATATATCAGATATTATATAAAACTTTCAAATATGTAAGTTAGTATATGCTAATTTAATGGGAAATGTAATGCAGCTTTGTTATTATTATGTTAAAGGGATTTTATATTGTCTCAACACGTAAAGATCTGCGTAAAAATTTGTTCATATTTTACAAAAAAAAAAAAAAAAAAAAAAATTAACCGCCATAGCAGATATTTTTAAAATTTTTTTATAGATAAAATTGCTTAAAAAATAAGCTTACTGTACTGTACTTGTGAAAAGCAGCCAATGTCAATTATATGAAATTTATTTTACAGCTAATTACGACCTTATTCCCTACTTTATTTAGTGATCACCATTATTTCTAAGAGAAACATAGAAAAAAGTACAACTATGTAATAATGATAAAAGTGGTGCTCGTAATAAAATTTAGTTGTGAAATTTTGTATTGTCATAAGTAATTTAAGACAAAATAAAAATGCACATTAATATAAAAGTTAAAAAATAGAAGAACACCAAAGATTTAATTTTTTATTTTTTTTTGTTGTTACTAGATACATCTGCAAAACCACAATTACTAAAATTAGCTGATGAACTCACTTCAAAGTTGAAGTCTACGAGGAGAAGCATTCATGACATATTTGACCATAATTTATAAAAAAAAACTCACACACACAAAAACACTTAACAACAACTAAAAACTTAAAAAATTAAGAATGAATGCTATTGTTTTGGATTCTCTTTATTTTTGTTAAAAAAAACCATTAGTTAACCACAAAATTTTTGTTCATTACCTTTCCCTGAACATAATCTAGAAAGAAAAAACACTCACTTTTTTCACTTAAAAATTGAAATTAAATCTGACTTTTTGTATAGGATTTTTGTAATTTATGCTTTGGCAAAAACAGTTCAACAGTAAGGTATGGAGAAACTAAAAATAATGTGAAATTGTTTATTGAAAGTTACGCATGCTCAGTGAAATGTAATGACTTCAGTGTCCACATCCTGTAAGTTGTTATTTTTTTAACACTCTACAACATATATTTTTTGTTTGGTTTATTATGTATAAAATTACTTAAAGATTATATTACATTTCAACTATATTTTCTTTTAATTAAAGTTAAGTTTAACTTTTCAAAGTGTTTAAAACACAATTTTTTAGCGTTCCCTTTTTTAAATTAAGTTACATACAGTCTGTTTTCATAAAACGAATATAGAATTCGATTCGTCTGTATACAAATTTAGTCATTCGTAGACAAGTTCGTTTGTTTTATAAAAACAGACTGTTATTTTATATAGAAAGTTATGATATTTTTATTTAAATAGCACTATATATATATATATATATATATATATATATATATATATATATATATATATATATATATATATATATATATATATATATATATATATATATATATATATATATATATATATATATATATATATATATATATATATAACTTTAGTGTCTACTTAAAATATGTATAAACTATATACATATTTAGTTATAATTTTAAACAATTTTTTTTCAGGCTGAAATACATGTTCATAAAAGACCAATGTGTGTCAATTACTGAAAGGGAAAAAATAAAGTTCAATTTTGTTTAAATTTTCTTATAGTCCAAAATTCTTTTTGCGAGCTACATTTAAACGTATTTAGAATATACTTGACAAATTTCAACTTCGTACGATAATTGGAAGAGGATTTTACATGGCCATTTTCGTCTATGATCCTCAAAGAAATCTTAATAATAATGACATCAAACGATACACAGTATCTCATTCAAAAAATTAAATGGAAATAAATCCGAACGGCTGATCCTATTTCAATGAAATTTCATACAGTAATAGTAGAAGTGAAGGCGAACTTAAGTTTTGAGCTTGGGTCTCAAAGTTGGACACCTCGGGTATGAAATTTTTTAACAACAATCCTGATTAGTTATATCTGAATCGATTTCAAAGATTTTTAAATGAAAGGGTTCTACCGGAAGAGAACTACACATCTTGTCTCTTTTGGTTTGCAAGATATTGGGCTTCAAAGATAAAATTTTTTAAATTTTGACCTCCTTGGAGAAGTTTTTTGGTTATCCAAATTTTACCAGATTTTCTAGAAATATTTTTTATTTTATTAACAACAAATAACAAAATTATGTAAAGAAAAACATAATAACCAAAAACATAACCATCAAAAAGATGGGGGTATATTGATTTTGTCATTCCATGTGTAATATGTCGAAGGAATCATCTAAGATCCCACAAAGTATATATTTTCTGGATCCTGGTTAGATTCTGAGTCTGAGTTTGGGATTGAAAATGGGCAAAATCGGTTAATAAACAAAAAACTAGAAACACAGGGTGTCCGTTTTATACTTTTTTGCTGATATTTCTTCAACAAAAGCATGTACGACAACGAAATTTTGTTGGTATATTTCGGGGATCGATATAAACTCGGAAACAAAAAATGGGAGTGGTCCGCCCACTTTACCGCCCCCTCATATATAACGCAAAATTTTAAAAAGTTGATGGTGGGTATATATATTCGGCCGGGCCGAATATAATATTCGCGCTTGTTTTTTGGTGAAAAAATTAGTTACATTCTTTTTTAATAATATCTTTCTGAAGGATAACTTTATAGAAATTTGTATGAAGGAAAAAAAGTCATAAAATCTTTATTCCTGAGAGAACCAGGGTCTCCCAAATTCGACCTATTTTTTTATGATTATCCAATTTTCGCCTCAATTTCTTAAATCGTTTAGAAGCTGGAATTAAAAAGAAGTTATAAATTTTACTTAGATTGATGTGTTTTCAAGCTTTTGATAATAGCAATTTTTGCTCCCCGATATTGGTTCAAAAGATAATGGAAAAAAGTAAAAAAAACCCATTTTTGGAAATTTTTTAAAATTGGTTGGGAACTGCGGGCTTCTCCCTAACAAATGCAAAAAATAAATAGAACCTAAGCGCCAAAAAATCTTCTCAGTTGTAAATTTCATTAAAAAAATATTTACTAACAAAAATTTTATTCCAAAATTAAAAATAATATGTACAAAAATAAAACTTTTCTAGGTATTTTTTTGCAAAAAGTATTCAACAAATTTTAGTTTTATAAATAATTTTATAAATGTTTAAAAAGAAGACATTGATGTCTTAAAATGTGCATGGACTTTTTCATACGCTGTCCTTATAATATAAATAAAAATTAAATGTTAATGCTAAAAAATTCATTTTATTTAAAAAAAAAAAAAAAAAAGTATAAAAAAGTGCTGAAAAGAAGCTAGATTCTGCAAAAAAGTGCAGAAGCTAAAAAATAAGTGATATAATTGCCCTTTAAATGCCGTTATGTCAACGCTGTGTCTGTAAATTTTTAATTGAAATAAACAATTTTTTGCGCCAATAATCTTGAGAATTTTTTTCAAATTGCTAAGCAAATTCTGTTTGAAATTGAAGTTTATTCTTATTTTAAAAAATAAACTGAAATTCTTTTAAAAATTTATGACTTTTAGTGACATTTGAGTCGGATCATTGAAGCTTTTAACTTAAATAATTAGTAAAATACTTCAATTCATTTAAACCAATATAATATAAGGAGTGCGATCGAAAAAATCTTAACACATCATAACTTTTTTCGGAAGCAATATTAAAAATTTTTTTTTAATTTAGTTATTACTGAAAATTACGTCAGTTATCATTAAATTTCTGCCGTCAAACTGTTTCCAATGCTATTAAAAAGTATCAGGATAATTTGACCATTGATAGGAAACCTGGTTCGGAATGAAAAAAAGGTATACATGATATTGGGAAGGCCAGAAAATTGAAAGCATATTGAAAGGAACTTCAAACAGCTTTTTACAGTTGCGGCACAACAGGAATGCCATTTGTTACATTCGGCTCTATAAATACCAAAATATACATCAAAGAATATTTGCAAAAGAGACTTCTTTCTTTCATAAGAGAGCACAACGTGTCCACTCATTTTTGACCAGATTTGGTATCATGTCACTACGGTAAGAAAGCTCTGGAGTGGTACCAAAACAATAACATAGTTATTGTACCAAGAGGGGTCAATTCTCCAAATTGTCCATAGCTTAGACCAGTGGAGAGATATTGAGCTCTTGTGAAAAGTGAATTGAAGAGCACAAAAAAGGTGTCCCAAAATACTGAAGATTTTAAAAGATGTGCACACTGTTACAAAAAAGTGACTGAAGCAACTATAAAATCTCTAACGGAAGGGTTATCAGAAATGATCCACAAGTTCATAAGTAGTGGTTAGAACAATAAGAGTTATATTTGTCTGGGATCTGTAATAAATTATCAATTAAATAAAAAAATATTGAAAATTCTAAGATCAACGGTTTCCAAGTTATTGAATATTATATATGTTAAGATTTTTTCGAACGCACTCCTTAGTCAGGATAGACAGCCGGACGGACAAAACATGTTTACCATAGAATTTTATAAAAATCTGCTCATAATAGTGTTTTATTTAGTATTCCATAAAAACTCCACAAAAGTTGTCATTGTAATGAAATAATTGTATTCTTTTGAGATAAGTATGTAAGTAATCCAATTTTATTGAAAATATTAATTATAAAAGCTACGTAGATATCAAGTCATTTTTATAAATAAATAAGCAATCAATTAAGTTATCATGATAAAAGTAAATTTCGGTTATAATATGTAAATTATGCAATTTTAAACCATTTAGGTGGCATAGTTACATCCGTCCGCATGTCCGGCGCAGAAACCAGGTTTGTTATATTCCGAATACATCCACCGATATCCGCAAATAAAATTGTTAAATCCAATACAAAAATGTAATCCTTCATTTTATATTTATATGGATATGATCTGTACAAGATTTAACAACGGTTCTAAGTTTTCGAAATTTATATCTATCTTCCCCGTCTAAAATAATAGCAAACGTAAAAATATTATTCTGTAAAATGTGCTTCTTGTTCAACATGTTTCTATTTCTTTTTTTCACCAAAATATGTATCGTACATAATAAATCTCTTTATACTATCAAATCTTTATACAATCAAATACTTACTCATTATCATTTTCACCATTTGTCGTATTATTCTCTAAATTATTACATTCTTTCGATCTTAAACTCTCTTCATCCTCTTCTTTAAAAGTGAAACTAATATTATGAGGATCGCTTAAGGGTTTTAAATTACGCGGTAAGCTACGATTTCTTAAATTAAAATTTAAAAATTCTAAATCACTTTCAGTCAATTTTAAATCATTTTTAGCCAACTGCTGTTGTCCAGCATTACGTTTTGGTGGCAATGCAGGTTTATCTTCATCAAAAGTCATAGAATTTGGTTCTGGTTCTTGTTCTGTTTCAGTGTAAAGATTAAAGTATTTTGAAACATTTTCCTGAACAGAGGGTGGAGTGTAGGAAGGTTTTTTGCCACGTATTAAATCACCCAAATGATCTTCATCGATACCGATGCCCAAAAGAAAGGGATCATCGAGTAAAGTATGTTTGGCATTTTGTTTGGTGGGTTCGTTAAACAATTGACAATGACTGGCTTGTAGTTGCTCCTGTTGTATTTGTGGCTGCTGCTGCTGCTGTTGTTGTTGTAACTTATTTTGCGAATTGTGATTAAGGCTTAAATTTTTTAATGTTTCTAAAGTGTCGCGCAAGTGTTTGGTGGGTTTCTTATTAGTGGCTGACATTGAACATGTATCATTTGTATCGCCACCGCCCTTTCGATGTCCTCTTAAAGAACGTAAAAGACGTTTACTTTTTCTTAAGGTACTACTACCATTGTTGGCATCTCCTCCACCTGAGCCATTGATTGTATCACATTTTAAGGGAAATAAAGCCACTGGCGCTTGGTGTTGTTGTTTCTGTTCTTTGGTTGTTGTTGTTAAATTAATATTGTTTGTTATCTTTGTTGTATTTGTATGTTGCTTATCGCCTGCTTCATCTTCAGCATCTTCGTCTAATTGTGTTTCGATAAAATCTATGGCAACCGTATCATACTCAGTCGTCTGCTCCTCCATACTCTTGTTATTGTCATTTTCATTATTTAAGTCACTTGTTAAGTCTGTCGATTGTGATATTGTTGTCGTTGTTGTTGTTGCTGTTGCTGCTGATGATAATGCCAATCTTTGTGCAGCAGCTTTACTATAAACTTGTCGATAATATTTCTGTTGATCACCATACAAGAAACAAACACGCCACCATTGTTTGCATGCCAGCAAATTGGCGGTACGTGGTACTACGGGATCAATTGATGATGACATGCTTTCCATGTTGTACTAGTTGTTTTTACTTTTTATTGTTGTTGTTATTATTGTTATAATGGATATTGTTATTATAATTTTCCCTTTTTTTGTTCCATGTGAAGAGGCTGTTTACTACAATCGATACCTTTAAGAATTTTTGTTAAATTTACAAAAATCCAAGAAAAAAAAAATACTGTTCTTGTAACTATTTATTGTAGAAATTTGCAAGTACTCTTAGTTGTGGTAATTATTTTTAGTAATATTTTATTTATTTTTTTCTTTTTTGCTGCCGTTTTGGAGTATTTTGTTAAAGTTTTTTTGTCGAACAAATTTGCTTGTACTAGACTGTAATTGTAACAAGATTCTTTCTTGTCCATAATTAAATTTGGTATTTCGCATACATGTTGTAGCAACATATCTCTTCATCCGGGCTGTATTCAACTTAATTTGTATGTACATGTAACAACTCCGCCATCATCATTATGATCTTGTTTATTATAATTATCATCATATGTGGTCTCTAAGGAAATAGAAAAATATTGTTAGAGATTTTTAAATTGACCAACATTAGCTGTGGTTCCATTGTCACTTTGTTCACCAGAGATGCTTGTTTTCTTTTTTGGTTTGTACTAATTGTTAAAAGTTTTGTTTTTTTTTTCTATTTCAATTAATTTATTGTATAAATAAATAAAAAATGGCATAGTTCCTTTAATAGATTTATGTTTTATTTAATAGCTTTTTTTTTTAATTTTGTATTGGAGATATTTTCAATCCATAAAAAGACACAATTAGTTAACTTGAATATGAATATATTGCTTGATAAATAAAGTAAATCATCTTATTAGGAAAATTTAATAAATTGATTTTTTAACTAGTTTCCTGTTATTTATGATTATTGGTAATTTCAAATGATTTTTCCAGTTATATGAAAGAAATTATCTGGTTATTGCTGATATCATTTATTTCACATTAGGCTGTCTTTTAATTTTGTATACTAGGGATATAACTTTTTGCAATTTTTGCGAATATCAAAATTTACAGTGTATAGCATTATAGGGCATGAAAAAATATCAAGAAACGCGATATTAAATGTTCGTGATCGTTTATAAAGTTTCGGCACCAAAAGCGTTGAAGTTTTGAGCATAAAATTTTTTAAATTTGTATATATAATACATTATTTTTATTAGAAACCAAATTATATTGTCTCACTACTGGCATTGCCATCAATAACATCATAATTTTTTTATAAAAAGTGATAACAAAATAAAATTTGTTTTTGTATTTTTTTAACTTTTTATTCTTTAAATATGATGTTAAATTACATTAATTTTAAAATGCATTTAAAATTAATTATTCGTTATATTTGGCGTTTAAATAGTGATTTTTATAAATCTTTTTAATTTAACAAAATTTGAAAAAAATCTGACCATTTAATTTTCGCTGCGGAAGGTTTTTTCACCGAAGTAACTTTTGAAAACGGTTTTTTGTATCAGTACAACATGTTTTGACGTGGTACTATGTGTTTTTTTTTTTTTTTTTTTTCTTTTTGGTTTAAGAAAAGTTATAACCCTATTGAATACCTTATTAAAAGTCTCCATGGCTAAAGCTTAACTGTCATACGTAATTATTACCCAATTACTTTTCTCTTGATTTATAAATTTAAAAAATTTTAAACAGTAAAAAAGAGAATAAAGTTTGAACACCATTAAGTAACTTATTCAGTGTTGCCAGTTTAGCTTTTTTAAGGCAGATCTAGCCTTCTTATTTTGATTTTAGCCTCAAAATTTTCGTTTTAGCTTCTAGCTTTTTTGTTAGCCTTTTTTATTTTTAACACAGCCTTAAAAAGGCTAAAATTTTACAAAATTTATTTTTACAAAATCATAAATTTAAGCATTTGTGTATATTAATTCTTACAAAAATATCGAAATTATTTATATTTAATGAAAATTTTCGCCTGCGGGGCTTCATTCTACAAAAATATTACAATTCTTTTTTGACAAACTTTATTACCCATATAAACTAATTACTTTATATTTACAAATTCACTAAAATATATTTAACAAATACCAAAATCTAATGAGAACAAAAAAATGTTGCCCCTCAAAAGTATGCAGCAAATCAATCACTAACTAAAACAAGCGCGAATATTATATTCGGCTCGGCCGAATCTATATACCCACCATCAACTTTTTCATATTTTATGGTATATGAGAGGTGGGCTGTAAAGTGGGCGAAACACGCCCATTTTTTGTTCCCGAGTTTACATTGGTCCTTAAACTATTTGTAAAAAATTTCGTTGGCGTTTCACCTTATATGGGAGGTGGGCGGACCACGCCCAATTTCGGTTTCCAAATTTATATCGACCTTTGAAATATCTGTACAAAATTTCGTTATCGTACATGATTTTGTTTAAGAGATATCAGCAGAAAAGTATGAAATTAAGTTACAACGGACACCCTGTGTTTCCAGTATTTTGCCCATAACTTTTTTGTTCATTAACCTATTTTTCTCATTTTCAATACCAAACAAACCTTATATAAGATAAATATTTGTGATTTATTTCGTACTCCTACGTTGCCCCGTTCGAGCCCTATCCTGCTTTCAACAGACAGACAGACAGACAGACAGACAGACAGACGGACGGACATAGCTAGGTCGACTCAGAATATAACCAGGACCCAGAAAATATACACTTTATGTGGTCTTGGATGATTCCTTCGACATGTTATACACGGAATGACAAAATCAATATACCCCCCATCTTTTTAATGGTTTGTATAAAAATTATATATTTTAAAATTGTGATGTCATGGAAATGTTTTATTTAACTTTCTGCACTCTCTTTATTCTATGGAGTTAAAATTAGGCCGAATTATTCACAATATATTTTTCTTATATTTTTTTTTAACTCTGTTGTTTAAATTGGTATTTTTATTTTTTTCATATTTTTGATGGCTACGAGTTTTCTGTCAGTGTGATTTTAAACATTTTACAATTTTTGAGATCTACGGTCTTTTGTTTGTTATACCAAATACAAATTTTTTTTTTCTTCTACACTCAATCCTTACCTCTCATTTTCATTGGTTTTATGAGGGTTAATAGAGAATATCTTTATTTTTCCAAATTTAAAGACTTCTAGGGGTTATGTGTGGCAAGTTAGAGACTTGACAAATACTACATTTTTGAAGCCCCATGTCTTGGCCGTAAAACATGAATAACAAATCTGCTCTACCTATTACTTGGAAATTTTTTCTGATTTTGTATTAAAGAATTTTATTTTAAATGTACAATATTTTTTATTGTATTTGCAATATTCAAGATAGCTACTAGACCTACACTTTCTAGATGTTCCTATTTCCAAAATGTATTAAAATAGAAAATTAGTTTTAAACTTTATTAATAAGTTTATTTAAGGTAAAGAACTTTTTAAATCCCATAAATATTCGAGTTTTAAAATCACTAATTAGTTTATCTATATATGTATTTCTTAGAAGAAAAATCAAATTTTTCAACTTTAAATTCTGACGTTAATGGTATTTTCCAAATGCACTTATTGTTCAGAATTCTATTATTCTCTTAGTATGCATATTAACATAAATCAATAATTAAGAAAGATAACAATGTATAACACAAAGCTTTAGAAACTATTTAAGAAACTATTAAGAATGATGATAAGCATTAAAAGTCTTAAATAAAAAAAATATATATATAACTACATTAACATATTTCATATATTGTTTTTCTTGGATTTAAATATACAGAAATATTTTATTAGCTTTTTATTACATTTTAAAAACATCATCACAAAATGAAAATAAAAGCCAAATAAAAACTATGTAGAAAATTTCTCTTAACTGAAAGTGATAAGAACAAATTTATCCATCCATCTATCTATTTTTTAAAAAAAGTGGTTAACGGTGAAAAGAAAATTACAACAGCTGTAAAAAAAAGAACATCTAAATAATAAAATGGAAAATGACAAAATGCCTTAAAAAACGAAAAGATTACATTGTTGTTTAAAATACATACTAACTTAACATGCCAATGCAACACAAAAGAGATGCATTAGAGCTACATGCCCCTTTCATTTTATATACATACATATAAATATAAACAATAAAATCTGAACAATAACTAAAAAAAAAAAAACAACTCAAACTTATAACAAACTGCATTAAGTCGATTTCTTTAGAACTCAACGTTAAAAATAATAATGTGTGTAAAGAAAAGATTGAGATTATGAGGTTTTTGGTTTGGTACCTATTGAAAAAGTAGTAGTAAAGTGAAAAGAAGAAATAAACTTAAAATTCATTACCAATTCCATCGATATAGAAATCAATTTCGTTTGAAACGCACAACAAACGTTAAACTTGAAAGCAAATACCAACTGATGCATGAAATAGATGGATGAGTTAAAAAATAACAAAAACGCCTGGGACTGATACGATGGTACTGATGATGATATAGATTATGTGGCTGGATATATTGTTACTTTAACACTCGATTAAAATCACGTTCATTTTAATGTTATATTGAGTAATAATTTTTTACAAGTAGCCAACGAAAGTAGTAAGTGAAAATATTTTTTAAGATTCTCTGTTACTCGTATTATATGAAAAAAGAAATGGATTGATTTTCCAGTATATTTGAATAAGATTTGGCATTTGTAAAAGTAAGAAAATATACCAAGATTAATAATTTAGCAATCAGTATTATATGTAAATTGTTAACATTTTAAACAACAGCCAATTATTTTTATAAATCTGCAAACTTATTTCATAAAAGTTAACAAATATTTTAAACTCTCATATACATAAATGTAATAATACTGGAGTCAGAAGAAATCAAAATAAAAAAGAATCTCTCAATTATGCCTGTAATCATGTGGCAAGTATTTTTGTAGGAAAGATAGCGAGACAGTTACTTAAACAGATAAACAGACCTTTAGTAAAGAGAAACAAACAGTTAGACAGACATACTATTCTATAGATTATATTGATTGTTGCATCGGCACTTCATTGGTATTGGCAATTTACATTTAAAATATAAACGTGCTATAAGAAACTTCTAACCATGCGCCAAAGACATCACAACAACATCAACTGCAACATTAAAATAGCCCAGTCAATCAGTACATAAAAGGCAGTTACAATATAAACCACAAAATAAAATAACAACCACAAAACATCCCATTTAAAATTGATAAACTCAAGTCGATATACTGACGTATATTACATATGGAAGAATTTAACTTTAAGATGTGGAAAAAAGAAAAATAATAACGATCGCTTTTTAATCGATTTAAGACGTTATGGTGTCACTCTACTTCAGAAGACATAATTAGGTTAGATCTTTTAAGAGATATTAAATATATGTTCAATGATCTCTCATTCGCTATAAATATATTGTACTTAAAGGGCAGATATTTTATTTTTTTAAATAAATAAATAAATCTATCTAAATATTCTTTATATATAATTTGCTAAGTTTTTTTTTTTTTTTTTTTTTCTTTTCAGAGCTTTCTGAAGCTCTCAGACGACGTATAAAGTTTAAATTTGGCTTACTTTTAAAACTTTTCGTCCTACACAGAAAAAAATATTTCAAATCATTTCTTGATAAAATTATTAACCCTTCGTCTTACAAACTGGTCTGGCCAGACCAATTGCAGATTTAAATGTCAATTTCATATATTTATAATTTAGCTAGAGATTTGAAATTTCAGGTAACCTCCTACAATATTGTTTTCTAACGATGTGTAAATGAACCAGAATGATAAAACTAATAGAAGGATAGTTATAAGGATAAATTGGTGTACATGTCACATTCGTAACAAATATGGTCTGGCTGGACCAGTTATATTTTGTATCGAAAATTATGTAGTTTGACGATGTTATCCGTTCTTTTTATATTATTTTATTAAAACCTTTTAAGATGAGCTCTCATCAGTTTACACACAATATTTTATGATCTTCCACCTTTACGATCATATTTTTTCTTATGAAAGTAATACCTATAAAATATTAAATGTTTGAAAATAAATATTGTATGCGTTTTTAGACCCAAAACAGTGCGAAGAACATAAAGTGTATCGATGGGAAAAGGTTGCAAAGTTATGCAGTAGTGATACTAGAATATAGTTATACAAATGTAATAATATAAAAAAATCAACAAAATTTTGATTGAAATATATAGAATTACATAGCTGGTCTGGCTAGACCATATTTGTTAAGAATGTGACAATTGAACCATCTGTATGACGAAGGGTTAACAAATTTTATATTGGAATTTAATTGTATTATTTATTAATATAATTAATTTTCTAATTGGTTTATAATTTCTTTTTTAAATAAGTTGCAGCTATTAATAAAATATAAAGAAAAATTAAAAATTTGTCTATAAAAATATAGAAATAAAATAAATTTAAGACAATTTGCAAAAATTTTCGCCTCATTGATTTTAAAAATAATCAAAAATAATAAAATCAAATTCTAGTTATCAATTTGATGATTGGGGCAAAATCAATTAAAAATTAATTAATATAAGCAATTTCATAATTGAAGTCCATTTTTACTTTTTTCTGTGTACAAATCCTAACGGAGCTAGATTTTTCTATCAGGGAGCGGGTCTGTTTTGGTTTTAAGAAAATTTGATTTGCTATACTCATTGTTTGCTCTCCAATTCATATCGAAAACTGATTTTAAGTTTTGGTCAGGGAGAGCATTTACGTCGATTTTCGGAAGTTGCTAATTCAATACATTAATACTATTGTTTTATCAGATTCTAACAGCGTAAAATCTTTAACTTTGATTAGGGAAAGGAAAAGTGTAAAAATATTATTCATATTTTTTGTGCACATTTTTATTATAATATTATATTTCCTATTATTATCAGGCTTACACGGTCGTAAATAAATAAATACTAAACTATATAGGATTTGAATAGACCTATGAATAGAGCTATATTTTATATAAGGGCACATAAAATCAAAATGTAAACTTACTTTGCAAAATATGTCGTAGAATTCTAATGAAATATTTTTGTTTCGCGTTGGAACCATTTATGAAACATTTAATGATTCAAAATTTGTTGCATATTATTACTTAAACATATGCCAATTAACTTCTTATACGATTTCAAGTTTTTTGTAAGACCTGCTTGCATATATTATTTATTTCTTATAGTTTGGGAGTTATTCGCATCTGAAGATATAAGTTTCATAAAATCATTGCTTCAGATTCTTCATTAGATTTCCAAAATTCGGAAATTGTATAACAACAAAATAAGCAATTAATTGAAGATTAGTTTGGCTAGATAATAAAGTTGGATATTATGAAAAATTTTTGTAAAAATTTAGTTTCTGAAGAAACTTTAAACATAAACTAAATAATTGTTACAATATTCAGGCAAAATAATAGAAGTTAGAATATTCATTTTTACTAACATTTATATGAATTTATGTACTTTTGATTGCTAGTGGACCTTATATGGGAGTTCTGGTAAATTGTTGACGGATTTTTAAATTTGACATTGTCATTTATACTTATATAAAACTCGTGTGTAGAATATTGAATTGATACTAACATTAATGCAATTTAAAGTGATTCTTGCACATTAAAGTGATTCTGAGTTGACTGGTATACTTAAAGGTGGGGACCAATATTTTTGTGGAGTAATCGGGACCATAAATTTAACTCAAATGTCGTTGATAGTTTAAAAGGATACAGTTTTGTCAACACACATTTTGCTAAGTCCACATCGAGTGTATTTGTATTCGAAAGATACAAATTTTATGGGTCAACAAAAATGTTCTTGGGTTAAAAAAGATCACAATATTTAACATAACAAATAAAATAATTTGTAATAAACTGTAATAACACAGGAAAACACTAATTCTCCGGCACAGGATTTCTGAGTCAATTCGGACATATGGTATTAATAAGTACTAAGCCTCTAATGCACTTTCTTTTTGAATTGACTCTAGTTCTCGCGATAAATCGTAATTTGTAAAATTAAGGATTTGCACTATATATCGAAGCATATCTAGAAAACAACTTGTCTGATTTTATTTAAAAAAATATCAAAAAATTTTAGTTAAAATTATCTTTAAATCGTTCTTACATTACTTTTTAATACGCTCAACAATTATGGAGATATAAAGCACATCTTTTGAGAAAAAAATTTAATTTTATAAAAAATCTCAAGAAAATTTTGTTAAAAAAAATCATAAAAAATTAAAAGTTTCAAAAATTCAAATTTTTATTCTTTATTCCTAGAGATAAATTTGTTGCAAATGAAACAAGATATATCTCACTAAAATCAATGTCCATGTTTTGATTTTATTCACAAATTAGTGAAAATACTCATTTACAAGTTACATACAAAAATTAAAAAATAAAAAAAAAAATATTTTATGATCTTAAACATCTAGTTTGTAAAAATGTGTAAATGTTCAACTTAAAACCGCTGTAACTTTCGCACCCCTTGCACCAAATAATTAACGCGAACTGATTCTAAATGCATTCGAGTCACTTTATATTTATATAAACGGATTTAACTGTGCCATCGAAATACAAATTTTTTTTTTTTTTTTTTTGTGAGGGCCTAAAATCAATTTTTGATAATTATCCATATTATCCATACTAAACTAAAAGTATTTATTTTTAATAAATATTTTGGAAATATTTTAACGATAGATTCCACAGACCTCTCCGCCCTCAGTCCAATGTTTGTCTTTGATTTAATAAATTTTATAATTCAATTACATACTGTTTTAATATAGGGTGAATAATAAACTAAAAAAGAAATATGTAAGTATTTACTAGATGCAAACAATAGTAAAATTTTAACTAAGCAAATGTATTTATCATTTTTTATTTTTTTTTTTGCTAGGTTTTAAGTAGTTATAAGAAACTTTAAGATAATCTGTTCTATATAAAGTAAAAGAACATAAAAAACAGTCGAATTTGTAAAAAACTAGCCAAAAGCATTAAATACGGAAGTAATCGATCGATATTGAATCGTGAGCTGCTGAAGTTTTTACTCTTTTTTTTACATCTTTAACCAATTTTAGTCCATTTTTTATTTATTTTTTATTTTCTGTTAAAATATAGCAGCAAACATGTAGCTACACGTACTAAACAGTTCTGCTGCTTTAGAAATCAACAAACAAAAATAAAACTAAAATACTGGCCAACTTAGGTTGCAACATAGCTTTTGTAGCCTTGTCTGCTACTGCAACTTTATATTTACGTTTATGTGGCAGTAGTATCCAGTTTACAATCAACTATAATCAGTAAGAATTGCAAGTGAGTACCTTTAATAATAAAACTAAAACTGAAGAAAAAACTAAAAAAAGAATAAACAATGGTAAAGTCAATTTTGATTAAGTCACGGCCGGTAATGGATTTTATAATTCAAAATTGTAATTCTGTTATACTTTTTTGTTGCTTTTTTTAATTCGCTGTATTTTTTATTTAATACAATTTGTAATTTTAAGAAATTCAATTAAAATTTTGTCTATAGATAAAGTATTAATGCAATAATTTTTTGTTTAGTACGAGTTCAAAACAAAAAAAAATATTGTTATTGTTGTTTTTGCTAGTAAAATAATATTACAAAATATTTTTAGTTATATTTTGCTCTTGGCATTGTTTTGGTTTTTTTTTCGTAATTTTCCACAACAACAACAACATTAGCTTATTAACTTAAAGAAGCATTTTTAGCAATTTTTAGCACAACTTCATAAATCAACACTAATAGTTTTTAAACACGAGCATTTGTTATATCTTTCCACCTTCTTTTAGCACAACAGCAACAACATTAGCCTAAACAATGCGTATGAGAAGTTAAGCGAAGCGATTTTTATTTTTATGAATTTTCAAAACCAAGAGCAGACAAACAAACAGTGTGAAGCAAAACTAAATGGCTTTGAATCTTTTGTTTATGTTGCAGTTAAATACTGGGTGTCTATGAATCTGTGTTGGCAGTAGTAATTCCAAGTTGCCCACTCTTAAGCATAATAATGTTAAAGTTGAAATTAAAAAAATATATATATATATATATATATATATAGGCTACTGTATACTAAAGTAATTGCCTGTGGTTGTAGTATTTTTAAAAGGTGTGCCACTTTCACAATATTTTTTCGCTTAGAATTTAGTTTTGAGTAAAACAAAATGCATTTTGTTTTCTTATGCTATAATAAAAGTAATTTAAAGAATAAGTATTACTTAAAAGGAACCTTTTATTTAATTATTAGAACAATTTTCTTGAAAAAATATAGAGCTACAATATATCAAAAATGGAATTAGCTTAGTTTGCATTTTTCAAAATTGCAATTTGGAAATAAAAAAATAAAACAAAGAAAACTTGATAACGACAATTAAATTTAAATAAAATATGTATTATTTGGTTAAATAATTGGGCTGTAAAATTACCAACAATGAAATAATAAATAAAGAAAATATATTTTGTGCAATTATAGTGTTGCCAGTTTAGCCTTTTTAAGGCTAAATCTAGCCTTTTTATTTTGCTTTTAGCCTAAAAATTTTCGTTTACAACTTTTTCTAGCCTTTTTTTGATTCTTAACATAGCCTTAAAAAGGCTAAAAATTTACTAATTTTATTTTTATAAAATCATCAATTTAAGCATTTGTGTGCATAAATTCGCACAAAAAATCGAAATTATTTACATATAATGAATCATTTTAAAGGGATACTATAATTATTTTTTAACAAACTTTATTACCCATAGAAACTCTTTATGTTATATGTATAAATTCGCTAATATATCTTAAAAAATACCAAAAACTAATGAGAATAAAAAAAAATAAATGCGTTTTTAAATAAAACAATATGTAAGCTTTTTTCTGGCTTTATTTTTTGGGACATTTAGCCATTTCTGATCTTTTTTAAAGTCTAATTTAGTTTCTTTTTTTCTCAAGTCCTGCCAACAGTAGTAATATATAGCAGAACAATTTTGAGATACGTAAATAATTCCCAAGAAAGTTATTTTTGATTCATTAAATCAAAATATGGATAATTTAAATCAATGAACTTGTACACTGAATTTTAATACTAAATAACAAAACAACGAACTTTTTCGTTTTGTACAGTTTTGGTTTATTGTAGTCAATATTGTCCTGATAATAAAACCGAACTTTAGATTTGAACAAAAATTCTCGCACCGAACGGCTTTGTATTTTTTTATTTAAAATTTTTTATATCAATATTTAAATGATAGGATTTAGGTACCTATTACGTATGGAGCATAATCACTAGATTTTACATTCCCCTAAATAAGAATAATGTTGTGGTATGGTCATAGTATTCAGAAGGGAAGTACTTAGATCTTATCCGTTATTGTACAAAAAAGAGAAAAATTTTACTAGAAACTAATTTAACACATTTTTGCCAAATTAGTATCATCAAATGTCTACCAATTTAACAATTCTAGAAAAATTTATAAAATAAATAAATCAATTAATTTCTTTATATATACGAGACCTTGCTATTGTACTTTTTACACTTGCAAAAATTGCCAAAGTTTTAACCCTAATATACAGAGTACTATATGTCTTGTTTTGTAATTTTGTCTTATACCCTTACTATATCCACACATATCCCCTTACTATATCCACAGATAAAATTATATATACAGTAAATCAGACTTTTTATCTTATAATAATTTAAAATAAAGATAATGGAGAAATTTATCCCATTAAAAATTTAATTTTATTCAAATTATCTTGAATTTAATCTTTGTATACAATAAAAATATGTTTAATTACATTAGCTGAATATTCATAATGAAAATGTAATCAATTCGATTATTGTATAAGCAAACTATAAAAAAAAAAGAAGATTCGGTGTTCTCAACTGATAAATTAATTGTGAACCTCAAACTGTTTTTTGTTTTATCATTTGACATTCAAAATTAAAAAAAAATAATTTACAATTGAAATTTTTATTGAAAAATTAAAAAAAAAAAAAAAAAAAAAAACAAATTTAAAAGAAGAAACTGAATTGAAATATTAAAAGGTAAGATCAATATGCATACATATGTATCAATGACTATATATTTTTATTTCCAAATTTTCCATCGCTAATATCTATTGTATTTTTTATTAGAATAAAGAGTTGACGGAGCAACGAGCAGACACATATAGCAACTTGGACAAATGATAATAGCAAAAGTAAAAACATCTTGCTCAGTGAATAAACTGTTTTCTCTGATATACAAGTGCCAAGAAAATTTAATTTAGAAGCTTTTTAAATGGTTATTAATATACATGTATAAAGTATGCAGAAATGTGTGAAATTTATGTAATTTATTTTTATAGTTAAGTAAATTAAAGCGAAATCAAATAAAAAACATAATAAAAATAATAGTTTTTTTATTATTAAATTCAGTTGTGGCAAACGAATTATTTTGTCTTCAAATCAGTTGCTTCAACCGAAATTTTACAGTGACTGCAACTGAATCGTTACCAGAACCGACTAAATTCGATTGGCAAACAATTCGGTTGCCACAACGAATCTGTTTTCTCTGTGTACAAATCAAAATCTAGTTTATAACGAGATTTTTCCAAAATCTAGTAAAATTTAACTAGATTTTGAAAAATATAGCTATTTAATACTATTTTTATTTTATTGTAAGTAAAATACAATAATGTGCAAAATAAACATAACTTTTGTATAAAAACAAATATTTCTAAAATTAAAAAAAAAAAAACAATTGAAAAATAAAGTTTTATTTAAAATTATTCATAAACTTGTGCAAATTTGATATAAAATTAATTCTTGTGAAACATGGATCACCCTAAAATGGTTTAGTGAGTATGTTGAATTAAGAGTTGTCAAACAAAAGTGGCGAAAAAGTATATGTAAACGAGGTAGATTTCGTGTTAATTGGGTGCAACGATTTTACCCGTTTTTACCATTTTTTACCCCCTAAACATTCGAATTTCCAAAAATCCCGTCTTAGTGGATCTATATGGAGGAAGACCTACCTATGTTCCAAATTTCGTCTCTCTAGCTTCAGCTCTTTGGGCTGTGGGATGATGAATCAGTCAGTCAGTAACGTTACTCTTTTATATATATATATATATAGATAAATGTTTAGTTAAGGACATACATGTCCTCAAAAGCATACATTTATCAAAAAAGCGGCGAATCGGTGTAAAATGGCGGATAAATTTAAAAAACTCATTTTTATTCGACTATTGATCGACTATTGTAAACTTATTATGTTTTGCATAAATTTATCACTGTTCTTCCATGCGATTTATTTGCAAAAATTGCTAATTTAAGCTTTTGGGAACTAAATGCATAAAATCGACCCTCTGGTTCATAATGGGCTAATTACGTGTTAACTTCAATAGTATGGTACATTAGTCCTGCAATACTAATGTACGTAAATTTTACGTATATATTTTTTTCAAATACTTATAACTCTATTACATGGAAACCTAAGTGTATGAAATTCCTTAAGTTCTTTCTTTGGGCGTTTTTAAATATATTTTGAAAAGAAAATAATACATTTTTAGATTTTTACTTGTTCTGAATGCAAATGCAAAAAAAAGTTACTACGTAAAATTTACGTATCGTTAGTATTAATAGTATAAATTTGAATACAAAAATGGAAATGTGATTTGAAATGGAAGGGTAAATGTCGAAATATTCGCAGTAAAATCTTAATTTGATAGCTGAAGAAGTCAATTCTAGCTTTTCAATGAAATTACTTTCATAATCGAGAAGAAATATATGAGCTGGCGAGATTACCGTTATATTAAGAACTTTGTAGAAAAAGAAGGGAAAATGTATTAAACATTTATACAAAAAACGGAAGGATAAAATATATTATTATATTTAAAAAAATATTTCAAATCGCTGCTGAGCACCAGATCATAATTTATTATGACTTTTCATAAATAAAATCTTTATGAAATTTGGAGGGGTTTTCAATGTTTTGTTCTTATTTATTAAATGTATTTTTTAATTTTAAGCTTTTTTAAAGGCAAATAAATAATAAAAATGCACTTAGCCGATGTAACAACAACAAATAAAGTGTTTTATTAGTTAGTATTAACGTATAAAAAAAATATAGTTAGTATTCTAGGGTTAAAACCTAATATATTTTAAAAAATTTTCGAAATATATAAAATTACATATTTGATAAATGAAAATATGATAAAAAATTTTAGTAAAATCTTAATATTCCGCGACTGAAAAGAGACATATTAATATAATTTGAAGTTAATTTTCTTATAACTAAAATTTTGATAATAATATTGAAATAAATATGTATTTTCAAATGTATTTTAAAAATGGTCCAGCTCACGTAAATCTTAACATTTAGATGTAATATTTTGGGAATCATATAAGAAAATACTAATCTTCATTTCTAGAGGGGTACATTTGCAACTTTTTTTCGAGAGGCACTTTAATGTACATATATATTACTTAATCAATATACATAGATTGATTAAATGTAATTAATATGCACAACATCTTATTACATTAGATCAATTAGCATCTCTATACCGCATTGATTTCAAAAGTTATCATAGAAATGTATAATAATCTTTATAACTATTTTAAACTAATTACTCGGATTGTTTTTCAATCTTTAATACGATATGACACATAGATTTATGCGTATAAATTACTTATTAACTTGTGCCACAATATCTTAGATATTAATACTCTTGTGGTGTAACATTAGAAAACCAAAAAATAAATATATTGTTACAACTTTTACTCTATTGTTTATTTGTTTTGTGACAGTTTTACTATTTTCTTTCTTCTTTTTCAAATAATCTTGAATTATTAATTTATATTTATATTTATGCATCTAAAGAAAATTAAAATGATTCTTATAATAAAAAAATTAATTTATGACAAACGCTGCTAAGTATAAATGTTAATTCTTGGTAATAATTTATGCTTAACATATGATTCTAATGAAAACAAAATAATTATAGAATTCTTATAAATACAAATACTGTGCACAGTGTGTAATACATATAAAAGCATGAAATTCGAAATTTATTGAAATTTTTATAACAATAGTAGAAAGTTAATAACAAACCCGTAGCTATTAAATTGTCAAACACTTTATGAACTGAAAAATCGTTTATTTTTTATTTAAAGTTTCGTTTTTTTTTCCTTTTATCATCCACAGCATCAAAGAGAAAATTTTAATTTAAAAGAAAAAAAAAAAAAAAAATCAAAGAAAAGTGTTGAAGAAAATCAAATGAAATAGTGAAATTTATCGAGCATTTATAAATTCAGTGCTTCTTGTTTCTGTTGAAGTTACTACGGACTCCTCTCATAGCATTGTGATTAGAAAACATAAAATATTCTAAAAATATTGTTTGTTTTAAATACATACACATCGAAAACTTGTTTGTTACCGTATTCAGTAAGTCGTTCCTACAACAAACCACAGAGTAGAATGGAATTAAAAAGAAAAAAATGTCATTGTCATTATTAACCAAGAGAACTGTAGATTATATAGCCTTTGGTGTTGGCTGGGTAAGCAGGTGATAAACTAAATAATTAATAACTATTGATATGAAGTTTACATTTTTGAACAGACTTGTAAAGCAATTGAATCTTTTAGTGGTAAGGCAAAATAATTTTTTAATTTAAATTTGTATTTATACAATCAAGCAAATGTTATAGAATATTTATATCTGGCAATATAAAATTGTATGATCCAATAAATTACAAGGAAGCTATAATTGTATATGTCAATATCCCTGAAAAATGTCTGTCACTAAAAAATTTTTAACTTCTTTGGTTTTAAATAGAAATCTCAAATTTTAAATTAATCATTTCATTCTTTTAATAGTCCGTTTTAAGCTGAATGTTCCAAGTTGTTTGGTTAGGTATATGGGTGCTTTAGAATTTAGTTTTAGTTACTTTATAGATGGTTCTTCAGTTAGTTGACACATCGATTATAATTTTAAGTACCATTTTGTATACAAAAGTTGTCCACACAAAGTTGGTTTGGTTCTGAATTAACTTGTTCTTATTTTTTATTGTCATTGAGGAAGGAGTGGTACCAAATAAACAAAGTTTTTTTTTCCAAAACAAATCAAATTAGAATGAAATATTTTTATTATTTTTACAAACTTTCTCTGGCATCCCAAGTAAATAGGAAACATAATTCAAGATTATGTAAAAATTATTAATTGACTAGTTTTTATATTTCTTTTTTTTATATTATTTGGTGGCAATTATGAATAGCGTGTCTTGCGAAAAGTTTCCAACATTAAGAACCTACATTTTTTTTATTATAATTGAACTTTAACCACATGAATGTAAGAAGAAAAAAGAAAAACTGTATACATCAGTGTAATTGTAACACTCGTCATGTTGAAATATTTTTTTTTTTTTTTATTATTATTTTATTTCTTGCTCGTAGACAAAAACAACAATAAAATCATCTTTTATTTCATTTTCAACTTCCGGCTTATTACTTGAAAAGAAAAACTGGAAACAAAAAAAACTTTTTTCTTCTAAATACTAGTACCTACTCTATAAGAATACAATATTTAAATACAAATAAAGTACTTTTGGAAATTCATACTTATAACACATGTATGCAAGCAAGAAATTTATTATGAATGTAGAGTAGAGGTATCAAAAAATAAGAAACAAAATTTAAATTAAAGTTCATTTTTCAAATTTGAACTGGCGTTATCCAGAAAATGAAAACGCGTTGTATCAAGACAATAAAAAATATATGAAGTACCTTTTAAGTTTGCAAGATTAATAGCATTTATCTACAAAAAAACGGAACCACTCTAATAAACATATGCTATAAGTATGTGTCTAAAAACATCTTCTGTAACATTCTGTATCATGCCAAGATTCCTGATAGAAAAAGTCAAATACAATTAAAGTATGCATCATTTCTTAGCACGCGATCTTAAAAATTCTTTGTATTTATATTTTTGTTAGAAGATAAAGATGATTATTTTATTAATATTATTGTAACAATAGTTACAGTTGCTACTACTGAATACCACATGTTGCACATACTTCTCTCTCTATTTGTTCTTCAAGTTTACAAAAAATTAAAAACATTTGTAACAAAAGGGAATAATATAAAAACAAAAAATTTGATCAGACAAGATCTTAACATACTTCACCTACTTAAAATTAATGACTTTATGGAGTTGGGAAAAATGTTTAAGATTTTCTTTTTTTTTTAATCAAATTAAGATGTTTTGTTCTATTTTATATCGTTTTTCTACATTTTGACAAGTTTTTAATTAGAAGTGAATTAATTATAATTTTATACAAGTTGAAATAAATGATCATTCATTTTCATTTAAGATTATACATTCCTGGAATTATTTTTAAACAAATTTAAAATTACAATTTTAACTAAAATAACTAAACCGCTCTTTATAATGCAGCTCTAAAATTTAATAAAGTTAAGACTTAAATTTACTAAAGTTGAGATATAAAAATTACAAATTTGTAAGCGTTTGTAAGTTTTCTATGACAGACGTACCATGTTTTAAGACTTAATAGCTTTGCTCCTGAGACGTCTTTGAGGAATCTCCTTCCAAATCAAGGTTGGCAACCGATTCGAAAAGCTTAAGGTAATGGTACACAGTGGAGTAAAACGCAAACTTTTTGATAATAAATCTGTATCTCCAAAACTACTGCTCGGATTAAATTTAAATGTATGGAAGAGTTGCAGAGGAGAACTTTAGCTTTCAGAAAAATCATCTTGTAGTCACTCTGTGATAACACAAGAAAAGCTACATGGTGTCAAAATTGACTACCTGGAGTATGTAAAAGTTTAAAAAAATTGCCAAAAATTTATTTATTTAGCTTTTCAAATGAATTTTGCAGGAGTGAAAGATCAATATATATTTTATACATTACATAAGAAATAATGGCGAAAATATTATGCGAATATGCTTTTTTATGCAATTAAATAAAGTCGATTATAAAATTGACTTTTTCATGAAATCTGCTCTCCTGCATTCGTTTTTGGCCGGGCAGTTTAATTTAATTTGGCTCAAACTTTGTTATTCTGTAAGTCGATATTAGTCAATTGAACTGCCTCTACCGTTTGGTGGAGAAAAAGACAAAAAAAGTGGATTTTTTAATGACTGTGTAAAAAATGTAATAAATTTGTCTTAAATAAAAGCTAATATTTTCAAAATCTATTTAAAAATGTTTTCCAAGAACTCCGCGTGGAAGCATAGTTTAAAAACGGTGTATTTAAGATTTTCTGGAGTAATTTTTGTAGCTATATGTATGTGAATTAAAGCGATTTGAGGATGTGTTACTAGATACTTTTTGATCTATTCTAATAAAACTTGATATCGTCACCGAAAATGCAAAACAACGTAACATCAAAATTTTCAAATTTGTGTTTTTGATGAAATGTAGTTTATTTTTCCAAAATACGTGTGATCACAAATTTTCAGACTTGTAGCTCAAAAATTAACCATTATATTAACGAAGGCAATGATTTTCTTAGGTCAAAATAACGTAACATCACATTTACTAAAAAATAAAAAAAAATTTTTCTTTCTTTTTTTACGAATTTAGGTTGCAAATTATTAAAAATATAATAGCTATTACAATTTTGGAGTAAAAGTTATAAAAAATTCTTATAATTACAATTTTTCTAAAATTTTTATTGATGTTACGTTTTTTTGGCTGCACAAAATTTAAATCTTGAAAAACGAAAACCACATAACTTAAAAAATATTTAATAAAAATTAAATTATTCATCATCAATATATTCGGCAATACTTAAGGATGTAATAACCTATGACAATTTGTTTAGATTTTAGAAAGTTTTTTGTGCCTCCTGTAAAGTTATGAAAAGTGATGTTACGTTGTTTTGCATTTTCGGTGACGATATATAAAATTTTCCAATATTATCTCATAGTACATGGGAATTATGCACGCTAAAGTAATATTATACTGAATAACTATTTTCCAGGAGGAAAGCTGTAGTCAGTTTTGGACCTATATAACCATTTTGCGTCAAAAAATATAATCATACCAACATTAATATGAAGGATATGCTCTTAGAAGTTTTTGTGACAGAAGTGGGCCTTAATAGGAGCTGCATTAACATGTAGAAATACATTACCTATCTGACAAATACAAAAGCAATATCCAGTTCTATAAATAAGCTTCTTATTAAAAACAAAAATCTTGCAAAGCTGGTTCTCACTGAAAATAAAAATAAACATTTGTCCATGTTATGCCTGTCAATGACGGCAAGAGGTTAGAACTATGAATCCAAATCAGAGAAAATCTTCATATACAAGTGGCATTATAATGATCGAAATATTAACTCATAGGTTCCAACGAAGAATATAAATTGGCCTCGATAAAGAATACTCTGATCCAACAACTTGTGACATAATTTGCAAAATTTTGGATAATTTTGCATTTTGAAATGTGAGAAGTAATTATTCGTACTGACCCTCATTACACATTAATTAAGAATATAAAAATCAAAATAATCCAAATTCTATTACTTTTTAAATAAAAATTGTTTTTAATTTACTTTGTTTTTCTTTTTGTCATTTATTGTTTTTTGTACTCAGCATTTACATATTAAAAAAAAGTAAAATTATAGAAAATAATTATACTAAAAGTTTTTCATTTTATTTTGTTTATATTATTGGCAATACCTCATTTGAAAGCAACGTATATCATAGATCTAAACCACGTAACGCAAACGAATAGTAATTGTGACTGATTTCCGTCTACAGACGTTACGTAAAATCGAGATAGAGAATACGGGCATAATATTTATTTTACTATTTTCCGTTTTCTTACTTTTTCAAGTAAAACTTTTTTTTGAGCATTATTTTTAAATTTCTCTTTTTTACTAGTTTTGCTAGAATTTAAAACGAACAAACCTATTGTTTTTATTAATCGATAAATATTTAAATTTTTTCCAAAATTCACCATTTTCGGCCAATGCCTGATGTAGGGTGCAAACATAAATCAATTCAAAATTTCTTTATTAACCATTTATGAAGCCTTGTCTTTTGAAATATATAAAGAAAAAGTTTTTTCTTTAACGGAACTTTGAAAAAAATTTAAAGAATTGTTCAATATTTTTGTAAAAAATAACAATTTTTCATAGTAATTTCACAGTGCTGACTGAATATTTTTCACGTCTAGACGAATTGAAATAATCCAAAAATTCTTTCAGCATATTATTTTGAAATATATAACAAATTAAAAAATATTTTTAAAAAATATTTACCTCATATACCTCAGGACTTATTCCTGAAAAACCAAAGAAAGTCGAGGCAAAAAATCAAAAATTCAAAATTCAAGTGTAAATATCTTTTTAACTGTAAGAGATAACTTTGGTGAGTAATCTTTAAAATCGGACTTCATTTGTAGAAGTTACGATTTTTTTAAACTTTTACGTACTCGAGGTAGTAAAATTTGACACCCTGTGGCTAATCTTGTGGTATCACAGGGTAACTACAAGATAATTTTTCTAAAAGCTTAGGTCCACCTCTGCAACTCTTCCATACATGTAAATTTAATCCGAGCAGTAGTTTTGGAGATACAGATTTATTGCCAAAAATTTTTCGTTTGACCCCACTGTGAGGTATTTTGAGTTATTGATTTAACGGTATTTTAACTTTATTGATATTTCGAGCTATTTCGGTAATGACAGTTTAAGGGTAATGGTTGTTTCATAAATTTCGAATATCGGTTTATAACCAAGAAGTATAAAGTAGAGTCAAATGTTACAAGATCATTCTAAGATAACCATAACATTATTACAAGTTTTATTTTAATTAACTTTTTTTAAATAACTATTTTTCTTAAACCGAGAAATAACGGTAACGGTATTTTACCGGTATCAGTATTTCCAATTATTTCGGTAATGGTATTTTAACGGTAACGGTAGTCAGTTTGGATAGGGATTTTAGCGGTAAGGATATTTTAGCGGTAACGGTAACCAACCTTGTTCCAAACATAAAATTTTACACTCCTCTGCTACGCCTATGTAAAATTTTATTAAAATCTAATTTTTCAAGTGAAAATAAATATAATTTTTAAACGGAGTGATTTTTTATTTTTGTTCCTAACTATTTTCAAAGACATAGACTTATTTAGACTTTAAAAATTGTTGATGTTTCAACGAAACCGAAATGGATAACATACCAGGAATGCAGGTGAGGTGTGTAGAAGCAAAGAAGATACGTATTCCTATCTGCAGGTTTCTTATCATAGTCCACAATCTCTGCTTTAGTGCCGCCAAACAGAGACAACAAGTTATAATAAATAAATGAAATTTAATCCAAATTTTTTCTTTAAACATAAAAGTTTGTTAATAGTAATTAATTTTAATAAATTGGTTTATATCGTTATAACCAATTTATTTACTCCACATTAGATATGTCAATATAAATTTTTTCTAGTATTCACTTTTGAAAGTTTATTTACAAAGTATATCTGAAAAATTAATTTAACTGTTCCAAATTGTTCAGTTCATTAGTATATTAAAATATCGATTGGCCACTTTTCTAAAGTAATATTCACACTTTTTAGACAAATATGAAAGAGAAGCAAATTGGTTTTTTAATTTAGTTAAAGTCATAACAAATGGCTGGGCGATTTATTACCATTTAAATGGTATTTGTAAGTTATCTCTTTCTTAGTTTTTTCTTAAATAATTGAAAACTGTAAAATAAATAAGCGATAGCAAAGATACAATTGACTTAGTGACTGGTTGGCTTTAGACAATAAATATACATATAAGAGAGGACGACCCACTTTTTTATTTACAAGGCAGTGACTCACTGATATTTTTTATTGGTATATACTAGTATATCGAAGATTGTTGGAGTAAATGGGTAGACCAAAAAGAAAGCACTTAATAATAAAGTTAGAAAACAATATTAAATGCTTTTATGTCGGTTTAAAAAAGCAGTAAAATTTAAGCAAAAATTCCTTTAAATTCTCTCAACATAAAATACAGTTGTTTCTTAAATATTTGACAAATACTGCCTAAACATAATCGCAATAAGAAAACTAAAAGAGAAATAAAAAAAAATTAAAATTGCAATATATGCACGTAAACGACAAAAGTCATAACATGGCAAAGAAAAAAAAAAAAAAAAAAAAAAATGATTGATTATAATGCCTGAGGCAAGAGGAACTATAACAATATTAAAAAACTGTCGATATTTAATGAAGCAAAATAAATTCAAATCTAAATAAAAATTAAACTGAATATGATTCAAAATAATAATTTTCTTAAATTTTTATTATTTTTCTTTTTCTCTTAATGACAGAATAAAAACTTAAAAATGCACATTTCCACAATCATGAAGTAAAAGTATTTTTTAAATTAATGGCAGTAGTTCAAACCAAAACAAATACAGTTGCACGAATATGTGCAAATGCAACCTTAAGGCTATTCATGTAAAACTATAAACGTTTTCATTTATTGCATTCATGCTAACTTTTTTTAATTTTTTAAAAACAAATTCCTAGACATTTTCCTATCATAACAGTCAATCATTTGTTAATGTTTATTTGAAATGTTTTCCAGCATAATGAAGCAATTAAATGATTATTTGTATTGTTTTCGATGAATGAGGAAAGGAGGAACATTATTGTCCAGGATTTCATTGGTTGCATGCTAGGAAATTCAAATACTTGTACATACAAACATATGTTTGTTTGAATTTGTTTTTATTGTAAAATTGTAAAAAGTCACGCATATTTAAAACAAAATGTTTCAATTGATTCGAAAGTTTGATTCATGAGAAAAAAGAAACATAAATTTTGAAATAATGATAAATTTTATACTAGAGTATAAGCCTGTATATTCGATTTTAGATGTGTACAATAAAAAAAAAAATATATAGAATAGCATTCGTCAAAAGGACACATCAGCCATTATCTTGAAAACGAAGTAATATTTTCGTGGCAATAATTGATTTTCTCTTCCTTTATCGCAGATTTTTCATACATCAAATTTTGATACTTTCAATTTACATTAAATTGGATGTAGTTATAATTAATTGGTTTTTCTCTACTTTCAAAAATATTTCGCTGTAGGTATTTTCTGTGATAACTTTCTTAGTTTTTGGGATTCAATAAAGATTTTTACGCTACTAGATCGTGGCAAACAATTTTCTTTGGATAAGATTTGAAGAGAAAAATAATTAGTATAGTAAATTTAAACTTAAAAAAACTAAATAAATTATCGCATCTTTGTTCTCTGATCTGGTGTCGTTAGTTGTAAGCCGTATTAGAAAGCTTCGTAATTTCTTTTAAATAATAATGAATAAAATTATGTTTAAGTTTAACTCCAGGGTAAAAAAAAGTTTTGTAGCAACAACTTTACTGTAAGTTTTTTTTAAAAGCTATTGTTGACAAAAGAACGAATTCAAAATTCTAAAAATCACTGAAAAAAAGAACAAATATAAATTATAACTTGCATCAGTGGAAGAGTTTCATTAAAATATTGCTATATTTAAGGCATTTATGATCGTTAAACCGCTATTCCGGGAGGATATTTGTATGGGGGCTAGGTAGGGTTGCCAGACGTGCTTGAATGAGCTTGATTGTCAAGATATTTTAGTTTGAAATTAAAATACAATTTGTCAAGCTAAAAATATTCTATACTACTTTAAAATATTCTACAATTTAAATTTCTTAAAAAATATAATAAATTTAGTCAAATATGTATAAAAAGTATGGTTTTTTCCGTTACATATTGTATGCATTTTTGCCCATTACTGACAATAAATGCAAGAAATGATTGTAAAACTTTATTTTATTGTGAAATTTGTGAGTAATTAATATCAAATATATTTGTGAGATAAAATTGAAATTAAAAAGCGGCATTGTTCCAAAAAATTTCAAAATCCATTTTAAATTTTGTAGTACCGGCAGTATTAAAGGATGAATCACTTGATTCAAAGGCTGAATTATTACTTATTTTTCATAATATAATACATGGACTTAGTTATAACAGTTTAGATTTCCATATCAAATTATGTTCATATTTATACTGCCATAGTAAAATTGCTAACAAAATTACTTGTGGTCGTACTAAAGTAGCAGCAATTGCAAGAAACGTATTGGCTCCATATTCACAAGAAAAAGTTTCTAGTGCCTTAAAAGAAAGTTTATTTTTTTTGAATCTGCAGTGACGCATCAAATATTGGAAATATAAAAACGTATCCATATACAGTACAATATTTTAGTATTAAAAATGGTATTCGTAGACAAATTCTAGATTTCTATGAAGATCAGAATGAAACTTCAATAAATATTTTAAAAAATATTAAAAGAATAACTATAGAAAATAAACTAAATCTTCAAAAAATTACTTCATACAGCGCCAAAAATAAAAAATTAAGACAATAAAATAATAGCTAATTGTAACTGCCATGTGATAAACAATTGTGTAAAAAGTGCGTTGAATGCTTTATCAGACGACGTGGAAAATATCGCAATAAAAACATTTATATTACTCTGAGTTTTATATATTTTTTGTTTAAACTACCAAACAATTCTGGTGAAATAATGGACCGATCATAACCAATTTCAATAGACTTCGTCCTTGTGTCAAAATAATTATTTGTGCCAAAGTGATTCTGAGTCGATTTTTACTAAGTTAAGTAAAGCATTAAGAGCCAAATTAAACACTCGAGGGTGGATGAACAATATGCATTGTTTTTTATAATGGTATAATGCGTTTGTGCTGATGTTTAAAACGCACAGAAAAAATCTTCGGACTCCTACATTAAAATATATTTATATTTTAATGTAGGAGTCCGAAGATTTTTTCTATACATTTTCTATACTACATTAAAATATAAATATATTTATATTTATATTTTAATGTAGGAGTCCGAAGATTTTTTCTGTGCGTTTTAAACATCAGCACAAAAGCATTATACCATTATAAAAAACAATGCATATTGTTCATCCACCCTAGAGTGTTTAATTTGGCTCTTAATGCTTTACTTAACTGAGTAAACAATGTTTGTCATTCCGTCCGTTCAACCGTTATACAGTGAGGCATAATCGAAAATTGTTTTAAATAAATCCGTAACTTCTTATCAGCTAATTAGATTTCAAATAGGCATAGAATTTAAGGTTTTTAGTTTTTAGGAAGAGGGTTCTCCACAGATCCCTTAGGAGCGGAGCTTTTAAGTCTCAAAACAGAGAGACATAGAAAAGTTTTAACCGCTTACAAAATTTGTTTTCGATTTCAAATACTTTTACAACTTCTTAAAGCTCTCAATAAATCCTATGAACATTTTGCTTACATAAGCTATATACATCTCATAATTTTGAATTATTTGCGTTTTAAATTTCAACTATCTCAATTTTGCAAATTATGGTCCAGCTTTTTCAATATAGTCCTTCGATTTTGTATCTTTTTCCCAATCTAAGTAGTTAAAGAATAAAAAAAAAATTGAAGTCGATATCTATATCGAGTATAAAAACAAACTATTTTGAATTTGAAAAAATTAAGATTTTTTTTCGTAATGAAACCTGATTTTATATATATATTTTATCCAGTATTTACTGTTACTCGTATTCAATTTTCTTTAAACTAAACTATAAATTAATTAATTCATTTGAAATAGTTATTAAATATTTTCTAGATAAAACTACCAACATTTTTAAAGAGTTCTATCTTTAAATGTTCTTGATAAATGAAATATAGAAACAGTAAAAACATTCTAAATATTTATGTACTCTTGTATATCAATCAACACTTAAGAAGGTATCAATCAGTAAATTATGATTTTGTGTTTAAAGATAAATTTTATTTTCATCTCCGCCGGATGTTTACATCACAGAAACATAAGATGATAATTATGCGAACTCATTGAAGTAGAAATTAAGTGGTATGGGAAATACAAAAAAGTGTTGAACTAATTTAATTTATTCTATTTATTAAAGAGTATTTGTATAAAAAAAGTTTACTCTATACACAGAAAAGTAAATAAGAAATATATAGTCGGTCAATCCCGACCATATTATACCTTACATCATAGTGTATGTGTATTAAAATTCGGGGAGGGGTCTAATATAAGACTGTATATTAGAGGACAGATACTTTTACTACGTATAAAATAAAATATACGAATATAGAATACTGATACTAACATTTAAATTATGGACCGATCTGTCATGGTTGTCTGTCCATATAAAATTTGGGAATAATGTAAATGTCGAAAATTTAAAGATATTTAAATTTGGCACAAATAGTTTTTTGACACAAGGATGAAGCTTATTGAAATTGGTTATGATCGGTCTATTATTTCACATACAAATGTCCTCCCGGAATAGGGAAATTACATTTATGTTTTACAACTTTTGTTTAAACAATTTTTAATTGAGTGAATTATTTTGGTAATTAGTGAATTTTTTTTCTCTGTAACATAACATAATTGAATGGTAGAATGAAAATAAATTATTGAAATCATAGAGGACATATTAGAAAATTGTTTTCAGTCTATCACTTTATATCTTTAATACCACACTTTAAAAGCCATCGAATTTCCACTGCTCTTTTATCATAATAAAATGTTGAATATATTTTGTTTTATCAATTACATATTCATTTACTCCAATTCACTAACATTTTAAACAAGTTAGAGACAAGCTGAACTAAATTTCAAATCAATAATAGAATTAATGTCTGAGTAAGGAAAATATTTTATTTAAAATATAAGTCAATGATATTTCACATCTTTCTTAGAATCACACTCATATAACAAATTTTAAATGCAATTTCATTAGAAGTTTAAATATGACGCCAGACTTGCAGAGAAAAAAACAAAATTTCTAAATGGTTACTTTTATTTTAAAGCAAACTTACGACGAACATAAAAACACTTCATTCTATCGTGTTGCATGATGTTAGTATTGATGCAACAAAAAGAAAAAAAAAATCAACTCGTAAAATACTTAAAATTGGTGTCAGTTTATTTTCACATCTGTTTTTTTTTTTAGCAGTCAGCCAACCAGCCGGCCTGCCGTCATCATCTTTGTCTGAATATTTTGTATTTTTAAATAATCGAGAATTATTAACATCTGTAATAATTTTATTTAATTCTAAATGCATGTAAGTTTGATTTTATAATATTATTTTTGTTTTTTTCTTATTCATTTACACTCGTTTTTCCTATTAAAATTATAAAGTTTGTTGCATTCATGTGTAACTGATTATTATTTTTTTTATGTCTGTTTGTCTAAATGCTGTTTATCTGTCATTTGCAGTTAGATTTTTTTCTTTCGACATTTGCATTAAAGATGATTCTTCATAAATTTATCTCAACATGATTTGTAGTCAAATAATTCGTTAGTATTTTCTTTTCTCAAAGTTTAAGTTTTACTGATATTTAGCAGATAATTGAAATGATTAAGTGGTTGTAAGAAAATTAAGTTAATTTATGCTGTAAAGAGAAATAAACATGATTTTATATACATATTTGTATGAATTATATAAGCTCTTGAAAATATGTTAATGAATAATATAATGAATAATATTCGATTGACTTATTTAGCTCGAAATATTAACTGAAAACAGATTCGCGTATAGCCCACATTTTTTTAAGGAGAACGAAAAAATTGTTTTTGTCGACCAGTGTTATTACTTTATGAATACTAGTTGTATTATATTTAAGAAATTCGTTAAATATCGAACCTACTGGGAAAATCTGATTTTAATTTAAATTCCTATTTTTTAACAAACAAAAATCATAAATAAAAAATTTGTATGTACAGCGGGTGTCATAAATAAGTAAACAAACTCATAATTTCTGTTTCGCTTTAAAAAGCGGCAAATTTTTAAAAATTTATATGTTTTTGATGAAATTAATTTGTTTTCTTTTACGTTGATGACAAATTTTTCAAATATTATTCCATTTTAAGTTTCTTTCTAGAGAAAGTTAGAAAGAAGTCGTTTTCGGGCGAGTCAAAAATAAGCTACTTTTGGCTTAATTTCTTTAATTTTTTATTAAAAGTAAGTGAAGTTTATGAAGTTTATTGCAAAATGATTTTAGCACAACAGCGATAGTTATTTGTTACATTATGAGAGAAATAAAAAATCTCTTTTTTCGACTATATTAGAAAATTTGATAAAATCAGAAAATTTTAATTTGACCATAATTTCGACCTAAAGGATAGCAAATAGCGCACAATTAAGTATAGGAGAACTAAGAGTAACTATCACACATTACGTAGAGGTGAAACATATAGAAATATATCAAAAATCTTTAATAAAATGGCCACTTTATTTTCCTGGTGTTTAAATGCTTCAAACACAACGAACGCGTTGACCGCAATTACTCTCGTAAACGCATAAGAATCTCTACAAAAACAACAGATAACAATTTAGCTTTAAAATCCTATGCTTTTTGATACAAAATTCTTATCAAAACTTATTCTGAAAGTTTGAAAAGTATGGTATGAATTAACAACTCATAGAAAAATATGTGAAGACGGAAAACATGGTCTAGCTGTACGGAAAATTTTAAACATAAGTATAATAAATCTCCAAAATTTGATGACGTTCTATGCAGATAGATTAACCTATGATTCGCATGAAATATAATGAAGGCTACATATAAGTTTAGCTCTAAAATGTTTAAACTTTAAGTATAGAAAATAAATACTTAAGTTCGGCGGAAAAGGCTTAATGGTTTGGAAATACATTTCTATTTATAAAATAGGAAAAAAGTGGTACACAAAGGTAAAATAAATTCCCAGATTAACCTTAAACTGTTAAGAGGTATAAAGTTCCAAAAAGTTTTTATTTAATGTTTGTGGATTTTATCCTATAGTAGGAAAATTCACCTACAAATTAGGGTGAATTTGATTAAAAATATATAGCTGAGGAAGTAATTAACATTTCAGAGTGACCTACTCTAAGTCCAGATGTGTCACCAATAGAAACTGCATGAAATTTAATAAAAAATATAGAATCTCCATAATTGACCAATTTGATGGACTTAATTATTACTAAAACCTCTTAATTTTGTCCAGAGGTATGCAGAATATATGTGGTCACTATGCCAACATGTTTAGCACTAATGTATCTAAATATAGGTGGTCGCCGGGGCTATTAAAAACCTTGTTTACTTATTTATGGAGTAGTAATGTATTGAATTGAATCTTTTACTAATTATTTTGCTAACAATACATTATATATTTATAATTATATGTAACTTTTCATATCTTCGATTACAACTTGAAAAAGAACCAATTGAGTACTACTTATTTATGACACCCACTGTATGTAATATATATATATATATATATATATATATATATATATATATATATATATATATATATATATAATATTAAATTTAAATATTTCCTTCTTAATAAAATTGGTTTAAAAGCCCACATTCATTTTAAAGTGAATTCAATTTATGACCTGCATATTAATAATTTGGTTTTTTATTTAACTCATTTTTTCATTGTGAGTAGAACTATTAACTGTATTCCAATCATATTTGAAATTATTTTAAATTTGTCTTTTTTTACTATCAAATGGATTTTATAATAAAATAGTAATTACAATATTTTTACATTTGTATTAAATTAATTAAAATTTTGAATTAACTTCACTCCGAATATTTCACCTGAATAAGAATACGATAGCTATGTAAGAAATATATTTAATTTTTAAAATATTCAAGCTACAGAATGCCACTAATTTGTATTAAATTTATGTCTATATCTAGTTAATAATAGTTTGATACACAATTTGAATTAGGCACATTTTTTAATGCTAAACTTTGATATAAGATCACCGCAGCGGAAGTAGCGTCTACGAAATTATTTACACATTTGATATAAACGAAAAGGAACTGGTAACGATATGAACACAATTACAAATACCGTCTTTTTAAAATCACGCAAAGGTTGAAGCCAAAAAGCATTTCATTCTAAATCAAACTGAATCATTTTCATAAAGCATACTCTTAAACAACAACAATGAAAAGTGATTATTTTTATAACTCTAAAGGTCGCAGAGGTCACAGAACTAAGAGGATATGTTCATTGTCCCTTAATAATTGCTACAAGTTCTAAAATTGTTTATATTTAAAATTTTTTTATATGTATTTTCATTATTATTTTTATAATTTTTTCGTTAGTGCCGATGGCGTTTCCTCAAACCGAACACACGCCCTTCTCATTTATCTTATGCTTTATAGATTTTCACGCTAACCACTCAGTCACAGATTGTTATTGAGTCATTCCATTTAAAACCAACCAAGGTGGTTTTCTCAACTCTTCCGAATTTGATAATATTTGGTACAATTATTATATTCGTCAAAACTAATTTCAGATAATTTTATAAAATTATATCCCGAAATATGGCGATTTAAAAGTGGAAAAATACAAATACAAATAACCAAGTTGTATTCACAAATATTTATCATAGTATTTATAGTAAAAACTTTATTAATGTGCCATATTAAAAATATAGCATGACATTTTTCTCATCATTTCAATGGCCCATATCCATATATATAGTTCGCGGGAAAATATCTAAAAAATTATCTTTAAAAATTAAAAAAAAAAAATACATATTAATAGTGAAAATGTGCATATTATAAAAAAATGTCATAATAAATACGAATTATTTAAGTATTTAAATTTTTATTATTTCATTTATAATAAAAGAGGAAAAGTGCTAATTGCCTCAAAAAATCATCCGAATTTAATGAAATTTGGTAGGAATACTAATATTGATGCTGGTAAAGAAAATATCGAGTTTTATCACGATTTCTGCGATGGTTAAAATTATGCCTGAAACATGTTTTTATGTTGAATTATAATAGTCGATAATTCGCGAATTAAATTTCGCGTATCTCAAAAAATGTTTTTTTTTAAATTTGTGAAAAATATATCTGAAGACGATGAAGCCATTTTGTATATTCTCTGTAAGTATCGTGCCGGGACCCTTAATAATTTGTTTAACATTTAGTTTAATTTTAAAATTTTCAAACTTTTAATCTGATACAAATAAAATGAGATACAAATATTATTAAACATTATTTAGTTTTATCTTTATTTAAAAATAAATTATGGTGCCCTAATAAAAATAAAACATATTTCTTATTATATATTGAAATTAAAGACTGCGCATGAAAAAAATCCGTGCATGCTCTTGGGCTTATAACTTTTGATGTGGTGAAAAATTAATAATTCTGTTAACTGGTTTGTATTTGCCATTATGCTCACTTGCCATATGCTAAGTTTCATGGTAATAGCAAAATTGGTTTTTCTTAAAATGGAAGTTTAACAAAAAAAAAAAAAAAAAAAAAACACCTAAACACATTATTAAAATTTTTCATGAAATCTTGCATTGGTCATATAAAATAATTGCAAGGAAGGCTGTTGTGCCGCAAAATACAGTTTCTTGGGTCATCATATTATACAAAAAAGTCATGATCACTGAATGGTAACCTGGTAATGGAAGACAAATAGTATCATCAAGCTGTAGGACTCAGGCAAAATAGAAAGGATTTTGAGAGAAATTCACCTCATCTCTGGAACAAAAAGTTAATTGAAAATTTGAAAGAATAGAAAAGCAACCAAGAATTTAGAGGAAATAAATAACATGAAAGTTCTTCTGACGATTTTTTTCGGAAATTTTGTTTCTGTATAGTAGACGGTGAAACGTTCGCTCAGGGTGACTTTTTTCAACTTCCTAGCCAGGAATTTTATGTCGCAGATGCTAGAGGGATTATGGCAGAAAAATTTCGTGTATCAAAGAAATCAAAGTCATATGCATACGCAGGAATGAAGCACTTCATTCTTAAAAAATGGTTGCATTGACACAGAAGTATACGTGAATGAGTGTCTTTGGAAAAAACCTCTTCCATTCCTAATAAAATTCAGTGTATCCGCTGTTTTCTGGCCTGTTTCCGCTTTTTCTCATTACAACAAAACAATGGAGTTATAACAAAGAAATTAAATTGTCCGAAACTCCGTGCAATTGAAAGATATTAGACTCTAGTTAAAAATAATTTAAATAACATTAAAAGCTCAGCATAAAATGAAATGGAGTTTAAAAATAAGTGGACTTATTCAAGCAAAAAGTGGCCGAAACACAATAAAACCTAAAATTATAATATTTCTGGAACATATCAGATATTTCCTTAAAAACCAACAGGAACTGATTTATTCTTTTATGTTTAGAACTTGAACATAACAGTCATTAATAAAAATATCACTTTAAAAAACTTCGCCCACTGGTTTAGTTTCTATAAGCAGATTTGGATGCACGGATTTTTTCCTGCAGGTCTTATTTCTTAACTTTTGTTAAAATTATTTACTCTATTGAAATGATTAACCACAGGTACGAAGGATACATAAGTTTATAATTTCAAAAATTTTCGCTTAAGATCCTATAAACACAGTAAAAAAGGAACTGAAAAAGTGCTGAAAAATCATGAATTTAACATTGTGTTGTCATTGGAAGGAAGTACTTAGTGGAGAAAAAGAGCTGCAGAAGTTTTTTTTTAACAATTGATTGTCATTGGTAGGATGTTCTTCTTTTATACTTCTTGTTCATTTCTTTTGAAGTACTTCCCTTAAAACTATGTTTAAGGGAAGTATTTTGTTTTAGCTTTATTTAAATATAATAAAAATGCTTCAAAATTTGTAAAATTTTAATTTTCTTAGAAATTATTAACCTTTTTTCACGCTAAAAATTCATTTATTTTCACTTTTTTGGAAGTAATTATTAAGAACTTCGAAAAAAGTTTAAAGTATGCACTTTGTTCTACTTTTGAAGTGTTAAAAATGTTCTTTTTTGAAAGCTCTTGATCGTTTTTTTGCTGGGTTGTGTTGTCATTTAAAAAAAGTACTTAATGGTGAAAAAGTGCTGCAGAAATTAATTTTTACACATGGTTGTCATTTGTGGCATATTCTTCTTTTATACTTCTTGTTAATTTCTTTTGAAGTTCTTCTCTTAAATCTATGTTTATAAAATCTTTTACTAAAAATTTTCTTTAAGACTTATTTAAAGATAATAAAAATGCTTACAAATTTTAATTTTCCAAGAAATTATTAACCTTTTCGCCCATTAAAAATTCATTTATTTTCACTTTTCTGGGAGTAATATTAAAAAGCTTCAAAATATGCACTTTGTCTCACTTTTGAATTGGAAAAAATTTTCTTTTTTAGAAGAACTTGATAGTTTTTTTTCTGGGAAGTAGAAGTAAGAATCCAGAATTTATCCATATAAGTTAGGGGATATGTCCGTCTATTGGTTCAAATGCCTTTTATGAATTTCTTTTTTTTTTTCGTAATTTTCGACTTGTTGTTAAGGTTTTTTCATTGGTTTATTTATTATGGTATTTCTTCTCAGATAATAGTCAAAATAAAAAAATAAAAAGAAAAGGTAAGTTGTGTAATATTTTCATTAAAATCATTAACATCGAAAGGGATAAGGTAGTCTTAGAACCCATATTAATATTTAGCATATTTAAACAGATTTGTTTAATAATCCGCAATATAGTGAATGTCCCTAATAATACATGCGGTAAATTTAAATGAAATTCTAATGTGGAGGTGTTGCATTTTCAGGCTATTTGCATTGTATTTTATTATAATTGTGTTTGACTTAATAAATAGTTTTGTTCATAAAAAACACTAATTATTTGAGTTTCGAATTACAAATTAAACAATTTAATGACATGATTTTAAAAATTGTGCGACATAGAAATGTCAATATGTATAAAAACAAATAATAATAAAGTTCTTGTATTTATAACAATTTTACTTTTTAAAGTAAACATGAATTTTAAAAGCTTATAATAAGCTTTTTTTCCTATAGTTTAAAAAATATTTATTAATTTGTTTTGATAATTTTTTTAATATGATTCGATGCTAAAAATTGCCTCAAGTAAAAACTAAAAGTTTAAGATATTTAAGTTTGTGTATTACTTTTTTTTCAGTTACAGTTACACAATTTAAAACCCGTTAAAAACATTCCCCTTTTAGCTGTTTGACAAATAGTTTTGATAATCTGACAAACTAAGTTTATGAACATCTTTTATGGGTTGTGACAAATTCTAAGATTTTTTTTGCAAAATATTAAAGAAATTCTGAGGTATTTTGTGTTAGTGATTTTATTTTCATCATGTCTTTTATGGTTTGCTAATTTTGTGTTTTGTTTTGGTGATTTTAACTTTTTCTCTTGGCTCCAAACAGCTATTAAGTCATAATAATAAACAGACATAAAATGTTTAAACAAATAAATAAATGAATGAAATTTTTACATAAGCACATAAATAATCTTTTAAACAAAAGGCTAATTAACATAAAATTTATATTCTCTTTTTTTTTCAGATTTTCTAGTGTTTTTGTTTCGTTAATAAAGTTTATTTATGTTTATGAACTAAACTCAAAAGATCTTCTGCTAAAAGTTTTCATAAGGTGTTAAGAGAATAATGTCAATTAATTAAAAAAGATTTTAAATTAGAATATTATATAATCTAACTATTCTTGATTATTGTTATTTTTTTATTTTATTTTTTTTTTTTTTTTTTTTTTTTTTTTTTTGTGGTGATTAAATAGACTATAGATTTACAGCAGTTTTAAATAAAACAACACTACCGTTTCTCTAGTCAACAAATAAACACGTTGGCTTCTTAAGTCTTTTGTTAGTTTTCTTCTTCTACTCTGTGCCCTATTTCGTGATTTTAAGTTGGGCATTACAAGTTTAAAGTGACTAGTTAAAAATAAAATTTATATCTAAATATAAGTTGTCATGACGTTTATAATAAACTTGTTTAATGCAAATTTTGGAGGAATTATTCGTTTGATTTGAATTTATTTAATGAGAAAATTAAAATTAGTTTGTAATATAGCGCATATAACAGTTTTTAGTAAAGAAATTTTTAGCTAATTAAATTATTTAAGAACTTTACGTGACACTTCATACGACTAAAGCATCCATTAAAATTATAACAAATTTATTTTGTTTAGTAAAAATGTGTATGTCATTTTAGTTCGATTTAAAGCATTGTGAATTTTTTCCTTCTTTTTTTAATATTTATTTTCCATAATAATTAAAATGTTTCTTAAATTTACAAAAACATTTTCAACATGAATCTTCTAGATACTCCATTCACCATTTTTGTAACCATTAAAAAATTCAACACATTAAAACCACAAACACATCAACTGACCAAATAACTTGGTTATTGACCCACAACTTTTCTTATTCACTACACCAGCTCTTCATTTCAATGGACACTAAACAACCAACTAACTGATAGTCAGTCACATAGACAGAGTCATAGTAAAGAAAATAACAAAAACCCCTTTAGAAACATTGTGACTTTGTATTGTTATGCTAAATAATTTTGTATGTCATTTATGTGTTAAGACATGAATTCAGTTTGTTTAACTACGGAAGACTTAACTTTAGGAAATTTTTATTTTTATCTCGAAGTATTTTAAACATTTGTTAATAGTTTATTTTTCTTTGGGTTCATGGAGAATATTGTATGTATGCGTTTTAGTTAAATAAACTTTAAAATTTATGTTTTAAGTGAATTTTATTTAAACAAATTTGTATTTAACACGCAAGAAAAATTTTCATAGAAAATTCGGTTTGGAAAAATGTTATTTAACACGCTTAAATAAAGGAAAGAAATTACAAAATGCCTAAATCCTAAAACTAACAGTTTAGTAAAATAATAAAAAAGAGAAAGATAAATTTCATCATAAAGTTAATTGATTTTTTTTTTTTTTATTATGTTTTTTTTTTTTTTTTTTTGAGAAGTAAATAAAATTTTATACCTATTTTATTTTTCAGAATACAAATAATTTTGAATTTTATCTTGATTCAACGTAAAATTGATTTTCGGAAGAGCTGCGTTATTGAATTCATGCTTATATTTATTAAAATTATTAATACCGAAGTATATGAATATAGGGACTAGATGACCAATCGTACTAGACTTTAGTGTTCCAGTCTAATTATATGAGCCAAATTTTATCAAATTATTCTGTATTTTGCGCACTTAATTAAGATATAATATCAACCAGCCATTATACCAGGTGAATATAACTAAAATTGTTAAATTGACTTAAAATAAAATAAGATTGATAATACTTAAAACAACTTTTTCTCTTCGTTGCAAAAATTTAGCTACACTGAAAAAAGTAATTTCAATGAATGAAGTACATTAAATGAAATTCATTAATTTTTTTCCAAAAAATTATTAACTTAATGTAGAAATTCATTGCTTCAATGAAAATATTCAATGAAATTATTAACGCTATTATGAACATTACATTGAAACCATTCATTAAATTTATTTCTTATTACAATAGGTAAATTAGTTAATTGATTTAATGTATTAGTTCATTGAATTAATTTATTCAATGTACTAATACATTGATGTAATTAAGAAGAAGCATTACACAATGAACATAAGCATTGAACCAGTGATAAATTTCATTAAATTATATTAAAATAAATGACTCCTAACGGGAAATAAAGTAAATTGAAAACAAATACAACTCTGTTTTCTTTTATCTTTTAACAAGAAATGACGCGTTTTAAACAAAAGCAAAAAGTAAAAAAATGAGTGTTATATTAAAAACGAAAATAATTAAAAACTAAATAAGAATCGAATTATTAAAATACTAAATATAATTTATTCGCAAAGGAGAAGTCGAGCAGCATAATTGAATACACCAAATTAAATTAATTACCCAAAAGAAGGAATTTGGAGACTTGCCTTCATAACACGTAAGTTTAATAATGTTTATGATTTTAAACAGTTTTTAAATATTACATTTCACTTATATTTATGTAGATAAAAACATTAAGATGCAGAAGAATGTGTTATTAGACTTAAATACCAGGCTACATCTGGTGATCGTCAAAATAAGGAAATTTCTATAGACCAAAAAGATTTAAAGGTAACTAGTTCAAATATTTTAAGCAATTGAACGAATTTTAAAAATTTTATTTATAAACTTTCTTTGTTAAGGATAATGCTGTAGTTATATTAATGTGGCATCTAAATGAATATTCCATACCATCATTGAGCAATATAGAGGACAACAGGAATTACTATATTATTAAATTTTTTAGTGAAATGTAATAATTTTATTTTTATATTTATATTTAATTTTTGTTATATATTAACTCAATATCATATACTTTAATCATTTAATATAAAATAAAATAGAAATAAGAAATACAGAACACGCCTATTATTATAATACATTTTTAATATATAGTTTCATTGGGACAAAATATGAGTTCATTGAAACCAATGTACTGTTCACTGAAATTATTTATTTTATTTAATGAATGATTCAATGTAAGAATAAATTTAATCAATGAACTTGTACATTGAATTATAATATTTATGTATGACAATTCATTGTTTCAATGAACCTGTACATAGGGTCAAAATTAGTGCACAAATTCATTGTAACAATGAACTTTTTAATTGTATTTATGTACCTTTTTGGTTCAGTGTATAATTTTGCTACTTTTTAGATCCCATTTTTAAAATTAACTTAATTTGTCCTTTTTCTATATTCTGAGTCCCATGGTTTAATAAAATACGGTCTCTAAATATATTTTTGTCACTTAATAACTGTCCATGAAAAAGTTGCTCTTTTTAAATCTAATGTTTACCATAAACCAAATCGGTGCAAAATATGTCAATGTTGGAACATTTTTAACTTTAGGACATAAATAAACGTAAAACGTTTATGGTACTAAAAAATACTAACAATTTGGTACAAAATACTTGAAATCCATGCTCATGCACAGAAAAAATTATTACCGTCTTTTTTTCAATTAACTCAGTTGTTTAATTTTGCATCAAAATTTAATAAATATGTTAAAGAAAAAATAAAATAAAAAATAAATTTTTGTATGATTTCTTTTCTTATACACATTTTTAATTCATTCAATCATCTACTTGATTAATTTAATTAATTTATTAATTGGGAATTTTTTTCTGTTTTGTATTTTTTATAGTTTTTAGTAATTGATATAATCATTTTGGTGAGAGTTGAAAATTTAAACAAGTTTATAATTGAATGAATAATTTTCATATATATTTGTTAATTGTTGACTTTTTTCTGTGTGGCATAGTAAAGTAGTTACCTGTGATATAAATCATTCAATAAATTGAGTTAGGTGGTTTATGTGTCGATACAGGAAGGAGGTTTGTGTAATATAGGTCAACAAAATTGTTTAAGTTGCTCAAAAATTATAAATTTTATGTTATTACAAGGTGACTACAAGATGATTTTTCTGAGAGCATAGATCCTTGCTTCCAACTCTCTTATACATTTAAATACGATCCATCCAGTAGTTTAGGATATACAGATTTATTACCAAAATTTTTGCGATTGGCCCGCTGTGCGTTGTTTACATATATCAGCACCAACTCATAATATACCTATTGCATATGACATAAATAGTTTTAGAACCTATAACAATATTAAATTTAAAATATGTGTTGATTATAATTAAATTTTGTTATCAACTAATTAATCTCGTATATTCATTAATAAAATTTTAAAATGTATTTATCCAAATTCCTCATTAATTATGCATTATTTGGTATTTTTATGATCGGTATCTCTTCTTTTACTTTAGTTCTAAAAGTCAAAAAAGCTATACACTTTATTTTTTCAGATAAACTACCCTAAACAAGTTTGCCATCGTAAATTGCTTTGTTGTTTCTGTTTGGAGGTACTAAAGCAGAATTTGTGGGGTATAGTTAGACAACAGCAGTATTTTCTGTGCCGCTACACTCTTTATCAGCATTCGTGGTATCTTATCTATTTTGGTTTCGTTGAAACCTTAACATACCTTATCTAACTGATATAATTTGTAGTTATATACAAAACGCTGAAATCAATACTTATATTGGACCAGAAACTACTTAAATTTAATTTTAAATTGGATAGGAAACACAAATTTGGCCAACGGGGAAATATTTTATATTTTGAGCTCCGCTCGACGACTTCTACTACGTGATGATCCTGGAAGTAATTTAGGTCCAATCCAGCAGAAGTCTGGCAAATGATATCCAGTGGATTTCTTATGTATTAATGATAATCTTTTCACACTTAAAATAAAGTTATAAAAATATCTCTTATGAGTTATTTTTATTTTTTTTTCACGACCATCATTGCATTCGAGTTTAATGTTAATTAAATAAAATATCTTATAAAAGCGAAATATCACCGAAAAATTTTAAATTATGAAAATTCATTATTTATATGTTGTTATATAAAATATATCCCAAATTTGTATGGGAATTTTGTGATAGGTTTATCGCTGTATCATTTTTTAAGTAACCGTTCTATGCTTTATTTATAAATATACTACAATACCTTTCGAAAAAAAATATAAATAAAAACTAAGAACAATAAAAAATAATAATAATACAAAATAGGCTTCTAAATACAAAAAATATTAATTTTTTTCGGCTTTTTTTTCTGCACATTCAGATTTTTCTGTCCGTTTTTAAAGTCCAATTTAGCCTTCTTTTTACTCACCACCTGGCAACCTGATTACTCGTTTTCAAAATCATTGGCAAAGGCAAATGTGCAACTATGGTTGTGTTCCTCAACTTTCGTATATATGTTTATATATAATAAAGATAATAATGGTAACAAATTTCCATATGTATGTGTAATGACAATTTGGTATTTAAACGGAACCCATTGAAGGACCAAGTGAACTTCGCTCTGATTGGATAACATAACAGAATTCCCTAGAATTTTTTATAAATATATATTTTTTTTTAAAGTTTAGTCAACACAAATAAACTGCAAATGGTAATTCTTTTTACTGCTTCAGTTACGAAAAATTAATTATAACATTATTCAAAGTTAAAAAAAGTAAAAAAATCTCAGAGGAGAAAGTTTTTATCTTTAACTAGCGTAACAAGAGAGACAGAAAAAACAGCCTACCAATTATGTCAACTCTTAGACAGTTTTTTATTTGCTAGTTTTGGCATTAGCAGAAATAACATCGAACAAATAACAAACCATAACTACCACCAAAACAAAAATACTCATAATAACTGCAACAAATTGTGTAGCACGGATGGTAAACAAAATTAAAAAGAAGAAGAAAAAAAGTAGAGTAAACGAATACTGCAGGCGTTAAAAAGCAATATAATTAATATAAACAACTACGACAACAAGAGCAATAGTTAGTAAAAGCAAAAGCTGCAATGGCAATAAAAGTTACAACAACCATAATCAACTCAGTCAGGCCAAAACAAAAAAATATAAAAAATAATGAAATAAACATTAAATCCGCAAAATAATAATAAAAATAAACAAGAAAACCATTTCACTTAATGTATATTTTTGTAGTTTCTTTTATGGCCACATTCAATAGAGATACCAGTCAGCCACCCGAGAGATAGGAAAATATTTATTTGCAATTGATAGCAGTCGAAATTTCTAAGCATTTGCTATATAACCCAGCAAAAAAAAATATATATTTTAAGCAGGAAAAAGGCTAATAATTTCTAAATGGCAATTTCACAAATTTAGAATTATTTTTATTATATTATATTTTAGCAAAGCTAAAACAATATTTTTATTCACAAAGAAAATCTTACCAATGGCTTAAACATTTCAGCAGTTAATTTTCAGCACTAAGTACTACCTTCCAATGACAGCGCTATATTAAAATAATTACTATTTTTTTTATTTTTTTGCTGGGTATATTCATTAATATAGTACTGTTTTATAAAGTTTAAATTCACACTCGTATTCCAATGAACCATAAATTATGGAGGAAAATTGCATATTTGTTATAGCAACCAACACTAATTGTAAGCAACATTCCATTAGTTGCTACAGTTAATACTTAAAAATCAAACATGTTTCTTTCGACTAAATAACCAAACATTTGGTAAATGTTTTAAGAAAAATTGTTACTCAGTTAGGGGAACATTTCTAGACACTATTTACAAGACCATAAAATGTTATTATACTTGAACCATATTGAAGTTCAATAATTTAAAAATAACTTTTATAATATATTCTGGCTACTACTGCTGTGTCTATTACTTAATATTTCTAGCTCAAACAAATCTTTAATTTTAATTAAAAATCTAAAAACTAGTAGCAATATCAACACCCAGTGCTGTTTTATTCATTCATGACGTATTCTTCTACTACTTACTCACTCCATGAGCCAATTTAAAGCATGTAATAAAATTACACAGCTCTATACTACAGTTTGATAAACAAATGTATTTTTTCTCTTTGTGATTATAAAAGAAAGATCAAAATGTAATGTAACAAAAATTACATGATATTGATATTGATTGGAAATACGTTTTTTATGTTGGCTGGCTGATTGTGTATGAGTATTGAATTAAAATTTTTTCCATAAGCAATTTCGCACTCTCGCTATCTTTAGCATCACCCATGGTTGCACCCGTTGCAATCTACTTCCCCAAAATATCTTACTAGCTCTTAGTCATAACTGCCTATTCGACGACTACCGCCACTACTGACTACAATTTACAATTATTTATCGTTGTCTTTGTGGAGATAAACAGCAAACAACACAAGCCACAGCAATAATAACAAAAAATATTAAATATTAAACAAAAAATAACTGCAAAAAGAGAGAAACAAATTAAAATATAATATAGCTGCAAGTCATTCAAGTTTAAAGATATGATAGTGTTCACTTAATTGTATACCATGTCAGTCCAACCAGTCTTCAGTTTCTCTTGTATCATTCGAGGGGCATCAGCATCAGCAACATCAGATCTTTATGATCAAATTCACTCATCCTCTTCTACTTGAGTAAGTCATTGCCAAACGGTGGCTATAAATGAACAGAATATGGATTTTTCTACTTAAAATTTGCGTTTAGAAAAAAAAACCAATGTGCATTAATTTGAGTGTGTGAAACCATTTATGCATATTCATAAAAATCAAGTTTGTTGCTTAAGTCTTTTGTATTTTATGATTTTTTCTTCCTCTTTTAGAAGTTATGCAAAAATTTAAAAAGCTTTTAAATAGCTTCCCTACGAGCATCTAACTGTAACAGTGCCATTTTAAATTTTGATTTTTATATAAAAATAATTATAATTAGTTAGTTGAAAATTAAATATTTACCTAAAGTAGTATTGAACAATATCTGTTTAATATTCAACAACTTGTAAAATTAGTAAAAATAGAAATAGTTAATTATTTTTTAAATTTCATAGATGGTATATGGTTAAGATTTAGGCTCAAATTTAAACGTATTATCTTAAACCAGTATTTTTTACATAGATATTTAAATGCTTAAAAAAAGTTTAAATGCTTACAGATCAATTAGTGTTGTGAATTATTGTTTTTAATTTGTTTGCACATAAGTATAATTATTCTTTTTTAGTTTCATTACTAAATATAGAACTAACGCAAATTAATTAGCGCTAGCTGTACAGGCCAATGGCTTTAGAAAGAAAAGCAAATTACTGATATTTTTCGTAAAAAACCCCATTAGAAAAGAATTGGAAAAGTTCGAACAGGTGATACCCTATATACTTACTTTTTATTGTGTTTAAAATATAATCAATTACTCGACCTGACAGTGAAAATATACTTCTTAAATTATTAGTGTAAGTAGTAGAACTAATTGAGTATTTTATTTTTAATTTTTTAAAATTTAATAAACATGGTCAAAATATAAAGTTAGTTACAAAAAATTGTTTTTTTTTTTTAACAATTTACGAACTAAAAAAACATTTAAAATGTTATTTTAAAATACATTTTTGATTTTAAATCAGGTTTAAAATGTCATAGTTTTAGACTTCAAAATATGTGTACCTCTTATCATATTAATCCAATTTTTTCGGTACACAGAAAAACTTATGACTATTTTTTTTTTTAATTGATTCATTATTTCGTTTTAAATAAATTGTTTGATTTCAATATTTTTTGTCGTTGGATTTATACAAATTCAATCTTTTTATAAATTTTCACAACTTCAATAAAAATTAAAAATTAAATGTACTTGATTATAAAATATTTTATAGTAAAACTTCATGAAGGGCAATAATCCTCATGATCTGAAGACTTTTAAAGGTACGTAAATATAAAATTCAACATACAATTTCCTTTATAGTAAATTGACCATTTGGTTATTGAATAATTAGTTTTGCAAAATTCGAAATTTTAAAATTGTACTCTCTGCCGGAAAACTGTTGAATAATCTGTACAGTGTGACAAAAACAAATTTGTTTGTCTCTTCGACAGAATTTCTCAGTCCATTTAAATATACGTAATCTTGATGTCCTAAATCATTTTTTATTTTTTTTAAATTGACCCTAGTGAAATTAAGGTCAACATATTTCGATATATCTCTATAAAAATTGATCAGATTTCGCTAAATAAAATTTCAAAAATAAAAATTGGATTGAAATCATCTATAAACTGTACACTATTTTGTTCCAAAAAACAGGTGCAAAATAAACATAATAATTTATTTAAAATTAAGAGATTTTTTTATATTTTTAAATGTGAAACCAAATTTAATTGGGAATATAATCAAAATGTATGCATGGATTTTCATAAATAATATATCGTTTTATTTAAAAGAATGAAAATAATAATGTTTTTTATTTCAGATTTCTTAAAATTTAAAAAAAAAATACTTTAAATTTTCTATAACCTTTTAAAAATCTATTGAACATAATTACTAAAAAATAATAATGTTAATAAAACTTGAATTAACGAAGTCCATCCGTCCGTCAGGTCTAGTCAACTGGCTGGATGTAGATGTTAACCTTGTGCGCTAAGCGCAGATCAAGATTTTTAGTATAATTTAATAAAATATTATCGGTCCTTTATTAAATAAACATAACCTCCATACAAATGTCCTGAAGAAATATAGTGTTAATACTTATAAACGCCTTAAAAATAAGAATTTTATTTATGAAATTTGGCGCAAATAATTTTCATCAAGAATGGTTAATAACTGACTATAGTTCCTCCCTCTTATATTAAATAATTTGAAATTTAAAATTTGGAAAATCTTTCATATTTTAGAATTTTTTTATAGGATTTCACGGATGTGAAATTATGTCAATGTATAATTCCATCTTAATTAAATCTAATTAATTAAAAAATTTAATTCAGCTTACATGCAGTTTTAGAAACGCTAAGTGTTTTAAATCTGTTGCAAATATTTTTAAAGATTCGACCAAACTCTACAATGAAGCATGAAATCGTTAATAAAGTGTCAAACATATATACATTAGAGTGTCCCTTAGAAAAAAAATTGTTAGAAAGACTCCACAAACGATGTCCTAAACATGTAAAATATATTTAAAAGAAATTTCAAAATTCATCATCAGCTTCCCATCAGCGACCGAGTAACGGGCCTAAAACATTTTGTCCAAAAAAAGTTTCGGGTTTTTTCTCGAAATGGGTATCAAAAAATTCCATGAAAAAAAAATCCAAACGTTTTTTTCGACAAAAATGTACCGCCCTTAAGATTTTCAATCACTGGTATACAACTGAAGATTAATTTTAAAACTTTTCAAATATTTTTGTATAAATACTCATCATTTTATTTACATTGAATTAAAAAAAAAAAAAAAATCATTTCCACGGGACACTCTAATATACATATAATTAATTAACTCTTTCATAGTAGTGTCATATTTATTGAACTAAAAATAATATTAATATTTTAGTTAACTGATTTTTCATTACACTAACAAAAAATAGTGAAAGTGATTAATGATTTATTTTTTTTTACAATGATTTACAAATTGTATACAAGTATAAATAAATCTTATAAAAATATCCTTTTTAAAGCCAAAATAAATGTGAGGCAAAACAATTAAACATTAGTCATTGCCATTCATTTTCATATTTTTATTAAAAAACTTGTTATTTTTATGCAAACATTAAAATATAGAATAAAGTGTGCGATTTGATGTAGAAATCTAAATACTCAAATGATGTGCAAAAATATTTAAAAATATTTTTAATATTATTCTTCAGTTGTCTACCAGTCTCGTATACTCTAATAATTTTTCATGTAAATATACTCTGTTTATAGTAGGTAACTTGACTCCTACTATAATTAGAGTAAAAATACTTATTCTGTTTAATTTTTAATATTTACGCATTTTGTGTTTAAAAAAAATTATAAACAAAATGTTTATACCCAACAAACCAAATGATATCGTAATGATATCATAACGGTATCATTTCGGTGATAAAGAAACCCGAGAATGATATCATTTATAATTCTAAAATAATATAAGTTGCTTTTTAAAAGGTACACTCGAAAGTGATATCATTATTTTTGAAAATAACGTTATTAGTAATTATATCGTTAAATTTAAGCAGCGCGATAACTTAGCAATATACTTCAGAATAAAAACATACATATGTCCCAATATTGTATGAATTAATATTCTAAATATTTTGAAATTAAAACGATATAACAATAAAGTCCATCCTGCTCCAAATCCTTTTATATTCAATACAAAATTTAGTAATCCAAAAAAAGATCCACTTAAAATCCAAGCTCATATTGATTCCTTTATCTTATCGTCTTTTATTTTTTGCGATTTCAGAAAATTTTGCTGTAAAAATATAATTTTCATATGAAACATAACACAAAATATTTTTTTTCTACAAAAATTTTCAATTAATTTTTATTTTCTTAAATGTTTGAAGTTTTTTTTCTAAGGAAAAATTTATTTCGAAATTTTGGTATATAATTTTAAAATTATGATATCATTAATGATACTGTATCGTTTCTTGGTTTGTTGGGTATCTACTCTTATTTGTGTTTAAAAAATGTTTAGAAACATTAGAATTTAAACTATTTTTGTTTAAAAATTATTGAAAATATATGTAAATGTATGTATGTATGTCTGCATGAATGTAGAATGTAATGAAAGCACATATATATAAAAAGAAATTCTTTTAAAATAAACCACAATTTATTAAAATTAATAAAACACTTTTGATATACTTTAACATTTGAGATAAACAGCTTAGAATAGCAGTTGATTTTTCTGACATCTTGATTGAAATAGAAACTGGATCAGTTTAAAGAATAGTAGGGGCATAGTGTGTGATATTAGAATTTACAGCACTCAAATATTAGAAAGATCAATACCACTAGCGCAACTCCTTGGAAATAGGATATTTTTCTTTGGTTCGCGTGTCCGTAATTCCTTCTTTAAAATTTGCCAGGAATTATTCATTTTTTTGTTTTACCGGAACACTTCTTATAAAGTATACAGATATAGCGCCTACATACTAAGGTTTTACAGTTACCACATGATAGTTTTTTTTTTCACAATATCGAATTGAAATTTTTATGCTGCTTAATAAATTTGTAAGAAGAAATATTTATTAAAAAATTATCAATATTATTTTATTAAAAAAATATTTTTGACACTTCATTTTACTCATCAATGTGTGTAATAATAAATTTAAAATGTTTGTCAAATTAAAAAATGTTTATCAACAGTCAAAATACTACACATTGTATGTACCAAAGTATATACAAGTAGTCCGACTCTTTGGCAGGAGTACCTAACTCTAAGAGTGTGTTAGTGAAAAAGTACCTAACTCTAAATATGTGTTGGTAACAAAAATGTAAATGTGTTGGTGAATTTTTATTTTTCCCATACGCACAGAGTTCTATAAAAATGTTCTAAAATTCAATTTGTTTGAATTTTCAATACAAAAAAATTAAACTCTGTTCTGCAATTCAACCTATAAATCAAACAAAATAAAATGTCAAAAAGTAATATTAAAATTATTTTTTAAATTTGTGCAAAATGGACCTGTATTTCAAATAAAAACCATCTTTTGGTGATAAAAAAAAATTTTAAAATGTTGTGAGTGAATGCAGTAACTTGTAAAAGTTCATAAACGTTTGGATATCTGCAGTTAAAATTTGTGTGTTTTTTCTTTTGTTTATAGTTCTCTCTGCTCACACGGCACCCATATATGTGAGAGAGAAATTTCATAAATAGAGAGTCGGACTACTTTGTATACTTTGGTATGTACTATTGTAGACAAAAGTAAGTAATTTACACATTTTCTGTAATTTTAAATTATGCAATTGTTTTATTTTACATCTTATTTAATTAATATAGTAAAAATTAAATTCAAGTAAATTTTTCTTATTTAAATTTTTAATTCTTTCAATCATCAACTTGATTGTTTTAATGCATTTTTTAATTGGAATTTTTTCAATTCTTCACTTTTTAAGTTATTAGCAATTGATATAATCATAATCATTTTAACGAGAGGTACAAATTTAAAAACTTTTGAATAGAAAGTATTATTTAGTTGGCTTGTGACTTTTTTCTGTAAAGGAACAAAATATTATTTTTAAAGGTTTTAAAACTTTTTGAATATTGTTTGAGGATTTTAAATTTTTTTAACGGAACACTCTATTATACAACTTACTATTTATATACAAAGGCGCATACATATGCATAAACGTGTAACTGATTTATAACATTATTATTACTATATGTAGTAATTTTATATATCCTGTTAGAAAAGACTCTTATTAAATATTCACATTTACATTATCTCATATGAGTGTAATTTAGAAAAAATGAAGATGTCATGTAATTGTTAAAAATTGACATATATCTGTCAATTTTAAACCAGTTTCATTTTGTAACATATATTTAACTGTTTCTTTAATTTAGCAGACGTTGTATTTAACAACCTATTTTTAATATCTAATTTATAGTATTTATTGAATTATTTTAATTTTGCTAATAAAGAGAAGCATTGCCGATGTAAAGAAGTAAGAAAAGAAAAAAAGAATTCAAAGTAAATGTAAGACAATTCAATAACACGATATAATGAGACATGATATTAAAGATACAAAAGTTTTACTTTATTTTTTATAATAACACTTGTTAGATTGAGTATATAAAGTAATAATAAATATTAAAAATTGTTTAATTTATTTCTGGTATTAAGTTAAATTTTAAAATAATAATATTTAAGTGACAATATAAAATTGTCTTTCATAATAATTTAAATTAACATGTAATAATTACATATTCATAGGTTTTAACTATGTTTAATTATATATTGAATGCTATGTAACTGTCTAGTCATTTTTATACATATGTACGTACAGACTTTTAAAAAACAAAAGACTTAAGAAGGAAACTTCATTAATATTTTTTGCTTGGAAAATCCCTTTAAATATGCAAAAATTATAACATTATAAACACGCCCTTTTTATTATAATTTATGAGTGCTTGTGTACATACATAATTTATACATTAAATAAATCTATGTAAATTGTACTTTCTTATAAATAATTTTATATAATGTATTTTTATTTTTACTCTTTTTCTTTTTTTATTTTACTGTTTATTTCTTTGTCAACCATCATTATTTTGACTTTATTTTCAATAGATGTACGAGTACATACGATCAGCAATAACAACAAGTACAACAAAAATATGAGTACTTAGAAAACAATGGGTTATTTCCAGGCCCACAGTTTAAGCGTTGCCAAGGTGAATATATACATATATACCTATAAACACACTATAATACTATACATACATATGTATGTATATATGATTATGTGTTTATAGTAAATATACGACATAAAGAATATAAAGCGTTAAATAACGATATTACTTGCATTTTGATGCCTATCAAAATCGCATAAGCTAAGCCCACAGAATACCAAATTAAGGAATTTCTGCTTTACAAACGAAATGAAAACAACAATAACAATACGTACTTATGTTTATATATATAAAAAAAAAAAAAAACATTAAATCGTAGTTCTTTTGCTGTTTCTTATAAAATTGTTTTTATATATATTTTTTTTATTATTTAAGTATGATTTTTATTTTGATTTTAGTTTTATTTTATACAAGCGTCTCATGGTGACAATGTGACAAGAAATTTCTATATAATATTATATGTAAGTGATATGACTCTTTTTGTGTTTTGTTTTCTGTCTTTGTTTATTATGGGGGATAAAGACACACAGACAGACAGAAAACTTACAAAAAATAAAAAAAAACGCACCTTTAAAATGTTTTACTTCTTGTTGGTTTTTAATTTTCCGTACGTCTTTTATGTTGAGAAAGCAATAAGAATTGCCGTTGTTTTGGGTTTTGTCAACCAGGAATACAATAATCCGATTTTATTATTTTACAATAAAGATTTTGTTAAAGATGATGATGGTTTATCCACTTATAAATCTGATTTTATTTATTTTTTCGTTATTTTGTACACAATTTTATATTTATTTCTTTTTATAACATTATAAATTCCAACTTGTTAAGGTTTGATTTTTATTCTGGTTTTACTTTTTTTTTTTCATGCACTTGATTGTTAAAATAATAATTTCTTTCTTTTTGGAATATTATACAGGCATTTTATAATTTATGATGTTTCTTTATTATTTACATTAAGACTTTGTTTCTCTTTCTATTCCTTTTTGATAGGGGTTAATTTTTCATTATTTTAAAATATACTCATTTATTTTTGCACATGTTAAAAATAACCGCTTCGCGCCGTTTGTTATTAATTTTGCAAATTTGCTTATTTTTCAAAACTCAACGTAAAAGAGCAGTTTGCTTTGTCACTCCGTTCAACTAGCGTTCAACAGGTGTTACAACCGTTCTCGTATGCGTTTACTCTCAAACTGATCGTATCAATCTACAACTGATTCAAAAGCCCAAAAGCGCTCATTTATTGTTTTTGTTATTGTTGTTTGTTGTGGTCTCTTATTTTTGTTTTCTTTTACAATTTCCGTTTCAATTTCGTTCTTAACTTGGCTTGTTTGTTTACATTTTGTTTCATACATATATATATAGTTCTGTTCAACATGTTCGCTTGCAACTTGTTTGAGAGCTCACGATCATGAGAATTATTGAAAAGAATATTCGGCATTTATTTTGATGTGTTTTTAGAGTATTTTGTTTACATTCATTTGCCATGTAATTTGTAATTTGTTTGGTAATTAAGATGAAGATCATTTGTTAAGTAACGTTTTATGTTTCCTATTTAGTTTTTTTTTTTTTTTTTTAATTTTGAGGTTTTTGATTTTGGTTATGTTTCTTTAATGTATTCGAAATGTTATACGCTTTGAAGGCTATAATTACATACTTGTAGATGTGTAATTGAAATGGGTGGTTTTTCAACTAGCACATTTCGGTAAACAAATTTGATATTAATGGTAAAAATAAACACTATTTTTTATTTTAAAGTTAAAAGTGATGTGATTCAAAAAAAAAAAAAAAAAAAAAAAAAAAATTTTAGTTTTAAAATGGGAGACTATATTGACAGATTTGTTGTCATGGAATTAACGACTGATGTAGTAAATTTGACATCTTTAATAGCAGATAGCCTAAAACGCATTGCACATTAAATAGTTATGACCAATTCGATTACAACACTAACCGACTTAGCCCTTGATTTTATGAATGATGAATGAAAAAAATAGTTTTTTGACCTTAGGGGTTCCAATTATCTTCAAATTAAGCTACCGCTTACTCTATGGAATAAGATGAGTAATTCATTACAGTATTGTCCTTTTTAAACTGCATAATTAAAAAAAAAAAAATTAATAATATGTTAGACAAAGAATTATCGCAAATAAATGCGTCGAAACAGGTTGCCCCATATCAAACAAATATTATTTTTCGCTTTTCAATATAATTATTATATCATAAGTCTTAAGATTTTCTTTGATTTGTTTTTAAAGAAATCCGTAATTAGCTAAACAAATTTAACTTTAGGTGAATACTAGACAAGCTGGAAAATCCAGCCAAATCCTGCCAGTCTAGCAATCTTACCTTCAGCCCACATTGCACAGTGTCACATTTATCCAAATTAGAACGACAAAAATACGAAAATAAAAGCATAATAATTGAAGTAATTCTTTTCGCATTTATTTGTAAACATATCATATATTATAGAAAAAATACTTAGAATATTGAAAAGTGTGCAAGACGCGAATTATGGATCTCCAAAGTTGCAACTTATAAAAACATTTTAATTTTATTTAAAACTTTTGTGAAGAAGTATGTTAACTTTAACTTTATATATCTCAGTAAATACTGCAGATACTGATATGATTTTTTTTGGTATGTAATAATAAATGTATCCCAATTACTCTTCTTTGATTTGCTAAGTTAAAAAATCAATACTGAATATATTGTTTTTCATTTAAAAGAAATCATAATATTTAAAAATATAGTTTTTGGGAAATTCTATTTTTAATGGACTGGAACTAAAAAGTTCCAACGAGTTCCAATCTAAAAACACAATTGTTGTAAAAAAGAATATCTATTAAATTATATTTGAGAATATAGGCTGCGACTTTTTGCGATCTTTTAAAATATTAGAAAAATTGTGCGGTACCTCATAATAGCAATTTTTGAAGAATTGCTTAAACATTTGAAGGTAATGGCGGAAAATTTGTTATGAAAATGTTACACTAAGAATGGTGTGATTAGATCTTGCTACGTCTACTTTTAAAATATCCTTTATTTTAATAAAATTTACATAACTATCTCCGAAATTCATACAAATAAAGTAATTTTTTCAGTATGGGAGTGGCAGTGATTCTTCCCGCCCATTTTTAGTGGGAATGTTTACGGCCTTATCTATTAACATAATATACAATTTCTGACTAATATTTCCAAAGCTGGGTTTTTGTCGTTCTAAAACTGCCAAATGTGACACTGTGCATTGGTTTGATTGTTGCCAGAACTTACTATATTTTATGGCACTATATATGTTTTATTTATTTTAATATAATTTATAATATTTTCTGAACTGAAATACATAGCTCCTATGAGTATTAGAACTTTTATTGTATTTTTTTTTTTATTACTTATTTCTACAGTTTATGCTTTACTAAGCTTAGTTCTGGAAATTTATTTATTTTTTTTATCATTTATTTATTTATGATAAGGGTAAACAAATACTTTGTGTATTTTAATTAAAAAAAAATAAATATTTTCTGAAGGAACTCATTCACACATTTTTTTTAAAGAGCCAGTTGTGAATTAAATACAACTTTCCTAGCTCATACAAAGTTTTTAATCCTTATTAATATATTAGCTACACCAAAAAAGTCTATGACACATTTTACAAAAAAAAAAAAATATATATTTCGTAGCCAATTCATTCATAAAATATAGGGAAATTTCTTATATTTTACAAAAATAAATTTTATGAAGCATTTTATTTTTTACGAAATTCACGTAATCTTTCACACTATTTAAATATTTTCGTTTTATAACAAAATATAATATGTAATATTATTATTATTTATTTTTTTTTTTTTGAGAAATACATACATATACATTTTATATTGTAATTGAAATTTTGTATAAAATTTAATTTTTTCTTAAAGATGGGCTTAATATCTCCATAATTGTTGGCCGTATTAAAATGTAATGTAAGGACGACTTGAAGATAATTTAAATTGGAATTTTTTGATATTTTTTTTAACAAAATCAGATAAGTCGTTTTCAAGATATGCTTCAATATATAGTACAGCCTCCTTAATTTTACAAATCGCGAAATATCGCGAAATATCGCGAGTACTAGAGTCAATTAAAAAAAAAGTGGATTAGAGGCTTTGTACATATTAATACCGTGTATTCGAATTGAATGAGAAACCCCGTGCCGTAGATTTATTGTTTCCTTGTGTAATTAATGTATTTTATTATATTTCTGTGTTATTTTGATATCTGATAAATTTCATATTATTTAATCATTAAATTTTACTATTTTTGGAGATATTTTTAACTGCTTATCCGGTCCAGCTCACGAACGGTTATCAGTAGACTCAAAATATTTTGGGAAACATCATAAAACATATCAAGGTTAATTTTCAGAGGGGTAAAATAAACTTTTTCACTGTTTTAATGTCCATGATAGCATATTAAAACTTTCATATTAATTATATTTTTATTAAAAGGATTTTTTTCAGACCAATATATGGGCCGTTATCTAATTTTTTTAACTTGGCTGAAACTGATTTAAATCCTTAATAAGTTTTGTGATAATGATATTTTTAACAAATTAGTTACAGATCTAAACTCACAAGACTTGAAACTAATAGAGTTCAACATTTTAGCACCATAGGTTTCTTTTTATAATCATGATTGTTGTTCAAAGTTCAAGAATATAGGAAAACGGCTAAAAATAACTTAAGTTTTTCCCATTCTTCTACAATTTTTGTTCGCTCGTTTATACTTTTTGATCTCATTCCATCATAAATAAACTAATCGGACTGCAGATAAATTCTGTACCATCTTTGTTGTTGTGCAGACTTTCAACAGTTAAATACAGGGTAGTCGAGTTTTGATGACAAAATTTTTTAGTTTTTAAAATTTTTAATTTTTTTGGGCGGGGTCTGTGTGCCCCTTAACCTAATACAATTGATACTTGTTGTAATTGTGCGTATTTTTCGCGGCGTCACGCTGATGTGCCCGAAATAGTCAACGAAGTAGATAGTCTCAAAGTTTAGAAAACAAGAGCGAAAATTTTTCAAAAAGTCAGTTTTTCGCAAGGCACATTCACAGTATCATATGCAATGGCTTGGATTACTGCATGAACTTAATTTTTTGTTATTTTACATAACAAAATCGGAGGAGTATTAAAAATAAATTTAATACAAGAATTCTATGGAATTTTTGAAAATTAATGCAAAAATTGCACTTTTTGTATTTTTATATAGAAAATTGCAATTTAAACAACTATTGGGTATATAGATATAAGAACGGCGAGTCACTTTATATGTATACAAAAAGATTTTAATGTGACATCAAAAAATTGCCCATATTTATGTCGTAAAAGCATAAAATGGAAATTATATATTTTCTGCATTTGTTTTAGCATATATCATGTTTATTTGATTTTGATAATTTTTAAATGTCCTAATCACACTATGTTATAATTTCCCAAAAAACAAAAAAGACACAAATTTAAAATAAAATATAAAATTTATATCAAAATTTTATCAACTAAATATGGGTATCAAATGAAAGCTGGAGTTCTTAGTTTTTATTTAAATGTTGCAGAATAAAATGTTAAGAAAAATTCTTTAAATAAGGACTACAATTAAATAGTAAATATAATCTCAAATTTTCAAAAATACATTTTTTTTAACATTTAAATAAAAATATAATTATATCGCAGGGATTCGTAGCTTATTGTGTCAATATAATATTTGTAAATATTTTACATTAATTTTGAAAATTGCGCATTTTACAAAATTTTGAAATCCTTCTAAAAGTGAAAAGTCGAAAAAAAAGTCGGTTCACAGTGCATATGAGGAAAATCAATAAATTTGAAAATTTTTGGTTTAATTTTTTATCACCGCATAACTTTTCAACGGATTGTAAACAGAATAGTTATTATATAGCAAATGAATTTCCAAACACTTGTCTTTCGTCTGGTGAGTGGTTTAAATCAAAAAGTTGCAAATTTTCAGTGCAAAACTAAAATGGATCCAAAAATCCTCGAAAGTTTCATCTCAGTTTTTTTACATTTTTTAGTTTTAAATGCCTGTATTTCCGTGAGATTTTTTGCGAATGATTTAAAATTTAGTATTTCTTAATTATTTTGTATGATCTACAAAGAGCCATCAACACTTTTTCTAATTTTAAAACAAACTTTGACACAAACAAGACACTTTAATTAGGCTTCAAACAATTTCGAAATTTTTTGATTTTCCTCATAAATCGATTTTGTTCATGTTTGAAAATGACTGACACACAGTGTTATAAATATTTTTACCTAAAATAATAGGGGTTTTCATTCAATCACATAAATGCCTCGTAAAGCTCATAAATATGATAAATATACAGCTCGTAAAAAATTTGTCAAACTTTGTTTGAAAAATTATTTACACAACTTATAAATGTTTACTCTTCAATTTCAAAGTGTAAACGAATTCGTAAACTTTTATATTTGAAAAGTCAGATTTGAAAAAAGAAAATTTTATTAATTTTAATTTTTTTATATTCAAATGGATAAAAAACAAAGCATAAAAATAAAAAAAAAAAGTTGGAAACTTATATTATTTGCCAAAATTTGTGAAAAATTTATAAGGGAATACCAATTATTTACAAGGGGTGTTCATGTAAGATGAAAGTAATACGTATAAAATTACGAGTTGTGTAGATTTATCCGATTAAATGAAAACTCTTAATATTTTTTATTTATTTGTATATAGAACTTTACACAGATTTATAGAACCCATATCTAATGTTGATATTGCTTACATATACACTCCCCGAAATATTTATAAGGCCAAAATTGTTTTTTACATTTCTATGGAACTACAAGTGCAATCCCAGAAATATTTGGCACAACTATGAAGACAAGTAAGGCAGTTTTTTTATATGTAAAAAAAAGTTGGTTCTGTTACTTCTGTACAAAAAAAAAGGGACTTTTACTTGAGCTTCGAACAAAATAATTATAAGACCAAATATGAAGAACTTTTTTAAATATTTAAAAAATTTAATATGCTTTAAAATTTTTTAAATTGTTTGCTCAAGTTATTAATAAAGGCCCTACAGAGTTAGATTAGAGTTCATTTTTGTTACAGTGGGAAAGATATAATTTTATGATATAAGAAATAAAGAGAAAAAAAAAAAAAAATAAACCCAAGGGCTCAATTAAGTTATATTTTTGTTTATATATAGAAAACATCTGGAGAAAAAATGGTGTTTATTATTGTTTTTGGAATTTTTTACTATACTAAGATCAAAATATGTAACATTATTTAATTTGTCTAAATTTTTGAGATATGGAATATCTTGTTGAGAATAAATCAGGAAATATTAATCATATTTCAATACGCCTTGGACAGTTTGTTAACCGCAAGTTATTTTATAATTATTAATAGCCAATTTGGTTCTACAGATCTAGTAAACTTATTTTAGTAGATCAGAAAACAGGTGCAATTTAATGAATTAAATAGTAGAAATTATATTTATTTTTATTGGACTTTTCTCTCAATTATATTCTAATAAATACCCTTGATTATTAGTATTTATGTAATTTCTGATACAAACATAAAAAATTGGATATAATTTATTTCAAAATAACCATAAATGAAGGCTAGATATTGTATTGCGTATATGCTATAACTTTCGGTGCTATCAAAGCCACAAAAAAAGTATTTTTACAAGATATATTTACTAAATATCTTTATTATAGTTAGCAATTATTATAATCTAGCTTATAACTATAATTCTGGCTATTTTTTTATTAACATATGATTAATATTTTCTGATTTATTCTGAACAAGACATCCCATATCCCAAAAATTTAAGACTATAAATAGATTTTTTACGTAGAAAAATATATTCGTTTTACATATTATGATATAAATCTAGTTCAAAATTACAATAACAAAATCAACAGCACTTTCCCTTAATTATTTTTAATGTGTACGAACAAAAAAAATTACTTAATTGACCATTAAGGCTAATTTTTTACATTTTATTAATTATATCACAAAAATATATTTGTCCCACTGTACCAAAAATTAACTCTGATCTAACTCTGTACAGCCTTTATTAAAATACAAAAAGACAAATTAAAATTTGTAAAACATATTCCATTTTTTTAAACATTTAAAAAAGTTCTTCATATTTGGTCTTACAATTATTTCGTTCGAAGCTCAAGTAAAAGTCTCATTATTTTTACACAGAAGTGATCGATTCAACTTTTTTACATATAAACAAACTGGCATACTTGTCTTTATATCTGTCCCGAATATTTCTGGGATTGCACTTGCAGTTCCATAGAAATATAAAAAACTATTTTGGTCTTATAAATATTTCGGGGAGTGTATAGGTATATAGAATAATGGTATTAAAAATAATCTTTCTTTTGTTGATTACTAATTGTCTTGTTTCGTTCTTCTATCTTAAATTTTAATTAATTATAAAACAAATTGCTTGAAATGTTTTAATGACCATAAAGCTAAATGATGCATCATTAAAAATACTAACATAAAAATTTAATAAAAAATAACTATATTTGATACGCATAGTGCACAATCAGCAAGGATGGTTTGTTGCCCACATATAGAAATACAAATGCATTAAATGTTTACTTTGAAAAGTATGCTAGTGAGGCTAATTTAACGAATAATGATTAAACGAAGAAGGAAAAATTTATTAAGATAGAATACAAATCAAACATAACAAAAACATTGTGCAAGATTTAAATAATTTTTTTATTATTTAAATATATATTTACGTCGTAGAACCTATCAACCAAAGCAGCATTTGAGCAGAATAAATAAGTCTTTGACATACATTGTCTATCGAATAAACCTAAGCATTACGAATTTTTCATCACTAGACAATTGTAATAGAATTGTAGACGTTTTGTTTGGGCCATAATAAAAATGTGCCATTAATCATTTTTATGTCTATGTAAATTATCTTTTGTCCATTTCATTGCATTTTGCTACTTACAAATTTATTTATACAAATTTTATTCAGACATAAAAATCACAACAACTGCACTTATTTATAAAAAACAACTACAAACATAAGCATTCATTTCAATACACAATGTAAATGTGAAATGTGTAAAAATATTTTTAGAAGATCATTTTCGCTACGTTTACTGTTCGGACATAAAATACAAACATAGAGTTTTATGCATCATTAAAAATTTTTAGAAAAAAAAAAAAAATCGCATTTAATTCTTTTTTATGTTCTTCATTTCGTTTCGTATAGGTTTTTTAAACCATTTTTCTACTTTAAGTCTGAATACTCTGCAACTTGTTGTAAGCTAGAGCCAACCAAGTTCAAGGTCAATATTACAAATGTCTACCACTTGTTTTGTTTTTCTACACTAGATAATATATGAATTTGCATATGTGAATCTTTTAATGGTTTTCCTTTACTTACTAAACAATGTTAAGGTTAATTGATGATTTTTTTTTTCTTCAGTAACAAACACTTTCCCATGGTGCAAGTGTGTATTTAAATTGTGATCACATGAATTTATAATCTCATCAACAACTTTTTAGGTCAGTTAAATGTATGTAGGTTTAACAAATGTATCATTAAGCTACAGTCGCTGGGTATATTAAACGTACAGTTTATTTTGTCGTAACACTGTTAGAGCTCTGACAATTTCTATCTTTATATTTTTACTCTTTGATTAGACCTTTTTTAATGATACGCCTTGACAATGCTAATATATTCGGTAAAAAAACTGATTTCCCTGAAAAAAAAGAAAATCGCAAAACCATACGATATTTAAAATAGGGCCATATTTTACTTGTTTGCATTGAGTTTCAGATTTCAATTTTCACAGAAAACTAGCAACAACTTTTTATTATTTTCGTGTTCAATTATAAAAGTACTTATCATTCTCAGATCTATTCTCCATAACAAACTTATATAAAAATTATTGTATTCAACAATTAAAAAATAATTGAAATTGTTTTTCCTTAAAAGTTTTGCTAACTTTGACTTGTGAAAATATGACGACAAAATTAATTTTCTGGCATCTTAAATATGTATTAAATTACGATAACAAAGAAACACAAAAAGAAAATGTGATATAAATTGAATTTTTATCAAGAAAAGTAGCCGGTGAAACCATAGTGCAGAGGTTCCCTATGCTTGCCCCATAGTTTCGCACTTGAGTGTTTTTGCGACTACCATTCCAAACGTAAATAATGCTGAAATGCCTCGCCTCACCTTGGTATATTTTTGTAATTTTCTGTTCGTAAATCTGTAACTTTTTTATGTTTAATAATAAATTAACAAAATTTTGCACCAATAATCTTTAGAATACTATACATAATATCAGTCATTTAAGATCTTATAAAGTATATATTTTCTGGGTCCTGGTAAGATTCTGAGTCGATCTAGCTATGTCCGTCCATCTCTCCGTCTGTGGAAAACAGGATAGGGCTAGAACGGGTCCACCTAGGGAGACGAAATTTGGTTGAAATATTTATCTTATGTAAGGTTTGTTTGGTGTTAAAAATAGAAAAACAGGATGTCTGTTGTAGCTTCATTTCATACCTTTCTGATATATCTTAAACAAAAGCATGTACGATAACGAAATGTTTACAGATTGTTCGAGGGTAGATATAACCTCGAAAACCAAAAATGAGCGTGATCCGCCCACTTCCCATATAAGATGAAGCATCAACAAAATTGCTTACAAATAATGCAAGGACCAATGTGAACAAGGAAACAAAAAATGTGCGTGGTCCACCCACCTAACGTATAATGTGAAAAGTTGATGGTAGGTATATAGAATATAACACTCTTGCTTGTTAATGAATCATTATTAAGTTGTTTATGCATCCATAATTTCCATAATTTATATTTCTGATGTATTCCTCTTACATAAATTGTAGATTTTCACTTTCCATCTATTGGGCACCTGATTGCAGTATTTGTTGTAACTTTTTTGACTAATTAGATTAAAACCAATTAAACCAATTTTTGATGTTAATTGTTAAAAAATTTTATCTGAAACTGTATTTAAACATTACACAGTGGGAACAAATGCAAATTATATGATAATATGATCTTTAAAAACACTGAACCGATTTATATGAAACTTAGAACATCGATAGAGGAGGAGTTAGACTTTCAGAATATTGGAGTGAGTAGCTGGAGTGGGCTAAAGTTGAACACCTCGAGGCGACCTTTAACTTTCACAAATATGAACCGGTTTTAAATATTTTTACATTTTTGAATTCTCCTAAACAAGACATACTGTCTATTTCTCTAAATGCGAACGTAAGCTTTGATAATATGCTTACTGTAATGAATTATTTCTTACGCTTGAAAATATATTTGACTTCAAAAATTAAATTTCTGATTTTTGCCTTGACTTTTTTGCGATTTTGCCAAACAACTTTAAAAATTGTCATAGTCAAAATTTCAAAACAGGTCTCAAAAATAGCAATTTTTTGTCAAAAAAAGTGTTGGTTAAAAAGTTTAATATTTGTTTGGCATTTTCTGAAAGAATGGACCTCAAGAAAATGCTTAAGTGTAATTTTGAAAAGTTCTGAACGTTAACCCTAGATCCAGCAGTGGTCAAAAATGGTAAATTTTGGATGAGAAGTTCAACTTTTGAGCCTGTAAAAAATTTATTGTTGATTTCTGTACTTCTGCGAATTAAATTAGATAGTTCAATATGTTCTCAAAGGTTTTGCAAAGAATTGTGACAGCCTAACGGTAAATTTATTTACACGAGCCAATTTTCCTATAATATCAATATTTTCAATAATAAAAATGTTGACCTTTAAAAATATATACATATGAGTTATTCCATTTAAAACCAACCAGCTGATTTTCTCACCTCTTCCGAATTTGATAATATTTGGTACAATCATTATTCTCGTCAAAACTAAGACTAATCTAAAATGTCAGATAATTTCATCAAGTGGTTAGCGATATTGAGATTGAAAGTGTAAAATAGCTAAAAATATGTACAAAGTTGTGTACACATAATTACAAAATTCTTTTAAAGTATATATGATATAAGATTTATTTAGATGTCATGTTAAAGGTATTAAAATTATCTTTAATATGACGTAGAACATGACTTTTTTCTCAATATCAAAATGGTCCATATCTCGCGATTTTTCGTTCGCGGATAAATATCTCGAAATTTTTTCTTTTAAATTCATGAAAAATATATATATAGAGGAAGGAACTATTCTGAATGTAAGTATCGTGATGGGACTCTGAATAGTTTATGAGTTATTGAAAATCAATAAATCATATATAATATATACTTTAAAAGATATTTGTAATTATGTGTAGACAACTTTATACATATTTTTAGCTATTTTTCACTTTCAACTTAGAACTTGGTACTTGGTACACAAAATCTGTCAAGTAATAGCTGTCGTACTAGTGTTGGTTCTATTCACGGACTAAAAATAAAATCTAAAACAAAACATCTGGAAATTAAAATCAAATTTTTGAAAATACTTATATTACCAAACATGTGTTTTTTGAATATTAAGGTGATTTTCGAAAGTGGGCTTAATATGATTACTTTCAAAATATAAATCTACAATTTATATAATAATTTATTTATTATTATTATTATTATTATTATTATTATTTTACATAATATAAATTCCTTATTAGCTTTATGGAAATTAAACTTAAAAAAAATGTTACATATTTAATCTGATATTTAATCTGTTTATATATATATATATATATATATATATATATATATATATATATATATATATATATATATATATATATATATATATATATATATATATATTAAATAAATACCATTTTATAAAAAAAAAACACACACACAGATATTTATGTATGTATACAATTTATTATATCACTTACCAACCACATTTATTTCAAAGCATAAATGTTTATGTGTAGTTTTTTAATTAAAATGTTGTTATTACCTAAAATGAAACAAAACATAATAAATAATTAGTACATGTGCATATTTATGTAAATATTAAAATAAATATGTAAGTATTTTTTACGAAACTAAGGAAGATTAAAAATAATTAATAAATTGTAAAATTTTTATAGATTTCAGTATTTGCGTTTATTAAAATTATTTTATTTATTAAATAATGCCATGTATACTATAGTATATATGAATGTATGTTAGGTTGGCCCAGTTTGTATGGAAGAAAATAAGATATCGATGTTCCCAGCTCACATTAAAATTTACTTCATTCTGTATTTCAAAATTTTTATAGTGACATTACCCTTTGAGAGCTTCGAGGTTATTAGAATAGTTAATTCATATTTCTGACCAAGGCACAATATGAACATTTTGTATCATAAGAATGTCCTTTGGGGCGCCCATTTAAAAGCGTAACAAAAATTTAGGACCAGGTCCAAATAAGTCCAAAATTGTGCAATTTAAAAAAATAGTTATTTAAATTAAAAAATAAGACCAAAATAATACAGTATAATCCTCTAGCAATTATACCGAAACGAGTTTTCCCGTTTTTGATAATTCGAACTTATTTGAATTTTATCAGAATTTTTAAAACACAATTTCTTTCGTACAATTTTTTTTTTTTTTTTTTTTTTTTTGTAATAACTTGTTTATGTCCGAAAGAAAGATGTCAGAAAGAAATATCAAATAATAATGATAATAGAATAATAAAGATATGATATATAATAATAGATCAAGATTCCTTTGACAATTAAAAGTCCCTTTGAATAGAGATAGAATCAGAAGATAAAAATGCACTTTTTCTATATAGAATTTATAATTTTTGGTATATTTATTAGAGATGCCAAACGGGATTGGATTTTGCAAATACCAGGATTCGGGATTTGTCGGGACTCGGGATTGATATTTCATATGAAAAAACATTTTAAATATAAGGAAAACATACATTTTTTATACATATTTCAATTGAAGAAATGTATTCCTATTTTTAAAAACAAAACATAAAGTTTGTTGTAAAACTAGTAAAAAAGAGAATTAAAAAAAAAAAAAAAATCTAAGAAACATGCTTTTACTTGAAAAAGTAAGAAAACGGGAAATAGTAAAATAAATTTTAGTCTAAAAAAAAAAAAAAAAAATTAATGAAATGTTTATTTAATTTTTTTACTTATATTCAGGTATGTGATGAAAACCGATCGTTTTCAAATCGAATCGGTTTGAAAAGTAGTGATGAATTTCGATCGATTTCAAAATTCATTTTTCTACAATGATCTATTTTTCATTAAGAATGTGAAAAATAACAAATTAATTTTAGAGAAATATAAAAAATTATGTAATAAAATCGAATAGAAAGAGATTTAAATATAATTTTTATCGACAAAAAAAAAAAAATAAAAGAAACGAAAATATAAGTACATCACACACTTTTTCGATTTAAAATCGATTCGTTTTCGAAATCGTTTTATATCACATACATGATTAAATAGATTCCTGGAAACATCCCAAAAATACGGGAATATGTTATTTGCAGACAATTTTTTACATATTTCTTATAAAATTTCTTTTATCTACGAACGAGCTGTAGACCCGCAACTTCGTTAGCGGAAATTTTTTATAAAAACCATACTATATAGTAAATTTAAACTAAGATTCTTTACTCTCTTGGGAACATTTTTAATAATGGTGTTATGTCATCCATAAATAACAATTTCACTTTAATTTCAGGTTTCATATCTTAGAATAACGAAAAATAAATATAAGAATTACGAAAACATATATTAGAATAAAGAAAAAGGACCACAAAAACCATTTTAGGGATTCTGATTCACTTAGGACCTTACATCTACAATTTTATGTTTCTAAGGATAATAATTGCAGAACATTCAAGAAGTACTATTAGAAAAACGAAAAGAGATACCACAAAGTCCCTTCTTGTGAATTCTCGTTCACATATATTTAATTTCGTGTTTCTAGATTCATAATTATATAAAATTTAAAAAGTACCATTAGAAGAAAAAAATAAGTACCACACAGACTCCTCTTATGAATTCTTTCTCACATAGGACCAAGCATATTTAATTTCATGTTTCTACTTTAAATAATATTGGAAATTCAAAAAGTACCATTAAAAGAACTAAAAAGTACCACAAAGTCCACTCTTATGGATTCTCATTCACTTAGCACCACATGTTTTTAATTTCATGTTTCCAGGTTCACAATTATAGAAAATTAAAAAAGTACCATAAAAAGAACAAAAAAGTACCACAAAGTCCCTTCATAAAGATTCACATTCACTTAGGACCACATATCCTTTATTTCATGTTTCTAGGTTCATATTTACAGAAAATTCAAAAAGTACCATTAGAAGAACAAAAAAGTACCACAAAAACCTCACTTATGGATTCTTATTCATTTAAGACCACATATCTTTAATATCATGTTTCTGGGTTAAATATTATAGAAAATTCAAAAAGTACCATTAGAAGAGCAAAAAAGTACCATAAAGTACCCTCTAATAAATTCTCATCGTTTAGGACCAAATATCTTTAATTTTATGTTTCTATGTTAAATATTATAGAAAATTCAAAAAGTACCATTAGTAGAACGAAAAAGTACCACAAAGTTCTCACTTACGGATTCTCATTCACTTAGCACTTCATGTCCTTAATTTTATATTTCTGGGTTAAATATTATAGAAAATTTAAAAAGTACCATTAAAATAACCAAAAAGTACCACAACGTCACATCTTGTGGATTCTCATTAACTAATGACCACATATCCCTAATTTCATGTTTCTATATTCATAATTATAGCAAATTCAAAAAGTACCAAAAAGTCCCCCCTTATGAATTCTTTCCAACATTGGACCATGCGTATTTAATTTCATGTTTCTAGGTTAAATATTATAGAAAATGTAAAAAAGTACCAATAGAAGAAGAAAAAAGCACCATGAAGTCCATCCTCTTGAATTCTTACCTACATCTCTCATCACTCTTGTGAATTCTTATCTACATTTTCTTAATTTCATGTTTCTATGTTTAATGTAATTGAGAATTCATTATTAAGTTTGAATAAAATGTAATTTCCCGCCTTTACCCCTTTTTTTTGGTACTTTTTTTCACCCATTGAAGTATCAAAAATTGCATTCCAATAAATTTCAAAATTGTAGTGGTATCCCATATTAAAATACTCATATGAAGATTTCAATAAATATAAAAAAATGTTTTATGAAAAAAGTACCAAAAATAGGTACGATTAGGTACTTAAATGTTTGAATTTCAAAAAAGTACCAAATTTGTGTTTCTATATGACATAAATTGTATCTGTATGTTGATTGGTTTCAAAGATACATATGGTGTCAAAAAAGTACCAAAATACAGTTTTTACCCGTTTTCTCCCTAAAACGGCCGATTTTCAAAAAAGTACCAGACACCTGTCCAATTATTTTTTAAATGAATAACGATAACTATTCAACTTTTTTTGTATCATTATTAGTTTGCGAGTTATAAGGTTACCGATTTTACCCGTTTTTACCCTTTTTTACCACCTAAACATTCGAATTTCCAAAAATCCCGTCTTAGTGGATCAATATGTTGGAGACCTACCTACGTTCCAAATTTCGTCTCTCTACCATCAGCCGTTTGGGCTGTGGGATGATGAATCAGTCAGTCAGTCAGTAACGTTACTCTTTTATATATAGATATGTATGATTTTAAGCCTTGTTGAATATCATCAATAGTTAATGTCCATCCATGTAAACTACAGGTTGATTTGAAGGATGACTTTCCAGAATAGAATTTGACCCTACGTGGTAAAATTCAACACAAGAGAAAATTATTTTCTCTTGAAATTTGTACTACTTTTACTATTTTTATGTGCACACAAACGCTTTTTGAGTAAAAATAGTAAAACTAGTAAGAATAACATACAAACGAACAGACTTATAATGTTTTTATCTACGTAATCGATTTTTAAAATATCTTTGAAAATTTTCTGTAAATATTTTAATGTTCTGTCTTGCTTTGAGTTAATTTTTGGATTGTATTTATGTCAATAAATCCCGGGATTTTTTTCGTCCAATCCCGAGATCGAGATATTTATGTATTTTTAAATGCAAAAACTAATATCTAATAATTTAATTAAATTAACTTCTTTACCGGTAAATAAAATGTTTATAATTAGTTATGTTTTTGTACATTAATTTTCAATAATCCTTAACAAAAAAAAATCTTTAACAAAGGAAACAAGCGCGAATGTTATATTCGGCTCGGCCGAATCTATATACCCACCATCAACTTTTTCAAATTTTACGTTATATGGAAGGTGGGCGGTAAAGTGGGCGGACAACGCCTATTTTTGTTTCCTAGTTTACATTGGTTCTTGAATTATTTGAACACAATTTCGTTGAAGTTTCACCTTATATGGGAAGTGGGCGGTAAAGAGGGCGGACCACGCCCATTTTTATTTTCCAAGTTTATATCGACTCTCAAACTATTTATACAAAATTTCGTTCTCATAGATGCTTTTGTTTAAGAGATATCTGCAGAAAAGTATGAAATTAAGCTACAACGGACACCCTGTGTTTCTAGTTTTTAGCTCGTAACTTTTTTGTTTATAAACCGATTTTGCCCATTTTCAATACCAAACAAACCTTATATAAGATAAATATTTGTGCCCCCTATTTCGCCCCCCTATGTTTTCCCGTTCGCGCCCTATCCTGCTTTCAACAGATAGACGGACGGACATAGCTCGATCGACTCAGAATCCAACCAGGACCCAGAAAATATATACTTTGTTGGGTCTTAAATGATTCCTTCGACATGTTGCACACGGAATGACAAAATCAATATACCCCCCATCTTTTTGATGGTGGGTATAAAAATTCGTATGATAAATGAAATTAGGAACTTATTTAAAGTTTTACCAAATAATATGATATAGAAATAAATAAAATTAAAAAAAAAAAAAATATGTATATGTATATAATATGTATACCTATACTAAAATCTTTCCTTAAAAACGATAAAATAACTGAAAATGAAAAACTGAGAACGCAGTATTACTATATTTCAACCATAGTTTCAGATGATTTAAGTGCAAGAGAAAAAATCCAAATTTGTAATGCGGTGTAATGTGATTACTCTCATATTGCAAACAATCTTGTTATAAAAAGTGGACGTAAAAGTGGAGGCGCATTTAATCAAATTGAAATTATTGTATAATTACTTACAAATACAGTGAGATTAACTAATTTATTTTCATTTTCAACATAATAGGAAAAGTGTTCCAAAGTTTCCCAAGTTTAAGAATGCATAAAACCGAAATTCAAACTAATTCTGATTGATTCATATTAAATAATAAAAACAAAGCAAATAAAAAGTTTTAAATATTTATAATTTCTAAATTTTATCCGCTAAAGGGGATTGATCGATTTTATTTAGTTCAAAGCTGCTTCACTTTTAAACATTAAAAGTTTCAAGTAAGCAATTTGCATAATTTGGTCTTTACACTATCCATAACAATTCCATTAGAGGCATATTTTTTCAACCCTTGAATTCTTTTGCCGACTTCAAAAAAAATCACTGCAAAACTATATTGGGAAAATGCTATTAAAACAAAGTTTATGGGAATTTCATGATAAATAAACCATGACAAAAAATATACAAAAAACTACAAGTGAAACAAATAGCAAAATTTAAAAAGTTTTTTATTTTGATTTTTTTTTTTTATTCCTAAACGAATGGCCAATTTTAGTCTTTTAACTGTGCCAAAACTAATAAAAATAAAGTTTAGGGTTGTTTTAATTTTTGCATGTTAAAGGTTTCTAACCATTTCGTGCGATACCTAAAGGCAAGTCACAGGTGTGTCCTTTTTTTTAGTAAACATGTGGAAAAAATTAAAAACGAACAAAAAATAACGTATATAAAACAAATTTAAATTTTGCATTTTTTTAAATAAACAAAAATAATCTTATAAATATTTAAATGGGTCATTTAGGTCACATTAGAAGATATTTAACCCTTTTTTCTTATGAACATTACTTGGAAATTATTATCATAATTACTTCAAATAAAGTGACATCATTTATTAAATATAATATAAAAATGCCTATAGAATAGCTTAACTACGTCACACAACTTTCTTATACGTATTAACTAAATCTGACGCTTAAAAAAAAAATAAATATTGTAGCTTCATTTTGCGTGAGTTGTGTTTTCCTGTGGAACATTAATTTAAAACTGTTTGCCTTAAAATATGCTTTAGATTTTTATCGTTCACTTCAAACATGTTTGGTGTTGTTAATATGTTGCATAAGCGCATGATTTTGTGTTTGGAATATTCTCTTTGGCATTTTGTAATAGATTGTGGATGGTATCTTGATGGTTTGTGAACTTGATAAACTTATTGAAGGAAAAGCATACAATGGAGTAGAATTTTATGATCTATTCTTATACATACATACAGATATAATGTGGATAAGTTTTTTAGAAACAGTAGTGCGATTCAGTAACTTATTTAAAAAACTAAACAACAAAATTATCGATTTTTCTACTCAGTAACACTTTTTAACGACATTTGTTGTCTACATCTGTCGTTAACTAAACCACAATATTTTTTGTGTTGTTTATTTTATAAACAAAAATGTATGTTTAACATACAAAAGCAGTAATTATACATGTGCACAGTTTACAAATAATTCCCAAATTCTTTTTTATTTCTACTCCTATTTATTAGGCCTGTCACGGAAAACCAAAAAACATGAAACGAAGAAATTTTTTGGGGTGGAAAGCACAAATCAATTCCACTTTGAAAATTTAAAGTGGTTTCATTCTGAAAAATTTTTTCGTTTCATGTGTTTTGAAGAAGCAAAGTATCGGAATGGTTTTCTGTGACAGGCCTGTATGTCTTCAGTTTATTTTGACAGAGCTGCCATACGAAAATAAAAGTTATTTACTGTTGTTTAAATGTACATAGCGAATTATAAAATCGTTACTGCAAACATCAAAAGCCATCGACATATTTAACGATCGTTAAAAGTTACTGAATTGTGCCTATACGAAAAAGGACTGCGCACGAAAAAATCCGTGCATGCAAATCTGCTTATAGAAACTAAACCAGTTGGCGAATTTTTTTAAAGTGATATTTTTATTAATGGCTGTTATGTTCAAGTTCTAAACATAAAGTAATAAATTAGTTCTTGTTGATTTTTAAGGAAATATCTGATCTTTTCCAGAATTATTCTAATTAAAATAATAAATTAGTTATTATTGGTTTTTAAGTAAATATCTGATCTTTTCCAGAATTATTCTAATTAAAGGTTTTATTGTGTTTCGTTCACTTTTTTGCTCGAATAAGTCCACTTATTTTTAAATTCCGTTTAATTTTATGCTGTGCTTTTAATGTCCTTTAAATTACATTTTACTAGAGTCCAATATCTTTCACGGAGTTTTTGACAATTTGATGGATTAGCATCTATCGGTACAAACTCTTACAATTTCTTTGTTACAACTTCATTGTTTTGTTGTTGTAATGAGAAGAAGCGGGAACAGTCCAGAAAACAGGGGATACACTGAATTTTATTAAGAAAGGGAGAAGTAGTTTCCAAAGGCAATCATTCACGTATATTTCTGTGTTAATGCAACCATTTTTTAAGAATGAAGTGCTTCATTCCTGCGTATGCATATGATTTCCCAATTCAAAAACTTTCTTGGGAATTTTGATTTCTTTTATACACGAAATTTTTCTGCCATAATCCCTCTAGCATCTGCGACATAAAATTCCTGGCTAGGAAGTTGAAAAAAGTCACCCTGTACGAACGTTTCATCGCCTACTATACAGAAACAAAATTTCTGAAAAAATTCGTCCGAAGAACTTTCATGTTATTTTTTACCTCCAAATTCTTGCTTGCGTTTCTATTAAGATTTTTTCTTGCTTTATAAGTCTTCAGGCTAGACTTCCTTTCAAATTTTCTGATAAAGATTCAAAGTAATTAACTTTTTGTGACACTTTTCTTCTAGAGATGAGGTGAATTTCTCTCAAAATCCTTTTTATTTTACCTGAGTCCTACAGCCTGAAGATACTATTTGTCTTCCATTACTTTAAAGTTTTAAATACTTAATAATAAAAACGAGAAAAGAAGATATAGTCTGTCAAGTCCGATCATATGATACCCTACACCATTGTTAACATCAAAATTCGAGGAGGGGTCTTTAATTGGACTTGGGGCCAATTGTGGACCATTACTCCTATAAAGTGTAAAATAAAACATACGAATACAGAATATTACATAGATACTAACATTTATATGAATTTATTCATTTTGGGTGATTCCCTTATGTGGCCTTATGTGGAAGCTATGATAAATTATCTTTGTAAAATTTGGCACTATAATTTACATTTATATAAAACTTATTTATGTCGAATATTAACTTGATACTATTGGAAATACACTTTATCGTTTTGTACTTTTATATTTATTGAAATGTAAAATAGTTCATTGAAAAATTTGTTTTTGAATTTTTTCATATTTTTCAAATGCCTTTACTTTATAATTTATATTCAGTCAATAAAGACGAACATTGTTTTTTATAAACTCTGCGTACATTTAATTATAATTTCAATAGGTTATGGGCCCAGACCCAAACCTCGTAAAGAATATATAATTGTGAGAATTATCTTAAACGTAAAAAGATAAAAGAAATGGCGATTGTATCAGGAAGAATACCTTTGCTAAATGGAAAAAATTTTTCCACGTGGTTGCCACAAATGGAGGCAGTATTGCACAAAAACCGTTTACTGCGGATGGTTAAAGGAGAAATAGCTAAACCGGAAGAAGTTATTATCACTATCAATGCTACAGCTGCTGAAAGAAAAGCGTATGATGAATTTTTAAAAAGACAACGTGAATTTGAAGATTTTGATCAAGATGCCAGAGCGGAAATCATAATTTCTCTAGAGCCGGATATTGTACGAATGGTTAAAAATTTGAAGACATCGTATGAGATTTGGTATTATCTCAAGAATACATACGAACGTAGGTCTACAAGAAAGAAGGCTGAGTTATACAGAAAATTGTTAAATTTCAAGATGGTGGAAGATCAGAATATTTCGCAATATTTGGTGGAATTTGATGTTGCAGTTTCTGAACTCCGTGAAATGGTAGCTGATATAGACGAAGATTTTTTGACGGTAATGCTTTTAGATGGTTTGCCGGACAAATATAAAGCGATAAAAGCAGCTTTTGACACTGCCAATGAGTTTCCTACTCTCAACATATTACGCTCAAGACTTTTAGAAATCGGTGATAAGCCTGAAGCCAGTGTTCAGGACAACGCTCTCAAGGTGTACAAATTTCCAAATAATAACAAGAAGAAGCATGGTAATGGTAACGGTAACTACAACAACATGGATAAAAAAGGTATGAAAAGTTTTCCTTTTAATTGTCATAATTGTGGAAAGAGGGGCCACATGGCCAAAAATTGTAAAATGAACAAAATAAATAAAGCAAATGAAGCATATGTCACATCAGGGTTCGCAGTATCTACTATAAAAACTAATAGGAATTTTTGTTTATCAGAAGATAGTATCATTTGGATAGTTGACAGTGGAGCATCCTCTCACATGACAAACTTAAAGTCGCAATTCATAGACTTAGATGAAAGTTTTAGAGGAAATGTCAGATTAGCAGACGATAAAAATTTGGAAATAAAGGGAATTGGTACAGCTCAGATTAATGTTAATATCAATGGGCGAATAAGTATTGTAAATCTTTTACAAACTTTGTATATACCAGATTTGAGAAGTAATCTGTTTTCAATAGGAAAGGCAACAGATAATGGTTGCAATATTGAAGTATATAAAGACAAGATAGTAGTGTACAAGAATGGTAATATTTTAATATCATCTAAAAAGAATGACGGTATATACTGTATCGAGTCATTTCGAAAGAAAAACAACATCGCTACACATGTCGTTGAGAATCCTAAAAATGTATTAGAGTTATGGCATAAACGTTATGGCCATTTGAATCCCGCAGATTTATTAAAGCTTCAGTCCAATAAAATGGTTACTGGTTTACCAAAGCTCCCTGCAAAGAATGTTCAATGTATAAGTTGTATTCGTGGAAAGCAAATTAGACAAGCTTTTCCAAAGAAAAACGAAAAATCATCTACTGAAGTATTGCAATTAATACATACGGACTTGTGTGGTCCAATGCGAGTAGAGTCCATTAGTAAAAAACTTTATTTTGCTACGTTTATTGATGATTATACTAGAAAGGTACATGTTAGTTTTCTAAGAAAGAAGAATGAATATTTAGATGCATTTAAAGATTTTAAGAAACAAGTTGAATTGGAAACAGGCAGTAAGATCAAATCTGTTAGATCAGACAATGCCGCAGAATTGTCAAGTCGCGAGTTTGAAAACTTTCTGAAAGATTGTGGTATTACACATCAGTTTAGTGTTGAGTATACACCGGAACAAAACGGTACAGCAGAACGCATGAACCGAACACTAGTTGAAATGGCTAGAACGATGATGATAGAGGCTAAATTGCCACAATTCTTATGGGCTGAGTTAATAATGACAGCATCGTATATAAGAAATAGGTGTCCAACGAAACTTAACGGAAATCAAACTCCTGAGGAGTTATGGACTAAAAGAATGCCTATTATTAAGCATTTACGACAAATAGGAAGTAAAGCTTTTGTTTTAGATAAGAGGCCAGGAAAATCTAAATGGCAGGCTAGAAGCTCTGAATACGTATTAGTGGGTTACTCAATAGATGCAAAAGCATATCGTTTATGGAAACCGGGAACTCGTGAAATTATTAAAAGTCGTGATGTTAGATTCATAGAAGACAATTTTGAAGTTGACATAGCTGAGATAGAAGATGAAAAAATGGGATTTTATGAATTCAATTGGAGTCAAATTGAACAAGAGCAAAAGAACGTAAATCATATTGATTTAGAAGTGTTTGAGCCGACAAATAAAAATCAATCTCCAGTCCAAAATCAATCGACACCTGTAGATTCCAATAGTGAAAGTCAATTAGAACAAGTAGATCCTAATCAGATTATGACAGATGATGAAGATAGCGAAAGTAGTATTGCAAATGAAACTCCCGAACCATCAATTAAAGAACGCTTAAGATCATGGTCGTTATTCAAAAGTAGAGAAGAAGCTAATAGTGTTGACTGTAGTAACATAAATGACCCAAAAACCTACAAGGAAATGCTAAAGTCCAAAAATGTAGAGGAATGGAAATATGCAACTGAGCAGGAATATAGATCTTTAATAAAGAACAAAACTTGGGAATTGGTAGATTTGCCCAAAGGTAGAACAGCAATAGGATGCAAATGGGTATTTAAAACTAAATGTACTCCCGATGGCAAGATAGATAAACGTAAAGCCCGTTTAGTAGCAAAAGGATATTCTCAGGAATACGGAATTGACTACAATAGTACTTTTGCGCCTGTCGTAAGACAGAATTCGTTACGTTTAGTGTATGCACTTGCAGTTGAAAAGAATCTTAAATTGCGACAGTTAGATGTGTCTACAGCTTTTTTGAATGGAAACTTAGATGAAGAAATTTTTATGACACAACCCGAAGGTTTTATTGACGAGAAAAACAAAAACAAAGTTTGTTTTTTGAAGAAATCTATATACGGCTTAAAACAAGCTAGTCGTCAATGGTATATAAGTATAGATGCAGTTTTAAGAGATTTTAAACTTACTAAATCAAAGTATGATCAATGTATTTACTCGATGAAAACGGAAAATAATACCATCATAGTCGCATTATACGTAGATGATATTATCATCGCGAGCAACAACGAAAAACTCACAAACGATTTGATAACATTATTATCAAATAATTTTGAAATTCGAGATATGAAAGAACCAAAATATTGCATAGGACTCGAGATCAATCAAAAGTCAGAATCTTTAACTATTTGTCAACCAGGATACATAGATAATTTAATTGAGAAATATGGTCTTCTTAATGCAAGAACGTGTAAAATTCCAATGCAATCTAAAATAAATCTTGAAAAGGAACCAACAATTCCTGGAGAATCGGAAAGAATAGATAAGAAAAAATTTCAAGAAATTATTGGTTCTTTGCTACATCTAGCAATATTTAGTCGTCCAGATATTTGTTGTAGTGTAAATAAACTTTCTCAATTTTGTCAAGATCCAAGGAAACAACACTGGAATGCTGCATTAGCAATAATTAGATATTTGAAAGCAACAAAAGATTATGTACTTATGTATAAGAAAACTTCTTTGCCTCTAGTTGGTTATGTAGATGCAAATTGGGCACAAGATACTAATGATCGCAAATCTCAATCAGGATTTTGTTTTATTTTCGCAGGTGCAGTAATATCCTGGGAATCAAGAAAACAAAGCGTTGTTGCAACTTCTAGCGCTGAATCTGAATACATGGCATTAACTGAATGTGCAAAAGAAGCAATGTATCTCAGATATTTGTTTGAAGAACTTGGTTATTCTATAGACGTTCCTACTACAATTATGTGCGACTCTCAAAGTGCACAGCATATGGCTAATTTTGGTGGTCATCATGCAAGAACGAAACATATTCATTACCGATATCATTTCATAAGAGATGCAATTGAAAATGGTGCAGTAAAAATAGAATATCTGTCAACTGATAAGATGATTGCCGATGTATTGACGAAACCAGTTCCGAAAAATAAACACCAGTTTTGTACAACAGGAATGGGGCTATTATCTAAAACTGATTGCAGTTGAGGAGGCGCATTATCCAAAACCGATTGCAGTTGAGGAGGCGTATTGGAAATACACTTTATCGTTTTGTACTTTTATATTTATTGAAATGTAAAATAGTTCATTGAAAAATTTGTTTTTGAATTTTTTCATATTTTTCAAATGCCTTTACTTTATAATTTATATTCAGTCAATAAAGACGAACATTGTTTTTTATAAACTCTGCGTACATTTAATTATAATTTCAATAGATACTAACATTTTAATGGGATTAATGCCCTTTAAAGTGATTTGTTGAAAAGGGGTTTATATGGGAGCTAGGGTCAATTATGGATCTGTTTTCCTGACAGATTTAGACTTATATAGAACCTATATGTTCCAAATTTCATTAAAATATTGCTATAATTAATAGATTTATGATCGTGAAACCCTTTTCCGGGAGGACACTTGTATGGAGGCTACGTGAGATAATGGACCGATCATAACCAGTTTCAATAAGGTTCGTCCTTGGCCTAATAGAAGATCGTGTGCTAAATTTCATTGACTTATATTTAAAATTGCGACCTGTAGTTTGATTACAAGGTTTACATGGACAGACAGACGGTCAGACGCACGGAGGGATATCGTTAAATCGACTCAGGAAGTGATTCTGAGTCGAATGGTATACTTTAAGGTGGTGGTCTGATGGTTTTTTCTATGCGTTACAAACATCAGCACAAATGCATAATACCTCAATCACCTATGGTGATGTAGGGTATAATAAAATAATCCAAATAAAAGTTGCGAAAAAAGTCCTTCATATTTTTCAACCTTTAATATCATTGATTTTAATTAATGCAAATAAAATCATTGTATAAAATATATAAAATGTGAAATTAAGATAACATATTGTAATATGTTTAAAACTATTATCATTTTAGAATTATTTGTTGGAAAATCTCAAGAATATTAAAGGATAAAGTACTTGAAGGACATTTTTGACATTATGAGGTCCTGAAAATTTTAAATAAGTAATTTTGCTGGAATTTCTAAATAATATTCTATCACTTGATATCCATATAATTTATAAACCAATTGTTATTTGTGAAATTACAAAGTCCTTCTAAAAGGATTGTTGAACACGAAATGAAAACTGAATAAGTAGCGCTATCATAAAATGTCTCTGCTTTTATATGTTCATGTGAGAAAAAGTGCTTTTGTACGGTGTTTTACTTATATATAGATAAATTTTTGAAAAATGTAATAAGTCCCTTTAAAACCGCTATATAATCGAATTAAATATATTTTTGAAATTTAGTTACGATTTTACACGAATTTATAGTCTTTATGATATATGTATGCTTTTGACATAAAAATTTATTATGGTTCGTAATTAATATTAAAATCAGGGACGAAAAATAACTGTTATTTTTGAATTTTTAAACAAAAAAAGCAATAGCAACCAAATGTTGGAAAACTGATTCAAATACATCATTGTGATCTGTATGGAGTCTACTTTCATAAAATGATATGCTTTTTAAAATTTTGATTTTTATTTTTTTGAGCAGAAATAAAAATTATTTTTCAATTTTTATTTTTTGAGCAAAAATAACTTATTTCTGAATTTTATTTTTTCGAGCATAAATAACAGTTATATTACGATTTTTATTTTTGAGCTGAAATAAAAGTCATTTTCTGAAACTTCAAATTTGATTAATTTTTTGTTTATAATGGTGTACTGTTCCAGTGTTTTTAATAAATAATGTTTATTGTGATCTTTTTTTCTTTTTTTTTTTTTTTTTTAAATTTGGATTTTTTTTAATTTTTTGGGTTTATTTCATTTCGGAGTATATTTTTTTTTTCGCTTTTCGTCTTTGTATTTGTCTTTTTGTCTTATTTTTTTATTTTTGGTGTTTTTTATATTTTGTTGATTTTGTTTTGTAGTAAAAGTCAAGAAATAACTTTTATTTCTGCTCAAAAAAAAAAAAAAAAATAAAAATCGAAAAATGACTGTTTATTATTTGATTTTTATGATAAAAGTCATAACGGTTACGTTACGGCTGATTAAAATATAAATTGCGAAGGAAAATTTCCAAAATTTTCAAACTTTAATAAACTAGTATTCATAATAAAATCATTGAAAACATTACTAAAATTTTAATTTCGCGATATATTAAACGTAATTTTTCTATCATGAGCTGTTATTATTATTATTTCTTTTTGTTGACAAAAGGTTAAAAATTATGAACACGGTTGATTGAAAACCATATTTTGGAGATTTTTTAAAAATGGCCCAGCTCACGTGAATGAAATAATTAAAACGGAATATTTTGGAGATTAGCTTAAGACATAAAAACTTTTCTTGTCTCCATACAAATCAATGCACTTTAATAAAAATGATTGTGATAATTTTAATTTATAGCATATTAAAAAAATCATAGGAACATATCGAGGGCTTATATTCAAATCGCTCCTCATACAGATTTAGGATTTTTTTTTTTTGCGTCAGACTCTTCAGTTTTTTATTTTTTATATATGGTGTTCATTTTGGAGTCAAAAGTTAATTCTAACACTATGTTTTTCACTTTTTGTTTTTGGGCTATCTACAAACAGTATATTTTTTTAAGGCAAAACGGGCTATCTGCAAGTTTTTGTTTGATTTTCAAAGAAATGTAAAAATAAAAATTGATAAATAATGAGAATTTTCTTTGCGGTTTGAAGTTTTCTTAAACATTTTGAATTATAATCTTAATATATCTCATAAAAATGTTGTTATCTCAATGGAGTCTGGAGAAAAAAGCCATTGAAGTTAGATTTTTATCCTTATAGATCATACGAGGGTACACCTATCAACATTTTATGAAGCTAAGTGGGAGCACTATACGCTAGATTTAAAGACAGGAATGAAAAAAAATTTAATAAAATTCGTAATTATAAGCAAAACATCTTAGATACCAAAATCAGTTTCTTAAAAAAAATATATGTAATTAAATAAAAAGTGCAATAAACATTGTCTTTGAAGGTTTTAATAATTTTTGAGTTGTTGATATACAATTTAATACAATTTTAATTGGTTTAACATTTTTTTTTGCAAAAAATTTGTTTAAACATTTTTTTGCATGCAATTTTTTTTCAAAATTTAATTTATAATTTTAATCTTGAACACATTTTCGTCCCTTTAGTAAATATTCCTGTTATTTGAAATTTCTAACGATTAAAAATGGTCCATCCAACCACAAAATTTCGCTTTTTTTATCTCCTGATTGGTATGATATCATAAATTTAACATATTGTAAATTTCTTTTTCAAAAATATTATGTTTTACTTCTTTAATTTCCAATAAACAAAACGGGCTATGTCAACATTTTGTAACAAACATTAAAAATAATTAAGACAAAACGGGCTATCTACCATAACTTCGCGAATAATGGAGTTAAAAGATTTATTTTTCAGTGTGAGGTTTAGTAGATGTAATATTAATAAATCGTAGAAGAACGGATTGCAAAATATTGAAAATGAGGGAAATAAACAGTTTTTATGTTCTCCTGAAAAATGCTGTTTTGCATGAGGCCCGTTTTGAATATAGACCCTCGATATAGATGTATAAACGATCTGTACTTACAAATATTAATTAGACCGGAAAACAGGAATTTTGTAATATATTTAATAAACAAAACTGTATTCTAAGTTATCAACAAAAAGATCGAAATACAGAATACTACATACATATCATTTCAACAAAACTTGTTAAACAAATTGTTCATCTGCATAGTACATTAAAAGATCATGCTAAAAACCAATTAATAAATTATTACAAAACTATGGTATTTTAGCTTTATAAAATACGACAAGATCTAATACTTGACAAACCGGCTTACTAAAGTATTTAATATCTAATGTCTGATTACTTGAACAGTGTCATAAGCTTGTACTTTTAAATGTATAATAAACTATTCATCTTTTTCCTCATTAAAAAACTTGTATAGAAAATGAACAAAATTTAAATGAAGACAAAAATTTCCTTTATATTATTTATCTCTCAATTTTAAAATACCGTAAAGAGATGAGTTTTATGATGGAAACCTGCTACCGCTATCAGCTTATGGCCATTGGCTAGTGTGGTTAAAATGGTCATTAAAACAAAATTGGTAACATTTATAATGGACACACGAAAATTTCTTTGCGAAAAATAAAAATTATGTTGGAAAAAAAAGAACATTAGTATTTTATAAATGTATGAGCATAAAACTTAAAGGATAAGATTGTGTCCGGAATTTATTTCCATTTATTACTAGAATATGTGTTTGAAAATTTATATTGATTTATAGAAATTATTTAATGAAATTTCTATTTTTCATGCAAATTTTTTTTTTTTTTTTTTTTTTTCTTGTATCGTTGATGTTGTTGGAAAACCTTGGTTTGTGTATTTTAGTGCCCAACCCAAGATGACATATTTTCTTAGATTTTTTTTTTTTATTGGATTCTATTTTCAAACACACATTTACTATTTCCTTCTTCTTAAATCAAATTTTTGCTATTTATTTGTTGTTTGAAAAGAAAAACCCAGATGAATTGTGTGGTTTTGGCACGTCAAATACATTTCGCATACGCACATCAAACAAATGCCGAATTATTTTTTGAAATATTAAATTGAAGCCTAAATATATTTTATTTACTCCAAAAAATATGTTCTGTATGTTTGTTTAACAAATATTAGTGAAAATTACGATGACTTGTCACACACACATGAAGTTTGCTTACAATTGTGGCGACAAACTACAATTTGTTAAAGTGTTTTGTGAATAATCTAATAATAATATTTCTAGCAATATAATCGTAGCTCTAATGTAAATTTGGGTTATAATAATAGATTTTTTTGAAGCACTAGTTATATCTAGAAATCTACTTAATTCAGTCGCATTGGACATTGCTTTAAGTTTTTTCTACAAGAGCAATTCAAAATGTGCATATCGGATATTATTAAAAATCTAGTTTCTATACTTAGTTTTCTCTTTTACTTATAGTTTAAGAGAAATATTACATATGTCTAAAAACAAAAAGTTAAAACATTAAACTACAATTACGAAAGGCGACCCCTTGTGGTTTGAATTCAAAACAAAATTTATTTATTAGTTAGCAGCCTGTCGACCTAGTTGTAATTCGTGTTCACCATTCTACATTAAATACTTGTAATATTTTATTTAAAACCTCTGGCGGCTCATAATTCCATTAAATTTATTTAATATTCGTTAACAAAAATAAAATAATTTTCATAATTCTTCTTTCTCAGTTAGACAGTTGTTATGAAAAAAAAAAAAATATGGAAAAAAAATAACGACTAACAAAATTGTGTGGATTATTAACAAATTAGCACACATAATATTTGTAACCCATTGTGTTTGTAATAAATTGTATTAATGACGACGACCGACTACAAATATTACGTTTAATACTTAATACGAGTCTAAACGTTCTATTGGTACTAAGGGTATTGCTGTTACATTTGTTGGTGTTTCTGCTGCCGCGGCATGTCGTTGTTGATTATGCAAATATGTATAGAAAAATTAATTTACCACCTTGTGGCACGTTACATGGTAATTTTCTTGATTTACAATGTACGTTGAAAGGTATGTTAACAACAATATTCGTATGACTTTTGTTATATCCATTTTAACTAGTACAGACCTGATAATGAGATCAAATCATATACCATAGTTAAGTAAAAAAGTTGAGCAGTCAGTAGTGCTTCAATACTTTAAAAATATTTTTGAAATAAAGTTATTGAATCTTTGAAGTTAATGAGTGTTTTACTCATACAAGACTTAAAAAGACGTACATCCAAATTCATCGAGTAGCAAATCTTCCGTGAAAATCAAACGGCTTCCTGTCTGTACATTTAATTTTGTGGACAAAGTATTGATAGCAATAAAAAATATCTTAATCAAAGTTGCCATGAATACAAAGACGAAGTGAATTGATATTTGTTATGATCGGTCCATTATTTCACCTAGACGAAAAAAAATTTCCTCTGGAAAAGGGGTTTAACAATCACAAATGCCTTAAATATAACGATATTTTAATGAAATTAGTCGCAAGTAAGTTTAATATGAGTGTAAAATTTTGGTCTGTAATTGACCATAAACCCATTTTCCCAATTACTTTAACATGCATAAATCTATATAAATGTTTGTATCAAGTTAATATTTGGCACAAATAAGTTTTACATAAGTAGAAATCACAGTGACAAATTTTATTATAATCGGTTCATAATCAATTATAGCTTCCATAAATAGCACGATTCCGAGATTCATCTTTAAGTACATAAATTATATATAAATGTTAGTATCAACATATTATAACGCATGTATCACATTTAATTTTTAAGAACGGCATTGATCGACCGACTATACCTTTCTTACTTGCATTATAATTAATTTTAATTTAAAATTAAAATTTTTTTTATCAAAACTAGACCACCCTGTATTTAGCTATTGAAAGTTAATTCAACAAAGATAGAGCAGAATTTGTCCACAAAGTCCAATTAGTTTATATATGATCGAATAAAATAAAAAATTATAAACGCGCGAAGAAAAAGTATATAAAAATGCAAAAAACTTAAGTAACTTTAACCGATTTTTCAAAGTTTTTGAACTTTAAGCAACAATCATGATTATAAAAAGACCTGTGGTGCTAAAATTTTGCACTCTATTAGTTTTAAGACTTGTGAGTTCAGATCTGTAAATAATTTGTTTAAAATACCATTACCACAAAACTTATTAAGAATTTAAATCAGCTTCAGCCAGGTTAAAGGAGAATAACCAAAAAAGCTGGTGGACTTTTTTCTCAAAAAATATTAATAAGAGTAGATAATCATCTTATTCCATAACAATTATTGTTGCATTTTGTAGTAAAGTTTTGCTTTCAAACCTATTAAAAACAGATTAAAATCGAAGAGGCAGAATTTTTTTTAAATGTGTTAAACACTTTTAAATAAATAATTTACCTTTGAATTATTAACTTTAAAGATGTCGGCCTTCATTTGAAGTTTGAATCATCAAAATTCGCATATATCGTAAAGAGATGTTAACATTTAAAATTATGTACTTTGTCAGATTTTTTAATTTTTATACAAATTAAACTCATGAATAAATTCGCTTTTTATACCCTACACCATCATAGGTGGTTGGGCGTTCGATTCAGAATCTCTTCCAGAGTCGATTTATTTGCCAAGAGTACGTAGCTTATTGAAATTGGTTATGATCTGTTCATTATTATAATTTAATGAAATTTGGCACAAATTTTATACAGATCGGTCCATAATTGAGTACAGGCGCGGATCCACGGGGAGGGAAAAAAGGAAATTTCCCTCCCCAAAATGAAAACGCTTAATGAAAAATATGTATTAAATCATACAATTTCAGAAAAGAGATAAAAAATCATTCTATTTTCCTCCCCCAAAAGCTTGAGCTGGATCCGCGCCTGATTGAGTATATATTCCATAAAAACCCCTCTTCCGAAAATTATTTTAACTTGAATAAATCCCATACAAATGTTAGTATCATGATACTTACACAAAAAAGTTCTATATATGTAGAAACAGCAGTAACAAATTTTATGAGAATCGGTCCATCATTTATAATAGCTCCCATATAAACCCACTTTCGGGAATCACCCTAAAGCGCATAAATTCATATAAATATTAGTATTAACGTAATATTCCGTATTTGAGTCATTCCATTTAAAGTCAACCATTTAATTTTCTTACCTCTTCCGAATTTGATCAAATTTTGTATAGACATTATGCTCGACTAATTCAAAATTTCAAATAATTTCATAAAGTGGTTCGCGAAATATCGCGATTTGAATGTGTAAAAAAAAAAAATATGACGTATAACATGACTTTTTTCTCAACATACAAATGGTCCATATCACGCGATTTTTAGTTCGCGGGTAATTATTAGACATCTGTATCAATTCATTTATAACTCTTTTCAAATCATTCTCTTTCGTTTCAATTGTTGATTGCTATTGTTTTTTAGCTCACAAATCAATTCAGTATATGTGCGTATGTATAGAAAACGCAAGAGAAACAAAACAAAATTAAACAAATTCAATTGTGCAGAGAATCATCAACTCATTTTAGCAACAAAACATTTTGAATTGATTTGAATTGAATTGTATAAAGAAAGGCAACAAATGCAATATTGTCATTTGTGTGTATGTTGCTTGCAAAATAAAAAAAATTACACCGCTTATTAATGTATTAAAATAACAAAATAATATAAAAATATATGTATTATGAAATAAATAAAACTAATATATAAATAATAAATAGACTTTTATTTAATTTAATTATTTTTTTATTTATTGGATTTACTTTTAATTTTTATTTTATAATAAATAATTTTATTTTATTTAAAATATATATGTTTTTTTTTTTTCATTTCTTTTATTCATTTTATTTGATTTATTTTATTCTTTATTGGATTTACTTTATTTAGTTTAAAGCTTTAATTAATTTTTACACATAGCTTATTGATTTTATATTAAACTATGTACAGCTTTTTTGTAAAAAAATACTAGGAAATGCTAGCATAACACAGTTTTGATTTGATGTCTTTTTGTTGTCTTTTTGAATGGCTCCATCATCTACATACATATTTTTAACGAATTTTAAAAATACCATTCTATGGCCGGGCATCTTTCTATCTCGTTTTTAAATGTGAAGAAATAGTTGTGAGAAAGACAGAAAGTTTCTGATTCGGCCAAGAGGAATATAGCAATCTTACTTGCTTCTTTAATTTTTTGGCTTTTTAATTTTTTATTTAATTTTTTTAAATTTTTACATTTAATAATACAAAATATTTGTAGCACTTAAATGTATTATACCAATTAATTATTTAATCTACACAATTATTATACTTAATTCTAGTTCTGGCGAATATCTCCATAATTTTACTATATTTTTCAACATATACGGTTCGAATCATAAAATTGACTACACTTTCGATTACATGAAAAAAACTAAGTGACTTCTTTTTTTTAAAAGAACCTATTCCAAACAGCGTATATTGCGATCTGCAAAAGTGTTTGAATATTAACAGTTAATTTGAAAAACATTGTAGGTATATACATATATATGTATGTATGTGACATTATTTCTTAATTTTCTATAATTTATTTTTATGCCATTAAAAACTCCATTAGTGAGCAAATTAACAGTTTTATAGCTTTTCAATAACATCGTATTATTTTTGAATTCATACAATTGTCAATAAACACTAAATTTGTTAAAATATTATACATCGGCATAATGTTAAGCATTTGCACAAATATACACTACTAAACAAAAATTTTGATTTTGTATAAAATGACTATATAAAAAATATTTAAAATTTTTTCTACTAGTATGTATTGTTCACAACTAATAAAACCGAAAAATTAAGCCTTGTTTACTCGGCCGATTGTATACTGTGGTATCTAAAATCAATGTTAAAGAATATACAAACGTTAAAATTCCATAACTGATGTAATTACAATAAATACAACAAAATCGATCACCAGTAAACATTTTAAATATTTTAAATTTTAAAAAGTTCGTATAGTTCGTTCATATGTATTTTGAAAATTAAAAATTTTACTTTTCTTATACACTTTTTCTAAGGTGTTAATTAATAATTTTCCATACGTCTATCATAAAAAAAACAAGTTGGCCAGTGTTACTTTTTATGATAACAATTAAGAAACTAAAGACATAAAAGTCAACAGCTATAAATACTGGTTGATATACTCTTAAGAATGTGAGTGATCATACAACATGCAACAATGTTGTACTCGTCGTACTTGTACAATTACTTGATTATGACAATTTGTCAAATTGTTCTTAATGAATTTGACGTCAATTCATTAGATTGTCCGTTTAATTTTTTCATATTTATGTCTGGTACGCATAATAAAAGAAAACGTATAACCTTAAAAGGTTTTTATTAATATTCATTAACAGAATAAATTGTTTGTCATTGAATAATTTAAGTTGCCCTATGGGAAAACATTTTTCTTTTTTACCTTAAAAGTCGCAGATCAGTTTTAAAGAATATTTTATTTATTTCTTTTGATGATGTAAAAATTTACCAGCAATAAGTTTATTTATTACAATGTTAATGCAAAATTAAAACTAAGTGTTAATAATGAATAGATACTGTTACGCGATATCCACTTCATTTCCAGTTCAAATACGTAATATTTACATGAAAATATAGTTCCACTAACAAACCATCCATAGCTATCTTCATAAACAACGGCTCTCAAATGGGCCACAAGGAGTCCATATAAATATTTAAGGGTGGTCGCGAAGACCATTTACTTAAACATAACATTTTAAAGTAATATATACACACAGTCACTATGTTCTAGTAAAATCTAAAGTAACAAAATTTGCAATTATGTATATTCGTTTGAGAGATTAATTCAATTATGGATCAATCTTTACACTTCGATGGAAACGTTCCGTTTTTGATAAGTTACCTTAAAAAATATACGACCCATTCTTAGTTACAAATGGAAAACAGAACAGCTAGACCGACAGTACTTTAATAAAAAATTGTTTATTTTATGTTTCTTTATTTCCAATACAAAAGCTTGATCTCAAATAATATAATATTGAATCAAATTTCTTCTTCTTATTCATTTTTTTTATTCATTTTCTTAACAAATGTATGAAAATGAATAAAAATAAAAATTACAACAAATGGAAAAGTTTTTCACAAATTGAGAAATGTATTGTTTTAAACATAATTCTTTAATAAGTCAAATATGGTTCTCAATCTTAAAAATATAGATTTATAAGTCCAATTGTTTTCAGATCAAATAATTTTGGATTATCCAATATCTAGGAAACCCAAACATTTTCTAAATCTGTAGAAAACTAATGCGGGATTTATTTGTATTTGCTTTATTTTGTATTTCCTCATAAGTTTGTCTACAAAATAAAAATGAATATTTATTTGGTATAAATAAAAAAAATGCAAAACAGAACACAATATGGCAAAAGTGTCATATTGAATAAATTGATTGTACATTTAGTGTTTATGACACTTGTTCAACATTTTTTTCTTTTGAATACAAACATCAACTTAACAAGATTTGTACAATTGAATCAGTCTGATGCAAAAACAATTTTGGAGATCAGGTGCAAAATTGTTTGTTTATTATAAATTGAATTTTCAATAATAAAAAAAAAAAATAATCAACAACTTTCTTTGTTATTGTTTTGTTAACAAATTTCATAACATGGATTGAACAAAACCAAAAGATAACAAAATAATATATATATATTTTTGTTGTTATTTAATTTACCAAACAAAAAAAATATTTTTATCGAACAAAGAAATTGTTTTCTTGTTTTTTACAATTCCTTGTAAAAAACTGAAACAACGTGTACTAAGTATTATATGCGTAAGTATATGTGTAAGAAAAAAATATATTAAAATTGTTTTACTATGAATTTAAAATTGCATTTATTAACTAGAAGAAGATGAAAAAATAAAACTACAACACATCACATTACAACAAATCGCAATAACGAAAAAGAAAATCTCTCTAGAGATTTAAAAACAGGAATTTTACTAAAGTCACTCATATGATGTTTTACTATTCTCCTTTATCTACTATATGCATATATTAGGGTGGTCCTATTTTTTATAAAAGTTTTCATATTCTCGTTCTCACCTACAAGAAATTTGGAAACAACAAAAAAAACCAAGAAATACAAAGTATTAAACTGATTGAAAAAAAATAAGTGGTGGCTCAAAGCGATCGAAATATTAAAAATTATTATTATTGAAAGCTTTTAAAACCTATAATTTTATAACCTATATACATTTTTAATTCACCCAATCAACTACTTGATTGATTTAATTAATTTATTAATTGGGAATTTTAATTCACCCAATCAACTACTTGATTGATTTAATTAATTTATTAATTGGGAATTTTTTTTTGTTTTGTATTTTTTACAGTTTTTAGTAATTGATATAATCATTTTGGTGAGAGGTGCAAACTTAAACAAGTTTTCAATTGAATGACTTTTTTCTGTGTAACAAATTAAATTTAAATTTTATATACAAAAATCTAAAATCCAATTTCATTAAAGAATAATACAATTAAATTATTTTATTGATTAAAATTAAATCTACGAAAAAATTGTATATTAAATTATTCAACTTATCACTTATTTTTATTTCTATTTGATTAATTTATTAAATGATACAGTAAAAAATATTAGAAGATTTGAATTTTGATCAATCGAATAATTGATAAAATTAAAAAAATAATTGAAATAGTTTTTGTTTTTGATAAATCGTTTAATAGACCTAATTTTTTCTGAGTGATATTATCTTGGTTTATATATTTTTGGATTTTATAGTTTATTACCATTCATGTAAAATTTTAAAAATAGAAGTTATTCAAGGTCAAATACACAAAAGTTCAGATTTCAATATTTTCCAATTAGTCTAAAACTTTGAGTTCTTTTCATAGAAAAAAATTTTACTTATCTGGAACGAATTTCTAAATAAACTGTATGAATTTTACAAACAAATTTATTCTAAAAACTTTTTCAGATTAAGTATAAAATTTTACAATTGAATAAAATTTAACATGACTTTATTTGATTAATTTTTCGTCAGCATTTGTATACCAAATAATGAAATGATTTCATTACTTCAATTGCTTCATGGTTTTAAGGACTGCGCACGAAAAAATACAAATCTGTATACAAATCTGCTTATAGAAACTAAAGCAATGGCCGATTTTTTTTAGTTATATATTTAGTAATAGCTGTTATATTCAAATTCTAAACATAAAATAATAAATTATTTTCTGTTGGATTTTAAGGAAATATCTGATATTTTCCAGAAATCTTCCAATTAAAGGTTTTATTATGTTTCGGTAATTTTTTTACTCGAATAAGTCCACTTATTTTTAAACTCCGTCCTTTAAATTATTTTTTACTAAAGCCCAATATCTTTCAATTGCACCGAGTTCCGAACAATGTGATGGATTAGACTCTTTCGGTACAAACACTAACAATTTCTTTGCTACCACTTCATTGTTTTATTGATGTAATGAGAAGAAGCCAGAACAGACTAGAAAAAAACAGATACACTGTATTTTCTTAGGAAAGGGAGAAGTTTTTTCCAAAGGCACTCATTCACTTTTTTGGGAATTTTGATTTTGTTGATACACGATATTTTTCTGCAACATTCCTGGCAGAATTCCTGGCAAGGAAGTTGAAAAAAGTCAGCCTGTACGAATGTTTTATTTCATTGTTTTAAATGACCGATGTAAGATTTCATGAAAAATTTTAATTATGTGCTTATGTGTTTTTTGTTTAATTTCCATATTAAGAAAAACTAGTTTCGCTATTACAATAAAACTTAGCACATGGCTAGGGAGCATAATGTCAAATGTAAAACAGTTTAGAGAATTTTTTTTTTTTTTTTTTTTTCACCACATCCCAAGAGAATGCACGGATTTTTTCGTGTGCAGTCCTTATTTAATTATATCTAAAAATAAAAGCCAAAATAAATTTGCTCCATAGCTGAAAATCCCAAAAAATTAAAAAAAAGTTTCATATAAAATACATATAAAAAATTAAAAAAATATATTATTTTCTTCAAGCCTCCTTGATTACTTTTAGATTAAATTACTAATGAATAAAGTTGAATTAAAAACATACTTATATACAAATTTTTAGACTATTTGCGAATTTCTAGGGTATTAGACCGAGAATTTAAATACCATTATAAAAAGTAGGCCACTCTAATGTATATGTATTTAGAAGATATCTATTTTGAAAACAAAAACATGCAAGCAGATTATATAAGTAGTACGTACATATTTACATTAGGGTTATAACATTTTTTGAACCCCGAAATTCCGTAACACCAAATTATAGCCAATATTGTCCTTATAATAAAAACCCAACTTTTTAGTCGATTTGGACAAAAAACTTCACAAATCAAATGCGATTTCTAAAATGTTTTTGTAAATTTTTTAAATTTTCATTTTAATCATTTTTATATAAATTTCGAATTATTTAAATAGTAGACTTATATATTACATTTGTATCAAAATCAGCTTATTTTATATTCATCTTTCACCTTAATAAGAAAAATGTTTTGATATGGTCAAGCATTCAGAAGAATATTACTATATAAATCTAACTAAAAACAAATTTAATATATTTTTGCACATATTATATGTCAAATTGGTAGGAAATGATTTTACATTTTAATTTGCATCACAAAACAGTGAGAAATTTAATAATTCGAGAAACATATAGAACATAAAAACTTAATAAATTATGTATTTTTCTTATGTTTTATATTATCATTGTGATATAGAAGAAAATTGCACACAAAATTGTTTAATAATATTTTATACTAAAAAAACGCTAAACTTAAGCAATTGATCCAAAATGTAAATTTCTTGATTTCAACACAATATTCAAAATTTTCGCAGCGATGCGTGAACCTCTATACCTATCCGTACTCTACAAGAAATTGTTATGGTATTTTGGATATTTGCAAACATTTTAAACATTTATAGCCCTAATGTATATAAATAACTTTAATAATACATTTAAAAATATATTTTTTAACCAATATTGAAAAAAAGACAGCACTTTTGCTCAAAGCAGTATATTAAAAACTGCATTCATTTATGGCTATTTTATAAAATGAGATTAATAATCGCTTACATTTTAATGGGTAACAATATTGCGATAGTATGAAAGGTCTGTCTATATTTAATAAATATGAACGACAGAAGCAACAACAGCAATAAAATAAAAAATAATGAAATTGAAAAAAGATTCGGCTGTGCCGAATCTTTGATACCCTTCACCATATTACCATATTACCATCTTACTATCTTATCGACATCATATAACCATATTACCGACAAATAATAAAATTTTCGCCTTAACGTATGCTTTCATATTTTCACATATTTAAATCTAAATTTTTTTCAAACTACGAAAATTTGAATATGAAAAAAAAAAAACAATCATAACAGGCTTTGCTTTAAAAAAATAAACAACAATTCCATATTTATTTATTTTTTTATGTGTGTATATACAAACTGACTGCATATACAAAGAACAACAACAACACTGTTATTCATTATATGACTGCTGTTTTTAACTAAACTACTTGTCTATACAAAAAACAAAAAACGTCACTAATAGTCATTACAATGCTTAATATACATGTTTGTGTGTGTATTTATATTCTTAACAGATTTGATTTTGGTCCATAACTCTGTTGATTCTGAACGAATTTGGTTTATTAAAAAAAACGAAATTTTATAAAAACATTTATGACTGATCTATATAAAAATAAAAATCTGTAGCTTGAACAAGGGCTTCAAAAATAAAAAAATCGTTTTCCCCGATATCTCAGTTATTACTGATCCGATTTATTTCATTTTTTCAGAACAAAAATTCAGAAAATAATTTCCGAGCCCCCTTTAATAATTCGAAGTCCCTGGTATATGCAGAGGCTTCAGAAACTGAAAAACCGGTTCCAAAAACCGGTTTTTAAAGGATATCTCCGCCATTTACAAACCGATCCTGCTGATTCAAAAAACCGAAATTTTAAAAAAATATTTGTGTCCGATCTGTATAAAAATAAAAACCTATAGCTTAAACCAGGGCTTCAAAAAATAAAAAATGCGTTTTGTCCGATATCTCAGTTATTATTGAACCGATTTATTTCATTTTTTCAGAACAAAAATTCAGAAAAAAATGTCCGAGACTTCTTTGTAAAAACGAAGTCCCTAGTATATACAGAGGCTTCAGAAACTGGAAAACCGGTTCTAAAAACCGGTTTTTTTAACATATCTCCGCATTGTATGAACCGATCTTGCTGAATTCCAATAGCAAAATTCTCGAAAGCATTTCCGATCGTTTGATATATATATTATATATGTCAGTTATCGGTGGGCTTCATAAACGCCATTTCAACCGACACACGGACGGACGGACGGACGGACATGGTCCTATCGTCATCATTTCTTACAAGGATCCCGAAAATGTAAACTTTTTTGCTCTCCGACGAAAATTGTGGGAATTACAAACGGAATGACAAACTTATATATACCCTTTACACCTTTGGTGAAGGGTATAAAAATAAAAAGTATGGATTATACGCATACAATTGCAATTACAAGACATCATACAATGCAACAGCAACATGGATGACAACATTTATGCCAGTGACAGTTCTTCTTGTCATTTATGACAACCTACATGTCTACAACTTATAGTACTATGTACTGCACACAGCACTATGTATTACATGCCATTACTGCTGCTTTTTTAGTATAAAAAAAATACAAGTGTAAACTCCATATAGTACACTTGCAGCGCTTGTCTATAATAATCTCAATATTAAGAACAGTGATTCCTAATGATGTTTGTTTACGAAACATTGGACGTGTATTAACTAGTGAGGAATTTTCGAAAAAAGTTTTTAAATCTAACTAAATCTATTATTTAATTAAAACGCTTATGATAAATTTTCATCGTATGGAAGAACTTATATTAATAAAAATAAAATTTGATGAAGTCAAAAGAAAAATTAACTAGTAAAAAGTTTAAGAATCTCTAACATTGTAATACAACGAACAAGAGGTTTTTCCTTTTAAAATATCTTATCAGCGGTACCTTAAAAACCAACATTGCAACATTGTATTTATATTCACGACACATTTTCTGAATTTTAAAATAATTTCTTGAATTAAATCAAAGTTTTTATAAATAGCCATTGACAAGGCTTTTGTAAATATAAAGGTCTATGATCTCATTTTATTTTGTGCAATTAAAAAAAGTACTTTCTACATGCAAGTTTTTTTTATACTTTGAATATAAATACATTCTTAAGTCCGACATGCGAAGAATTAGGCTGCAAATAATCAGGTTGTAAGGGGAAAAGGAAACACTCATTATCAATATTAACCCTGGAAGGGCTTCGTTAGTCGTTTCGACTAACAACAATGCTTTTTTGAGTGATATTTCTTTATTCGTTTCATATTTTTTTTGAGAATTTTGGTATAACACCTGCCGTAAAAAAGATCTTGAAGTGTCCAGATGTATGTTGCTATGAGCGGTCTGGAAGTTAGAATTTTAAGCAACCATGTTAGTCGAAACGACTAACGAAGCACTTAGTGTGACTTTTTGAACTTTTAGCGATAAAGTAGTTTAGTAAATGAAGTAATGCAGTGAATTTAATATTTGTTCCTATAGTGTGAAATATATTTTTTGGGGGAAAATAAATACAATATGACTTCCAGAAATAATTTTAACAACACATAAGTACATTTTTTTGTCAAATTACACAATGATGATTTTCCTCTATCAAATGGAAAAGGCATGCTGAAGACTGAATAAAGCCATATTATGAAGTACTAACGATTACAGATCGACTTCATATTATGAGTTCTATAATAAAAACTAAGGACGCGATTGATAATTTCGAAGACTTATCGGTGCTTATCTATATTTTCTGCAACAATCTAAAGATTAATTATATTATTAGTTTATTAAAAAAATATGTTAAAAACAATTAATGAACCACCTTTTATAAAACTTCCTTAAAAACTACATAAGGATCTAATTTAGCGACAAATGTGTTATCGACTGTGTTCTACAACCAATATAACAACCAAGCATCGTAAAAATTTCGAAAATCTCCTATATCTAGATAAATTTATAACAATAGTGTAAATTGAAGAAAAAGGAAATAAAATTTGCAGCTTCTGCGGCTAAAAAAACACTGAACTACTAAGGGATACTGTGAAAAAATGAGAAAAGCATCACAAATTTGAAATATGCACAGAGTATGTAAAAACATTTATTTTTATACCCTTCACCACAGGTGTAAAGGGTATATATAAGTTTGTCATTCCGTTTGTAATTCCCACAATTTTCGTCGGAGAGCAAAAAAGTTTACATTTTCGGGATCCTTGTAAGAAATGATGACGATAGGACAATGTCCGTCCGTCCGTCCGTCCGACCGTCCGACCGTCCGTCCGTCCGTGTGTCGGTTGAAATGGCGTTTATGAAGCCCACCGATAACTGACATATATAATATATATATCAAACGATCGGAAATGCCTTCGAAAATTTTGCTATTGGAATTCAGCAAGATCGGTTCATACAATGCGAAGATATGTTAAAAAAAACGGTTTTTAGAACCGGTTTTCCAGTTTCTGAAGCCTCTGTATATACTAGGGACTTCGTTTTTACAAAGAAGTCTCGGACATTTTTTTCTGAATTTTTGTTCTGAAAAAATGAAATAAATCGGTTCAATAATAACTGAGATATCGGACAAAACGCATTTTTTATTTTTTAAAGCCCTGGTTTAAGCTGTAGATTTTTATTTTTATACAGATCGGTCACAAATATTTTTATAAAATTTCGGTTTTTTGAATCAGCAGGATCGTTTTATAAATGGCGGAGATATCCTTTAAAAACCGGTTTTTGAAACCGGTTTTTCAGTTTCTGAAGCCTCTGCATATACCAGGGACTTCGAATTTTCAAAGAAGGCTCGGAAATTATTTTCTGAATTTTTGTTCTGAAAAAATTTAATAAATCGGTTCAGTAATAACTGAGATATCGGGGAAAACGAATTTTTTATTTTTGAAGCCCTTGTTCAAGCTACAGATTTTTATTTTTATAAAGATCAGTCATAAATGTTTTTATAAAATTTCGTTTTTTTTAATAAACCAAATTCGTTTATAATCAACAGAGTTATGGCCCAAAAACAAATCTGTTAAGAATATAAATACACACACAAACATGTATATTAAGCATTGTAATGACTATTAGTGACGTTTTTTGTTTTTTGTATAGACAAGTAGTTTAGTTAGCAACAGAAGTAATATAATGAATAACAGTGTTGTTGTTGTTCTTTGTATATGCAGCCAGTTTGTATATACACACATAAAAAATATATAAATATGGAATTGTTGTTGTTGTTTATTTTTTAAAAGCAAAGCCTGCTATGATTGTTTTTTTTTTATATATTCAAATTTTCGTAGTTTGAATAAAATTTAGATTTATATATGTGAAAATATGAAAGCATACGTTAAGGCGAAAATTTTATTATTTGTCGGTAATATGGTAATATGATGTCGATAAGATAGTAAGATGGTAATATGGTGAAGGGTATCAAAATTTTATTAAAATGTTTTTTGGTTAGAATAATTATAGGGTGCACACATTTAAAAAAACTTATGTTGCCTATTCCAAATTTTTTACACAACTGACACAAAGGGTACTTATGTAACACCATCTCTGGAAAAGTACAAATATTGATGTATTTTTTTGCTGAATATTTTTAAAACAACGGAAAGTATTTAGGATTTTTTGCTGTTATTTTATTAAAATTAATTCATCAACCAAAAATCAATTGTTTAATTTTTCATTTTAATGATACGTTTTGAAATATTTTTAATAAAAGTTAGTGTTAGTCGTTTCGACTAACGAAGCCCTCAGAGGGGTAAAAATATCGAAGCCCTTCCAGGGTTAAGCAAATAGCTGAAAAATTTGATCATTATATTGCTTTGCACATTGTTTTAAAAATGCTAATAAACCACGAGCCTTATTAATAGTCAAAGTGATATAAGAAATAAAATTCAATTTAGTATGAAAGTTCTTCAATGTTCGCAAAAGCGAGGTATTTTCGAAACAAATATATTCGAGAAATTATCAAAAATTATATATAAAAAGTGAATGTTCGTAGCATCGTAACTTACTCGATAGTTAATGTTCGAGAAATTTTCGAGAATTTTTAAAATATCGAATTATCACAATATTAAATTAAATAAATGTTTCGAGAAAATATCTATTTTTCTCCATTTTCGATATTTTGTTACTTAAAAAAACGTATTTTCTTGTTTGTACATGTCATTCTATAGTCATAGTTCATATTGATCGATTGTAATTTTGACTTAAATTTATGAAGTAAGTTTAACTTTTAAAAACTTTTTGGAAAATAATAAAAAATGATAAGTAATATTGCAACATGTCAAAAGACATTCGCGAAAAACATATTTAACTAAATGATAAATTTTTTTCTTCCAAATTAATTTAGTAAACGTACACCAAAAAAAATGTGGATTTGGGCAGCAGAAAAATTAATATTATTGAGACTTAAGTTAGTTAAGTTTAAAATAAAACGAGAGAAGAATATATAGTCGGTCAATACCGACTATATGATACCCTACTCCATTGCGTATGAGCATAAAAATTTGGGAAGCTGATTTACCAAGTGATAGACCAACACTTTTACTAAATTTAAAATAAATCATGCAAGTACAGAATAATGCGTTAATAATAACATCTTGATGATTTTATGCATTATAGGGCGATTTCCGGAAGTGGGTTTATATGGGAGCTATGGTAAATTATGGACCGATTCTCATAAATTTTATCAATGTTGTTTCTACCTATATAAAACTTATTTGTGTCGAATATTAACTTGATACTATCTTTCGTATGGGATTTATGCACGTTAAAGTGATTTTCGGAAGGGGGGTTTATATGAGAGCTATGGTCAATCATTGACCGATTTTCATAAAATTTCGTACAAAGATTGGTACCTGCACAAAACTTATTTGGACCGAATTTCTTTAAAATATTCTTAATATTAAGACATTTTTAAGTGTGGAAACTCTATTCCGGGGGGACAATTGTATGGGGGGTAGGTGAAATAATGGACCGATCATATCCAATTTCAATAGGCTTCGTCCTTGTATCATAAAAGTTCCACCTGCCAAATTTCATTCAATAATCTTCAAAATTGCGACCTGTACTTTGTGCACAAGGTTTACATGGACAGCCAGCCAGACGGACGGACGGATGGACATCGTTAGATCGATTTAAAAAGTGATTCTGAGTCGATTGGTATACTTTAAGGTGGGTGTTGGATAACTCATTCTATGCGTTACAAACATCAGCACAAACACATAATACCCCCACCACCTATGGTGGTGTAGGGTGTAAAAATTGCTCTAAAAATTAAATCAGATGTTAATTTTAAATGAGAAACAAAATAAAAATGAAACAGAATAGAACTATTGCCAACGATTCATTAGTAATATCAATATCGAACAATTTTCGATATCGAAAACTGATCTTTAACGAACATTTTCTCGTTTTGCTAACGATACCACTTATTATTCGATTTAGATATCAAGCGAGTATAAGCATGATCGACGCAATGGTTATAACTCAAAAAGATTTTGATGTCACACATTGGGATAGAAATGGCAAAAGTGGTGCTTAAACCCGGGAAACATATACTTAAAATAATTAAAAATACCCTAGCACAAAATCGACAACAAATTGAAATTCCATCAAAATTTTTAAATTTGAGCGGAACTTTTGTTATGTAAAAACATACCTACACATAAATATTTTTATGTCTCTATATGTATAATTAAAAACAATTGCAAGTACTTGTGGTTTATAATGACTTGATTTCTTTTATTGGTTTTGTCACATTGTTGGTATGTTTCTATATATTTTTTACTTTTATTTTTTTATGTTTTACAACATGAAAACAATGTCATTTAATCTCATATTGTTTGTCATCACATCGCATCACATCACACCATTCCACGCCACATCATTGTACCAATTTAATTGTTTTGTAATCAAGATACACTGTTATGTATCAGAATTCACTTTTGTCTTTATTCATCACTTTTTTTTATTTCAAAAAAACAATATTTAAAATACTTTATCTTGAGAACAATTGTTTTGCTTTTTATTTTTTATTTTTATATAAAGATGTATTATTTTATATACAAATTGTTTTCAATTGTTTTTTATAATTCAAGTAGAAATTTCCGTTTCATCTTTGATTACAAAAGATAACCATGAGTCCTAAAAATAAATTATGTTTTTTGCACTGCAAATCATTCAATGATTAATGTGGTTTTTCCTCTACTCCACCCCATAAATTGATTTTAAATCCCAATTGGAAATTGGTTTGATTAAACCATTAGCATTTTGGTAAAATTGATTTATTGCTTCAACGTGTGTCCAACATTAAAATAACTGAGGAAATATGTATTTTATCAGTTCTATACTGAAAATTAAATCTAGTCTTTAGAGAAATATTCATATAAATAGTTATTCTTTAAATCAAATGGTGGTGGTGGTTTATCTAAACCACTCACACACATGCAAAATTTAGAAAAAAAATGATATAAAAATTCTCATGAATAAAAGGGGTGTGTATTTGAAATACTGTTTAAAATATATGAAATTCTTATTTCTATTAAATACTAGTTGTTCCTACAACTAGTCAGAGTCGTAGTTATTGAATGTAGTAATGAACAGAGTAAATAACTAAATTTGTATATTTCATATTGTATATAATAAAAATATCATACTTCAAATATAGTAGATTAAATTTATATAGATTGCAAGCATATTTGTAATATTTATTCAATGTTATAATTGAATAAAGAAAAGTAAATATACTGTTTTCTTTCCCACAAACTACGTCAATATAAACATGTTGCTTTTGTATTTTATGCAACATGTTGCTATTAAAACGTTCAGGAGTTTTAATTTTTTTTTTTTTTTTAAGAAAATTGCATTTTTGTATTAGAAATTTTCATTTTGGTTTACAAAAAAAGAACAAAAAAAAAAAAAAAAAAAACAAGAGTAGAAGATATAGTCAGTCAAGCCTGACTATATGATACCCTACACCATTTCGATCCACATAGTTTTGTTTTTACTTATATACAACTTACTTGTGCTAAATATTAACAAAATACTAACATTTGTATGGGATTTATGCACGTTAGTGATTTTCGGGAGAGGAGTTTATATGGGAGTTATGGTCAGTTATGGACCGATCTTCATGATTTGGCAGACGGATTCTTGCTGATATAAAACTTATTTGTACTAAATTTCATTAAAATATTCCTATTTTTAAGGCATCTATAAGTGTTAAAACTCTATTCCGGGAGGACATTTGTATGCGGGCTAGGTGAAATAATGGGCCGATCATAACCAAATTCAATAGGCTTCGTTCTTCATCTTATCTTATCTTCAAAATTGCGACCTGTACTTTGCGCACAAGCTTTACATGGACAGCCAGCCAGCCGACCAGACGGACGGACGGACATCGTTAAATCGACTCAGAAAGTGATTCTGAGTCGAGCGGTATACTTTAAGGTGGGGGTCCGAAGATTTTTTCTCTGCGTTACAACTTCTGCACAAACACATAATACCCCAACCACCTTTGGTGGTGTAGGGTATTTAAAAAAAAACTGAAAATTATCTAAAAGGAAATTATAAGATATGAATTAACCAAAAAAAGTTACAAATGTTTTTTTATGTTTTGGTCAAATATTAAGAGCTAATTTTTAAATAACATCAAAAAAATAAATAAATTTTAACGAGTTAAACTGCGATTTATTACTATTTTATCTATAAAAATGTATTTTTTTTTTTTTTCAAATTAGACAAAAACCGCAGAACTTATTCGATTTTATAGGCACCTCTTACTCGCAATTAAAAATTTTGCGATATAAATTTTTTGGCGTATAAACGGTGAGTTAATATTCTATTTGCGAGTTAGTAACTCAAGAAAACTGATTGTGATTAGTGGCCACCTTTTACGTTCATAGAATTTTTGATGATATTTTTTGTATTTTTCTCATTTGGTACAACAAGTAAAGAAATATATTTCTTAATTTAATTTGCGTATAAACAGTGAGTTATTTATTTGCAAGTTATTTTTTTTATTTGCAATAATCGTGCATAAAAAACGTAATATGTAATAACTTACTTAAACTTTTCATACTTTTTAATAAAGTTATGAAAATAATAACTTTTTGAGTTTTTTAGCGATTTTCTATAGGAATAATTCACTTTATTCTACACAAGATAGCATTTCAAACTTTGCTAACAAATATATATATAATCTTAAAGAAACAAATCAGAAAAATTTACATCAAAATCAAAATAAATTTAAAAAGGGCGCATACAAATAAATTTAAAGGGGGGATTATATATAGTTAAAAAAAGTACGTCCTTCAGCTTTCTAAATTAATTAATAATCTTGAAATGATTGACAGGAACTACCCTAAAAGGGTATTTTTTTCGCAATATCTCGAAATTTAGTAGGTATTTTAAAATTGTTTAAATTTGTTTTGTGATGTCCTCAAGAAGGTCTACTGCCCACATTAGATCATTTTCCAAATGAAAATAAAAAGTATAATTTTGTAACAACGTGTTGTTAACTTTTTTTCTGATAAAAATACATTTATTTTAACTTTTTTGGAGGTAAATATTAATAACATCTAAATAAGTGCATAATAACCAATTCAAATTGATAACAAATTTTATTTATATGATATATAAAAAGAGCTTTATAAGAAAAATATAAAATTGTCCTTTTTACGAAGGAAAAGTGCTATTAGTTTTTTCAAATTACAATAAATTATATTGTTTTCTTTAAATCACTTTTTTTATTTTGAAATTACACTAGGTATAGTTATTATATACCGATAAACAAAAATTATCTTATTGAAAATTGTACGAAAATGAAAAAAGTATTTGATATATAGGAAATTTTTCAGAAATAATTAGATTAAGCACATCTCCTTAATATATTTACATTGGTACCGTTTTTTACTGTTGCATATGTTCTAGTCATCCAAATTAGGCTTTGAAATTAATCAAGGATAGAGAATTTGGGTATATAGCTCTGTCATGGCGTCTTATTTATACATGTTGTCAAAAGTTTCCGATTATCATGTATACTTGAGTATACTTTTATACATGTATATACTTTTTCATATGTCTCGCTTATTATTCATCACCAGGGAAACCACAATATGCTCTAAAAAAATGGGTTTTATCCGCATTAAATATGCAGTAAAAAACATAAAATATGCTCTAAAAAAATCGAAAATATGCACTTAAAAAACAAAGATTTTGTATAATTTTTTAACAAAATTGTGTTTTTCATTAAAACAAATGGTTTTATTAATATTTCAACGTTATAAAATAATGCAAAACTGAAATTATCAACCGCGTCGAAATTTGATTCCCCATTTTTTTAACTGTATCTCATAAAAACTTTATTGATCTTCTATTTTCTTACCCATCTAATTCTATACACTATTGTTAGTTCAGAAATTATCAAATTTATCATATCGCTAAAATATCGTAGCCGACAACATTTTCAAAATTTGTGTTTTAATGAAAATCTATAATTTAGAATGTATCAAGTGTCATTTCGGATTTATAGCGAAAGTAAATTTATCGTGATATTTTTCATAGATATGTATAACAATGTGTAAACAATAACAAAAATGCTTCTACTGTAAAGTTTTGTTTTCTGCACTTACGATATTTTCTAGGTAAGAGCTCGATATGCTTTCATAAAAAAATATTGTTTTTACAATATAAACTTCATTCATAATATTCAATCTTGTTGCTACAAGACAAGCTCCTCAACGATAAAATGGAATCCATTAAAGTAAATTTTAAAATTTTTGTTTTCTCATTTTTTTTTTTTTTTTTCTTATAAATCAAATTTGAAAAAAATTTCCTGAGGTATAAAAAAAATATCCTAAAAATATGCTCTAAAGGGGTTAAATATGATCTAAAAAGATATGCTATAAATATGCACTAAAATTCGCTAAAATGCAAAAATATGCCGTTAAGAGTAAAATATGCAAAAATATGCACTAACAAATTGATGCCAAAATTTTTTATTTGTTTTGAAACCGATAAATATTTAATGGATGGCTTCATTCAACGTGTAGGAAAAAACATGCAATTGCATATTGTGGTTTCCCTGTTCATCACACTATGGTGCAGAATCGAAAAATTTTAGAAAAAATTTGTAACTTTTAATCGGCTGGTTAAATTTACATTAAATTTTACGCTGGTATAGCAGAGGAGTATACAATTTGAAACAAAGGGCGTGATATATTTAACTAAGGTGCCCGGAAAACTATAAGGTCACTTTTCATTGCTCCGTGTATTAAAAGTACAGGGGTATTTAATGGTACTACTAGCTAAAATATTTGTTAGTAAAAAGTGTTCTTTATACACCTTTTGGTATTATTTATTTGACATTTGATTTTTTTATATACAGAAGTGTTGAAAATGTGAACTTTCCAATGAGTCAAAATGATAAGGTCAGTTCATTTCTTTTCTACTAAAATCATATTTTTTTTGCAATTTATTCCATCACTATCTTCATTTATTGATTTGTAGAAGTGATTAGGAAGTGAATTATTTAAATTTCCAGCAAAAACTTGGTAATGGTATGTAGTTACAAATGTAGTTACTTTTCAATCATAACAACATACTTTCTGCATTACATGAAAGTAGATTAGTAACTACTTAATTTTAACTTGATATGTAATCAATTACATAAGATCAGATTTTTGGAAATTTAACAAATAATTAATCGTAAAAATCCTGATTTCCGCATGTTTTCAAATAAATAAATTTAAAAAAAAAAAATTATCAGCTTTTTATTTTCAATACTTCAGTGCTTACTTGTAACCGATAATGTAACTAGTTACTATTCATTTTGCTAATAATGACTTCTGTAATACTTTGAAACTAATGAGTGATTGAATAGCTACAAAGTAATTAGTTCTTGTAACGACATCTAAGTAATGACTTTCAGAAATTCCTACCTGTAATAATATAGAGTAAGTAGTTGCCTCTAATGACATCACTGTGTTAAAATAATGAGTTATTCATCTAATCTGAAAGTAGTGAAGAGCCATTATTTTAGCCAACTTTAAAAATTTCCACTTTTACCTATCCCTCTGAATTGTACGATCGTTTTGCAAGATAAAAGTGCACAACTAATTCCAAATGATCTAAGTAAAATTGAATTTACATTGAATTGTTTTGCCTGGCACCTTATTAAGTAGCGTAATTTCAATTCCACAAAAGAAATATTAATAAGTCTTATCGTAAATTATTAAGTAAAAATTACATAATTTATTTGAAAAAAAAAAAAAAAATAATAATAAAAATTTAAAAACAAGCAGTGCAATCGAAAAAAGCTTAATGTGGTATTCACACTTGCTCACATCTAACATCTACTATCAATTTTACAAGATGTTAACATCTTCTAATATGAATTGTTAAGGGATCAGAACTCAACATCTTTATCTCATTTTGTTCCACCTAACATCTTTCGATTATTTTGGCGTCATCACTAGAAAAAGGACATGAAACTGAAAAAATCAAGAAAAAAAAATAAAAAAAAAAAAAATGAAATTGAAGAAAGATTCGGCTGTGCCGAATCTTTGATACCCTTCACCATATTACCATATTACCATCTTACTATCTTATCGACATCATATTACCGTATTACCGACAAATAATAAAATTTTCGCCTTAACGTATGCTTTCATATTTTCACATATATAAATCTAAATTTTTTTCAAACTACGAAAATTTGAATATATAAAAAAAAACAATCATAGCAGGCTTTGCTTTTAAAAAATAAACAACAACAATTCCATATTTATTTGTTTATGTGTGTATATACAAACTAGCTGCATATACAAAGAACAACAACAACACTGTTATTCATTATATTACGTTGCTAACTAAACTACTTGTCTTATAGGCAAAAACGTCACTAATAGTCATTACAATGCTTAATATACATGTTTGTGTATGTATTTATGTATATTCTTAACAGATATGTGTTAGTTTAAAAAAAAAAAATAAACAACAACAATTCCATATCTATTTATTTTTGTACAGACTGCATATACAAAGAACAACAACAACACTGTTATTCATTATATGACTGCTGTTTCTAACTAAACTACTTGTCTATACAAAAAACAAAAAACGTCACTAATAGTCATTACAATGCTTAATATACATGTTTGTGTGTGTATTTATATTCTTAACAGATTTGTTTTTGGGCCATAACTCTGTTGATTGTGAACGAATTTGGTTTATTAAAAAAAAACGAAATTTTATAAAAACATTTATGACTGATCTATATAAAAATAAAAATCTGTAGCTTGAACAAGGGCTTCAAAAATAAAAAATTCGTTTTCCCCGATATCTCAGTTATTACTGAACCGATTTATTTCATTTTTTCAGAACAAAAATTCAGAAAATAATTTCCGAGCCCCCTTTAAAAATTCGAAGTCCCTGGTATATGCAGAGGCTTCAGAAACTGAAAAACCGGTTCCAAAAACCGGTTTATAAAGCATATCTCCGCCATTTATAAACCGATCCTGCTGATTCAAAAAACCAACATTTTATAAGAATATTTGTGACCGATCTGTATAAAAATAAAAATCTATAGCTTAAACCAGGGCTTCAAAAAATAAAAAATGCGTTTTGTCCGATATCTCAGTTATTATTGAACCGATTTATTTCATTTTTTCAGAACAAAAATTTAGAAAAAAATGTCCGAGACTTCTTTGTAAAAACGAAGTCCCTAGTATATACAGAGGCTTCAGAAACTGGAAAACCGTTTCTAAAATCCGGTTTTTTTAACATATCTCCGCATTGTATGAACCGATCGTGCTGAATTCCAATAGGAAAATTTTCGAAAGCATTTCCGATCGTTTGATATATATATTATATATGTCAGTTATCGGTGGGCTTCATAAACGCCATTTCAACCGACACACGGACGGACGGACGCACATGGTCCTATCGTCATCATTTCTTACAAGGATCCCGAAAATGTAAACTTTTTTGCTCTCCGACGAAAATTGTGAGAATTACAAACGGAATGACAAACTTATACCCTTTACACCTGTGGTGAAGGGTATACAAATTATAGGAACACAACAATAACAAAATATCTATTAAAACTTTAATTTAAATACAAATTTTAAGAAATATAATATAAATTAACGTATTAATAATTGTTTTTATTGTTTAGTTGCAATATATAAAAGAAATTATTGATTATTTTTCTTGATCTTATATATATATATATTTTTTTTTTTTCGTCAAGCATTTTTCCTCTGCCAGGTGACTTTTTCATTGATGAATGATGGTAGATGTTAGATGTTGCAAGTGTGAACAAATTTTTCACATTTTTAACATCTTCCATGCATTCCTTCAAGATGTACGCAAGTGTGAAAACGGCATAACACACATTTTGCTTCATAACTTTTTTCAGAAGCAATATTTAAATTATTTTGATCTAGTTATCATTAAAACTATGTCAGTTATTATTTTTAGTAAGTGAAGAAAAGATGTACGTGCTACAAATTATTAAAAAAATTCAAAAAAATCTAAATTGGTCCTACAAAAAATTGGCCAAAGAATTAAATGTTTGACGTCAAACTTTTTCTAATGTTATCAAACAAAATCAGGAGAATTTGACACATCTCAAAAGCAGACAAAATTTCCTAAAAAAAATACCTGGTATGACAAGCTTAATGCAGTTGCGGCAAAACAAGAAAGTCATTTGTTACAGTCGTTTCTATAAATATCGAAATATACATTAAAGAACGTTTGCAAGAAAGGCCTATTCCGTTCATAAGAGAGCACAATGTGTCCACACATTGCTGGCCCGACTTGGCATCATGTCACTACGGTAAGAAAGCTCTGGAGTGGTACCAAAACAATAGCATAGCTTCTGTACCAAGAGAGGTCAATTCTCCAAATTGTCCGGAGCTAAGACAAGTGGAAAGATATTGGGTTCTTGTGAAGAGAGAATTGAAGATCACAAAAAGTTGTCCCAAAATATCGAAGATTTTAAAAGAATATGAGCAAACTGTTCCAAAAATGTGACTGAAAATACTATCAAATCTCTAATGGAAGGGTTACCAAAAAAGGTTGACGAGTTCATAAGTTGTGATTAGAACTGTAAAAGTTATATTTTTTGTGATGACCAATATTATATCAATTAAATTAAAAAAGAATGAGAACCTAAATCTGGATATTTTTTAAAATGAGGTCCACCCTAATATTTATGGAAAATTACTAAGAATACTCCCAGGAATATTTGTGTAAAATTTCGTTCATTTGATATTAAAGATTAAAAAGTTACAGGCTTATGAACAAAAAATTTAAAATGTTCCCACTGTGCGATGGTCTAAATTGAAATTTAGTTTTTACATTTTTGAAATGTGCAATTTTATTTATCTAAAACTAGTGTTCGCGGGAGTTTGTAAAAAACGTAGTTTTCTTATAAAATATTCTTTTTGGGAACATAAAAATTTGTTCATTATAAACAAAGAGAGAGAAACTATAGTCAGTCTTGACCCTACACCATTGTGTATGAGCTAAAAATGAAACTTGTTGCCAATTGTAGACCAACACTTTTACTAAATGTAAAATAAATTATACAAATACAGAACAATGATTGAAACTAACATCTATATGACTTTATGCACATTGGGGCGATTCCCGGAAGTGGGGTTATATGGCAGCTATGGTAAATTATTGATCGATTCTCATATATCTTGGCAATGTTGTTTCTACTTATGTAAAACTTATTTGTGTCGAATATTAACTTTATACTATCATTCGGTTGGGATTTATGCACGTTAAAGTGATTTTCGAAAGAGGGGATTTTTATGGGAGCTATGGTCAATTATAAACAGATCTGAATGAAATTTGTCACAAAGATTGACATTTATACAAAACTCCTTTGTATAGACTTTCATTGAAATATTGCTATATTTAAGGCATTAAGGACCGATCATAACCAATTTCAATAGGCTTCGTCCTTGTGTCAAAATAATTATTTGTGCCAAATTTCATCAAGATATCTTTTAAAACCACCTATGGTGGAGTAGGGTAAAGAAAGTTCGCTATAATCGTGTTCGTTATAAGCGTAGTTAATTGTAGCTCTATTTCAGTACTCGTCAAACTTGCAAGTTTTAGTCAAAATTTCCAGGAAAGCATTCCCGCACAAAGAATTCATGTGTATTGTGTTGTTTTTCTGACAATTTCAGAAAAATTCTGACTAAAAACTTGGTAATGACATGTAGTTACTTTGTAATGACAACAGCATACTGTTTGCATTACATAGAAGTTGTTTAGTAACTAATTGTTTATAGCTCGAGTGTAATTAATTATTAATGATCAGATTTTTGAAAATATTAATTTTTATTGAATTTTTTAAAGCAGTTACCAATTTATATGTTTAAAGATGGGATACATAAATGAAAGGCAAAATTTGCGTATAAATTAATTTGTAGTCTAAAATAGTTTATTTTTATTACATTTATTTTCATTGCATTTCTGGTTGTTCTTAAGTTTTTTAAATTCAAATTTATAAAATATTTTTATAAAAAAAAAAAAAAAAAAAAAACTTTTTTATATCCTAACATTTTATTCACTTATTTATAACCTTAAATTTAACTAGTTCCCATTGCTATTACTAATTATGACTTCAGTAATGCTTTAAAATCAATGCGCTATTTAACTGCTTGGAAGTAATTAGTTATTGTAATGACATCTAATTAATGTATAGAATAAGAAGTTGCCTATAATGTCATCACCGTGTTAAAATAATGAGTTATTCAGCTAATGCGTAAGTAGTGAAGAGCCGTTATATTAGTTTTTTAACTCATTACATGGCAACCAAAGTTTTTGCTGGGTATAAATTATTCAGGAATAGAGCTTGTGTAGAAAATGTTTGTAAAACGAATGAAACCGAAGAAAAGTGATTGCTGTAGCCATATGTCGCCTTGTACCAATGTTAAATGATATTTTTGAATTAATTGTATTTTAGATCAGTCTATTTACATTCCAAAATTTCCCAATTATATTGTATGAAATTTCTTATTCTAGCTTCGTACTGAGGTACATATATGTTAGAATTTATTGGAAGTTGTGCTTATATTAAAGATTGTAGTTTATTTTATTGTTTACTGATTTATTTTGTCTAAAACTAGAAATCTGATTATTATTGGAACGAATCTAATATCTGCATGGGATTGTAATTTATTTACTTATTATGCAAGGACATAAACTACAATATGAAATATATTCATATTGGATTTTATCTTGATATATTGCTAAATCGACTCAGAGAATAATCTTCAGACGATTAGAGCTTTTAAATTAGTGTTAGACAAACTGTATATAAAATTTGCTTAAAAATCGATTTCCATAGATTAATTTTCTTTTGTGTATATTTACCTGACTTCTGCTGATTTAATAACAGCCTTTGGTGGTGCATCCCAATAATTAGGTGCTGGTGGCACCCATTGTCTTATCATTTGATAATTGCCTTCGAGCAATTCCATGCTCTCAATGACTTCTTCATCGGATTCATCATTGTTGCCGGCCAAACTGAAATTATCATCTGAGTTCATGTCTGACATTTGTAAACATTACACATTCGTTAGCAAAAAAACGAAAAAAAAATCAACAATAACAATAAGAAGAGGAGGAATCAAAACAAACTCAAATGTTATTGAAATAATTTCACAAAATTACAAAAGAAAGACGAAGAATACAGCGGATGCGGATGCGCACGCATAGAAGAAACATAAACATACAAACGCACGAATATTTAATGTAATTACAAGACAACGACACAAAGAAGGAAACAAACTTGCAACAACATCAATGAAAAATGAACAAAGAATGATGATGCTGCAACATTTCTTGGGAATATTTTTCTTTTATTTTCTTTTCTTAAACTTTTCATAGGATTTTCTCAAGGTGATAAAACTTAAGTTTCTCTTACTCTTTTTTTAGCTTTTTCTATTATTGGCTTTTCTTTGTAAATTTCTTTTCTTTATTTCACAATTTTTTATTATTTGATTATTTTTTAAACATTTATTTCGATAAATTTTATTTATTTTTGTTGTTTTATATAAATTTAATTACATTAAAATCATGTTTGGTAAATCACTGTATTTTTTGTTAGAAAAATTAAACACAAAAACAAGAAACGAAATCACGAAACGTCAAATCAACCACTTTCATTTCAACATCAACATCTAAACCGTACCGCTCACGTTGCAATCGAATTTAATCTAATCGTTGAAATTTTCCAACATTTTTGTTTTGGCTCAAAACTTTGTGTCAGTCAGTCACATGAAAAACCTTCCACGTTTATTTGTACATTTATTGCTACTGCTTTTGCTTTTGTTGTTTTTGTTTTTCTTGCTGTTTTTTTGCTATTTAGTGTTTTAGTTGTTTTTTTTTTCTGGTTTGTTTTTCTTTTGCTTCTTTTTTGTGTTTGTGTTCGTGTTTTTATTTTGTTTTGCTCTGCTGCAATATCGACTGGAGAATGAATACACAAGGGTAAATTTTGTACTTTTTGTTGTTTTTGTGTTCATATTTTTTGCATCCCCTTTTCAATTCAGTTCAATGTCGTAGTAGTTGCTGTTTTTGTTATTTGTTGTCCATGACCGTGGTGTTTTTCTGTGCGTTTATATTTCCCAGCAGTTCTGTTAACTGTCATCGGACTAATGTCACCAGAATAATTATATTAAGATGCGTTTGTACTAATAGGAAAATAATTAAATTTTCATAGATTACATAGTGACATTCTAGTAACTATTAAGAAACTCAAAGCCGAATACATTATGGATTACTTAGGTATAATAAAATAGACGATTGAATGATTGAATGTGAAGAGAAATATTACAATATGTATTAAAATGTTACTTTCACGTACAAAAGTATATATTAAGATTGACTGGTAAGATTTATTTTGGAAAACATGTTTATACAGTTCATTCCTTCCAGGGCACAAATATACAAATCAATTAAACTTTTATAAAGCTTAGTGTTGCAACCAAAATTGACACTACTTTGGGGGACAGTACACAAAACTGTTGGGGTATCTTAGATATCGTATGTACGTGTTTGTGTCTATTGAGTTTTAGTTACTGTTTTGGTTTGGTTTTTCTTTGTTTGTTGGTGTTTGAACCCATAAATACACACACTTTCAAATGCATATTTACCGGCACCGGTATTTTTATATCAGTGTATGCGTGTGTGTCTGTGTTAAACACATACTTAAATTATGGGTTTTTTATTAAACAAAATAAGGGTTCATTCAGTTTTGTTTTTTTTTTAATATTTTTTGCACTTTAATGTTTTTGTGTCTGATTTTTATTTTAGAGGGTGAGGATGGGAGGTAGAATATGCTCGTAACTGTGCATATTGTTAAAATTATATTGTGTTTTTGTTGTCGTTGTTCGCCTTATGTGGCAAATAAACTACAAAATTTCCATTCTCTTTGTTAAGTATTTGATACAATTATAAAGTATAAACGTTTACAGTGGGACTTTCTAAATAAAATATAATAACTTCCTATTAATATAAAAATACATAACACAGGGAAACACTGATTCTGCAGTCAATTCGGATACACAGTATTAATAATATTAACGAAATTTCTGCAATTCTACATATCGTTAGTAAATTTGAAGATATTTAGTCAAATTGAAGAATATTATTCAATTTGACTAAAATAAAATTGTAAATTTTAACAAAATTTCTTAAATTTTACATGTCTTTAGTAAAATTCACTAAATTTTTTAATCATATTGAAGAATTTTTATTTATTTTTACTAGTTTATTATTTAGTATATTTTATACATTTTTTTAAATATCGTTCATATAAATATATAGTACAGTCAATAATTTCTAATAAAAACTAAATAAATATTACAATTATAAGAAATAAATATTTTTGTATTCTTTACATATTATCAAAAACTGTAATTGTACGTAAAGACGTTCAAACTTATTTTGAAGAATTTTCTTCAATTCTACATGTCTTTAGTAAATTTGAAGAAATTTCTTCAATTTGAAGAATTTTATTCAATTTGAATAAAATAAATTATTTAGTTTCGTAAAATGTGTATGCTTTTAGTCATTTACAAATTTTTATTCAAGTTGAAAAATTTTATTCAAATTGACTAAAAAATATTAAACAATTTTAAAATTTACGAAAAATATTAGTTAATTTAACAGATAATTTATTCAAATTAACTTCTTTTTGGGATGTTAAATTGAATAAAATTGTGTGTTGTTTTTCTTACTGCCAATTGTTCAAGAGTTACTGCCAATTTAACTAAATTTTCGTCGATTTAACAGATTTTTCGTCAATTTTTTAACGAAATTTTATTCAAATCAACATATTTTACAAAAAAATATTTTTGACAAAAATTTTTTAGTACACGCAGAGAAAAAACATGGTTACAGCATGATCACCACAACTATTCAATTATTAAATAGCCGTTTTCCATTGATTTAAATATACTGTGTTCATGATAGCAACGTTTATGATTCTGTTTAATCATTTAATGATTACCCACAATCAAAATTTTAATATGGTTCACTGAATTATAATATGTATTTAAATATGTTTATATGAAATCATATTTATGAATAAATCCAATCATTTAGTCAATTCTACAACAATTTAGTTAATTACATAACCATTCATTTCATTTTACAAATTTGGTTAATTCTACAACCATTAAGCCATTAACTTTTAATGCCTTTTGAATACACATTTTTGTGTATCAGTCCAGTAGTTATAATTCTCATTTAGTTTATATATGAACAAATATAAATTGACAAGTTTTATTTTTATTCAGTATGATGAATGTACCACATACCGTGGTACAAATGAATATAAATATGAAAATATGGGATCATATATATGATAAAATGGGTCTATATGTATGATGAAATTAGTTCATATATATGATAAAATGGAATTATATATATGATAACATGGGATTATATATATTATAAAATGGAATTATACTTATGATGGAATTAGTTCATATGTATGATAGAATGGAATAATATACAGTGGTGGCCACGAATTTAAGACACGACATGTAACGAACTAAGTTGTGATAATTATTACAACCCTGCAATATAAAATTAGATTTTGTTAATTTTTCAGTGTACCCTGTAATGTTAAGATCAATTACCGTTATTTGGTTTTGTTTGTGTATACATTTTGTTGCTGTTTTTATTATATTTTCGTAAAAACGTGCTTTTGAAGCTGGTCACGAATTTAAAACATATAAGAAATATTTGGTTTTTAAGTGATTTTTTGGTGTTTTTTGAAGCTAAAAGGTAAGTAATGAATGTTTTATTCCATTTAATGTTAGAATACATCAAAATATTTAGTTAGAAATGGCCAGAGGTACTTGGAGTTCGGATGCCGAGCGAAAATTGATCCAACAAATGAATACTGATGGAAAAACAGTAATGGAAATTTCCAAGCTACTAAAATGTTCCAGATCCAAGATTTACAATGCACTGGAACACATCAAGCAACATGGCACTACCAAAAATGTCAAACAGCACCCTAGAGCCCGAAAAACTACACCCAGGGAGGATAGCTTAATTTATAAATCAGCTGCTAAAGATCCTTTCAAGAGCTCAAGTAAAATTAAAAATGAGATTTCATCGGATTTTGGTATTAATATATCGTCCAGGACAATAAGAAGACGTCTGAATGAGAAGAACTTACGTGGGTGTATTGCACAACGTAAACCACTTGTGTCAAAAAAAAATATTAAATCCCGACTAGCGTTTTCAAGAGAAAATCTCAATAAGCCGATGACATTTTGGAAAAATATACTTTGGAGCGACGAGTCGAAGTTTTGTCGCTTTGGTTCTGATGGAAAACAGTACGTATGGCGTCCTCCAAACCTGGAGCATCACCCAAAGTACACCCTTAAAACGGTTAAGCATGGTGGTGGAAATGTCATGGTGTGGGCAGCATTTTCCTGGCATGGTGTAGGTCCCATTCAGAAGATTATCAATAAAATGGACCAGCATATTTACAAAAACATACTGACAAGCATCATGATACCATTCGCTGAAGACAACATGCCTCTAATGTGGAAATTTATGCATGATAATGACCCTAAGCACACTTCACGCCTAGTGAAGAGTTGCTTAGAGGAAAATAATATCACAGTTCTGAAATGGCCAGCTCAATCCCCGGATCTCAATCCAATTGAGAACTTGTGGAATGATGTTGAGGAGCATGTACGAGCAGTAAAGCCAAAAAATTTGACTGATTTATGGGAAGAAATTCAAAAGGCTTGGTATGCCATTCCAAAGGAGCGCTGTATGGCCTTAGTTGAAAGTTTACCCAGGAGATGCGCTGCTGTGATTCAAAATAAAGGATTTCCCACCAAATACTAATATTGTTTTATGAAGCTGAGCTTTACTTTTGTGAATTAACTTTTATTTTGCCTATGTCCTAAATTCATGACCAGGCTTAAACTTGTATTAATCTGTATAATATGTAAATAAAAATTGGAAACTAAATATAGGTAACAAACTATTGTTGATTTTTTTTCATAACATTACTAGGATCTTTAAAAAATAACATGGATCTAAAATTTGTTCGATAAGATGTAAAAATTATCAGAAATATATAAGTGAAATGTCGTGTCTTAAATTCGTGGCCACCACTGTATATGATGAAATGGAATTATATATATGATGAAATTATTTTATATATATGATAACATGGAATTATTAAATGATAAAAACATGATGAAATTGAAAGCAATACTTAAGAAAAGGTTATAATACTTACTAAAAATTATTAATAAGGTTATGAAACTTACTAATATATTATAAATTGGAATCATAATAATGATTACGTACAAATATACTTATTGTAACCTGGAATCATATATTACAATCATAGTATGTTGCTCTTAGTTTATGGTCACAGGAACCATATTTTTTCTTTGCGTGTAGATTTGAAGAAAATTTGTTGATTCGAAGAAAAATTCTATTGATTTGAAGAACAAATCTGTTAATTTAAATATTTTTTTTTTTCGTTAAAATTCTACGAAAAATTTTCGTCAATATTATCTACGAGATTTGGTTCAGTGTAATATTGTCACCTAAAATGCAATCGTATGAGATATTTCAAAAATATTTGCAGGATAAGTAAATTAAAGACCTTCGATTTGTATGGGGACATTCAATAAAATTTTAAGATTGATTTGTTATAAACTCCCGAAAGAGGGTAAATTTTTAAAATGTAAAGTTTTTAATAAACAGTTTACAGTTTTTTATTTTTGATAAAGAAAACATCATAAACAAAATTTTATTTTTAAATAAGTTTACATTCTTGTAAAATTAAGATTTCAATATAATTTTCTCTAAATTTGTATACTATTTTATTAAATTTTCAATATTTCGAATATTTTGTATTGTGATTTAGATTGTAGGACATCATACCTTGATTTACAGTATTTTTATTTTTTTGCCTTTCACTAACTTTGGTTTATTTCCTTTTAAAAACCTGGGTGGGTTCTTTTGTTGCAATAATGAGTAAAATTTGTTTTTGTAAATACAGTTCACAATTTATACTTAAAATTATGTATGTAAACATTGTTGCTAGATATATTTTGTGAAAAATTCAAAAATTTTAAAGAATTTGTTATTGTATAAAAAGTTTTGAGACAAAATAGTTCTAAATTTCCTTTTAGAAAAAATCATCAAATTAGGGATAAAAATCGTCAACAGGCCATTTTTAGAGTAAAAAATCGTCAAAATGAAGAAAAATAGTCAAATCTGGCAACTGTGAACCATGTGTCCCAGAATGCACAGACTGAATGTCCTTTCGCGGAACAAAATCGCATTAAGAGATATTAATTTTTTTTTTTTACAAAAACCAAATTTGCTGTAAAATATCAGCAACAATCCACACATTTTTATAGAACGATTTCATTAAAATTCGGGCCAAGAGAGCTGTATATATGCATAAATCAAGGTGACAAAATGCATAAGTCTAGATGCCTATATAGCAAGAATATTTGACGCAAATAAGTTTCGTATGAGAAGAAAACCTGGTGCAATGTTTTATCACAGCTGGTCCATAATTGACAATATCTCCCATACGAAACATATTTCGGAAATCAAGCATATAATATGATTTTTATGGAACAATCACCATAATATTACTTACAAGTGTTTTACAGATATACAAATTATACCATCAAAACCAATGTGCTCGAAAATGAGACTTAGTTTTTTAACAAGATTGGGTACCCATTGGATAAAACTAAGCCGACGACGCTGAAATTAATGGTGCTAAACAATTTTAAAAGTTGGCGCTCGTTTTTGAGATCTTTTACTTTGAATGGCTAAAAGATAGGTAAGGAAAATTTAGAAACAACTAACATTCTACTGAATTAAAGGATCATGAATTCATATTATTAAATATACATATTTTAAACGCTGAATTGAAAAACTTTAAACTAACCAAAAATATTACTAAAACTAAATTAAAGTTCTTATTAGTTTTGACATTTTGTATAATAAATTTATAAATAAAATATGGAACGCCTGTCAGCGAAATGATCCGATAAAATATTCCCAAACAAATTTATATATTTTTAATTGCTCCATTTCCAGTTATATATGTACAATGTAAAAAAAAATTAAACCATTATTCAAACAAAACAATTGCCTAACTCTCAAACATTTAAGATATTTTATTTATTAAGACCACTGTAATTAGAGTTTCAAAGTGATTATGACCAAAACAAAATAAATGTTTAAGTATTTGCGATCTCTCAATTCACAAGAACAGAGAAATTTTTAAATTAAAAAAGTCCTTATGGAAACACACGTACATACACATATTTGTTTGCATGTATTTGTTTATTTTTTCTCATGTATTTGTGAGCGCGAGTTTTAATTTACTTACAATACTCATATTAGCAGGACAACAAATACAAGTAAGTATTACTACTCCTCATACTAGCTGCAACACATTCGAGAAATTTCACCCCTTAAGGACTATATTCACGGTAATTTAGGCACGTGCTTCGTTGCATATGAGTGTCTTTATGTCCTCTTCAATCGTACATATACAGCCAATATACAGTTGTACACTTTTACTTCCAATTCAATCCAATTGTCCATAGAGATACACACATTTGTTCATAAACTTTGGGATTTAAAATTTACTTGATACAGTAGCGCTATTCAAAATCATTAAGGTGGGAGAGAAAATTCATAAACCTAAAAGGGTGTCTGATTGAAATACGCCACTTTAAAAGCATAATCGGGGTTGGTAGATGGATATGGATATGACTCACAAGCAACATACAAGGTGGCTTTAAACATTCATTTGTTTCTAGAGCTCAAAATAAGTAAATGTATTTGTCATTATGTTGTATTTGTATATGTGTGTGTATTTAAATGAATGCGTGCGTATTAGTATGCAGTGTTAAAGGAGTGATCATAAATTTTTATGGGATTCTTTTGAATATTTATTAGTATTTAACATGTCTAGCTAAGGAACGGAACATGTGTGCAGTTAAGGAGTGTGATAAAATCACATAAGACCTAAAATATTGCAGGAAATAAACACTAAAAAATATTAATTAAAATTTAAAGAAAAAAAGGATCAACGAAAAAACATTTGTTTATGTTTAGGCAGGAAAAAAGAAAATTTTCACAACTTCAAAAGTAGAACAATGTGCATATTTTAAACTTTTTTGGAAGTTCTTAATAAATACTTCCAAAAAAGTGAAAATAAATGAATTTTTAGCGGGAAAAAAATGTGTAATTCTTGGTTTGCATCCTGTGGATGCTTAAGCCCCTGCACCGTGTCTGAAGGCTCAAGGTGATCACCCCTCGCAGCATAGATTTTATTTGTATGCTGTTCATACCAAAAATAATGCTTTGGTATGAACATAAATTAGAAAAGTTGCATCGATTTCTGTAAACACAACAACAACCACATGAATAATATTTTGCACAACTTACTTTGAAAGGGTCTAGAAAACTTGCAATTTCTGAGGTGAATTTAATATAAGGATCGTGCTCCAATTATGTTGTCCAAAAAATTGACTTTTTCCAAAAAAGTTTTAAAAATAAAATTTTTTATAAACACAATGAAAATATACTATTTGCTTTAAAAAATGACGCAAAAATAATAACTCTACGACTTTTTGCTTTAGAGTTATAAAGCATAGAACTTTTCAAATAATAACTTCATATAAAAAATAATTATATTAAAATATCCTATTTTTTACAATTTTGTTTGATATTTTTAAAGAAAATTAAAATTTTTAAATTTCCACTTATGTCAAAATATAAGTTGTTGGCATCTGATTAATTTCTATTTTAATGTTCTTATCTATCAGACAGTCAATCTTATGTAAAATTTTTCATAAACGTAGTCAATATGGGTATCTAAATTCTTCTTTTGAGAAGATCCATTTGAATTAAAATATTTAAGAAAATTTCAAAAATACTACTAAACACTAAGTAGAAATTTAAAAATTTTAATTTTTTTTTTTTAAATATCAAACAAAATTGTGAAGAAGGCTTGAAAAATAGGATATTTTGTGGAAAATGAGGTCATTTTGTATATGTTTTATATACGAATAAATGCGGTTTAGAATATCTTAAATGATGATAAATTTTCTATGTGTTGCTATGGGAGAAAATATCAAAAATTAAAAAAAAAAAAAAACTACCTTTTTTAAAAACGGTCCAGTTCACGAACGGTCAGCAATAGAACAGAAATATTTTGGGAAACATCATAAAACATACTAAGTTTAATTTTTAGGGGGGTAATGAAACCACTTTTTTGAATAAGTCGCCCTACTGTATTGAATATTTTTAATTTTGGTTTAAATAACACATTTTTTTTTTGTTATTATATGAAAATTTTAATGTCTTATAACTTTAAAGCCAAAAGTGGTAAAGTAAATATTTTTGCGTCATATTTCTAAGCAAATAGTATGTTTTCATTGTGTTTATAAAAAAAAAAAAATATATATTTTTAAAACTTTTTTGGAAAAATTAAATTTTTCGGACACCTTAATTATAACACGTTTTATTTTAAACGGATCGAATAATGCTAATTTTTACTAAAATTTTTTGCAGAATTGCTGGATAAAATAAATTTTTGTATAAATCAGCCCGATTTGTCTCTGTGCAAAATGGCGCTCAAAATTGGCATTTTTATTCGCAGATATGCAGGGGAATTAAAGCGTGTTTCTTTCCTTTAAAAATGGGCAGTATTTAAGATTTTTAAATACTTGTTTGCACTCATCATTCATTTCTCAAATGGCAAATTGAGATTAATTATATTTTTATACTAATTTAATGTTTTCTTTTATTACTGATGTTTATACCCTACGCCACCAAAGGTGGTTGGGGTATTATGCGTTTGTGCTGAGGTTTGTAACGCACAAAAAAAAATATCAGACCCCAACCTTAAAGTATACTGCTTGACTCAGAATCACTTTCTGAGTCGATTTAACGATGTCCGTCCGTGTAAACCTTTTGAACAAAGTACAGTTCGCAATTTTAAAGATATCTTGAAATTTGGCATGAACAATTATTTTGACACAAGGACGAAGCTGAAATTGGTTATGATCGGCCCATTATTTCACTCAGCCCCCAAACAAATGACCTCCCGGAATAGGGGTTTAAAGATCATAAATGCCTTAAATATAGCAATAATTCAATAAAACTTTGTGCCAAATTTCATCAAGATCGGTCTATAATTGACCATTGCTCCCATATAAATCCTCTCTTCAGAAAATCACTTTGATATGCATAAATCCCATACGAATGATAGTATCAAGTTAATATTCGACACAAATAAGTTATAAATAAGTAGAAACAACATTGCCAAAATTTATGAGAATCGGTTCATAATTTACCATAGCTCCCATATAAACCCACTTCCGGAAATCGCTTTAAATAAAATCATAAAATCATATAGATGTTAGTATCATCGCATTATTCTGTATGTATAATTTATTTTACATTTAGTGTTGGTCTACAATTAGCCACAGGTCTAATTGTTAGCTCATACACAATGGTGTAGGGTATCATATGGTCGGTCTTGACCGACTATAGTTTCTCTCTCGTTATTTAGATAAATATGTTATTTTGCGAATGTTTTTAGACATGTTGCAAAACATTTTTATAATTATTTTCCAAAAAAATAAATAGAGTTAAACTTACATCATTAACTTAACTCTAATTTACAACCGATCAAGATGATGACTAAAGAATGAGATGCGCAAACAAAAAAATATGTATATTTTTAAGATTTTATCGAAAAAAATTAATATTGTGATAATCCGATATTTTAAAAATTCTCGAAAATGTCTCAAACCTTAACTATCGAGAAATTATCGAATAAGTTGCGATGCTACAAACATTCACTTTTTACTTAATTTTCAATTACTTCTCGAATATATTTGTTTCCAAAATTCCTCGTTTTTGCGAAATTCACTAATTTCTTGTCTGAGATCCATAAGTGGTTATGGTGGTGTAGGATATAAAAACATTTCTTTTGAAAACTTTTTTTTTTTGTTTGAAGTTTATACGTAATATAAACAGGTCGCTATACAAAGTTCATTATAGTATATTTGTATACCCTACACCACCAGAGGCGGTTGGGGTATTATGCGTTTGTGCTGATGTTTGTAACGCACAGAAAAACTTATCGAACCCCCACCTTAAAGTATACCGTTTGACTTAAAATCACTTTCTGAAGCGACTTAACGACGTCCGTCCGTCTGGATGGCTGGCTGTCTGTCCATGTAAACCTTGTGAACAAAGTACAGGTCTCAATTTTGAAGATATCTTGACGAAATTCGGCATGAATAGTTATTTTGATACAGGGACGAAGCCTATTGAAATTGGTTATGATTAATCCATTATTTCAACTAGCCCCCTTATAAATGTCCTCCCGGAATAGGGGTTTAGTGGTCATAAACGCCTTATATACGGCAATATTTTAATGAAATCCGGTGCAAAGAAGTTTTGTATAAGTGTCAATCTTTGTGCCAAATTTCATCAAGATCGGTCAATAATTGTAGGGTAGGGTATCATATGGTCGGTATTGACCGACTATAGTTTCTTTCTTATTATTTAAAGCAACATTTTATATGTTTTAAACAAATGCATAAGAACGTCTAAAAATTGTAAACATGCTGCATATATCTTCCGCAACTTTTTTTTTTTTCAACATTTTGCACTTATGTTTAGGAACATGTATTTAATAAAGCTGTTCTTTATAAAATTGTTGTTACGACAATTTACGCATTACATTTTTAAATAAAAGCAAATAGCCAAAAAGTATATATATGTAAGTGTTTATAAACACACACATACCTAGATAAAAAACACCAAAGAAATAATAACAATAATAAACTTTCATAAGGCCAAACAAACAAAATCCAAATCACAAACAACCCTCAGGCGCCAAAATGTATGCAACATTAAAAAGTCTTTCATTATTTATTTTTAACATGTGCCTGTATATGAGCCTATAATTGTTGGTGTGAGTGTTGCAAAAGTGAAATTTGTTTGTGAGTTAAATGGCACCACATGATGCCCGTTAACTTGAATTTCATTTAAATATTACCACTTTTCATTTTTTTCTCGTTGCTATTGTTTTTTTTTTTTTTATACTCATACTTTTATTTACCATTCATATACTCATTCTCTTAGAACGTTTCTCTTACTCGCTCTTGCTCTCTATCTACCATTTTAGCCATTAACACTTGCAACTTTTTTATGTGGCTAAAACCACGTGGTTTTCCGTAGATTAAAAAGTATAAAAGCTTTAAAACAGAAAACAAATATTACGTTGTTATTGTAAGGATTGTTTGTAATGAAATGAAATAAAGTCACCCTTGTTGCATGAAATGGAAACAATAACAAACCAATACCGCAACCAGAAGAGCTACAAACAAACAATATTTAACTAAAAAACATAACCAACCAACCAGCCAGCCAGTCAGCCAGCCAAACATCCTTACAAAAGAACTAACTCACATTCGTGCATTTATTCATCCATCCATACAACCATTTATGCAGACAACTGTAACCAATATTCTAAACGAAAGTACAACAATACAAAAAAAAAAAATAAAAAGCTTCAATAGAACTGGAGAATCCATTAATGGTCTTCATCAGGGTATAAATAAGTTGCTACATTTTTTTCCATTGTCATTGTAGAACAGGAAATCTTGATTGTGGTTCGAGCAAGTTTTAATCGTTTTCGTATGTAAAACATTAAATAAATTTTCATTTACAGTAAAAGAATGGTTGGCATCGATATTTCCTTGTACAGATGTATTTCTTTAATGGATATTTCCATATATTTGTACTTCAGGCGTATAATAACTACACACTGTGTACTTGTGTTTTTAAGTATGTTATTTTGTTGTTTAACTTTTTTTTTATCGTAAAGTGGAGGTGGAGTGAAATGGTTAAATTTTAGACTCATCATGTGAAGCACTAACTTATGGAAGAGATTGTAAAAACAAACGATAAGAATTTAAACTTTTTGTATACTTTCTAAAAATATTTTTTGGGTATTAGTTAGAAAGTTAATTTAAATACGGATTCCTAAGATTTGTAATTAGGAAAAAAAAAAACAATAGCAATTTGGTAATTTTAAACAATGGATCTTTAGAGCAATTAGTAAATTTACTTTAAAGTAAAAAATTTTCAAAAGAATCATAATTGTATTTAGATGGAACTCTGATCGATCAAGTGTAATTTTAGCTCCAAGAACTAAATAAAAAAATCATATACTTTGAGCGTCAAAAGCGAGAACACCACAGTGATGTGTATCATTATCTTCAGATAATCAAAAAAAAGCAAAAGGGATTAATCTTGTTTACCAACACACAATGAACAGTCTAGTAATAATATATATTTTCATCTAATGATAGCAAAGACTTTCATCATTCAAGATATATTTCGCTTTTTATTGGGCAATTAGTCACGAAATTTTTCAAGCAAAAACTTTTTTTTTTTTGAATATTTAGATGTTTTAATACTTTAAGTATATTAAAACTTACACAAGGAGCAATTTAAATAATAAAATATACAGTATTTACTTTTACACTGTAAAAAAAAAAAAAAAAAAAAAAAAAAAAAAAACTATGGCCAGAAAAACAAATATTAATATATTGTTAACTTTAATGGACCAGAAAAAAGAGGCACAATGATAAACAACATGAATGGTTTTCAATATTTTGAGTATTTTGTTTAATATTGAATTGAATAATATGTGTGCTACGTCAATTTTTGAGTTAAATTAGTTTTGAAAAATTTTCATACTACGGATTTTGTATTAATTATTTAAACTTTTTTGATTTATCCATTGAAAATATTAAGGCTAGAGTGTATTAGGTTATGTTAAGCTGCTGTCTGGATAATACAGGACAACTCACTTGGGTTGTCCTGTATTAAGGAATTAATCGCTCTGATGTCAATAGCAGAGAGATCTGATAATACATGCACATACGGACTACAAAATTTGGCGGTCCTTATTCCAGTAAGAGTTGGACAGTGGCATAGAAAATGCTCAACTATCTCTTCGCCATCTTCATCATTGCAACTCCTACTGAAGTCGTTAAAATGGAGCCCTAATCTCCTAGCATGCACACCAGCAATCCAGTGCCCTGTGACAACGGATACTAGAATACGTAACCTGTGCCTGGGTAGTCCCATGATGAGGTTTGACCGTAAATCATCATAATGGGGCCATATTTGCCTCTAGGTTGAATATGTGGACATATTTGTCCATCCTGTGCAATCCTCGATAAGTTCCGCAGTATTATCGATCTGCAGGAAGAAAACGGTACTCAGTTGATCCGCATCTTCATGTAGAAGAAGAGAAACGTTCCTGGCCAGTTTGTCCGCTATAAGACTCCCCGGGGTATTTGAATGACCACTAACCCAGACCAGCTCCAGGTTAAAATGTCTCGCCATCTCGTTTAGAGATGTCCGGTATTTATATACCAGCCTGGATATCGAAAAGACACCCGAAAGCGATATTGCGGCTTGACTGTCTGTACAAATCTGGATATCCATACCGAATACCTTATAGTACAACAACCAGTTTAGCGTACTTTTTATGGCCGATACTGCACTGATTTGAAATGCTTTTCCTAAATGCGGGAATATAGATCTGTTAGGCCATGAGGTTCTCCGGGAGCTAAAATAACGGTACAGAAGGAAACGGTATTAAAATTGTTGACAAAATAATAATTTCGGTATCGGTTACGGTAACCAACTTTAAATGTTATTTAATCGGTATAGGTACACGCAGAGAAAAAATATGGTTCCAGTGACCATAAACTAAGAGCAAGATACTATGATTGTAATATATGATTCCAGTTTACAATAAGTATGTTTGTACGTAATCATTACTTGATTCCAGTTTATAATTTATTAGTAAGGTTCATAACCTTATTAATAACTTTTTCTAAAGTATTGCTTTCAATTTCATCATGCTTTTATCATTTAATAATTCCATTCTATCATATATATGAACTAATTCCATCATAAGTATAATTCCATTTTATCATATATATAATCCCATGTTATCATATATATAGTCCCGTTTTATAATATATATAATCCCATGTTTTCATACTTATATTCATTTGTACCTCGATATGTGGTACATTTATCATACTGAATAAAAACAAAACTTGTCAATTTATATTTGTTCATATATAAACTAAATGAGACTTAATATACTAACAAACTACTGGACTGATACACAAAAATGTGTATTCAAAAGGCATTAAAAGTTAATGGCTTAATGGTTGTAGAATTAACCAAATTTGTGAAGTGAAATGAATGGTTATGTAATTAACTAAATTGTTGTAGAATTGACTAAATGATTGGATTTTTCATATATATGATTTCATATAAACATATTTAAACACATATTATAATTCAGTGAACCATATTAAAATTTTGATTGTGGGTAATCATTAAATGATTAAACAGAATCATAAACGTTGCTATATAATCATTGAATAGTTGTGGTGATCATGCTGTAACCATGTTTTTTCTCTGCGTGTAATTATAACGGTATAGGATTCTAACCTTCCAATAAGCTCAAGCTACCTAACCCCAGACGCTACAAGACACTCCTAATCCATAAGAGATCTTCTTCATTAAATATTTTGATCTAACTTCAATGTTCGGTTCGGTTTAGTTTGTCATACAATAATATTCAATACCATCTTTAAAAGCGCATTTTTTTAGATTCTTAATTCGTTTTATTTTAAATTTTTTTTGAATTTATTAAAATAGGAGATTCTGCTATTTTAATAGTTTGCTAAAATTACAATTTTTAACTAGATTATGTACTAAATTTATTTCCCGAAATAACATATAACGATATGACCCCATGTTATGTTATGGGTATTTATTAAACAAAACAACTTTTCTTAATAATAATTTATTTTTAATTTCCAAATAGTCTTGATAAAAGAGAAAATGAAATGTTTTTAAATTTTACTTTTAAAGAAAGAAAACAAAATAAAATCTTGTAAAAACATCCCCAAAAGGCATACAAATTTTCAACTTTTTCAAAAAAAAAACAACAAAAACAAAACGAAATACAAATTGTAAACAAATACAAGTAAAAAAAAATAATTACACAACGCACGTTTTAAGTTTTATTTTCCATTCAATTTCTTTGACTCCCCAAAAATTTAGTAATCAACTACAACTTTAACATCATCATGCTTCGACACACAATTTTCATGTTTCCCATCAACTTTGAATGAATGATAAACCCCAGTTAAATGTTTTTTTTTTCTTTTTGCTGTTAATACGAATACTACTACTGTTTACCACCAACTAAATTATTCTATTTGCTTAAAAAGTGAATGTCAAATACTCAGAAAATTTGAAAAAACCACACACTTTCAAAATATCCATAAACAACAAACATCCGTCTCTTAGACCACCTTCCATTTCCTGTCGTTATTTTATTTCGGATTTTGAAGGACAATAATACTTACATGTAAAAAAACACAGACAATTTTAACTTGATTTTGGTTTTTATTTGTACAATAGAATTTCCTAATTCTATTTTTGTTTACCATCAAAGTTTTGAAATTTATATATTTTGCGTCGTTTTTACAGCAAAAAAAATTACCCCTCGAATTGGGGTTGTAAAATTTTTGATTTCCATTCTAATCGCTGAGACGTGGGGATCTTTATTTTAATTTGTTGAGTTTGCGATATGACACGTTTAACTCTAATTCAATAGAAGCAGTAAGTGTCTTGATAAAGTTAATGTGAGTAAAATGAGTATTTTGTATCAATAATTTGTAACAAATAGTAAAAATGTATTTGACTATAGTTAAAAGGGCAAAATAAATACAATTGTTGACATTGTTACACATGAATTGGTTTTAGAGATGTTAGATACTTATGTATCTTAATGTTAATGCATAAATATGTATAATACTAATTGTTACAGCTGCATATTAAAATCATTGGCTTTTATTTGATTTATTAAATCATTGATTGAGAAGAGCACCATAAAATTCGTAATTTTTAGTTCCTTTTTATCATTAGACTAACTGTTTAGGAATGTTAAAAAAAATTCTTTTTAGCTGAATTTCATTTATTAGCAACATAATTACTATAGCAACATGTTCCCATTAATGTTGCTTAAATAAAGTAATAATTAAACTGATGAATCTAATCTATTCGCTCAAATAATAAGTAATTATTTTGTTATTTAATTAGAAAAAAAAAAATCCATATAAAAGCGATTCCTGGGATTTAATAGTTGTTTTCTAAAAATGGAAATTAAGTAATTTTTAATATATTTCATTGTGAAATGTTGTTGGTAACATAATTTACATGATTTTTCATCAAATTACTTTTGCAACAAATCTGGAATGATACTTGTTATGTCGATGAAATTTTGAAAGATGATGTAAATGAGTTATAGATTTTCTTTAAAACACGACTTTCGAAAATGTTGTGGATTACAATATTTTGGCGATCAGGGCTAGATATGTATATTTACGTCCCAAAAAAGAACTTAAATAGTTAATAGTTAAAAACAGAAAAAAATAACCCATATGATGAAATGTAAAAAAAAAAAAAAAAAAAAACAATTATTTAATACCATACCAAAAATAACTCATAAAACTTTATTACCAAACCCTTAATAAAATGTCCTTTATCAATAGCATTAACTTTTTTAAATTACGATATAACTATCTTTTGATGTATAAATATTAATTTTTATGAGAACTATATTTTTTAATTTGTTCTGAAATAATGTATTTATTTCATCCTGTTCTAATCATCGTAAGAAATTGATATTTAGCCAAGGTATTCTTAATGATGTCCCTTTATATAATTTCAGGCACGTTTCCATGTTCGATACACTATGGTTTTCTTCATCAATGAGTTTTCTAAATGGCATAAGAAAGAAAAGATTTTATATTTTTAAAAAAAGTGTATATCTACACTTTTTTATTCATATAAAAACTTTGTAATATATTAAGGACACGGACTCAATTTATTCTTATTTTTTTTTTTTTTTCTAATTTTGTGCCATTTTTGGCTGAAAGATTTTATTAGAAAATATATATATATATATATATATATATATATATATATATATATATATATGTATATATATATTTTTTCATATTTTTTCCTGAAATTATATTTTAGTAGGAGTAAAATTAGTCATCATTTGACAAAATAGGATAAAAATTTGTTTTTTTTACTTGTATTCAGTGTTGCCAGGAGAAAAAATAAGTTAAATTAGATTTTAAAAAAGGTCAGTAAAGGCTAAATGTCCCAGAAAATAAAGCCAGAAAAAAGCTAATATATTTTTTTATTTAAAAATGCATTTATTATTTTGTTATCATTAGTTTTTGGTATTTCTAAAAGAAATATTAGCGAATTTATAAATTTCTATGGGTATTAAAGTTTGTTAAAAATAATTATAATATTCTTGTAGAATAAATAGGCGTAGTCAAAAATTTTCGTTATATATATATAATTTTGTTTTTTGTGCGAATATATTATACACAAAAATGCTTAAATTGATGATTTTGTAAAAATAAAATTAGTAAATTTGTAGCCTTTTAAAGGCTACATTAAGAATCAAAAAAGATTAGAAAAAAAGCTAGAAGCTAAAACGAAAATTTTGAGACTAAAAGCACAATAAAAAGGCAGATTTAGCATTAAATAGGACAAACTCGCAACACTGCGTGTATTACACATAAAAATGTATTAATACATATATATTATATATATTATAATATAACATTAATACTAACATTTTAATGGGATTTATGCTCACTAAAGTGAATTTCTGAAGAGGGGTTTATATGGGAGCTATGGTCAATTATACGGCTCACAAATTTAAACTTATATGGATCTTTTATATGATTATGATCGTTAAACCACTTTTCCGGGAGGACATTTGTATAGGGGCTAAGTGAAATAATGGACCGATCATAAAGAAATAAAAAACCTATAATTAAATAAACATAGCAAAAGCAAAAAATAAATAAGAATTCACATTTCGAATTCGCATTTCCTCCCAAAAGAAGTGTTAGTCGATCTTTACTAGCTTTAAATTCGTGCCAATTTTTTTCAGTTTTAGAAAGGTATGTTCTTGTTGCAAATCTTTTCCAAAAAAGGCCTGTTTCAACAACATTGAGAACTTGTTTAGCAGAATACCTCCCTTCCGCGATAATGGCTTTTAATTCAAGTTTAAACTTCTCTGAACTAGCATATTCTCCTTTTAATGCTACATTATGCAATTCTAAATTTGTAGCACTTGAAGGCGGACAATTTTGTTTAATGTATATATGGATTCAGCCTTGTCTTTAATCACCATTTTGCTCAGCGGCATTTTTTGCTTATTTTGGTTTGGTTCTATCCAAATACAAGAAGACTCCATTTTTATCATTAAGGAACTCCGTACTCTTTTAACATGTTTGAAATGTGGTTAAATTTTTACCAAACTCTTTTATTTGAGTACAGTCTCTGCTATAAATGATTTTTACTGTAAAAGGTGCTAAAACAAGTGCTCTTTCTATGTTAACACTTTTTTCACTCGACTTAAAACGTTTTATTATCTCCAATGTCTTAACCCTTACAAACTGGCCTGGCCAGACCAATTGCAGAATTAAATGTAATTTTCATATATTAATAATTAAGCTACTGACTTGAAATTTCAGGTACCCTCCTACAATTTTGTTTTCTATCGATCTATGATTCGATAGATAAGGCTAATGTAAGGATAGTTATAAGGATAAATTGGAGTACATGTCACATTCGTAACAAATATAGTCTGGCTGGACCACATATATTTTGTATGGAAAATTATGTAGTTTGACAATATTATCCGTTCTTTTTCATTATATTTTATTTACTTTTTTAATCTTTTAAGCTGAGTTCTCATCAGTTTGTACATATCATTTCATGATTTTCCACCTATTCGTTCATATTTTGTGTATGATAGTAATACACAGAAAAAATTAAATTTCATTTTCTAATATAAAATTTATAAAATCAATTATATTTTTAAATGAAATCGGACCTATCACTGAATTAGTAAAATCAAATACTTAAATTCGTAAATTTTTTATTGAAAAAGTTTTTATTTTTTTCTTATTAAAATATTTTTATTATTTATAAATTTCAATGTTTGAAAATGGTCATAAATTCAATATTTTTTTTTTTTTTAAATAAAACAATAAAAATAATATTTAGTTTTTAGTAGATATTCAAACAATACTTATTGTCGAGTCAATAAAATGTTTAATAAACATTTATATATATATATTTTTATACCCTACACCACCAAAGGTGGTTGGGGTATTATTTAAATATGCATTTTATAATTAAATTGCGAAAAAATAGTCTAATAATATTTGTGTAAATTCGGTATAGGATTCATGAAAGAATACGTGTAATGAAGTGTTATGTTGGTATTTTATATAGTTGGTAAAAATGATGCTGAAATAATTGTGTGCTTTAAAATACAAATAAGTAAAAAATAAAATTATAAGAAAATGCTGATCTTTTGACGCTTCTTTTACGTAACATAAATTACCAAATCGAAAAATCGAAATTGAAGATAGGTTCCAATTGAAAGCAACTCACGTCCCTTAGATATGGATTTGATTTTCATGATAAGGAACGTTCCGGATAGCCAAAAATGTTTCAAAATGAAGAATTGGAAACATTGCCAAACGCAAGTGCTTGCAGAATCGTTACGTTTGAATTCCAGACATGTAAATGAACGGGGAAAGCTAAGAAATAGGGTGCCATGGGAGCAGAAGCAAAAAGTAGCCGTAGATTTAACATGTCTAAAATGCTCCACGGCCGATGAAAATAGGATTTATTATGATAATTCAAATCTTTTATGAAAACCTTTACAACCAGGAAAATCAAGATGAAATGATCACGGGAGTCCTGTATGAAACACAATCTATTCGTTTGAGAAGAGCATAGAAAGAAAACTGTTTGTCCAATGATCTATAAGGAAATTGGTAAATTAACACACAACATAATATGGATAGGAGATAATAAAACAATAGTACTTACGTATAGTTATTTTATGAGGTAAAATACTCTTACATCACTTGTTTTCGAATCGTCTAAAAGATTTATAAATTTTAATCGTCATTAGGAAAATTTGTAAGGAATTTTTTGATTTCCTCATTTTTATAATTTTATTTTTCATTTTACTGAAATTGTCAAAATACATAAAATTGTTTTTGTTTTAAGTATTGATTTTAAAATTATTTACAACCAATAAAACATAAGGTTAAAATCGAATAAACTTTTTTATAAAAAAAATTTTACAAACAAATAATAACTTAATAAAAAATATTTTATCCATAATTTTTTCTGTGTACCGATTAAACATCAATGTTTGAAAAGAAAAGTTGTATGCGTTTGTCGACTCAAAACAAGGACTAGAACGGGAAAATATAATATCTTATATAGCTATAATCAAAATTTAAAAAGGTGACACACAAATTGGGTCTAGAGTGTATAATAAAGAATTGAAATTTTGTATTAATTATATTACACAGTAAATTTTTTAAAATTTTTGTTAATGATTTCAATATCCATTGAACAATTTGAACATGTTATAAATTGCAAAAACTTTTACTACAGCAATATATTTAATTTATCTGACAATATTCAGCAAATAGTCACTATCTTTTTGTGTAAAAACTTTGTTTGTTGCATTATAAGATTTCTTGGAAAAGTAAATTTTTGAAGCAAACCCAAACGATGGATAAAATTGTTTGTTACATTTTAGATAACGATATAATTTAGATTTGTTTTATTTATAAATATTTTTTTTTTATTTAAGAAGAAACTTGCATACGGAATATTTTTTGCTTATCTTCGAATAAATATTTTTAACAAAAAACTGCAACTACTTATTAAGGAGGTTTTATAGTTATTTATTTTAATTAAAAAATTATTTACACAAAAGGAACTTAAATAAATAACTGACCATACCTTAAGAAATTTAAAAAAAGTTAATTGAATTATTGCATGTAATCATATTAAAATTTAAAACAACATCAGTCTGTTTTATTACTTAATGTTGCAATATGGATACATCACATAAGATGATAATTAATAACAAATTGTTGTTTATAAGCAGCTAATAAAAATACTTGTTTTCCAAAACTTTAGTTATATTATAATCAAAATAGTAATAACCAACTTGTACAGGAAATGATAAAAATCTTTGCTGACAGCATTTGTCAAAAGCTGTCATTTAAGTGAGTGAGAAAATAATGTTGTCAATGCAGCAGTTAAGTAACAAATTCTTTATATGTATAAGAGTTTGTCTATAACGATTTGGTTAAGTATGGATTGAAAAAAAATGTATGAAAACTTAATAATTTTTTTTTTTTTATAAAACAATTATTATCTCAACTTGTGAATTTCAAAAATGTTAATTTATTATTCTAACAGATTTTCTTTCTCACATGACAACCATAAATGTTCAAGTAGTTGTAAAATTCAAAAACAGATTTGTACAGAATTATTCACACTAAACGTGTGTACAAATGAACTTTGCACACTAAACTCTGTATTTGGAGAAAAATTTGTTACAATCATTTAGCATTTTGCATACTTTTTTCTAACCTTTTCGATAGAATGCAATGAAGTTATATTGATTGATCATTGCAGTTGTAACGCTATGAGCAACATTTCAAAATTTAACGAAAAACAAAAACTTAGCATATTATACAATTTAGCAGATATTTTTTACACTTTTCTCAGAAATAAATATTCTTAATTTATTGATATAAACATAATTAAAAATAAAAAAAAGGTATATAGCTTTAAATATATGTAATTTATGTATAAATGAATATTTGTATGATACACATACAAACATATGAATGTACTTGGTAGCATTTTGTATCTGATACACTTGTTTTTAATTTCAAAATCAGAAAAGGGCAGCTACAATTCGACCCAAATCAAATTTCAATTTTCACAACAATCATTCTTGTTTTCTTTATTATATCGTTCCCCCTCCAGACATTCTAAAGAAGTAAATAATAAACACAAAGATTTTGATGATGCATCTAATATTTCCGTTGTTTAAACATTTTTTTTTTTTTTTTGTTTTTTGTTCCTTTATTTATTTTTGTTACTTCTAGTGTTTCTTCTTTGTCAGTCTTTCAATGTATACACTTGCAACTTGCACATGTTTTATTAACGTCTGTAACTGCAACTACAAGGAATATAAAAAGAAAATAAACAAAATGAGAAATAAAAGAAACACGGCTTCTTATTGCGACATAGCTTCTGCAACGGACTGTGGTGGCTGGTTGTTGGTTGAATGGTTGTTGTCAGCAATTCTTTTTTCTTATATTTCGGGCTGATAATAGTGCAGGTTAACTTTGCACGAACTCTCTAAGTATTGAATCGAAAAGCAGAACCATTTTTCACTTTTGTGGGTACTCTACTATAGAAGCTACCAACATTTTGCGTTCTTTGTTATTAATAAAAAACTTATTGATTCTTAAGCTAACTTTTACACTTTCTGTTGCTGTTTAAAGTCATTTAAATGTTCAAAACTCTTTAACTTTATCAGATTCTTTCTTGATATAAGTAGTTAAAGCTTGAATGATTCCATGTCCAAAAGTATAACGCTTTCGAAATCAAAATAAGCTACAAAATTCAAAAATAAAAACTTTTAGACTATACGTGATAAAACTTTAGTTTTAATTTCATATTAAAATTAAAGATATTTTCTTTATTATTGAGTCAAAAATTGGACATATAGAAATCAAAATATTATATCTCAAAAAACTATATTTTAAAAATGCCTAATATAACTGTTAAAAATTTCAAGGTGGATACCCCTTTAGTTAAAGAACCCAAGAAGAACTGAAAAAGAGCTCTAATTGTTATGATTTTACCATTATGTTGTCATTTGAAGGAAGTACTTATGTGATGAAGAAGTTCCACAGATGCTACTTTTTTAATCCATGGTCATAGTTGGTAGGATATTGTATTTTTTTATGAATCTTGTTTATTGCTTTTGAAGTACTTCGCTTAAAACTATGTTTATAATTTTTTTTTATAAAAATTCTGTTTTAGCCTTATTAAAAGATAATAAAAATACTTTTAATATGTGAAATTTTAATATTCTTAGAACTTATTATCTTTTTTCTAGTTAACAATGCATTTATTTTCACTTTTTAGCAAATAGTTATTAATTACTTCCAAGAAGGCACAAAATATGCACTTTGTTGTACTTTTGAAGTGGTGAATATTATATTTTTTGGAAATACTTGATTTTTTTTATTTTTTGCTGGGGATTTTATATTTAATATTTTTATTAGCTACATTTTGATATTTTTAAACAATATATTAAGAAATGGTAATACAAGTGGTTTCTGAACTGAATTACTGTCGGTAAATTTTTCTTGGTGAAGGGTAAACTGAAATTCGCTGTAATAGTTTTTATTTCATATTTATTTGCATTTGTTTGTAAATTGTACAAAATACAGTTTGGTTTTTAAAAAGATGCATTCCCCTAAACTAAAGTACGACAATGATAAAACAAAAAATTTAAAGATATAGAAAAAATAAAAATGTATGTATATCCGCACATGTGCGGCTTTTATTGTTTCTGTTTAGAGTTTTTTATTGTTTATGATTTCAAACATTTTTTGTTTTTGTCGATCTTATTAAAGGTATAAAGATGTTTGTGTACTTATACTCCGGGGCATTAGAGTAAGTAAATAATTTGGAAAAAGCTAGATTTATCGTAACGATTTATTCTTAAATGGAATTCAGTACTTAGATGAAATCTTTTGTCTTTCCAACAATCTATGTTCACTGAAATTTCAATGATCCAAAAAAGAAAGCCAGAAAATATTATATATATATATATATATATATATATATATATATATATATATATATATATATATATATATATATATATAGGTGGGGAGGGTATTATGCGTTTGTGCTGATGTTTGTAACACCCAAAAATATTGGTCTAAGACCCACCTTAATTTATACCAATCGGCTTAGAATCACTTTCTGAGTCGATTTAACGATGTCCGTCCGTCCGTCTGTCCGTCTGACCGTCTGTCCGTCCATGTAAACCTTGTAATCAAACTACAGGTCGCAATTTTGAACAAATGTCCTCCCGGAAAAGGGTTTAACATAAACACATAAAAGCATAAAAGATCATAAATCCCTTAAATATAGCAATATTTTAATGAAATTTGGCTCATATAAGTCTAAATAAGTGTGCCGATTTTTAAAAAGATCGGTCCATAATAAACCATAGCTCCCATATAAACCCCTTTCAAAAAATCACTTTAACGGGCATAAATCCCATTAAAATTTAGTATCAAGTTAGTATTCAACACAAATAAGTTTTATATGAACATAAATAATAGTGCCAAATTTTACAAAGATCGGTCCATAATTTACCATAGCTCCCATATAAGGCCCTCTTTTGGGAATCACCCAAAATTGAATAAATTCACATAAATGTCAGCATCAACGTAATATTCTGTATTCGTATGTTTTATTTTACACTTATGAGTATCGGTCAACATTTGACTCCAAGTCTAATAAAAGACCCCTCCCCGAATTATAATGTACATAATGGTGTAGGGTATCATATGGTCGGGCTTGACCGACTATATCTTTTTCTCTCGTTTTAATTTTAAGTTTATATAAATCAATTTTTTTTTTTAATTTAAATCTTTTTTTTTTTTTATACTTATTAATTTTTGATTTTTTTTTTTTTTAATATATAAAATATAAGTCGGCAGCCTGAAAAATATAATTCCTCTTTGGTGAAACATTTCAAAATTTTTGGTAATTGTACTTATAATCCTGGTCGACAAAAAAATCCTTCCCCAAAGACGAATAGTTGGAAATGAAGCATTTTGATGTGCTAAACACGAATATGCTTTCACTTTTTTTCCATCAGGTCTAGATTTTTTTTATGGGCTTGTCTAATATTTTGCCAATACTCTAGTAAATTTTCTCATAACTAAGAATGGTGTGTACGATTGATCTGGGCTTAAAATATCTTTAAATCATTCCAACTTTATTTTTTTTATGTGCTCAATAGTTTCGAAGTTATTTTGAAATAATTGTCCCAAAAAAAAATTTTTTTTTTTTTGTTACTAAGATATCTTTTAATAAATGAAAGAGTTAAAAGTGTTTCAGTTTATCATCCTTATCTTAAAGCTCATGATACTGCAAATAAGCTAAGGCATGTATCTTCAAAATTGATGAACAAATCTTGATTTTGAGTGGTGGCAAATTTTTTTTTTTTTTTTATTATTTTTTCTTGAAACAGAAATAGGTAGACTAGATGGATTTTGAGAAGATAAACAAGAATCAGCATTCACTTTTTTTCTATCAGGTACTGATTTTTACCAAACGGCATCAATGTTATGGAGGTTTAAGATAAAAATTTATTAAAAAAAATTGCCAAAATTCTATTTATAGTCCTAAATCAAAAGTTATTGCTTTTATGTGTTCTACAATGATGTATCTTATATACAAATTAAAAATATGGCGATATGTTAAGTATATATGGGTATATTAGGGATTTAATAATTATTAAAACTTCTTATAAAATTTGCAAAGTGCAGTTTTTAGTGATGTAGATTGTTTATATTCATTTATTGCAAAATTAATTTATTTTTTTAATAAATAAATGAATTCATTTATATAATTTTTTTACTTGCTCTTAATGACATTTCTAAAGTTATATTAAATTCAAAATCGTACATTTTTTTTTTCGAACGCCATATTGTTTTTGATATAGGGTATTAAAGCAGCTACAGATTGAAATATATCATCGCCAATTTTAATTAGCGCCTTGGGTGTGCCTCGACTATTAATGTTAAACTAAAAACATTGCGTTCTTAGCTCATGAAAACCGTTGTTGAATTTCTTAAGTGAAATCATATTTTTACATCCAGAGAAATATCAATCACATACGTGGCGAAAACGATACCATTCTGTGTCAATAGTGAATCTACACCGTATGTGTTTAAATTAACACTGCGTGTTCAATTCTTATTGAAAATCGATACCTAATTGGCACCAAGTTGAAACCATTTCGGTATCAAATTGTTAAATTACATATGTTTTCTATTAAATTTGTTAACGAAAGGTATTAAAAAGTTGTTACCGTATATTACCAATGTGACCACAACCGTTGTTGATTTTGAATTGAATTTTTTCCCTTAGTGTATGTAAAACTTATTACAGGAACTTGTTTCAGATTAAAATTTACTTATAACGCCAAAATCCGCTATAACAAAATATGCAAAATTTCTGATTTTTTAAAATCAGAAAATTAATATAACAAAATGGCAAAATGATTTTAAAATGTAATTTGGAAACCTTCTTTAATAACGCGATACGCTAGTTTTACTGAAATAACGTTGCGAGTGTGCCTCTTGGAGCCATTCACATCTTTTCTCTCCTAGTTTGGGTACCTCCTACAGCATTTCAGTTGAGTGCACATTAACGAGATATATGTAAGTGTATGCATAATTTCAATAGATCTTAGGCTGAGATGGAGAAAATTTGGTTTCACGACTTTTGCACAACACAATTTGACATTGGTTAATGACACGCTAATTGAATCCATGGTGGTCTTTTTCTACAAGTGTTTATGGCTTACATTAGAAGAATTGGACACTTATACTAAAATCAGCGATTACAGCAATCAAACGAATGAAAAAAAACTTGTTAGTTTCACTTTTTCCAGATTTTTTAACTTTGAGTGCTTGCCGGCACCACATGGAACCGTTTCAGGTCTTAAATTTTTCTTCTGTTACACCGCCAAGTGTTGTTAACATAATTGCATCAAAAGTAATTAAAAAAAAAAAAATGGGAATAGAAAAAAATATTTGAGGTTGAAGGTCGGTTTCAGAGATACAAGCCGATCGGCGCCAAGCCGGGTTTGCGCCGCCACCGTGTAGTTTTCTACTTCTTGCGCTGCCGCCGTTTTCATCGGCTTAAAATCAACCGCCGAAATTTTTTAATTTTTATTCAAATTCATAGATGGAGACCATCCTGGCAGCACAATGTAGTATTTACTACATCCCAGCCGAAAATTTAGCCGCCGCCGATTAAAAAGTGTTTCATGAAGATCGGTACATAATTGACCATAGCTCCCATATGAACCCTTTTTCCGAAAATCATTTTAACGTTCATAAATCCCATAAAAATTTTAGTATCAACTTAATATTCGACAGAAATAAATTTTTTATAAGTATAATTGACAGTGCAAAATTAAATGAAGATCGGTCCATAATTTACTATAGCTCTCATATAAGACCCAATTTGGGGAATCACCCAAAAGGGAATAAATGCATGTGAATGTTAGTATCGATATAATATTCTGTATTAGTATGGTTTTTTACACTTTAAAGTTTAATAATATAATACTTCAATCACTATTATCCCATCAAATTCTAATAGCTTAAAATCTTTAACTTCAATTAGGGAAGGAAAAGCGTCGAAATATTGTTCATACTATATATTCTTTTAAAGATGTTCATATTACCTATTATAAAATTATATTTCCTGGCATTGGCAGGCCTATATATTCGTTAAATATAAAGTACAAAAAGGAATGCATTTCTAATATGTATAATGTTTATATTATGAATAACAAAAACAATACTTAACACAACAACAATAACAAGTTCAATTGTTTACATGATCAAATGAATAAAATACATATAGATTCTGTTGTACTGGAAGAAATTTGTTATTTCTATTCCTGGTTATCTTAAGAGCACATGTGGGCAAATGTTTGTTGTGTATTTGTAAGAGAAAAGAAAAGGGTTTTTTGTTTATATTGAATAAGAAAAAATCATATACTTATGTATTTATGTAGTATTTTTTTATGAGCTGTTGTTAGTCGACATTTCCTTAACATGTAGAAATTCGTGGGGAGGCGTTTATAGGATGTTGAGATGTTGTTTCGTTACCTCACGGGTAACTATTAACCAGCCGCAAAAGCAGGAACCGAAACAGCAGCAGTAGCTAAAAATAAAAATATGAATGTATGTATGTTGTTCTTTACGTCTGTCCGTCTGTTAGTCTATCTGCCGGTACGAGAAAAGTTTGTGGCCAACTTTTTTACTTGATTGCAGTTGTACTGTGCCAGATGCTAAACAAAGTTCAAGTATCTCAGTAAAAAAAAAAAAAAAATCATGAAAAAAATAATACAAGCATTTTTTGTGAATACAATTTTATTTCACATTTTATATTTATTTTTTAATATACAATTCAAGTACATACACTAAACGAAATATGTACATATGTTAAAGAATCGGAATTTGGATAACGAGTTATTCTGTTGAAGCCTTCCGATTACTTCTTATTATTAAGAAGACATATGATGAAAAAATGTATCCCAAAAGTGTCTTTTTGAATGTGATTATATATCTTATAGAGCAATAAATATAGTTAATTAAACAATTTTTACAATCATTCAAAAAAGACAATAATATAAATGATAATAAATCGAATAATTCAATAGTAGTTTTTGAATATTTCTTTCACTTTATAATGCATTTGGCAAGTTATTATGTTTCATAATAATTTTTATAATAAATACTACTTAACATATATTTATTTATTATACAACTTAATTTTTATTTTGAAATTCTTATCAAAACTAAACTGAATTTAATTTCTTTTAGTGTACTTGCATCCATAATAATCAACAATCGTTTTTCTCTCTATTTTGTGATTTTTTGTTTCGTGTTGCACTTTTGTGAAAATTGTAGCGGAATTATGTGGCAGATGTTTGTACTTGTAGCATCAAGTATCATTATATAGACAATAAAAAAAAACTGAATTAAGTTTTAGCACGGGTTTCTTACAGTTTCAAGTTTAAGATTTAGGAGTATTTTAATTATGCAACGATGTTTTATCTTTCTTTCCACTTCGATTCCAGCATTTGATAATTGCTGTGGAAATATTAATCATTAATTTATTTTGCCAGTAGCTTTTTGTTTTGTGATTTTCATTTATGATTAAATCATTTAAAGCTGACACCTTCCTTGTGAAATCATTCATTGGTTTCTTTGTCTTTCTGTGACTTTACAAATGGGGTGTCATTAATGGGATTATAATTAAAGAAATTTGAAATAAATATTAACATGTACTGTGAGCGTCAAAATAAAGTGTACAACAGCATTTATTAAAATAAAGTTTTTATTTCAGTCTTTTAATATACGATTAAATTTATAATTGTAGGGTTTTTAAAACATTATTCAATTCTCTACTTAATTCTAAAAAAACAGCAAAAAATTATCATAAAAAGAAATGTTATAGAACGAAAACAAAATGCAATTCATATATAACGCGTCAAAAAAAAGTGTACAAAAATACTATTCATAAATATGAGACCGATTCAGTACTTGGTTGCTTTTCCTTTTGCTTTAATAACGGCGTTTAGTCTTCGGGGCATCGATTCTACAAGTTTTTTAGTTACGTCAGATGAAATTTTCTGCCACTCCTCTATTATAACGGATTTCAGCATATCCTTATTGCTAATTGTCCTTTTACGGATTTGGCGGTCTAGATGCTCCCACAAATGCTCGATTGGGTTTAAGTCCGGTGATTGGGGGGGATGATCATTCCAGCATTTGATAATTGCTGCGGAAATATTAATCATTAATTTATTTTGCCAGTAGCTTTTTGTTTTGTGATTTTCATTTATGATTAAATCATTTAAAGCTGACACCTTCCTTGTGAAATCATTCATTGGTTTCTTTGTCTTTCTGTGACTTTACAAATGGGGTGTCATTAATGGGATTATAATTAAAGAAATTTGAAATAAATATTAACATGTACTTATGTTACAATATAAAATATGTGGTCATTGTGTCGATATAAGTTCACATGTGCTTAAACAGAAAAGTTAAAGGAGAGGTAAATTAAGAACGTGTTTTTCATTTATAAATTTAATTTTTTTAATTTCTTTTTTAAATTCCTCTACAAAAATCTACTTAGAACTATATTCTTTAAAAACTATATCTAGCATTATTTTATGAATTGTATTTTATTTCTACTTGTTTCATTCATAACCGATTCATTAATAATTAAATAATTGACGAAACACAAGTTCCTTCCAATTATAAGTGGAGTTAAAGAGTCAAATAACTTAATATTTGCTTTATGTTTATTTAAGAGTTACTGTTTTCTAAAAAAAAATCACATAAATTTGGTAAAGATCGGATAATTAAAAGTCATAAATTTTTCCTTTTCTATTTATTGATATTTTTCGAAAAGTGGACTTTATAAAACGTACCTATATTTTGAAGGTAACAAAAAAATCTTTCCAATTTTTCTTCGCTGGTAATTTAAGACAAAAATATATATGTACATGTAAAGATTTTATTCTACTTCTGTCAAATTGAAAAAATAATTTTTAGTTAGGTTTAAAAATTATTTAAAGACAACTTATGATCTTAATCATAAAACTCATATTTAAAAAAGTTCGGTGAACCTTTCTCAAGTTTCAATGTGAACGAGTTCAACTGATTTAAATTTAGAATTGCAATATAAGAAAATATCACTCTAATTTTATAAATCCATCTTTTTTGCAACAAAGAATATGAAATGAAAAAAAGATTCGTCTGTGCCGAATCTTTTATACTCTTCACCACCTTACAAACAAATAATAAAATTTTCGCCTTAATGTATGCTTTATAAATCTATAAATCTATAAATTTAAATATAAAAAAATAAACATATAAATAAATAAATAAATAAATAAATAAATAAGCAAATAAACATTTGTTTATTTATTTAGAAAATAAACAACAACAATTCCATATTATATATTTTTGTATATATGTATGAACGGTTAGGGACAAAACTATTTGTACACCCCATGCATTTCGTATATCTTCAATAATTTATAAAGAATAAAAAATTATTATATGTAGTTTTAATTCAGGTCCATTTTTATTGAATTATTTGATAAAAAATAAATTAATATATAACACATTGTTAAAAAAAAGTACAATTTAAGTAAAAATCTTTGGGACAAAAGTATTTGTACATCAGAACTTTGTACAATTATTTGTACGTTGGACTCTTGTATGATGATTTTTTTTTAAATACCGTTATATTTTCTTCGTTAATCGAGTTTTATATTACAAAATAAGAAGTTGGTTTTAACGTTTTGAATAATAAGCACATCAAAAATGGGAAAGCGAAAAGAGTTGAGTTTGGATATTAAAAATTTAATTATTGATGAACATAAAAAAGGAAAATCTCTCCGGGATATAAGTAATTTAGTAAATTTGCAACATTCCACAGTACAATACATTGTAAACAAGTATAAAAACAGCGGATCTGTTGAAAATGTGCCAAGAACTGGACGGCCAAAAAAGGTTTCCAGACGGGAAGCGAACTTGGTGATAAAAGAAGTGACAAAAAATCCAAGAGTAACTCGGGCAAAATTAGCGGAACAAATCGCAAATACTACCGGAACAATTGTTCATCCAAAAACAGTAGGGAGGATCTAACATTCTGCGGGATATGCAAGTAGAATTCCCCGCAAGAAACCGCTGATTAGTAAAAAAGACCAGCATTTGCGTTTAGAGTTTGCCAAACGATACATTGATAAGGACGAAGAATTTTGGAATAGGGTTTTGTTTACTGATGAAACCAAAGTCAATCTTTTCGGAAATGATAGCAGGGGAAAAGTGTGGCGCAAAAAAAAAAAAAAATACAGCGTTAGATGTTAACAATTTGACCCCAACAGTGAAACATGGTGGGGGAAGTGTTATGGTATGCACCAAGCTTTACCATGCACCAAGACAACTTAATTCTCCTCCCCAATCACCTGACTTAAATCCCATCGAGCACTGTAGGGATATTTTGAAACGTAAAGTCGCTACAAAGCACGTCCGAAGCAGGGATGAACTTAAAATTGCTTTGGAGGAAGCCTGGAAGGAAATATCTCCAGATGAAACGAGAAATTTGGTCCGATCGATGCCCAGAAGATTACAGGCCGTGATAGATGCAAAAGGAGGACCCACAAAATATTAAATTTTTCCAATATAAGTATTATAAGTAGGTGAAGATTATATGTACAAATACTTTTGTCCCAATGAATTTTCATTATTTTGTATTTTTTTAAATAATGTGTTGGATATTAATTTTGTTTTTATAACTTAATTAAATAAAAATATATTAAAAATAATACTGCATACGACAATTTTAAATTCTTTATAAACTATTTAAGGTATACGAAATATATGAGGTGTACAAATAGTTTTGTCCCTAACTGTACATTAGGGACATAACCAAATTTTGGCCCTAGCACCACGCGATGTCGAAAGTTGTGTTATTTACGAAAACAATTTTTCTGGTCATTTTGGAATAAAAACCTCACCCGCAAAAACGATTTTTCACAATTTTCCCAAAAAATGTATTTACATTTTAAATAAAAAATTTAAACTATTTTATTAATAAAGTAAAATAGTAAACTGAAAAATGTTGGTTTTAATTGTTAAAGAACATAAAATTAGAATTTAATGACATTGTTTTGCATAATGGATAAATGTTCTGTATTATTTTAATACCACGTTGGGTACATATGTTGCTTCGCTGTTACATTGGGATTGTTGATTTCCAAAATTTACCGCGTTTTGGGGGTGAACTTTTTTGACAACCGCGAAAAACTAATACCATTTTTTAATAATTGTCGATGGCCTATTCGACTATGCTATGGCTATTTTGATATTTGCAAAAAAATTTGAAAAAGTTATAGCCCTAATATACATATATACAAACAAACTGACTGCATATACAAAAAAAAAAATAACACTGTTAATTATTATATAACTAAACTATTTGCCTATACAAAAAACAACAACATCACTAATAGCAAAGAATATTCATATATAGAAGCAGGGTTCCCAGATTTTTTTTCGAGTCATATCCCCAAACAGCAAATTTTCATCCCCAAATAACTACTTATATTATCCCCAAAAATCCCCACTAAAATAATACCTTCATATTAGAAATAAGTACCATTTATTTGTGCTTCAATATTAACAAGCGCAAATATTCGGCCCGGCCGAATCTAAATACCCACCATCAACTTTTTCAAATTTTGCGTTATAATGAAGAGGGTGGTAAAGTGGGAAGTAAAATGGGCGGACCACGCCCATTTTTTGTTTCCGAGTTTACATTGGTCTTTGAACTATTTGAAAACAATTTTGTTGATTTTCACCTTATATGGGAGGTGGGCGGTAAAGTGGGCGGACCACGCCCATTTTTGATTTTCGAATTTACATCGATCCCCAAACTATACATACACAATTTCGCTGTCGTACATGCTTTTGTTGCAGAAATATCGGCAGAAAAGTGTAAAATGGACACCCTGTGTTTCTAGTTTTAAGCTCATAACTTTTTTGTTTATTAACCGATTTTGCCCATTTTCAATCCCAGACAAACATTTGTGCCAAATTTCGTCCCCCTACGTTGCTCTGTTCGAGGGTTAAAAACTAGAAACACAGAGTGTCCGTTTTATACTTTACTGCTGATATTTCTTCAACAAAAGCATGTACGACAACGAAATTTTAGTTCGGGGATCGATATAAACTCGGAAACCAAAAATGGGCGTGGTCCACCCACCTTACCGCCCACCTCCCATATAAGGTGAAAATCAACGAAATTGTGTTCAAATAGTTCAAGGACCGATATAAACTCGGAAACAAAAATGGGCGGGGCCCGCCCACTTTACTGCCCACTTTCCCGCCCCCTCCCATATAACGTAAAATTTGAAAAAGTTGATGGTGGGTATATAGATTCGGCTGGGCCGAATATAACATTCGCACTTGTTTTCTTTTTATTTAATAAATATTAAACAAAATAAATGCATATTTTTTAATTTTTTAGGGTATATTTTGAATTTTTTAGTGCATATTATAGGTGCATATTTTCCAAAAATAAATGCATATAAATCCACCCCCTAGTCATTACAATGCTTAATATAAATGTTTGTGTGTGTATTTATATTATTAACAGATTTTGTTTAGTTTTTGGCCCCATAACTCGGTTGTTTATGAACGAATTTGGTTGAATAAAAAAACGGAATTTTATAAAAATATTTAAGACCGACATATATAAAAATAAAAATCTGTAGCTTAAACAAGGGCTTCAAAAAATCAAAAATGCGTTTTTCCCGATATCCTCAGTTATTATTGAACCTATTTATTTCATCTTTCCGCACAAAAATTCAGAAAAAAATATCCGAGCCTTCTTTGCAAAAACGAAGTCCTTAGCATATGCAGAGGCTTCAGAAACTGGAAAACCGGGTTTTTAAATATATCTCCCCCATTTATGAACCGATCTAGCTGAACTTCAATAGAAAAATTATCGAAAGGATTTATGATTGGTTGATATATATATTAAATATAGTAGTTATCGGTGGGCTTCATAAACGCCGTTTCAAACGACACACGGACGGAGAGACGGACATGGTCCATTTCTTACAAGGATCTCGAAAATATCAACTTTTTTGCTCTCCGACGAAAATTGTTGAAATTACAAACGGAATGACAAACTTACATATTAAAGGGTAATATGTAAGTTTGTCATTCCTGTGGTAAAGGTTATAACAAAAAATACATTTTTACAAAATTTATAGAAAATAATGAAAATACAGTATTTCATTGCAAAAAAAAAAAAAAAAAAAAACATTTTCTTTAAAATTAACAAGCGAGAATGTTATATTCGGCTTGGCCAAATCTATATACCCACCATCAACTTTTTATGTTATTTGGGAGGTGGACGGACTACGCCCATTTTTTTGTTTCCGAGTTTGCATTGGTCTTTAAACTATTTGTACAAAATTTTGTTGATATTTCACCTTATAAGGGAGTGGACCACGCCCATTTTTGGTTTTCAAGTTTATATCGACCCTCGAACTATCTGTACAAAATTGTCGCACATACCTACTTTTGTTTAAGAGATATCAGCAGAAAAGTATGAAATAACGCTACAACGCTGCGATGAATTTTTATAAAATTTAAATGAATGTGATTAACTATTTGTCATCTTATATTATGAAGAGAAATCTATCAAATGTGAATGTAAACGAGGTAGAATTTGTTTTTTAAAAATCTCCTCCAAACGGGATTCTAAAGTTCAGTGTAAATGCTGTACAAAAATGCTGAAACTAATATAAACTTATTTTAAAATTAAAAAGAAACGATTTAATTCTCTAACCACCCAATGAACCAAATGATATCGTAATGATATTGTTACAATATAATTTCGGAGATAAAAAAGTAAGACTATGATATAACTCATGATCTATACAGGTTGCTTCCTGAAAGGTAAACTAAATTTTAAAAAATATAGATATTAGTAATAATATGTAATAAATTTGTAAAAAACACTAGTTAAAAATTGTGTACATTTGTATTTTTTATGTTTTTTTAAACTAATTAAAAAGTGAAATGAAATAGCGAGTTTTTGCAATTGTGCGAACTAAAAACTTAAACTACAAAAGCAGTTTACATACTTATAGCCAAACAATGAGGCTGTTTGAGTCATAGAACAATGATACTTAAAAAGACTTAAAAAAATATGCGACTTATATTGGTTTCCGCTTTTTCTAGGATAATATATAGTACAGCTCCGAACTAAATACAAAGTAGATATTGAAATAAAAAATTTTGAATTTTTTTAGAAGTTTTGTTTGATGCGTAAGTTTTTTAAAAATGTATAGAAATATTTCCCGAAATCTAAAACTCGAATTGAATAAAAATTCATTTTGCCTACTGTATAAAAAGTATTTATTTGTAAGTATACAATATAGTAAATACAAAATTAAAACTTTTACAAAAATGTAAAATACTTCCCACTCTCTAAAAATACACAAGCAAAACAGAGAAATCAAAAAATAACTTTCCAATTGCCCAAAGCTAAGAATTTCTATAAAAACGTATTAAATAAATTTTAAAAAGGAAAATCTTTATAGGTATTTGTTTAACGAATACAAAGACAATCAATCTACTTTTGCACACAAATACATTAACAAACAAATATTTAAATAAACTAATGTAAATAGACAAACATATTTCGTAAATATTCATTTAATATTCATTTGTATTTATATCTAAATGTATTACAAAAGATTTTCATAATTTCAACAATAACAACAAATAAGTATAAAAAGGGGTTTATTTTATTTAGTTGGCAAAATGTAACAGTGTTGTTTGTAAGCATATAGTATACATACATAGATACGTAGGTGTAAGTGTACGTTTATGTAAATACAAAATCCTTTAACAATTCAACAAAACATTAGCACCCATTTGATATTAAAGTTTGTCTTTCCTGTTTCTGCCCCTTTTGGCTTCACCTTGGGGAGCACAATCATCGTATTATATGTATTTGTTGCTCACAGGCCCAATTTGAAATAGATTTTGAATGAAACAACATTTCAAATCTTGTTTGTATGATACTTCATATTCGAAACTCATAAATATGCAATTGTTTAATAGAAAAGTTCAAACATCAGACAACCCTTATTTGAAATATTTTTATTTTTGATTTAAAGAGAACTTCTAGTAAGATTCAACGCAAGGAATGAGTTGTATCATTCGAACTTACAAATATGTATGTACTCAACAACAAGTACTTACTTTGTTATGTTGTACAACAAGTCTCTAAATACATTGCCGGAACATCCGTTTTGTATTATTAAATTATTTTAAACCCGATTTAATATATTGGGGTTTGTTTTTTCAATGTGTTGATGTGTAATGATTTTTATTTAATTTATTCAGTATTCAGTTCATTTCATTTGATTTGATTTCTCCAAAATTTTATTCAATTTTTTTAATGTTGTAAAATGTGTTTTATGTTAAAATAATCCCATTTCCCATTAACATTAAGCAAGAGAATTTTTGCAACATAAAATATCTTAAGGGTATAAATTGATTTCATACAGACTTAAGAATTGAGGTTTTATTTTTAACGAATTTATTTTGATTTGTTTTAAATTGAATAACATTGTTTTATATTTTAACAAATGATGCTATATGGTTCTGACTTATAACCAGGGAAAGTTTTTCAAAATTGAAAAATTTGACTTTACTTTCACAAAATTTTCAAACAACAGTTACATTTAAATCTATAAACGCATTAATAAAATACATGTTAGAAATTTAATGCATTACATATCGCATTTATTTATATTACAATAACGTTTTGAAGAAAATTTACAGCTTTAGATGGAATATAACGTAATGTTGATGTATTGTAAGTGTAAATTAGCTCTGTTTTAGTACTAGTCTCAGTTTTTGTCAGAAATTACGGAAAAGGTTTCACATTCACAAAGTGGTAGTATGTATTATTGAGTTAACTAGTGTTGAGTATTCATCGATAAGTCAAAAATAAAACAACGGAAAACAGTACTATAACTTATTAATTCAGTTCTTCCTTCAAATCCACCATTGGAACATGCTCAATTCATCTTAAAGAAAAAACACAAGATTTGTATTAATGTTACAAAAAAATATATCAATTTATGTACATACCTCTTCGAATTTCGAGATTTCTTAACTCCTTTGCGGTCAATTATATCTGGTTTATAGATCCTTGCGAAATATGTTTAAATAGAAAGACAAAAAAGTTTCACATGTGCCAGACACACTACTCTCCACATATGGATGTATGGACTTTTTGACACAATAAAATTTGTCATAAGATCCACAGACTTTATTATATTTTTATAATAAACAAAATGAGACATTCTGTTATGAAGATTATGATTAAAATTGTGGACACAGTTAGATTTCTTCAAGATGGTTACCTCAAAGTCTACAAAAAAAAACAATATCATATTCTTTGTTTACGCAATTTTATATATATATATATATATATATATATATATATATATATATATATATATATATATATATATATATATATATATATATATATATATATATCGTCCATTCCATGAAAGAACGCCCAAGAATATTTTTCATGTCTTCCGATTTTAATAATATTTGGCATACGCATATGCTATGGAGCCGTTTAAATGTGCCCGTTTTTATTTTTTTGAATTTTGAAAAATTCGCGATTTAAATTTTTCAAAAAGTGAAAAAAATTACAAAAGTGTCTAATTTTAAACATAAATATCTCAAAAATTTGCTAACGGATTTTAATGATTTAAATTGCATATTTAAGAAGAATAAGTCCACTATAAATGTAGTTATTTAAAAATAATATTATCGTTTAAAAATGCATTCATAATGCAAATGCAATTTTTTAATGCATTTTTGGAAAATGTCTACCCTTTCAATTTTTTTCTTCTTTCGATATAAAAAACATTATTATGTTTGCTAAAAATTGCAATATAAATTATTCTGGGACGAAATGGTTCACTATTTTAAAAAATTTTTTCAAAATATTTCTTCAAATTTTTTCATACAAATTTTTTATTTTTTTTTAAATTTTTGTATTTTTTAATTTTTGTGAGCATATTTTTAAATAAATTTTAACCATAATAATTCATAATTTGTTATTTGCGGTAGAAAACCTATTTATCCCAGATTCAGTGCTGATGTTTTATATAATAAACATATTTGTCTTCAATATTAAGCAAAAATATTTAAAATCAAAAGGGTAAAAATTTCTTAAAAATGCATCCGAAAATTGCATGCTTTTCGTGAGTGCATCTTTAGCAAAAAAATTATTTTTGATTTATACAATATAATTTACAATATTTATTGTAATAAACTAAAAACTAGTTTTTAAATCAATAAAATCCTACGTATAGTTAAGGAGTTATAAATATTTAAAGTCATACTAAAAAAGTATAACCAAAAAAGTTAAAAATCAAAATTTATAAAAAAAATTTAATTTTTGTATGAAAAAAATTATGGAAATTTTTTGAAAAAAATATTTAAAATAGTAGACTTTATTGTCCCAGAACAGTTCTTTTTGTATTTTATAGTAAAGATATTGCTTTTTAACATATTAAAAGAAAATTAAAATCGGAAGGGTAGAAATTTTTCAAAAATGCATCCAAAAATTGCATTTGCATTATGAATGTATTTTTAAACGATAATATTATTTTTAAATTACTACATTTATAGTGGACTTATTCTTCCTAAATATGCAATTTAAATCATTAAAATCGGTTAACAACTTTTCGAGATATTGATGTTTAAAGTTAGACACTTTTGTCATTTTTTTCACTTTTTGAAAAAATTAAATCGCAAATAAATTCGCGAAATTTTTCAAAATTCAAAAAAATAAAAACGGAGATATTTAAATAGCTCCATAGATTATATGTGTACCAAATATAAACAAAATCGGATGACCCTCCGTAAAAAAATTGACATTTTTTATAAATCTTTCGTGGAATTGACGATATATATATATATATATATATATATTTTTTTTTTTTTAATAAAAAACTGATTTGTCAAAATTATTTAAATTTTTGTTTTTGTGTAGCAATATGCCAAAAAAAAGTACTTTTTAATTTTCAAGCCATGAATGCCGAATTATTTTTAATGTTTCGGGGGGTTGAGTCAGCTACCTTAATATCTAATTCGGGTGTCCCTCAATTGTCCTAAAACGGAAATATACGGTGGCCTTTAAAACTTGGATTTTTTAACTTTTTATGAATTTAACGCATTATTTATGTTAACATCTACAAAATCAATGTTTTTATTAGTTGGATAGTTAGTCTGGGTAGTAATCTTCCATTTTCGGATATTGTTGTAATAATACACTGAGAAAAACAAAATGGCAACAACAAAACATGGATGTAAGAAAAGGAAGTAAGTATCATTTAACGCGGCACAAATTGGGCTGAATATTATGTCTTTCCATTCAACACAATTATTAATGACTTCAAAGTCTAAAACTCTGCGGTGGTGCATGACTATAGCATTTTTCGTTTATGATAAAATTTGGAAAATGTAAGAAAAAAATCGAAAAAATTGAAAAATGCGTTTTATCACCTTCATTCACATATAACTTTTGAAGTAGGAATGTAATCTTCAAGCACCACCGCAGAATTTTAGATATTATAGTCATCAACAACTATGTTGACTTTCAAGGCATAACATTCAGTCCAGTTTGTGCCGTACAGAAAACAATAAAGCCTATTTGCGGCAAATTTTAATCATTCATTTGAAAAAAAGAGTATATATTTAAAAAACGGGAGCTTATGTTACTGAAATGAATTTTACATTAGTAATTAAGACCATACACACTGTTTTTAATTTAAAACCCCATAAAGTATATGTTTTCTGGGTCCTGGTTAGATTCTAATTCGATCTAGCTATATCCGTCTTTGAAAGCAGGATAGGATTCAAACGGCACAACGAAGGGGGACTATATTTGGCCAAATATTTATAAGGTTTGTTTGATATTGAAAAATCGGTAAATAAACGGATGTCCGTTGGAGCTTAATTTCATAATTTTCTGCTATATCTCTCTTAAATAAAAGCATGTACTATGACAAAATTTTTATGGTCGATATAAACTTGGAAACAAAAATTGGGAGTGGTCCGCCTATTTTACCGTCTACCTCCCATATAAGGTGAAAGGTCAAAGAAATTTTGTACAAATACTTCATGGACAAATGTAAACACGGAAACAAAAATAGGCGTGGTTCGCCCACTTTACCGCCCAGTTAATACAAATTATTGCCGCTAGATGGCGCAAAATTTTTTATTTAAAATGCATCAAAACACCCTGTATTTGCAAAAGTCGCAGAACAAAAGCTGCTGCTGAAGCCCTAAAGAACCATTTTCAACAATAAAAAAGCTTTTTTTTTTCGCAAAAAGTCGATTTTGGCATATTGCTATTTTTGTGTTTTCTTTTTAATTTTTTTAAAATCAATAAAACCAAATAATAGAATCAAATAATTTTGTTTATTAAATTAAATTTAAATCCAAATAATGGTTTATTAAAAAAAAATTTTTATAATTCTTTCTGTGTGCATTCATGTTGTTTTTTCATATTTCTGTCCAATTTTCATATTTTTCTTTCTAACATTCTAACATTAATCGTAATTAACATTAATCGTATTTAATTCCCTTTTGACATGTACCCAATATTCTTCAAGTTCTAGGCAATTTGGAGGGTTGGTCAAATCAGGACAAAATAATGTTGAGGCTCTATATTTTCCTATAAATATAGATACTCCTTGATATAAATAGCCAAGTTTAATATGATTTTAATTGATTTTGCTCCAATCATCAAAATGATAGTATTAATGACTAGAATAATTGGTTTCATTATTAATGCATTTGCTTAAAAAGATGTAATGAGCTGAAAATTGACTTAAATTTATTTCTTTTCTGAATTTTTATAGACAAATCTTTCACTTTTCTATTATTATTTCATTAACAGCTGTCAATTTATTAAAAAACAAAATTATAAACCAATTAGAAATTTAATTATATTAATAAATAATATAATATTATTCCAATATAAAGTTAGTTAATAATTTAATTACAAAATAATTTGAAATATTTTTTTCTGTGTACAAAAACTTAAATATTTAAAAAAGTAAATAAAGTGAAAAAATTAAAAATCGAAAGGGGAGAACGTTAAAAAGTTCATATGAAAAATCCACACACAGAAAAAAGATTAGTTGGAAAACGTTTAGGAGTATATAATTTAAATCTGGATAATTAAAATATTGTATCAATAATTATAAATTATATTCTTCTATCGATTTTTTATAATTATAGATAAAAAGAAGTAATTGCTTTGGTATTTTAATTCCAGCTATTGTTAAATTGATTAATTTAACTAATAGGTTGAAAAATCATTTTATAGAATTTATTAGTCACCGCCATAAAAAATTTGTTTGTAAAGCAGTTAGTTTCTTTTAAAATATGTTTGAAGTTACTCCAGTTACTAATTAATCATATATAAATTCAATTCAGTATTCCTAACTTCTAATATTGGGCACTCTGATTAAATAATTGGAATTTTATTGTTTTGACATTTTTAATAAAAAATATTTAAAATTGTTTAAAGATAATTAACAGAGAATAGAAACGAATTTAAGTATATAAAATTTAAAATGTTAAAAAATTAACATAAATCACGAAACTATACATATATATATATGTATATATATCTTTAAATCTATTATATATATAATGGTAAGATTCATCTTTGATAACATCCTTGGATGTATACATATGTAATAATTTCCTCTTGTTACAATTTTAGATATGATTACGAAAAAAAAAAAAAATTTGTAATGGAAATTATGACGAAAGTGAACGATATGTAAGTAAAAGTGGATGTTTTCTTCACTTTAAAATAGTAAACTTTTTCTTTTATTATGGAACTAATAGCCTATGAAACACATTCAAAAAATATGATTATAAATATGTACGTTCTCCTTTATATACATACATATATACATATTTCATTGTGATATAAAATATTGATAATTTATCTTTTCAGATGATGCTAATATACATTTGTTTCAGATTTGAGAACACAAATTCCTTCGCAGTAGAAAACCAATCAAAAGGAGCAATAACTTGGTCACACAATTTAACAAAAATTATGCTGTAATATAAAGTTCCGATATCCTGGGGTCATTTCTAGTGTGCTGATCTATGGTCCGTATGAATTCACCAAATTTATATATAAATATGTGGCTTAGAGCTTAATTTTTATAAAAAATATTAATAAAAAAAATATTAAAAAGTAAAAATGTTGGTGATATTTATTGAACCCGATGATTCGGTAGTAGCAACCATTAGGTATGTGGAATTTAATTTGAATAGTTTCCACAAATTTGGTTATCATGACTAAAATGTTTTTTCGTTGTAATTATAATATCGATACTGGTAAATGAAATATTCGACAATTGCAGCCGATTCATGTGGTAGTTGGTGCAACCGACCAGATTCGTTTGGCAAAAAATTCGGTTGTGACAACGAATCTCTTTTCTCTGTGCAGTTACATTATAAATGCACTTTTTTAACAATATTATCTTTTAATTATTCGATTTATAGAGGAGATAAATATTTCTCGGTCGCTTTTATTTCAGTTAAATCGCATTGCAACTTAAAAAGTTTTAAATTTTCAAACCTATATACTTCGTATATTTTTTTTTTTTTTTTATTTTATATAAACAAACATAACAAATTAAGTCGCGAGATTTTCGAAAAATATAAATGTACAAATAATTTTGATTCCCTGCGCAAATACTTGTTTAATTTTAAGAAAATCGGAGACATAAAATAAAAACGGGTATATTTTCTCCTAGAATTTATGATATTAAAATAATACTTTGTCTTAAAATACACAATTCGATCGGGTGGGGCTGAATCACTTCATTTGCAATTGATAGGTGCAGTAATACAATTAATGTGTTGTTAATGTATTATTAGTAATATCTTGGTTAAATTTAAGCTTCCTAAGACGATTGATATATGCTACTAAACTGTAATTTCTTAATGATCCCAGAAAAAAATCTTAAAAAAAATAAAAAATTGATACATAATATTAGTGTTACAAATATCAAACGATAGCTAAAGAAAAATTAATAAACCCGTATTTCATGATTTTCAGAAAAAATATTTTAAATAAGATAAAATTAACGATTTACTAAAAATTCCTGAACTTAATAAAGTGTGAAGACAAAAAAATTGCAAATGTACCTTCATCAAATTAAAGATATATGTATGTGTCATAAACTAATTCCCAAAATATTAAGGATCAATTATTTCTGCTTTCGTGGGCTGGACCAATTTAAAAATACCTCTAAAAATATTATTTTCGATCAAGAATATTCACAACATTTAATTTTTGATTAAGAAATGTGTCAATGACTTATTTCCTGTTCTGATTCATTAAAAAAATTATAATAATCTAAAACTGAAAGACAGACGAACGGACAGACATCATTAAAGTTTTAGATTACGTAAATCTGTTTCAGTTAATTTTAGTGTAACTAGTCTTGAGATATTCACTTTCAGGCGACATATCTAAGCATAAAATAATAAATATTTTATGTTTTAATTTTAATATTTTCTCTAAGAAGGATGAAGCGCAATTATTTTCTCATAGATATTTAGAACACTAAATTTAATTTTAATTACGAATAATTCATATTCAATTATTTTATTAATTGAAATTCAACCTACGAAAAAAATTTAATATTTAGTTATTTAAATTGTGACCCAATTTCATTTATATTTAATTAATTTATAAAAAATAAAAATAATTGAAAGCCGATAAATTATTTTATTTTTAATAAAAAATATTAAAAAATTTGAATTTTTATCATTTGAATAATTGATACTATAGAGGTTTAAATAATAAAACAAACGTATTTTACAAAGTTGAAAAATGGACTAAAACTTTATTTTATAAAAATTATTGAAATAAAAAATGTTATATTGATTAAATATTACTTATATTTCTTTTTTAAATATTAAACAAGTATACCCTACCCCCTTCATAGTTTAATTATTATTAAACGATATATATTTTTAGTTTGTTTAATTTGACTTCACCATTTGAGGTTTTGACGAAAGCTAGATTAATTCGTTCTTTTGAAAGAGTATCCTCTCGTAAACCAATTTGAGGTTTGAAATATTTGTTATGTCGTGGTTTTCGAACTTAGTTTCTTAACCAAATATGAGTGCATTAGTCCAGATCTTTGTGAATGAAGGGTACTTGTGTGAAATGATTGCTAACTTATTTAAGTTAGTAATATTTTTCTCCTTGGTTAGAAATGTATTATGTCAAAGGTACCCCAATTTGTTGGGGATAATTTTCTTATTAAGTGTCGAAGTTGAGATGAAAATAGGACGGGTTGGTCCAGCAGTAGTAGTTTTTCCCATATAAAGTAAATATTACAAATATCGCATTAATAGAATTAGCAAACATCCTTGGAGGTGAACTTAATAATTTCAATATAACACTATGTAGCTGATTAAAATTATAAGTTAAACGAGCAGTATACCCGCTACTTAGTTAGCGTATATTTTTTTTAATAAAAAGTTTTTATTAAAAACCATACTATATTATTAATTTTAATTGTGTTTTATTAAGTTATAATTTCATTACTATAAATTTTTGAATAATATTTTTATAAGCTTAAACATAGTATGCTTCGCTACCGCATTGTATTAAAATAAAATAAAATTATCGAAATAAAATTCAAAAACAGTCAGACTAACAAACACAGATTCACTTTTATATAGATAACATTTAACCCGATAATGCAGTTTACTTAAATACCCCAGATAAAAACGGGAGCCTTTTAATTTAGAAAAAACAAAAAAACCCGTAAACTATGGTTCCAAACTTCTGTGAACAGTTATAATATTGGAGTTCTGTCGGCATTAAGAACAATAAACTTTTTAATTATTTTAGATACCAATTTCTTACATCTTTAACGTTCGAAGAAACTATCAAATTATTTCTATTATTATAATTTAGTGGAGTGAAATTTTTGTACTTTTGTACGAGATCTTCACTCGTACTCCAATCTTTCAAATCCCCGTCGAACCAATTTAGAACTGAAGGTATGGATCCACAAGAATTGACGTAAGTCTCTTGGACAAACTATTTTTTATTTTTGATAACGTAGTAAAAACCAACGTGTTCCCCCGAGGAATTCCTATGAAGAATGAAAAAATATAAATCAATCCAGTCCAAAAAGATTCGGCACATGATGATTTAAATAGCTATTCACAAAACTTATTATTATGTTTAGTTACTAACAGTTTCAGTCCATTTGTAAATATTCCGCTGCTGTTTATGTTACTATACTGTGAACCAATCTCAAAATAATTTTTTTATTTGTTTAAATAAATATAATATGGATCGATATATAATAAGAAACTTAGTTTCTCGTCATTTAGCTCATAGTCTCAAGAAGTTGCCATTTAGTCGCCATTTAAAAAAGGGACCAAAAAAGTGGCCAAGTGGTTGAAAAAGGGGCATTTGGCTACTAAAGTCGCCAAACAGTAACACTGCCTATTATGGATCTTCATTCACATAGTATCATATATCTTTAATTTCATGTTTCTAGGTTAAATATTTTAGAAAATTGAAAAAGTACCATTGGAAAAACGAAAAAGTACCACAAAATTGGCCCTCTTGAATTCTTAACCACATAGGACCATGTATCTTTAATTTATTATTTCTATATTTAATATTGTAGAAAATTCAAAAAGTACCATTAGAAGAATGAAAAAGTACTACAAAGTCCCATGTTACGAATCCTTATTCACTTAGGATCATATATCTTCAATATCATTTTTCTAGGTTAAATATTATAGAAAATTCAAAAAGTACCATCCAAAGAAGTACCCAAAAAATCCCCTTTTGTGAATTCTCACTCACTTAGGACTACATATACTTAAGTTCATTACTTAATGAATTACTTAATTTGAATAGAATTTAATTTCCCGATTTTATCCCCTTTTTGGTACTTTTTATTCCTCCTGGATGTGACGAAGATTGCATTCCAATGAATTTCTAAATTGTACTAATTGAATATTAAAATAATCACATGTATGTACATTAGAGTGTCCCGTAGACAAAAATTTTGTAGGAACACCCCTCAAACGATGCGTAAAAATTAACTGAATATGGGAAAAATATTAAAAAAAAATTTTTAAATTGATCTTCAGTTGCCTACCAACGATTGAATGTCACGGGTCTAGAACATTTCGTCCAAAAAATTGCATTGAGTTTAGTCTTGAAATGGGTATCAAAAAATTCGTAGTTTTAAGCCAATTATAGAAAAAACATTTTAAAAAATGTTCGCAAAAATTTTGGTCCATAAACCGTCATTTTAGTACATCATGCAAAAAAAAAAAAATTCGATATTCTTCTAAAAAAAATAGAAAAGAATTTTATAATTTTGTTACTTTTAAGGCTAAAATTTTAAAAAATTGCATTATAGTAAGAACTGTTGATAATATGTAATTTTCCAGATTTTTTAAAAAAATTTTTCATCAAAATACCTTAAAAAGTCTTCTAGTGAACGAAAATCCCATTGGAAAAATGTGTAAAATATTTTTTCCATAACCAGCATAAAATTACGGATTTTTTGGTACCCATTTCGATTAAAAAATCTAAACTTTTTTTTTACCAAAAAGTATGGGATCCATGATTTTAAAATCGCTGGTAGGGAACTGAAGACCAATTTTAAAAACTTTTTTAATATTTTTCCCATATTCAGCTAATTTTTACGCATCGTTTGAGGGGTGTTGCTACATCGAAATCTCGAAAAACGCTATTCTCGGGACACTCTAATGTACAGTATCGGTCATCTAATTAGCCCACCCAACAAGAATTTTTTTTGGACTTAATTTTCTTTTTCTTGAAAAAAGTTTTTAATTTTTTTTATTAATTCAATATATTGACCATTATGTACTTAATACGTTGCAGCCAAAACTTGGATTAATAAACTAACACTTTACGCAAAAACATTGTTTTATTAAATATTCCTATAAAAATCAAGGACAGCTAATTAGCCCACTTACACTATTTATTACGAAAAATCTAAGCGAGCTTTGAAAAAAAGTAATTTTTCATATGGATTACAATTTAAAAATAGAAGTACTGCAATTTTCGTAAAAAATTTCATATCTTAATTGGTAAAAACGCCTTATATTTCGAATATTCGACATTTAATAAAAATCGCGAAAAATGTAAATTAAAATATTATGAAATATTATAGAAACCTTGATAGTCCTTTAATTATGGTAAAAAATCATCTGTAACATCGAAAGCAATACAAAAAGTTTAATATCTAATAATATTTAATAGATATTATATCGATACTATCTAGTGCAAACAAGTGCTGGTAGTTGGTATATGCGATGTATTAAAAAGTTTTATTAGTATTCTAGTTAAAAAGAAAGTGTAAAATCTTACCTTAACATTGCAAAATTGAAAATAACTTTGCTTAAATCATTCGTCTAGGTAACTTATTGACAAATATTTTATGCATCTCATCCAAGCGGCTTCTTTAGATAAAATTCTTTGTATTTTTGTTTACTGCTACAAAGAACTTACTTTCATTTTTGAAACATCTATACTTATGATGCTTTTTATACTATATAGTATAACATTTGGCAATTGGTTTTAGTTTTAGTAGATACTTAAGTACATTTTAACGCGTTTTTTATTCGCCACAAATCTTTTAAGTCAGAGTTTCATTGCGAAATTTATGATTATTCTATTTTTGAAATTCGCAATTTAACTAAGTTTTTCATTTCTTTTCACAGCGCTGAGGTTTTTGAATGATTTATGATACTTTGGAGGATTATTGACGATAATGTAATGATTATCTAACCTTTCTAACCAATTTTCTTAATGTATTTAATCGATTTTGACCACTTTGTATGTGTTGTCGAATATTAGTATTTTAATGGATGTTTCCATGAAATCTTCCAACAAAAATTATCTTAAATTAATTAAAATTACTTTATACTTAGGATTTTATATTAAAACATAATTTTTTTCAGAGCTTAATTAGATTTTTCGTAATAAATAGTGTAAGTGGGCTAATTAGCTGTCCTTGATTTTTATAGGAATATTTAATAAAACAATGTTTTTGCGTAAATTGTTAGTTTATTAATGCAAGTTTTGGCTGCAATTAATTAAGTATATAATAGTCAATGTATTGAATTAATAAAACAATTAAAAACTTTTTTCTAGAAAAAGAAAATTAAGTCCAAAGAAAATCTGGTTGGGTGGGCTAATTAGGTGACCGATACTGTACATATGTGACATTAAAAATAAAAACATATTTTGTGAAATATGCACCAAAAACAGGTACGATTTTTACCCCTTAAACCCGAATTTCCAAAAAATACCAAACTAGTTTTCGCCAATTTTCGATGCACATTCATGCTATGCATGGTACAATAATATCAGGTAACAGTATCGCTACAACAAATACAACAAGGCAACAACAATAGTAATTTTTGTTGGTTTATTTGTTTTCTTAATGTCAAAAAGAAGAAAACAGAAAGCAAAACAAAATATATAAAAAACAAAGCACGTGTATATTACACTATGGCCTCGATTAACCGGCAACGTCGATTTTACAATTGTTTATAATTGTTTTCTTTTTTTTTTTTTTTTTTGCATCGATTATTCGTGATTACCTCTATTCGGGTTTCTAAGCATAATTTATTTCATTGGTTTTGAACAATCAAACACAATATGAAAAAAAACAAAAAAAAAAGGGAGTGCCCTCGTTTGAATAAGTCAGAGAAAGGTAAAATCCAAATTTACTTTATTCATGCAAAACTAGTTAAGAAAAAGAAGAATTTGGAAAAGAAGAAACATTATATGATATTTTTAAGAAACTACGTAAAATTAAACCTTTATGTATTGTTCATGTTCTTAAAAAACTATTATTTTTCCTTATATAATTCAAAAATTTATATTAAATCCTTGAATAACTGAATAATATAAATAAAAAATGTTACTCAATTAACCGCGAATATTGATTATTTAGATTGCTTTCGGTCCCGACCATTATGGATAATCGAGGCCTCAGTGTAGCTAATATAAACAAACTGTAAATGTAAACAAAACATAAATATAAACAAAGCTTAAACGTAAACAAATTTTGACAGAAATATTACAAAATTGAAAGCAGCAAAAAATTATCAGCTGATTTTATACTGTTACCTGATATTATTGTACCATGATGCTATGCTTATTGAATAAAAAGATAGATAGGGTGCCAAAAAAGTATCAAAATACAGTTTTTATCCGTTTTCTTATATCATATCCGATTATTTTTTTAAAAAATGAATAACGATGACTATTCAATTTTTTTTTTATCTCTATTAGTTTAGGAGATATAAGGTTATCGATTTTACATGCTTTTACCCTTTTCACCACCTAAATATTAGAATTTCCAAAAATCCCATCTTAGTGGATCTATTTACAGTCCATATTTTATCTTTCTAACTTTAACAGTTACGGCTGTGCGATGGCGATCAGTAAGTCAGTCAGTCGATCACTTAATAACGTTACTCTTTTATGTATATAAATTGGTTGCATTTGGCATTTTTATGATAAGGAAATAATTAATTAACCTGAAATCGAAAATACTTACATATATAGCTTTAAAAAATACAACTAGATTCAATATTGCCAGATTTATAGCTTAATATTACCATTCCTAATAAGTACACAGTTTAAGCAACGTACATACCTGAAAAAATAAAAAATACTTATATTGAGTAAAAGTTTAAAACGTTTGCAAAGTTTATGAAAATATAAAACAATTAGAGGATAACATAAAAATGCTATTATTTTGATTTGATAATTAGAATAATAAGCATTAAGTAACCTTAGTAAATATGTATGCAAATAAAAAATGTGAGTGTATTAAACCATTTGTCAATAATGAAGATTTTTCAGTTGTTGGTTGATGTGTATTATTTTATTCTGGTTGTTATGAACTTGAAATATTTAATAACGACCTCAATGTTTAATAGTTTATAAAACAAGTAGATAAATACTTCAAAATTTTGCTTAAAGTATATATTTTTTACATTTTAATTGGTTACGCAATGTACTCGTATAAAACTCAACTTGTATCTATTAATATATGAATGCGTATACGTATTTCAAAAAAGAAATAGCACAAAAAAAAAATTTATTCTCTATAATATGTTTTAATTCCTCTTACAAAAGTGTATTTTTCTTTAGAAAACTTAAAAATAAAAATTACAAAAAACTGGGGATTTAATGTGTAGGTTTTTACAAGACTCTGTCGTATAATAATTTAAAATGGTACTTTGAATTACGAGTTTCATTATAAAAACAAATAAAAAGAAATAGGACACCATTTCCAATTACACTTCAGTTAAAAACAATACTTTTTAGTTCTAAAATACTTTTTTGGTTACTTTTATTGTAGAAATAAAAGGTTTTTAGTTGTCATAGTTTTGATGAAAGTCAAAAATAATTGTAAAAGAACAATTTGAAAGAAACTGGAATAGATCTAATTGCTTTAGCTACTCGAAGGTACTTACAGCTTACGACTTATTTTCATATTAAATGGTGTAAACTTTTTTTTTTAGCAAAAAAATAAATTTCGTTTGTCTAAAACAAACAAATATACATATAAAAAATCGCACTCAGGAAACAAGTTTATTAAAAATGAGAGCTGTTTTTATTTTTTGTTTCTGGCTCTTAAGACATTGGTAGGTTTACTTTTTATATCTGAAAGAACTAGTTTTGTTTTTCAAGAGCCTTTTTATTTTCAAGTGTATAGCATACTTCGTATGATATTTTTTTTGTAACTTTTTCTGAGAACGTTACCTTTGTTAATGTAATTTAAGTGAAATTATAGCTTTTTACCGTAAAGCAGCAACGAAATGTACAATAAAGAAACAATAAAGAAACAAAAAAAAAAAAAACAACAATTCACAAACTTTTTATTCACATTTTATTTTATTTGCTAAAATATTTAACATTTTCTCACACGCAATTTAAAGACAACATAAACTTTATATTCTTTTTTGCCGTTTGTTCTGTGCAATTTGTATTAATTTTACAAAATACTAAAAGTCCGTCTGATAAACGATGAAAAAAAGTCGAAAAATGAACTATAGATTGCATCGCAATTTAACCATCAATCGTTCTTGACATGTTTCACCAAAATGCCTGTAAGAGTTAAGTTTTTGTTAAAAACACACAAAAAGATCAAATTGATGTTTAAAATAACCTATAGTTAGAAAAATTTCTTAAGATTCTAATGAGTTGCTTTTTTAGTGAGTATTGGTACAAAATTGTTTAATTTTTAGTTAAAAAGCACACATACATACGTACATAAATATATACTTATATGGAAAATGTAATTGTGTCGTCTATGATTCTTTCTCAGAGCTGTTGTATTGTATTGCCTTAAAATATTACAAATCAATTACTAAAAAGCTGTTAAGCGAATGTAGGGAAGCAGCATTCAGTGTTATAGTATTCAATATTTTTTTATGCATTTAGTTTTTAAAATATGCGCCTAAAAATGTATTTTAAAATACAAAATATACATTAAAGATTAGAAATCTATACTATGCACTGTAATATATTTACCTAGAAACATTAAAACTTCATTTTAGAAGATTAGTACTATTTCAATTATTATTATTATTATTATTATTATTTTAATTTGTGCAGTTGTAGCCATGACACAGAATTTGATTCTTTTAGTAAAAACTATACTATATTATAAATTCAATTTGTGTTAAGTTATAGTTTTAAACCTATACATTTTTGAATAATATTTGAATAATGGCATAAACATAGTACGCTTCCCTACCTTTTTATTTACACCCTAATTTTGTAAATCTCTTCACCTCACTTTGATAAAATTTCCATAAAAATATTTGAAAAATAAAAACAATTTACATGAAATATTTTTCAAAGTGAGAGGAAGTGTTTTACAAAATAAGGCCCTTAGAAAAAAACTGCATTAAGAACAATAATAGTTACCAGTTTCTTAGACCTTAGCGTTCGAAGGTTCAAAAACTACCAAATTATTTCTACTATTATATTTCAGTAGATAGGAATGTGATCAATAGGGTTTGTGGATTCTTATTTCACGTTTGAAAGTTAATTATTATTACAAAAAATTAAAAGAGTTATATAATTATGAAAAGTAACACAAACTACCCTCTTATGGATTTTCATTCACTTCAGACCATATATCTTTAATTTCTTGATTTTAGATTAAATATTATAGAAAATTCAAAAAGTATCATTAGAAGAACAAAAAGGTACCAAAAAGCACCTCTTGAGTTCTTACCCACATAGGACCATATATCGCAAATTTCATGATTTTATGTTCAATATTATAGAAAATTCTAAAAGTACTATTAGAAGAACGAAAAAGTACCACAAATCCTCCTTTCTGGATTCTCATTCACATATCTTTAATTTCATTATTTTAGCATAAAAATTTCAAAAACTACCATTAGAAGAACAAAAAGGTACCAAGAATTCCCCATCCTGAAGTCTTACCCACTCCATTATCTTTAATTTCATGTTTCTAGGTTCAATATTGTAGAAAATTCAAAACGTACCATTAAAAGAATGAAAAAGCACCACAAAGCCCCCTGTTATAGATTCTCATTCACCTAGGATTATATATCTTTAATTTCGTGTTTCTAGGCTCAATATTATAGAAAATTCAAAAAGTACAATTAGAAGAACAAAAAAGTACCACAAAATCCCATCATGTGAATTCTCTCTCACTTAGGACTACATGTACTTAAATTCATGTTTCTAGGTTTAATTAAAAAAAAAAATACATAATTTCATTTCAATAAAATATAATTTCCCGATTTTATCCCCTTTTTGGTACTTTTTATTCCGTACTGAATGTAACAAAGGTTGTATTCCAATGGGATCTAACGTTAAAATATTTATATTTATGTGTCCTTAAAAATAAAAAAATATTTTGTGGAAAAAGCACCAAACAGGTACTTTCGAATTTCAAAAAAGTACCAAACTTGTATTCGCCAATTTTCGATAAGATACTAATTTGATGCACATTTTATTTATATGCTTACTGGATTAAAAGATAGATAGGGTTCCAAAAAAGCACCAAATTAAAGTTTTTACCCATTATCTCCCTAAAAGAGACGAATTTCAAAAAAGTACGAGACACCTATTCGATTATTTTTTAAATGAATAAAGATATCTATTCAACTTTTTTATATCTCTATTAGTTTAGGATATATAAGGTTACCGATTTTACCCATTCTTACCCTTTTTTTGTCCCCTAAACATTCGAATTTCCAAAAATCTCATCTTAGTGGATCTATTCGGTAGGAGACCAATCTACAGTTCGTATTTCATCTTTCTAGCTTTAACCGTTTGAGCTGTGCGATGATGAATCACCAAGTAAGTTAGTCAGTCAATCACTCAGTCATTACTCTTTTATATGAATAGATTATAGTGCAGGGATTTCTAGCTCTTATTAAACATCTATATTGGGACGATATAATCTTCGTAAATATCTTAGAAATTACGCATCTTTTAAAAATTTAAAATGCTTTGGAGAGGAAATTTTACATCATGGAACAAAATTCTTGTAACTTTGTTTTTACGTACTTGAAACTAACAATTTCAAAAGGTAAATAAAAAGTGTTATTAATAGTAGGAATTTTTAACTTTTTTTGACACTATATTTGAGGTAGATGGGGGATCATTCGCCACTTTTTTGTTTAAAATACGGAATTTTCAAGATTACTACCTTGATATGTTGGCTTATATTTAAGCCGTTTTCATCCTAACTATCTCCATGTTAAGGTAATTTTTTTTATTATGAATTTGTGAAGAGACCAAAAACGTCGAAACTACCCCATACAATGTATCGCCAGTGACGCACAATTTCTCCCGTTGGGGGAAACTTCAGCAATACGAATATCAATTGCAATACGAATTCAAATCACTTTCATATTACTTTGCTTGTAGGGAAATTTCAAAAAATTATAAAAACAAATTGTAAATGACCCAGCAAAAACTTGGTAATGACATGTAGTTACGGATGTAGTTACTTTGTAATGACAACAACATACTGTTCGCATTACATAAAAGTTGTTTAGTAACTAATTATTTATAACCCGAATGTAAATAATTATTTGTAATCAGATTTTTGAAAATATAAATTTTTATATGCAGTTACCATTTTATATATTTTAAGAAGGGGTACATAAATGAAAGGCAAAATTTGAGTATGAATTAATTTGTAATCTAAAATGAAATCTAAATGATTTTTATTACATTTATTTTAATTAGTTTTAGGTGTTGTTAAGTTTTTTAAATTAAAATTTAAAAAATCTTTTTACAACAATAAAAAAAAAAATATTTTATATCCTGACATTTCATTACTTATTTATAACCAAAATTGTAACTAGTTGCTATTGTTATTAATCATGACTTTAGTAATGCTTTAAAATCAATGCGCTATTTAACAGCTTGGAAGTAATTAGTTGTTGTAATGACATTTATGTAATGTATAGGGTAAGTAGTTGCCTCTAATGTCATCACCGTGTTATAATAATGAGTTAGACAGCTAATGTGTAAGGACTGAAGAGCCATTATATTAGCTTCTTAATTCATTACATGGCAACCCAAGTTTTTCCTGGAGAATTTTCAATACAATAAAAACCTAAAAGATTCTTTTAAAATTTAAAATGAAATTTTAAATTTTTGTTTGAAAAAAAGCTAATGTTAAGAAAAATAAAATAATAATCGATTTTTGGGTTCAAAATTTACTTTTCTGCTTTTTTCAGGAGTTCAAGCGTATTTTCAAAATTCGGAATTCGTTATAATGTATTTGTTCTCGTACGCATTATAAATTGGTCAATTGATTAATGCACTGCAAAACGTACGAAACACAAAATTTACTTTTGCCCATATTAGTGTGATTTGTATATCGATTATGAAAAATAAAATAAATTATTTTAATCCAATTGCTTCTTACAGATTCTATAGCGGATAACATACATATCCCAAAGATACATACATATTTACATCTAAAAATTATGTTTAAAACTTAAACTTTTCATAAAAACTGCAACCACTTTTGTAGATTTAATGAAGATAACATAAATTAGAAAAGTCAATGTACTTGAGATTATTAATTTTGATTAAAATGTGATTTTTAACTGGTTCTGGCAGCAAAATTTACATAAAAATTGCATAATTTTCACGTCACTTAATTGATCGTCAGACGCCAATCACAAGTGACTAAAGTGATGTGGTGTTTTAAAAGGACAGGTGTAAGTTAAGATGAGAATGAGTTATAGGTGCCATAGATAGATTCGAACATAAAGTCTAAAAAAAAAAAAGAATTCAATATTCAGTTTTCACATGCACGCAACTATCAGAACAAATAAAGCACCAACTAACATGACCAACCAGACATCAATTTAAAACGTTCATAGTCCACCACTCAAGCTGAAAGTAATTCTCAAAGGAATTTTGGATTTCAATTAGAGTTTCAATTAATGTTAGAATGTTTTTTTTTTATTTTTCTTCTATTGCTTTTTAAATCTTCTGGTTGTTAACGTTACATAAGAAATAAACTGAAATAAATAAAGTGAAAGAAATGAAGAAAAATTAAATAAAATAAATTTCCCGCTAAGTGTGAGCATGGTATGTAGGAAAGAAAATTATTTTGATATCTTTTCCTCATCTCTGTATTTGTTCAAATTAAATTGCAGTTAGAAATTGGAATTACAATTGCACATGCGTAAAGAGTGTTCGTTCATGCCACAAACATTACAAACACACATACATACATAATTATGCAGCTTTACGTTGAATGTTAGATTTATGTGTGCGTCGTCGTTATTGTCTAGTCAATCGTTGTTTGACTAAATTAGATGAAAAAACTTGATAACATAAATTGATTTAAGCAACGTAATTGAACGATCAATGAAACAAAAATACAATTCTATAGACTTTTACAAAGGGGGTGTATTCAGCACGGTAACCAATAACCAACAAAATCACATTTTTATTTAATGGGCTTCAAATGAACCAAACTTTTAGTTATTTATCGATTTATGAAAATTTTAATAATTTAAGCATCGATTTTTTTCATATTTTAGACTTAGCAGGATATTTCGTAACTTTATATAAAAAAAATCCTTATGTTAATGCATATTTTACACTTAAAAGCATATATTGTACTTTACAAAAAAAGTCACCAATCACTTAGTAAATAACTCATTCAATTAATCTCACCAAATTAGTTACATCAATTACTAAAAACTGTAAAAAATTAAAAACAGAAAAATTGTTCCAATTACGAAATTGATTAAATCAAACAAGTAAATGATTGAATTAATTAAAAATTGAAATAGGAAATAATTTCCTTGTAACACGGTTCAATAACAGTGACAATTTTTTATGAAATGCACGTTTTTATTTAACGTGAACTTGATATAACGTGTTTATACAATAATGGCAGCCCTTGAATTGCGTGAAATATAGTACTGCATAGAGAATCGTATGCAGAAATGTTTATTGAAAAAATAGATTATATTAAGAAAATATTTTAATAAAGGTTCATTAATAAAAAAAAAAAAATATCGAAAAAATTTACCAGAAATAAATATCAAAATAGTAAATAAACAAAAAATAATATGATTGAACAAAAAGCTAGATTTCGATCAATTTCGATTTCTTGGAACAACCTGAAAACAATTTTTGGCTATCAATGACATTTTCACAAAATTTGTTAATTGAAAAAGAATCTTCATCAGGTGATCTTAAAGCTACCGAAATATTTCCTATGTGTCGAAATATAGAAAATCGTTCCAACCAATTAAAAAAATAAATAATTTCATGTGTTTTAATTTAACATGATTTTTAGGTTACAAACTAACATTTTTCTTTATTTAGTACTTTAGTTTACGCGATATATAGAAATTCTGGAACCGAAAAATAAATGTATATTTACTCTGTACCTCGTTTTACGCGTTTTTAATTTACACGTATTTTCTCCGGTCCCATCAAGACACGTAAATCGAGCGTTACCTGTATTTATTAAATTTTGATGCAAAATTAAGCAACTGTGTTAATTGAAAAATATACGATAAAAAATTTTTATAAAATTGTCTGTGTTAAGAGGAAAGTAAAATATATTTTACAACTAATAGAATATTTTATATAATGTGCCATGTTAATCTATGTATTAATATTAATACAAGGAAATATTATAACTTCCAAAACCCATAGTTGACTACTAACTCGTCTTCCAAAAATATAACACATACACAATTTATTATTCCCATTTTTTTAAAGTGCTTAAAGATTTCCTATAAAAAGATGTCAAGAGCAAATTTGAAAAAAATTTGAGGAAAACCTCTCAACAATGCGTTTTAATGAGATGAGTACAGGAAAAATAGTAAAAGAAATTTAAAAATTCATCTTTAGTTTCATATCAGCTATTATGAGTTTTGTATATTTGAGGCAAAAAGTATTTTTGATTTTTCTTCCAAAATGGACGTCAAATTATTACAAAATTCCAGTGCGAATAACTTAACATTAAGACTTTTTTATAACTAGCTAAAAATTACAAATTGTTTGGTACTTATTAAAGAAAAAAAAGCTATTTTTGATCTATCGTTAAATTGATTTTTCCAGTATTCAGCACATAGATATATGTACATCGTTGGGAGGTCTTTCTATATCATAATCTCATAAAAGTAGTTTCTCGCGGCATTCTATGAAACAGTAATGGAAAATAAGGTTGAATTTTACAAAATTCTAACCATCAAATCTAAAATACTAAAGATATTATCTTTTATTAATAGCGTAAATCTATGTTCCAAATAATAAGTTGTAAATTATCAGTGCAAAACTAAAATGAATCCAAAAATATTTTAAAGCTTCAACTCAGTTTTTGTATTTCCGTGAGATTTAAAATTTAAAATTTTTGATTTCTTAGTCATTTTCCAAATGTAATGAAAAACAATTTTTGGGTGAACGTATAACTATAAATGATACAAGATGCGATAAAAAAATATTTATAAAAAAAAATTAACTTTAATCCATTGATGACCAAATGAAATATGTACCTCAAAGAAATTTTTAGGTTATATAATTTTAAAGCAAATTGTGGATACGTATTTTATAGAAAAGGAATAATGGAACAAAAGTGTAGAATATGTCATGTCACATACCCTCTATAGCTCCTAGAAGTCTTAAAAATGCTAAAATAATCGATAATTTTGCGATGAACAATGGGACGATGTTACTGAGAGATCATATCAAGTCATATGGAATCTTACTTTGGTGACAGACGTTGCTGCTTCTTAGTACAAGAAAAATTGAAAAATAGTACATTTTTAAATCCTAGTTTAATAAAAAAACATGCATATTTCACAGATAAAAGTAAAAATGGACTTCAATTACGAAATTGCTTATATTAATTAAATTTTAATTGATTTTGCTCCAATCATCATAATGTTAATATTAATAACTAGATTAATTAATTTTATTATTACTGCTTTTGCTTTAAAGATATATATTGAGCTGAAAATTGTTGGAAATTGACTTAAATGAATTTTATTTCTGTATTTTTATAGACAAATCTATAATTTTTCTTTATATTTTATTAACAGCTATCAATTTATTAAAAAAATTGTAAACCAATTAAAAAATGAATTATATTAATAAATAATATAATTAAATTCCAATATGAAGTTAGTTAATAATTTTATTGAAAAATAATTTCAAATATTTTTTTTTTGTTATTTTTCAATGAAGTTGAAAACAAAAACATTATATTTTTTAAAATTGTGACATCATGAAAATGTTTTGTTTAACTTTCTACAACTATATTTAGTTTAAGGAGTTGAAATTAAGTGGAATTATTCGCGATGTTTTTTGGTAATAATTTTATTTAAAATTAAAATCTTTGTTTTTTCATACTTTTGATGGCTACGCATTTTCATTTAATGCGATTTTAAAAATGTTTGAAATAAGCGAAATATCAAATCAAATACGAATTTCCCCTCACACCCACTTCTATCCCTTATTTTTTTTTTTAATTTACAGACTTCTAGGGGCTATGAGTGACAAGTTAAAGATTTGACTAGTACTGCATTTGTGTACCCCCTATTACTTAGAAAATTTTATAACTTAAAAACTCCTCAAGGAAGCATATTTTTGGTCCTCAATGCACGCAAAGAAAAAATATGGTTCCTGTGACCATAAACTAAGAGCAACATACTATGATTGTAATATATGATTCCAGGTTACAATAAGTATATTTGTACGTAATCATTATTATGATTCCAATTAATAATTTATTAGTAAGTTTCATAACCTTATTAATAACTTTTAGTAAGTTTTATAACCTTTTCTTAAATATTGCTTTCAATTTCATCATGTTTTTATCATTTAATAACTCCATGTTACCATATATATAAAATAATTTCATCATATATATAATTCCATTTCATCATATATATTATTCCATTCTATCATATATAAGAACTAATTCCATCATAAGTATAATTCCATTTTATCATATATATAATCCCATGTTATCATGTATATAATTCCACTTTATCATATATATGAACTAATTTAATCATATATATGAACTAATTTAATCATATATATAATCCCACGTTATCATATATATGATCCCATATTTTCATATTTATATTCATTTGTACCACGATATGTGGTACATTCATCATACTGAATAAAAACAAAACTTGTCAATTTATATTTGTTCATATATAAACTAAATGAGAATTATAACTACTGGACTGATACACAAAAATGTGTATTCAAAAGGCATTAAAAGTTAATGGCTTAATGGTTGTAGAATTAACCAAATTTGTAAAATGAAATGAATGGTTATGTAATTAACTAAATTGTTGTGGAATTGACTAAATGATTGGATTTGTTCATAAATATGATTTCATATAAACATCTTTAAATACATATTATAATTCAGTGAACCATATTAAAATTTTGATTGTGGGTAATCATTAAATGATTAAACAGAATCATAACGTTGCTATCATGAACACAGTATATTTAAATCAATGAAAAACGGCTATATAATCATTGAATGGTTGTGGTGATCATGCTGTAACCATGTTTTTTCTCTGCGTGTGGAGATGGAGAAAAACTGAAATGTTCCTGGTGATTGGGATGACTATACCTACAATATCTGCAACCTGATTTTTAAAATACTTTTTTAGTTTGATTACACAATTTATATAAAAATTAAATATTTTTCTTTAATTAATAATATAATTTTGATGATTGAAGTAAAATCAAACAATATTTTAAACTATATAAGCAATTTTGTAAATTGAAATCGATTTTTTTTTTTGTATTCCTATAGAATTGTTCTTTGGGTATTAAAAATACCAGAGTGATAGGGTATCGCGAAACTGTTTCTAATTGGATCTGAAATTTTGTTTTTTCAAATATCGTCCATTCCATGAGAGATTTATAAAAAATAGCCAATTTTTTTACGGAGGGTCATCCGATTTTGTTCATATTTGGTATGCATATAACCTATGGAGCCATTTAAATTTTTTTAATTTAAAAATTCGCGCATTTATTCACGATTTTAATTTTTCGAAAAGTCAAAAAATTGGTGAAGTGTGTAACTTTACGCATCAATATCTCTAAAAGTTGTTAACGGATTTCAATGGTTTAAACTGCATGTAGAAGGTGAATATGTCTTTTTTTAATGTAGTAATTTAAAAATAATATTATAAATAAAAAATGCAGTCTTAATGCAAATGCAATTTTAGTACGGGTTTTTTAAAATTTTCTACCCTTTCGTTTTTAATTTTCTTTTAATTGTTAAAAAGCAATATCTTTATTATAAAATATATGGGACAAAATAGTAGATTTATTTTTAATATAAATATAATATAAACTATTTTGGTTATACTTTTTTAGTAATACGTATATATGTTTATAACTCTTAACTATACGTCGGATTTTATGGATTTAAATTATATTATATAAATCAAAAATATTTTGTTTGCTAAAGACGCACTCACGAAAAGAATGAAATTTTCGGATGCATTTTTAAGAAATTTCTACTCTTTTGATTTTAAATATTTTCGATTAATATTAAAGACAAATATGTTTATTATATAAAATATCGGCACTTAATATGGGACAAATAGGTTTTGTACCGCAAATAACAAATTATGAAATATTATTATTAAAATTAATTTTAAAATAAGCTAACAAAAATTAAAAAAAACATACTAAAATTTAAAAAAAAAAAAAAATGTGTATGATAAAATTTGAAGAAATATTTTGAAAAATTTTTTTTAAAATAGTGAACCATTTTGTCTCAATTTTTAGCAAACATAATATTTTTTTTTATATTAGAGGGAGAAAAAAATTGAAAGGATAGAAATTTTTTTAAAAATACATCCTAAAATTGCATTTGCACTATGAATGCATTTTTAAACTATAATATTATTTATAAATTACTGCATTTATAGTGGACATATTCCTCTTAAATATGCAAGTTAAATCATTTAAATCCGTTAACAACTTTTAGAGATATTGGTGTTTAAAATTAGACACTTTTGCGACTTTTCGAAAAATCAAAATCACGAATAAATTCGCGAATTTTTCAAAATTCAGAAAAATAAAAATGGATATATTTAAACGACTCCATAGGGTATGCGTATGCCAAATATTATTAAAATCGATATAAAAAATATTTTTGGGCGTTCTCTCATGGAATGGACGATATATATTTAATAAGCTATATATATAAATTAATGTATCAAATATAGGAAATATGGTTACCTTAAAGACTGCCATCTGTATTTGAAACAAAAATGTTATTAATTAATGACAGATAGATGAACGTACGCTGGCTTAAAAATAAAAAATTCTAGAATTTAAAATTTTACTTTTCTTACTATTTTTTCCTGTTTGTGACCGAGTTAATGAAACTACTTAAGTATAAATATAAAATAAATAATTTTTCATACCATTGAAACCAATGTGCATTTTCTCTTTGAAGCGATCATTAATTCAGAATTTGAATTGTATATTTTATTTTGAGACAAGCGTTTATTTAAAAGAAAATATACACGACATTGAGAATACTTCCCCTCTGAGTCATACATTATTTAATATTCATCTTATTGGTAGTTGAAATATATTGCTATAAGATCAAACGTGTTCCAATGCTTTTTCTACTTGTACTCAAATAGTAATGGAACATAAAGAAAAATGAATAACTGTGAAAAGCAAAAATAAAAAATAATAATAATAATAATCAAAAATTAATAATGATTCAAACATAAAAACAATGTTCGATCCCAAGGTTATAATACTTTATTAAATGTTTTATTTTGATTTTTAATTTTTAGCTTAAAAAAGCTATTCAAAAATTACTATTAAGTGTTTGCAAATCTAGAAAGAAAACAAAATTTGTTAATTAAAGTTGTACTTGTATCGCATGTTAACTTTCAACTAGACAACAAGTCTTTTAAAATAATTATTTACAGAGTAACCAAAAGTGTGCTCTAAAATAAATAAAATATTTTTCAAGGTTGGAAACCGATACCGTTATTAATAACGATACCTATTAAATACCGTTTAAAGTTGGTTACCGTAAGTGATACCGATACCGAAATTATTATTTTGTTAAAAATACCGTTTCCTTCTGTACCGGTATATAGGTATGAATTCAAATAAACATAATATCTGCACTAAGAAACAGCAAGTAAAAAGACTGAAACTATTTGAAAGGATCTCTTGTAAGCATTTTAAATATACGATATCATTTTGTCATTGGTATAGATAAACGGTTTCGGTTTTTGACAACGGTATAGGAAATGTCTGAGTAAATATTTTGTTATTTAATTTTCTGGCTCAAATACGATATTGTTTTGATGCATGTCAGACATATGTATGAATAACAATTGTTCGGATATCCATAAAACTGTTTTGCAATATATAAATCTTAATCTGATTTGAAAAATCAGTAGAATAACAATTGTTCTAATTTCTTTTTCTCTTAAATTTTATAATGAAAAGTTTCATATCTTATTTGGGTCTCAGTTAGTCTACTACTGATTGGAGAGATAATTAAAGTATTTAATCCGGGATTCCGGGAAGTAGGAAATTTTTTCAAAAAGTCCGGGAAAATTTTCCTTTGAGCGACTTCAGTGTTTGAATAACATTTAAAGTTCTCACTCTCATTTAACCATGATTATGGCGTGTCGTTTTGATCCTGCAACTTTAAAAAAATTTTACTAATTAGTCTTTGAAAAACGAGTTTAATATTCTTAAATAGTTTTGTTGCCGTAAAAAATAAGTATTTGTAGAAATTGTATGAGGTTTTCTAACAAAAAATATTCATATGTCAGAAAATTTCAAGTCAATATTTACTAAATCAAATATACAAAATGTAATTTAATAATTTTTTGTGAAATTTAATTAAAAATGATTTAAAAATGTAACTTTTTTTAAGATTTTTAAGTTTTTTAATAATAACGGTATTTACTGGTATTATTGATACTTCTTTTAATTATGTGTAGTTGGCGCTATATCTCTTTGAAGTGCCCGAAATGGTCAACGTATAGTCTCAAAGTTCAAAAAACAAGCTCGAAAAACAAGTTAGTTTTTGGCGAATCACATTCTAAGTTATACATAGAATAGCATATATTACTGCGTGAACTTAGTTTTTTGTTATATGACGCAATAAAATCGAAGGAGCATTAAAAATAATTTAAAACAAAATGTTGAAAATTACGAAAAAAATTGCATTTTTAGTTTTTGTATTTTTACTATAATATTGGGGGCTACCCTTCCCGCTGATCCTATCTGTCCTATTTTCCTTTAATCAATGCAATATGGTAAGAAAGTAGTCCCCTCAAAATTTGAGAGATCTCAATATAAGAGTTCTTTAGATAATCCACCAAGAATATTTGCTTTGTATGGGGTTACCATTTCTCCATCCCATTTGCATTTGATCTTATTGAAGTTGTTAAGAAAGTTATTCTTACAAAATGTTAAAACTTTTGCTGTAATAATTCCTAAGATATAAAATATTTAATATTTTCATTGTATGGGGGTCTCATTTCCCCTGGTCCTATCCCATCCTTTCCATTTTAATTTTATGTTTGGTGATTGATGAGAAAGATATTCTTGCAAAATTTAATGATTAGTATTTTCTTTGTATAGGACCTATCACTCCCCTTTGATCTACCCCCCCTATTTCCATCTCATTTTTGTAAATTTATAATAAAATTATTTCTAGAAATCTCAGGACTTTATCTGCAATAGTTTTGGATATATGTATGTGATAATAAATATTTACTTTGTATGGGGGCTATTATATATAAAGTAGCAAATACAAATTTATTTATATGAGGGATTTAAAAATTTTTGAAAATTTCAGGAAAAACATTTTCAATTCCTCTGACACTAATGCCTATTTATGCATACAAAATCTGTTGGCGTTAAACATTTTTATCAATGCTCGTAAAAATTAAATTTTAAACTTTCAAAAGTATCTTAAAAATTGAGCTTTGGCTTTATTAAAATTAAAACAACGCGATTTTATAGAACTTCTAAGATACTATCTGAACATGTAAAAATTATTACAGAATCTTAAATACTCTGAAAAAAAAAAATTATTTCATTTTTTTGCAACATTTTATTTGCTAAAAAATTTCAGTGAATATCGATTCCAGTTTGGAAAATATAGTCGCTTAAACATTACTAAATACATTATACATCGAAATACATACATTATACATCGAAAATAAATTTTACTATATCAAAATTTGAACAATAATGTGGAATATGTGGGGCTGATTTTAAAGGTTGACGCCACCTAAATTTTAGGATAAGAAAATTAAGTGCTTTCATATGACATAAATGTTAACAGCTCTTATACTTATACTTTGTAATAGTTGTCGGCAAGCGAATTGTGTTTGGAGATGAATGCCGCTATATCCAATTCAAATGACGTTTCTTTAATTTTTGTTCACAGTATCAATTTTAATATTAAGATGATTCTTTACAAAAGTTTTTCGATGATCTAAAGTCATATTTTATATTGAAAAAATTCAGAACAAAATTGTGATATTTAGTGAAAATTTTGCAAATTGCCTAAAATTGTAAAATAAAATGTAAATAAAACTGCAAAATTTTCAAAAATGGTAAATTTTTGGTTTCATATTTTATCACATAACTTTACAATGGATAGTAAAGCGGATACGGACCAAACTAAATTTACTTTGGTTAAAAGAGGATCACATTATTGAATAGCATTTCTATGCAATAAACTCTAATAAAATATATTTTCGTACAATATATGAAGAAATAACTTAGCAAAACATTTAGAAATGGCAATTTTTCATTACAATAACCAATTACTTCCAAGGTGTTAAATAGCGCATTGTTTTTAAAGCATTATTGAATTCATGATTAGTAATAACAATAGGAAATAGTTCCATTTTAGGTCATAAGTAAGTAATTAAATTTCAGGACAGAGAATACTAAGAAAAGAAGGCTTGTCAAAAAAACCTAACTCTGTTGTAAAAAAAAACCTAACTTTAAGATTGTGTTAGTCAAATTTTATTTATATGTATTAGTGCGGAAACCACTTTCACCACACATCATAATCATACATAGTTGCACCAAAGAGTATTTACAAATTATTAAATATAATTCATCACAATTATATTCGCAGATTTTTATCTTTTGATGCGGGTTACATCCACAAATAGCAATATAATTACATTTTTTTGCTTTTTGTTGATAAATATGAAAATAATTTAAAATTATTTTAAATTCTGTTTTATTTTTAATACCAAAAGTAGCAACTTTGTTAGTTCAATTTAAATTTCAACATAAAAAAAAGGAATGTCAAAAATAAAATAAAAAAAATATTTTTTCAGTTTGTGGAAAATATTCGTGTAACGGAAGTGAAAGTACAATAAACGTGTGTGAAAAAATTATAAAAATATCGTGTTTTAGTGGAAAAATTTGTCGCGTTTGTAATTTTCTTTAAATTTTAAGGAAAATATTTGTTTATTTTGTGTTGTTTCTCTCTCTCACAATTCACACAGATCTTGTATATGAAGAGAGAGAAATGTTGTTGTTGTAGGAAAGAGTACTTTTTTCAATTCTTAGTATTATTTGTTTCGGGATATAAAATAGTTTTTTTTTTTTTTTTTTTTAAATTTTAATTTAAAAAACTTAAGAACAATCAAAAATGTAAAGGTACGGTCAGATTAGGCAAAAATTTGTTTCAAATTTGTTTGTCCAAAAGTAAATAAAACTTTTCCAAAGCAATATGAAATTTATTTTATGGTCACATTACTCATATTTATTTTCCCATTTTTGTTTGTTCAAACAGACATTAAATATTGCCAAATAGGCAAATAAGAAAACATGTTTTCTCATCGGTCACATTTGAAAAATTATTTGTCTGCAAAAATTATTTCATCAAACTGTCGAAAGTAATAAGTTTGTTTTTATTAAAAATGTATTAAACAAAAAGCATGAACATTTTTTGATTTTATGATGTGGAACAGCTTCGATTACTTTTTTTAGAAGAGGAAGAATATAAAAAATAAGAAAAAAGACAATGCTATATGCTGTTCACGAGCAAAATCCATAAGGCCGTCAATGCCACCAGCGCCAACAACATTAAAGTCCCTCTACTGTTGCTCATTTTCAGCAATGAACCTCATCTAGATGGCCTCCTATTTTTCGTCATACTCAATCAACTTCTGTGGAAGATCAATGACTGATTTCCCAAACACCGCCTCCAAAATATCTTCCGACCGACCCATCTTTCTTCTAGGGTGCCTCTTTCTACGCGTCTCCTTGGCGGCTTTGCCAGAGGAAGTAACAGCACTCTTTGTCCCACTTGCATCACTAGCAGCCTTAGCAGCTACCTCACCACCACTCATCATCGGCTTAGGCGATCCCGCTTGAACCAGTTGCTCAAGTCCACCTCATACACCTCCGAACATAACTATAACCGACAACATAACGTAGTCATACTGCTAAAAGTGGTCTATATTTACGTTTTTGCTATACAAGTTATTCGCGGTTAAAGTTGCCAAAAATAAAATTTTTGTACACATATATCGCTCATTATGCATCATACGTAAAATTATTTTTAGCACCTTTAAGCGCAAATAACTCCCGTAGCAAATATGTGAATATCGATGACTTTTGGCAGTATGTTTAAGACACCAAGACGATGCTATATGCAAAAATTATGAGGTTAAGTAATTTGTTCATCTAATTTTCTTAGGGTACCAATTTATATATAAAATCACATATCTTGTTTTATTATAGTATTTTATTGCATGCTTTATGAAATTATTAAAATGATCAGTAATATTGCTCTATATTTGCGGAATTTATTGCTGAAAACTTCTCATTTATATAAATATTTAAAACTTTAATGATTTAGATTCAATAGTAAACAATATGGCTCGATACAACTATTATTTCATAGTGTTTTCTCTAACAAAAATTTTGTGAGATCAAATAATTATTTGCCAAAAAGATGGGAAAATATTTTCCATTATGTGGTCACACTGCGTTCACATTACGAATATTTAATATTAAATAATTTTGTTTGCCCAAAATCAGCTGATTTGTTGTTTGCCACACAAAAATATTTTATAGTCACATTACGGCAAAGAAATATTTGTGAGTTTCAGTCAAATATTTCCCTAATGTGACCGTACCTTAATTAAAATAAATGTAATAAAAATAAACTATTTTAGATTACAAATTAATTTATACGCAAATTTTGCCTTTCATTTATGTATCCCTTCTTTAAATGTATGAATTGGTAACTGCATTATAAAAATAAAAAAATAAAAAATAATAATATTTTCAAAAATCTGATCATAAATAATTGTCTGCACTCGGGTTATAAATAATTAGTTACTATACAACGTCTATGTAATGCAGACAATATGTTGTTGTCATTACAAAGTAACTACATCCGTAACTACATATCATTACCAAGTTTTTGCTGGGTAATTATAATATTCTTGTAGAATGGAGCGCCGAAAATGTTCGTTAAATATAAATAATTTCGATATTTTGTGCTAATTAATACACAAAAATGCTTAAATTGATGTTTCCATAAAAATAAAATTAGTAAATTTTTAGCCTTTTTAAGGTTATGTTAAGAATCAAAAAAGGCTAGAAAAAAAGCTAGAAACTAAAACTAAAATTTGAGGCTAAAAGCAAAATAAAAAAGTTAGATTTAGCCTTAAAAAGGCTAAACTGGCAACACAACATTGAAAACCCAAAAATAGTTTTTTTTTTGTACTTAATTTTCTTTTTATTTTGAATAAAAAATATTCTCAAGATAATGCGTTTATAGCTAAATATAAATATAACGTAACAAAATATGCAATTAAGCCCACAATTACTAAAAATTTTAATGATTGGATGCAAATATGTTCTTAATATAAAAAAAAATGTCAATATTAATCACAAAATATTATATATAATTTTTTTGGTTACCCTATTTATTTATTATCATAACTAAATTTGAATATAAGTACAAAAAAACCGATTCATTGGCTGCTGTTAAAAAAAAAAAAAAAAAATCAAAATTGTATTGAATAGTCTGTGTTCTTCTATTAATTTGTTGTTGATTTGGCCGTCAGTTTCTGCCACCATGAATTGTATTTTGTTTTTATATTGAAATTTATGAATGTTTGTAGTAATCGTTAGTTGTAATAAAAAATCATAAGTCATGCTTAAGAGCTGAGTGGTAGATTTCCTGTAAGTAAAATAGGTAAAATAAAAAATAATTTTGTATAAATTTGAAATCATAACAGTTAAACTTATACTCATGTAACGAGTTTGAGTAGTATTTCATCATTAAGATTTGGAGTAAACAGCCTGTTTGTTATTTGTAACCAACTAACCAAGCGAGTCAGCTTTTTGTTATTGTATCAGAAGCCCACACAATTTCATTCAAATGTCCACACGAGGGTACTCAATTTTAAGTGTAATTAAAAAACTTTGAAATAACTTAAATTGTAGGCAAACACTTTTGGTTACTTAACATGTAAATGTATGTGATTTTATATTAAAATTTATTTAACACGTGAAATTCGATTGAAAATATCTTATAAAATGCAAAATTGGAATTTATTTACATTGATCGTGAAAATCATGTTAGCAAGTGACATGAATTTATTCGTCTCATAAAATTAATACCATATTTTTTTTATTTTTTTAACATTAAAATATTTAAAAATATTCAGTCTAACGGAAGAAATGAAGTATTTAAGTCCATGTTTAATTAACGTCAAGCAATGTGAACTCTATAACCAAACTTTTGACCACCTGGACCAACTTCATTGTATTACAAAAATACTAAGTTAATTAAATTAAAATAATTTTTATTGTAATAAATAAATGTCCATAAATAAATAACAATGATTGACTTGCCAAAATACGAGTACATTATAAAATTGTTTAAAATCTTTAATAGCATTTAATTGCAAAGAGTTTTAAAAGTCAGTTATAAAACTTATAAATTTTCTTAGAGACTCAATTTGCCAAAAACGAAAATCTAAAAAAAAATCTCTGGCAATTAAGCAGTACAAGAGTTGATCAGGGATTAAACAAATGCAAACATAATTTATTATAACGAAATCTCCCTAGAGATTGTAGTGGCAATTAAGTCCAAATACAACGCCTTGAAATAAATCCGACAGTTGCACTTAATGCAACCAATTGCACAGTCAATAGCAGCAGCAAAAACAACAAAAATTGCTACCAAATTATAATATAAAATTACAACAAAACAAGATTTTATTTTGTATAAAAAATTGTTACTCTCTTCTTTATGAAGTTTAGTTGAGATCCACCCAGGTCTTTGGCTTTGGGAGTAACCAGACAACCACTCAGATCAGCAACAGATGAACAACAAAAACAAAAAAAGTAAACGTCATACAATTACTTTTGACATTTAGCTGCGAACATGTTTGCAACAAAAACAAAAAGAAGGAAAATACGAGCGAGCGAATTAAAAAAATATATAAAGCTGCAGGGATTAAAACTGAACGAATAACTGTATTAACTTTTAAGATTTTCTTGTTGTTGTTGTTGCATTTAGTAAATGAAAATCCAAAAAAGAAAAACTGTTGAATTTCTTGCGACAACTATAGGCTATAGCAAAGATTATTACAATATAAGTAAAACTACCCAGAGTTCTCGTAATAAGATCATAGAATCACATTGACTATTTATTGTGTGGTGGTTGAACGAATATGTGCAACTTCTAGATACCGCACCTATTTATATATAACATTTTAGTTTACGGTATTGACATGTATTCAGGACTATTAAAGAATTAAATGCACAAGTGTATACACTTTTTGGACTTGTATAAATTTATCTATAATGTGTTGAACTATAATCTAAAATTCTTTTATTAAAAAAAAAAAATTAAATAATTGTAAGCTTAAAATCACACTATTTGTATTTATAAAGGTCAAAAAAAATTTTCAAATGATCTCTCACTTTGATATACTTTAAATATTTTGTAAACTTTCCGTCTGTCAATTGCTTTCGAATATTAGGTTTGACAAAAAATTCCTTCTTTGATTTTTATTTATCACGGTTAAGCGCATTAAAGAAGTTTAATTTTATCCACAGTGAGAGACATCTGTCTGATTTCCAATTAGGCAAACCGCATCCGATATTAGACATGCCCATAAAAAATCTGGAAAAATTAGATTTGTGTTAAGTATGTCAAATTTCATCTAGTCCACCTAATCTTGTTTAGGGAAGGATTTTTCTGCCCACAGGTGAAATCTATATTTTACTGAAATCACAAAATTTGGTAAAATTCTGGCCAATATTTTAACAGTTAATCCATTTTTAATTTCAGAAGGTAGGATGCTTCGTTTAAAAAATAAATTATAAGAATCATAAATAACCTATTTCAGAAGGCTATCACAACTTTTGGTAAAAACTAGGGTATTCAATCGATTAACCGTCGTTCGATTATCCGGTTAATTTTTGTCTATTAACTGTCCGAATAATTTAAAACCTGTGTCGAATCACCGGTTAACCGAAATATACATATGTAAACTACATAAACTCTTATATTCCAGTAAAAATAAAAAAGTCTGAAATAAATGAAAAATAATGTTATGCATAATTTTCTTTATTAAAATATCAATAAAAATAAACTAATTTCTCTGAGTCGTTAAAAGAAAATGTATGTTCATTTTGCAATTTTGCACAAAATCGTGAACATGACATTACACAACACAGGTATCAAAAAATTCTATTCATTGAAAATTATATAAATTTGTACTATTTCTGGATGAAAAGTTCAGGATCTTACTGACTTCTTTGAATGTTTATACCCTACACCACCATAGGTGGTTGGGGTATTATGTGTTTGTGCTGATGTTTGTAACGCATAGAATGAGTTATCCAACACCCACCTTAAAGTATACCGTTCGACTCAGAATCACTTTTTAAATCGATCTAACGATGTCCGTTCGTCCGTCTTGTGCACAAAGTACAGGTCGCAATTTTGAAGATAATTGAATGAAATTTGGCAGGTGGGACTTTTATGATGCACCCCATACAAATGTCCCACCGGAATAGAGTTTCCACACTTAAAAATGTCTTAATATTAAGAATATTTTAATGAAATTCGGTCCAAAGAAGTTTTGTGCAAATACCAATCTTTGTGCCAAATTTTATTAAAATCGGTCTACGATTGACCATAGCTCCAATATAAACCCCGAAAATTACTTTAACGTGCATAAATCCCATACGAAAGATAGTATCAAGTTAATATTCGACACAAATAAGTTTTATTTAAGTAGAAACAACATTGCCAAAATTTATGAGAATCAGTCCATAATTTACCATAGCTCCCATATAAACCCACTTCCGGAAATCGCCCTAAAGGGCATAAAATCATCAAGATGTTATTATTAACGCATTACTCTGTACTTGCATGCTTTATTTTAGATTTAGTAAAAGTGTTGGTCTATAGGTCTAATATAAATCCACTTCCCGAATTTTTATGCTCATACGCAATGGTGTAGGATATCATATAGTCGGTCTTGACCGACTATATCTTCTTCTCTCGTTTTTTGTTGAGATATAATGTTTTATAAAATGCTACAAGTATACTATTACCTTATATTATGTCTTCATAAATAATTAAACTTGTTTCAATAGAAATACTTAAAACATTACCTTGAATAAAGTAAATTCAAAGTTACACAAGTCATAAACTTTCAATTATCATCTCCTAAATGTATACAAAAAATATTAATTTAGACACTTTTAACAAAATATCATTCTTACACGGAAAATACACTTACATGAAAAATGTAATAAATATAGCGGAATTAGGAGAATATTTTATAGTGTTAGCTAAAAAAATAAAATTTTTCATACAAATAGGAAAAAATAAGTACGAAAAAATAATTCGATTTTATATTATGTTACTAAGTCACTATTTCAATAGATTAAATACTATAATTTGTGTAATTTATATGTTTTACATGTATAACTATGGTTATTCGGTTAATCGAATAATTTGTCAATAATCGGTTATTAACAGATCAACTTTTAAACTCGAGTAATTATTTGTCGAATAAACCGATTAATATGAACACCCGAATAATTGGATACCTTAGTATATATGCGATCAGTATTTTAAATCAGAAATATATATGACTGCACAAAATTTACCAACTTTCCAATTTTGACCGAAAAAACGTACTGTGTGAAATACATAATAAAAAGTTACTTTTGCAAGGATTTCAATGAAATTAAATGGAAATGTAACTGAAGGTTATATCACAGTAAAAAATTTAAATCAAACCCTCAATTAAGACTGGGGTCTACTTTTTTTCATTCATTCATAAATATATTAAAATAAAATTTTATTCATTAATATCCTTAACAAGTAAAATTCAATCACTCCATTCTTTCAAGCAAAGCCATAAAAAAACATCAAAATTAAACATAAAAATCATTGCATCAAATCCGTTACGTTTTCTTTACAAACTAATGTTTTTTTAATTTTGGCCTTTAACCTCCGTATTTAAATAAAGGTGAAAATCAACGAAATTGAGTTCAAATAGTTGAAGGACCAATGTAAACTCGGAAACAAAAAAATGGGCGTGGTTCGCCCACTTTACTGCCCACTTTACCACCCCCTTCTATATATTGCAAAATTTGAAAAAGTTGATGGTGGGTATATAGATTCGGCCGGGCCGAATATAACATTCGCGCTTGTTCAATTTTATTTTTTATGATGTTGTCTATAAATCTACGAAGTATTTTTCCAACTTTTTTCAAATTTGTTTAACAAACATTTTTAAAGTTTGAAGATGGAATTTTTTTAACCGAGTGTTTGGATTATTCTGTGGAAACTTATTTAAAAAAACATTAATGGTCTGGAAAATTCGTAATAACTTTAAAATTTTTGAATCAATTTTCTCTTTTATACCTTACGAGCAGTATACCCTCTACTACTGTATTATAAATTCAAATTGTGTTAAGTGTTAATTTTATAATAATTTTTTGAAAAATATTTCTAATAGCTTAAACACAGTGCGCTTCGCTATCAGATTGTATTGGAAAAAAATAAAAGCAACAAACACAGAATCACTTTTATATAGAAGGCATTTAACCCGATCTTGCAGTACTTCTACATAGATCAGATAAAAACTAGGTAGCTTTTTTATTTAGAAAATAAATAAATAAAAAAATAAATAAATAAATAAATAAATAAATAAATAAATAAATAAATAAATAAATAAATAAATAAATAAATAAATAAATAAATAAATAAATAAATAAATAAATAAATAAATAAATAAATAAATAAATAAATAAATAAATAAATAAATAAATAAATAAATAAATAAATAAATAAATAAATAAATAAATAAATAAATAAATAAATAAATAAATAAATAAATAAATAAATAAATAAATAAATAAATAAATAAATAAATAAATAAATAAATAAATAAATAAATAAATAAATAAATAAATAAATAAATAAATAAATAAAATAACAAAAATTTTCACCCGTGGGAACAGTTATGATATTGGTTTTCTGTCAGCATTCAGAACAATAGACTTGTAAATATTTTAGTTACCAGTTTCTTAAATTTTTAACCTTCGAAGTTTCAAAAACTACCAAATTATTTCTATTATATTTTATTGGAGAAAAATGTGACCAATAGGGCTTGAGAAATTTAATTTCACGTTTGAAAGTTAATTATTATTACAAAAAATTCAAAGAGTAATATAATAACGAAAAGTATCACAAAGTACCTCTTATGGATTTTCATTCACTTTGGACCATATATCTTTCATGATTTTATGATTTCATGATTTTAGATTTAATATTACAGAAAATTCAAAACGTACTATTAGAAGAACAAAAAAGTAAAAAGTTTAGGAGATATAAGGTTACCAATTTTACTCGTTTTTACCCTTTTTTAGCCCCTAAACATTCGAATTTCCAAAAATCTCGTCTTAGTGGATCTACTCGGTATGAGACCAATTTACAGTCCATATTTCATCTTTCTAGATTACAATTTTTTAACATTTTGGTGCAAAACAAAGTATTTAATAGCAACATTTTTTTAAGAACTGCAAAAAGACCAACTTTTTCCCATGTAAACGCACCCTACAAAATTCAGGTTCGATGCGACACGGGTTAACGATATCCGATTTCATTAATATTTCATACATTTTTGCAACCCAAAGAACGATTCTAAGGGGGAGTTACGGTCAAAATTCGAAAGTTGGTAAATTTTGGTGCAGTCTAATGTATACATTTTTAACTCGGCAATAATAGGCGGTGTTCTTGCACCGAAGTCCAAAGTGATATGCATATCATGTTTAAATTTTCTGCGACAACTACTGTTTTTGTGTATTTTGTCCCATCTTTATATGGAAAAAAAGCATTGTGAGGCATGCCCTTGGACTTATTTTTCAAAACTTTGTATATACGAGGGGTGATATTAATGTTTTACGAAACGACAAAACAAAATAACAATATATTTTTTACATTTACTTAATTAAGTTTTGGAATTGAAGCTTCATAGAGGCCTATCTTAAATTACTGATATGCGAAATCCAATCACGGAGAAAAAATATGCGTTTTGATTTTTACAAGAAAAGGAAGAAAAAATTCTTTTTTTGTCTTTGAAGTTATATTTATGAAATGTTTACATATCAGAAAATTTGTATCTATGCGTAAGATTCCAAAACAAAATATCAATCAACAGTATTACACCTTCAAAATTTGCCCTACCCCATAAAACTTGTACCCGGGCGAAAATTAAAAATTTATCGTTTATTTGTTTAGAAATAAGGACACGTTTGTAATGTACGTTTGGAGTATAAAACTACCATTAGTTTGAATAATATTCTATCGTTTGTTTGTCAAAAGTTTTAAAGAAGCGGTCCAGAAATACATGTTTTTTGGAAAAAGCTTTCAAAATTGTATAAGATTATGAAACATTTGAATTGCAAACTACACATACATACGTATAGAGCTAGTTCTACAAATCCTAATGGATCTATATTTCGAATTTTTATTAGGAAGTGGAGATACATAGATTTATTTTTTATTTACGTATACAATTTTTAAGTTGGATTAGGCTAGAAAATATTTAAATTTGCTATAACCATTGCTGGCTTTTTAAATCTTATAGTTGTTATATTTCCTATTTCTTTCAGGGAGTTGAGAGTCTTAAAAAAGTTTTATTCCTTTTTTAGATTTTTGTATTCAACAATTTTTTATTATACTTAACCCAATAGTAAATTGTTATAATTTATTTTTTAACTAAACTACAAGTTCAAAATGTATTGCATGTTGGAATTAATTGATATTAAGTCTTGAAATGAATTCAATTATTATTGGATCTGTCATGTACATACATATAAACAAATACATTCATAAAGAAGTCAATACTCATGTAGAAGTTTGTACTTGTTGTACGAACAAACCTGGTTGCTGATCACATTGTTTTTAACTTTTGAAATCTATTTAAGTGAATGTTTTGTTGCTGTTGTTGTTGTTGCTTGGGAGCATAAATTAAACAACTACAACAAACATGTCCAAACATACAACAACATTAACACAAAAAACTAGCCTCTAGGCCATCTAACAAACATTGTTTATTCTCATTTTTGTTTTTTTCGTTTTTGCCAGTTTTAGTTTTTATATAAAAAATATATTTTTAAAGTTATTGTTGCTGTATATTTTTGTAGTCACCACAATTTATCTATCTTTCTTTTTAAAAATTTAAAAATATCGTCATTGGTCCTAGTCGTTGTAGTGATGTGTTTTTGTTTTAAAAAGGTAAACTTCTTTGACTTAAGAGTAGCACACAACTTTATTTTTCAAATATTGGGTTTTGAAAGTTTATTTCTCTAATGCACTATAATTTAATTAGGCCAAGTCATATGCCGTGTTGACCATCTAGGAGGTGAGTTTAATTAAAATTTTTAATAAAATGCAAACTTATTGAGAGAAAGTAATTAATTTCGAACACTAGTCATCCAGGATTTCGATACTCATTTCGTCAATACTAAATTTGAAGTTCTTCAACATTTTCAAATTCGTTATAAAAACTGCGCAGAAAAAAATTACTTTGACTGTTTTTATTCACAATTACATTTATTTGTAATCGCTTTTTGTATATAATGATAGTAATGGTAATTGAAAATTACATCTACATTTGAATATATGTAATTGCGATTAATAAATTCAAAATTTCAAAGAATTTAATCCATTGCACGTTGGGGTAAAATGTGTCAAAAGTGGCGCTTAATTGAATTTTAAAATGTAAGGTTTTGTAATAAAGTTGGGTACCGAACTAAAATAGACAAAATCGTGTATCAATATCAATTAAAATCTTTAAGCTAGGTTGTTTTGTTTTCCTATAAGGAGCTGTCAAAGTTAAGAATTTTTTTACATTTTTGAAAAATAGTAAAAAATTCAATTTTCATCAGATATCAGTGTATTTATTTTAAATAAAAAGTCTTTTAAGGTAAAAATTTAAAGTGAAACCATCAACTTCAGATGTTTAAGTGTACTTTTCTTAAAGTATTTGTAAATTATATTTTGTCCTAATATTTTTGTTATTTTTTTGAAAATTATACTAAAATACACTAATTTTCAACTTTCATGGAATGCAACTTAAAATGTTACAAGATGTTTGTTCTGAAAATTTTCTGAAAAATATTATATATTGTCCACTTTAATACTATTAAAAAAAAATCGTGCGCATTATAGCCCGATTTGAGAAAATATTTTTTTTTTTTTTTTTTCAAAAAAAACTCCAGTAGATTTCCTACAAAAAACAGCTTAAGTGCAAAACATTTTCTTTATTTTATCAAACATTAAACATTAAGGAAGAATCGAAATAAATCTGTAACTTCTAATTGGCTGGTTAGATTTGCATTAAATTTCATATAGGCGTTGCAGCGAATTTTTGTTCCTTATCCGATTTCCAAGATTTTTATATCACCTTAAAGTCCTTGATAAATCCTTAAGAAAACATGATTGCATACGCTACTTATCTTATTTATTTTTCGAGTTATATACACGCAAAGAAAAAATATGGTTCGGGTGACCATAAACTAAGAGCAACATACTATGATTGTATTATATGATACCAGGTTACAATAAGTATATTTGTACGTAATCATTTTTCTGATTCCATTTAATCATTTTCTCATCATTTAATGATTCGGTTTAATCATATTTATAACTTTTTTTTTACAATATTTCTTTCGATTTCACAATCTTTTTATCATGCTGTAACCATGTTTTTTCTCTGCGTGTACATTTACAAATTCCAAAAATCTCAATTTTACAAGATCTTGGTTAAGATTTTTCCATATAAAGCCAAACAATTTCATCCGATTTTATTATATTTTACTTGATTTGTAGTTGGTTAAAAAGCTAAATTATCTATCGAATAAAGAAAATTTTTAGTCATTATCTTTATTGAGTCAAAAGTTAAACGATTTTAAATTGGAAAGTTTGCAAAAATTTACAAACGTACGGAAAGATGGACGGACATTATAATTCTGTCAAAAAAATCTTAAAATTCATAAAATATATATATATTTTTTTTTTTTATAATTTTTGATTAATATAAAAACTAGAGGAGGGTATTAAAATTTCGATATCACCTTTCCCTGAATTAAGCGTCATTTTCGACCCCTTTTACCCCAATGTGCATTGGTTATTTTTTATAAGCATGTAAGAATTGAATACACTAAAAATTTCGTGTTTTTTTTTTTTTTTTTTGTTCAAAAATTACTTTTTTCTCATTATTTGAAATGTTTTAAAATATTTTAAAATATTTGTCATTGGAGACTATAGAACATAATTAAATTTTTTGAACTGAGTCTAATATAAAATTATTATGTTTGTATACATAAATGCGTTTATGAAATATAAGTCACAACCAAATAGACTGATATACTTAATCTAACATTATTTTAATATTCATTAAAAAATAGTAGTATTTATTTCATTTAAGACCCCATAATTATATTCGAATTTCACTAAAATTTAAACTTATATACGTACTCTTATAAATATAAGAAGTTCTTATTTCCTCAACTCCAAATTTTTTATCTATAGACTTTTTCTATATTTTAATTTGAACCATATTTTTGTGCAACTAAACATAGCAAACTTAAAAATAAACTGCTTCTAGTAATAAATGTTCGGTCTGGCCATTTATTGCATTTGAAAAGATTAAAAATATGTGGAGTAGTAATCAAGCTCAATGCGTTGCATAAATAAAACTGGTTTAATGTGACTTAAAGCCGCCACTGCCACAAGAGTACCTGAAATGCATTTTTTAAACTTTTACAATACATTATTTGACTGCTTGTCTGTATTAGTTAGATTTGCTAAAATGTTTATGTGTATGTACATATGTATGTATATTGTAAAGTGTTAGTTTATGTGGTCAAGATACGAGAGCAACACAAGTAACAAACAATATTTGAAAATGTTCATATTCGAGTGTATAAGAGCATACGAACGAGTCTATTAAACATGCACTTAACAATAGTTTAGCAAGATAAAACTATTTATTTTATATTGTTTTTTTATAACGAACAAATACTATAGTAAATTTTAAATACTCACTATTTGCAACTAACCATTTATAAATTTATATGCATGTATATATGTGACTGCGTTAGTGTTTCTTAATATACGAGTGAATAAGAGTTTTTCAGATCTATATTTTTATAAACGCCTGCTATAAATTGTCTAAATTACCCTCACGATGATGTATGTGTGTTCGTATGTTGAAGCACATACATATTTAATAGAATTAATTCTTCGAATAAGAGTTGAACACTATGAAATAATAGGATAAGATTCCATGTCAAAATAAAAAGCAAATTAATTTATAATCTTCATATTCATTGAAATATATTAGAGATGTTGCCTATTGAGAGTGTTTCTCAAATCATAAATTTTTAGGATCAGGACCCTTTGCAGTCCAAAAATATGAAGTTTTGAAAGTAGAAAAATGCTAAATGAAACAAATGGGTCAATGTCTTTGAAATTTTTATTTTATTAAAGACAGTTTTATTCAAATTTTAAATTTAAAAGAAAAATTATTTTTTTATTCTTTTTTAATAAAATACTTGTATTAAATACTCAAGTAAAAACTTTATGTGTTTTTGGTTGCTTTTTTGTTGGAATGGATTTTTAAAATATTTTTTACTATGACTTAATACATTTAAAATGGAATGAGTTCTGCATAGTTTATTGGATTGGTCTCATTTGGTACATAGAAACACCATTTGTTGATATCACAGTCACATTTTTGTTGTAATAATGAAAGTTTCTTGTTTTCTATTATACACTGCCAGTCAACAGAATAGGATAGATTTTCGTTACATTAAAACTCGTCATTTTTAAAATAATAATGAAATTTTTTCTAATAACTTTTAAAGTCTTCTGAGATATTTTTTAGGTAAATTCTTTGGGTCATCTGAATAAGTTCAACATTATTTATTCAATGAAAAAACAATATTTATTGATTAGTATGGTAATTTTTTGTTTTATTATATTATTAGGAAATTATATTAATATTAATAATGAGAATAGCCTTATTCAATTTAACCTAAAAATTCTATTTGGAAAGGACTTATAAGGATTTTCAACTTGTAACCAAGAAGGTTTACTCCAACTTTTTCCAATAGCTTCAGATAATGAATTTTTGTTCTCGTATTGTCTGTCAGACTCATAAACATTACATGACAGCAATTTCCATACTTTTTTATACCCTTCAACACAGGTGTAAAGGGTATATATAAGTTTGTCATTCCGTTTGTAATTTCCACAATTTTCGTCGGAGAGCAAAAAAGTTTATGTTTTCGGAATCCTTGTAAGAAGCGATGACGATTGGAGCATGTCCGTCCGTCCGTCCGTCCGTCCGTGTGTCGGTTGAAATGGCGTTTATGAAGCCCACCGATAGCTGACATATATAATATATATGTCAAACGATCGGAAATGCTTTCGAGAATTTTTCTATTGGAATTCAGCAAGATCGGTTCATACAATGCGGAGATATGTTAAAAAAAACCGGTTTTTAGAAACGGTTTTCCAGTTTCTGAAGCCTCTGTATACTCTAGAGACTTTGTTTTTACAAAGAAGTCTCGGACATTTTTTCTGAATTTTTGTTCTGAAAAAATGAAATAAATCGGTTCAATAATAACTGAGATATCGGACAAAACGCATTTTTTATTTTTTGAAGCCCTGGTTTAAGCTATAGATTTTTATTTTTATACAGATCGGTCACAAATATTTTTATAAAATTTCGGTTTTTTGAATCAGCAGGATCGGTTTATAAATGGCCTCCACATATTCCAGGTACTTCGAATTTTTAAAGGGGGCTCGGAAATTATTTTCTGAATTTTTGTTCTGAAAAAATTAAATAAATCGGTTCAGTAGTAACTGAGATATCGGGGAAAACTATTTTTTTATTTTTGAAGCCCTTGTTCAAGCTACAAATTTTTATTTTTATATAGATTAGTCATAAATGTTTTTACAAAATTTCGTTTTTTTTAATAAACCAAATTCGTTCATAATCAACAGAGTTATGGCCCAAAAACAAATCTGTTAAGAATATAAATACACACACAAACATGTATATTAAGCATTGTAATGACTATTAGTGACGTTTTTTGTTTTTGGATAGACAAGTAGTTTAGTTAGAAACAGCAGTCATATAATGAATAACAGTGTTGTTGTTGTTCTTTGTATATGCAGTCTGTACAAAAATAAATAGATATGGAATTGTTGCTGTTTATTTTTTAAAACTAAAACATATCTGTTAAGCATATACATAAATACATACACAAACATGTATATTAAGCATTGTAATGACTATTAGTGACGTTTTTTGTTTTTTGTATAGACAAGTAGTTTAGTTAGAAACAGCAGTCATATAATGAATAACAGTGTTGTTGTTGTTCTTTGTATATGCAGCCAGTTTGTATATACATACATAAAAAAATAAATAAATATGGAATTTTTGTTGTTGTTTATTTTTTAAAAGCAAAGCCTGCTATGATTGTTTTTTTATATATTCAAATTTTCGTAGTTTGAATAAAATTTAGATTTATATATGTGAAAATATGAAAGCATACGTTTAGGCGAAAATTTTATTATTTGTCGGTAATATGGTAATATGATGTCGATAAGATACTAAGATGGTAATATGGTGGTATGGTGAAGGGTATCAAAGATTCGGCACAGCCGAATCTTTTTTCAATTTCATTTTATTATATTAAGGTCGAGAGATTATGGTGGCCACTTCAAAGTTGTAAAATTTTTACTTCGAATTCTTCGTTTTACCGCTCCTGCGGTGTAAATAGGGGCATTGTCGATTGAATGAATTAAGGTATTAAATGTAAAAATTCTTTTTCCAGTAAACTTTTGTAAGTTTTCTCGTAATTCAATGCGAATAAAATCTAAGTTCACATGTTTCATAATATAAAGTAGCACTTTACGCCATTACACATCCTTTGCAGCTTTATGGGATACATAATTAGCATTTTTCTTTTCTCAAATAACAAAAATAATAATATTTCACATGTCTTATAATATGGAGCCTTCAAGATAAATCTTTTTCCATCCTATAGAACAATATGTTTCATTCCTTTATTAGAAAATGCGTCCACGGATAATTATTGATAAATTTCCCATAATATCTATGATATGAAATTCATGACCAAGATGTTTCAAAAGTCCGTCTGTACATACTTTTTATCACCACTTTAGGCAGCACTTATATTATTTGTATAAAATTTCGTTGATGTTCATGCTTTTCTTATAGAGATTTATGCAGAGTGTTACAATGGACAACCTGTGTTTCTAGTATTTGGCCTATAACTTTTTTTGTTTATTAACCGATTTTGCCATTTTCAATACCAAACAAACTTTACATAATATAAATATTTCAGCCAAATTTCGTGGTCCTCTCCGAGCCTTATCCTGCTTTTAACAGATAGACAGACGAAGGACATAGCTAGATCGACTCAGAATCTTACCAGGACCAATGAAATATATACTTTATGGGATCTTAAATATTTTTTCGATATGTTACATACGGAATGATAAACTAAATAATCATTCAATTTGTTAAATTTTAATTTTAAGAAAAACTATGTTTTTACAACGAAATTTTAAACAAATTTTATTCATTAAAAATGAAAAATGAAGTAAATTAAGAAAATTACTCTCGGTTTTATCAGAATATCTCAAAATTTAAGTAGTATTAGTGTAATTTTTCATTTATCAAGTAATTGGAAAGAGTTTTTATATCCAATAAAGAATTAATACTTTTAAATATCTTGTTCACTTATTGGATGACGGACAAATAAAAGGCATGTCGTGTTGCAAAAAGATTTTTAAGGTGTTAGTTAGTTGCAAGTTTAATGGACGACAATTTTAGAGACAATCAGTTTTAGCCGTTTTGTTATTTATTTATTTCTTTTTTCTCTTTTTCTGTAAATTATAGTTTATTATAGATCAAGTCTAAATACCGCGTACGTAAGGCAATTTGTAATAATTTTATATACATTTTAAATAATTTAATAGATTATACAAATACGTAGAGGAAGGATGTTTTAAAAATGAAAAATTAAAATGAAAAAAAAAAAAAAAAATAAATTAGATAATAAAATGTTTGTTGTCGCATCATAATTCGATCGTTGTCCTGAGATCTCAAAATAGACCAATAAATGTGATATGAAATCAAACAATAAAAAAAACACACACAGCAAATGTCAGTTCAAATCAATGAATTTCTATATATAAAGACAAAGGGTAAAGTTATTTTGACTTTCATAAATGGAAGGACCTCCTTCAAGATCACGTAAATACGCTAAAATTAAACTTCAAAGACCTTCAACGAACTTCAAGTTTAGTTTATTTTAGGATTAAATTGCATCTTAGGTAAAATCTATCAAACTAAATTAAAATTAAAAATAGAATTAAACTTAAGCTCATGCATTAGTATTTATTGTTTGGTTGTAGGTAGCATGCAGCAAAATACCATCATACTCGTATCCATGCAGACATCATGTGTAGTATGTCTGCATTATGAAACTGTCTTAACAGTTGAATGTACATAAGTCAGGTTCAAAGTCGTCTCATGGAATGGATGATAAAGTTTTGATACTTGGATGTGTGGTAACAATAAACAGACTGAAAACATTATTTCTGAACTGCATCAAATAGTTTTTATTTATTTTTATTTTTCTTAAACAACAAACAAACTGTTTATTGTGTTAAAGTTAAAATCATGATTAGGTTCTCATTTCATTTCTTGTCTTCTTATTAAAATAATTGCGATTTGTTTTTTATACTTAGGGGGCGCAGAGGAAGACATATCATCCAAACATGCAATTTAAATAAATCATCATGGCAACTCAAAATTAAACTAATTTCTCATTGAAAACAATTTCAGGCTGTCGATGCGTTCTATTATTTAACCTAAAAACAAAGCAACAATAAATTTTTGTAAAGAAAAGCAAAAATACATTAAGGCATTTGCTTTAAAGATAATGATGAAACACTAAAACTATTTGTCTTATTTGTAGACAAGATACCAACTGTAATGTATAATAACCAATTACATGTATCCATATATACATATGTAATTCTAGGCAAGAGCAAGAACACAATCATCCATCTTTTAATCTATTCCCACTACACTGAGCACTAAATATTATGAAAGCACGCGCTACTTATGAGCGAATAATTTGCGAAAAACCCTCTAGAAATAATGCAACTTCATTGACTAAAACTTGCTGGAACATTTTATATAGTTATATTAATCGACTGTGGGAAACTCCATATTATGTTCTTAATATGTTTTAATATCCTGTATTTTTAATCTGATAATTTTTATTAAGATAACGAACATTTGTAACATTCAAATTATTTAACTGGTTCTATATACTAATCAAATATTTAACGAAGTATAAAACAAACTAAAATTAAATATATATATATATTAATGGATTCGTCCGTACTTTAAATCATATTAACAATGAGGCCGAAAAGTCGTGTTTATTTTAAGAATGGGTACTACGCATCTCTCTGGAACGAAACTGTGGGTTCTATTGTATTTTCTAAAGCCCCTGCTAACGACTTCTAAAAATAAACTATACTTTTAAGTATCTAAAAATAAAAATTTCATAATACTTTTTTTAATATATCGTTTTCCTAAGTGACCTGTTCTAGTTCTAACATCTTGTATGAGCTGTACCTGTCACTTTAACATGGCTTTGGCATAAAAGGGATAAATTTATCTTTTTTAACCACATTTGGGTAGGTCACAGAACTAACCCAAAAGTGTCGGTTAGTATAATAAAAATTTAGAAAAATTAGTAAATGTAACATTTTTTTAATTTATAACTTTTTTGTTAATATTGATGGAGAATCGAACCCATGTCCGTCTTACTTATCTCATATTTTACACGCAACAGATTTTTGATGCGCCACCAGGTTCTCAACCGGGACTTTTATAAGTGTTAGGTGTCAATTGGTGCTTTGTAACTGAGAATGGAATAGTCGTATTGCAGCAATTGAGATTAATTACCCGCCTTCGTTTCTCAAAATTATTTCTCGCTTGTTGGAGCAATGCGCTGCAATAAACTCTTTGGTGTCGACGTCGTACAGTATACCCTTCACCATACCACCATATTACCATCTTAGTATCTTATCGACATCATATTACCATATTACCGACAAATAATAAAATTTTCGCCTAAACGTATGCTTTCATATTTTCACATATATAAATCTAAATTTTATTCAAACTACGAAAATTTGAATATATAAAAAAACAATCATAGCAGGCTTTGCTTTTAAAAAATAAACAACAACAAAAATTCCATATTTATTTATTTTTTTATGTATGTATATACAAACTGGCTGCATATACAAAGAACAACAACAACACTGTTATTCATTATATGACTGCTGTTTCTAACTAAACTACTTATCTATACAAAAAACAAAAAACGTCACTAATAGTCATTACAATGCTTAATATACATGTTTGTGTATGTATTTATGTATATGCTTAACAGATATGTTTTAGTTTTAAAAAATAAACAGCAACAATTCCATATCTATTTATTTTTGTACAGACTGCATATACAAAGAACAACAACAACACTGTTATTCATTATATGACTGCTGTTTCTAACTAAACTACTTGTCTATCCAAAAACAAAAAACGTCACTAATAGTCATTACAATGCTTAATATACATGTTTGTGTGTGTATTTATATTCTTAACAGATTTGTTTTTGGGCCATAACTCTGTTGATTATGAACGAATTTGGTTTATTAAAAAAAACGAAATTTTGTAAAAACATTTATGACTAATCTATATAAAAAAAAAATTTGTAGCTTGAACAAGGGCTTCAAAAATAAAAAAATAGTTTTCCCCGATATCTCAGTTACTACTGAACCGATTTATTTAATTTTTTCAGAACAAAAATTCAGAAAATAATTTCCGAGCCCCCTTTAAAAATTCGAAGTACCTGGAATATGTGGAGGCTTCAGAAACTGAAAAACCGGTTCTAAAAACCGGTTTTTAAAGCATATCTCCGCCATTTATAAACCGATCCTGCTGATTCAAAAAACCGAAATTTTATAAAAATATTTGTGACCGATCTGTATAAAAATAAAAATCTATAGCTTAAACCAGGGCTTCAAAAAATAAAAAATGCGTTTTGTCCGATATCTCAGTTATTATTGAACCGATTTATCTCATTTTTTCAGAACAAAAATTCAGAAAAAATGTCCGAGACTTCTTTGTAAAAACAAAGTCTCTAGAGTATACAGAGGCTTCAGAAACTGGAAAACCGTTTCTAAAAACCGGTTTTTTTTAACATATCTCCGCATTGTATGAACCGATCTTGCTGAATTCCAATAGCAAAATTCTCGAAAGCATTTCCGATCGTTTGACATATATATTATATATGTCAGCTATCGGTGGGCTTCATAAACGCCATTTCAACCGACACACGGACGGACGGACGGTCGGACGGACGGACATGCTCCAATCGTCATCGCTTCTTACAAGGATTCCGAAAACATAAACTTTTTTGCTCTCCGACGAAAATTGTGGAAATTACAAACGGAATGACAAACTTATATATACCCTTTACACCTGTGGTGAAGGGTATAATAAAATAGAACGACTTGTCGTAGATAAATAAAATTTGAGTCACTCAATTTTTTTGGTAAAATAATCTTCCCTACAAATTTCAGATTCCCAAATGGGTAAAATTGGGAATTTCGGGAAAAATAATTTCTTACAGCTTTGAATATTATATTAAACAATTTCTATGATTTTTTCACAAATTGGATGAATGAAACTATATAATTTTTTATATATAAAAAATGTTTTTTGAAATGTTTTTATTTTAAATTTTAATTCCAAATATAATTTTAAGAATTTAATATTTTTAAGAAAAATACCTATTAATTCAATAATTTTAAATAAATAAATAAATATAAGTTAACTTATTTATTAAAATAATTTCAATTTAATCGTTTATACCGTAGAATCAAGGACCCAAAATAATTATTATCATAATTTTCAAAATCCAAAAAATTGGCACTTTTTAAGATTTATTACAAAAAATTAATTTTTAATAATTTTTAAAAAATATATAAATATAAGTTACGCATAACTAATATTTTTTAACTAATATTTTAAAAATTAAGTAAAATAATTATTGATGAGCAAAAAAAAATATATATCGTCAATTCCACGAAAGATTTATAAAAAATGTAAATTTTTTTACGGAGGGTCATCCGATTTTGTTTATATTTGGTACACATATAATCTATGGAGCCATTTAAATATCTCCGTTTTTATTTTTTTTGAATTTTGAAAAATTCGGGAATTTATTCGCGATTTAATTTTTTAAAAAAGTGAAAAAAATGACAGAAGTGTCTAACTTTAAACATCAATATCTCAAAAAGTTGTTAACGGATTTTAATGATTTAAATTGCATATTTAAGAAGAATAAGTCCACTATAAATGTAATAATTTAAAAATAATATTATCGTTTAAAAATGCATTCATAATGCAAATGCAATTTTTGGATGCATTTTTGAAAAATTTCTACCCTTCGGATTTTAATTTTCTTTTAATATGTTAAAAAGCAATATCTTTACTATAAAATACAAAAAGAACTGTTCTGGGACAATAAAGTCTACTATTTTAAATATTTTTTTCAAAAAATTTCCATCATTTTTTTCATACAAAAATTGAAATTTTTTTTATAAATTTTGATTTTTAACTTTTTTGTTTATACTTTTTTAGTAATATGTGACTTTATATATTTATAACTCCTTAACTATACTTGGGATTTTATTGATTTAAAAAGTAGTATAAAGTTTATAACAATAAATATTGTAAATTATATTGTATAAATCAAAAATATTTTTTTTGCTAAAGATGCACTCACGAAAAGAATGCAATTTTCGGATGCATGTTTATGAAATTTTTACCCTTTTGATTTTAAATGTTTTTGCTTAATATTGAAGACAAATATGTTTATTATATAAAACATCAGCACTTAATCTGGGATAAATAGGTTTTCTACCGCAAATAACAAATTATGAATTATTATGGTTAAAAAAATTAAAAAATACAAAAATTAAAAAAAATAAAAAATTTTTATGAAAAAATTTGAAGAAATATTTTGAAAAAATTTTTTAATATAGTGATCCATTTTGTCCCAGAACAATTTATATTGTAATTTTTAGCAAACATAGTAATGTTTTTTATATCGAAAGAAGAAAAAAATTGAAAGGGTAGACATTTTCCAAAAATGCATTCAAAAATTGCATTTGCATTATGAATGCATTTTTAAACGATAATATTATTTTTAAATAACTACATTTATAGCGGACTTATTCTTCTTAAATATGCAATTTAAATCATTAAAATCCGTTGACAACTTTTTGATATATTTATGTTTAAAGTTAGACACTTTTGTCATTTTTTTCACTTTTTGAAAAATTTAAATCGCGAATAAATTCGCGAATTTTTCAAAATTCAAAAAAATAAAAACGGACATATTTAAACGGCTCCATAGCGTATGCGTATGCCAAATATTATTAAAATCGGAAGACATGAAAAATATTCTTGGGCGTTCTTTCATGGAATGGACGATATATAAATTTTAAATAATTATATTCGATATATTTTTAATAATAATTATAATAATAATTCTTCGATAATAATTTATTGCGAATATCATTGCAATTTCATTATCTCAAGCCGGACATGATATTAGAAACCTAATTGAACATACGTATATTGTTTTGATCAAATTTCAAAGAAAAAATAACCAAATAAAACATGCATTTAATTAAAAATTATACATAATTTTAACTGTTATGGATTAAATTTTTCAACAACTATTACAAAATGATTTTTAAATAAAAATTAAAAAATAATTATTATAAATAATATATCGAGGGCTTATATTCAAATAGGGTCTCATGCAGATTTAGAAAAATGTTTTTTTGCATCAGACTCTTTTGTTTTATGGTGTTAATTTTGGAGTCAAATGTTATTTATTTATTTATTTATTTATTTATTTATTTATTTATTTATTTATTTATTTATTTATTTATTTATTTATTTATTTATTTATTTATTTATTTATTTATTTATTTATTTATTTATTTATTTATTTATTTATTTATTTATTTATTTATTTATTTATTTCATAACAAGTAATATACAAAAGCCTTCAAAGGCCAATAAACATATATTACAAAAGAAAATTCCTGAGTATAAAAAAAAAAAATTTACAATAACAATTCTTATAATAAAAATATAAAAACAAAATAAATACAACTTATTTAAATAAAAAAATTTATAGAAAAAACTAATGGCTCCCCAGCCGAGAAAGTAGAACAAATTAAAGAAAACAAATAAGAATGAAATGTCCCTAGGTAGTAGCTATAAGAATGTGGTAACTCTGAAAATCATTATACATAAAAGTAACGGTTGCCAACACTAAAAAGTGAAAAATAATTTTTGTTCAATATAAAATTATTAAAAAGGTTAATTATTAAAAACAAAAGTAATAAATAAATTGCAATTATGCAAGGGTGTACAAAAAATAAAATATATCTTATAGTATGTTAATACAAACACTATATTTTTCACTTTTTGTTTTTGGGCTATCTACGAACAGTATATTTTTTAAGGTAAAACGGGCTACATGCAAGTTTTTGTTTGATTTTCAAAGAAATGTAAAATTAAAAATTGATAGTAAAGAATTTTCTTTGCGATTTGAACATTTTTTAAACGTTTTGAATTAGAGTCTTAATATATCTAACAAAAATTTTGTTATCTCAATGCAGTCTGAAGAAAAAAGCCATTGAAGTTAGATTTTTGACCTTTTTTAGATGCATATAGATCATACGCGGGAACACCTATCAAAATTTTATGAAGCTAAGTGGGAGCACTATACCTTAGATTTAAAAACAGAAATGAAAAAATTAGATACCAAAAGCAGTTTCTTAAAAAAATGATAATTAAATAAAAAGTGCAATAAACATCGTCTTTAAAGGTTTTAATAATTTTTGTGTTGTTGATATGCAATTTAATACAATTTTAATTGGTTGATTAAATTTTTTCGAAATTTTTTTTTCAAAATTTAATTTATAATTTAAATTTTGAACACACTTTCGTCCTTTTAGTAAACATTCCTGTTATTTGAAATTTCTAACGATTAAAAATGGTCCAGCCAACCACAAAATTTCGCTTTTTTATCTCCTGATTGGTATGATATCATAAATTTAACATATTGTCAATTAAAAAAAAAAAAAAAAAAAATATTATGTTTTACTTCTTTAATTTCCAGTAAACAAAACGGGCTTTATAACAAACATTAAAAAGGGCTATCTACTTTAACTTCGCGAATAATGGAGTTAAAAGATTTATTTTTTACTGTGAGTTTTTGTAAACGTAATATTAATAACTCGTAGAAGAACGGATTGCAAAATATTGAAAAATGAGGGAAATAAACAGTTTTATGTTCTCGTGAAAAATGCTGCTTTGCATGAGGCCCTTTTTGAATATAGACCCTCGATATATTTTTTCTCTCAACCATAATTATTATTATTTGGATAGAATTAAAAGCAAATAATTATTAATGAGGAAAAAAATAAAAATTGCATAATAATTACAATTTAAGAAATTCGATATAAAAATTGTAATAATTAAGACCTTGCGTAGATTATTAAAATAGATATGAAGGTTAAAATAATACTCAAAACATGTACTGAAATTGTTTTTTTTTTTTTAAAGAAATTTTTTACTAACACATTCTAAAACTTCGGTTTTTTGACAACTGACTTAGGTTTTTGACAACTATATATCTATGGTAACGCAAACAACTGTTATATAAAAAGCAATATATGGATATGTTTCCATATATTCATATGGAAACATATTAATAATATTACCATAATATAAGATCATTATTATTATATGTTTAGAAGCAAATGATCCGGAAAATTGTACGTCAACGAAGCTTTGAAGAATTTGAAAGTGACAATGATGAATATGTCTGAAGGACTTTCATCGAGCGGCCTAAAAATTAGAATGATGTTAGTGACGAATGTGATGCTGGTAACGTTTCTAACAGTAGTATTTCACGTTAAGTCCATAATACATTCCTTTAAATCAAAATCATAATGAGTATAAAATAAGAACATTGAAAAGCTGAATTTTTAAGTATATATGGCATTCGTGTTGAAATTTTTGGTCAGCATCAGGGAAAATAGAAAGGAAGTCTTATATAATTAAAGTATAGGACTCCAAAAGCCATTTATTACTCTGTACTTTATATTTAGTGGATGTCCTCCAATATTCAAAGGTGGATTCATAACACAATAAGTTTTGATGATAGTGATGAAACTCACCGTTATATCGGTGAATGCTCCAATTAAAGTGGTGTACCTAACGCTGAATGTTTGATATGTAAGTTATGTTTCTCAATACCATACTAGAACTCATATTGAATTGCATCTCCTTAAGACATTTAACAACAAAAAACATTTTATTTTTTTTTTTTTTAATTTACTTATTTTCTTCTTAGAAAAAAGTATAGTTCTGCCCGACCTAGGGAGCTAAACTAAATTTTATATTATAGCTAACTTTTCTTAGGCCTCATAGAGCTATATTTGAAAATTTCATCATTATCTGAAATAAAAAACATTCACGGCCAATTTGTATTTGTAATAAAAAAATATTTGCAAAAATGATGCATTTTCAATACGTTTTTCTGTTATACAAATGTTTTTATTAGCAGCAAATTTGTATTGTTTTTCAAACGCTTCTCTACTCTTGTAGCATATTTACCAATTTTTTTTATTTATTCTTTACCAAATAAAATATTGTTTTTCATTTATTTGTTTATTTGTCCAAGCTCTCTTTTAGATTTGCCTTCCAAAATTTGTATTGCTTCTACATATATACTCATATGCCTAATATGATAAAACTTATAGAAAATGCTGGGCATTGCAAAAGATACCTATATATTTTGAAATTCCATAGTTATGGTAATTACATATTAAAATATAAAAAATATATAGCCTGTTTCTCTATGTCGAACGAAAGCTTTCTTTCACCTTTTAAGCGAACGAAAACTGATTGGGGTTTCCCTAACTCACTTCTATGCGAACAATGAGTCGAACGACAAGTCGAAAGAAAACGTAAGGGTTATCATATAAAATTGGGTTTCTGTATTTCGAACGATAACAACAAATATGTCAAAATCAGTCACTAACTATTTTGCTTTCGACTGGTTGGATTTTTTAAGAAAAAATTTTAAAATTACTAAACAGGACTCTGCAAATGTTCCTCAATCATATTTATCTAAACAAAATTTTTGTTTTTTCATTTTTTTTAAATTGTTTTATTTTTGTTTGTTTATTTACTTGGTTGTATATATACGTTTAAACAATTTAGTAGTATTTTTAATATTTTTACGAAAAAAGGTGCTCTGAAAGAAAAATAAAACAAAAACAATAGGAAACGAGAGAAGAAGTTATAGTCGGTCAAGCACGACTATATGATACCCTACACCATTTCGATCCACATAATTACAACTTACTTATGTTAAATATTAACATAATACTAACATTTGTATGGGATTTATGAATGTTATTGATTTTCGGGAGAGGAGTTTATATGGGAGCTATGGTCAGTTATGGACCGATCTTCATGAAATTTGGCAGACAGATTTCTGATATAAAACTTATTTGTACTAAATTTCATTAAAATATTCCTATTTTTAAGCCATCTATAAGTGTTAAAACTCTATTCCGGGAGGACATTTGAATGGCGCTAGGTGAAATAATGGGCCTATCATAACCAAATTCAATAGGCTTCGTCCTTGTGTTGAAAAAAGCATATGTACCAAATTTCATTAAATTATCTTCAAAATTGCGACATGTACTTTGCGCAAAAGCTTTACATGGACAGCCAGCCAGCCGTCCAGCCAGTCAGACGGACGGATATCGTTAAATCGACTCAGAAAGTGATTCTGAGTCGAACGGTATACTTTAAGGTGGGGGTCCGATGATTTTTTCTCTGCGTTATAACTTCTGCACAAACACATAATATCCCAACCACCTTTGGTGGTGTAGGGTATAAAGACGTAACTCCATACGAATTAAAGTGTAAAAAATACAAAAACCCAAAATGATTCGAATTCATTCGACTTGCTTTCGTTCGCTTAGATTTTCGTTCGATATAGAAAAACAGGCTAATAGTTTTTATTTTATATTTTTTTTAATCTTTTCCTTATGTTGAAAGTTATATAAAATTGTTATTTAATTCTCTTCTTTGCACACTAAAAATAAATCATTTTATGTAAAACTAAACAGTTTTGCAGAAGATTTTTAAAAAATGAATAAAAAAGTTTCAAATTTGATAATATAGTACTAGTTTAAAAATAGATATTTGTCAAAAATTATTTTATAATATTATCGTTAGAATGTCCTTAATACAAATGCATCAAAAATTTAGAGAACTGTGATTTTTTTTTTTTTTTTAATTTTTGATCGCACTCATTACACAGTGCGTCGCTATCACTATCACCACTTCTAAGCTCGCTGAATAATTTATACTTATTTTATATTTTCTAAAAAATATTTTCAGTAAGAATATATAAAAGTAGGTGCCAGTCTAAGTAGATGTTCGAAAATCTCAAAGCTGGGATTAACAAACGGAATGGGGTTTCGGAAACAGTAATGGTTTCAATTTTAACGTCTTTTACCAGACCAAAAATAAATGTGGACTTAAGTATAAACCAAATTAAAAAAAATTATTTGTAAGGTATTCGCTGCCTTTTACATGTACTTACTTACATACATATGTATATAAGTATGTGCACGACACTGAGTACAAGATGTAGATCTACTTCATGTTTTTTTTTTTTTTTTTTGTTTTTTAAATACATACTACATACATATAAAGTAAATAATTATTATAATCTCCCCAATTCATCATTATTATATGTGGCAGCAATGCACGTGAATTCCGGTTTAATGAAAGGTTTGCTTGTCTCAAAAATAAATAAACAAATACTTAGTGCTAAAGAAAAAAAATTAACAAAAGTTTGGAGGTAAAAGTATAAAATAAAATTGTAATCTTATACCTAAATATAAACAAAATATCACCACTCGTGTTTACTTCCAAATAAATCTCCTGTGTCTGCTGTTATTCATCTGTTCCATTATGGACCAAGTGGTGTCCATGTAATTGCACTTGTATTAAGTTTTTTTCTCTTTTATTTTTCTTTAACATCAAAATCGTGCGAAAACTTAAGTAAACTGTTAGTTTTTGTTTTTGAAGTAAATGAACATTATTTTCACATAATTGATAATGCCATGTGAAAGTTAAAATTCTAGGAAAAATGTTGTGCTTAAAAAAAAAAAAAATAGAAAGAAACAAAACTTCTATATTGTAATAAGCACATTTATTTAAATTGTTCCTTAATTTGACACTTCAATCTCCACAATAGTCTGAATTTTTATTGTAAAACAAATCATTAAATGGAACAATTTCAGAAATACTTAGTAGAAATGAAAAATATTGGCCAACAAAATTATAATAAAATTTATGTGGAACTAATCACGTACATAACTATATACATATAAACTATTAATATACCTATGTATGTATATGCTGTTCGACTTTCGAATAATCGAACTATCGATTTTTTGTTAAAACTTTTTATTTTAACGATTTTCGAGAAGTTGACTTGACCAATGATAAAAAATATCGTGTAAAATCTGCGTTGAACTTGGTAAAGAGCCTTAATATCCTCTTAAAATTAACGATTGATATGTTTTAAACTAATCCCCAAAATGTTTCGGTTTAATTATTTCGTTCACGTGAGCTGGACCATTTTTAAAATACCTCCAAAAAAATGGTTTTCGATAAACAGTGTTATAGTTTTTTACTTTTTGTCAAAAAAATTACAACATATGATAGACAAACGATATTTAATATATAGAGCGTGTGCCAAACGGTAGCAAAGTTCTGTGGAAAATTAAAATTTTCCTATGGTGAACAATTTTTATAGTTTTGCTGTGCCAAATGAAAACTTTTTCCCGTGATAAATTTTGACAAATTCGTAAACAAAATTTCACAAAACTTTAAATAAATTGAATATATTTTTAAAAATTATTTGTTTTAAAGAGAAACACTACAATTTAATAAAATAAACATTAAAAATCTGAAACAATTTAAATTTATTTTAATTTATTATTTATTTTACGGCTTTCAAATTTTTCTTTTCTATTGTCAAAAATTTATGTAGCCCTATGAGCTAGTGAAATTTTATTCACCTCATATACTTCAAAATTTTACTTTTCTACATACTTTGCTACCGTTTGGCACACCCTCATAATCAGTAAAAAAAAAAAAATAATTAATTTTCATTCTTGCGAAATTAAAATTGTAGCAAAATTTTCTATGATTTCATTTTAAATAATATTTTATTTTAAGTGAATATTATTAAATTTTGCAAGAGAAAACATTTTTTGGACACTAATTTCTCAATAACTACGAAAATATTGAGCATTTAAAAGATACTTTTCAAACATACACACTGTTCTTTAGTTTTGTTGAAATATACTCGTGTAATGGCTTCATTGTGGGCGAATTATTACACGCCTATAGACCGTATGAAAGAAAAATGTTTTTAGTACGTCAAATTTTTTTTGCCGACCGGAGCACAGAGGGCCAGAAAAGTCTATTTTTTGCAATAAGTCACTTTTGAGAATTATAAACTATCAAATATAGCAAATATATGTTTCCCGATTTTTTTTTTAATTAATTTTATTGAAGGGCCATTTTTTGGGATTTTGCTACATATTTTTATGACAAAAGTTGAATTTTATTTTCGCATCAATTAACATCTGAATCGACAATTATAGCAAAAATAACTCGAATTTAAATTATTTACATATAGTATATTTTTTTAAATTAAAATTTTTTATTTTTTTTTTTTTTAAATTTAAACAAATAAGTTAAATTTTTTTTGATATTAATCTTCCAAGGAAATCCTCACAAATCCTCAGTCCGATAAAAGCAACTTTTTATATCTAATAGAATGTTAGTTTTTGAAAAAAGTTACGCAAACTTGCTCCAAATGATAAATGACCAAATCACACCTTTTTATAATATAATTTAGGAAGATTTCCAAAAAAAAAAAAAAAAAAAAAATATATATATATATATATATATATATATATATATATATATATATATATATATATATATATATATATATATATATATATATACATATATATATATATCGACCATTCCAGGAAAGAACGCCCGAAAAAGTATATTTTTTTACTTGATGGCTTTCAATTTCTATAATAATTTGTATACATAAACTCCATTAAGCCTTTTATCAATTTCAGTTTTCAATTTTGTGAAATTGCAAAAACTCGCGATTTAATTTTGCTTTTTAATTTTCTCAAAAACCAAACAAATTTCAAAAGTATGTAATTTGAATAGCAATATCTATGGAAAGACTTTGTGAATTTTAATGATTTAAACGGCCTTAAAATTTCGCATATGGCGGCTTTACGACGAACATTTTAAAAATAAAAAAGATTTTTTAAAAATGCATTTTAATGCAATTGTATTTTTCAACTGCATTTTTCTTTAAATATGCTATTCAATTTTTTTAATTTTTTAACATTAATGAAAAGCTTGGAATCTTTACATTAAAATAAAAGTGTCAAATTTTTGGGACGCGAAAATCCTATATACATAATTAAATTTTTTTAAAAACATGTTCCCAATTTTTCGTATAAAAATAATTATTTTTTCTTGTTTTTTGAATTTTCTTTAAAATTTATATAAAAATTAACAAAATATAAAAAGCATGCAATTTTAAATATTCATATCTCTTGAAGTTATTGATGGATTTCTGTAATTTAAAAAGTATTTAAAAGGCCATTGTATATTTTTTGTGTAATTTAGACAGAATTTCAAAAACCACGTCTTCGATCCATAATATTTTAAGAATATAAATGCAGTTTTAAGATGTATTTTTGTTAGTTGCGAATTTATTAAATTTTAATTTTTCAAAAGTGTATTTAAAAATGCTTTGTTTATTATAACTTAAAACAATAGATAGTCTGATACATAAAGTTTTACTATTTTTCAGGATTTTTTAAAAAATAACACAATAAATTTTTTTAACAAAATACTCATAATACCAGAAAAATATAATTTTTTATGAAAAAATTTAAACTAGTTGAAGAAAAGGGGAAATTATGCACAGTACATGTGTCCGTCCCAAAAATTTGAGATTTTTATTTTAATGTAAAGATTCCAAACTTTTTATTTATGTTAAAAAATTCAAAAATTTTAATAGCATATTTAAAGAAAAATGCATTTAAAAAATGCAATTGCATTAAAATGCATTTTTAAAAAATATTTTTTATTTATAAAATATTCATGTTTAAGCTGATATAATTACAATTCAAACGCCATTTAAATAATAAATTTCCGTAATGCCTTCCCAGAAATATTTGTATTTAAAGTTGTACACTTTCGAGATTTTTTAGGTTTTTTCGAAAGTGAAAAAGCGAAATAAAATCGCGAATTTTCTGAATTTAGCGAATCTGAAAACGGAAATATTTATAGTCACCCATAGGCCTTACACGTGTAAAATTTTATAAAAATTGGAGGACACTTGGTATATTTTTGGGCGTTCTTTCTTGGAATGGACGATATATATATATTCTGCTGTCAAATTACATTCCACAAACTTTTTTTTTATAAATTATCAATCTCCATATTCTAACGTTTTTTTAGATACCAAATACTTGTATAAAAAGATTATACTTTCATTTTAAAGTATATGAGTCATTCCATTTAAAACCAAAACAAAAAATTACAATTTTGGACTTTATCTCTCTGAATTTAATGATATTTGGTACGTAAAAAATTTTTTTGTTGCCGTATCTTTCTAAAATTAAGTCTTCTGTTTGTTTTTGAGGTTATTGAATTTAAGAGCAAACATAAAAAATCAAGTAAGAAAGTTATAGTCGGTATATCCCGACAATATAACACCCTACACCATTGCGTTTGTGCATTAAAATGATTTCCGAAATTTTCGGAAATGGACCTAATATGAAATTAGTTTATATAATTTTTACTGATTTTAAATTTATTTGTGTCAAATATTACCATGATACAGTAATTTATGTGCGATTGTGGGAGTTGAAAAGATTTTTGAAACTGGGCTTTATATGGGAGCTATGCCTAATTGTGGACCGATCTTGTACTCCGATTTAATATTGTATAAAACTTATTTGTACTGTATTTTATTGATATAAATGAGGCATTTCTAATCGTTAAAACCCTATTGGTGGGGTATTTGTATGGGGCGAGGTGTAATAATAGACCGATCATGACCAATTTCAATACTTTTTTACTTCTTTTAAATAAAGATTGATAACTTATTGCATCTATAATTATATCGAAAGTATCCATTTTTTGTTAAATACACTGGATAAACATTTATCCAGAATATCTAAATGTCTTCTTAAAATTTATATATATATATATATATATATATATATATATATATATATATATATATATATATAAAATTATCCAATAATCAGAATCATTTTCTGAGTCGATTTAACGATGTCCGTCCATCCTTCTGGCTGGCTGGAAGGACAAAGCCTATTGAGTTTTGTTGTTATCGGTCCATTATTTCACCTAGCCCCCATACAAATGTTTGCCCGGAATAGAGATTTAACACTCAAAAATACCTTAAAAGTACAAATATTTTAACGAAATTTGTACAAGTATCGATCTTTGTTCCAAATTTTAAGAAATTGAACCTTAATTGACCATAGGTCCCATATAAACTCCTCTTCCGAAAATCACTTCAATGTGCATAAATCCCATACAAATGCTTGTATCAAGTTGATATTCGACACAAGTGTGTTTTATATAAGTAGAAACAACACTGCCAAATTTTATGAGAATCGGTCCATAATTTACCATAGCTCTCATACACTGAACCAAAAAGGTACATAAATACAATGAAAAAGTTCATTGTTACAATGAATTTGTGCACTAATTTTGACCCTATGTACAGGTTCATTGAAACAATGTATTGCCATACATTAATATTAAAATTCAATGTACAAGTTCATTGATTAAATTTATTCTTACATTGAATCAATGAACACGTTCATTAAATAAAATAAATAATTCCAGTGAACAGTACATTGATTTCAATGAACTCATGTTTTGTCCCAATGAAACTATACATTAAAAATGTATTATAATAATAGGCTTGTTCTGTATTTTTGGAATTTATTTTATTTTAAATTATATGATATTGAGTTAATATAAGCAAAAATTAAATATAAATATAAAAATATTACATATCACTAAAAAATGTAAGTAAACAAAATACATGTTACAGATGTGATCGTGTTTGCTTTGTCATTTATAATAATATAGTAATTCCTGTTGCTCAATTTCATTGCTCAATGATGGTATGGAATATCCATTTAGACGCCACATTAATATAACAACAGCATTATCCTGAACAAAAAAAGTTTATAAATAAAATTTTTAAAATTCGTTCAATTGCTTAAAATATTTGAAATAGTTACCTTTAAATCTTTTTTATGTATAGAAATTCCCTTATTTTGACGATCACCAGATGTAGCATCCAAATCTTGATCAGTCTATAATATATTTTTATTAAGAATTCAATTAAAATATTTTATATAATTATGTATATACTTACGAATAGAATCCTCTTGGTTTTGAAATCACAATATTTTTTTAAACCCTTGTATTTGAGGCTAATAACACATTCCTCTGAGTCTTAGTTGTTTTATCTACATAAATATAAATGAAATGTAATATTTAAAAACTGTTTAAAATCATAAACATTATTAAACTTACGTGTTAGGAAGGCAAGTCTCCAAATTCCTTCTTTTGGGTAATTAATTTAATTTGGTGTATTCAATTATGCTGCTCGACTTCTCCTTTCCGAAAAAATTATATTTGTATTTTAATAATTCGATTTATAACTTATTTACTTTTTAATTATTTTTGTTTTTAACACAACACTTATTTTTTTTTTTATATTTTCTGTCTTTTGTTTAAAACGCGTCATTTCTTGTTAAGAGATAAAATAAAAATGAGTTGTATTTGTTTTCGTTTTACTTTATTTGCCGTTAGAAAGCATTTATTTTAATATAATTTAATGAAATATTTCATTGGTTCAATGCTTTTGTTCATTGTATAATGCTTCTTCTTAATTAAATCAATGTATTAGTACATTGAATAAATTAATTCAATGAACTAATACATTAACTCAAATAACTGATTTACTTATTGTATTAGGAAATAAATTTAATGAATGGTTTCAATGTAATGTTCATAATAACGTTAATTTTTTCATTGAATTTTAATGAATATTTTCATTGAAGCAATGAATTCGTACATTAAGTTAATAAATTCTTGGAAAAAAATAATGAATTTCATTTAATGTACTTTATTCATTGAAATTACTTTTTTCAGTGTATAAATCCTCCGATTCCCGAATCGCCCTAAAGTGCATAAAATAATAAAATAATATAAATGTTTATTTTACATTTAGTAAAAGTGTTGATCTACGATTGTCCAAAGGTTTTAATGCTCATACATAATGGTGTAGGGTATCATAACCTACTATACCTTTTTTCTCGTTTTCATTGAAATGGTCGCCCTGTTGTCATAAGGGACCTCCTTACTTTTTGGGTGTTTACCTTACATATAGGACAATCTATATCGATCATTCCAGGAAAGAACGCCCGAAAAAGTATATTTTTTGACTTGATGGCTTTCAATTTCGATAAAAATTTGTATACATAAACTCCATTAAGCCTTTTATCAATTTCAGTTTTCAGTTTTGTGAAATTGCAAAAACTCGCGATTTAATTTCGCTTTTTAATTTTCTCAAAAACCAAAAAAATTCAAAAGTATGTAAATTTGAAAAGCAATATCTCTGGAAAGACTTTGTGAATTTTAATGATTTAAACGGCCTTAAAATTTCGCATATGGCGGCTTTACGACGAACATTTTAAAAATAAGAAAGATTTTTTAAAAATGCATTTTAATGCAATTGCATTTTTCAAATGCATTTTTCTTTAAATATGCTATTTTTTAATATTTTAACATACATGAAAAGTTTGGAATCTGTACATTAAAATAAAAGTGTGAAATTTTTGGGAAGCGAAAATCTTATATACATAATCCAAATTTATAAAAACATGTTTCAAATTTTTCACATAAAATTAAATTTTTTTGTTGTTTTTGAAATTTTCTTTAAAATTTGTATAAAAGTTAACAAAATATAAAAAGTATGCAATTTTAAATATTCATATCTCTTGAAGTTATTGATGGATTTTTGTAATTTGAAAAGTATTTAAAAGGCCATTGTATATTTTTGTGTAATTTAGTCAGCATTTCAAAAACCACGTCTTCGATTCATAATATTTTAAAAATATAAATGCAGTTTTTAGATGCATTTTTGTTAGTTGCGAATTTATTAAATTTTAATTTTTCAAAAGTGTATTTAAAAATGCTTTGTTTATTATAATTTAAAACAATAAATAGTTTGATACATAAAGTTTTACTATTTTTCAGGATTTTTTAAAAAATAACACAATAAATTTTTTTTAACAAAATACGTAAAGATACTCATAATACCAGAAAAATATAATTTTACATGAAAAAATTTAAACTAGTTGAAGAAGAGGGGAAATTATGCACAGTACATGTGTGCGTCCCAAAAATTAGAGATTTTTATTTTAATGTAAAGATTCCAAACTTTTCATTTATGTTAAAAAATTAAAAAATTTGAATAGCATATTTAAAGAAAAATGCATTTAAAAAATGCAATTGCATTAAAATGCATTTTTAAAAAATATTTATTATTTATAAAATATTCATGTTTAAACTAACATAATTACAATTCAAACGCCGTTTAAATCACAAATTTCTGCAAAGCCTTCCCAGAAATATTTGTATTTAAAGTTGTATACTTTTGAGATTTTTTAGATATTTTCAAAAGTGAAAAAGCGAAATAAAATCGCGAATTTTCTGAATTTGGTGAATCTGAAAACAGAAGTATTTATAGACACCCATAGACATTATGCGAATAAAATTTTATAAAAATCGGAGGACACTTGGTGTATTTTTTTGGCGTTCTTTCATGGAATGGACGATATACATATATAATTTCTTTTCTGTCATATTATAAATTAAATTTTGGCGATTTTTCAAAAAAAATGCATACTCGAGATGGCCAACTTTGGAGGGCCACCCACCACCCCCAGATCCGCTAGGGGCCTGTACTCCTCAAAATCAGCTCAAAACACCTCACCTCTGACTACGTGAATATCTCCAACGGTTTTAAAGTTAAAGAATTATTTCCAAAACAAAATCATTTTGGGAACCACTGTGCAGCAGTAGAATAGTACCGAATTTAAGACGAAAATTTTCTTTGCTAAAAATTACGTTGCCACAATGAATCTGTGGTAGAAATATTCAAATTTCAGCCACCATCACAAATGATTTGCTTGGGTCCGCGCCTTTACGACACTTTAATGTGGATATTTTCCTTTCAAATTTGTACATTGTACTCAATTCCTTTTTAGTTTTTGTCTTTCCCCTATTATTCGTAGTAACTTATGAGTACAAGAAATGTAAGAACATTTTATTGTTCTTTTTTTTTTCTAAATCAAGCATTTTATGAAATTTGATTTTCGTGCCCCAATCATTTTGTTTAAACACATTCTGATGATGCCACAATAATAACAATAATAATAACAACAAATGTTCTTGCATAATAATAGGGAGAAAGCTTTAAATGCAGAAACAAATGAAAATATTTATACAAAAGACTACATCTGGATCTGCATCTTCAATGTATGCATGTTCCGAAGATCGCTGTGTACGAGTACTTAACATATTACGTTAAGGCTTTACGTAAGGCGCCATTAATATGTAAACAATATTTTCGATTCTAGATTATTTATGTTCGTATAATATCAAATGTATAACTTTTTTTTTCTTCTTCATTTTATTTCTATTTTAAGTACATTGTTTTGAATTCAGGTGAGGTCAAATTTGAAGACTTCTTGTAATTCTTGCAAAAGATTTGTGTATGTTTTTGTAAAATAACAAAGAATTGTTTCATTATTTGTATGTTCGCTCGTGGTCGTATGTGTAAGGAATTTATGTTGTTTATAGGTTTGCCACCAACAACAATTGTTGGCAGAAGAAAATGTTGCTGCCTAAGGAGCACTATTTGTAACTAATCGAAAAAATATTTCAACTAAAGTTTTCAAATTATTCATTGGTTATATGGAAATTGCAGACACATCATTGACGATAATCAACGAATGTATTAAGGCTACTTACTACAAAATGGCTAGGAATCAACTTAAAATATTTTGCATAACAAATGTTATGATTTTCCTAATATTCACCCTACTTATGTAATAATAAACTAAATTTTTATTAACATTACCCACCCTCAAAAGCCCAGCAAAAAACGATGAAGTTCTTCCAAAAAAAAAAAAAAAAACATTTTCAAAACTTCAAAAGTGGAACAAAGTGCATATTTTAAACTTTTTTGGAATTTCTTAATAATTACTTCCAAAAAATTATAAATAAATGAATTCTTAGCAGGAAAAAAATGGTAATAATTTCTAACAAAATTTAAATTTTACAAATTTCAAAGCTTTTTTATTATTACTTACAGAAGCAATGAAAAAGAATGATAACCATGGGTTAAAAAAAACTTCTCCAACAATTTTTCACCACTAAGTACTTCCTTCCAATGACAACGCAATTTTAAACTCATGACTTTTTCAGTTTTTTTTTTTGCTGGGGGATAAAACTTAATCTTGCGTCTGAACAGCCGACTTTTTATTAAGGAATGCCAAGATTTATTTTTCACCCATTACTAATATTTTTCAGGAACAAATGTTTAACTTTTCTTTGAATGCTCTTGAATACTCTTCCATTTTTTCTTTCACATTCTTACTTTTTTTTTTATTCTTACTACAGAATTTACTTTCGATTCAAACATTTTAATTCTAAGCGATTTTAGAAAATATGATTTTATATGAACAAGATGTCTTATTTTAAGTGCTAAAATAAGTGTTATAGTCAGCGTTACCGTTGAGAATTTTTAAAAAGTGTCCAAAAAAGGGGACTTCAAAATAAAAGGTCGCCAAAAAAGGGGATTTTTTTAAAAAAAGGGGCCAACTGCTTTAAAACCTAAAAAACTCCTTAAAATTTGTTTATTTAACAACAAAAACAATAAAAATTTTGTATTTTAAGAAAAACTACAAAATTTAGTTTTATTAATAACAAAATACTTTATAATTATTTTACAACAATTTGTATTATTGCAAAAATAAAGTTTTATTCACATAAATATTTAACATACTCTTTTAATTAAACTTCTGTACTTTTGTACGAGTTCTTCACTCGTCTTTCAAATCCCCATTGGACAAATTTAGGACGGAAAGCATGGATCCACAAGTATTGGCTTAAGTCTGTTAGACAAATTATTTTTTATTATTGATAATTTAGTAAAAAAAACACGTTCCCCCGAGGGATTGCTATGAGGAATGTAAAAATATAAATTAGGATGGGTATTCAATAGGTATTCATCGAATATTTTTTTTAAACCAGTCCAAAAAGATTCGGCATATGATGATATAAATAGCTGTTCATAAACTTTATTATTTTTACTAACAGTTTCAGTTCATTTATAAGTAGTCCACGGCTTTTTATATCACTATACTGTAAAACAATCTCAAAATAATGAATTGTTTGTTGAAATTAATATATAATAGGTCGATATATTTCAAATAACTTAGTTTCTCATCATTTAGCACATAGTCTTAAAAAGTCGCCATTTAGTTGCCATTTAAAAAAAGGGGCCAAAAAAGTGGCCAGGTGGTTGAAAAAGGGGCAAATGGCGACTAAAGTCGCCAAACGGTAACACTGGTTATAGTATCCAAATTTAACAGTAAAACTTATAAAGATGTTGGACATCGTTTTAAAACTGTTGGGTATTAATCGATCACACTTTTATTAGGATCGAATTGTATTTTAAAATTGTCAACATTTCATTGTGAAGGGTATATAATAAAGTTTAGTTAAGTAAATTTATTTCCACATTAGATACGGTACAGCAATAAGTAACCGCTTAAAATTTTCTCTCTCTTTATTGATCTAATTTATTTATTTTTTTCTTGTGGTTGCTATTTGGTGAAGTAGATTGAATGGTGGTCATGCAATCGCTTTAAGTATAAGATTTTCATTGCAATATTTATTTTTCTTTTTCTTTCTTATTTTATCTTGAACATTTCTTTAAGTTTCATTCTTGGTTTTTGTTTAAAAATTTCAGTTTGTTTCTCAAATCTTACACGCGTGCCCAATTGTTGTTTCATGTGCGGTCAGAATCGAATGCATGACTTTCATGCTACAGAAGAGATCTCTATCGTTAATATAAAAAAAAAAAATGCATGAACGATTTATTATACTCTGCTGTACATACATGGGCTTTAAACTTGTAGGATTATAATTGAGATAAATTACATTTTCAAATAAGAAGAATCATAAGAATGTAAATACATACAATCGTCCAAATGTAATATAATAGACAATTGGAAAACACCAATATTGTGACGATTTGCATTTGCAATACTTTTGAAAATCTAGCAAAATGTATTCATAAATATATTTTTAAGGCGTCATTTGGTTTGAAATCTTAATATCGAGGGCTTATATTCAAAATGGGCCTCATGCAGATTTACAATTTTTTTTTTTTTTTTTTTTTTGCGTCAGACTCTTTAGTTTTCTGTTTATATATGGTGTTGATTTTGGAGCCAAAAGTTAATTTTAATACTATGTTTTTCACTTTTTGTTTTTGGGCTTTCTCAAGTTTTTGTTTGATTTTCAAAGTAATGTAAAAATAAAAATTGATAAATAATGAGAATTTTCTTTGCGATTTGAACTTTTTTTTAAACATTTTGAATTAGAATCTTAATATATCTCATAAAAATTTTGTTATCTCAATGCAGTCTGAAGAAAAAAGCCATGAAGTTAGATTTTTAAAATTTTTTTTGGATGTTATGGATCATACGCGGACATTTTAAGTGGGAGCACTATACCCTAGATTTAAAGACAGGAATGAAAAAATTGTAATAAAGTTCGTGATTATAAGCAAAATATCTTAGACTCCAAAAGCAATTTCACCATATATAAAAAATAGAAAACTGAAGAGTATAACGCAAACAAATTTTTTTTTTTAATCTGCATGAGGCCCCAATTGAATATAAGGCCTCGATATTGTCAATTTTTTTTTTTTTTTTTTTTTTTTTTTCAAAAATATTATCTTTTATTTCTTTAATTTCCGATAAACAAAACGGGCTATTTACCATAACTTCGCGAATAATAGGGTTATTAGTGTGAGGTTTAGTAGAGGTAATATAACTAACTCGTCGAAGAACGGATTGCAAAATGTTGAAAAATGAGTGAAATAAACAGTTTTTATGTTCTCCTGAACAATTGGAACTTTGCAAGTATGTTAGTATAATTTGAATAAACATTTTGAACTAAAATATAAATTACACCCTGAAACAGTCAAAAATACTGCGGCAAAAAAGTGTGACCACGGCTGTCAAATTTGACAATTTATCATCATATGGCGATTTTTTGTCTTTTATTTTTACACGTTCTACTATAAATTCTAAAATTTACTTACCCATATTATCTACATCATTAATGATAGATTGCTTCGTTTTTTCATTTCATTTTATAAATATCTTTGATGAATTTTGAATATTTAACAATCAAAATTGGTTTCAATGTTATGTTAATTGACAAGAAAGGACCGTTTATGTTTTGATAGTTAAAAATCAGAAATTTTAATAAATTGTTAAAAGTTTCATTTAAAGTCAAAAGAACTTACACAAACCATTTTTATCTCGACGATTTATTAAATATTATAGACACCGCGATCTCAGGTCATGTGTACATTTTATGCAATTTTTTTGTTAAAACCCATTTTTAGCTTAACTAAAACAATTTATAAATTATACAAGTTATGAATTAAAATTCACGCATAGTGCGAAAAAATTCGACTATATAAAATATATCGATTTGTTTAAATCGAAAATATTAGCAAATGAATATTTTTTTGGCTCCTACGATTTTAGAATGTAATTTGGAAATGTTTTTTTGTTAACGCAATACTTTACATTAATTGATTGTGCCTCGAGAAAAGGCCATTCACGTTTTTGTCTCCCCAAGTTTGGTCACCTCCATTGAGGGCATATTAACGAGATATATCTCAAACGATGCATCTTACAGAGGCTGTGATACACGAAACGGCGCAAATTTTCTCATCAAAAAACTGCAAACAATTTAAAAATTTTGATTTCACAACTTATCCACAATGTCTTTCAACCCTTGTCAACAACAGACTGATTGAACATATTTAGGGCTATTTCTGCAAGTGTTTGTGGTTTACATAAAAAGAATGGGAAGCATATGCTAAAACCGCGACAGCAATAAAAAAAAATTAATTAAAAAAATGAACTTGTCAGTAAACTCTTTTCTTTTTTGGATAAACTCTTTTTTGACTGAGTGCTTGCCGGTACCACATGGAACTGTTTCCGGTATTGATTTTTTTTTTTTGTATTACACTACCAAACATTATTAACATTATTGCATCAAAAGTTATTTAAAAAATCCAGAACTTAAAAAAAATGTATATCATCCATTCCATGAAAGAACGCCCAAAAAGAGGTATTTTTTTTACATGATGGCTTACAATTTCGATAATAATTTGTATACACAAACTCCATTAAGCCTTTTATCAATTTCAGTTTTCAGTTTCGCGAAATTGCAAAAACGATTTTATTTCGTTTTTTCACTTTCTCAAAAACCAAAAAAATGTCAAAAGTATGCAATATCTCTGAAAAGGCTTTCTAAATTTCAATGATTTAAACTGGCGGCTTTACGACGAACATTTTAAAAATAAGAAAGATTTTTAAAAAATGCATTTTAATGCAATTGCATTTTTTAAATGAATTTGTCTTTAAATATTCTATTAAAATTTTTTAATTTTTTAACACAATTGAAAAGTTTGGAAACTTTACATTGAAATAAAAGTGTAAAATTTTTGGGACGCGAAAATCTTTTATGCATAATCCAATTTTTATAAAAACATGTTCCCAATTTTTCATATAAAAATAAAATTTTGTCTTGTTTTTTAATTTTTCTTTAAAATTTGTATAAAAGTTAACAAAATATAAAAAGTATGCAACTTTAAATATTCATATCTCTTGAAGTTATTGATGGATTTCTGTAACTTAAAAAGTATTTAAAAGGCCATTGAGTCATTCTATTTAAATTCTATTTAAAACCAATTCCAATTTTTGACTTTTTCTCTCCGAATTTAATGATATTTGGTACAATCATTATTCTTGCCAAAACTAAGACTAATTCAAAATTTCAGATAATTTCATCAAGTGGTTCGCGAAAGTGCAAAATAGCTCAAAGTATGAACAAAGTTGCATATACAAAATTACAAATATCTTTCGAAGTATTTATTATATAAGATTTATTGAAATGTCATATTAAAGGTATCAAAATTTTAAAAAGTGGTCTTTTTAAAAATTTAAAAAAAAATATATGTTAATGATGAAAATGTTTTCTATAACCGTGGAAAGTGGCATTCTGGGACTCGCAATATTTTAGGAGTTATAACAACAAATGTCATAATAAATACGAAATATTTATTACAATTTGTATTGTTTTGTTTTTAATAAAACAAAAAAAAAAATGCCAATTTTTTCCAAAAATCATCCGAATGTAATAAAATTCGTCAAGAATATTAATATTGGTGTTGGTAACGCAAATGCCGAGTTTAAGTTTGATTACCGCAATAGTTCGCGATTTATAATACCTCAAAAATGAGGAAAATTGTATTTTTAAAAATACGAATATCTTCCATCATATTTTTAATAACTCAAAAACTATTGAGAGTCCCATCACGATACTTACAGAGAACATTCAAAATGGTTCCGTCCTCTACATTGCTTTAAAATGCATTTTTAAAAAATATTTTTTATTTATAAACTATTCATGTTTAAGTTGATATAACTACAATTCAAAGGCCGTTTAAATCATAAATTTCCGAAAAGCCTTCCCAGAAATATTTGTATTTAAAGTTGTATACTTTCGAAATTTTTTAGGTTTTTTCGAAAGTGAAAACGCGAAATAAAATCGCGAATTTTCTGAATTAAGCGAATCTGAAAACGGAAATCTATATAGACACCCATAGACCTTATACGTGCAAAATTTTATAAAAATCGAAAGACACTTGATATATTTTTGGGCGTTCTTTCATGGAATGGACAATATACACAAATTTATAAATAAATGAAATGAAAATGAGAAATTGCAAAATAACGATTTTAAAATTGTTCTTCTAAAACTGAGGATTCTTGCAATTTTTAAAATATGTCAATTTTAAATTTTTTATTTTAATTTATAAATCAATTAGAAACAAAATTAATTCAATAAATTGACCGTAATTTTTTCAAATAATCCACTTTATGAATATCAGCTCTGATTAAGTACGAGTCCTATTTGCAGATTTTGGTAAAAATTTGTCAGACAAACAACAAAATATAAAAAATTTGAAGTACAGGAACTATAGAAACCAACAAGAAGTCAAACGTGCTATTAAAAAACTCTTTGGTAAAATTATCTAAAGAGCTTATTTATTAGAGTATTCATTTTACTCGACTATTTAATTGTTCGAATAATCAAATAACTCGAAAATGCAGTTTTTAAGTTACTCGAATAATGGAATAAATATTTTAAGTTACTCGAGTTATTCGATTAATTTATACCTTAAAATTTTACTAGATTTTTCAATGCTTATCAAAAAAGAAAACAAAAATATAGCTTAAAATAAGAAATAGTCTTTCAAAAATAATATAAAATTAAAATTTAGGTAAATATTTATGAATGTTTGTTTCTTTTGCTTTGATAATGCCGTTGTTTCTCTATATTTAATATATTCATTGATAGTTAAATAAATAGGTCTAACAAATTTGGTCTATCAATTTGAACCAAATTTCATATTAAGGGTAGTCCGAAGTGCTTTTTGTAACTTTTGTGACGCTATAAAATTACTAGTTTTTACACTGTGAAAACAATGATACCCATTTAAAGGATATTATCAATACTTTTTATTTATCCATTTTGGAATAATTTGCGATTTTTTCTCATAATTGGCTCTATTTTGAGGTAAACCACAACTTCTACCAAAATGTAAAATATTTTATTTCTCCTTTCTTCCTATTTTTGCTATAATTTAGTAAAAACGTCACAGTATTATATTTTACACAAATATAATTTGGATTTTTGTCCGTTAGACTGTGAAAGAATTGCGAAAATATATTTATTAGTTTCTGAGTAATTGCATTTTGAAAATGAGAAAAAGCACTTTGGACCATCCTTTTTTAGATAAAGTGGTTCAGCTATTCTTAACATAAAGAACGAGTTTACATGCTAAACTTAATTTTAAGTCCAAATTCCTTCTATAATACAAATTTCATTCAAACTATCACATCCTCTACACTAGAATGAGCATTTATTGGTATACGAGCTGTAAACCCGCTACTTCGTCAGCGGAAATTTTTTATAAAAGTATACCGTTCGACTCAGAATCACTTTCTGAGTCGATTTAACGATGTCCGTCCGTCCGTCCGTCTGGTCGGCTGGCTGGCTGGACGGCTGGCTGGCTGGCTGTCCATGTAAAGCTTGTGCGCAAAGTACAGGCCGCAATTTTGAAGATAATTTGATGAAATTTGGTACATATTTTTTTCAATACAGGGACGAAGCCTATTGAATTTGGTTATGATCGACCCATTATTTCACCTAGCCCCCATACAAATGTCCTCCCGGAATAGAGTTTTAACACTTATAGATGGCTTAAAAATAGGAATATTTTAATAAAATTTAGTACAAATAAGTTTTATGTCAGCAGAAATCTGTCTGCCAAATCTCATGAAGATCGGTCCATAACTAGCCATAGCTCCCATATAAACTCCTCTCCCGAAAATCGCTAACATTCATAAATAACATACAAATGTTAGTATTTTGTTAATATTTAACATAAGTAAGTTGTAATTATGTGGATCGAAATGGTGTAGGGTATCATATAGTCGGGCTTGACCGACTATATCTTCTTCTCTCGTTAATAATGGTGTTATGTCATCCATAAATAACAATATCTCTTTAATTTCAGGTTTATAATCTTAGAATAATGAAAAATAAATATCAGAATTACGAAAAAGTATATTAGAATAAACTATGTACTTTCATTCGTAGAACCAAAAATATGTTTTTCCAAATCAAGTTTAAAATCCTTCAATTCATTTCTTATTATTTATTATATTTATGTTAAAATTATTTAAATTTTACTTTATAAAGTTTTGAAGTGACGTATATTTTTTATTTAATTTTTGTAATTAAAAAACGACCTTTAACTACGTATTGTAATTTAGGCATATATTCGGTTCTTTTTACTAAATACAATTTTTTTTTTATAAAATTCCAATTTATGATACCACTTTTAGATTCGAAACATTCTATACAAATTTTGAAACATTGTTTTTAAGCTAAATTTTTTTGAAAACTAAAATTAAAACATCCTAAAAACTAGTTAAGAAAGAAAATATTTAAAATATTTTTTTTACTCGAATTATTCGATTAATCGGCATAATTTGCTCGAATAAATTGTTACTTGGAATTCTTAATTTTAATTTAATCGAACAATTATTTGATTTTCATTTGTCGATTAATCGAACAAACAATATTCGAGTGAATACCCTATTATTTATACATACGTGTGAAGAGATATATAAAAAAATTCGAAATTGTTTGAAAACTACTTTGAATGTCTTGTATTGCCAAAGTTTGTTTTAATATTAGGAAAAGTGTTGATGGCTTTTGTAGATCTAAATTTAAATAATTCGCGTAAAATGTCACGGAAATACAGGCATTTAAAATTAAAAAATTAAAAAAAGAACTGAGTTGAAACTTTCGACGCTTTTTAAATCCATTTTAGTTTTACACTGACAATTTACAACTTTTTGACTTAAACCATTAACTAGTCGAAAGACAAGACTTAGGAAATTCATTTGCTGTAGAGCAAGTATCCGGTTTACTATCCGTTGAAAAGTTATGCGGTGATGAAAATTAAACGAAAAATTTACCAATTTTACAGATTTTTTGATAGCAAAAATTTCGCCAATCAGTAAATTTTAATTTAAAGCGAAGAGTTTTAAAAACGAAGTGATTACCTACAGTTTAATGTACATATATCTCGTTGATGTCAGAAAACCAAACATGGGATAGTATCTTCACAAACTTTCATATAACAGGCGTAAAAATTTAGAAATGTATGTTTTTCGCTACTGACAAATTCCGTATTAATAGAAATTGTAAAATATCGCGTAAACCGGATTTATTATTAAATGACACGTCGTAGTCAAAATGGCGTTAAAATATTTTAAAATGCACAAATTTTATGCAATTTAGAACATTTTCAACAAATTTTAAAATTTTGTTCCGAATTTTTTCAGTGTAAGATATGACTTAGATCATGGAAAAATATCTGTAAAGAATATTGTTATTGAATCTTAATGACTAAAATTGATATTAGGAAAAAATATGAAAAAAACGTCATTTATATCGGTTACAGCGGCATTCATCTCCAAACTTATTTTGCTTGCTGACAACTATCGCACAGTGATTCCAAAGCGCTTTTTTTTTTTGGAAATAATTCTGTAACTTTTGAACCGTTGGAGATATCTCAATAAAATTGCACTTGGTTGGAGGAGGGGTATTTTCAATTTGATTAGCAGAAGTACAGACGCCTAGTGGGTCAGGGAAATAGTGGGTTGTCCTCCAAATTTTGCCATCTCAAGTATGTAATTTTTTTTGAAAAATCCACAAAAATTCATTTATATGACAGGGCTTAATATTGCCCCTAAGATTTTTTTTATTTTAAAAAAAAGGTTGCAATATTTATTCACTGATAAAATTTGCTTCTTGTTCAGGGCTTTATCACTTTTTTAACCCTTCACATCCGTAACAAATATGGTCTGGCCAGACCAGCTCTGTAATTCTATATATGCCAATTGAATTTTCGTGATTTTTTTATATTTTTACATTTAAAAAACTATATTCTAGCATCACTACCGCTTAACTTTGCAAGATATAATCTTTTCCCATCGAAACACTTAATGTTCTTCTCCCCGTTTTGGGTCTAAAAACGAATACAATATTTCTTTTCAAACATTTGGGGTTTTATAGGTATTAACATCATAAGACAAAATATGAACGAAAAGGTGGAAAATCATAAAATAATGTGTAAACTGATGAGAGCTCAGTTATACTTATAATTAAAATTTCAATAAAATATCAGTATTCGTTTAAATTTTATTAAAGTTTATAAGCTAAAAATGAGGTAAACATTTATTTCTATCCGAATATCTCTTAACCACTGTGTATCGCAAAGTATAAATGATGTTAATGTTGATGTCAAACGAAAGCATTTTATTTATTTAATTCCAAAATTCAGATGCCGTCAAACTATTTTAAGGACTTGCAATTGTATGGAGCAAAATTTATGTTCTTACCTCAAAAATCAACTCCACATATTTCGCATTATTATTAAAATTTTTAAATAATAAAATCAATTTTGGATGTAAATATTATCATCAAACAAGAAACAAGTTAAAAATTTTGGTAAAATTAAGGAATATTATTATGAATACTAACGTTTAAAGGACTCTATTTGCCAATCTAAAACCGATATTCACATAATTTTTTTAGCAAATGATGATATGTCTTTTATTACTCATAATTTTGCAAATTTTTAAACCAATATTATTCTTTTACTATTTTCGAAATTGTGCAAAACAATATTTTAATTTTTTTTAATTTTCAGTGTATTTCGATAAATATTGAAGATTCTGTAATAATTTTTACATGTGCTGATAGAACTTTACAAAATCTACAAAATCGCGTTATTTTTATTTTAATAAAGCCAAAACTCTATTTTTAAGATTTAAGATGAAAATTTTAAACTCAAACCTCCTCAACATTGACAAAAATGATTAATGCAAACAGATTTTGTATGCATAAATAGTCGTTAATTAAACCACAAATCGACGTTAGTGTCAGAAGAAAAGAAAAATTTAAATATTTTTACTTCAAATTATTAAAATTTTTTGATTTTCCTCATATATGTAAGTTAAAGTGCCTCACGAAAAAGAAGTTGCAAATGTACCCTCTAGAAATGAAAATTAGTATGTTCATGTATAACTTCTAAAATATTACATCTCAATGTTTATATTTACGTGAGCTGGACTATTTTTAAAACACCTCTAAAATTGCGTATTTCTCTCAATATCATTATCAAAATTTTAGTTATAAGATAATTAACTTCATATTATAATACGACCTTGAATATTCCTTTAAATAATTATTATCTCTTTTCAGTCGTGGAATATTAAGATTTTACCAAAATTTTTTATCATATTTTCTTTGTTCAAACATATAATTTTATATATTTCGGACATTTTTCAAAATATATTAGGTTTTACTGTACCATAGGAATAGTCTAGAGGGTCAATTGGATGCATTTAGTTCCCAAAAGGTTAAATTAGCAATTCTTGCAAATATGTCGCATGGAAGTACTTATTACACTAAAATATTAATAAATTTGTGAAAAAGATAATAAGTTCATTTAAAACAGCGATAATAATCGAATAAAAAATAGTTTTTGAAATTTAGCCGCCATTTTACACCTATTCGCCACTTTTTTGATAAATTTTTGCTTTTGACGACATTTATATCCTTAACTAACCATTTATTTGCTGTTAAAATTAACTTAACCAATTATGGACCTGAAATTCCAAAATATTATTTGTGCAACAAAAGGGTTAAACGAATACACATATCAGTAATACTGAATGAGACCTTTCCAATGATGCCCTAAAATATAATTTTCGAAGCAAACTTTAACAAAATACTATTTAAAACAAAATCATTTTTACTAAAATTTTAATTTCCCAAGATTGAATACAATTATTAAAATATTTTTTGCTCAATATGTATTAGATGTCGTTTTCCTATCATATGTTGTGATTTTTTTTTAACAAAAGGTTGAACATAGTGGTGTCAGATGGGGGGAATTTTCCCTTTTTTAGGGAATTTTTAAGGCAAATTTTAGCCGAAGGGAAAAAGGGAGGGAATTTTAATTTTTGTTAAGATAAAGGGAATTTTTAATAATTTTTTGTTATCTCAAAAAACGACAAAAATTTTAAATAAATACGGAAAAAATGCAATATTATCATACACACTCATTTAAAAATAGAAATCTTAATTTGCCGAATGGATATTTTCAGTGTTCTCGTTCTTTGTTTATTTTTTTTTTTTTTTTGTAAATTTTTTACTGAATTACAAACAAAAACTACATTTATGTAAATTTCAATGCATTTTTTACAAAAAGTTTGTAGTTTTTGTTAAAAAATAGCGATTTTAAGGAGGAGGGAAATTTTTTTTCTAAAAAAAAAGGAAAAAAGGGAATTTTTCAAATAAACAGAGAGATTTTTCTTTAATTTTATCTGGCACCACTGGTTGAACATTATGTATACTTTCGATCGAAAACCATATTTTTGGAAGTCTTTTAAAAATGGTCCAGCTCACGTAAATGAAATAATGGAACCGAAATATTTGGGAAAGAGCTTAAAACATATAAATCTTTAATTTTACAGCGGTACATTTTCAACTTTTTTTGTCCCCATACAAATGTTTGTATATTATTGTAAAATATGAGTATATTCTTAATTTTTTGAATATAGATTAAAATAAGTTTATATTTGAAATAAATAAAAAATATACTTATGCATATATTTGCATATTTTGTGTTAAGGAGTGCGATCGAAAAAATCTTAACACACGTTTTGCTTCATAACTTTTTTCTGAATCAATATTGAAATTTTTTTTTGATCTAGTTATCATGGAAAAATACGTCAGTTATTATTTTTAATAACAACCATGTTGATTTGTCGTGATTTTCATCACAATGAATGACGAAAAAGATTTACGTGCTACAAATTATTAAAAAATTTCAAAAAAATCCAAATAGGTCTTACAAATAATTGGCCACAGAATTAAATTTCTGCTGCCAAACTGTTTCTAATGTTATTAAACAGTATCAGTAGAATTTGACCATTGATATGAAACCTGGTTCGGAAAGAAAAAAGGTCCACATGATATTGGGAAGGCCAGAAAATTGAAAGCATATTGAAAGGAACTCCAAACACATCTTGTAGAAAAGCAGCTTAGTTATCTCAGTGCTTCGACTATATTTTGCGAAAATTTAAAGCTAATAGAGAGTTGATAATATATAAAGTCCAAAAAGTTCCAAACAGGAATGCTGCAAAAAAATTAGAACCCAAGAATAGGACAAAATTAACCAAATTTCATACAAAAATACTTTCAATACTTGTATAATTGACGAAGAAACGTATGAGCTGGCAGAATCTTCGCAGCTTATGTGCCAAAACTTTTTATTGTTAATGCTCGAGGCAAGGTTAAAGATAAGTTTAAGGCCCAAAAGCAGAACAAATTTCTTACAAAATTCCTGGTATAACAAGCTTTTTGCAGTTGCGGCAAAACTGGAAAGTCATTTGATACATTCGGATCTATAAATACCAAAATATGCATAAAGGAATATTTGCAAAAAAAACTTCCTCCATTCGTAAGAGAGCATAACGTGTCCACATATTTTTGGACCCATTTAGTACCAAAACAATAACATAGTTTTTGTACCATGAGAGGTCAAATTTCAAAATTGTCCATAGCTTAGACCAGTGGAGAGATATTGAGCTCTTGTGCAAAGTGAATTGAAGAGCACAAAAAAGGTGTCCCAAAAAAAACTGAAGATTTTAAAAGAAGATGTGCACATTGTTCCAAAAAAGTGACTGAAGTAACTATCAAATCTCTAACGGAAGGGTTACCAAAAATGGTCCACAAGTTCATAAGTAGGGGTTAGAACAATAAAAGTTATATTTTTCTGTGTAATAAATTATCAATTAAATAAAAAAAAAAAGAATGAAAACTCTAAGATCAACCATTTCCAAGTTATTGAATATTATATATGTTAAGATTTTTTCGAACGCACTCCTTAATACTGAGGAAAGAGCAATAGAATACAAGTTTAGTTAACTTTTGGACTATGAAAATTTTAGTTATAATCAACAATTTGATTGAAATTCTTTAGTAATTCAATTATTTTTGTTTAATTAATATTATCAATTTGTTGATTAGAGAAAAATCAAACAAAAATTTAATTAATAAAAGCAATTTAGTAATTGAACTTCATTTTTTACTTTTTTCTGTGTAATATTCGACACAAATAAGTTTTTTTTATAAGTGTAAAGACATTTTATGAAGATCGGTGCAAACTTTACTATAACTTCTATATAAGGCTCATATTCGGGAATCACCTACAAGTGCATAAATAAATTCATATAAATGTTAGTATCAACATAATATTCTGTGTTTTATTTTACACAAAATACAAGTATCGGCCTACAATTGTCCACAGGTCTAACAAAGGAACGCCCCTCCCCTTGCTTTTAGTCGGGCTTAATCGACTATATATTTTTTACTTTTTTATTTAATATTTTTATTTTATTTTTTTTATATTCCATTTTACGAAGAGCTACTTACTACTAACATACAATCATTCATGTTTTAAACAATAAACTATAATGAATTTTTAAATTAGTATCTGTCATTTGTAAAATTTGTTTTTTGTGTTTAGTTCAAGATTTTGTGTTTTTCCACTTCGTAGCTTAAAAATAAAAATTTATTGATGCAAAATATAAAAAACCCAGAGCTTTATGTATATATTACGTTTTAGTGCCTCCAACTGGTAATTTGTAAGATTTACCCGCTGTGGCTATATAATATTCAATTTAAATATAATTTTCATCTGTCTAAATAACTGTTTAAATTCTACAATTAAGTGACTAAATAAGTGACTTTATTTTCTAACACTTTTAGCAAATTCTTAAATTTATTGATTATACTTTTAAATTATATATTAGCATAAAACTGTTTAGGAGAACTTGTATTATTTTAATATATTTACAGGGTCACTGAGCTGAATACAACTATTTCATATAACTGTCTTTTTATTCGTATGTTTGTTCAATAATAAATTGATAAAAAAAAAAATATTATTAACATACATTTAATTAAAATAAATTGTTAAACATTAAGCACAAGTGTAAATATTGTGATATAAAAATGTTCAATTTTTGATTTATTGCTACAATTATTGGCGTTCATTAAAAAATTATATGAGAAAAAATATTTATAAAAACACTCAGTAACCGCAATGTTATAAAGTTAAAGTTAAAAAAATATATATTTATAAAGCTAAATAAATTAGTAACAAAATCAACAAGAACAAAAATGATGAAAAAAACACGACAACGTGCAATTTAATGCATTTTTGCTGTCTGCAACGCCTTATTGTTAAATGTATTTACAACAACGTCAGGCAAACAAGTTCACATAAAAATACAGTGAAGGACAAATTTATGATATTTTCTTTTTGGAATTTGGATACTATAAAAAAGTGGCATAATTTAAAAGGTTTTCGGTTGCTCCGTCTATTGATTTATAAAACATATCCAAAAGTGACTTCAATATTTTATATTTATTTATATAATTAATTACCGCAAGCGCTTGAAAAAGCTACATTATTCTGACAAAATTAAAAATGTCTCCAAAAATTAACAGAAATCTTAATCTTTCAAAAGATAACTTATTATGCTATTTATATATTTCCGATACTTGGATCCCTTTTGTGTATTTCAGAGCCCGATGTTGGAATTTTCCGAACTAGTTATATCCTAGTTTACCTTGGAATTTAGTCTATTGGTTTCGACAAACTCTGCTCTGTTTAAATTGTACCAAAACTTACATATTAATCAACTTTATTTATTAATTAAGTTTACATATTTTTCTTGCTCCTTACAGACATTCTGCCATTATATTCAGATATTGAATAGTTTACAATATATATATGTATCTTTATTGGATAATACATATACATCGATATTTCTTATTATAAATATATTAATAAAAAATTCAACCAAATCATAATTTTGAAAAGATAAATTCTTGCGACAATTTCACTTTGATCCATACAAATTCTTTTTTAGAAAATACTTTTGGCCTTAATTTTTTTACTTTGCCTATCAATTAGGGTTGCCAGACGACCTTGAAAGAACTCAAGATCTTTTTGGAAGTTGTCCAGTTACAATGTAATTTGTAAAGTTGAAAACAATTTATAGTGAATGAGATTTTTTAGTGACAGTCCCGAAGCATATTTTTATGTTTTATAGCATACAATGTCTTTTGCTGTATTACACTCTGAAAGTTAAACATGTAGAGAACTATACAACGTAATTACTGAATTTTAAAATCATTTTTTAAAATTTATTTCAATATATAATGAAACACGAAACAATATTTAAATGTGTGAAATATACGAATAAATATTCAAAAGCACTATTAATAGATATTGAAATCTGTGCAATATGTTTTATTTATTTTTTCAAATAACAATTGTAAAAATTTTATACCGGATTTTTTAATAATTTGTTTCGTGGCCTAAACTGATATGCTAAGTGTGTATTCAGAATTGTCCCAAAAAAATGTTCGCCTCATATTTTTTCATCGAAAAACATCTGGACGTAGTTTTTCTATTTTTTTGTTTAGCAATGAGTCTACATCCGAGCAGGGCTTTCAGATGTGGCGATTTTTCGCCAAACGTGGCGATTTTTAATTGCTTTTGGCGATTGAATTTTCCGTTTTGCGACATGGCGAATTTTTTGGCGATTTTTAACAAGATGGCGATTTATTTGGCAAATTTTTAAAATTTTATTAAATAAGTATTCGCGTAGTAAAACTATTACGTCTTCTTACTAGCCAACGTCTATTTTTAGTATTTTTCTATCCAAGAAAAGAAAACGTTCGTGAAATAAATTAATTCTGCGAAACAATTTATAAGTTTAATAGGATAATTGTATAATTTTAGAATTATTCTATTAAAAAATATAATAAATTTTTAAAATTGTTGACCTAAAATTGAGTTATGTATTTCAGAAAAGTGTATTAAAATTATTTTTTAATCAATTATAATTAGCTACAGAAATTATCATTAACTTTGTTGATGCTGAATTTACATTTTAAAATTATTTCAAATATGAAGCACTAAATATTTTAATTGTTTTTAGTTTTTCTTAAAAAACATATATATATAAAATTTAATTTTCGCGATTTTTGGCGATGTCTGATTAACAATTTGACGACAGAGGCTCAAAAAAATCTGACAACCCTACATCCAAGTAACAATATAAATTAATTTCTGCTGGTGTATACAGAGGCCAAAAAAAAAGTATTGGCACAGTATATAAATTAATACTGAATCGCTTACTGCATTCAAACTTCTTTAGTTAGCGATGTGAGTGTTAGGTATTTTGTAACACATCCATGCGTAAGCATTCATATTTAAGAATTGGTTACAATATTTTCATCGATTTAGAGATGCTCACACACTCATATGCGCTTGTGTTTGTGAAGCAAAAAACGAAATTGAATGAACGCAGCTCAGTTTTACACTGAAAGAAATATTCAATTGTACAAAGTAAGCGCCCAAACACCTAAATATATGTTAACCTTAATTTTTATTTTTTCTTTAGGAAATTGGTTTTCTTTAATTTTTATTCAAATATACCTCCTGTAAAAAAAGAGTAAGGTACGATGGCAAATATTAAATGTATAAAAAAGAAATCTGTTTCCCATTTTTCATCAAACATTTTGCTTAGTGTATTTTTGTTTAAGTTTATACTTTAATGTTCATTAACAAACTTACACATGGATGTATTAAATACCTTACACTAACATTTCTAACTAAAGAAGTTTGAATGCAGAGACCGATTTTATAACAATTCATGTACTGTGCCAATACTTTTTTGGGTCTGTGTATATAGAAATAGTTAAAAGAAAAAGTAAATGAAATATTTTCGAAGAAACTAGAAGTTCAATTTTCATAAAAATTTTCACAATAATATGACAATGCATATGGCCATCCAAAATTGATGATAAAACGTCTATCACTAGAACAGTGTTTTTAACCAGCGCCGAAAGATTTTTTTTTTTTTTTGCATTTTTATTCCGCATACCGTTATAATATGAAAGTGTTTGATTCCAAAATTTATTGATGCAGTTTTATGCTTTGTCAATTCCAGAATATTTTATTCCGACAGTAGTTTAAATTTATCAATGCTCGGCACTGACATCGTCTTTTATGTTTAATTGTCCAAACAGATGGAGTTGAACACGTTTCATTCACTATTTACTGTCAGTTTCTCTAAATGCGAACGAAAGTTTCGTTCGACTAAAAGTATTGAAAACAACAAATAAATTTTAAAATTATTTGTTTTCAATACATTTACTCGAACGAAACAGGCAGTAAATTTTTTTACTATTTAAAATTAAAAAGCATATATCACAATTATAAAATATTATACTAAAGTATGGTACAGTTTGAAAACATTATTGTAAATTATGGTTATTCAAATGTGTTAAAACTTATATACATATATTGTTAAGACCATCACTGTAACTTTTCTGTATATATGGATGTAATTATGTTTTATATGAGGAAATGTTCTCTTCTTATATATACATTCATATATATAAGTGCAAATGTTTGTGTTAATATATGTGTATACAACTTAAATTTATTCATTTGAGAATTATAAACTAAGTAAAAAACAAAATGCGCCTGTGCCACGCCATCAGTACCACAACAATTTCAAAGATATACAATATAAAAACGAGTAGGAGAGTGAGTAAATACACATTGTTGCTGCTGTTTAAACTTCTACAGGCTACAAAACAAACGAATAGATACAATTTAAATAAATGCATTTTAACTAAACTGTTGCTACGTTAATTATGCGTAAATATTGGTTTATTGTGTTAAATACAAAAAAAAAAAAAAAAACACAAGTAAGAAAGATATAGTTGGTCCAGACCAACCAGACCAATGATACCCTACACCAATGTGTGTTTGTATCAAAATTCGGAGAGGGGTCTTTATTTGAATTAACTGAAAGTGGGCCTAATATGGGAGCTCTGGTAATTTATGGACTGATCTTCATATCGGTCCATTTAGTCTCCTATAGTCAACTACGAACTGATCTTCTTGAAATTTGGTTCATGATCATTAAACCCTATTCCGAGAGAATATTTGTATGGGACTAGGTGAAATAATGTATCATAACAAATTTCAATAGGCTGCGTTCTTGGATCATAAGGAACATGTATGCCAAATTTCAATAATTTATGTTGAAAATTGCGACGGACATCGTTAAATCGATTCAGAAAGTTATTCTAATCAGATTGGTAGAAACTAAGGTGGGTCTTATACCAATATTTTTGGGTGTTGCAAACATTAGCACAAACCCATAATACCCACCCCACCTATGGTGATGTAGGGTATAAAAAAACACCACCGTTAGTTAAACAAGTCAAGTCGAGTTGAGTCGACTGCATTCGACTTGAGTCGTGTCGCTTGTCTGTTTTTCTTTCTCTTATTTTTACAAGTGCAATTTTTTTCTGAATGTACTCATATATGCACCCCATACATAAATGTTCTTGGCAACATGTTGACAGGTTTGTCAGAATAAATACATCGAACAAGCAAAAAAAGAAACAAAAATCAACCATTTAAAAACAGATATTCAAACCCAGAGAAAAGAAATACTTTAAATACACGATGGACTTTTTTATAATGAGTATTTATGATGGTGTGTCTTATTTTTAAACACCTTTCATTTAATTAAACGAGCTTTTAATTAATCTTAAAGATTAATGGTTTGCAAAAACTTTTTTATATATTTAAAAATATTTTAAAGGGCAACTACTCGGAATTGGGCTCAAAACGTATACAATTTCCGTTGGTATAAAAAAAATTTTATAAAAGGCAACGAGAAATTTAAAAACTGATTTCAAGGTTATGTTGGTTTTGGCATTTGTTGTGAAAGAACGAATTTTATTTTTTATCAAATTATATTAATAAATAATTTTTATATCATCTCCCAATCGATAACTTTAAATTTCGATTAAGAATATTTTTATTATTATTATTATTCATTGTAACAATTTGTAGACTTAAATATCTCATATCTTATATATTTTTCATATCTTTCAAAGATGCTAACGATGAATCATGGAAAATTTTAAAATTAAGTTTGAAAGTAAAAAAGAAAAATACAAAAATATGTTTTTATTAGCATTTTTCTCTTTAAATTTAACAAAATCATGTTTGCAATTAAACATACACTAGTGTAAATAGGTAGAAGACGTATCAAGTGTTTGCGATTCCCATGTTTTTAAGTAGAATGAAATGAACAAAAATACCGACATTATTGTATCCTTCCATTCTACATAAGACACTTCTGTTTTTTTTTTACACAAAATGAAGGAAACCAAAAACAGATCGCAAACATGTAATTAACATTTAACCTCTTCCACAATTGCCACTTTAACGATTTCATTAAAATTGTTTTTAATCATGTGTGGACGTTTTTAAATAAGAACTCTTTGTTAAGGCCTTTATTATTTATTTTTTTAGGAGGATTAAAAAACATGGACAATTATTTGAATAATTATAATTAAATATTAATGAAAGAAAATCTAATTAGATAAGTTACACCTTAGATCATTATACCCTACACCACCAAAGGTGGTTGGGGTATTATGTGTTTGTGCAGAAGTTGTAACGCAGAGAAAAAATTGTCGGACCCCCACCTTAAAGTATACCGTTCGACTCAGAATCACTTTCTGAGTCGATTTAACGATGTCCGTCCGTCCGTCCGTCCGTCTGGTCGGCTGGCTGGCTGGCTGGCTGGCTGTCCATGTAAAGCTTGTGCGCAAAGTACAGGTCGCAATTTTAAAGATAATTTAATGAAATTTGGTACATATGCTTTTTTCAACACAAGGACGAAGCCTATTTAATTTGGTTATGATCGGCCCATTATTTCACCTAGCCCCCATACAAATGTCCTCCCGGAATAGGATTTTAACACATAAAGATGCCTTAAAAATATGAATATTTTAATGAAATTTAGTACAAATAAGTTTTATATCAACAAAAATCCGTCTGCCAAATTTCCTGAAGATCGGTCCATAACTGACCATAGCTCCCATATAAATTCCTCTCCCGAAAATCACTAACGTGCATAAATCCCATACAAATGTTAGCATTATGTTAATATTTAGCACAAGTAAGTTGTATATAAGTAAAAACAAAATTGTGTGGATCGTAATGGTGTAGGGTATCATATAGTCGGGCTTGACCGACTATATCTTCTTCTCTCGTTAAGAAATAATAAAATACTGATGTTTGCAACGCACAGAAAAACTTTATTAGAAAACATATTTTTTATTTTTTTCCACTATATTTTATTAGTAATAAAATGATATATCGTTTTAAATCAAACGCGAATTGTAGAACATTTTATTTTTTCAAAGTTGTAAAATTTTGAAAATGATAGTTCATTTTCAACATTAAAAAAATTATCACTGATGATAAAATCATATAAATTCAATTTAAGCCAAACTTTGGAGAGTATTTAAGTATTTATTTCTACTCAACTGCAACTGAGGGACTATTTGGAAACGAATTTCTTCTAATAAGAAACAACTTTCAAAATTATACGACTTTACCTGCGACCTAAATTAAATTTCCGTATTATTTTGGTTTTTAATGCAATTACTTTTCAACAAGTTGATAAACAAAATTATTCAATAAAACAAAACTCGTGTTTTCTCTTGGGAAAATCCCGAATATGATGAAATTAACACTGAACTTACCGTTTTAAATTACATAGTTTGTTTATTAATTACAAAACATTATTAACATAAATACTTATTTTATTATCATCATTAAATTTCAAAAGTTTAAAAATTTATGGACAAAAAAAATATATATGTATATGTATATATTCATGGATTTTAAAAGCATCACAATATTAAATATATTTTATTTGTAATAAACTTAAATAAAACTTATTTTCGTATAATATATGGAGAAATAATTTAGATACGAATTTTTCGGAAAATTTTTAATTAATATTTATTATACACAGAAAAAATTATTATCGTCTTTTTTTCAATTAACTCAGTTGTTTAATTTTGTAGCAAAATTTAATAAATATATTCAAGAAAAAATAAAATAAAAATAACTTTTTATATGATTTTAACATTTTTAATTCATTCAATCATCTACTTGATTGATTTAATTAATTTATTAATTGGGAATTTTTTTCTGTTTTGTATTTTTTATAGTTTTTAGTAATTGATATAATCATTTTGGTGAGAGGTGCAAATTTAAACAAGTTTATAATTGAATGAATTATTTTCATATATATTTGTTAATTGGTGACTTTTTTCTGTGTAGTGAAAATTTTTTAAATTTTACTAGAAAGTCCTTAAGAAAAGAAAAAAAATTTCGATTATCTCCATTTGTGTAGACGTGACGTATGAAAAATGGAATTTTTTTAATAAAAATACAGCCCTATTCTTTTCCTTTTTTTTTTCAAATTCGTTTTATTATTATTTTTTTTCTTTACATATTTCAAAAGTCAAGGCTCCATAAATGGTTACCAAAGAAATTTTGAATTGATTAAGGCTTACACCCTTCATCCAGCGTTGGTCGAAAATGGTCAATTTTAGAAACAGGTTTAATTTTTATCGATCAATAAAAAAATGTCACGCGAGTTTTTTAATTTATTGACGATATTTAGTCAAGAAATATATTGAGATCAATTTGACACTAAATTGTTTCCCGCCCGGCCAAAAACGAATGCAGAAGTGCTGATTTTATGAAAAAGTAAATTTTTTAAACGAGTTTTTTAAAAGCACAAAAAAGCATGTTACCAAAAAATTTTTGCTCTCATCAAATTCACTGTTTTACAATATCACATCACACACAATTGTAATGGCGCATTTTGGTGGTTGAATTAAGTTAAGAATTTTTTTGAAAAAAAAAAAAACTATTTTTCATACTAATTTTCAAGTACTGACTGAACATTTTTCACGTTTACACGAATGAAGATAACCGAAAAGTTTTTTCAGCATATTCTTTCGGAGTATATTCTTAATTACACGATATTTTTAAAAAAATTTTCACTCATATACCTCAGGACTTATTCCCGGAAAACGAAATAAAGTCGAGGTAAAAAATCAAAAATCGCGAAGAGATCCTGAAAAATATTCTTGAACACTCAATTTTTTAATATAAATATTATGTAAAAGACATCTTTAAAAAAATCCCCAAAATTAAAGATAAACTTAAAGATTTTTCTAAAATAAGTTCTTTTAAGAATAAAATAATGAAGAAACCTTCGATTAAAAGTATTATTCTTGATAAAGGCAAAAATTATCAAATAAAGAAAGTGATGCTGTCCAATGACACTTTACGATGTGGCAGGAAAGACAATTAATTAAAATAGTTTCAAAATTAATTACTTAAATTTGATGAAACTATCGATTTTAAGCATGAAATCCTAATTTTTTTGTAAATATATTAGCCAAGATCTTTATTTATATAGTAGTTTTAATACCATTTCCTAATTTTAAATTAGAAAAACATATTGACTTCTCAATGCTAAGTACACAAAACTTTTAAGCAACTTTATAATTTAAAATCGAAAAAATCCATTCAATGTGTATACCGATAAAGTACAAGGTTCATTAAAAAAAAAAAAGTGTAAGTGATGTGTTAAATTTAATTTTAAATCAACAGATTTAAAAGTATTTTAAATAGTTGTAATATAGCAAAGTCTATCCTCTTATTTGCTTCAAAGTCTTAGGACTACATATTGGAATAATTTTTATCAACATAAATTTTTATGTGAAAATATATAGTATATATATTTTTTTCACTTTTTTTCCATTAAAAAAAAAAAAAAATGTTTGTATCTGTAGTGGGCGCAGATAATGATATTAGGTGCATTATCTGAAAAAGTTTTAAAATATTCAAAATCTCAAAAAGCAAAAACAAATATCATAGTTAAAATATTATTTTTTTTTTATTATTTTATCTTTACGTTGAAGTGGGTCGCGCTTCTATTAGGATGTTAAAAAGGGATCGCGAAGCAAGATCTTGTGAGAACCCCTGTAATAGAAGGTATATTATAAATATTTGGTTTAAATGGTCACCTAGCCAGCCAACTAGTCGAACCAACATCGTTTAATCAAATGTGCAAACTATTCTTAGTCAAACGAATTACTTTTAGATGGGGGCCCAAAAATATTCGCAATAAAAAATAATATATAATAAAAAAACGTTTTAACTAGTGCTGCTCGAATTGCAATTCAAACTGGGAACAATATATAAATAATATTAAACTATAATCATCTTATAACACAGAACATTTTGTTAGAGAAGCGTTTTTTATATTACCATTACCTATGTACATATATCCAGGGAAAAAAAGCAAAAATTTAGCTTCCTAGGTCTGGGGGAAATACAAAAAATGTAAAATTTTTACATGCATGCTGGAATTTTAGTGTTAAGGTGACTAATCTTTATTGCAAATATTGCCTTAAGATAGTCGCAATATATGTATGCGCTAAACATAAGAGCTTAAATATTTAAGAGAATAAAGTTTAGAATCGATTGATGCTTTTGTCTCTTTATTTTAAAATGTATTCTCGTATTAACCCTTTCTGACTGTATACCACCTACTTTTTTAAACAATAAAAGAAAACCAAACATGCCAAACTAAACAAATATTTATATTTAAAATCACATATTTTTAGCACACTGGACTATATACATTTAAATAAGTCAATCAAGAATTAAATCGAAAAAATTCTATGTTACAGTTTACGTTTTTCAAAATTGTTTTCGAATAATAATAAAATTCTTATCACTTTTCATTCGTCCTTATTTCATTAATTTGTCAATCTAAGTAACTTTGGAAAAATATTTGTAAAATACTTTTTATTTTGAATTAGCTAAACAAATTTAAATAAACTCTTCTTAAAGGGTTAACAACCATAAAAAGAGAACAAACCAAAGTTGTCATTTCATGTATAAAATAAAAAATATTCAACCAAGTAAACTCAGTATTTATTTCAAGCTTTATAGATAATCAAGTTTTAAAACGGAATTAATAGCGAGTAATTTATTTATTTTTATTTTATTTAATATTTTATAGTTCGTTGTTTTACGAACTTGTATAATCAAAAGTAAACAAACCAAAAATAATATAAAATGTGGATAATCTGTAAGATTTAATTGTTTCGAAAGAATTTTATTTGTATAAAATTGTGTTTATAAATTTACATATCTCTTATTTAAGATGTCATCTTGGCGCTATGGACACAATCATTAAATGCCCAATATGATGTCTACATGACAAATAGTCGTGGTGAAGGTGTTACTGGTAGGGGGAAAAATACATTTCAATCTGTAAATGCTTATCCAGAAGATGATTATAATACACAATTGGCCATTCGAAGTAACACAACAGTTTTTAATTCATCTCAATTGTCTAGTCATAAATATAATACTAATTCGAGAAATTCATATGGAAATATAAATGAGTTAACTAAAAACAACACGATTTTGGATATAAATGAGACACATTTTAATACCCGTCAGTCAATTGAAAACACTCCTATTGAAAACAGTTTACCAACAAAATCACCGATTTTTAATAATAATCTAAAACCAACACCAACTCCGTCACCATGGAAAAAATCTTCGGGAAATTCTTTCAATGCAAAACTTTTTGAAATTATGTCTTCAAATGCCCAACGTGAAAATCTTGTCTATTCACCATTTTCTCTACAAACACTTTTAGCATTAATATCCACCATGTCTGTTGGCAAACTATATGAAGAATTACTGCAGTTACTAGGTATACCCGATAATCGAACTTATGTTGCCGAAACTTTCGAAAGTATTTTAAAAACAGCCTCATTAAATATCCCTCCAACAACACTTATTATGGCAAATAAATTGTATTATGACTACCGTTTTGGTCCTATTGATCACACTGTACGCAATTTTGCTAAAAAATCTTTTGCCAGTGAATTGGAACAAATTGATTTTTTAGCTTCAAAAAAAGCTGCTAATATTATTAACTCTTGGGTTAGTGAGAGAACACGCAATCTCATACAAGATATTGTTACACCCTCATCTATTGCCGGTGATACCAGTGCTTTGTTACTAAACTCCATATACTTTAAAAGTGAATGGCTTACGAAATTTGACACCTACGATACAGAAACCCAAGATTTCTTCGTTGAACGACAAAGACCAATACCCGTCAATATGATGTATAATGAAGATGTTTTTCGTTATGGAGATTTTGCAGACGATTTGCAGGCATCAGTGGTGGAATTGCCCTATAAAACATCGAATTTATCAATGTTGCTAATCTTACCCAAAGACATAGAAGGTTTAGCGGATTTGGAAAGAAAATTGAGATACCATAATTTTGAATCAATTTCAGAAAAACTTAAAAGAGAATTGGTTACTGTCAAGTTACCAAGATTTAAAATTGAATTTGAAATTGACATGATAAAACCATTACAAGAGGTAAGTGCAAATGAAAAATTAAGATTTATCTATAATAGTCAAAAATGATTCTTTTGTTATATAGAATGTAAAGTATCAAAATAAAGGTGCTTTTAAAAAATGTAAAATTATATATGTATTATTGAGTTTAGGAGATATAGATATGTGAATGTATTACTAATAAATTTTTTGAATTAATTAATATGAATTTCTTGTATTCACAGCTCGGACTTAATGCTTTATTTAATAATGTTGGCAGCATAAATCTCTTTAAAAATCAACAAAAGCCATTAAAAGTTGATCAATTCAAACATAAAAGTTTTATAAATGTTAATGAGGCCGGCACAGAAGCAGCTGCTGCAACAGGTTTGTACCGAGATTAATTTTCTATTTTGGAAAAATTTTAATAATTCAGTCAAATTAAATTTCAGTTGCAAAATATATACCGCTTTCTATACCAGTAAATATGAAATATTTTATAGCCGATCATCCATTTGTATTTGTAATACGCAACTCAAGTACAACATTATTTATAGGACATGTAGTAAAATTTTAGATTAAATTTATTTACCTATGTTATATACTCATATTTAATAAATATATTTAATAAATTAAATTTGTTTATAAACTAAAAACTTAAAGTCAAAGTTGGATTAATTTAACATCAGTGATCTGTGTAGTAATACATGAATTCTTGATACTGAGGAGGAGAGGATAAGTAATATAGAATGTTAGGGATTTGTTTACCCTTTCAGAAAGTTTATTATTACATTATTATTTTGATTGGAATAAAATTTTAGTCACTCTTAGGCTATGTATTTCTATTATGGAGTATCGTACAGACCAGACATGTCAATTGAAATTTTTAAAGTATACTAAACAGCTGGTAAAATTGTACTTTTTGAACTCAATTGGATCAAGATAGAAAATTGTTATAAAAATTATCACTTGAAGTTTAGTAATGCCACGATACTCTCGCACAGTGTAAGATTTTGCCAAATTAACAGATCAAAATTCTAATTTTAACATTACTGTGTTAGAAACTGCTCAGAAATATATTTTATATGTAGTAATCAATAGAAATAAGATTGGGTTATCACACTTCCTTCAGAATCACTTCAGAGTTTCAAAATTCCATAGTATAATAAAGTACTCGCACATCTACAAAAACAACAATTGCTTGTATTTTGTTAGTGTAAAACTACTGCCCACAATGTCAAAATGCTTTGAACGGAAAAATGAGAGAATGAAGGAGAGGAAGAGTAAAAAAAACTCGAAAAAAATTTTACATATGAATACAAAAACAATTTGACACTACTGCGAGGTTTGCCAATGAAAAAATTGTAAAACAGCTGTTCTTACGAGTATACTTTATAATTATACCATGCAAAATTCTTGAAATAATATGATATCGAAATAAAACTCTACGAAAATAAATCTTATGTCAGAAAACTATTTCACAAATTATTCTTATATTATCAACACGAAGGTTAAAAATCTTGCTATTAATTTTTTTCCAGAGAAAAAACGGCGAGGAAGCAGGAATAAGCGCGTAATTTTGTTAAACTTATTATCTATAGTATACGTCCAATTATAATCCAAAACTAATGTGGTTGTAAATACGCACAAATAACACAGGTCAACAAAATCGCAAAAACATTTTATATCTGAAGTAATTCTGCAAAATTATTATTCCTTAGGCTTGATATAGTGTAGAAAGTTAAATGAAAACTTTCCATCAAGTCACATTTTTAACCCATTGAGGACCAAAGAAAATTTGTTTCCTTGAGAAGTTTTTAGGTTATAAAATTTTCCAGGTAATAGGTAGAGGAAATTTTTCACACATGTTTTAGTAAAGTCTCTAACTTCTCACACATAGCCTCTAGAAGTCGTTAAAGTTGTAAAAACCAAGAATTTCTCAATTAACCCTCATAAGACCATGGAAAAATGAGTGATAAGGAGAGGGTGTATAGGGGAAATTTGTATTTTATATAACTAATACAAGACCGCAGATTTCAAAAATGGTAGAATTTTAAAAATCGCATTGACAGAAATTGCGTAGAGATCTACTGTCTTTTGATTGTTATATCAAATACAATTTTTCCCTCTACACCCACTCCTTGCCTCTCAATTTTCAATGGTTTTATGAGGGTTAACAGAAAATTTCTTTATTTTTAAAGCTTTAAAGACTTCTAGAAACTATGTGTGACAAGTTAGAGACTTGACTATTACTGCATTTTTGTAGCCCCATGTCTTGGCTATAAACATGAGTAACTAATCTGTTCTACATATTACTTTGAAAATTTTATAACCTAAAAACTCATCATGGAACCATATTTTCTTTGGTCCACAATGGGTTAAAAACCGAAATGTTCTTGGTGATTGAAACGACTATACCTACAATATCTACAACACGATTTTCCAGATACTTTTTTAGTGTTGACCTGTGTAATTTAAGAAAACAATTGATTCACATTTAGTCTTGCGAAAGGTCTAAATTTAATAAATTGTAAAAATTCTTAGCTTCTTTGTTATATGTTTAAATAGGATTAAGAATTTATATAAAAAGCCCAATAAATGAAAAAAGAATTATGGACAAATTTGGTTCCAATAAAATTTTATGGCATTTCAAAGACAAATATTTTCAACAATATTCCTGAGTTTTTTAACGCATAAAAAATATCTCACTTTGAGTCGACTCGTCGCTATATATTTATTGTATATGAAATTTTTGTTTTATTTGACATTTCGTTAAAATATACAAGTCGTTTTTTAATAAAATTCAATGATCAAAAAATTTTTTGGTTTGCTCAAATCATCAAAATCTCACTTCCAAGTTATTTTAATTGACATAAAGAAAATGCTAGTTAAACTTTAATTTTTATAAAATTTTAATATCTTCATAGTTTTTATTGAACCAATAAAGAATCTTCCAGACCCCGATACAAGAATTTTATTTTAAAATACAATGCTGAGACTGAATATCATAATGCTTAAATTCTAAATAATTTGATTTTCTATAGCAACTTTATAAAAAAAAAAATAAATTAAGGACAAATTTAAATTGTACTAAATTTGTCATTGGTGTACCATTGTACTTTTCAGGCTCGAATTGTACCAAAAAAGTACAATTATACCAGTTTTGACATCCCTGGCCGAATTCGGAACTAGCCGAAACCAATAAATATTCTTTTTATTTTTGCTTTTTTTATGTAGGTTTTTATGTACAAAATACAAATCTTTACAAAGACAAATATGATCTACACGCAAAAAAATTATTTTATACTTCCCGAAGATATGGTATTGTAATATAATATGCATTTGGCTTTTGGTTCACATTTTTCAAAATTTAACCAAATTCAATTGTTAGACATTGCTTGTGTTTTTTATTATTTAACAAAATAAACTAACAGCTTTAACGTTTGTAAGTCGGGGCCAGTGTTGCCAGGACTTGAGAAAAAAAGAAGCTAAATTAGACTTTAAAAAAAGTCAGAAAAGGCTAAATGTCCAAAAAAAAAAAAACAGAAAAAAGCTAATATATTGTTTTATTTAAAAACGCATTTATTTATTTTTTTCTCATTAGATTTTGGTATTTCTTAAAGAAATTTTAGTGAATTTTTAAATATAACATAAATAGTTTTTATAGGTAACAAAATTTGTTAAAAAATACTTATAATATTTTCGTAGAATGAAGCGCCGCAGGCGAAAATTTTCGTTAAATATAAATAATTTCAATTTTTTGTGCGAACTAATACACAAAAATGCTGAAATTGATGATTCTGTAAAAATAAAATGAGTAAATTTTTAGCCTTTTTAAGGCTATTTTAAAATTAAAAAAAAGCTAGAAAAAAGGCTAGAAGCTAAAACAAAAATTTTGAGGCTAAAAGCAAAATAAAAAGGCTAGTTTTAGCCTTAAAAAGGCAACACTGGTCGGGGCTCACACAAAGCATTTTTTTTTCTTTTTTTTGTCATAATATACCCTTAACGGCATATTTTTGCATTTAGCAATTTTTAGTGCATATTTATAGCATATTGATTCATCATCCCACAGCCCAAACGCCTAAAGCTAGAGAGACGAAATTTGGAACGTAGGTAGGTCTCTCTCCATATAGATCCAGTAAGACGAGATTTTTGGAAATTCGAATGTTTAGGGGGTAAAAAAGGGTTAAAACGGATAAAATCGGTAACCTTATAACTCCCAAACTAATAAAGATACAAAAAAAGTTAAATAGTAATCGTTATTCAGTTAAAAAACAATCGGACAGGTGTTTGGTACTTTTTTGAAAATCGGCCCTTAGAAACCAATCAACATACAAATAAAATTTATGTTGTATTCATAACTTATCAAAAAATGAGAAATACAAATTTGGTACTTTTTAGAAATTCAAACGTTTAAGGGGTAAAAATGGTACCTATTTTTGGTACTTTTTTCATAAAACATTTTTTTTATATTTATTGACATATGCGTATTTTAATGTGTGATCCTACTATAATTTAGAAATTCCTTGGAATAAATTTTTTGTTATATCCATGGGGGAAAAAGTACTAAAAATGGGGTAAAATCGGGAAATTACATTTTATTCAAACTCAATAATGAATTTTCAATTATATTAAACCTAGAAACATTAAATTAAGTAAATGTAGTTCTATGTGGATAAGAATTCACAAGAGTGGAATTTGAGGTACTTAACGACACATGGTCCTGTGGGTAATAATTGAAGAAGAGGGACTTTGTGGTACTTTTTTGTTCTTCAATAGTACTTTTTGAATTTTCTATAATTATGAACATAGAAATATGAAATTAAGGACATGTGGTGCTAAGTGAATGAGAATACATAAGAGTGGACTTTGTGGTACTTTTTCTTTCTTCTAATAGTACTTCTTGAATGTTCTGTAATCAGTATCCTAAAAGCATAGAAATAAATTTAAAATATTATATATTTTGTCAGAAATACTTCAAACATGCCTTTTGTACTTTTCGAAAATTCTATTTTTTATTGTAATTTATTGTACTTTTTTAAGTAAAATATTTAAAAGGTTTATTGTTGTTAATGCCCATACAACTCTGTTATTAAAAATATTCCCAAGGGACTTAAGAATCTTAGTTTAAATTTATTTAAATTTAGTTTTTATAAAAAATTTCCGCTAACGAAGTAGCGGGTTTACAGCTCGTTTATAATATATTTCATTACGAGCGTATAAGCCTGCCAATGCCAGAAAATATAATATTATAGTAATAAAGATATGCACAAACAAATCCGAAGAAATATAAATTTAAAAATACATATAAATCCGATTATCTCCGCTCCCTGATAAAAAATTTTAAATGTGGTTCCGTTAGGATTTGTAGGACCAAAAGTTTTATAAGTAAACCAAATTTAAATTTTCTACGTTTCTGCTGATGTTTGTAACGCGCAGAAAAAATATCTCAACACCAACCTTGAAGTATATCAATCGACTCAGAATCACTTTCTGAGTTGATTTAACGATGTCCGTCCGTCAGGCTGGTTGTCCATAAATTGCCAAAGGTCCAATACTAAGTCATTTTCTGAAAATTTCGGAAATCGTTTTAGTGCATAAACTCAATGGCGTAAGGTATCAAATTGTCAGGCTTGGCCGACTACATCTTTCTCGTTTTAAAATGTAATACTTATAGAGGACGAGTTGACAGTTTTTGAACTAATAATGTTTAGAATTAGCTGAGTAAGCAAAAATAAGATCAATAAGGTGTTTGTGTGTTAAAATAAAAAAAAATATATATATTTTTCGTTTCTTACTGCATATTTGCATATCATATAAACCCTTTTTACTAAAAGGTTGTTTTATAAGCCATAAATATGCTATAAAAGATTTTTGGAGAATAATTGTGATTTCTCTGGTAATGAATTACTATTTAACAATTGTTATAAAATGATACAAGTGGTAAGAAAAATATACAAAGAAACGTACATTATTAATTTAGAAAGATTTTAAACACACTTTTGTTTTTTCCGGTGATTAGTGATGATTCATTTTAAAATTCTTCTATTTATAATAAAAAAATTCCTGTCACAAAAATTTGTTTTTTTTTTAATATTTCCTGGAATTAGTTTTTGTTTTTCCTTCTCTAAAAGCTACAATTGTTTTCATAAACAAATTGATAAGAACAAATGTAATAAACCTTATCATCAATATTATTATTTTTATTTTTTTAAGGAAAAGTGAGAATACAAATATTTTAGGATTTTATAATTTCCTTCTAAATAAAATTATACATAAATAATATGTATGTAACCTATATTCTATGTTATAGAAGAAAAATTGTTTTAATAGTAAAGCACCGAAAATTAATTCTATAATATCAGGTAATAGATAAGGTGTTATTTAGGTAGTCGTTCTATAAAAAGTCAGCAATGAACAGTTCTATTTATAGTGAAATAATATTTTTACTCTATTAAAATTTTCAATGGACATCTAGGATTTATTAAAAAATATATAGTATGAAACAAATAGATATGGAACTGCTTAAGAACTAATTAACTCATTGTTGTACTAAATATTAATATTTGAATGGATATTAAGAAAAAGTTTGCTAACTTATTATAAAATTAATAAACTAAATTCGTTGTTACACAGAAAAAAATATTTCAATTTTTTTTCCATAAAATTATTAACCAACTTTATATTGGAATTGAATTTTTTTGTTGGTTTACATTTTTTTAAATAAATTGACAGCTATTAATAAAATATAAAGAAAAATTTGTCCATAAAAATTAAAAAAAATTTTGAAATTCCTTAAGTTTTAAAATAACTTTTTCAAAAAATTAAATTTTATTGAATGTTTTAGTAATTTAGTGAATCCCTGTGCTTATGGACGGCTTAAGATTAAAGAAATATTAAAGCTATAATTATCTTGGCTGAAATACGCATATTAATGGAATTAGTTCTTTTTTCTTGTAACACCTGTAACATTCTTACAAACAATTTAAATATTTTAGGGTTTTTATTAATTCAATATTTGTAATAATATATTACTTATTTTTTTAAAGACTAGTATCCAAAATCGACTTCGAAATAATTGAGACACGATTTCCATATAAAGCAATATTTTCTGTACATATAATGTAAAAATTAATCTCATTTCTAATGATTATTTTCTTACTTTAATTAAAATTTGTTTCATAAATTTTTTATTTATTTTTTTTTTTTTTTTGTAAAATGCCTTCTGATGGAAATATTTACTTTTGCAAAAAAAGGTTAACCGGTTGTTTTCATATAGCAACCGGTTCTTTCAAAATTGCAAATATAGAAAAGCACTAGACATATATAAAATATTTCACGTATTTTATAAAATATTTATATTAAATAAGTACAGTGTAAAAAACCTCATACACTTAGTTAATTTAGTATTAAAATTTATTTATACACTCGAAGAAAAAAATAATTTGTAATACATATATTTTTTAATAACAACTACTCACTGAGATTAAATATGTGTATCAATCTCAGAGAGTAAATACCAAACAAGTTTAGCGATCTTAAAGTACGATTAAAAAAGTGTTTTTTATAATAAATTAAAATAAATTTACACTTTAATGTTGTTGTATTGTACTTTTACGACTATAAACAAATTGTTGATTAAAAAGTGCTCCAATTCAGGGTAAATTATAATCGATTATTCGATAAGCTTTTGTAATCTATTCTCATTAATTAAAATTTTAATAATAATTTTAACAGGTTATGGGGTCTTTGTTAATGTAAAGCAAGTAGGAATTATATTTATGTAGCAGTTCTTTTCAGAAAGTTATCTTAAATTATATTGTACGTTTACATGTATGTACGAATGTGTTATATACAAATAAAAATTATGCTGTATTAACTATTAAAAAAACTATTGAAAATAAAACAAAAAACGTTGCCATCTCTTTTAACGATTTACTGAATTTTGGACAATAACTGTTATATTAAATCTTCCGTATAAACAATAAATTGATTATTTCCAAATTATTATTATTATTATATATATATATTTTTTTTAAACAATTGTCGTATAAACTCACTTTTGTAATCATATATTTCCTTGAATAGATTATAAATAAACAGTTTACGGTTACTTGATAACTAAAAGTATACGCAGCACAATTTAATTTATTTAAATTTATAAAAAATTATGCATTTAGAAAATGACGTATGATACTAATTTAAATATTACACTGAACAAAACACTTTGAACAACAATAGGAGGCTTTTCAAAGAGGCAATAAAAAACAAGTGAGATAAATATAGTCAGTCAAACCCGACCATATGATATCCTACAGCATTCTATTGTACAAAAAAATTAGGGCGCTTTGTTGACCGATACTATATTTATGCTTCATATTTCTTGCAAAATTGCGATCTGTACTTTAATTACATGAAGTGATGGACATCGTTAAATTGACTGAGAAAGTGATTCTAAGCCGATCTATGTCGGGTCTTAAACTAATATTTTTAGATGTTACAACATATATTTCCCAACTTATATAGGGTAATCACGATTGTATATAATTAAAGTTTAGTTAACTTTAAGATAAGATGTATTGAAATTTTTGTCCTAGCTTTGGCATCACGTAAACTGCATTCAAGAATAAAAACGTCTTTCAGTTAAAGTGGATTTCCTTATACTTTACTCCAGTTAGAATAGGGATAAGGCCAGGAAGTAAATTTTGAGAAATGAAATCTGAAAATGAAGTAAACTGAAATAAAAACTTGAATTATTTTTTTGATGCGTCCCTAATGTATGTATATGGTATAAAAACAAATAAGAATGCGACAGAGAATGAAAGCCCAGATATAGAAATGTAAAATGAGAAAATTTGATTCATGCTTACATAAATCTAATTTGTTTAGTAAGGATATGAAATAGTTGCCTCTAGACCAGTACCTTAGTCTAAAATTTAACAATTAATGCTGCTCTATTTGAAAAAAGTCAAATTACTATAATCTTGCGTAAAACATTATAGGCCTATCATAATTTTCCAGTGTACTAATGCAAATAAAATCTCTCACTATCTGCTAAAAGATGTTTATGTTTGAACGTTTGACTATGAATGTTGGAGAAAATAAAACACATCTTCATTTCATTAGCACAATTATAAAAATATTTAAATAAAACTTTTAGTATTGATTTACACATCGCCGAGTGTGTAGAAACGAATTTAGAGCTGACGAAAAGAATAAATATTTAAATTCGTATTTAAAAGATCTGTAGTAGTAGAAAAAGAAAAAAAATGAAGTGGCAATTGTGTAAGTGTGTGGCTTTGTTCACTGATAACAAACGAAAATAAAAACAATTTTAATTATAATTATTATATAATTCTTTTTCAAATTCAATACAAGTTTTAATTGCTGCCATCGTTGCTTTATGTCAATCAACCGATGGAAAATTGGCTAGTAATTATGCCCAAACCGTGGAAAGAAATTTATTTGCATCCGATTTTTATAATGCGGTAGCCAGTGAAAAATTAAATGACAATGTTGTTGTCTCTCCTGCTGCCGTACAAATCTCCATGGCCTTGGCTTTCTATGGCGCCAAGGGTAAAACAGCTAATGAAATGCAAAGTGGTTTGCGTTTAGGTTCAAGTGATGCTGAAGATGTTGTAAGACGTTTCGGCGAATTTCAGTTGGCTTTTGGACGGGATAATAACATTCGTTTGGCCAATAATATTTACATTAATGAAAATCTTGAATTTAAGCAAAAATTCAAGGATGTTGCTCAACGTAACTTTGAGTCTAACATTGAAAAGGCAGACTTTCATCCACCCTACAACAAGCGTACAGCTGAACGTATTAATAAGGCTATGGAAACCAAAACAAATGGCAAGATCAGTGATATTTTGTCTCCCCAGCAATTGAATGATCTCACCGAGGGAGTTATCGTCAATGGCATCACCTTTAGTGCCCCCTGGCAAAAGGCCTTCCGTCTTGATAAGACTTCAAAGCGTAGCTTCTCAAGTGGTCGTCAATCTTTTAAGGTTGATACCATGTGGACTTTGAATAATTTCCAATATGGTGAAATTAGCAATTTGGATGCCAAAGTTGTGGAATTGCCCTATCAAAATTCTGAGTTTTCCATGGTTGTCATTTTGCCCAATCGCAAGGATGGTTTACGTGATTTATTGCAAAATCTAAAGGGCAAAAATTTGGCCGCCATTTTAGACGATGCTTTAAGCACTCAAAAAGTGGAAATTTATTTGCCAAAATTCAGTGTCACTTTTGGCGTAAGTCTCGAAGAACCTTTTAAAAAGGTAAATGATGGTTACTAGTACATTTTAATACATCTTTTTATGTCTCTCATTATTTACATATACATACATACGTATTGGACAAAATAATAAGAAATAAATAAAATTCTTTTCAAACTGTTTCACAGCTGGGAGTCACAACCATGTTTACACGCAACGGTGACTTTGGCAACATGTATCGTATGTTTGTCAGCCACTACATCAATAGTGCAAATCACAAGGCTTATGTGGAAGTTTCTGAGGCTGGTAGCGAACAACCATTGGAAACTGGAGGTAAATAGAGATGCATATTTTATGATTATTTAACATGATGTCTTGTTGTTTTTTTTTTTTTTTATTTTTTACTTTAATAATTTCTTTTTGTATTCTTTTTTAATTATTTATTTTTATTTAGGTCTTAAAAACATCTTCTCACGTACCAAGAAATTTGAAGCCGATCATCCGTTTGTGTTCTGTATTAAACACAAAGATTCTGTCATATTTATGGGACATATTGCCAATTATGCTTATGTTTAGTTTGATTTTTATTACAATAATATGATTAAATAAACATTTACTATACTATTTAAATAATTTTAAAAGAACATATTTTGTGAATTATTTTAACATATTTGTTAAAACATCTCGATAAACCATTTTCTGCTTCAACATACCAATATTTTTGTTTAATCTTTATTAATAACTGTTTTTTACAAAATCTGTTTTAAACCACTTCCAAATACAAATATGATAAATGTTTTAAATCCCTAATTTATTGTTAATTTTCATATCGAATTTCTTGTGTATGTGTGTTGAACGGCATAATGGTCTGCATGATTTGTCACATAATATTAAGTGTAACACATTTGAGATGCACTCTTGAATTTTTTTTCCATTTTATATTATTTTAATATGAACGATCCAGAACAGAAAATTATTAAATAAAATTTATATGTTGTCATACAGCAGCAACAACAACAACATTAAGAATATGAAGGTAAATGATCTCGTGTTTTCCAAATGAATGTCTCATAAAATATTAAGAATTTTATCCCTTTTCACAGCATGAAGTCTCTTTCATGTTTACACGCGAGATTTAATTTTGGTAACACGAATCGATCGAATATTTTGTCAGCAACTACATTCGCAACATGTTTGCAAATGTAGTTTTATGGCAATTAATAACTAAAGAATTTATTATGGCCATCAGATTTTTTTGTTTATATTATTTAGAGTATTTTGTTTGTATCAGTATATGTAAACCTTTACTATGATTTTGCGAATACTAACGTTATCTTGAATTCAACAAGTTTTAAATAACATTCTTAGGAAAAAATTATTTGTTAGTATGTATATATTTTTGCTAATATTGAACACATTTTAAATTAAAGTATATCGCTTAATATTAGCTTCTGCATGCAACAATATACAATGCCGATCAAAATAATACCATCACGAGGCCTACCTTAACTTATCGCAAGTTATATTTGTATTTGTTGATATTTTTTCCTAAAAATTGTTATTTGAATTTTCATTTCATGAAATATTAACGAATTTTTGAAAGAAGCTCTAATATCATGCAGTCAAAGTAATAGCACCGCCGCACTATGGGATCAAATGAATTAAAACTTGGGCTTAATTCCAACTTAATATTAGAAATTCACATAAAAATACATAAAATTTTAAACCGATAAGTCTAATGCATCTGTTTTACGATTTATATTTTCTTATAGTTTATGAATGAACTTAAAACTTTTATTCTGTTTTCACAAAAAAAGAGCAAAGTCATATTTATTAATATTTTGTGACCTTATATATCTTATGATAAATCTATAGAAGAAATTAGAGACCATAAGTGTTATAAGTTTTAAAAAATAAACTAAATTTTAATTGTTATTTTTGATTTTTAATTTATTCTTTGAAAAATAAATACTTATCCCAGCAAAAACTTTGGTTGCCATGTAATGAGTTATGAAGCTAATATAATGGCTCTCCACTACTTACACATTAGCTGAATAACTCATTATTTTAACAGGGTGATGACATTAGAGGCAACTACTTACCCTATACATTACTTAGATGTCATTACAATAACTAATTACTTCCAAGCTGTTAAACAGCGCATTGATTTTAAAGCATTACTGAAGTCATGATAAGTAATAACAATAGGAACTAGTTATATTTTAGGTTATAAATAAGTAATGAAATGTCAGGATATAAAATATTTTTTTGTAGTTGTAAAAAGATTTTTTAAATTTTAATTTAAAAAACTTAACAACAACCAAAAATTTAATAAAAATAAACTATTTTATATTGCAAATTGATTCATACGCAAATTTTGCCTTTCATTTATGTATCCCTTCCTCAAATATATGAAGTTTTCAATAACATAAGTTTTCAATTTCGTTATTCTAGTTCTATGTTTTTTATCGATTTGAATATAAAAAAATTAAAAAATAAAACAATTTTCTTTCCTCAAATATGACTTTTTCAAGTATAAAAGTTTACGAACTCATTCACACATAGAAATTGAGGCGTAAATATTTTTAAATTGTGTAAATAATTTTTCGAACAAACATTGACAAATTTTTTGCGAGGTTGTATATTTATACCGTTTATGAGCATCACGAGGCATTTATTTGATTGTATGAAAACCCCTAATATTTTTAAAAATCTGATAATAAATAATTATTTACATTAGGGTTATAAATAATTAGTTACTAAACAACTTCTATGTAATGCAAACAGTATGTTGTTGTCATTACAAAGTAACTACACCCGTAACTACATGTCATTACCAAGTTTTTGCTGGGTATTTGTTTTGATTTTTATTTTCATACAAAAATAAAAATTAATTTTGATAAAAAATATAAAATTAAAATCAGTTAGTGATTTTTAAAACATAAATGAAAAGTAAAAATCAAACAATAAATTATATATTTTTCAAATGGAAAGAAAAAATATTTAAGGGGTTTTATTTTTATTTTTAAACAATACACAGTGGGGGCAGAATCGAAATATTTTGGAAATAAATCTGTAACTTCTGATCGGCTGGTTGGATTTGCATGAAATTTGGTATATGCGTAGCAGAGGAGTGTACAATGTTTTGAGATTTGAGAAAATATAGACTTAATTTAAAACTTTCATATAAAATGGGTCGAATTCGGGAGGGTGTGTACCTTGACCATTTGAGTTATTGAGCTTGCTTTTTATTTTAAAGTCTTCTCTGTGAATATACCTTTCAGAAAAGTATAAAATTATTACATGTTGTTAAACAAAATTGTATTTTAGAGAAAAAAGAGTGTAGATACTTTTTTGGCCAAAAAAACACAAAAAGTCGTCATTTTTGCAATTTTCAAATTCAAAATCGTTTATTTTTTGACTTGGTAAAGATATCGACTTAAAATTTTTTATTCAGTAGATAGATTGTTCTATAATTAGTTAAAGAAAAAACAAATGAAATCGGTCGGAAACACTAGGATATATGAATAAAACTGGACAAAGAACATGCAAAATTGAGGTACTTAAAAATTCAAATGCAAATAACTCAAAAACTATAAGAGATAAATAGGACATGCAAGCATGTTTTTTATAAGTGCCTACAATAATGTATAAAAATATTTGAAATTGGATGAGAAACAAAAATTTGGCAAGCGATTAAAAAAATTTTATGTCAGAGGTACCCAAATTTGAGCCTTGTTAGCTCCGCCCCTGAGGGGTCTGTTCGGCCCCCCTTCGAAACCTAACATTGTACATTTTTCTGCTACGCATATACCATGCAAATCCTGCCAGCCGATCAGAAGTTACAGATTTATTTCCAAAAAATTTCGATTCTGCCCCACTGTGCAATATAAATATCGTGTATTAAAATTTTATAATATAGAGGAGATAGATACTTTATCAATATGCAGGCGAGGTTTTTAAATCAATTTCGACCATATCTTTAAGATATCCCGATTGCCAAGCGATATAAATAAATCTAATGTTTTGAAATTTTTATGCATAGATGACATGCGCTATTAATTTGAGGCGAAAATTTCAATCCAATTAATCTTCAGACACTACTTGAAAACATCTTATTGAAATTTGCCGAATGATCAAAACAATATTCTGTGATTTTCTATTGTGATTTCTTTGATGAGAACATAGTCAAATGGAAATTTTTCCAAATACTAATTTTAGGTTTCTCAGAAGTTTCTTGAAGTTAACTCTGAACAGATCTAATCGAATTTATTTTTATATCAATTAAATAAGTATTTGGCAAATTCATGTTGGCCAATTTTTATTCCGAAGCTTATATTTATATTTATTGTTAAAAAACTGCAGATGTGCTATATACGAATCTTTTTTAAGTTTCTTTTCCATCAGTTCTGGATTTATTTTTGAGCGTGTCGAATATTTCACCATAGCATTGCAGTAGTATATTAGAACGGTGTCTGGAAATTTTTTTTACTAAAATTTCTTTTAATAAATTAAAACATAAAAAAAATCAGTTTATCATCTCTATCTTTATTCTGGTAATGCCGCGAATAAAATTAGGCATGTATCATCAAAATTGATGCAGAAATCTTGATTTTATTCACACTTAAGTAAAAATACATTGGTGGGCAAAACACATTTTTTTCGTCTTATATAAGAAAAATAGGTGGATTAGATGATATTGAACATGAATCTGCTTTCATTTTTTTCTATAATGCTTGTTTAAAATAAAATATATGATGTGGTGCTATTTTATTCACCGCAGCTGTATGTACTTTGAGTCTGGACAATAATAATTACGTTTTGGGAAATTATTTTTTAAATTTAGTCAAGATATTGAATTTTCAGGAGAAAACTTCAAACGCACCATGGCCCTATTCTAGGTCTCATTTGAAAACTTAAGGACCAAATATTTCAAATACCTTTAAAATTTTGGAAATTCCTTCATAAGTACTACTTATAATTGGTTCTTTATACCCTACACCACCATATGTGGTTGGGGTATTAAGTGTTTGTGCAAATATTATAACACAGAGAAAAAACGTTCCCTTCCCCACCTTAAAGTATACCGTTGTATGTCCGTCCATCTGGTCGGCTTGCTGGCCTCTTCCCAAATTTTGGTACACATAGACAATGCTATGGGGTATCATATGGTCGGGCATGACCGACAATTTTTTTTTTTTTTTTCTCTCTTTTTAATTTGGTTTTGCACACAGAGTGGCAGCTACGTACATTTTAAAAAATTAGGTAAAGTAATATTTAGTTCATCATCTCTAGATAATATCTTTGTATCAAACCGTTACTTCTCTATTCCATCAAAGTTGTAAAATTATCTAATATAGTGCGTTTTAAAAAGTACAACCGCTTAAAAAATAAAATATCTACGACCATATACCAAAGCACTTAATTTGTATAAATATTTTGAATTATGTCCTTAACTTTCATCATTCAGCCCCTAAGAAATTGAAATCATTGAAAGATTCAAAATGTTCCTTTTAACCAAAAATAAGTTGAAAATTAATCATGTCACGAAGACAAAGATCGTTATTACATAAATCTCGTAATTTTTATATATTTTTACACTATATTTACAATAAGAAACATAAATTACGTAAAATTATTTGTGATCGAATTTATTTGTATTAATTTGTTGACTTGTGTTATTAAATACCGACCCGGTTAAAAGAGATTATAGTCAAAATTATTAAATAAATATATTTAATAATAATTAAATCACATCACATAATAAAAATCACATTTTTTGATATTTTACATTTCTGCAATTTAACACAAAATAAAAGTAATACAACATGTATAATAACTTGACGCCAGTGGGCGGGTAAAGTTAAATAAGTTTAAAAAACAATGACAAGATCACAAAATTAAGCAAAACTTACCTTTCTAATTCTGGGGGATGATGCAAGTTAGTATCCATATTTGTGTTATAACGTTTTTTATTTTTGTTTTGTTATCTCAAAAAAAAAAAAAAAAAAATCATAAATAATTTTGCACTTTTTTTAAACTCAGAAATAAACTTTTCTTAGAATTGAATGCTTTAAACACTTTTTATAAATTATTTCAAAATTTTCTGCATTTTTTTTTTTTTTTTTTTTTATTTGAGACACTTTATTCTAAAGGATTTTGAAACACACACTTTGAAGTAATTTATTATTATTATTTTTTTACACATATATTTTTTTATTATTTAGTGGTTGATTATGTGTGGCATTTAACTCGATTATTTTGTGGTTTAAACGAGTTTTTTTATTTGCTTTATTTTGGTTTTTATTGCGGTCTTTATCTTGAAATATTTATTTAATGGCCTTTTTAACTTAATTTGATGTGGCTTATTGACAATAAAACCAAAGAACCGTTGGTTACATTTTTAATTAATTAAAACTACTCGTATTTTTAGACAATTTATAAATATGTATATATTTTAATTTTTTATGTAATTAGTGATGTATATATCGTATATATATAATGATTCGATGTTTTTGGTTTAATTAATCGCCTTAAATAGATGTTTTTTTATATTGCTTTAATTTAAGTTGTATTTGGACAATTTTGTTAACATTTTTTTTTATAATATTTAATTTTTTATTTTACCATTTCAATTTTTTTTTTTCGTTTAAAACTTTAATTACACACTAAAACAAACTTTGAGTAAAAATAGCAAAACTTATTCATTTAAGTCCAATAGAACGTTGATAACAAACACTTGGAGGCTTAAATTGCAAAAAAATAATATATAAATAAAACCAGGCTTAAAAAGTCGATGACAACAACAGAAACTAAAAAAAAACAACAAACTTAATCTACTAACAACCAGTAAGAACAAAAAACCTTCAAAGTGTTTGGTTTATGATGCCGCAATTGCCACTGTTGTCTGTTGCACTTTTTTTCGTTATTTTTCTTGTTGTTGTCACATGTATTTACCACACCGATTCGTATGTTGGTATGTATGTAATGTATATTTTTTTTACTATTTTAGCTTTTGTATTTTATTTATTTATTTTTTTTTCACAATATTTTGCTGATGTTTTTGTTGAAATACTTTAATGAGGCTGGCTGCTGTTTATTAAGCAGCCTAAGACGAGGACATTGGCTATTTTAAACCAAGTTGCAATATAAGAAAATCGACTCGTCCATTCTTCTTAAAACTACGATCTATATTTCTATACTTTTTTCACATCGTCACGCAAACGGTTTGCAAAAATAAATTACACAAATACACTTAATAAACACACAACTACAATACAAATTTTAAGAAAAACTTATTTTCTTTTTTTAACCACAATTTATTTTTTCAGCCTTTTTAAAAATATTTCCTTTTTTTGTCTTTTTTCTATTCTTAAATTGACTTTACAATTACTTTTTGCTAACGGCAATTTTCCATATAAATTTTGGCAATTTATCTTTTAATTTAAAATTCGGTTTTAATTTAAAACACCGTAACGTACGTCAGAAACGCGCGTATAATTTTTCTTTAACAGACTTTTCTTTGCATCAACACAAAAGCAAGAAAAAAAAAACATTATTTTCATTTGAACATGTAACCACAGCTATACGATATATTCATATCCATTCGCATCCGTCTATCCGTTCATTTATTGCAAAGATTTTGTATCTTAAACAGTAAACTAAAGACTAAAGCAACACAACGAAATTGTTAAATTAAAACAAAAAACAACAATAATATTTATCTGTTGCTTTAATGGCATAAAACTGGTCGATCTCTGGCAACATAAACATTTATTCAACTTCTGCTGCTGCTGTTGCTATTTCTGGGTTTTTGTAAACAAACATTTTAAATTATTCAACTCTTGCCGATATCGTTAAATAAACCCCCTCTTTACTCATGTAGTAAGAGAATATTTATTACTTCACTTAAATTCTCTTATATTTCTTCAAAGAAAGAACTCTTTCTAAAAATACTGGTTCTTTTTAATACTGGGTATTCGCTAAGAGTTTTATTTTTCAATTTTCAGAGCGTATTGCTGATTGTGTGTAGTAAAGAATTAAAATTATTCGTTTTCAAGAGTTGGGTATTTCAATACGCTCACAGATAACACTGGTCGGCAAAAAAAAAATCGTATCCTAAAGAAGGGCTGCCAGCAGGGTTGTCAGATTTTTTGAGCCTCTGTCGCCAAATTGTTAATCAAAAATCGGCAAAATTAAATTTTATATATTTTTTTTAAGAAAAACTAAAAACAACTAAAATTATTAATACTTCAAATTTTATATAATTTTAAAATGTAAATTCAGCATCAACAAAGTCAATGATAATTTCAGTAGCTAATAATAAAAAAAATATATTAATTTCAATACACTTTTCTGACATACATAGCTCAATTCTTGGTCAACAATTTTAAAAATTTATTGAAATTTATTATATTATACATTTGTCATATTAAACTTATTAATTTGTTTCGAAGAATTAATTTATTCATGGACATTTTCTTTTCATAAAATCTTAATATTCACATTTGAAAGATGATGGAAAACAAATTGTCAAACATTTATTGAAGATATTTTTAAATTAAGGATCTTTATTTTGTTAGTCGGGGTTCATAAACAGCAATTTTTCTTGCTGCAATTCTGAGTTCGTAGACGAGAGAGGTAAAATGAATGAAAATCTTTAGTATTCCCTTCTCTTCTCTCTCCTACGAACTCCGAATTGCAGCAGGAAAAATTGCTGTGTGTGATATCCGACCACTGTTGCCAGATTTGACGATTTATCGTCATTTTGACGATTTTTGGGTCTAAAAATGACCCGTTGACGATTTGACGATTTTTACCCCTAATTTGACGATTTTTTCAAAAAGAAAATTCAGAACTATTTTTACAATTTTGTATATATTATTCTTTAAAAGTAAATTAGTTGGTACAAACATATTAACAATTTAAATAAAAATCTTCTTAAATTTACTAATGTAAATGGTTTATTTGTTAGAAAAGATTTATGGGAACCAATATAGTATTATATTCGAATCAGTTATGTATGCTTTTATTACGAAATGGCGAATAAACCCTACAAATGGCCAAAATACTTAAATAGCCGAACTAAGAATCCAAAGACATTTTTGATGAATTCATTCAAAATTAAATTTCGTATATCGTAGATGGGCTTACAAAGAAGCCTACATGTTTTTTATAACAAGGCAAGGTAAATAACTTTTTTTTGTTTGAAAGTCATACAAAATTACATACAGGTACCATCGATTTACTCCATATTTCATTTACGCAATTTCTTTATAACGCGATTCAATTATTAACCATTTTTTGAAATACGAGTTTTCATTTAGCGCGAACTTGGTATAAAGCATATAAATTGACATACTTTGAATTGCATGAATTTCAGTACTTTATTGGAAAGAATTTATTGAAAAAATTGATTATTTAATGAAATAATGACTACAAAATAAAAAAAATTAATTTATAAGCTGTGTTGCATGATTGCTAAAAAAAAATTGTAAGATTAAAAAATGGTGAAAACGGCAAAATATGTGATTCTAAAACTTTAATAAAAATACATGAAAATATGTATATTTAAATAAGTATGCATAATAGGTACTATATACTTAATTTTCATAATATGCCACCAATATAAAATTAACGTAATATTTATCAATTTCTTTTCAATTTAAAATTTAATTTTTCATCAGAAAAATCAGAAAAAATTTTCATTAACATAAAAAAAAACGTAATTTTTCATATTGACGATTTATTGACGATTTCAAATAGTTGATTTGACGATTTTGACGATTTTTTTCACCAAATTTATCTGGCAATTATGTACCCTACATATATCAAGGGTTTACAAACTCTTGTTTCGTGCCTTTTAATTTGATAATATAAAGGTATTTCTGAAAATACGTAAGTTGAATTTCAAGTTTGAATATAAGTTAATATTCATTTGAAAAACAAGTGATACTTTCTCAATTTCATATCAAATGTTATTCCTAGATAATTCTTGATCCAAAAATAAATTAATACTTAAAGATAAAAATGAATAGCATATTCTCAATTTGATACAAAATGCTTTTGTTAAATCAGGCTATATTTAGGAAAACAGTAAAAACATTTCATTTCAATTAATTATAAATTTAAGATAAAAAATTTGTATTTAAAAATGTATTTTAAAATTGCTAATAAATGTCTTATGCCAAGGACGAAAAAATATCATTAAATGTTTTTTACAATTTTAAAAAAATTACCAGAATGATAATAAAAATCATGCACAAACAATAGTTTTAGAATTTTTACTCTATATTTATACCCTACACCACCATAGGTGTGGAGGGTATTATGCGTTTGTGCTGATGTTTGTAACACCCAAAAATATTGGTCTAAGACCCACCTTAATTTATACGAATCGGCTTAGAATCACTTTCTGAGTCGATTTAACGATGTCCGTCCGTCTGTCCGTTTGACCGTCTGTCTGTCCATGTAAACCTTGTAATCAAACTACAGGTCGCAATTTTGAACCAAAATTTATGAAATTTGGTACACAGGTTTCTCTTAGTCCAGGGACGAAGCCTATTGAAATTGGTTATGATCGGTCCATTATTTCACTTAGCCCCCATACAAATGTCCTCCCGGAAAAGGGTTTAACGATCATAAATCTCTTAAATATAGCAATATTTTAATAAAATTTGGCACATATAAGTTTTATATAAGTCTAAATAAGTGTGCCGATAAATCCTATTAAAATGTCATAAATCCTATTAAAATGTTAGTATAAAGTTAATATTCGACACAAATAAGTTTTATATAAACATAAATGATAGTGCCAAATTTTACAAAGATCGGTCCATAATTTACCATAGATCCCATATAAGGCCTCCTTTCGAGAATCACCCAAAAGTGAACAAATTCAAATAGATGTGTCCTATTTTACACTTATGAGTATCGGTCCACATTTGACTTCATGTCTAATAAAAGACCCCTCCCCGAATTATAATGTACACAATGGTGTAGGGTATCATATGGTCGGGCTTGACCGACTATATCTTTTTCTCTCGTTTTACTTTATATTTAACTTTGCAACTTTATTTTAAAAGTATGGAGAAATTAATATACATATGTGTGTTCTCTGTTTAAAGAAATACTTTTAATTTTATGTTTAAGCAAAAGGTCTTAGTGACCACCTAACAATCTTTATACGGACCCCTTGTTGAGAACCGCCGTTTTGGATAGAAAAATACTAAAAATAGACGTTGGCTAGTAAGAAAACGTAATAGTTTTACTACGCAAATACCTATTTAATAAAATTTTAAAAATTAGCCAAATAAATCGCCAACTTGATGAAAATCGTCAAAAAATTCGCCGCAGGCGAATGTTTTCGTTTATTATAAATAATTTCGATATTTTTGTGCGAATTAATACACAAAAATGCTTAAATTGATGATTCTGTTAAGAATAAAAAAGGCTAGCAAAAAAGTTAAAAGCTAAAACGAAAATTTTTAGTCTAAAAGCAAAATAAAAAGGCTAGATGTAGCCTTAAAAAGGCTAAACTGGCAACACTGATGACAACCTTTCAACAAAAACTTTGATTGCGAGGTAATTAGTTAAGAAACTAATATAATGGCTTTACACTACTTACACATTAGCTGAATAACCCAGGTTTTTTAAAAAAAGCTATTTTTCGAATAATTCGAAAACCGATTTTTTGAAAATGTCGGTTTTTTGTATACACTAGTCATTGCAGCATTTTTAAATCCAGATTTTTTCCCCTAATAAGCAAATATGTTATATTGGTTTTAATCTTAACGCTATAGAGTTAAAAGTTGGTGCAAAATTTGTTAAATTAAACATCCCAATTCCATAATTTTTTTATTAAGTAAAGTTCTACGAAAGTATTACATTTTATATACTCCACTTTCCCCAATATTGTTTCATTTGTTGTGTTATTTCAAATAACACAATATTTAAATTTTATTAAAAATTTATATGTTAGTTTAAAATAACATTATAAAATTATGAAACTTAGTAAAAAGTGTGAAAACTATTTAAAAAATTTAAAATGTTTTTTATAATATTTCAATTAATTTCAAAATAACACACTTGCAAAGTGTTTTTTTATTCTTTTTTCATATAATAATTTGGTAATTACATAATATCGAAGTTGTAAATTGGGAAATTATTTTAAATTCTTTTTAAAAGAAAACTTAAAGTTTATGAATAGTTTTATCAATGTTTTTCACATTACTTTTTATTAATTTTATTTATTTGAAAATATCTGTTTTTAAAACAGATTTTAAAAATCTAAGCTTTTAAAATTTTAAAATAATGTCAATTTTAACAAAAATAAAGTTTTAAAATTCTTTTGTAGTTAGAGTATATTTCAGTCAAACGTATTCAAATGTTTAAGTAGGGTAACCATAATATAGTAAAACTTAAACATAAATATTTTTATTAAGAAAATATTATTATTGAAATTAACTATAACTTGTTTCCGAGCCTTTCTGCAACATGATAATATTGTATATGTTTTACCCTACGGTACATACCCGGGTACCTGGGTACCAGTTTTAACTTTAAAGTGCTCGCATTTCTTTATTAATAAATATATAGCCACTAAACTTCAGATCGTCTTTATTAAAGTGTTTATACAGTATAAAAACTGAAAAAAACTTAACTATATTAACTTGGTCTATATGTAAAATAGCTTTAAAGTTGATACCTACGGGAGTCAATACCCATGGTACACGGGTACCCCCATATAATTTCTGTATTTTGCACTTCAATTAACTTTTCTTTGCACTATTTATTATTGAAAATCTTATTTTTATTGTCCTTTGATTCATATAAAGTTAAAATTTAAAAATTTTTTTGCTTAAACTAGTGATTAAGCATGTCTATGACTGGCAAAATTGCTTAATTACAAGAAATTACTGTGTTAGGATTTGAAGGAGAACTAGTTTCAGAAACAAGCTTTTTTTGCAATTTCTAGGTTATTTAGGAACTTCAGAAAATTAAATAAAGGATAATATGTGACGAGTTCTAAACTTTTTGAATTATCACTGTTTTGAGCCAGTATTTATTAATATGACCGTTTTTACATCCTTCAGAACATTTTCTTTGGTTTTTATGAATACCTTTCATTTTTTCAGTATCATGTAGTAATGTCCATCACTTCTACTCCAAAATATCATGCAAGTGCTCAATATATTGAAATTATCTCCTATATTCTAGCTAAAGAACGTAAACTTTTGATATTGTAGCTCCAAACTTGATAGGACGCTATGACAGCACTGACAACATTTTTTAGTGTTGTAAAGAAAGTTATCCTCAAACGAGACATATTTTCGGTGAGGATATTATATCGATCCTGTTTTTAATTGTGGATGAAGTCAGTGCTAACATTATTTAGGACTGTAAGGACGGTATAGTCTGTCTTTACCGATTTTCTCAGAGAGTTTATATGGAACGTGTGTTTTATTATAGATCAAGTGTTATTATGAAGCAGTGTTACCAGGACTTGAGAAAAAAAGAAGCTAAATTAAACTTTAAAAAGGTCAGAAAAGGCTAAATGCCCCAAAAAATAAAGCCAGAAAAAAGCTAATATATTGTTTTATTTAAAAACGCATTTATTTTTAGGTCCTCATAAGATTTTGGTATTTTTTAAAGATATTTTAGTGAATTTGTAACTATAACATAAAAAGTTTCTATGAGTATAAAGTTTGTTAAAAAATAAATATAATATTTTTATAGAATGAAGCGCCGCAGGATAAAATTTTCGTCAAATATAAATACTTTTGATTTTTTTGTGCGAATTAATATACAAAAATGCTTAAATTGATGATTCTGTAAAAATAAAATGAGTAAATTTTTAGCTTTTTTAAGGCAATGCTAAGAATAAAAAAGGCTAAAAAAAGCTAGAAGCTAAAACGAAAATTTTGAGGCTAAAAGCAAAATAAAAAGGCTAGATTTAGCCTTAAAAAGGCTAAACTGGCAACATTGTTGTGAAGTTATGTACATTTTACAATATTTTGTTAAAAAAACGTAATGTTTACCAATACTAATTTATGCACTTTATGATGATTTTCAGAAATGGGCCATATATGGGAGCTATGGATTTTGAGTTGCGAACCTGACAAAAAATTGTGTAAATTGGTTTTTACGTTTATAAAAATTATTTTAAACAATTAAATAGGGTTTCTAACGTCCATAAAACTTTTATATGTACTAAATTACGCAATGCTAAAAAAATAACCAAATTGTAATCGAAAAATTGTATGGATACTTGGTTATAATAGGTAACCATTATCAATTAGTTTTAACAGAGCTCGTGTATGTATCATATAAAGCCAAAATTCATACAATTATCTCGAAAACTGCGATTTGTAGCTTCATTAAGAGCTTAATATGGACTGCCAGAGAGACGACAGACATCGCTAAAATACTCAAACATGTATTCTACATGTATTTATCGATTTACTTTAAGATCTAGGACCATATAAATAGTTGTAATTAATAATTTTTATGGAATTATATATATATATATATATATATATATATATATATATATATATATATATATATATATATATATATATATATATATATATATATATATATATATATATATATATATATATATATATATATATATATATATATATATATATATATATATATATATATATATATATATATTTTTTTATAAAATCAACGAAAATTACACTATGCTTATAATCTTGGGGGAGTTGAATTAAGTACAGTTAATAGTTTCACAGATTTGGGAGTACTTTTTGATATGAAATTAACGTTTAACTCTCACATTCAAATAACTGCTAACAAAGCAAGTGGCGTACTTTGCTTTGTTAAGCGCTGGGCAAAAGAATTCAAAGATCCTTATGTCACTAAACGTCTGTATACATCCTTAGTAAGGCCAATTTTGGAATATGCATCCGTTATCTGGGATCCTTACTACAACATTTATATAAATAAACTGGAATCTGTTCAAAAACAATTTTTGTTTTGTCTTCGTGGATTAAACTGGAATCCGAATATTCGCCTTCCACCGTACCGAAGTCGACTTGCTCTAAACAGGCTGCCAACGCTGAAAAGTAGAAGAACGGTTTCTAATATATCATTTATAATAGACCTTCTTCAAGGAAAAATTGACTCAGAATTTCTTCTGGGTAAAATTTCCATTAGTGTTCCTAATCGGATGTTGAGATCCTACCATCCGTTAACCATTCCATAGATCCAATTTTGCTAGTATAAGTATCTTTAGTATAAGTATTCTAACTTTTGTGGTAGTAACTATTTTTCTTTATAAAAATTAAAAAATTGTAAATTTTTCTCAGCTGTTTGTAATATATGTAGCTGAAGTAAATAAATAAATAAAAATAAAATAAAAAATGGTACCCGGGTACCGCGGATATTGACTAACGTTAATTTTCTTGGGTATGTTCCGTAGGGTTAAAAACCAGAATGAGCATAACATTACCTTTGACAACCATTTCGTATATAAAGCGAATTTGTGAATATATAAATAGCAGTGTAGCATTATATTCCAATAATCGTAATCACTCTTCTGTATAGATATGTTTAATGAGGTCCCAGAAACTATGTAGAAACTATTAAATGGATTGACAAACTTTTATATTAGTATACTATAGAAACATTTTGTGAAGGATATAAAATAGGAGTGAATATTTAACCCAGTTTTTCTTTTTTCCTCAAAGAAATGCTGTAATGAATCATACCTAAAAATATAAATTCCAAATAGAAAAATACAAACAATAACTAACAATATATAATTGTATTAGAATTTTGTATCTCAATATACACATTATTCCTTCATCTGAATAGTTTGTTTATTCGAACTGTAAATACTTCCATATTTACGCATTTTTTCATTTGTTTGTCTTATAAATGATGGTGAAGTTCTTATTTTAGTTTATTTATCAACAATTTTTATTGCATTGCATTTGTTTTATTTAAATTTTTATGACTCCCTGTTTATTGCAGGTGCAAGTAAGTACTCGAACATAGAATTTTATTTCTTTTCATTTTTACTTTTATGCCTTATTTCGTTTTATTTTCTTTCATACGTATTTTATTTCTTTATTTTTATGGATGCGTATACTAGTGTGTGTGTATATTTTAAACCAAAGTCTAAATGTATGAATTCAGTCTGATTGCATTTTTGGGTCAAGATGTACGAATGCACAAAAAAAAAAAAATAAATAAAAAAATAAAAATTAAAAAGAAACCAAATTAAAATAAAATGATGTGTTAATATGTACGTGAAATATTATAAAATGAATATTAAATTAAAAAAAGGCAACAAAAAAGAAGTAAGATTGTTTGATTCCAGTAAATGCATTTATGTATGTACATAAGTACATTATAAATACATACATATGTATATGAATATCTGCATGTATACAGCATATAAGAATTCATAAATAAATATACATAAACATTTTACACGATCATACCTAAATGGTTGCGTTTAGTTGTTATAACCATATAAATGAAATCAAATAATAATTGTAATAAACATGGCATTCGAACAGTACTTCTTTCTATGTTGTACACTCGAATGAATTTAAAATACACTATTCAAAATAATTATAATTACCGTTTAAAATTAATTTTCATTTATAATTCTAAACGTTAAGTCAAAATATAAAATAGTCTAAAACTAATCACAAATATTACTACTATATGTGCTGTTTAATTCCATTATGGAATAATATATATATATATATATATATATATATATATATATATATATATATATATAACAGCGGTAAGTTCTTATTATATTTGCGAGTTAGTAACTCAAGAAAACTAATCGTATAAAGCCTCTTTCTTTTACCTTCATAGAAATTTCGATGATAATACATAGTTGTATTTTCCCATCTGGCACGACAAATTTGAAAATATATTTTCCTATAAGCTGCGAGTTATTTATTTTCAAGTTATTTTTATTTGCAATAATCGGGTGTCTATTTAATCCATTTAAGCTTAAAAAGTAATATTTTTACAAAGCTCTGTTAAATTAAATAATTTTATTATAACTTTATAATTATAAAACAAAATGTTATATATTTTTAGTATAGCAAATAAATTCATATATGTAAGTATTTCCAGAGGACTTAAGTGGTCGACTTCACAGCAACCATAGTCACATCTATACATAGTCTGCCATCCAGTTGAGTACACAACTTTTATGGCAATTGAAAATTGTAACAATTGCCAGTATATCGACAACGATTGTGATGAATGACAAGTTAATATTGTTTAATAGAAAACAAAAATAAAAATAAATAAAAAACAACAAAACTGTAAACACATTAATTATTATGTATGAGCATAAAATATGAAATCAATTGAGAAACTAAAATCGTCTATACTTTTCCATAAAGACAACAAAAACAAACCAAAACGCATACAAATATATTTGCAATTCAATATTCACATGCCTTTTTTGATAAAAATAAGAGAAAAATACAAATATCGAATGCAATCCAACTTATTTTCATAAAATGTGTGATCAAACATTGTGGCGCTAAATGCAGACCCATTCCAGTATGATGACAGGTTGAAAATTTGCCCTGAATTGAAACTATATGACAGAAATTATCTATGTTTATGCGGTTACAATGTACATTTTTATGTCCGAAGGCAATAAGTCAGATTTAATTAGAAACACAAGTTCCATAAGTAGAAACATACATAAATATGTATAAGCATTTCAAAGCAATTCATAAAAATAGTAGTATAAATTAAAATTTATACCAAATGAATACTTCTCACAAATTATTGTCGTATATAGTCTTGTCTAGTATCTGAATTGGTAAGAATAATTTCTGTGATTATAATATCAAGTATTTATTAACAATAAACATATTTACTTAGTAATGTAAAAATAGTTTACTAATATTATTTTATATTAACCCTAGAACATTACACATACGTATTTAAATCAAATTTTATATTAGTCGGATTCGGATATATGCTGACACAAAACTAGTTATAAAACAAGAAAAATATAGTCGGTAAAGCCTGACACTTTGATACCCTACACCAATGCGTTTGTGCACTAAAAAGATTTCCGAAATTTTCGGAAATGAATCTATGGCAATTTATGGACCGATCCTTATCAAATTGGTTAATATAACTTCTGCTTATATTAAACTTTTTTGTGTCTTTGAGAGATATTTATAATTTTCTTTGAAAGATATTTATAATTTTCTGTATACAACTTTGTACATTTTTTGAGCTATTTTGCACTATCAAATCGCGATATTTCGCGAATGAATTGATGAAATTATCTGAAATTTGAATTAGTCTTAGTTTTGACAAGTATGTACCAAATATTATTAAATTCGGAGAGATAAAATCCAAAATTGTAATTTTTCGTGTTGGTTTTAAATGAAATGAAATGACTCTATTTAAACACTATTGTGTGTGGAACTAGCATTTTCATTGCATAGATGGTCTGTGAATTCATCAATGAACTTCTTAAGTTATATAAGACAAATAATAACAAAAATTCACAAATGTTGACAAAATATCATATAAATATCTCATACAGTCATGTAAAACTTAATTTTTTTATTATTTTTATTTTAGTTACTTAGCCTGTTTTAGTGAAATTTACCAGAGTTTTTGGCTGGAATCTCCCACTTCTACGCAGATAGAATGAAACCCTATGAAATTTTGTTTAGATACCTTTAATAATTTACAAGTAGGGTAGGGTAATCGACTCGGTTTTAAACCGATTTTAAAACCATTTTTTTCAGTCAAAGTGCTGTCGGTTTTTTCAAAATATTCATTTTTCGAATGTCGAAAAGACCCCTTTTTTTCAAACACAAAAAACCGGTTTTAAAAATAGCTTTTTATTTTAAAAAACATGGTCTAAATACTGATATTTGAATCGAAATTTATGAATATTTTTTTAAATATTCATAAAGTATAATTTCTAAGGTTTTAAAAATATAGTTTAAGGTTAAATCGAAATTAATTCTGTAAGATTATATAAATTAATTGGTATTAATTATTCTAAATGAAATTTGTTTTATCTATTGTGACACTTGTAATATTTTTACACCTAATTTAAATGTTGTAGTATTTTTTTTATCCAATATTTTCTTAATTTTTCAAAGAAGTATTCAAAAAATTTTCACCTGCAGAATCGTCCCAATAAAATTTATTCAGGCTTTTTCCATATTAACCCATGTTATCTGTTTATGCTAAGTTAATATAATTTTTGTTGATTATTTTCTTACAATTTTTATATCCTACACCACCATAGCATTATGTGTTCCTTTTCAATTTTAGCGGCAAAAAAGGGAAGATCGCCCAAATTCCATATATGTATGAACAAACGTCCAAAAAAATGACAAATTCAAATTCACTGTGAGTTTTTTGACATCTTAAATATTTTTAGTGTTTGTTCATTGTGGATAATCACCCAAATTTTATAAATGTAGAATTACCCAAAAATGTTTTTTAGGCGATTATTCATTTATTTTAGCATGCGGCAAAATAATTTTTTTTAATTCTGTGGTATGTCCGAAAGCGGCTTCGCTTGGTCCGCCCACTTTACCGCCCACCTCCCATATAAGGTGAAATATCGAAATTTTGTACAAAAAGTTCAAGGATCAATGTTAACTTGGAAACAAAAGATGGGCGTGGTCCGCCCACATTCCATATAACGTAAAAGTGGAAAAAGTTGATGGTGTGTATATAGATTCGGCAGGCCGAATATAACATTCTCGCTTTTTTTTAATTTTTTTCGTCAATGATAGTACTTTTAACGGCGAAAATGTTGATGTAAAAAAGTTTTTAACAGAGTTAAAAACCCTTCCGCTATTAAGAAAAGTATTGTTCGATAAAAATAAGTTTTATTATTTAGAATCTATAGCTGAATTATAGAAGTAATGACAAGAGACTAAAAAAAAATAGGCTGAATAAAGTTTTTACAACAGTATAATTAGTTTTTGAATATTGAATATTCATAACAGTTATGGGTTATTTGATATTATGAAAAATAACCCAAAATGTTGGGCGATTGTTTATTTTGCTATTTGGGTGATTATTCACAAAATTATGGGTGATTTTGTAAATATTTTGGGTTTTTGTTCACAAGTACATAAAGACATTTTTGGGTTTTGGGCGATTATTCGTACAGCCGTGTAGAACTTATGTTGCTAATTTAAGCATATATGTAGGTATTTATGACAAGGTCAAACTTCAAGTCATACTGAAATTTTTTGCAGCCACTTAGGTTAGGTTAGGTTAGGTTGCACAGGCTGTCTCACTACCACAAGGAGACTCACTTGGGTCCTTAGTTCCCTTTGTGTTGCTTGCATCGCAGCAAATTAAAATTGGTGAAATTTCCTTTGTCCATGTAAAATTTGTGAAAAAAGTACATATCGTAATTTTGAATATATCTTGATGAAATCTGGCACGAATAGATATTTTGGTACAAAGACGAGTCCTATTGAAATTGGTTATGATCGGTCTGTTATTTCACTTAGCCCCCATACAAAAGTTCTCTCGGAATAGAGGTTAACGCTCATAAATGCCTTTAATATAGAAAATATTTTAATGAAATTTAGCACAGAGAAGTTTTGTATAATTATAAATCTGTATAGCAAATTTTATAAAGTTTGGTTAATAATTGAACATAACTCCCATATAAACCATTCTTCCGGAAATCCAACACAAATGTTACTGTCAAGTTAATATTCGACACAAATAAGTTTTATATAAGTAGAAACAACATTGCCAAATTTTATGAGAATCGGTCCATTTTTTATCGGCCGCTTTCATTACTATTCTCCCATATTAACCCACTTCCGGGAATCGTCCTAAAGTGCAAAAAATCAAATAGATGTTAGAATCAACGCATTATTCTGTATTTGTATATGTTTTTTACACTTAGTAAAAGTTTTGGTTCTAAACTGGACTCAGGTCTAATACAGTGATGCCAGATAAAATTTAAGAAAAATCCCTCTGTTTAGCTGGAAAATTCCCTTTATTCCCTTATTTTAGAAAAAAATTTCCCTCCATTTTTCCCTCCTCCTTAAAAAGGCAATTTTTTTTTACAAAAACTACAAATTTGTAGTAAAAAATGCATTGAAAATTACATAAATGTAGTTTTTGTTTGTAATTCAATAAAAAATATACAAAAACTGTTTTAAACAAAGAACGAGAACACAGAAAATATCCATTCGCCAAATTAAGATTTCTATTTTTAAATGAATGTGTGTGATAATATTGCATTTTTTGCTTCTTTATTTATCTTTTTGTCGTTTTTTGAGATAAATTTTTACGTATTAAAAATTCCCTTTATTTTGACAAAAAATAAAATTCCCTCCCTATTTCCCTTCAGCTAAAATTTGCCTTAAAAATTCCCTCAAAAAGAGAAAATTCCCTCCATCTGACATCACTGGTCTAATATATATAAGTCCCTCTCCCGAAGTATTAAGCTCATACACAATGGTGTAGGGTTTTATATAGTCGGTCTTGACCAAGTATATCTTTCTTACTTGTTTAAAATGCTTATTTTAGCAACAGGGGTCTCTTCGCCATGTTTTATGATGCTAGCACATTTGGAAATAATTTTTACCGCAATTTCGGCTTTTGGACACGTAGTGCATAGGTGGGGAGGGTATTATACGTTTGTGCTGATATTTGTAATACCCAAAGATATTGGTCTAAGACCCACCTTAATAAAAATTGTAATCAAAATACAGGCCGCAATTTTGAACTTAATTAATGAAATTTGGCACATAGGCTATTGAAATTGGTTATGATTATTTCACCCAGCCCCCATACTATTAACCTCCTAGAAAAGCGGTTTTACAATCATAAATCCCTTAAATGTAGCAAGAATTTTTGCACGTGTAAGTTCCACATAAGTTTAAATCTGTGTCCCGAATTTCATAAAAATTAGTCCATAATTGACCATAGCTTATTAGTATCGACATAATATTCTGTATTTGTATGTTTAATTTCACATTTAGTACAAGTATCGGTCCATAATTTCACAGGTCTAGAAAGAATAAGACCCCTCCCCGAATTTTGATGCACATAATGGTGTAGGGTTGACCGACTATACCTTTCTGTTTCGTTCATAATGGGTTAATAGTTATTTTCAAAAATAACCCAATAAGCACAAACCTTTGAAATTTCATATTTATTCATTTGAAAGCAAGTTTAAATTTCAAACAATAGCTGTGAGAATAGGCTTTAAATTCATATTATTTCAAATACAAAACTATGCCTTTCTCCAACAAAAAGGTTCTAATATATCAATTGTATTTGTCAAACGCTTTCATAATTTAAAACTAAGCTGGAAGTTTCTTTAACAAACAAATGTTTCTCAAATATTTTCAAAACGTTTTTTACAAATTTAAAACTACACTTGAGTTAAACATGAAATAAATTTGTTTCTAAACTATTTTTCATACTAAAATTTTGCATGAATAAATTATAATTTGATATATTTTTTATATTAGCTGAAAAGGAAATTTTGCATTCATCATTTTGAGCATATTTTTCACCATTTGTAATGGACCTTAGTAGGTAATCTTGTCCATTTTATTGCGGCATAATTGCGTACAAATATTTTTATTTTGTAATGTATGTATAATATTTTATTTTTTGAACAAACATGTTTAAGTTTAAAACTTTTTTATGAAAAAAAACTGAAAGCTTTTTTAAATATGAAAAACATTTGAATATTTTCTTATAAACAATAGAAAAAATACAAAATAAATCAAATATAAAAAAACTTAACTTTACACTTTACAATCACTTGAAAATTTTATAAAAACCTAACATTATACTTTAACTGGGAATTTTTGAAATTTTCTTGTTTATTTCACACCCATATTTTTAAAATTTGAATTGAATTTGATAATTATGCTATTTATTAAAGGAAATTTAGCAAAAAAATTATAAGGTTTGAATCGATGTTTATTGGGAATTATGTTTAATAAATTTTAACTTGAACATTAAAAGATTTATTGATTTTTTTTTGTCTTTTGACAGAAATATTAGCTTTTTCGAAAACCGGTTTCTCCAAAAGGTCGAATAATCACCTATTAACAGGTAAACTTTTAGGCCCAGTAGTCTTTCTGGAAAGCTAGAAATCATAGAATAGAACTAGAAGTTCACTAAATTTAAAAAATTGCTCATTTTTTTAAAAGCCAAAAACAAAATATATGTGACAACATGTAATTTGTTGTATGAATTAGGTTTTTGACAATTCAATTATGGTTTTTTCTCTCAGATAAATATCTATTTATTAATCTAATTTCACAAAAGTCTCTTGTTTCATTGTTAATATTGGGGTACTCATGGCACAATAATACCAGGTAACAGTATCGCTACCACAAATACAACAAGGCAACAACAAGAGTCAATTTTGTTGGTTAATTTGTTTCCTTAATGTCAAAAAGAAAAAACAAAACAAAATATATAAACAAACAAAGCACGTGTATATTACAGTGGGACCTCGATTAACCGGAAACGTCGATTATCCGAGAAAGAAAATTTATAATTGTTTTATTTTTTTTTTTTTTTTTTTGCATCAATTAAATTTTTTTGTATCTATTAACAGTAGTATTTTTTGCAAAAAAAAAAAAAATAATAATTTGTTTGGTATTCTATGGATATAACGAACTAAATTTTTAGGTCCCTTCGAGTTTGTTACAACCGTGTTCAACTGTATGCGTAATTCAAAACTTGTTATTAATTAATAAATATGGTATTTTTGAACCGAAAAGAACCATGAGACTAAACGTTTATGACTTGATAAGCTTTTCCAGTGGATAATGTCTGCACTGAATTTCATTAAAATGTCAAATTGATTGCCAAACGTTCAGTTCTCAGGATTTTCAAATATATAATTTTGTTTCAGACAACTACCTTAATGTATACCGATCGTTTTATAATCACTTTTTGAATCGATTTAACAATACCCGTTATTCCGTCCATGTAAACATCACAATTTTAAAGACATCTTGATCAAATTTTGGTACGAATATTTATTATGGTACAAAGACAAAGTTTATTTAAACCAGTTATGATCGTTATGTTATTTCACCTTGCCTCCATATATGTGAGGCCCACTTTCGGGAATTAACTTAAAATACAACAAGCGTGAAAGTTATATTCGGCTCGGCCGAATCTATATACCCACCATCAACTTTTTCTAAGTTTACGTTATATAGGAGGTGGGCGGTAAAGTGGGCAGACCACGCCCATTTTTTGTTTTCGAGTTTACGTTGGTCCTTGAACTCTTTCAACACAATTTCGTTGAAGTTTCACCTTATATGGGAGGTGGGCGGTAAAGTAAGTGGACCACGCCAATTTTTGGTTTCGAAGTTTACATCGACCCTCAAACTATTTATAAAAAATTTCGTTGTGGTAGATGCTTTTGTGTAAGAGATATTAGCAGAAAAGTATGAAATTAAGCTACAACGAACACCCTGTGTTTCTAGTTTTTAGCCCATAACTTTTTGTTTATTAACCGTTTTTTGCCCATTTTTAATACCAAACAAACATTATATAAGATAAATATTTGTGCCAAATTTCATCCCCCTACGTTGTCCCGTTCGAGCCCTATCCTGCTTTCAACAGACAGACGGACGGACATAGCTAGATCGACACAGAATCTAACCAGGACCCAGAAAATGTATACTTTGTAGGGTCTTAAATGATTCCTTCGACATGTTACACACGGAATGACAATACCCACCATCAAAAAGATGGGGGGTATAAAAATCCCTTTTAAATATTAACATGTTTTATAAAACTATAAATTATATGTTTTAGAAGAATCGGTTGACATTTGGACACAGTCCTATATACGACCCCTCCTAAAATTTATGTATTTACACAATAATGTAGGGTATCATATTGTTGAGCTAGACCGACTATAATCTTTCTTATTTCTTTTCAATTACAGTTTGTTTTTAATTAATTTCTCAAATACTGGGAGATATTTAAATTTAAAATTGTTTCATTATTTCATAATTATTGCATGTAAAACTACATTTTAATATTATCTTTCTACTTTTAAATAAAACTCAATTTTATAAAATTAATAATTTATTTTGAGCGTGTTTGTAATTGTAAAATTTTAAATTGTTCTTATATAATTCTAAATGATGATGAGTGAATGCATTAATGCATTTATTTTGTGTGCATTATGAAGAATGGCTTGTGTATTATTTTATTCTTAGAAACTACTTTGAATGTCATTAAGTTACAGTAACTTAAAGCTTAACAATATGGCCAGCGAAATAGACAGCAGTCTTGTCACGTATTATAAAAACAAATGGATGATCGGCCACAAACGTTTTGGGATCTATGGGCAACGACATGGGCACACCAACAGCAACTGCAATAAATAAAATGGACAAATGGAAAATAGAAAGAAAGATTAATTTGATTACTGCTAATTTGTTGTTTCGTTTCTTACTTTTTTTTTACAAATACAAAAAATAATAACTTCGTTACTTACCACTGGCGGCAGCAGCTTCACAACCAATTTCATTGACATCAATAAAAGCCTTGTGTTGTACTTGTGAAATATGCATATTGGACGCACGTTTATCAAACATATTACTGAAGTCAGCAGTATTCGAGAACATGGTATTAATGCCAAGCTACAACATTCAAGAAGACAAAAAAGAAATTACATATCTCATTTATTGTTAATGATTGCATGAGTGTACAAGACAAATAAAATAAAGAAACATATTATTGATAATATATTACCTTTTGCAGTGATGGCTTCAGATCGGTATCAAATTCAAATTTGAATTTTGGCAAATAAACACTTGTACTCTTCCATTCCCATAGTGCTTCGAGGTCATTGAAATTTACACCTTTTAGTTTTTGTTCCAACTCAAAGAGACCATCACGTTTGTTGGGCAAAATAAACCACATAGTAAGATCAATGTTTTCGAAAAATAATTCCAAAGCCTTGGCATTCAAATCGGGATATTCAGCATAATAATACCAATTGTCGGCAAACATGGTGGGTACTTTAATGGACTGTTCATTGTTAAGCCAAAATTCGCGATCACTGGTGGCGTCATCCATAAAAGGTCGTGCCCACTTTGCCTTAAAGTAAATGGCATTAATTAGAGCCACATTTGTGTCTGGATCAAGTCTCTGTATAACATTATCAATCTTGCCATTGGTTTTCTCGGCCAGCCATTGGTTGATGTGATTCACAGAATACGATTCATTGGCAAAATCCAATTGCTCAGCGTCGGAATCAAAGTAAGTTTGAGCAATGTTTTTAAACTCCGGAGAAATTTGTAATTTATCATTAACGAATATTTTATTGGCAATCTCTAGAACTGTCTTTGACTTGATAAATGAATGCAATAATTTGTGATAGCCCTGGGCCAAACCATCCTTACTTTGATGAGCTGTGGCATGAAGACTTTTTTGTAGCTCTGTGGCCGTTTGGCCAGAGGCTCCATAATAGACTAAACCTAAAGCTGTTTGCACGGAGACAGGTGAGATGATAACATTTTCATTTTGACTTTGTGTGGCTACAATTTGAAAAAGTTCAGTGGCAAATAAATTACGTTCCTCCACGGTGTTGGTACTGCATTGTACCAGTAAAAGCGTTAGTGTTAAAAATCCATCTATGTTATAGAAATAAATTTAATATAACTTTATTGTTGTCTTTAATTAAATTTAAACTCACTTAATAACCATTTCATTATGGCAAAATCAATTTTTACTTATTTTTTTAACTTTTTTTTTTAAGTGTCTGCAATTCTTGACTCCTCTATTTGGAACTCACTTAACAACTGATGACAATAACAAAGGTAACTTCCATTTATACCTCCACGGCTATAATAATATTTGGAAGTGGACAATGACTTGAAGAATCCACAAAAGAAAAACAAAATAAAAGAACCAATCGACTCAACAATGTAATCAAGTTACAAGCACGTTTACATTTAAGTGCTGCTCACAGATATTCTTACGCGATTTCATTCTGTGCCTTTAACTGCCAGTAAAGTGAAAGAGGAATAAATAAACCTAAAGAAGACAACTTCAGGTTTTTAAAATTCAAAACGCATTTTTACTAAACAAATTGCTTTGCTTTTCTTATTAAACTCTTTTTGGAAACACAATTCATTCTCTTACTCATTGTGAAAGTTTTTATATACTCTTTTGTACATCGCAAAGAGTTTTTAATTTCGAGAAAGTTAAATTGCAGAAAATAAGAGAATTTTAAATATAACAAGAAGTATGAGCATTTATTTATAACGTACATTTTAAATATTTGTTCACATTAACTAATATTGTATTATAAAATTTTTAAGCTAAATAAATTAAATTAAAATTATTTAATATAATAACACAGGTCAACACTAAAAAAGTATCTTGAAAATGATGTTGCAGATATTGTAGCTATAGTCATCCCAATCACCAGGAACATTTCGGTTTTCTTCATCATGTTACATTTTTAACCCATTGAAGATCAAAGAAAGTATGGTTCTATGACGAGTTTTTAAGTAATAAAATTGTCCAAGTAATAGGTGAAGGAGATTAGTCACTCATGTTTTATGACCAAGATATGGGGCTACAAAAATGTGGTTCTAGTCAAGTCTCTAACTTGTCACAAATAACTCCTAGAAGTCTTTAAAGTTGTAAAAATAAAGAAATTATCTATTAACCCTCATAAAAGCATTGAAAAATGGGTGTAGAGGAAAAATTTTTCATTTGATATAACAAACAAAATACCGTAGATCTCAAAAATTATAAAATTTTTAAAATCGCACTGACAGAAAATGCATAGCCATCAAAAATATGAAAAAAGTAAAAATACCAATTTAAATAAATTACACAGGGAAACACATATTCTGCGGCACGGAGTTTCTCAGTCAATTCAGATACACGGTATTAATAAGTACTAAGCCTCTTGTCCACTTATTTTGAATTGACTCTAGTTCTCGCGATTTGTAAAATTAAGGAGGTTGCACCATATATTTAAGCATATCTCGAAAACGACTTGTCTGATTTTGTTCACAAAAAAAAAATCAAAAATTTTAATTCAAATTATCTTCAAGCCATTCTTACTTTATTTCCATATGATAAACAGTTATGGAGATATTAAGCCCATCTCCTGAGAAAAAATGAAATTTTGTACAAAATTTCAAGAAAAAAAAAATAAAATAAAAAAATCATAAAAATTTTAAAGTGTCAAAACTTGAAAATTTTTGTCTATATTTATAAAGATAATTTTGTTGCAAATAAATCAATACATATTTTATTAGTTAGTGGAAATACTCATTTACAAGTTACATAGAAAAATTAAAAAAAAAAAAATTTTGACACTTTCGAATTTTTATGATTTTTCGAAAAAAAATTTTCTTCATATTTTGTATAAAATTAAAATTAAATATTTCCATTACGTCTCAACTTTAAAAGACATAATGTTTTTATTTTAACTTCATCTGCGTATTTTGTTTTTAATTAGTATTTAAGAACGTACTATTTTCTATGTTTTCTCATACAAAGAAGCAGCAATATTCTGTCACAGAAGTAGGATTCCATATGACTTGAATATAATCTCTCAATAACAACGTTTCGGTATAAAAACACCCATTGTTCTTCGCTTATTTTTCATATTTTTCGATGCTTTTAGCAGTTTTAAAGACTTATAGGTGCTGTGGAGGGCACGTTAGAGGCATGGCATATTCTACACTTTTTTTGCATTATTCCTTCTCTATAAAATGAGGATCCATAATTTGCTCTACCTATTACCCAGAAAATTATATAACCTAAAAAATTCTTAGAGATACATACTTAATTTGGTCATCAATGGGTTAAAAGTGTGATCTGATGGAAATGTTTCATTTATCTTTTTTCACTGTATTTAGTCTAAGGAACAAGAATTAAATAAAATTATTCAAGATATAATTTGTTCCCCAATTTTTTGTTAACTCTGTTAATTAAATTTGGATTTTTATTTTTTCACACTTTTGATGGCTATTCATTTGCTGTTAGTGCGAATTGTACCATTTTTGAGATCTACGGTCCATTTGGTATAACTAATACAAGTTATACCAAATAAAAATTTCCCCTCTACATTCACTCCCTACACTCTTTTTTCAAGGCTTTTATGAGGATTAATTGAGAAATTCTTGATTTTTACAAACTTAAAGACTTCTATGGGCTATATGTGACAAATTAGAGACTCGATTCGTATTACAGTTTTGTAGCTCCATATCTTGGCTATTAAACATGAGCGACTATTTTCCTCTACCTCTTACCTAAAAAATTGTATAACCTAAAAACTCTTCAAGGAAGCAAATTTTCTTTGGTCCTCAATGGGTTAAAAATGTGACGTGAAGGAACATTTTTGTTTTACTTTCTACACTATATCAAGCCTAAGGAATAATAATTTTGCACAATTATTCGAGATATAAAACTTTTGTGCGATTTTGTTGACCAGTGTAATTATTAACACAAATGCTTTGTTGATACATACATATGTACCTATTTTAAGCCTCATATAAGTATGTATATCTGTGGACTTTTGATAAAACATCTTAAGACATTATTTATTGTTTATTTTGGAAAATTGGAATAAACCCAGCAAAAACAACATACTGTCTGCACTACATAGTAGTTGTTTAGTAACTAATTATTTATAACCCGAATGTAAATAATTATTTATGATCAGATTTTTGAAAATATTAATTTTTATAATGCAGTTACTAATTTATATATTTTTAAGAAACTGCTTTTATCAATTTTTTCATTTCTGTTTTTAAATCTAGGGTATAGTGCTCCCACTTAGCTTCATAAAATTTTGATAGGTGTACCCTCGTATGATCTATAGGCATCCAAAAAAGGTTAAAAATCTAACTTCAAAGGCTTTTTTGCGGACTATATTGAGATAGCAACATGTTTGTGAGATATGTTAATACTCTAATTCAAAACGTTTAAAAAAAGTTCAAATTGCAAGAAAAATTCTCCTTATTTATCAATTTTTATTTTTACATTTCTTTGAAAATTAAACAAAAACTTGCGTATAGCCCGTTTTGCCTTAAAAAAATATGCTGTATGTAGATAGCCCAAAAACAAAAAGTGAAAAATATAGTGTTTGTATTAGCATTTGACTCCAAAATTAACACCATATATAAAAAACTGAAAACTAAAGAGTCTGACGCAAAAAAAAATTTCTAAATCTGCATGGGGCCCGATTTGAATATAAGCCCTCGATGTATTTCATATAATACATACACAGAAAAAAGTACATATATTTAAAAATGTTTGCATAAATATTATGAATTGAACATGACTTCTTTTTTCCCAAACTTTTGTGTGTGCTATTTATTTCGAGTTGTTTGCTTTTGAAATTTTAAGTACCTCAATTTTGCAAATTCTTGGTCCAGATTTTTTCATATATGCCAGTATTTCCGACCGATTTTTTTTAGTTAATTAAAGACAAAATTATCTATCGAATAATGAAAAGTCGATTTCTTTATCGAGTCCAAAAATAAACGATTTCAAATTTGAAAATTGCAAAAGTTATGATTTTTTGTGATTTTTTTTTTTTACCGAAAAAGTGTCTCTTTTTTCTCTAAATTAAAATTTTCTTTAAAAACATATGATACTTTTCTGAAAGGTATCTTCACAGAGATGACTTTAAAATAGAAAACAATCCCAATAACCCTAGCGGTCAAGGTACACACCCTCCCGAATTTAACCCATTTTATATGAAGTTTTGACATTTTGCAAACGGAATGCAGTTTAGGAATCTATTATATTTTGTTAAAAGTTTTCAATCAAATTTTACGGAACTTGGTAAAAATGTGGATTTTATAGCCGAAAATGTGAAAAGAAACATTTTTGTGACCTTCGTCCATTTTTTGGAGTTGTGGGAATCCTTTTACAAAAAAAGTTCCCGCTTCCAAACTTAATATTGTACAGTCCTCTGCTACGTCTGTATCAAATTTCATGTAAATACAACCAGCCGATTAGAAGTTACAGGCTTATTTCCAAAAATTTTCGATTCTGCACCACAAAAAATTCCTTCCCAAAAGACGAACAGTTGGACTTGATGGATTTTGATGCGCTTACCATGAGTCTGCTTTTTTTCCATCAGGTCTTGATTTTTTTGAATGGGCGTGTCTAATATTTCGCTTATAATAAGGCCATTACTCTAGTATATTTCACATAACTTAAGAACGGTGTGTTCGATTGACATAAGTGATATACCAAAAGATTCGTATTAAAAATATCATCAAGACACCCAAGCTTCATTTGTCTATGTGCTTAATAGTTTCGGAGTTATTTTGAAAAAAAGTTTTTCATGCTAAATTTAAGATTTTTTTAACTGAAATTTCTTTTTATAAATGAAAGCATCAAAAATGTTTCAGTTTATTATCTCTACTTATCTTAAAGCTGGTAATGCTGCGGATAAAATATCATGTAACATTAACATTGATGCACAAATTTTGATTGTCTTCACAGTTAAGTGAAAATACCCAAGTATAACTACAATTAAGTAAAAATACAGTGGTGGGCAAAAATATTTTTTTTTTCTTTCTTCATTAAAAAAAAAAAAGTGGACTAGCTGGAATTTGACGTGCTTAACAAGAATCTGCTTTCACTTTTTTTCTATCACGTACTGATTTTTGTATGGGCATGACTAATATTAAGCGTTCACACTGTAAAACTCTAGAACGGTTTTTCCAATTTAGACTATATCTTATTAACCGTTTGCACGATTTTTCTAAGCGATATACGAAAAGATCCAGATGAAATTTGTGATCAATGTGTGTTAACATAATTTTTTATTCTCTCAACAGTTTTAGAGTAATGGATCAAAATTTTCCCTATTTATTTATTTTGTTTTTTTTTTTTTTTAATTTTTTCGCTACTAGTTTTCGAACAACTACGGAATTACAAAGATAATTTAAATCGCTATATAAGTCATTCCATTTAAAACCAACCAAATGATTTTCTCACCTCTTCCGAATTTGATAATATTTGGTGCAATTACTATTATTATTGTCAAAACTAAGACTAATTTAAAATTTCAGATAATTTAAAGTGTAAAATAGCTCAAAATATGTTCAAAGTTGTATACACAAAATTACAAATATCTTTCGAAGTATTTATTACATAAGATTTATTGAGATGTCATATTAAAGGTATCAAAATTACCTTTAATATGACGTACAACATAATTTTTTTCTCAGCATCAAAATGGTCCGTATCTCGCGACTTTTCGTTAGCCTATAAATATCTCGAAAAGTTGTCTTTTTAAAAATTAAAAAAAAATAATATATATGTTAATGGTGAAAATATTTTCTATAACCATGGTAAGTAGCATTCTGGGACTCGCAGTATTTTACGAATTATTACTACAAATATTTGAAATATTTATTTCAATTTGTATTGTTTTGTTTATAACAAAATAGAAAAATCGACAATTTCTTCCAAAAATCTTCCGAGTGTAATAAAATTCGGCAAGAATATTAATATTAACGCTGATAACGCAAATGCCGACTTTAAGTTTGATTACCGCGATAGTTCGCGATTTATAATATCTAAAAAATAAGGAAAATTGTCTTTTTAAAAATACGAATATCTTCCAAAATATTTACGTTACAACGTTCATTAAGGCAAATATTTAAAGGTAATGAAACTACCTTTAAAATTATACTTGAAACACGCTTTGTTGAAATTATTGGTGGATAATTCGCGAATTAAATTTCGCGGTCGCGTATTTTCAAAAATGGTATTTTTAAATTCGTGAAAAATATATATGTAGAGGATGGAACCATTTTGAATGTTCTCTGTAAGTATCGTGATGGGACTCTCAATAGTTTCTGAGTTATTGATTGTACCAAATATCATTAAATTCGGAGAGGTAAAGTCAAAAATTGTAATTTTTCGTGTTGGTTTTAAATGGAATGACGCATATATTAGTGCTTAATTTATTTTAATTTATATGAATATGACTCAAAGATAATTTAAATCGCTATCTATTGGAGTTTAATTTATCTAAATTGGTGAAATCATGTTTAATTCCATCTAATCCACTTATTTTTCAATTAAAAAAAAAAAAAAAGTTTTCTTTTTTTCTTTTTTTTTTTTTTGCCCACCAGTGTAGAAGATACATCATGACTTATTTTACTCGTACCAGCTTTGAGATAAAGATGATAAACTGAAACATTTTTGATATTATCACTTTTCAAAAGAAATTTTACTAAAGAAAAATTAAAATGTTGCATGAAAATATTTTTTTCGGACCCTTATTTTGAAATAACTCCGACCGGATAAAAGTTTGTTTAAAAAAATTAATTTTCATAAAATCTGCACTTTTGCAAATGTTTTTAGCTGGGAGCAATTTAACGTCAAATTGTTCTAAATCTATTTTCTGATTAAATGTTCTCAATTGAAATTTTTTTTATTAATCGATAAAAATTATTTTTTTTTTTTAAATTTACCATGCTCGACCACTGCTGGACGTAGTGTGAAAACCTTCATCAGCTTTAAATTTTTCTATTAACCATTTATGAAGTGTTGTCTTTTGAAATGTGTAAAAACTTTTTATTAAAAACAAACAAAAAAAAAAAAAAAAAAAAAAAAAAACACATAATTTCTGTCTGAATAATTTTCTAGACGAACTAAATTAGTGCAAACATTTTTTTCAGAATATTATGTCGAAATATGGTAGAAATTATAGAATATTAAAAAAAATGTTTTCTCATATACACAGAAAAAAGTAAAAATGGACTTCAATTACGAAATTTGTAATATTAATTAATTTTTAATTGATTTTGCTCCAATCATCAAAATGATAATATTAATAACTATAATAATTGATATTATTATTACTTCTTTTCCTTAAATAGATGCAATGAGCTGAAAATGTTTGATAATTTACTTCAATTTATTTTATTTCTGTACTTTTATAGACAAATATTTAATTTTTCTTTATACTTTATTAACAGCTGTCAATTTATTAAAAAACAAAACTGTAAACCAATTAGAAAATTAATTATATTAATAAATCATATAATTAAATTTCAATATAAAGTTAATTAATAATTTTATTAAAAAATTATTTGAAATATTTTTTTCTGTGTAGGTACCTCATGATTTATTTCCGAAAAACGAAAATAAAAATTCAAGCGTAAAATATAACATAGGTGAGTAAGCTTATTTTTTCTCTTTCTTTACATAAATATAAAAATCTTGAAAATCGGACTTGCTATGTAGATCTTAAGATTTGACACCCAGTAGTTTATCTCGTGTTGTCACATGGAGACTTCAAGATAATTTTTCTGAAAGCTTAGGTCCTCCTCTACAATTCTTCCATACATTTTAATTCGATTTGACCAGTATTATAAAAGATACAGATTTATTACCAAAAATTATGCAACAGAGTTATAGATCTATATTGTTAAGATTGACATTCGCATTTTATACATATAATATATATTTAAGAATTAAGTTTAAACAAATTTTGATAATGAATACATTTAAAGAATTTGTGAATAAATTTTCTTTTTGTTTTCATTTATTCTCAAACCTTTGACATTTAATATTTAACAAAAGGAACTACGCTTGAAGCTAAAAATAGACTACATAAAAATTACGTTTTTAACAAAAGTAAAAAAACTGTAAAAATAAATAATTTTATACTTTAGAAACTAAAATTAAGGCTAAAAAATAGAACTTAATTTTCAGCTAAATATAAATAAATATAAATACAGTACTGTGCAGAACATAAGCAACCAAATTAAGGATAACTTAATTGTTGAATTATTTTATTCAATTTATTGATTTTGTTTCTTTTCGCAAAAATGAGAAAAATACTTTTTTATACTTTTTTCTAAATAAAATGAATTTTTTAGCATTAAAACTGCATTTCTAGCATTTATTTTTAGTTTTTGCACTTTAATTTTAATTATGTAAATAAAGCACAAAATAGCTGAAAATATCTTTGCATAGTTTACCGATCAAATCTTTTTTTGACAACTCCAAAACTAATAGTCTTAAGGTATGGTCAGACTAGTCAAAATGACGTAACTACTATAAAAATATTTTCAGACCTCCATTTTAATGGAAACATTTTTTACTAATTATTATTCATAACTGGCATTTTATCAAATTTAGAACGATGCTGTTTTCTCTTACAAAACATTTGCAATATCAAACAACTGTGAACAATTATTTGTAAAAGTAGTGGTTGCACAATTTTAGTCAAATATTTGACAAATGTGAACAAAGTTTTAGGAAAATACTGATTATAAGGACAGCCGACGAAAAAATAAAAGAAGTAAACCCATTCTCACAAAAAGTACCCGAAATGCAATAAAAGCTCTTACATAGGGAATAAAATATTTTATCCAATACACGAATTAAAAAAGCCTTCTAACCTAAAAACTCTAAAGAGATGAACCCAATATTTTTATAAGCTAAATTTTATATTCCAGTTCTTCATTCGCAGTGCTTATATTTCTATAAATTAATGTTCTTATTTTATTTTAACAAAACTATTTAAAATTATTTTATAAATTTTTCAATAAGTCATACTTATGTATGAAATTTACTGTGGGTCAAAAAAATAATGTGAATACGTTCATAAGTATGAAGACAGGAAGTTATTCTGATTTGATTTGTTCCTTTAGAATAAAGAATATGACCAATATAATGTGCGTTATTAAAAAAATAAAAAATTAAAATAGTGAATATATGCATAAATAACAAAAATGTATTCTAATTACTTTATTTAAAATTTAGCACTTTTTTCTAAAGAATTGCACTTTTTAACAATCATTTAGCACTTATTTTTACTAAATTGAACTTTAGCAAAGTGCCATTTAGCACTAAAGTGCCATTTAGCACTTTTTCTCCGAGAAGTTCTGGCAACACTGCATTACATATTCTAAATTCTTAAGTATTAAGTTGAAATAACTTTACAAAAGCTTTTTCTTATATTTATTATATTCTAAATTATTACAATTAATATAATAATGAACTTGAGCCTGAATAAAAAATTCAAAAATTGATTAATTCATAATAAGTTCGAAAAATATTCATCATTTACAAAAATATATTGTATGTTCTCTATATGAAATTGTGCATATCAAAAGCAATAAAATTTCGAATTGTAAAAATTGAAACAAAATTTTAAAATTTATTGCGATTTTTTATAGTAAATGACAGTTTTATTGTATAAATATCTGAATACTGCATTATTTATATATATTTTTGTTATTCTTTTTTTTTTTTTACTTATAGTTGTTTAAAAAAAAAATATAATTTGTGATAATTTAGGACGATGCAATAAATTTTAGTTTATTTGGAATAATAAAAGTGGAAAGTAACTTTGTTTTATAATACAAATTATAGAATACTGCTTAATTCAGGTATACAAATTTATTTTGGAAGGACAATTTAAAAAATTATGACTTTTCAGTGCATGTAATAAGACTTCCGCTAAAAACTTCGTTCAGTTATTATTAAAAATAAATAGGTAACACGTTATAAAAACGGATTTGTCTAAAAAATGCGAAATATATTTTAAAACTTTTGCTTAAAATGTTTGCTTAAAATTTTTTAACCATGTAGTCTAAAACTCAGATGCAAGATCTGTGGAAGATTTTTTATGCGGCTTCAACATTAGTGCAGTCCAAAGTATTGTGTAGTGAATAAATTAAAATGGAAATCATTCTAGAGAAATCAGTTAAAAATTTAATCACATTAAAACTAGTAAATTTTACAAAAAATACAAAATATAGAACAAAATTAAACAAAATATCAATATGTTGCTAATGAAGATTGTAGTGTTTTGTTCCAGTTTTAGTTCTTTAAATGTTTGTGTTTTGTTAATCGTTAAACATGTATATAATTTTGTAAAATTATTTTTGTTGTAAACCAAATATTATAAAAATAAAACTATTCTTAGGTTTACCCTAATTTTGTTGCTTTTGTTCTGCACCATATTGTACATAAGGTGCTACGTTGGGAGCAGAAAATGGACTAAATAAAGTATTATGTTTAGAACTAAGCGACATAAACAACTACGTTATAATGTGAAAATACATGACAGAGCTAAAATCTCCGCCATTTTTGAAGCAGTTTTTTTATTTCAATAGAAAAGTTCTGGAAAAAATTTCTGATATTTTGATATACATATGTATATGTTATGAGGATGCTTCATAGACATATCTCTGCCATTTATGAAAGGATGTGCTTCATAAACGCCATTTCAACCGACGGACGGATAGACGGACATCGTCCTATCGACATCATTTCTTACAAGGATTCGGAAAATATAAACTTGTTTGCTCTCCGACGAAACGGAATGACACACGAATATATTCCCTTTACACCTGTGGTGAAGGGTATACAAATTAGATATATTTTCTCTTAACTCTATGATTTCAAAAATATAAATATTTATACGGAATTAACATATATTCAAAATCATGTTAATTCCATTTAGAATATTTTTGGGATTTATACGATTTTAATTTCATTGTATTTAAATGGGACTTTCCAATTTTTTTTTTATATATTTGGACTATTCAATCAGAAGTTTTTCCTAAAAATATTTGTCTTATACCCTTAACCCATTTCCGACCGCTGCACTAAGCGACATTTACCCTGAAAAGCTGGCCAAAAAGGCAAAAATGAATTTAAAGAAATTTAAGAAATTGAGTATGCAGTTCGATAGACAAAAAAATTCTGCATTATATAGTGAATTTTCACGACTTCAAGTTGAGATTTGTAGATTTGAGATGATGTCAAAGTCAGAAAAGTGAAGAAAATTAAATGCATTTTTGTTGTTTTTTTTTTTTTAATATTTTAACAGGTTTTAAAGTTGCATAACGATAATAAGAAACCATGTTTAATCTTTCGCATCTTAATCAGTTGGTTTAAAAGCAATTTTTTTACGTACTCTTTGAAGACAGTTTTAAAAATTTTAATATTTCATATATAACAAAAGTTTACTGATAGTTTTTAATACACATCTTGTAAAAATCTTGATATTTTTGTTAATCAGTTTTTGACATTTCATTTTACAAACTCTCAGCCAAGTTCGCAAAGCGGCTATCTCCGAATGATGAAATATTTTCCTTCGAACTAATGGCAACCAATAAAATATCTTCAACACAACTTTAAAAAAAAAGTTTTATACAAATCATAAAATAAATATGTAAATTAAAGTGCTTCACGAAAAAAAAAAATAAAAAATAAATGTGTTCTATAAATTATATAATTTCCAAAATATTACATCTAAATGTTTTCAGATGTAACGACCAAAGAAAATACGCTTCCCCGAGGAGTTTTTAGGTTATATAATTTTCCAGGTGTTAATTAGAGTAAATTAGTTACTCATATTTAAAGACCAGAAATAGGGCTACAAAAACTTAGTTAAGGTCAAGTCTTCCCACTCATAGCCCCCAGAAGCAAGGTTAGCAAACGATTCAAAAAAGGTAACGGTGTTGGTATTTCGGATTATTTCGGTAAGGGTATTTTGGCTTTATCGAATTATTTCATCAATGGTATTTTAAAGGTAACGATTTTTTCGCAAATTTCAAAGTATCAGTTCAGAACCATAAAATATGAACTGGAGTCAAGTATGATAAGGTTGAGCTGGGATAGCCTTAACTTTACTTCAAGTTTTATTTCAATTTTATTAAAAAAAAATAAACCTAGAAAAAACAGTAACGGTATTTTAGCGTTATCGATATTTTGAGCAATTTCGGTATTCTATTTGACACTCTTCACCATAAGGTGCAAGAACTGAGCGAAATTATTGAATATTACTTTTTTTTCTGTTGATTTTGTTATTTAAATTTGGATTTTCGTTTATTTAAACTTTTGGTGTCTACGGATTTTTTTGACAGTTCGATTTTGAACATTTTACCATTTTTGAAATCTACGCTTGTTGTTTAAACTTGTTACATTTTTTGTCTTCTTATAAATCAAAGCACCTTAATGCATATACATATATTCGATGGAAGGTAAAGTGAAAGAAACGATCAAATTTAATGATTGGCTATTAAATATTCAAAACAAAAAATTGATTTATTTACAATTTGCATGCTACATTTTTGTTTAATAGAAGGTGTTGCTCAAATTAATTTAGTCTTATCAAGAAGAGAATTTAAGTTGATTTTAAATTTTAGTGTATTCAATTACTCGATATAAAATGAATAATCGTTAGCCTGAAATTGGTGTAAATAATTATAGTGCATGCTTATTATGTGGATCAATTGAATTGAAAATTTTCCTAATTTCAACATATTATATGAAACCAAGAAGAACACAATCTGAGCATTTATTTGAGTTGTACTCTAAGAACTTACTTTTTTTCTAACAAATAGTTGTATTTTATGAGATTTTTACATAATATTTATACCCTATACCACCATAGCTGGTTGGGGTATTATGCGTTTGTGCTGATGTTTATAACGCGCAGAAAAAATTATCGGACCCCCACCTTAAAGTATACCGTTCGATTCAGAATTACATTCTTGTGAACAAAGTACAGGTCGCAATTTTGATGATATCTTGATGAAATTTGGCACGAATAATTATTTTTATTAAAATTGGTTACGATCGGTTCATTATTTCACCTAGCCCCCATACAAATGCCTCCCGAAATAGGGGTTTAACGATCACAAATGCCTTTAATATAACAATATTTCGGAAACTCGATATAAAGGAGTTTTATATAAGTGTCAATCAATGTGCCAAATTTCATCAAGATCGGTCCATAATTGACCATAGCTCCCATATAAATCCCCTCTTCCGAAAATCACTTCAACGTGCATAAATCCCATACGAATAATAGTATCAAGGTAATATTCGACACAAATAAGTTTAATATAAGTAGAACAACATTGCCAAAATTTATGAGAATCGGTCCGTAAATTAACAAAGCTCCCATATAAACCCACTTCCGGGAATCGCTCTAAAGGGCATAAAATCATATAGATGGTAGTATCAATGCATTGTTCTGTATTTGTATAATTTATTTTACATTTAGTAAAAGTGATGGTCTACAATTAGCTACAGCAAAAATTCAATTTTGGAGATATTGGTCTGAAATTGTATATTCTGTTAGTAGACAAGGCCGTAAACATTCCCACTAAAAATTGGCAGGTAAAATCACTGCCATTCCCATATTGAAAAAAAAAAATAAAATATTTATTTGTATGAATTTGTATGAATTTTTGTAAATTTGATTAAAATAAGGAATATTTTAAAAGTAGGCATGGTAAGATCTAATCACATCAATCATAGTGTAACACTTTTATAGCAAGCAGCCATTATCATAAGATGTTTAAATAATTCTTAAAAAAATGCTAAAATGAGATACCTCATATTTTTTCTAATATTATAAAAGTCGCAGCCAAAATTCTCAGATGTAATTTTATAGATATCATTTTATATAAAAATCGTATTTTTAAATTGGAACTCGTTGGAACTTTTTCGTTCCAGTCCCTTAAAAATAGAATTTCCAAAAAAATATATTTTTTTAATATTATGATTTCTTTTAAATAGAAAACAGTGTTTGTTTTTAACCTAGAAAACCAAAAAAATTATATCAATATCTGCAGTATTTACTGAGATATTAAGATATTAAAATTATCATACTTCTTTACAAAAATTATAAGTAAAATTAAAATATTTTTAAAAGTTGCAACTTTGAAATTCCATAATTCGCGCTATAGACACTTGCCAATACTTTAAGTAACTTTTCCTTTATATATGTTGTGTGCATTTTTTAGTAAATGCATGAAAAATTACTTCAATTGATGAGCTTTTATTTTCGTATTTTGTCATTCTAATTTGAATAAATATGACACTGTGCACAGGTCTAATTTTTAGCTCATACACAGTGGTGTAGGGTATCATATGGACGGTCTTGACCGACTATAGTTTCTCTCTCGTTTTTTTTTTTTTTTTTTTTTTTTTAAACAGACCACTGTCAACAGGACTTATGTGTATTGGGAAATGATGTTGGATTTTAAAATGCTGCATAATAGAGAAAACTAACAATTAAAGTTATCAACTAGAACTTTGAACCATAAATGACAACTATAACAAAAAACCACTTCTGATGTGGACAAACAAGAAGTAGATGATTACGAGAGAAAAAAATATAATAAGCTGAAAAGTATGTGTATGTGTTGATTTATCTGGAAGTATTACATCAGTTCGTAATACATTTCTTCTCCATTTTTCTCGTTCAAATAAGTGAATTTTCCTTTACATCTTTAGATTGAATGATTTCACTGATCACACTAAACACGTTGATGGAAAACCAGATACATTCATTTAAAAAACAACACATTGTTTGCCAAGTGTAACCACTATACTACATATAACAACAACAGCAACAACTTTATAAGAACCACATCAAAAAAAAAGCAAAACATTTTGATGTTGCAGTGGTTTTCTGTTCTGGTTCTGCAGTTTTGTTCTTATTGTCGATTTAAGAACGAAAAAATCCTTCGGAAGAAGAAACAAAAAAATTGTCTAGAGAATCTGTACTGAGTAAAAAAAATTAAATATTATCAATAGAGTTGCCGGAGTTCAAAGATGGATATTTTTTCAGTATTAAACGAAATTTAATGAAGGTTTTTGCAAGAAATTTTTCTTCACCAAAATGTTTAAGAAATGTTATATTGTTATAAAAACTTAAATAAAAAGAAATATAAAGTCGGTCAAGATCGGTCAAATGATACCCTACACCATTGTGTATGAGCATAAAAATTCGGAAAGGTGACTTATATTAGACCTGTCGCCAGTTGTAGATCAACACTTATACTACACAGAAAAAAGTAAAAATGGACTTCAATTACGAAATTTGTAATACTAATTAATTTTTAATTGATTTTGCTCCAATCTTCAAAATGATAATATTAATAACTAGAATAATTGATATTATTATTATTTCTTTTCCTTAAATAGATGAAAATTTTTGAAAATTTACTTAAATTTATTTTATTTATGTACTTTTATATACAAATACTTAATTTTTCCTTATATTTTATTAACAGCTGTCAATTTATTAAAAAACAAAACTGAAAACCAATTACAAAATTAATTATATTAATAAATCATATAATTAAATTCCAATATAAAGTTAATTAATAATTTTATTAAAAAATTATTTGAAATATTTTTTTCTGTGTATATGTAAAATAAAATTTACAAATACAGAATAATGCGTTGATACTAACATCTATATGATTTTGTGCACTATAGGGCGATTACCGGAAGTGCGTTTATATGGGAGCAGTGTTGCCAGGAGGTGAGAAAAAAAGAGGCTAAATTCGACTTTAGACATTTTAAGAATAAAAAAAAAGACTAGAAAAAAGCTAGGAGCTAAAATGAAAATTTTGAAACTAAAAGCAAAATAAAAAGGCTAGATTTAGCCTTAAAAAATGCTAAACTGGCATCACTGTATGGGAGCTATGGTAAATTATGGACTGATTCTCATAAAATTTGGTAATGTTATTTCTGGTTACATAAAACTTATTTGTGCCGAATATTAAAGTGATTCTGAGTCGAACGGAATACTTTAATGTGGGGGTCCGGTGAATTATTCTGTCATAGTACCCGAACCATCTTTGGTGGTGTATGGTAAAAATATTTTAGGTTTTTATTTATATTTTTATTTTTACTAAAGGTTTTATTTAAAAAAAAAAGAAACATATTTGATTGTTCCACATTGTAAGCAAATCAAAGGAACTATAGATAATTTATTTAGATCTTAGATCAAAGGTAACACAAATCAAATATAAGTCGGTCATTCCACGACCGATTTATAAAAAATTACAATCCGATTTTATTTATATGTATTTGGTCGCTTATAATATATAACGTTTAGTCTTTCTCATTATAATTTTTTCCAACTTAAAAAAGAAAATTTTGTTCGGCTTTCTTTCATAAAATTAATGAAATAAGGACTGCGCACGAAAAAAATCCGTGCATGCAAATCTGCCTATAGAAACTAAACCAGTGGGCGAATTTGTTTAAAGTGATATTTTTATTAATGACTGTTATCTTCAAATTCTAAACATAAAAGAATAAATAATTTTCTGTTGGTTTTTAAGGAAATATTTGATATTTTCCAGAATTCTTCCAATTAAAGGTTTTATTGTGTTTCGGTCACTTTTTTGCTCAAAAAAGTCCACTTATTTTTAAAATCCGTTTCATTTTATGTTGATATTTTAATGTCCTTTAAATTATTTTTTACTAGAGTCCAATATGTTTCAATTGCACGGAGTTTCGAACAATTTGATGGATTAGCCTCTATCGGTACAAACTCTTACAATTTCTTTGTTACAACTCCATTGTTTTGTTGTTATAATGGGAAGAAGCGGAAACAGGCCAGAAAACAGAGAATATACTGAATTTTATTAGGAAAAGGAGAAGTCTTTTCCAAAGGCACTCATTCACGTATATTTCTGTGTTAATGCAACTATTTTTTAAGAATGAAGTGCTTCATTCCTGCGTATGCATATGACTTCCCAGATCAAAAACTTTCTTGGGAAGTTTGATTTCTTTGATACACGAAATTTTTCTGCTTTAATCCCTCTAGCATATGCGACATAAAATTCCTGGCTGGGAAGTTGAAAAAAGTCACCCTGTACGAACGTTTCATCGTCTACTATACAGAAACAAAATTTCTGAAAAAATTCGTCCGAAGAACTTTCATGTTATTTTTTACCTCCAAATTCTTGCTTGCGTTTCTATTAAGATTTTTTTTTCTTGCTTTATGAGTCTTCAGACTTCCTTTCAAATTTTCTGATAAAGATTCAAAGCAATTAACTTTTTGTGACACTTTTCTTCCAAAGATGAGGTGAATTTCTCTTAAAATCCTTTCTATTTTGCCTGAGTCCTACAGCCTGAAGATAGCATATGCGACATAAAATTCCTGGCTGGGAAGTTGAAAAAGTCACCCTGTACGAACGTTTCATCGTCTACTATACAGAAACAAAATTTCTGAAAAAATTCGTCCGAAGAACTTTCATGTTATTTTTTACCTCCAAATTCTTGCTTGCGTTTCTATTAAGATTTTTTTTTCTTGCTTTATAAGTCTTCAGACTTCCTTTCAAATTTTCTGATAAAGATTCAAAGCAATTAACTTTATGTGACACTTTTCTTCCAAAGATGAGGTGAATTTCTCTTAAAATCCTTTCTATTTTGCCTGAGTCCTACAGCCTGAAGATACCATTTGTCTTCCATTACCAGGTTACCATTCAGTGATCATGACTTCTTTGTATAATATTATGACCCAAGAAACTGTAGTTTGCGGCACAACAGCCTTCCTTGCAATTATTTTATATGACCAATGCAAGATTTCATGAAAAATTTTAATTATGTGTTTAAGTGTTTTTTGTTAAACTTCCAATTTAAGAAAAAACAATTTTGCTATTACCATGAAACTTAGCACATGGCAAGTGAGAATAATGGAAAATACAAACCAGTTAACAGA